>OX352707.1:2500000-3750000 GCA_947095575.1 Electrophaes corylata | reverse complement strand
AAAATATATGTAATCTAAAACTAAAACGTCTTTAAAACTAAATTATTGAGCAGCTATTCTCCTCAATTAAAATATATATCTATACAACATACCTATAGCTATTACTACCGTTCGGACACATAATTACAATTGACTACTATGCATGATATTAGCAATTTCAACATGTAAAAAAATAATAGCTCTAAAAAACTAGCTGCCTTTCGACGTCCATTCGTATAACAGGTGAAGTTAGCACGTGCCCGCCAGGTGAGAGACCTAGGACATTTTTTTGTATTTACCATAATTATAATGATCTACCTATCTATACAAGGATGATACATTATATATTTGAATTGCATGATATTTGTTTGTAGAAAAAAAAATAGAATTTATAATGACGTGTGTTGTGCACAACTTCTTTTTAACTTGGTGCCTACTCGAGTTTACAAACATTTTTCAGTAAAATTTTACAAAAATCAGCAAATATGTTTCACCTGACGGTTTAAAATGTATTATTTATTGAATTCGGATATTTCAAGTAAATAATAATATTGCTGGACAATCCACATAGCATCATGCTCCTCTTAGCTCCAAGCTAAGCAGAGCTTGTGTTATGGGTACTAAACGACTGATATACTTAATACAATAAACTACATACATAAATGTTTTTTATTATACATTGTAAACACTCAGAACACCCGGAATAAATATTTGCAGATCGTACAAACATTTATCCTAAGGCGGGAATCGAACCCGCAACCTCCTGCGTCGCAGGCGGACATTCGCCCGCCGCGCCACATGGGTCGTCAAATACTTACTACATATATAGTTTTAAATCTATTATATAAAAGAGAAGTCCATTCACTCACTGACTCATCACGATTCCTCCGAAACTACAAGGCTTAGAAGTCTGAAATTTGGCACAAGGATTCTTTAGAGGGTGTAGACGCTCACTAAGAACCGATTTTTGAAAATTCGCACCCTAAGGGGTTGAAAAGGGGTGAAAACGTTTGTATGCAAAATCGTATTCAGTGGTCGTATTGAAATGAAACTTTGGATAAATGTTACTTATGGCAAGGCTAATAAAATGCATCATTGTTTTTTTTTAAACAACCCTTATAAGGGGTGCGATGGGGTGTTAAAGTTTGTATGGAAAAATCGTAATGCGTGTTGCGATTTGCTTCAAACTCAGTTTGGCTTCTCAAAATACAAAAATATTAATGACTACATTCAAAATTTTTCAAAACTACCCTTACGAAAGGGGATGGTTGGGTGTCAACATTTATATGGAAAAATCTGTTTGCTTGGCTTGATTTACTTCAATCTTTGTTCGGACACTTAAAATACGATAATACTATACAAGTTTTTCATGGTTTTAAAAAACAACCCCTACAGCTACCCCTACCCCAATAATTTCATACAAAATAAAATTATGCCAACTTAAAAACATTTGGTGTACTAAGCACTCTTTATAAAGCTTGAGTGCTTACTAAGAAACAATTTTTGAAAATTCGCACCCTAAGGGGTTGAAAAGGGGTGTAAACGTTTGTATGCAAAATCGTATTTAGTGGTCGTATTGAAATGAAACTTTGGATAAATGTTACTTATGGCAAGGCTTATAAAATGCAACATTGTTTTTTTTTAAACAACCCTCATAAGGGGTGCGATGGGGTGTTAAAGTTTGTATGGAAAAATCGTAATGCGTATTGCGATTTGCTTCAAACTCAGTTTGGCTTCTCAAAATACAAAAATAATAATGACTACATTCAAAATTTTTCGAAACTACCCTTACGAAAAGGGATGGTCAGGTGTCAACATTTATATGGAAAAATCTGTATGCTTGGCTTGATTTACTTCAATCTTTGTTCGGACACTTAAAATACGATATTACTAAACGAGTATTTCATGGTTTTAAAAAACAACCCCTACAGCTACCCCTACCCCAATAATTTCGTAGAAAATAAAATTATGCCAACATAAAAACATTTGGCGTAGGCACTCTTTAAAAAGCTTAAGTGCTTACTAAGAAACGATTTTTGAAAATTCGCACTCTAGGGGGTTGAAAAGGGGCGTAAACGTTTGTATGCAGAATCGTATATAGTGATCACATTGAAATGAAACTTTGGATAAATGTTACTAATGTCAAGGTTTCAAAAATGCATTATTGTTTTTCTTAATTACCCTTATTAGGGGTGTGATGGGATGCCAAAGTTTGTATGGAAAAATCATAATGAGTGGTGCTATTTGCTTCAAACTCAGTTTGGCTTCTTTAAATACAAATATAATAATTACTACGTTTAAAAATTTTTCATGACCACCCTTATGAAAAGGGGAGGTCGGGCGTCAACATTTATATGAAAAAAAATTGTATGTGCGGCTTAATTTACTTCAGCCTTGGTTCAGACACTTAAAATACGTTATTATTATGCAAGTTTTTCGTAATTTTAAAAAACAACCCCTACAGCTGGTTGAAAGGAAATATATTAATTTCATAAATACGCCAACTTATAAACATTTGGCTTAGGCATTCTTTGAAAGGTTTAGGTGTTTACTAATAAACTATTTACGAAAATTTACACCCAAGGGGTTGAAAAAGGGTGTAAACGTTTGTATGCATGTTTAGCGATCGTATTGAAATGAAATTTAGGATAAATGTTATTTTAAAAGGCGTTATGGATTTTTTTTAATTGCCCTTATAAAGGGTGTTATGAGACGTCAAAGTTTGTATGGAAAAATCATATTGATTATTGCGACTAGCTTCAAACTTAATCAT
This sequence comes from Electrophaes corylata, assembly GCA_947095575.1. Lineage (NCBI taxonomy): Eukaryota > Metazoa > Arthropoda > Insecta > Lepidoptera > Geometridae > Electrophaes > Electrophaes corylata. The sequence continues at coordinate 3,747,248 of OX352707.1, read as the reverse complement.
GGAATACACAACCATGGAAAACACAGCCAGGAATTGGTTTACATTCTTGCATCCAATTCCATGGTCGTGTATTTCGTGGTTGTGCTTTTTAGGTCATACCAAATTTTCTGCACTCTTGGAAAACACAAGCTTAGGATTGGATGCCAAAACCTATGCTCCGTTTGCACTCGCTATCTAGGGCGGATCTGACTCGGATAGGTTAGGTTAGGTTAGAACATAAAAAAACGCGCGAGGCGAGCGAGCGGAGCGAGCGTGCTGCGGCAGCAGCCGCCGAAGCGCCAGAAATAAAACTGCATGATCTACCTATACTAAGATACAACTTTGGCTCTTTAGTTGCGTCTTTGCACTCGCTTTCTAGGGCGGATCCGACTCGGATAGGTTAGGTTAGGTTAGAACATAAAAAAACGCGCGAGGCGAGCGAGCGGAGCGAGCGTGCTGCGGCAGCAGCCGCCGAAGTGCCAGAAATAAAACTGCATGATCTACCTATACTAAGATACAACTTTGGCTCTTTAGTTGCGTCTTTGCACTCGCTTTCTAGGGCGGATCCGACTCGGATAGGTTAGGTTAGGTTAGAACATAAAAAAAACGCGCGAGGCGAGCGAGCGGAGCGAGCGTGCTGCGGCAGCAGCCGCCGAAGCGCCAGAAATAAAACTCCATGATCTACCTATACTAAGATATAATTTGACTCTTTAGTTGCGTCTTTGCACTCGCTTTCTAGGGCGGATCCGACTCGGATAGGTTAGGTTAGGTTAGAACATAAAAAAACTCGCGAGGCGAGCGAGTGGAGCGAGCGTGCTGCGGCAGTAGCCGCCAAAGCGCCAGAAATAAAACTGCATGATCTACCTATACTAAGATACAACTAACCTAACCTATCCGAGTCGGATCCGCCCTAGAAAGCGAGTGCAAAAGACGGAACTAAAGAGTCATTTAGTTGCGTCTTTTGCACTCGCTTTCTAGGGCGGATCCGACTCGGATAGGTTAGGTTAGGTTAGAACATAAAAAAAACGCGCGAGGCGAGCGAGCGAAGCGAGCGTGCTGCGGCAGCAGCCGCCGAAGCGCCAAAAATAAAACTGCATGATCTACCTATACTAAGGTACAATTTGACTCTTTAGTTGCGTCTTTTGCACTCGCTTTCTAGGGCAGATCCGACTCGGATAGGTAAGGTTAGGTTAGAACATAAAAAAAACGTGCGAGGCGAGTGAGCAGAGCGAGCGTGCTGCGGCAGCAGCCGCCGAAGCGCCAGAAATAAAACTGCATGATCTACCTATACTAAGGTACAACTTGACTCTTTAGTTGCGTCTTTGCACTCGCTTTCTAGGGCGAATCCGACTCGGATAGGTTAGGTTAGAACATAAAAAAAAACACGCGAGTCGAGCGAACGGAGCGAGCGTCCTCCGGCAGCAGCCGCCAAAGCGCCAAAAATAAAACTGCATGATCTACCTATACTAATGTACAACTTGACTCTTTAGTTGCGTCTTTTGCACTCGCTTTCTAGGGCGGATCCGACCCGGATAGGTTAGGTTAGGTTAGAATATAAAAAAAAAACGCCAGAAATAAAACTCCATGATCGAACTATACTAAGATACAACTTGACTCTTTAGTTGCGTCTTTGCACTCGCTTTCTAGGGCGGATCCGACTCGGATAGGTTAGGTTAGGTTAGAACATAAAAAAAACGCGCGAGGCGAGTGAGCGGAGCGAGCGTGCTGCGGCAGCAGCCGCCGAAACGCCAGAAATAAAACTCCATGATCTACCTATACTAAGATATAATTTGACTCTTTAGTTGCGTCTTTGCACTCGCTTTCTAGGGCGGATCCGACTCGGATAGGTTAGGTTAGGTTAGGACATAAAAAAACTCGTGAGGCGAGCGAGTGGAGCGAGCGTGCTGCGGCAGTAGCCGCCAAAGCGCCAGAAATAAAACTGCATGATCTACCTATACTAAGATACAACTTGACTCTTTAGTTGCGTCTTCTGCACTCGCTTTCTAGGGCGGATCCGACTCGGATAGGTTAGGTTAGGTTAGAACTTAAAAAAAACGCGCGAGGCGAGCGAGCGGAGCGAGCGTGCTACGGCAGCAGCCACCGAAGTGCCAGAAATAAAACTGCATGATCTACCTATACTAAGGTACAACTTGACTCTTTAGTTGCGTCTTTTGCACTCGCTTTCTAGGGCGGATCCGACTCGGATAGGTTAGGTTAGGTTAAAACTTAAAAAAAACGCGCGAGGCGAGCGAGTGGAGCGAGCGTGCTATGGCAGCAGCCACCGAAGTGCCAGAAATAAAACTGCATGATCTACCTATACTAAGGTACAACTTGACTCTTTAGTTGCGTCTTTGCACTCGCTTTCTAGGGCGGATCCGACTCGGATAGGTTAGGTTAGGTTAAAACTTAAAAAAAACGCGCGAGGCGAGCGAGTGGAGCGAGCGTGCTATGGCAGCAGCCACCGAAGTGCCAGAAATAAAACTGCATGATCTACCTATACTAAGGTACAACTTGACTCTTTAGTTGCGTCTTTGCACTCGCTTTCTAGGGCGGATCCGACCCGGATAGGTTAGGTTAGGTTAGAATATAAAAAAAAACACGCGAGTCGAGCGAACGGAGCGAGCGTCCTCCGGCAGCAGCCGCCAAAGCGCCAAAAATAAAACTGCATGATCTACCTATACTAATGTACAACTTGACTCTTTAGTTGCGTCTTTTGCACTCGCTTTCTAGGGCGGATCCGACCCGGATAGGTTAGGTTAGGTTAGAATATAAAAAAAAAACGCCAGAAATAAAACTCCATGGTCGAACTATACTAAGATACAACTTGACTCTTTAGTTGCGTCTTTGCACTCGCTTTCTAGGGCGGATCCGACTCGGATAGGTTAGGTTAGGTTAGAACATAAATAAAACGCGCGAGGCGAGTGAGCGGAGCGAGCGTGCTGCGGCAGCAGCCGCCGAAACGCCAGAAATAAAACTCCATGATCTACCTATACTAAGATATAATTTGACTCTTTAGTTGCGTCTTTGCACTCGCTTTCTAGGGCGGATCCGACTCGGATAGGTTAGGTTAGGTTAGAACTTAAAAAAAACGCGCGAGGCGAGCGAGCGGAGCGAGCGTGCTACGGCAGCAGCCACCGAAGTGCCAGAAATAAAACTGCATGATCTACCTATACTAAGGTACAACTTGACTCTTTAGTTGCGTCTTTTGCACTCGCTTTCTAGGGCGGATCCGACTCGGATAGGTTAGGTTAGGTTAAAACTTAAAAAAAACGCGCGAGGCGAGCGAGTGGAGCGAGCGTGCTATGGCAGCAGCCACCGAAGTGCCAGAAATAAAACTGCATGATCTACCTATACTAAGGTACAACTTGACTCTTTAGTTGCGTCTTTGCACTCGCTTTCTAGGGCGGATCCGACTCGGATAGGTTAGGTTAGGTTAAAACTTAAAAAAAACGCGCGAGGCGAGCGAGTGGAGCGAGCGTGCTATGGCAGCAGCCACCGAAGTGCCAGAAATAAAACTGCATGATCTACCTATACTAAGGTACAACTTGACTCTTTAGTTGCGTCTTTGCACTCGCTTTCTAGGGCGGATCCGACCCGGATAGGTTAGGTTAGGTTAGAATATAAAAAAAAAACGCCAGAAATAAAACTCCATGATCTAACTATACTAAGATACAACTTGACTCTTTAGTTGCGTCTTTGCACTCGCTTTCTAGGGCGGATCCGACTCGGATAGGTTAGGTTAGGTTAGAACTTAAAAAAAACGCGCGAGGCGAGCGAGCGGAGCGAGCGTGCTACGGCAGCAGCCACCGAAGTGCCAGAAATAAAACTGCATGATCTACCTATACTAAGGTACAACTTGACTCTTTAGTTGCGTCTTTTGCACTCGCTTTCTATGGCGGATCCGACTCGGATAGGTTAGGTTAGGTTAAAACTTAAAAAAAACGCGCGAGGCGAGCGAGTGGAGCGAGCGTGCTATGGCAGCAGCCACCGAAGTGCCAGAAATAAAACTGCATGATCTACCTATACTAAGGTACATCTTGAAAGAAAGAAAGAAACTCTTTAGTTGCGTCTTAACGAAGCATAAGCTTTGGTTCGACCAATCAGAGCAATGGTCACCAATTCCCAGGTCGTGTTTTCCATGGTTGTACATTACCAACACGCGTTGGGAAGGACTCATAAACTACCCTCATGAGGGGTACGATAAGGCGTTAAAGTTTGTATGGAAAAATTATAATGCATGGTGTGATTTGCTTCAAACTCAGTTTGGCTTCTTAAAATACAAAAATAGTAATAACAACGCTCAACATTTTAAACTACCCTTACGAAAAGGGGAAGGTCTGGTGTCAACATTTACATACATATATGTTAAATCTGTACCTTATATGCGTGACTTGATTTCTTTCAATTTTGGTTCGGACACTCAATATACGATATTGTTACACAAGTTTTTCATGATTTTAAAAAACAACCCCTGCAGCTGGTTGAGAGATAAAAAAATTTATTTCATCTATAGGTATATACAAATAAATAAAAATGAAGCGTCTGTAATATTAAAATAACCACTTTATACTATATGCATATGAATGTATATACGGTACATATACCAAAATAGCATTTTTTACAATTTTTGTCTGTCTGTCTGTCTGTTTGTTCCGGGTAATCTCTGGAACGGCTGGACTGATTTCGACGGGACTTTCACTGGCAGATAGCTGATGTAATAAGGAGTAACTTATGCTACTTTTATTTTAGAAAAAATCAAAAATGTCCAAGTAGGTACTGCCCAATATCGCGCGCAGCCTTTCACGCTCTAACCAGTGGACCGATTTGGATAAAATTTGGAATAAATATAGATTGTAAGCTGGAATAGGACATAGGCTACTTTTTATCCCGAAAAAATAACGGGAACGGGATAAATCTGCCACGCGGCAGATTGCCGCGTGGATTTTATGCCGTATACCCTCAATTAACGCCATCTGTTGGTGACGCCGAGTACTACTTCAGTTATTTTATAATGACTACAATCATCAGTACTTATGTACTAGCGCCACCGCGCATCTTTATTTTTACATAGTACCTTTGTAAAAATGTTTACCGCCCAACGAAGTGGGCACGGGTCAGCTAGTACTTTTATAAGTATGTAAAAGCAGTTAGGTTGGTAAGTACTAGGTATTTACTGGAAATATCTAGATTATTCCAATTTGATAGCGGGTTTTATCAACGAGCTTTATCAATTTAATATTAATAACTGATCTTCATAATATCACTTGATTTTTTAAACAGGTTTCGCGATGTTATAATCTCGTTATAGCCAAATGCGCCAGAACTGTTATTTCAAAACCAGCAGGCAACTAGTAGCTGTTGGATTGTCACTAGAGCTCTGCGATAAAATTCAAAGTTTATTCCTTTCTACTTTACGGAACAGGTTTCATCTATTAATATTTAAAACAACGTGTTACTATCAAGTTTCTAAGTTTTCACACTTTCAACAAAGATATTCAAAGTGTTTCTAGTCTTCGACAATAGGATATTCAAACTTATAGCTTTTTCAATAAATTATATACGTAAGTACCTACTTACCTACTTAAAACCTAACTGGTAGGTATGGTCAATATAACTGACATCAATTCATGAAGCATGGATAAGTTCTAGCATCTGTTGAATGAACTGCCTACGCTACACGCAAATACATACGTCCCATTTACCTCTATAAAGATTGTTGGTAGAAAGGATTTTAAAATGTTTGCTCTTTGCCGTTCGCCCATTGAAGAAGCTTAGATTGCGGATGCGCACCGTTAGCTGAACATGCTCAATTTAACCCGTGTTTGATCCTATAATTTACCAACAGTTATACATACTCGCCAATTATACTAGGTACACTCGTTCTTTACTCTATTGCACATTTGCATGCTCAATTTAACGCCTAAGTGCTTGACTAGTAGGTAATGATATGAAAGAATATGTAATTTTATAGACCAACACACTGAGTAATTCTTTCTGGTAAAATCAGTAACCACTTCTTTGATTTGGATTGAGACTCGCATCCCTAACAGATCATACAGCTTTAAACTATCATTATATCTACCCATCTTACCCAAATATTCATGAAATTAGTACCGAAATACGAAGCAAAAAATTCGCAAGTTGAAATTAGCTTTGAAATAGACCATCCGTAACCACGGAGCCTGAGACGTGGCTCCAACCAAACCGCTTTCAAAATCTATGTGAACGCCACTTCAATTCCGTTTTTGCTCCAATTTGATATGACCTTTTGAAGTTGGCTTATCTTAGTGCGGTTGCTTTCAAGAATATCAGTCTTTAAAGTTAAGTTATAGCACAGCTTTGTATCTGCAGATGGAGACAGATATGAACGCTCGTAAAGAATACGCATACAAACATGAGTTTCAGGTTTCTGGGATGATACGATCACTTTACTGTCCAATGCTTAGCCTTTAATGCGTCTTATTTAGTTTTATCTTATAAAAGCTTCATGAATACCATCATATTCCGATTTTTTCTGCGTAGTTTTTGAGCTACACTCCTCTTTCAAAGATTCTCTTTAGAAAAATATTCAAGAAGCATTAAATATCAATACCATCGAAAGTTTTTATTGCAATTATTGATGTTCTCTAAATGCTTTCATGTCTCTACTTGGTATATATTTTTTAATTTACCAATGCTTTTATAATATCTTCTCATGTGTCGTGATTATGCATTAGGCCACGCAATACCATGATAATCCAAAGGAATCGTGTGACAACTTTCGATCGTGATTGCTTTCATCGCGATATGGCCCACATCACGACCAACTAATCTGAACCAATCTGAATAGTGCTGAGAGTCCAGACAATGGCGCGGGAATGGCTCGGCGAAACTGGCATCTGCACGCATATTTACTTGTTTTGTTCCGCTCGTTCTTCTTCTAAGGTTTTGTTTGCTTGCTCCACTTTACATTTTCAATGCGACAAACGTTAAAAGTTATTAGGTATGGATCTCTCGATACCCTACTTCAACTAGGTACCTACTCCAACGAATTAAGTGACAAAATAGTAACGACTTGTTCCACCTTAATTCCAAAAAGCTTTGCCAATATCCATCTAGTTTTTAACTAGATTTTGTACGGGACTGTAGGTTGTTGTTGTAGGCAACTATTATGTAGAGCAGTTAGACATGCGTATGAAAGCTCTCGTTGTTCTGCTGTTGCCTGTTTTCTTTTACCTACACCTATTGTGTAGCTTTCTTGTCCATTGCGTTTTGTTTACCATGATACTTATAGCTAATTTGATTGATTAGATACCTACTCAGTTCATATTGATACAGTTATCATTCATTACACCTACTTCAACTTTCTGTTCTGATACATAACTAGCTGTTTCGGTTATAAATAGTTTTTGAAATACCTTGAATTATAGTAGGAAAAGCTACGCTGGTACGGTCAGTGTTTCATTTCCATGCTTAACTATCTGCTAGCTTAACCTGAATGGATTTAGCAAACTTCGTTTTGTAAATAGTTGGGCATTGAATAACTGAAATTTGTAATCAACTTGTCGCTGACAGTACCATACCAGATAGGTAGGTAGGTACCTACCTAAAACATTTATTAGCGTCATAGTAAGCAAGTTGGTAATAAATCAAAGAAGTTTGCAAAAGATCGCACTTAGCTTTATAACTTGAGAGAAAAAAACACGCAACCTTTGTGGAAAATACTCTTAACGGCCTCTATTCCCAGAAGGCCGCGCTTTTGTGATTTTTAAAAGCATCTGAGACATAGAAAATAGTGTTTAAAATTTTGAAAAAAATATGTTTATAATATCAATAATATATCAATAATATGCACTCATGATTTAATTGCTTTACTCGAGTGTGAGTTAGGCTTTAACAGAATAAAAGATGGCATTAGCGTGTCATCTGGCTTCACAGCGGCTCCACAGAGTACTATTCTACATTACCTGATTCCACGGAGTAACAACCACTAAATGCAAAGAACACAATGTCTTATTTTCCAGACTATTCTCGAGTTCTGTTTATTACCACTAGAGCCTTGGACTGGACACTGGACAAACTCTGCATTCTGTGGCCAGTCTTTGTAAGTTTTGACGTTGATGAATTATGGTCATTACCATAATGTCACCATACGCCTTTGGTTAAACAATGTTCGATAGATTTTAGATGTATTTTCACGGTAATTATCCACGCTATACTTTGGTCCAGTGAATATTTTAATTCGGCTTAGACATTTTATAATACTTCGTTCGGCCGTTGGTGGTCCTTGACTTTCTAATCAAATAAAATAAAAAAGCTTCACGGCTTCAATCCCAAAGCACGGTAGATATCCTCTCAGATCTCTTAGTACCAAGTACCAATTCGAGATTCTTTGAGGATGTCTAAGGGGGGCAGTCAGAGGTACGTCCAGATAATACATTTGGTAGGTACATACCCATACATACATTGTTATTTCATACGTGACAGGTTGCAAGCCCATCGCCGCTGCTACAATACTAGTTGGTTTCCTCACGATCCTTCACCGTTTAAGAGCACTGATATTGCGCACATAAATTTTTCGAATGGAAAAACCTATTGGTACACGACTGGATTTGAACTCACGACCTTAGGATCAGAAGACGAGGTCACTCCAACTACACTACCGGTGCTTTTCTATTCAAGAAGTACCTAAAATAGTTTTGTATTCTTCTTTCTTTGTATGTTGATCTCAATCCTTTTACTCAAAAACATGACAGCTATTCATTTTGATTACGTATATGTACCTACTCTTGGGTTACCTACATGCTTCGTTAGAAGTTTTTACGTTGTTGTAAAAAAGACATTAGTCGATCCTATTCTAAAGACTTTTCTTATCTAAGTCAGGCTGCGGACGGTGTAAAATAATAATAGTGATGTTATGCCAGCATGACTCGTGCCATCTCGCAGGTCGGCGCACGCGCAGCCTCCGTTCTTGCTCCTTTTGTGTTACGTGTAGTGTAATCAACTTCGTGGTGTTTGTATGTGTGCGTGCCTTTCACACACCCGTGTTCAAAATCTCTGGATGGCTATACCAGCGTCCAGGTATATGTATGTACTGTAACGGACTTTGTTTGAATTTCGAGCGTCGTTTTTGATAACTTTTGAAGTTGCTCAAATAAAATTTTATTTGATACTTATTCATTCTTAAGATTTAATGTCTTGTTTAGTTCCTATATGCTATATTAGGTATCCGATAAAGGTAACAAGTCATACCAGGATCGTGGCGTAAGCAACTGCGGAAATATCAGGAAACGATCAAACACAAAAATCATGATAAATATCCCGTTTCTATTGTAAAATCTATCATCATACCGCCATACCGACCGACCGATGTGGCGCGGCGGGCGAATGTCCGCTTGCGACGCAAGAGGTTGCGGGTTCGATTCCCGCCTTGGGAAAAATGTTTGTACAATCTGCAAATATTTATTCCGGGTGTTCTGGGTGTTTTCTATGTATAATAAAAACCATAACACAAGCTCTGCTTAGCTTGGGGCTAGATGATGCTGTGTGGACTGTCCAGCATTATTTATTTATTTTATTTATTTATACTGATTTTAAGCAATGTTTAATTGCCAGCAGGTAATGACAAACAGTGAGAAGAGTAATTTTAAGCAATGTTTAAAGCTAAATAACATTATTTAATGTTATTTAACTTTAAACATTGCTTAAAATTACTCTTAACATTATTTAATGTTATTTAACTTAAAACATTGCTTAAAATTACTCTTCTCACTGTTTGTCATTACCTGCTGGCAAGAGATTGCAAAAGTTTAGGCATTGATTATAGTTTGACAGTTTTTTATAAGCAAGACTACTAATAAATTGTAACTTTGACATGTCTGTATAGTTTACCCATATAGACTAAAGTCTAGTCCTTATTCTATGATTTTATTTATCTGATAGACTTCTGAAAGTTGGCTATCCAATTATAACACTAGTGGTTAAAATTACTTTCTAACAGTACGACTAGGCAGTCTCTTTCGTGTTCTTATTTTTTGTGCTACTACATACTTTTCTCTACTTGAAATACCTGTATGTAACTAACATGGCATAGATTAAATCGTAAGCTACATAGCTGGATGCAGGCTAGATGAATATCAATTTGTGTCAAAAAGCTTCTGTTGAAATGGTTTTTTTGGCTGAATCTAGCCTGAGGTGAAATCGCGACCGCGATCTCTAAGAATTATAATCGTAGAAAAGAATACTCATGGTTTTCACGTAGAATACCTTATACTGACATATATTTTGAAGTTGGTTGGTTGATATACTTACAAATCTTGTGGTCTGGAAGCCATCAGCCTGAATTAGTCCACAACTAGACATAGGCTTCCCTCATGTTGGGGCCCCTCCCGGAGTGGTTTCCTTCTCATTTGGTAGACAAATTGCTGACCGATGACAGCAGTTGGTATAGATGCTGCTGCCCATGTCCTGGTGCGTTCTCTTGTCATCTCTATGGTATGATCACAATGATAAAGAGAGTACAGAGTGAGAAATGTTTTATTTACCTACATGCTATCAAGCTTATGAGGTATACACGAAGCCGAGGTGTCTCTAACCTTGCATAAAATGTCATCGCAAATGAATATACATCAGTATGTACCTCCTTTATAATATGTATTAGAATCAATTACAGGTACGCATGTTGATGCGTAACCCTTTATATGAGACCCTTTGATCTACTCGGTCATAGTCAATCTCTTCTCTACAAAAGCGTAAAACATGTACGTAGAATATATTTTAATGCGTTGTAGCTTTTTACTTTGCTGTTACTACGGTTGGTACCTATCAAATGACGATGATACGAATATCCACTTAGCATAGTAGGTATGCTGAGTGACTTAAAAATTAAGATATTAATTTTTACGATCCTCATAATGTTCATCATGCCTCATGCCTTGAAGTTTATAGATGTTTAAAAAACGACGCTTTTAAAGTTATCTCGATTTATTTATTACCCAGCACTCGAGAACAGCCCACGTTTTTGTCCCTTCTTTTAAAAGCTGACTTTCTTTCCCAGGGTTGCAAGTGTAACCACTTGAGTATTATAGCGTTTTTTTGCATATTTCAACACCGTGTCACACGTTTAAATCTTGCTAGGCACTTCACTAGGCAGAAAGTAGGTAGGAACCTTCGTAGAAAAATTCTCACTTTTATATTGTAAAGCGGAACAAAGTGGATTTTTAAATACGAATAAAATATCTTACTTAGATGAAGAATTTTTTAGATACCTAAATATTACCTACAAGTAGGTAACTATGTATTTTACCGTCTACCTATTTACAACCTACCCAACTATTATTTTTCGACATGTCATTTTGTCCCAAACAGAAGTAAACAAACAATTTGAACGTAACCAACTATTTTATTACTTATATCTTTAAAATCACCAATCATAATGATGAAAGGTTCGTGACTTGCACTCATCGATTGGTCGGTACAAATTATAGACAGGACAGACACGTTAATATGTTTTTAAAATGTTTAGTGACAACGTCATCAGCTTTCTTTTTATATCATGTCTTACCTAATTACGGTTGCTTTTATATTACTAGTTTGGTTTACCATATTATGGTAGGTACCTGATTCCGGACAGAAATATTCGGGCTTCGACATACAGAAAAGAAACATGAAATGGTTACAGGGGTTACGTATGATGACACTGAAAGCCTTTGGTATATTATTTACTGTAGTAATTTACCTTGTCTTTGACTTATTCCTATGTAGTGTACCTACTTATCTTTTTACAAAGTGGCACATGCGTTTCTTTTTCTTTAAATTTGTGAATAGGTAATAAATATTATTAAATTCTATTATAAATTACGTATAATATACTATGGTTTTAGGTAGTGGGACAAACAGTTGTGGTTTTAATAAAAACATCTTCCACAGTCTAAAGGTCTGTATAGGTACCAAGGTCAATTTTCATTTATCAGAAGTGAAATGCATTTTATAACAAAAAACTTAAAATAAATGCCTAAAGTCCGCTTTACTATTGGAATGCAGGTCAAGCGTCGTATAATTTCGGTGATTATGTTCAATCATTATTACTTAGTTATAGTTATTACGCGTTTGTAGTTATCACGCTATGGTAACATTCTTTGTAAAATATTTTTTTGTAAATGCCAAGAAAATCAACGTCAGTGTAGTTATAGACAACATAAATACATAATATATTTCATTCTTTAGCACACACACAAATTACAATTAAAGAAAGTCATTTTTAGAGTTAACAGATTAGGTTCGTTTAGGAAAATGACACAACATGTACCTATCGATACATCAAATTATACAATAATTTATCGAATTGGTCGATAATTTCAAGAACTTTTACAGAATATATCGATAAGCTGTCCACAGGGAAACCACTCGATAAAATATGTCGAGGCTATAGTTCTATACTAGCGAGTGTAGATAAAATTCGATAGACAAAATCATCACTGATCGTACCTCTGAATTGACACTATTATCTACTGTACAAGAATTGTCTCCTGTTTCCTCATTATTCTAAGGTTTTCTCCATTTGGTTTTTTTCTACGGCTCGTTGGATTCTTTGTAAGACATGACAGCGACCTTTTTCACCTTCATGTGAATTATTCTTGGCCCACACATATACTTAGGCTTAGGTACTCAAAATATTCGCATTGAGCTTCGCAGGTTCCGTTACTAGAAAGCTTATAGCTTTAGCTTTAATAATCTGATATGCTATAACTTTGTTAACAAAAAGATTTTTCGTATAATTTTGATCAATAAAATACGGTAGATAGCTTACGTCATAAGAGTTTAATAACATAAGATCTTACGATCTTTTTTAATCAACGCACGAAGAAACTGGTTCCACTTGAAATTAATTTTGGGCTCAGATTAACCACTAACCACGGTGTGCCTGTTAGTATGTAACTACTTATATGTATGGGGTTCTTCATCCTTCGATGTGTTCATGTTTAAGCCTATCAATTTGTGGGGTTACTGATTGATCAATTATAATAATTTAAGGCTTCTTGAGGCGAAAACTTTTTATACACATCTAAGTGAACTAATGTAATGTTTTTGAATAGGCCGTGAATCGAACTAATGGACAGGTTTTTACGTTTACAAATCATGGGTATAGACAACAAGTGTAAATAAGCGCATTAGAAGTGTAACCTACTCTATGGCTTATATCTACAAACAATAAGACTAAAGTGTAACGGCTACTGCCGGTCTTGATAGTACCTCTTATAGCAATTAAGAAATCTGGAAAAACCAGTGAAGTCCTCTTGCAATGGGATAACGTTTTATTCTGAAATCTTAAAATTGCTTTGCTTTGAAAATATTAAACCCCTGATTTGTGTTCTGCATTCCAATATCACACTGCTTAGTGGAATTTCGTTTCGTTTCAATTTCTTGTAACTGCACTGCATCCGTAAATAAATTCAGGATGTGATTGCTTCACACAAGAATTAACCTGATTTTTGTGATTATTGACTGGTCGCGATAGATCGGAAGTGTAGACATAGATTTACTGTGGATTACTTTACTTGTGGTGACTGAAATAGCACAGTTTGCTTGCAGTGTTTAGAAACAACATGTAAACTGGGCACGTCTACTGGAACTGGACTTCAGGTCAGGGTCCCGTCTAGGGCAGCCCCTAAACGGGGCAAATATTTGAAAAGTAGTATGTCCTAGATTCAACTTTACCTACAGAACAATCTAATCTATCACCTTCACTTGCAGGCAAACCTAACTTGATGTTATGCCTAAATAAATACGTACTCTGACACTATTTAAAACTTATTAAAAAGTTAATCCAAAGACTCCGGCATCATTGTGGCAAAAATTATACCCGTAACCCCATTGCTCTTGATTACGTCCCCTCCCCACCGGTCGTTGCGTTACAAAATTACACTGGTAGGTAGGTAGGTACTGTTCCTTTACGGGAGCGCCATGGATACGCCCGCTGAAAACTAAACACAGATGTGTGTTTTTACACGCGAACAAATTCCGTAAATATGGATTTCCTAATAGGCTGTATGTGTATTGCATTTTGAAACCCTTACCTTTTTAGGTACGGTTACCACTTCTATACTGTTACCAGAATACACAAGGGCTATTACGAGAGCTTTATTTTGTATCTTTTGTGTTAATTATCATGTAAACTTTGTAATGCTTTGGAATAACCCGTCCTGATACTGGTTCGTGGAATTCGCCATATGCAAGCGCGGGATGAGTCTGCAGTGCTCATATCACAGCCTTGTAAAACACATGTTTTTTGTTTTTTAACCTTCATTGTAGGAACATTTTTTATGATTAAACACAGTTTATTACATTATACTGCTTATTTATACACAACCTTCTAGTGGGAACCCAGGTGACTTGATAATTCAAGTCAATGATATTTGTTTATTATTATTTATATTCAATCAGGACAATCATTCTTATAGTATTAAATTTGGCTACTTGTGTAAATCTACTTAGTACATGGGATTAAATTGATTGCTATTTGGAATATAAGTTCCACAGAAAGCATTGCCAGTAACCCTAAGACACTACTTTAAATCTAAAAAAGCAACAACAGTTCGCCTTTTAACTGAATAATACTTTATCCTCAACCAAATCACATCATTTGGTCACATATCTCTATTATTTCTCCAACACGCGACATCGTCAGTCCATCTCAAGAATGTGATGTCATTTGCCCCCGCCATTAGGGCAGAGATATGTTTTTATGCCACTTGAACTTGAATACTCTTCCTTGTGCATTCTTTGGTAAGTAACATAATATGATGACTGCTGGCAGATGAACAGTCGTCAGCATCATTGAGTCAACATGTAGTTATTTGATTTTTAGATTGAAAAATTAAAAAAATATCTTCACGACTTTATTCCCTAAGCACAGTAGATATCCCCTCAGATCTCTAAGTACCTACTCAAGATTCTTTACGCATATCTAAAGGGGTAGTCAGAGGTACGTCCAAATATTACATTTGGTACCTTACATTACATTTTGCAGTAAGTAGTTGATATTCCATACGTGACAGGTTGCAAGCCCATCGCCGCTACTAGAATACTAACCTCACGATGTTTTCTTTCACCGTTTGAGAACACTGGCATTGCGCTCATTATTGACATTTTTCGATAGAAAAATCCATTGATACATGACCGGATTTTAACCCATGACCAATCAGGCCCAGGATCAGAAGGCGGGATCACTCCCACAAGACTATCAGTGTTCTCTTTAATTTAAAACTTATTTTATAATGTGCCAAGAAGTACGAGTTAACTTACAAGTTACTCGTACTAGTAATAAGTACATTAACAAAATCTATAAGGTCGTTGTTTCCAAAAGGTATACGACTTCGAACAATTAACTGTTGCTGTCAGCAACAATAGTCGCCGCAGTGAAAGGCATCATAATGTCTTAACTGTGCAATTAATATGAAACCCGGCTTATTAACCCCAATGTTTCAATTACAATAATGAGAAATCAGAACAAGACCGACCCCTCTGTATAACGTGTGAACTGAACGAGCGTCTTCAATTTCTTCGCGATAATTCTCAGATGCTATCTATTTGGATGTTATAATTGCTGGGAATCGTTAAGTATGAGAAAGGGCTTAGGTAGTACAAACTTTTGAAAAGTCCACTTACCGCCTGGGAGTAGAACGTCACTTATCATGAATTATTTTCACTAAAATGAGGGAGTATGACAGCTAACATTTTATGGGCGATCACGGGCCCGCCTTTCTTATGTTGCTAATCTGGCAGAAACGTCCAATTTAGTAGACATAGATGTTCGGATGACTATAATGTTTTTAAAGAAGCATCTCTCACGTAAGATGTCTCTAACGTGTCTAGTACCTACGTTCTGTTTTATTTAAGAACCTGACTTAGATCATTTACTCATGATCTAAGGAACCTGACTACAGTTAGCCGGAAGCAAAGTTAAACAATGCAACAGTGTAAAGCCGTAGTTTATGGCTATTAACTTTCAATAACTCCTTATCATTCCAGATATCGCAATGTCGCGTTACAAACTGCACCAAAATGGCGCTACTTGATTTGTAATGGCGACCGCGATGGCGGCCTCTGCGAGCTACCACGAGGAACTGCGGCCTCAGCACTCCAGGGACGGGTCAAGGGACTCAGGGATATTTCACACTACTAAGGGGCTTTGGAACGCCCCAGGACTGAACAACTGCTTTTTGAACAGCGCGGTACAGGTAAGCTTTTTCCTCGTATTGTTTATCTGTCAAGACTGTACCACTCTAAAGTACCCTGCACTGCAAAATCAATCTTAATGCGTTGAATTGAGGAGTGAGTTGTTCTGGATGGTTTGGGCAGACAAAGACAAAGTACCTACCAGATGAAGCGTTTTTATGGCATGCGCTCTTCACACCCTAACAACGGTAGGTACGCTTAACATGTGATAGAGTAAGTGAATTAAAAGTGACTGTAGATTTTGCTGTAAAACGAAACTTATACCGGTTAGTGTGCTGTTATTCCTTAGATTCTAAGAGAACATTAGCGAAATTCTTGGAACATTTTATGCTGCTTATAAGGATGTATACACAAACCACGTGTCTGTTGACTCTGGTGGGCGGACGCCGATCCGTATTGACATGCCGAAGCCAAAACATGGCCACATTGATGAGATAATCGTGAAATATTTTTGTATATATAAATATTTGTTTTAGAAATCTTTATTACTTTACTTATATTACTTTACTTTACTTTTAGAAATGACTAGGCGTATTTTATTAGCAAACTAGCTATTGTTTGTTTGGTGAAAGCAACAATACATTTCTGTGACGTTCAAAAAAACTTATAGGTATAGTAAGTTTCGTTTAGTATCGATAAAATCGGTAATATAGGTTTGTGAGTTTGGTTTGAAAAGTTACGGAGTTTAGTGGTATAACCAAAAAACTGCAAATTCATCGAACTCTACATTACTGATACGCGACCACTGAACACTGAAAAGCACGCATCGAACCGACCGAAGACGGACGGACTCTACCAATAAGTATTAATAAAATAAAGCAGAGCCTCTTTGAAGCGCACTTTAAATCCTTTCACCACAGTGATTCGAAAGAAAGAACTAGTTGTGAGTTTGGTTTGAAAAGTTACGGAGTTTAGTGGTATAACCGAAAAACCGCAAATTCATCGAACTCTACATTACTGATACGCGACCACTGCACACTGAAAAGCATGCATAGAACCGACCGAAGACGGACGGACTCTACCAATAAGTATTAATAAAATAAAGTAGAGCCTCTTTGAAGCGTACTTTAAATCCTTTCACCACAGTGATTCGAAAGAAAGAACTAGTGACAAATCAAGAGAAGAAGACCAATAAGTATTTCTTAAATATTAGCTAATATAAAGTTAACATATCTTGTAGACAAGCAGTGAGTACTTAAGAATTTGAAAGTATTACGAAACTTAAATGCGTTTTTAACACTTTTAAATAATTGGCCTTCGTTATCTCCACCTCTTGACTTGCGGGCTTTAAAACGTTTTAGTGCCTAATCCGTTTTTAAGATGACGTAAATACTATTAGGAGATAAATTGTGAGGCATTTGTTACCGTCGAAAGGCACGGGCGAGGTATTATTTAAATTTCAACGAGTAAGCTGGGAGCTTAATCTACTATTTGAATATCTAACAAAGTATTATGGGCTGTGGAGCTTAGCTTACCTTACATCTATCTATACTTCAGTTAGTTTGTCGTTTCATAGAAGAAGAATTTACTATACGTGATAAAACCGATGATCTTTAGACTGTTGTGTTGTAGTCTTTGTGTTACCTGTTGTTGTAGCAGTAGTAGAGATCGTCTGAGGAAGTACTCACACCGTGCCTATTTCTGCCGCCAAGTAGAAGCGTTGCTGTGTTTCGGTTTGAAGGGTGTGAGTGCAGATGAAACTGCACATGATTCTAACACCTGTATGCTTCAGGATGACGCAGTGCATTGTAGAGCACATTCCTAACGAACGTAACTTGCAAGGCAATACTTTGTTCAAGGTAACCACTTAATTTAAGGTGGGCCAACTGCTTGTTCCATGAGCAAGGTATAAAATAAGGAAAAACCTATCACCACACTTCCTGCAAATAAATTATTATACCAACTGTGTCCTTGATCATCATCAACCTATTACACCCCACTGCTGGATATAGGACTCTCAGCCACTGATCCCGATCTTCGGCTCTACCCATCCAGTTACTTCCTGCCACCCCGTCATCGGTGGTTATGTGTTTATTTTGAGGGTGTCTTTAAAAAAAAGTATGAAAGCTTCTTGATTGGTAGGTGTATGTTTTTTTCTTTATCGTCAAAAGTTTGGTCAGTGATCAATCTGAGAAAATCTTGTTGTCTTATCAAATAACATGCTATGAGAAATGTTGTTTACTTCGATCACGGTCAAAGGTAAAAACGAACGGTCAAACCACAATATAATAATGGTTTGGTGACATACGAGTAACGGCGTGTACTCATTTACGCGAGGCCTCATCTCTATACGAAACCAGCGCTTATGTTGTAATCTTTAAGGTCGATTATGGGTTGTACTTCGCGGGTGATGACACCAAAGGCTATTAGCATTAGGGGTCGTGTTGACGCGACCGAACCTGTTTCAAGTTTACGTCGCGTTTGTTTGTTTTCTTCGTAGTTTTCGTATAGATTGTTCATTGTTCTCTATTATGCTACAATGCATTGTATGTGACTGACTATTATGCAAGTGTTGCAACGTTATTCAACCTGTACCCAACAAGATGTGCATGCCTCCAGCTTCCTCATATGGAAAATGCAGATTCTGAAAATGCCAATATTTAGTTCATATTTAGTACCATCATAGATTACAACCATAATTTAGGTGCCAAAAAAACAACGACGCTACAAGCCTTTGAAGGTGTGTTAGCTGAAGTAACATGCCACCAGCTTCCTCATTCAGTGTGGGCAAACGAGTGCTGATAGAGCTATAGAACAAACGCTAGCATTTAGTACCAGATGAGTGCACTAGGTAGCAAAATTTCCAAACCTGCAGCTAAAAAACTCTCGGAGTTATAAGACTTCATCAACGTGTAAGCTGACGTACCGTTATTTCAGCACGCACATGCTGGTTCTCTGAAACGGCTGCAGCTATAGACACGGTTGATATCTCCAGATTCAGTGCACAATTGGTGCCAAAGGTACCAAATATTTGAGGCTTCTAGGTTCAAAACTCTTTGAACTACAGGCTTTTAGCAACGTGTAAGCTGGGGAAACGTTTCTCCAGCTGACACATGCTGGATCTCAGAAACGGTAAGAGATAGAGATTCGGTTGATATCTCCAGATGTCAATATGAATTAGTGCACTTGGCACCAAAATTTTGGAGCCTCTAGGACCAATAGTTACATCACAAGAAGCAAAAAACCATTTAACGGTCAACTAATTCAAACCAGTTTTCGCTTCTATAAAAGCGCGGCGTTGCCGCTCTGCACGCTACAATAGCGAGCGAACATTATGCTTGTTCTCTGTCTGTTTTTATATCTGTCTCTGGATACAACGTGTGTTGCCAGTTCAGTTTTAGTAGGTCGATAGTTTTATTCGAGTCTTGTCAGAACAGGTATTATAGGTACGAGGTACTACTAAATAGGTACTTTATTTTGTCTAGTTTAACCAAAGAAAATAGGAACCTAATTAGGAAATTGGGTTTGTATGTACTCAAATAGTTGATTTGACGACCGATGTGACGCAGCGGCCTGTGACGCAGAAGTTTGCGGGTTCGATTCCCGCCTTGGAATAAAATGTTTAAACGATCTGCAAATAATGAATCCGGGTGTTCTGGGTATTTTCTATGTTTAGTAAAAAATATGTATGTATTTTTGTAACGTCAGATTTGGAATTCAAAATGGCGGATGCAAATGATGGTACAAAAAACTGACATGGGTGTCTTTTTCGACTAATTTGGGGGTGCTGATTACGAATATCTGCTCAAATTTGAAATTCAAAATGGCGGGTACAAAAAAATGCTACAAAAAACTGACATGGGTGTCTTTTTCGACTAATTTGGGGGTGCTGATTACGAATATCTGGTCAAATTTGAAATTCAAAATGGCGGGTACAAAAAATGGTACAAAAAACTGACATGGGTGTCTTTTTCGACTAATTTGGGGGTGCTGATTACGAATATCTGGTCAGATTTGAAATTCAAAATGGCGGGTACAAAAATGGTACAAAAAACTGACATGGGTGTCTTTTTCGACTAATTTGGGGGTGCTGATTACGAATATCTGGTCAAATTTGAAATTCAAAATGGCGGGTACAAAAATGGTACAAAAAACTGACATGGGTGTCTTTTTCGACTAATTTGGGGGTGCTGATTACGAATATCTGGTCAAATTTGAAATTCAAAATGGCGGGTACAAAAAATGGTACAAAAAACTGACATGGGTGTCTTTTTCGACTAATTTGGGGGTGCTGATTACGAATATCTGGTTAGATTTGAAATTCAAAATGGCGGGTGCAAAAGATGGTACAAAAAACTGACATGGGTGTCTTTATCGACTAATTTGGGGGTGCTGATTACGAATATCTGGTCAGATTTGAAATTCCAAATGGCGGGTACAAAAATGGTACAAAAAACTGACATGGGTGTCTTTTTCGACTAATTTGGGGGTGCTGATTACGAATATCTGGTCAAATTTGAAATTCAAAATGGCGGGTACAAAAAATGGTACAAAAAACTGACATGGGTGTCTTTTTCGACTAATTTGGGGGTGCTGATTACGAATATCTGGTCAAATTTGAAATTCAAAATGGCGGGTACAAAAAATGGTACAAAAAACTGACATGGGTGTCTTTTTCGACTAATTTGGGGGTGCTGATTACGAATATCTGGTCAGATTTGAAATTCAAAATGGCGGGTACAAAAAATGGTACAAAAAACTGACATGGGTGTCTTTTTCGACTAATTTGGGGGTGCTGATTACGAATATCTGGTCAGATTTGAAATTCAAAATGGCGGGTACAAAAATGGTACAAAAAACTGACATGGGTGTCTTTTTCGACTAATTTGGGGGTGCTGATTACGAATATCTGGTCAGATTTGAAATTCAAAATGGCGGGTACAAAAATGGTACAAAAAACTGACATGGGTGTCTTTTTCGACTAATTTGGGGGTGCTGATTACGAATATCTGGTCAAATTTGAAATTCAAAATGGCGGGTACAAAAATGGTACAAAAAACTGACATGGGTGTCTTTTTCGACTAATTTGGGGGTGCTGATTACGAATATCTGGTCAAATTTGAAATTCAAAATGGCGGGTACAAAAAATGGTACAAAAAACTGACATGGGTGTCTTTTTTGACTAATTTGGGGGTGCTGATTACGAATATCTGGTTAGATTTGAAATTCAAAATGGCGGGTGCAAAAGATGGTACAAAAAACTGACATGGGTATCTTTTTCGACTAATTTGGGGGTGCTGATTACGAATATCTGGTCAGATTTGAAATTCAAAATGGCGGGTACAAAAATGGTACAAAAAACTGACATGGGTGTCTTTTTCGACTAATTTGGGGGTGCTGATTACGAATATCTCATATAATAAATCAAATTTGACCAGATATTCGTAATCAGCACCCCCAAATTAGTCGAAAAAGACACCCATGTCAGTTTTTTGTACCATTTTTTGTACCCGCCATTTTGAATTTCAAATCTAAATAAAAATAAATAAATAATGCTGGACAGTCCACACAGCATCATCTAGCCCCAAGCTAAGCAGAGCTTGTGTTATGGGTACTAGATGACTGATATACTTAATACAATACATTACATATATAGATATTTTTTATTATACATAGAAAACACCCAGAACACCCGGAATAAATATTTGCAGATCGTACAAACATTTATCCCAAGGCGGGAATCGAACCCGCAACCTTCTGCGTCGCAGGCGGACAATCGCCCGCCGCGCCACATCGGTCGTCGTCATCTGACCAGATATTCGTAATCAGCACCCCCAAATTAGTCGAAAAAGACACCCATGTCAGTTTTTTGTACCATTTTTGTACCCGCCATTTGGAATTTCAAATCTGACTAGATATTCGTAATCAGCACCCCCAAATTAGTCGATAAAGACACCCATGTCAGTTTTTTGTACCATCTTTTGCACCCGCCATTTTGAATTTCAAATCTAACCAGATATTCGTAATCAGCACCCCCAAATTAGTCGAAAAGACACCCATGTCAGTTTTTTGTACCATTTTTTGTACCCGCCATTTTGAATTTCAAATTTGACCAGATATTCGTAATCAGCACCCCCAAATTAGTCGAAAAAGACACCCATGTCAGTTTTTTGTACCATTTTTGTACCCGCCATTTTGAATTTCAAATTTGACCAGATATTCGTAATCAGCACCCCCAAATTAGTCGAAAAAGACACCCATGTCAGTTTTTTGTACCATTTTTGTACCCGCCATTTTGAATTTCAAATCTGACCAGATATTCGTAATCAGCACCCCCAAATTAGTCGAAAAAGACACCCATGTCAGTTTTTTGTACCATTTTTTGTACCCGCCATTTTGAATTTCAAATTTGACCAGATATTCGTAATCAGCACCCCCAAATTAGTCGAAAAAGACACCCATGTCAGTTTTTTGTAGCATTTTTTTGTACCCGCCATTTTGAATTTCAAATTTGAGCAGATATTCGTAATCAGCACCCCCAAATTAGTCGAAAAAGACACCCATGTCAGTTTTTTGTACCATCATTTGCATCCGCCATTTTGAATTCCAAATCTGACGTTACAAAAATACATACATATTTTTTACTAAACATAGAAAATACCCAGAACACCCGGATTCATTATTTGCAGATCGTTTAAACATTTTATTCCAAGGCGGGAATCGAACCCGCAAACTTCTGCGTCACAGGCCGCTGCGTCACATCGGTCGTCAAATCAACTATTTGAGTACATACAAACCCAATTTCCTAATTAGGTTCCTATTTTCTTTGGTTAAACTAGACAAAATAAAGTACCTATTTAGTAGTACCTCGTACCTATAATACCTGTTCTGACAAGACTCGAATAAAACTATCGACCTACTAAAACTGAACTGGCAACACACGTTGTATCCAGAGACAGATATAAAAACAGACAGAGAACAAGCATAATGTTCGCTCGCTATTGTAGCGTGCAGAGCGGCAACGCCGCGCTTTTATAGAAGCGAAAACTGGTTTGAATTAGTTGACCGTTAAATGGTTTTTTGCTTCTTGTGATGTAACTATTGGTCCTAGAGGCTCCAAAATTTTGGTGCCAAGTGCACTAATTCATATTGACATCTGGAGATATCAACCGAATCTCTATCTCTTACCGTTTCTGAGATCCAGCATGTGTCAGCTGGAGAAACGTTTCCCCAGCTTACACGTTGCTAAAAGCCTGTAGTTCAAAGAGTTTTGAACCTAGAAGCCTCAAATATTTGGTACCTTTGGCACCAATTGTGCACTGAATCTGGAGATATCAACCGTGTCTATAGCTGCAGCCGTTTCAGAGAACCAGCATGTGCGTGCTGAAATAACGGTACGTCAGCTTACACGTTGATGAAGTCTTATAACTCCGAGAGTTTTTTAGCTGCAGGTTTGGAAATTTTGCTACCTAGTGCACTCATCTGGTACTAAATGCTAGCGTTTGTTCTATAGCTCTATCAGCACTCGTTTGCCCACACTGAATGAGGAAGCTGGTGGCATGTTACTTCAGCTAACACACCTTCAAAGGCTTGTAGCGTCGTTGTTTTTTTGGCACCTAAATTATGGTTGTAATCTATGATGGTACTAAATATGAACTAAATATTGGCATTTTCAGAATCTGCATTTTCCATATGAGGAAGCTGGAGGCATGCACATCCCAACAAGACACGATACCGTAAAAGGCGACTAAGGGAACTCAACAGAGGATAAACAACAGTATCTCCTAAGTACTTACCACACCAATACTGCAATCGCTAATCTGCCCGCCAAGCTTGCTGATTATGGCGATCACCCCCCAAAAATATTGAAAGGTATTTGGCCAACAGTGGCTTTATTCAAAGGTGTTGACGTTAGTTATTATATTTTTTTGCTTAGCAAGTTCTAGGAATCTCATCTTAGTGCATTCTACACTACAATAGAAAAGTTTCAAATCCTCCAAATTTCATACAGCATGGTATACCAGTTATATGTAGGTATAAGAATTTATAAATACCGAAACTGTGTAATACTTTGTAACTCAGCGTCCTTACGCTTACGATTTTACACTTCCAGCTTTTATTGTCCTATTATTCCATTGTTATCTAACTAGGCTATTCTCCAGGGATCATCTCGTAGGCGGCACGATATACTTTCACATATTAAACAGGTCCAGTTGTCGGTGCCGTTTACCCGTTTACCAGCGTTCAATTCAAGCAGTCCAACTGTAGCAGAACGATTTTGTACCAAAAGATATTCGGATCAAGACCGTGGTACCTTGTGATAACCCTATAAAAGTACTCTGTGGATAACCTCCAATACCTGTGATAATCTGTGGAATATTGTCATTGGGATCAGAAACAAACTGGTTTCCTTTTTTTGTTGGTTTTGGCATAAAGCAGGTAAGGTACATCATAAGTTTGTATTTCAAATCTTATTATTTCCTACTTTTTGTACTCAATAAATTGGCGACCTGCTTTCTATGTCTACGCCTTTTGACAAATTATCTTGACAAGAACTCGTATATCCTCTACATTGTCTCGTAAATTGTTCAAAGTTCTTCTGTTACAATTTTTTTTTTGTGTTTACGTAAAAGTAACTTGTACCTATGTTATGTAAATATAATGTTGTAAAGACAGAAGATATTCTATTTTGGTGTAACGAGCCAAACAAATTAAAAGTCTTCATAATAATAGCTATCTGTAACTAAGGTAGGTAAGGCTATTTATTTATTTCAATGCCTCAAGATATTTAGAAATACAATACGAAAGGTATGCACCGTGTAAAACATGTCAATTTTAGACACAATGGATTCAAAGTATTCAAATCCGAGCTAATAACTAAAGACAATACATAACACTATTCACATCACGCAACTGCTTACACGCACACATTCCGGCATACGCCATGTACGCTTGATAAATCCGTTCCAATTTACACACCAGTAATTACCATCTCAAAAACAAGTGAAAAAATCTTGTTACAGTCACAGAATACCTAATACTATCTTGTAATGACGTACAACCACCGAGAAAAATACAGGGCTTGGAAGGGTTAATTTTACGCTTAGTACGCAGCAATCTGCACCAAAAATGTTCGCTTGCCGGCTTATAAAACAACACTAGACAAATTCGGTGACGTCAAACGCATTCATCAAAACACCTAAAAAGCTCTTCATAAATAAACAAGACACTTGTGTGTTTAATGGTACATGGTCGACGCAACGAAGTGAGTACCATGAACCGTCAAACTCCATTAAAATACCTGATGTGTGTTCGAAGGTACTTTAGGTACTATGAAGACAGTAGTTTTGTCCGATGAAGCGATATTAAGATGATGAGTTTTTTATCGCTGTTCAACTTGATAGCTCAAGTTTAAAACTGGCCTACTATTATCAAGTAACACTCCAAAGTTTTATAACTTGCTATAAATTGTCAAAGCACTTAGCGAACTGCTAAACGAAGAGTAGGCTTACGTTTTATTATTTAATCGGGTTTTGCTTTTCATATCAAGCACCTACTTTAATTAAGTTACACATAGCCTTGATTGATTTGGTATAATATATAATGTCTCGTGGGTATCATAAAAGGCGAGAAAGGGCACATACCTGAAAATCATCTACCAATTTACGGTCACCTGAAAAGCGTGGTGGTTATACCTCAAATCTTTCCAACATACATAGAAGCCTATGTCCAGTAAAGGGCTGAATTAAGGCTGATTATAACAATTATGACTTTGGCCATAAAGTTGAGTAAAAATCTCCATCTTGGTATCTACTTTCACGATCCACTTGGCATATTCTACATTCCGTTCCGACTTGAGCAGGTTTAAATATTTTGCATTCTAAAATGTCCCACATAAAACTATAGCTAAAGAATATACACCGTGAACATTAGGCACGAGCCAGGAATGTAATGATGAAAAAAAAACCATGTGTAAGTTCTGCAGCAGGGGACGAAATGGGCATGACGAAACGCCATGATTACGTAATCTCTGATGATAGATTATATGTTGTCAAAGGAATGAGAAACGTTGATAATGGACTTGCAGCTAGAAGTTAAAAAAGTGGCAGAGGAAACAACTCTTTTATTTGCATTTAAAGTAGGTACGTAGGGCCCAACAATCAACAAAAAATCGTTTGCCATCACGATTCTACCATTCATCTTGAAACTCATCAAGGAAATCGCTTTGTTTTCCCTTAATTGGATTGATGTACAGAACTAATAAAACCTCCCAACTCGTGTGAACTCTATACACTTAATTCTGGCGGTTTTTAATAGCCCTCTGGTTCCCATAAAAGGTATAACATTTCTAATTGGAGCACGCGATAGCCCTATTAATATTCGGTAATAGAAATAAAATTGCTTCATTGTTATCTGGTCAGAGCCTCGTTCGGAGAAAAACTACAACTTATCTAGCTTATGCTTCGTAAACATTTTCCTGAACTATTCTACTGAGACGAAATTTATTTTATGTTCAAGTAACATAGTTTTATGGAACTCAAAACTAACGGGTCCATATCGATATGAAAATTATTTAGATAACCTCTAACGTGCTGTATCAGACAATGAAATTTAATTTTAGTACAATACAACAATAAGCAGACAACCGCTTTACTCACGAGGTACAAGAAAAAAGTCGAAACCTAGGCTCTTTCTTCTAATGGGCCCCATTCCTTCAATCTTTAGTTCCGAGAGTTCTTAATAGAATCAAACTTACCAGGTCGTTGATCTTCCGGTTTCTAATTAAAAACTAAGCGTGAGTAGGTATATTACTACATGCACTTTTTAAGATAAGCCCTTTAAGCTGAGCCCATTTGGCTGCGATAAAGAACGGGTTCGTTGTACCAATTGTCAGGTAGATAAGACTTCCTTTAAACTCATCTCTTATCTCTTTAAAACGTTGTCATCTGCAGCTGCAGTTGCAGGCTTTTTGAAAACTTCTACCTCGATCTAGCCAACCTTTTGCAGAATTATTATGGCCAACACTTTCTTTGAAAACTGGGATTTTATGTCGTTGTTTACAACCGTTTATCATATTATCCCATAGCTGTGTAGGCTCATGAAACTATGCTAATGTAACTAACCCTATAAAGAGTAGAGTTCACAGTTCGCAGAAATTGAAACCAGATTTCTGTAACGTTTTCCGTTGGATGTAAATATAACATAAATTCAAATCATTTTATAAATAAGATCAACTATAACGAGTATTATCTAGTAGCAGTACCTAGGCCTCTTTCTGAATTACTTATTAGGGGAAATAAAAATATAGAAAGTTTTTGCTGTAAAGAAAACAGTACAAATAAAATTAAAATAAAATATACCTACTAACTAACAATAGACATACACAAAAACATTTTTTTAGACAAAATAAAGCAAAGAATCAGTTCCCTAAATAGGAAAAATAGTGTGATCCGATATTGAACACTTATATTACACGGGTATTTATCGCGTATTACCTTTTTTATTTATGAATCCTGAATTGAATGCTCAGGATAAATATTTATACTAAAACCACTTCACTTCATCTATTTTATTTTTACTTCAAAGCCTATTTCTAACTTCAAGCAGCGTCAAGAGTTATATGCACATGTATCACTGATACTTTAGTGAAATAGGCTCGTTTATATCGGTAACTTGAGTCTGCTTTCAATCATTTGTATGTATCAACCTCATTTTTCAGTTCTTCATAAACCCCATTACAGAGTTTACCTTTTCATGCTTTTGTATTTCGTATCACGGTTCTATAAATGTTTTTGTTATGACTACGTGTTCTAGTTCTGTCGGAGCTGTCTGCTTTGTAACATGTCTGGAAAGTCGATCAAAGGATTAATCAGAGAAAGAATTTGTAGACATGTTTACTGTAGTGTGTTTGTAGTTTTTACAACAAGTAATGAACTGTCCAATGATGTAGTAAGAAGAATGCATTACGTTTTATGTTACAATGCACATCCAAATTTTTGTCTTCCCATTATGTCTAGGTTGCCAAATAACAGCTTAAGTAACATAATTTGTTTTTTGTACACATTTACCTTTTCTGTGATGCTCGCATTGCTGTGTTCCGATTGGAAGGGTGTGTGTGCCGGTGAAATTACAGGTACATGAGGCTTAACACCAGTATGCCTCAGGTTGGTGGACGCAGGGTAGTGCTTCGTAGGGCACGTTCGTAAAATGCGTGACCTACAAGGCAATGCTTTGTTATAGATGATGGTGACCACTCAACATCAGGTGAGCCATATGCTAGTTACACTTGAGGGTCTAACTTTTGGGATCATAGAAAAATATTTATGATATTGGGTCGGAAAATCGTTTTGTCTCTTTTTTCTACAATAAAACTTTTTTTAGATAGCCATCTAGCTCCAAACTAAGCAACGCTTGTAGTAATAAGAACCAGATAATTGTCAGAATAGACTAGATATAGAGGTAGAAAAATTATTTAAGCAATAGATTCAATCAAACCATGGAATTAATAGAACCATGGACTATCTTACTTACATATAAATTCATAGTTCGAAATGCTATGCATACCTACATGCCATAATACTTAACATATAGAATAGGTAAGTATCTACTGTTGCTACGATCAGTAAGTTCATTTCGTGTTGTTAGTCGTACCCTGATACGAGTCTCGACTCTACAATGTGTGTAGGTACGTGTCTTCACATCTATCTTTGTACAGGTGCATAAGTGCTTCCAGAATATATTTGACTAACAGTAGCAAGGCTCACTTCTTGCAGTGTAAAATGAGCTTTAGTGACACCGGCCTTAGGTTCAATAGGCAAGTAATTCTCAAAAGTAAAGTTCGAGTAAGTTTTAGCCGGAATTATTCGAGTGTTTTTGAGAAATGAAAATAAGCTTTCGCACGATGACTACAAGGTTTACCATTGAACCTAACATTGAACTTACAAGTATCTTGCGATCTATGCTGTAACTAGTGAATATTCTGTACCCGGTAACTATCTACATACTATTCATTATTCTGTGCTAATAGTCCTACATATTCGAAGCACGTTTTGTTTCATTGTTTATTGGTGACTATACATACATACAAAAAAAAAAAACTCGGTGTTTACTTATTATATTATGGACTTATGCAGTCTGTACTTGTGCTGTCCATAACATAATAACTTTTAGGTAGCTTGAATAATTATCTTGTAAACTAGCGGACTTGCTCGTCTCTCATCTTAGCTCGAGTGATGCTATTTTTAATATCTTTAACCTTCAATAAATGGAACCTTTAACCTTCTAGAATACAATATAACACCCAGACATTTATGTTCATTACACAAATGTTCGTTCTTGGTTTTTAACCTATAGCGTAGAACTAGAAGACAGAGCCACATAGAGTTGTGACGTCAGTCAGAATGGATAGGAGAAAGGGTGTGGATATTCGCTTCTCAGTAATTTACTCCAGCGGATATCATCGTTTTTAAATTTGTTTTTGTAAAATCATTTAAAGTTCCGGATAAAGATTTTTGATTTTGTTTGTAGCACGTTCGAAAACAACACATGCCTCCAAACAAATACACTCGCATCACGCAAAAACAATAAAACCTCAGATTTGGTTTCAGAAATTGAATTTCTAATTTTAGACGTCAATCGCTATGTCGCCAATGAAGGAAGCTCGTGAGGAGTGACCAGCTCTGAATGTGAAATGACCATACGTGGACTGTGTTAACATACAAATATCCTCGTGGCATATTTAAGAAGCCTACTGGAGTGGTGGGAATATACAACTATTATTCCAAGTCTATAGATGTTGCTAGATGTTTCAAGATGTTATGTGTTTTGCATTGTGATTAGATTGTTTAATACTCTCTATTCATCTTGAAAAATAAAAGAGTAAAGAAGAAAATAAAGCCTCGACTTCAATACCCAGGCATAATATAGATATCCTTTTAGATTTTTTAGTACCTACTCAATATTCTTTGAGGATGTCAAAGGGTGGTTGGTAGTCAGAGATACGTCTAAATATTACATGTGGCACACACCACATATACCCATATTTTTTAATAGTAATTTATTTTACTGCCATTGATTGATAAGGTAGATAAAATTAACTAATAAAAAACAGAGCAAAATAATAACAGAACATAAAAAAATAACTAATAAAAAATTTACATAATTGAACAGTTTTCGAATACAAATCAGATATTTTTTCGAATAGAATTAATGGACGAATAATTTATTAGTTATAGATTCTCTTAGTGAAAAGCTCGTCCGGGAGAAGAACTAAGTAGTCTAAGTACCACTCTACTATTTAGCTACTATCTCTGCTTGCTCTACTAAGCAGCTTGTGAGGCTCCGGTTTAAAGTGTGTAGGTGCCAGTGAAATTACAGGTACATGAGACTTAACACCTATACTTACCTCAGGTTGATCGACGCTGAGCAGTGCATCGTAGGGCACGTTCCTAACGAGCGTGACCTACTAGCCAATGCTTTGTTATATGCAATGGTAGCCACTTAACATCAGGTGGCCATCTTTCCATCAGCAAGTTATATTAAAAAAAAATATTTTTTTCGAATCCACGCCCTTACGAACAGAAGGTGGGCTGACTCCCACTAGACTAGCATCGGTTCTCTTCACCAGTGCTAGTTATTGTTACACATTGCATACACTTACTTGAATAAATACACATGTAATTTTTTATTTTACTATACTTACTGCGAAGACGATAGCGCGTGCGCATATTTTTTACAAAGGTCAATGTTTTAAATAGAAATGTAAATATGCCTTTTTTTGGTAAAGTATGAACTTCTCGATAGTAGTAGTCTAGTGTTTACGCGAAATGAATTAAAAGAAAAATACAATAGATGAAAATAAATTATTATGTTTGGCCTCTTAACAGGTCTACAGTCACTGATTAAAATAGAATTACAGTTTGAGTTTTTTAAATACTATGTATTTCTTATCGTTATGTAGCTAAATGATAACTGTACTTTAAAAAATATTATGAGTCATGGTAAATCTTGTAAAATGTTAGCCAATGTTAAGACCACGAGGCAGAGTTCTGGAGTTATTCTGGATTTAAAATCAAATACATATGTATACATTTCTTCGAATGTGTCAATGGAACAAGCAGGCCACCTGATGTTAAGCGGTAACATTACATATAACAAAGCAAGCTTCGCAGGTCACGTTAGGAACGTAATCTACGATGCATAAGCACAGACTTGCGTCCAATAACCTAAGTCATACAGGTGTTAAGTGTCATGTGTTTGTTATTTAAATTGTCAAATTATAGTATTATTTAACTTATGACAGACAGTGACATGAGTTTAGACGGAATCACATTAGACTAGCACCGCGTGTCGTGTTGCGTCAGAAGCCTGTCAATCCCATATATTTTGTATAGTAGTGATTACATTAGAGCAGACGGCACGATGCTGCTATCTCTGGCGCTGTCTCTGTCTATCCCATGCAAAATGTCTGAGACAGTCGACACGTACCATCGCTGGTAATGTTTAATGTGATTCTGTCTTTATATACCAATGTATAATGCTATATCGGGTCATGGTCGCGTTAGGTTCATTGAGGTTTGCGGTCACGAATTTTATCTATGTATTCTAGCCATGGAATAAGGTTGTCGTTTTTGCAATCTGTAATGATTTTTCTAGAAATGGTTTTTAAATTCACGCGAGGTTCTTTCTGTCTCTTTTCAACTACCAGCATTTTTCCAACACCGCTATTCCGAAGATATAAAGACCATTGTCTTAGTTTTTTAGCCGATGCACCTGCCCAATGACATTCCGGCATGCGTCGTCCCGTTCAGCACTCCTGTCGTTTCCGTCGAGCTTTTTATTCCGCAAAGTATCATCAATATGGATATCGCCGCCGATGAAAAAGCCAAGATATCTCAACAGTTACTATTTGAGAAGGTTCAGATGAATTGATTCGGAGAGTACCGCTATTTGGTATTTTGTATCGAGTACCTACCTCAACTTTTTTTGAGCATTTATCTGAACCATGTCATGATGTTGAACAATGTATGAGTCATCATCATCATCATCATTAACAGCCTGTAGGATTCTACTGCTGGACATAGGCCAGAGTACGTTTCCAGTGGGAACGATTTTTGGGCCCTCCAACGATCCAACGATTTCCCGCAATCCTAAAAACGTCGTCAGTTTATCTGGTGTCCAACGCTTCCATTTCCGGTTCGTGATCGCCGTTCGAGAACCTTTATTCACCAGCGGTGATTGGATTTATACGGCTGCGAATAAAAGTTGTGTGTATAAATTGCTGTCATTTCCAAACATAATGAAGGCTTTCTAAATTGAACGAATTTGTTCTTGCTTGGCCGAATTCTAATATGCAAAGGGCGGTAGGAGAGTCAGCAACAAACTCACCTTTTTTCTTAACTCTACCAATAATAAAAATATATGTCCTGACTCACGGACATACAGACAATAGTAGAATCTTAAAATATTCAGGGTAGGTTCGTCTTGGTGCGAGAAAGAGAGTAGAGATGTTTCCACTAGTCCTACTTCCTACTAATATTATAAACGCGAAAGTTTGTAAGTATGGATGGATGGATGGATGGATGGATGGATGGATGGATGGATGTTTGTTACTCTTTCACGCTCTAACCAATTGACCGTTTCGGATGAAATTTGGAATAAACATAGATTATAACTCGGATTAACATATAAGCTACTTTTTATCCCGAAAAAATAACGGGAACGGGAAAAAACTGCCACGCGGGCGAAGCTGCGAGCGGCCGCTAGTTAATTATAAAGTAGATTTTACATTTGCATGCTGTAACTTTATGAAACACGTACCTAGGTGTTCGATCTTTAATAAAATATTTATTAATAATAAGTCCTTTGATCGATATTTCTCTGTTAAAAAAAGTGGTAATATTCAGATAACTAAATGTAGAGTCAAATCAACCTTCACCACATACTTGATTTTGCTAACCGTACCCAGAACAATGAGAGGCGCGAGGTGGGCGAAGACGGTAGCGTCACGGGTCGCCGCGTCCGGAAGGAACCATATCGTGGGAAAACCCCATGGGAGCACCTGCACTATTCTAGTCATTACGCCTTGACATGATAAACGTACGCTAATTACTCCAATATGAATTTGATAAAATCCTAACCAACAATATCCTGTAACGCAAGATTCTAAGAACACGTAAGTAAACGGTAAAGAATAGACTGATAAAGTTGTTCTTTTTATTACTGTAGCTGAGCAGATGACCTAAAACAAACTTATTCCAGCATCATCAACCTGTAGAAGTCAAAGTCACAGAGCATTCAGAAATACCCGTAGGGATAATTTTGAAACGTTTTAGCTGGAAGGCATAGAAGTCCATAGCTGGGCATAATCCTTCCAAAAAAAAATTGCAGGAGTTTGCTATAGTCACTAGCAGGCGAATATTTAATGTCCACCGAAGTATTAGTGTTAAATACTCTACTAAAAGAGACTGCTGCCCTCTTTTAGTCGCCTTTACATCTTCGGAACACCTACGGAACTACATCTACGGAAGAAGTCCTATTCTATGCCAGGCAGAACCACCAATACATGAAACGTCTTATCGATCTATTTCTGAGGAAATAGTATGAACCGTTGAAGTTTCTATCCCATTCGTGAAACTTTTTTATAAGCGATAAAAATATTAAACAAATCCATACTTTCTAAAATAAGTCCTAATTAAATGTGATTATACAACCTATTGAATTGGATTATTAAGATAAGACAAAAAGTTATCATAATTAACACATTCACAGCTGTCTGCCCCTTATCGACTAAAAAACTACTGATATAAAAATAGTTGCGAGCCAGTTCTTGATAAACTTTTAAACAACTTTGAGAGCAATGATAAGATGGTTCTTAGCAAAAAAAGTGTTGTTAAGATGTTTTACGACAGAAAATATATTGGCCATGCATACCACTTAGACCTAATAACTATTTATCTTTAGCCTCTAAATTCGTCAATCGTATTCTCCGACTTAGAACCACACCTATTGCTGCAAACAACGCGGCACAGTAAAATGTATAAATGACACCAGTATACTGATTAATTACTCCAGCAACTAATGGTATTACTACTCCCGAAAGAGACCTAACACTGTTCGAAGCTCCAATCACAGTACCTCGATGGTCACTATTCGTTCTAATCATCACCATCTCTAAGCTTACGATCCTCCCTACAGAGCTTGCTATAGCTAGTGGTATCAAAAGTGCAGTGTAGATATACACATTTGGTGCCAATGCGATGCTGAAAAGAGACGTCGCAACTATGATGAAAACGTGGTAGTTCCTTTCACTATAATCCTTATCACTTTTATAAAGCTTATTCACGTGTCCGATAAAGTATGTGCATATGGACCCGCTAACTCCTTGAAGCGAAATGATGTATCCAAGATTCTTCGGTGATACTGCATGTATTGTCTTCAGGAATAGCCCGAAGTTAGTGAAGTACATCCCCATGGATAAAGTCATCAGTAGTTTGAAGATAAATATGTCTCCATAGACCGGCCAGTCGATCTTGTAGAACTCGTCAATGGATTCCTTTATGGGCCTTTTCAGGGAGTCGATTAGCTTAGGAGCTATAACACTTATTATTTTGGCTGGCTTTTTTTTTTGTTTCTTTTCCTTTGTGATGTCTGGCAGTGAGTTTATTAAACCTAGAAACAGCGAAATATCTTATTGACTATGGAGTTTCCTTGTGAAATCTCGAGATTATTATTAAATTATCTTCTTTAGATATTTTTTCCTAATAACTATAAATCCATTACCTAGATTAACAGCAAAAATGGCTCCCATAATTGTGGTGATTACAGTGAACCCATAATCGGGGTAAGCTTCCATTATGTGCCCTCCTATTATGGGCCCTACTGACATTCCGATGCCTGACAGCGAGGCCAATCGGCCGTACAAAACTGACTGATTGTTTACATCCTTCACGTGGTCGGGAGCTAACGCCTTTGATAGCAACTGGGTTTGCTTCGTCAGACCTGTAAACAAAATTATCTTGGGTAAAGAATTGGTATTGTAACCCAATTCAACCCAATAACAAACTGTTATAATTTTTGTTTTGGGAAGTTACTTTCAGTGAGCTTGTCGTAATTACACGTAAAATAGTCTTATGTGAAGAAGATGTATCAAAGTTAATTGAATATTTGAAAAAATAATAGTTGTTTTAGTTTTAGGTATCGTTATTTTAAAATGTGATTGTGAAGGGATTCTAGCAGTAAAATTAGTACCTAAGATATTATCTAGTAAGTTTGATCAACAGTTATTGTAAAATGGTTCTTTTGATTGACTCACCGAGAACCACTCGCAAAATCAGGAAAATGAAAACAGACGAAGTCAATCCTAGCACGAAGTAAGAAATCCCACATACACTCAAACATAATAGTAGTATTGGCTTCCTGCCTTGTAAGTCGCTCAGACTTCCCTGAAAATGGAAACCAAAAAATTAAAATATCGGAGTTTATGGATGGTTCATTCATAATGTGTAGTTATGTCCAAGTACTTGCCAAAGTTAAAAATAGTTTATATCCGTCCCATTTATTTCGCATACTTATCTACTTCAACATACAAGTAGATAAACCACAGAATACTAAAGTAATCCGTCAAATACATGTCAGCTGGAGATAAAAGAGTTGGTTGTTGAATTTTGTTTTCGTTCTAATATTATAATACGTTGTTTACTTACAACAACAGGTCCTGAGATCAGTTGTGAGGCGGAGTATAACGCTCCCATCAATCCTATAACAATATGGTTTCCTCCCAGAGTTTTAACATGAGGGGCCAGTTGGGGCAACAACAGGCCCGCTGACAGGGTGTCCTGAAAATATATTAATTTAATGTCAACTCATACTTTATACTTTTTCGTTTATTACCAATTTACATGCGTTTAAATTAAAAATAAATTTTGGGACAGACATTGCACTTTGTAAACGAATTCGAATATCTTAATTCCAAAACTTAGGAATGAGTTGTTTCCAGCAAATTTTCAAAAACGACTTCTTTTGCTATACATTTTTCCGAATATTTATTAATAGGACCATTTATTGAATGTTATTGGATCGATATAATAATACATAAAATATATTTCATATAGGTATGTATGAACTTCGATCAACAATTTGACCTTGACAGAATGTTGTCCGCAATTCGCCACTGGCACGTTTGTTCATAGAATAAGGGGACTAGTTTGTTTTTTTTTTTTTTTTTGTGGCATCTGTACGTCTTGCGGACAATTTTGCCAATGTCAAGTGGGTTGAATAAATTCTTTTTAGTCAAGTCGAGTCGGTAAAAAAAGTAAAGTCAGCCGTCATCGGTTTTGAAGAAAAAGATGGCGTTTTTCTTCACAACCAAAGGGAAACATTTTCGTTGAAATCAGGATGCCTCATAACACACTTTCATTTAGAATTTAGGAAGACGAAGAATGACTAGTGTGAAGATAAAACTTCACATTGACATTGACAGCCGAGTTCAATGACAGCACATCACATGTAAATGTAGTGGAGCTCAATTGCCCAGACATTGGTTCTATACCTACAGCTAGCATGTGATTGAGCACAGAGTGCGGAGCGTGTTTATACCGATTTTTCTCTATTATATCATACAAAAACTGAAAACTAAAAAGGTAACTTACCAGGAAGCTAACGAGAAGAAGGACATAAAACGGCGAAAGATTCATGATGTCGGTATAATTTTAACACAGCATTCACAGCACTTTTACACATGTATGTATCTAACGATTATGTACACTGTACCTACTGTTTAAACAGTTTGTCGTACACAGACGCGGCCGGCGGCGGTTAACTCATAGATTCGATAGCATATCTATCTACATATACAGCGTATAGTGTTACCGACTGCAAGTAAGTACTTACAGGTTGTAGGTATCTTTGTTTTCACGATAATAGCAAATCAGCTTATCAACATCTCAAAACACGAATGTTTGCAAACTGATAGTGTGGTTAGGAGTTTCTATATTATAAAAAGGCACCTATCTGTATGCCCGTCTACTATTACAGCTAACTATAGCTGTAATGACAGACAGATTTAATTCTTTTTCATTCCTATTTCTATTTCTTATAAGATACAAAGCCTAAAAGTAAGTATATATACATATATCTGTTTGCAAGTTGATGAATAGTTTTACCTACATATTATAGGATAATCAAGCGTCCTACGATTATAAGCTGCTTTAGAGTTATAGTTACCAAATTTACCTATCGTCTCGTATGCATGTTCGACGGCTTCCAAACCTATTTTAACCCCTTCTGCAGGGGTTTTCGACAGGGAGAAGTATGGGGGATTCAACACTCATCTTCGATGATTGCCGACGGTATATATGGGCATCACTGCAGAATTTCTGGAAGACCTAAGTTACCGTTCAATGCTCAAATACTTACCTCAACTTCTCTCCCAACAGGTGGGTCTTTAAGAGCATAAATAAAACAAATAAAATGTCTAATGCTCATGTCGTGCCGGGCATAATATGTTCAGCAGTTCCTTGGGCTGATGATGATGATTAGTACAAGTCAGTTTATGATTATAGCACCAGTGCAAAGCAAAAACGAAAAGGATACGGGTGGAACCGCGGGTAAATGTTTTATTTATAGGTAACTGCAGTTACAAATGCTTATTCATCTGACGTAGTAAATACTAATGTTTATCATAAATTGATTTGTTGATTAATTGAGTATTTGAATTTATGAATTCCGGGTTTGATCTAAAGTTTTATCAATGTATCATCATCAGCCTAAAGAAGTCTTACTACTAGTCATATGCCTTCCCTATAAGTACAGTATACACCTGATTTCCGAGATCTTTACAATTTCGTCGCGTAAGTGGAGAGGCGTCTTAGTCCATTCGGTACGTGATCGCCATTCCAGAAACTTTATAGTATACGTACCCCATTGGTTGTTGGCTAACAAGGTATACCTATACTATATGGCTTGTTATTTCAACCTGCAACTGAGAGTTGTCCTTGATCTTGGGCAGATTGATGACCGGAGTGTTAGTGTTTTACTGAAGAGATGCTGATGCTCATCTCGTGTTGCGTCCCTTATCAATGTGTATGTTCAATATTCCAATGTAATAGTTATAAATACATACGTAGGTACTAGTGCCTAGGAGCTTACTATTTATATTTTGTCATAAATCTTATTATACTTATTGTGTTGTTAACTTTTTGTAGCCATTTTGTATAATATGTATTACATTAGCAATAACAAACTACGAGATACTGAGTAAATATTTATGACTGTTTTATGAAAGAAGTACTTAGGTAGAAAATGTTTATGTTCTTTTAAATTACAGTTTTATTATGCTAAGTACGTTGTCAACTCGTTTATTCTGTAATAGTAAATCTTTTCAGAATATTTGCGTAGACATGATTAATGATGTTTCTTCAAGAAACAAACGGATATAAGGACTTACACTTATTCGCAGTTTATCGTGGTGTGTGTGATGATTAATAGATCAAAATTTTAAGAAATATACTTAGATGTGGTTTTTACTCTAGCGCTTGTAAACTACTACAACATTTTGTAAGTTTTTTTTTCTTGCCTAGTAGTGTTTTTAAAATAACGCATTAGTTGTACTTGATGTCACCTCTCTATCATCAACTATCCCCGTAGCGTCTCATTTGCTCTACGTCAAATCTACTATTTGTTTTATTTAGATGAGTAGTTGGATTGTGTCATTTACAATTTATATAATTTCCTTCCGAACCTGGGCAACGATCATGAGCTTTGTGGGTGTCCATCTCAGCCCATTTTGTCTCCGGAAATCTTGAATTTCATATAATCTCTCATTTCCTATAATTTCGCCGTAGTCTGTCGGAAATAGTCTAATCACTCATCGTTATAGATGCAGTTGTCATTTTATTGTTGTCATTAGAATCATAATTAACTGTGAGAAAGTTTCGTCTCGTGCGCGAATCTCGAGATTGTAAGGAAGTGTGCTCGTGTGAAGTCAAATACTATTATGCAGTCTACTGTATGTCTGACTGTAGGGAAACGATATGAAGATGATTAATTACTGTATGCTTGTCTTATATTCGTTCTTGATTACTTTGTATCAAGTACACTCGTAGGAAAGGAACTAGCTGTAGTCGTAGAAGATCTTCAAAACTATATTGAACTCCTGTGATATTTTATTTGACTGATAAATTGACGGGTCAGAAAGTGTGAAAACACCACTTTGTAGTCAAATAGGGGTATCGACTCCTCGTTTGGCCCCTAGTTAGGACATTACTCGGTCTGTTGCCTCTTTGGACACACAACAGGCTCAATGGAAGGCGTACGACGCCACGCTTCATCGATTTTACCCCTAATTAAACTAAAAAATTACGCCGGGATTGTAATTTGCCGGATTTGGTCAAACATGCCTGGATGTCGCTGGAGTCTATGTGATTAATTAGTTCAGTGTATCCATTTCATGTTAGAAGTCTATTGTTATCTAATGTTAAGTATCTGCTGCCAACTGTTGAGAAGCATGTTAATTTATGATTTCCCGAGATCGGCTTATGAGTTACTGTCAAATTACATCTGAATGAAGAATTATCATACAGTGTTCATTGTAGTCTCCAGCCAGGCTAATTAATTTTCGTACCAAGCGTAGGCGAACTTACAAATGCTGCCTTTGTATTTACGGATTACAAGTCACATGAAAAGCAGGCTGTCGGTGCCTGTCAGGTACTTGTTGAGGAGTTAAAACCAGACTTGGCATATCACAAATATTTAGCAGAACACTGCTTTTTGCTGCTATAACTGCACTCGTTTTTTTATATTTTTCTTCGTCCTATTTACTTTTTGTTAGTATTATTGAAATATTATGTCTATTCTAGTTTTGACTCTGCTTGTTTTATAGAAGGCCGGCACTGATTGTTTTAAGAGTTTCAGTTCTTTTTAGAGCCAGTTCGCTAAAATAATACAGCACAAAAATATCTTCTTTACACCGCACCGGTGACACTAGCGGCCTGCTTTATAAGTAAATGCCTTTGTTAGTTTGCATTGTGACCGTTGGAGTCAAGTTATTATGCGCAGTGAACCGAGACCCTCGACCCGACTTGATGACTCACCCTTCCTGACTTGACTTCAAGGATTCAGGGTTCGATGTGACTAAACCACAGAAAAGAACAACCATTGTTCGACATGCATTTTGTGGAGCATGACCGTAATTCGTCACGAGGCACGCAGAGCAGTGTTTTTATGCATTTACCTACTAAAAATACAGACTCCAAGAATATACTCCTGCAGGGCTAAGGTTTGCAACGCAACAAAATTTTGTCTACCTTTTTCGCGTGCAAAATAGGCATATCCCATTATGTCTACCTGTGCTAACTTGGCAGTGTTAAAACCGATCTCGTTATATCTAATGAATTATTCTGTCTACAATTTTTAACATGTGCACCAATAGAAAAAATATCTCGTGTCAAGCGCGACATATCTTACGTTGCACATCTTAGGCTGGCTGGAATCCTGTACGTGACAAATTTAGATCCGACCACCCCAAGCATCAGCAACGTTGTTGTTGATGTTGGTCAAGAATCACGTGCTAAAGGTACTGGTCTTACATTTATTGCGTCTGTTAACGGGAGCTCAGTCTTAAAGTCCGTGACTGTAGCCACGTTTTAGGCTTCAGGATTTCTAAATCACTCTAGTTTATCTCCTGAACTTAGTCTTTACCTACTTGTTTTATAA
Organism: Electrophaes corylata; assembly: GCA_947095575.1. NCBI lineage: Eukaryota > Metazoa > Arthropoda > Insecta > Lepidoptera > Geometridae > Electrophaes > Electrophaes corylata. The sequence goes on along the minus strand of OX352707.1, from coordinate 3,706,403 downwards.
TTCTGAGTCATCTGTTTAGATTATTCTGTAACTATTTGGCGAAACGTCTTACCTTGAATATTTTTTCCTTATAACTCCATAACATCTGTCTCTTTCTCAGGTCCTTAGTATGTCCAAACCCATATATCAATAGAGTGCTTAGCGCAACCGTGTAACCTATACCTGTCATTACGAAAATATACAGAAATCCTCCAACCTTATCCACATAAAACTGTTACAATTTATTGTTTTATGTTCCGTATCTCAATCTCAAGAAACGAGGGTTCAAGCCCGAATCAGACGTGGGAAAAGCGGCCAAGCGTGACTCCACCACGGTTCGCCTATCTAATTACTCCGGTCAGAGGTGGGTAACATGTGACTGAACAGGACCTAACACTCCTAACCTAGCAATCAGGAAGTTGCAGGTAACTATGTCCCTTTCCTTAAGGTAAGCATCCACGTAGCTGGTTTGGGTCGCAAATGTGTGCAATCAGCATTTTCATTTCTAACGTTTGACGGAATCCGTGTATCGCTTTGCAATTAGGAACATTGTCTTGATAATTCAATGTATGGCTGGCAGACTCTGCTCAATGTGAAAAGTATACGTCTACCTTTACGCGTAACTGTCCCTTTGCAGGACAGTCATCAGCCAGCGATAAGGAAGTGAAGGAAGCCTATAAATAGGTCCTATAAATGGTGAGACCTACAATTTTATTGTGTCACATAATTTACTCAGATGTAAGGTCTTGGATACGGGTCGAAAGGTTTCACTTGTCTTCTGGCGTTGTGTTTTAATTGACACACTACTGTTGCTATGCGCTTGGATGTTGGAAATATTAATAGGTATGGGTATGGTTTTTTGACTTCTTGCACTTCTATAAGATGCTTATTCTTGAATTTAATTAGTTGTCGGTGTCTGAAAATGTATTTATCTCTTGAGACTTCTGCACAAAATCAGGATTCTTTTTCAATATTATTGGAAAATGAAAGTGTAAAACCATTATAGCGATATTAGTGTGGGATCGCGGTCGACTCGCGCTTCCCGCTTACTCTATTTCTACTTGTGGTTTTAGCTATTAAATTGTAGTGTTGTGTGGTCGAATAAGTATCTTATAATGTTTTTTTATAAATATTTTTATAACTAAGAAGTATAAAATAATAATTTTTAAATGATCAGCAACATAGCAACAGCTGCCAAAGCACAAAGTTTATTTACCGCTTGTTGGCTTTTTATTTCTAACCCGTAAGAAACGAATTGACTTTTGCACCTATATTATATAAACATAATAATGTGTACTATCGATAATAAGAAATCCACGAACCACGACTGTTATATAATTTCTCACGACGATCGCGTTGGTTTAGCGCGTGGCTGCGCAGGCGCCGTCTACCCGTGAGACTAGCGAGTCTACAGACATGTTAGGAAACAGCTACTGATATGGAACTCAAGTATGGTTTATTTATGGAAAATTTGTTCAAATAAGGATGACGATAAAAAGCGCAATCGTGATATAGGAAGTAATGTCATTGTCGATTGCAATGGGAACATAGATAAGAATGTATTTATTTACTAGAAAACATACTATGGTATGAGTAAATCAACATAACAATAGAATACAATATAGTTGTTGGTGAAAGCTTGAAAACCAAATCAGCAAAAACAAAATTGGGAAATAAAATACATAAAGTCCCCAAGAATTTACCTATTAAATTCGTAAAATGCTTCTGTATTTGGACCAATGGAAAACATAATAGACTATTATTTTTACGACCAATTTGAGTGTTTTCAATGGGACAGATAACATCAATGATCAGCATTCCTCCACGCCCACTCTAATTGGCGTGACAATGTTTTTAGTGGATATCGTTTTTGCAACAACTTCATTTTTAGTAAATGAACACAAAAATGAAAAGGATATCGGTAGCAAATTATGTGTTTAGAAGTAACTAACTATTATGTAGCATTGTTACCTATAATTTATGTTACAAAAACAGAAGTCATCTACTGATAGTTTACATCTCAGAGCTGAATAGTTTCATCATCATCAGCCTGTAGAAAATCACTGCTGGAGATAGGCGTCCTGCATACGTTTCCAGGAAGAACGATTCTGGGCCCTTTCCATCCATCGACTTCCCGCGGTCCTAACAATGTCGTCATTCCTTTGGGTAAGAGGACTTCCTACGCTTTGTCTTCCGGTTAGTGGTCGCCATTCGAGAACCTTCATTCCCCAGCGGTTGTTGGTTCTACGAGCTATATGTCCTGCCCATTGCCTGAACCTGCTGATTCTGAGAGCTATGTCGGTGACATTTTTTCTTGTACGGATTCACTCATTTCTGATTCTATCTCGCAGTGAAACTCCCAGCATCGTTCTCTCCATAGCTCGTTGTGCGGCTTTGAGCTTTGTGCCGAATTGTTTATGGGATATTAAATATTTATCGATTAATAATTCTCAAATTAACTTTATTACTTCATAAAAATCTTAATTTTCATTGGAACTAGGTTCTCATTTGAATTCTTCACACAAGCTGATAGATTACAGTTACAAGTAAAAACAAACTGTGAAACAATAGGATCATCTAACAGTCTTCCGATGAAGCTAACGTTTAGGTTGAGTCCAATAATAAAATGCTAATAAGCTCTTTAAACTCCAATTGCCTGGGCGTTAACCTGTCCTCGTTTTTAGTTACAGACTCAAGATTGAGGGTCTATAAATATAACTAAAGTTTAGATAAGCCGTTACTGTATCACCAGTTTAGTTAGCTACTTTTTAGGAACTTTAAGTTTTGGAAAGAGGGGTCTAGGATTTTTGGTATGTTTTTATGAAAGATCCATAGGCCACGGCCCGAGCTAAACCGGTCGTAGATTGGGTGAAATTCGTGCGATATTATGCTAGATCCGGAGATCAGCAAATCCAGTTCTGCTGGGTACCTTGTATGTAAATGGTGGGATTTTCTTAGTGATATACTGGAACTTATTCAAGTATGATTTGGGCCATTGGAGAGATTCTTTTATTATTTATTAATAGAGATTGATTTTTTATGATCGTTTGAACTCGACTGGAGACACACAAACAGGCTTGCTGAATATTTTGCAGAACTAAATTTTTTTTTATAAATCAGTGAGATTCTTAGTCTCAATATACGCAGAACTAAAGTAAAAAAATTAGGTAGAAGGATAAATCAGTTGAAGTCGTAGGACAATTGGCTAGGCGGGAAGACGGTAGATAGGCAGTGATCTAGTGGGGGCCACGTAGGGGTCATAGATCACAAGGTCGACCACCGGTCAGATGGTCTGATGAAATTGTAAAGACAGTGGGACCTCGATGGATTTGATTGGCGCTAAATCGGAAAGAGTGGCGTGGTAATGAGGAGGTTTTTACTCAGCAGTGGGTGAATGTTGGCTGATTAGATAAAAAGAAGATACTTAGTGCTCATACTTAAGTAATAATATGTGTGAATTTCAATGGTAGAGTAAGGAACAGTGAGATAAAAGAGAAATGTGGAGTGAAAGTCGACGTAGTGACGAAAGTAGAAAAAGAGATGCTAAGATGATTTGAGCATGTAGAAAGGACAAAACATGTGCATCAGACAAGTTGAATCGGATCGTTGGTAGGAAAAGACCTTGACAATCGTATCTCGATCAGATAGCAGACATTTTAGATAAAGGCTAGATACCCTAAAACGTCGAGCATGTGAGATATGAAGAATGTTAGAACATGAATGAAGCAAAAGTGGTACAGCTAGATCGTAGCACGTGGAAATCCGTGGTCCTTGCCTAGTGCCTATCCCCATGGGAAACAGGCGTAATTTGGTGTATGTAATAAGTGGTCAATCAGTTAGTGAGGTCATCTCTTCTCTTTCGATGAGTTTCAGCTGCTTTAGAAGTGTATTCTATTCTACTCATAAACTACAAACTGTATTACCAGCATTAGCAAACATTAAATGAGTCATCTGACTTTTCTTCTGTTATTTCGTTACACCCATTGTGTCAGTCGAGTGCTTGAATGGCGGTGTCGTGGGAAATGTGGGTATCGCGTGTAGTACCCCCGTCTTGGTGCGCATGTTTTGCAAACATAAGTGTCTTTACTTTGAAGGCCAAAAAATCTTGGGTGAGACTAATCTAATACACCAAACCTCTGCCAGGTTTACCTTCTTTCCTAGTCTACCTTATTGTTATTAGATTTGAATAAAATGTTCTTTATCTTTCGGATTAAAAGAATTTGAAACTATATATAGGTTATACGTTCAAACATCATCATTCAATAGCATTCAATTTCTAAACTACTTAAAATTAGATCAAATTATTTAAAAGTTAACTTGGACGAAGTACTGGATATCGCCAAGATAAAGATAATGCGAAATCTTAGCTAAAAGTTATTTTCTCGTACAATTTATAATTTTTTTTCTAAGTAGCATGGTTGATATCTATAGATTTAATACCTACTTACAAAAACAAAAAAAATTTAGCAAATAAAGTTGTTGCATAGTTTCAAATATTTTTCATAAGACCTGTTTATTGACAATCTACGGTTTACTCTTCCGTGGGTGAAACGATGAAAAATACGAAACTGATAAAAACTAGTTCAAAAATAAAACTGAAAAATAATACGAAACTGATAAAAACTAGTTCAAAAATAAAACTGAAAAGTGATATTTTTTATAATAATTTCTTCTTGTTCTCACGGTAACTGTACTAGGTAGGTGATGTTTGAGACAGTGCTTCTGGAAAGTTTACTAATCTGCGAAGTAGTTATTATGAAGAACAATGGTGTGTGTATAATTGAAGAACGCTGATTGGAAAGGTATTGTCAACACGTCTTCACTTTATGAATGCACATGCATGAAGAACCATCAAGTTATGCATTTGCTAAAGATTAATCTCTGGAGGAAATTTTGGTCTAGGTGACGGGACCTAAACCAAAAACGCAGACATTGTTTGAAAAATAAAACGTAATTTAAATGTTCTTGAATCCTGTAGACGAGTATTCGGGACAAAAAACTACTAGTAGAGCTCATATTTCAATTTGTGCGCGCCTGTTCAATGTTTGTGAGCAAAGCGTAGCGCGATTGATCTTAATTTTTATGCAGGCGCTTTGTTATTCTAACATCAATGTGGCTTTGAAACAGGATTTAGTTAGCTTTTAATATTATAGATGGCGCTGTGTAAGTTTAAAAGTATGTTCTGAACTAAGAATGTGGACTACTTATTCTATGGTTCTGAAACATAACTTACTTTATCAAATAGTATTTGACAGTTATTCTTTGAAAATATTATTAAATATATGCTTAATCTATACTAATATTATAAAGAGAAAAGATTTGATTGATTGTTTGTTTGCATTGAACAGGCTCCGAAACTACTGGACCGATTTGAAAAATTATTTCACCGTTGGGAACTACACTATCCCCGGGTGACATATATTTTCAAAAAAATTTGGGATCCATACTAAAACCTGTGCGAAGCCGGGGCGGCCTACTAGTCTATAATATTTCTAACATTAGTGTTTTGATACATTTTGAAGAATCGATAACGGTAAAAGGTTTTTGAGTAAGCATTTCCTACTCCCAAAACTAGTTTAGATTACTACAACCTACTACTAAACCAACAGTAGTAGGTAGGTACTTATACAATACGTGCTTCGGATGATAGTAACACGTTTTAAAAAGCCGCTTTTAAAGTTCAGTTTGCTCTGTCTTTTTTTACATGATTTTGGACAACGTGCGGGAACGAGAGGTTTGAAGATTAACCGGTTAGGTGGAGGTGTTAAAATGAAAGATCATAATATTTTTTTTGTAAAAGTACTATATAGAAATCGCTTTCAGCGATAGGGCCGCCCATTGTACTGTGTTAACTTGGTCTGTTTTTAACAAATTTTCCTTGTGTACAATCGTACAATAAAGTGTTATCTATTAGTAAGGAATAAAAAATCCAGTACTCATGATTTTTACATTACGTGTGGTGACGTTTTAATGTGTGTTTTTAAAGTAGGTAATTGTATTAAAAACATATATATTAGATGTGCTGAAGCAGATACATTCAAAAGAAAACCTGATAATATAGTAGGTATATGTAGGTAGGTACTAAATTACAGCTTCAATTTCAAATTCAATTTAGATCATAACCTTCTTTGAAATTGCACACCTCTATGTTTTTATAAACTTCAAAATATATTATTTCTCTAAATAAAAAATATAAATGAAAGTATACATCTATCTAGCGTATATGTAAACCAATTTCAAGGTATGCTATCAAAGATCATCATCTCTTTAATTAACTCTGAAAACTCCTTCGAATGAATCCTCTTTTGTGTTTATTCCTAATCTAATTTGTTTTTTTATGTTCTCAAAGGGTGAAAAGGGAAGCGTGAAGTATATTCCCTTATTTAAAACGATGGATCAAAAAGGTTTGGTTTTTTGTTGCCAGGATTTTGATTGATAGTTTATTGAATTGGGACGACAATAATATTCATATGAATAAAAATCCTTTTTATGAAGGTATGTTAATGAAAAATAAAACTATGTGTAATTTTTTGTTCATATTTATTTCTTTTTCTCTAATATCTTTTCTCTTTCTTTATCGAACACGTTTTCTTTTACATTTTATATGCGAAAACATCGAATTGGTGACTAGTTTTTTAAATTGTTTCTACATATATTTATACATTGTATTCCAAATAAAATGAGAAAAATATAATTATTATGTTTAAGGTGGTTCGTTTCGGATTGGCGCGAAATATAAATATTTTTGTGGTTTTTAATTTTTGCTTCGTTCCACAAGCAATGAAATTAGCGGAAAAGTAATTTGCCGCAAATCGTAAACCAAATCGTAAAGAAAATTTCTTATTTTCCCAAATGCTCCAAAAATATCAATGAATCGAAGTTGAAATTATCATGAGTTCTTAGAAAGTAGTTTACGATTTGCGGCAAATTACTTTTCCGCTCGTTTTATTCCTTGTGGAACGAAGAAAAAATTAAAAACCACAAAAATATTTGAATTTCGCGCCAACCCGAATCGAACCACCTTAAGTATAAGACTGGCGATCTATTGTTATTGCTGTTAAATATGTTCCTTTATGAACTACGAACGAATAGGTCAACTAATAATACATTGTTGTTTCTCAATTATCTCGCTTATTCGAAGGCTAGTTTATTTCTCAAACCGGTAACATAATATTTCATCTGCAGACAAATTCTTTGGCACAGTATAACTTCTACAGTAGACAAACACTATAGTTAAAGGCAAGTTTTTGATTTTATTTTGTATACGTTGTATTATATATCAGGATCATAGGTAGAGTTTAAATTGGTGTGTTGCGAATCTATATTCCTGCGTATCCTTTGTAAGACTATCTGAAGATATATCCTTACAATATTTAGCAGCATATTTCTTTTATATAAAATATGTAAACAAACATTCACATAACGCCTTCTAGCCCCAAAGTAAGCACATCTTGTACTCTGGGAACCAGATACCTATATACTTTTTTTTTGTAAATATATACAGCGCAACACTAAACATACGACTGTTTTCATAACACAAAATATTTATTCTCGTGTGGATCAATTCCACCACCAACTACACAGAAAATAGATCTACTGCAAACTGAGCTAAGACGCTACAAAGTAGTTATAATAAAATCTATAGCCATCAGTACTTTTCAAAGTTCTCACCTTTAGGTGGTTTTACTATAGCTAAGTACTTATATATAGATTTATTTAATTAAAAGTCTTTTTAATATATTAGCAGTAATAGTTATTATGCAGTGTTGTACGTCAGCCAGCATCCAAGGTCCTCGTTAACGCAATCCCTTCTGCATTCTAGCCTCGCGGAATGTGACCACATTACTATGGCTTATTATAATCAGAAGGTTTCTTGTTACTCTTAATTTTACGCTTTGACGTAACAGGGTGTGTTATTTTAAGAGTAAGTCTAGAGGGATGCGTGACTTTGTTTGCGTGAATTTATTTTATTTATTGGGGTAAACTAACAGTAGCACAATGAAGAATAAGGGGTAATATTTAAAAGTAGACAAATGTTATATGTACACGCTTAACGTTTAGCAAGTTAGAATAAAAAAAACTTTAAACATAGTTCAATGGATTCAGAAAACAAACGAAAATGCCATGCTTTTTTTGGTATCCACTTAAAAAATTGCTTTTGTATAATTTGTTATTCTTAATTTTGTCGAAATAGGTTGGGAATAATATATAACTCATCCAGCCTCTGAAATTACATATCATTTTATTTATGTTTTAATAATTAGTTTATTTTTCTGACCCTGCATGCACCATATAAATGTACATAATCATCTACTTACGTATGAAAAGGTTATTTGAGAGTTTTCAAAATATGCTTGCAACTCTTTGTAAGGTTCTAGTTACCTTCTTTGTAACGAAATCCGCTCAAAACCGGTGTTCTTCGAAATTCAGCTCACGTTTATAACAATAGTTTGCATTACTGTATAGAAGGTACCTAGCAGGTACAAAGTGTGACCAGAAACAAATTGTGAGCACGTGCGATGGGACAAAGGGAAAATGATACCTTTGCATACCTTTATGTTGCGATACTACGAGCTTTGGACATACGCAGAACAACTTTATAAGTACCTATAAAACTCGTTTTTGTGTCTTATTATACAGATTTGTTTGAACCCCTGCGTGACCCTTGAACTCATTTAGTACCGTTCTCACCTATTTAATTTAAACTACTATACAAAAAATAAACGTATTTTAAGTACTTTATCAGTTCTCCGGTTTCCATAATACAAGCTAAGCTTTGTTTGGGGTTAGATGATGTTGTGTAAAAATGTCCACAAAACTAAAAAAAACTTTTGTCTTATTTTTTTAATATTTTTTTAATATTTACCACTTGCTGTTGGTTGGAATAAGCAGATGGCCCACCTGATGTTAAGTCACTTTCACACATTTCAATAGTTTTACAAAAAAAACTCAGACAGACAGAGTTTATTAAAAATTAAGAAGTAGGTACACTCGTAAATAAGTTGTAAAAATGGCAAGGTGTGCGTGTGCAATCCTTATAGGCTTTTATATCTTTTAAATCCATCATCTTGCCCCTACGAAATCTCCCCCTCTTTAATCCTTAGGGCGTTTTTTGTGAGCGCCACCTGCTCCGAAAAAAGAATCTATAGAACTGTAGGCAGGTATACAAATGTGTTTTGAGTACAGGTACCTGTGTTTGGCCAATTGTTGATGCGTAAATTTTGGAGGCCAAAGTTGAATATAGCTACACATGTTTCTCGAATTGAACCTTAATGAGTTCAGTGCCACACGCCTCCCACGTATTTCCGAAAATATATCTTGCAAACAGTGGTCATGCACAAACAGAATCAACTTATAGTGTATTCTAAGTAGGTATGTATTTACTAGTATTTAATCAGTTATCTGAGTGTTTCTATAGTCCAAGCTTAACTAAGTTTGGGGTTAGGTGGATTTGCTTTTTCTAAAACTTATCATTACTTGTACCTGGAATAGTAATGGCAAGTCCTTTTTAATATATACAGTACAAAACGACGCGTGCGACTTCGTCTGCGTGAAGCTATTTTCCTTTCTTAGTATCCAAGACGAATACATCCTGCAAGTTTTAAGTTTTTTCGACCAGTTGTTTCAGCTGCCTATTATTTCAGTTAGCCAAGACAACGATTCTTATAATTGGCATGCATAGATAATAGCGCTACCAGTTTCTGAAAACGTTTTATTTATTATAAAACCTTTTTACCTTATTTTATTACAAAACCTTTGTTAGATGTGTTTTAATTAAGTACTGCCTATGTGAAAATCCTAATCCTAATCCCAAAAATCCCATCAACCCCAAAAAAATAAAACGTAAACTCCAAGATAGTAATTCTCAGACTTTTATTATGACCAATTTATTGCTCATGACATGTTTATAATAACCACAATTATTTTCTTCCATCATCATCCCGCGGGCCCAACAAAATGGCGGCTAAAAATAGAGCCTCAAGAAAGCCTTCTCTATAGACGAGATCCTACGATAGGTTTGTATTAATGTCGTAGCCGCCTGCAGCGCTAGTGTGCCGTTACCGGCTTTAGTTACGATCTACGCCGCGACTCGTTATAGCGCTAGCGTCGTTTATCCCCATGCGCTGAGTTGACTACACTCCCACGTCCGTTCTCTCATAGTAAACACCGCGTTGGAGTGTGCGAGTTTCACTTTTTTTCTCACATACATGAAAGTGTTGTAAACAATATGAAAGATTGTGTAGTGTTGTGATGAGAACAGTGATTGTGACTGACTGGATTGCCCAAAATGACTAAAGCTAAAATGACACGGACTAGTGCTCTTTACCACAGCGCAAAGGTAAGCCTTTGAAGCCTACTTTCATCGTTTGTTTTGGTTTTCATGAATTAAGCTTGTCGTAACTTTTCGTGTTGACGTAGAATTTGTTAAGACTTATACATTAGTATGAGAAAGTATGTGCTAAAATAAACTTAAAGTGTAGGTAGCCAAGTGTTTTTATGATTATTAAGGACTATCCATGGTATTTTCTGAAAACACCTAAAACTTTGAATACTTACAGGTCATGAAATAATAGTGATTTCAAAACAGAAAAACGTTAAAACTGTTCATAAAGAAATTCCCTCCGAAACACTGTTTTAAATGTATTCGTCCAGAGCCGGTTTGACCACGATCGTGTATCTCGATCCCTCCTCTCCCTGCTTCCCTTCCAACAGCCTTTATGCCTCTAATTTAAAACGAATGTATCTTGCACAGAATACGCTGAAACTCCAGACAATATAAAACTGCTACAATGTTTCTACTACAATATTTCAAGTTTACTAAAAACAGCTAATTCTATATTTTGTTTGCTTATTAGTATTTTAGTTTTATGTTTGTTTTTATACATTTATGTATACTGCCTATGTAACAAAGCCATATTCGATAAACAACGTTCATACTTACGAGTATCTGAAAATTATGTGATATTCAATTTTACCACCGATAGGTACTCTAGGTTTATTACTATAGTAAGTTGTCTGATGTTTGTGTATACTACGCCGCCGGTCTACGCCTGTGCTACGCCGTGCCGCCGCTGCCGTCGCCGCTGATGGTTGCACGCGGGAAGAATAGACATCAACGCGCTCGAGAGCGAGACGGCAAATTTCGTAGCATGTTTTTGTTTGCGTGGAAACGGGACAAAGCTCACTTCATAAATTCATTTTGTGTGTAGCAAGATTTTGTATACAGGTACATCTACAGGTAGTGGACATTGCACGGATGGACGATCTCCCTATTATTAAGGGGATGCTTTGTTTTGTTATATCATGGCTCATTTTAACGACCAGGAGAATTGTATGGGCATTTCGACTTTAGGGTCTTTCTTGTTTCGGCTGGTGGGTCCTAATGATGCATGAATGAAATCACTCTTTTAATTTAGTGCTTAGAGAAATATTTATAGAATTGTCATTGAAAGAAGGCATAAGATTGTTGAAACCTTTGTTAAGAGATTACTTCTAAGCACAAACATAGTGACTTGAACTCTAAATTTTGCGCTATTTAGAAATTGTATTCAGCATTACCTAAGTACAGTCAAACTTTCACCTATTTAATAATTACATATTAGTAGGGCTTTTAGTGAAGGGCTCGTCCGGGGAAGTACTACCACCATGCCTATTTCTGTCGTCAAGCAGCTTGCTGTGTTCCGGTTTGAAGGGTGTGGATGCCGGTGAAATTACAGGAACACAAGGCTTAATACCTGTATACCTCAGGTAGATAGACGCTGAGCAGTGCATCCTAGGGCACGTTCTTAACGAGTGTAACCTACGAGGTAATACTTTGCTATACTTTATCGTAACCACTTAACATCAGGTGGGCCATTTGTTTGTTCCATTAGCAAGTTGTATAAAAAAAGTATATTTATTAGGGTTTCTCTGACATCATAAGGCGCTTATTTAATTAATGAAACGCACGCGCCTTTGTCCGCGTGAAGTTATCATCCTTGGGTATGGCAATTTACCATATCCGAGAATATTCATCGATCAATCAAAAACAGGACTCCATAATCACAAATGCTATATAATATGCTAGCTTCTAATACGTAAATAATAAACGGATAGGATAATTCTTACGCATAAAAAGTAAATTAACTCTGATGTATTCTTGGAAATCTGGCACAAGCTAAATTTGCTGACCGGTTTGTGGTTGCCATTCGCCCGAGCCTTTACCCACTTGGCACTTCCAAGTGTCTTGCAATCTAAAATGAGCTATATTGTTTTGATTTTAGGATGAAATTCAGAAACAGTCGAGGTTAATATTACCAGTCAATGAAATCGGATCAGAAGTCACGACAAGCCGATCAGAAATAAATGATTAGTCTACTGGTCTTGCTCACTACTTATGACGTCACCATAATATTGTCAAGTAAGAAGTTTGTTGTTTGTTCCGATCATACATATATACTTATATTATATAAAGAGGAAAGATTTGATTGTTTGTTTGTTTGTTTGCATTCAATAGGCTCCAAAACTAATGGACTGATTTGAAAAAAAAACTTACCGTTTGAAGCTATATTGTCAAAAAAATAGGGATCCTTACTAAAACCCATACGAAGCCGGGACGGGCCGATAGTTACAATAAAATCAGAGTGACACCAACCTATCAATGTCAACCGTTCAATTGGCTCAATTATCTGTTTTATATCTCGGAAACAACATTTTAAATATATTTCGTGCACCGTAGTAAATAATTACCATGCAATATAATAATTTTCTGCTGTGAACGATTTTGTGGTACATATCTACATGCAAAAATAATTGCGGTTTTACAAATTATTAACTTGTTGTATTACATTTAAACAGGAGTAAATAACTCAGAATAAGTATTTTTAAAATAATTGTTTTCTGCTGGGCTGGTGTCTCAAAAACAACCTGCATAGGCAAAATACGTGTTAAACGCAACTTGCTTTTATATTTCAAGGACTTCTTCAGATTCTCAAGCAATAATAGTGAAGTGGGTGCCGAGAATATTTTAGTAAAAATCTTGTTTAGTTTTATGATAAAAGAGTGCTGTGTGGTTTTGTGACACACATTTCAGTGTCGCCCGTGACAGTGACATCAGGAAATTGAGCGATCATTTGAAGTAAATCAAAATGTAGGTGAGTGGTTTCCGGTGGGAAATGTCCGCTTACTATATTCCGATTCAAATTCGTTTCCGCTCAGTATCGTGCATTAAAAGCACGCAATGCATTTAAGTATGCGTTTTAATTCCTGTACACACGAAAATTCCTCTTGATTTTATAAAAACATACTGATACATACACTGGATCTAGGCAATGCTTAAGCATGTTTAGATTGGTGTCTTCTTATTTAATACTCATACATGATCCTTGAATTATCAAAATAATCCCGGTGACATTGAGCCTCGATGCATTAGAGAACACGCCAATCTATGAGTTTTTTAGCCGTTTCCTAGAAAAAAGATCTACTCACAGCAAACAGCTTAACCCTTATTTGCTCTCAGTTCCATAACATTACACAGATTATATTCCGATTAGTAGCACTACTTAATAAATCGTGTGAGCTCGTCACTTCCCACGCAGCTCACAAGCCGTCAAATCGTACTTTTTACTCGACATTATAAATTCAATACGTTAGATGCATCACTGCCCTCCCCATATACTAGTGATGTGCTGAAGCTTAGTTTTATAAAAAAATATTTTTGATACGATCTCATTTAGCCTAATCCGATCAATTTCTAATTTAAAAATTACTCGGCGAAAATGGAAGGACGAAATAGGATGACTACCTAAAGAACTTGTCTACAGTGGCCCATAACCGAAACGACTAGAGAGAAGGAAGGGGGGTCTGCAGTGGAACGCTACAGGCTTTTTAAAATGATAATAATAAATTACTCACAACCCCAAAATACAGCAAATATGTCCTTAGACTGGCTCAGTTCTGGTGGTACTTTTCTATTGCACCCTTACCAACTAGCCACGTTCTAAGATAGGTGCAGGTTGGATAGGTTCCGCAGCAAAATACGACTTAAAAAAAAAAATCCGCTTATAAAACCTTCTGTCTGAAAATTTTATGCCTCCTATTCTTATTACCTGACACTTTTCTCGGCTTTATTATCAATATCTTGATATTATCGTTGTTAACAAAATGAGATGAGAACAGAATTATAGATAATTTAAATAACGATCAGTGACTAATATAAATAAGATCACTTGTTACTAACCTTATAACTGTACCTATTTTTAGTTTAGAATGTGTTTTAGAAATTATGTAATTTAAGTAGGGGTATGCCGGCAGAACTCGTTCTCTGCACATCCCTAGTACCTTCAGGCGAAAGTTATTGCACAAAAACGTGTAAAACTTTGTAGCATCATGTATTCTTTAAGGATAGTTTAGCACTTGTAAGTACCTAGTTCAACGAATGCACTGAGATTTATTACTAGTTATGGTGGGGTGTTACATCTTCGTGTCGTCTTCATTTGTCTTGGCGATATACTTTCGTTTTCGTGAATTATCTACGTCGCCTAAAAGCGAGTTATGCTCTGAAATATGAGTAGCAATAAAAATATATCTATATAGGTACTGGCGCGCGACTTCGTCCGCGTGCAGTTATTTTTATACCACCTCTGTGCCCTTTTAGGGGTTTAGTTTCGGAAATTCTATTTTTAGTACACCTCTACGCACCAAGACGAATATGCCGTGAAAATTACAAATCTCTATGACCAGTGATTTATGCTGTGCGTTGTCTATATGTCAGTCAGTCAGGACAAAGATTCTTATGATTGGTAAAGATAGGTATTTTTCTTCCGATAAGTTATAATAATAAAGGAGCAATAATACTATCTGTAGGAGTCCACTGCTGGACATAGACAGGTTTTAATTGTGGACATCTGCCGTTGTTGGGCAGACGGATGGGTGACCGTAGTATTAGTGTTTAAGTACTCATATAATGACACCATGTTTTTGAAGTTTTTGCTGTGTAAGAGTTCATTGTAATGCTGTAAAACCTTTTTGTAAGTTACAACTGTATACATATGAGTGCAGTACATCAAAAGTTTTAAAATCAAAATATATATCGTGACTTAAGGTTATTGACAGCTTTATTAACCCTGAGGGATATTAACTCCTCGAAATAGTGGCAAAAACGATACCAGTTTGCTTACGTTTGGCCAGACGTAGTCGGCACGCTTATTTCCCGTTATGTTCGTCGACTCGTTACGAGCGACTTGTTGATAGTGTGAGTAATAAATAGTATATCAGTTTTGTGTATCCTTAAGTCAAAACACTAGAGGCTGTTAAAAAGAATCTAGAAACATAAAAATATATTACATAATTTAGTACTTACGTAAAAGTTAGCAAACTATTAACAGAAATGTTTGAAAAACTGGTTTTCCATGCCACGACATCTCACCACTCCACGCACCTATCCTTAGCGGATACTTATGTATCTTTTCCGGAGTATAGCTGTATTTAAGCTTTCACCTAGCTTTAAGGCGTTTAAATAGTCCTTGTGTTATCAATGAATTTTTAAATTGAATATGTATCCTCACATCTTAAAATAGTAGCTTCCGCGGCCCTGCTTTCGTGCTTCCCTATATACCCGGAAAAAGAGTAGCCTTCATTCTATTTTAGGTTAAGAACTATATCTGTTCCAAGTTAAATTCAAGTTGGTCCAGCCGTTTCGGTGGCGTGATTGAGGTACAAGTATCCAAACCTCCATCCCCTCTATATTATACTAGTAGGGTGCTTAGCAGACTATAACTTTGGTGTACGTACGCATCACGTATCACTGACTGTGCGGTCTCTGTGTTTAACTTTGCATTCGACTTCGTTATCCTAACTTATTGGAAAATCAAATAGCAGAATTATGCCTACACAGATAATCAATAGTCAGCATTTAATACTAAACGCTATGTTCTATTAGCGTGTTTAGTGTTACCAACGCCATCTAGGGGCTGCTCGGGACGTACAGTATTACTCTATAATTTACAAATACTATTATTATATAACTTCGATCAATGATACCCTAGAGGCTTAAATAACGAGTCACATACAAAATCATAGCTAAAAGCTGTCCGCGTGAATATATACTTAGACAGCTACATTTGTTTGCTAACGAAGCGAGAAAATTTTTTAAACAGTTTTAAGTTCAACCTACATGCAACCATGTCACCTAGTACCTAAATAATGTCTTTACTTGTCAAAACAAAATACCGAGACGGATTTTTTTGCGCCGGCCCTATTTCTAGGGGTATCATTGATCGAAGTTATATACTTACCTGCATCAATAAATATTAATTATAATGCTGTGTGTTCTTGTGGCTAATAAATAATTGTCTATGTCTAATAAAAGCAACTAAAAAAGTAAAAGTGAACGCGTTGTCGTAAAAGTGAAGTACAATTTTTTGGTATTTTTGACCTCGTGGCTGTCTAACCGAAGTTTGTTTTGAAGTTTAGTTAAGAAATCGCGCGTATCCAGGTAATAAATTAGCACATACCAGAATGACGTATGTCACATTAGCCAAAATTTCTTATCAAACCACGCTGATAAAAGACCGCTGTTCCAGAAAACAACTAACTTGTTTCGAAATATTTATCTCCCTTCCATTAGCGAGACATATTATCTGTTTGTCACGAGTTCTACAAAATGTAGGATATACACATACGGTGCTTTATGTATCACTTAGCGAAGCCCGATCACAACACACTCAGTGTGAGCCCAACCTTAGAAGCCTTATTTGTATAGGGACAAACACTTCTTTGTATGTTTGAGCTATAGATATAGAAATACAAGGAAATGTTTAAACTCTTATGAAAATAAGTTGGCCGCACAGTTTTTGTGCCTTATAAGAAAAGATAAGATTCATTTTTATTCTCTGCACGATGTTGTATCATGAGCGGGGCTAAATTGTTTCCTTTTGCAGCTTCTTTTACTTCTGGATAGTATATACTATGTAGGTATTTATAAAAAAGTATCTTATCAGCTATCTGATTCCCAAAGGTTTGCTTTGTTTAGGCCTATACCTCAGCCCATCTATACCTATAATAAAAATCTTTGTCCTGACTGGCTAACTGACATATAAGGCAACACATATCCTAAACTGCTGGTCGTAGAGACTTGAAATTTTCAGGGTATATTCGTCTTAGTGCGTAGAAAGTAAGAAAGGAACTCCCGAAACTCAACCCTTAAACAGGTACATCGGGTGTTGAAGTTTTTATAAAAATATTGCACGCGGACGGAGGTTTGCGCGAGTTTTCGCTAGTATATTTATATTTATGTAATAAGTAAGAATGTTATGCACTTTTTTCAAACCAACGCTCGACCGCGTTTTCATCACATGCTAAGTAATGATGCGGTAGGTAGAAGATGCCTAGATGAATACTTATTTTAACAAAATATGCAAGTTTTGAATATTAGAAAAATTTACAGGTAAATAACTCCAGTCATTGGCTATCCGTATTATAAAACTTGACGCTTGATGCGTTCATTTAATTTAACCATTTTTTAATTTTTTTTGTGAAACATCATTCCATCCTACAACTGTATTGACCACGTGTATGTAAATTAATACAAATTACGTACTTCTCAGATAGTAATAACTCTAGATAAGCGTACGCGAATGCAGGTGTGTTCATGCCAGTTGATTGTTTAACATTGTACTGGACCAGGCTTATGCATATGGCTAGAGTTTTGTCAACATAGTGTTATTTATAATATAAGGTTTTCAGTTGATTTATGTTAGGAAATAATTAAATCTAAAAAAACTGGTGACTATGGTTTGTCCTATGGTTTTAGCTCTTGCCTAATAGGTAATACTAATGAGTGAAACTTCCAGTATAAGTGAAAAGTCAAGTCTTATTTCCATAAAAAAATGGATTAGATACCATTTAAAAACGACGTAGGTACGCTTAAATAACTGTTAACTTCTGCACACCGCCTGAATAATAACATAATAGTTTCTAGCTAGTTTATTAAATATAAATACCTACTACTATGTAGTTCCTAGGCAGTTGGACTAAACCTACTAAGCTAGGTAACAGTAATCCAGTTACGTGACTTAGAAAAATCAGCATTCATCTACTACTTGTATGCTTACGTGCAAGATCTGATTTTACTTGTTGAAATAACTACCTTACCCACTTACGTGATGGTATAAAATAGCCTGTAGATCATTCTACTTAGGTTTTTACAGAGGTTGTTATGAGTGCGCTACTTTGTAATGCTCTTTGCACAGAATGCCTTCGCGCATCTGTTCTTCCGCCTTGACAACTTTTTGTGGTTCCGTCAAAATAGGATGTCGATTCGAGCACCCAACATCCTCATTATCTTGCTAAAGCTTTATTTTTTTTTAAATTGCACTCGAGAGCTATGTATATTATGAGTTCCAGCAATTACTAATGAATACATAGGTACTACTACTAAACAAAAGTTAAAGAGTATTAATTTTTTACGTAAATACCTAACTCTGATTATTAAATGTTTATAAAAACTTAAATTTTTTACTACTGCAAAAGGCACCCACCATTTGCAGTAAAAAATTATGTGCCAAAAATAATATTTGAACGTACCTCTGACTCTGACTTGGATGACCATCAGACAAAGAATTACTATTAGTCGGTACTACTTAGTATATTCTGTCTGAGTGGATAACTACCATGGAGATAAAAATCGTTATTTCTTTGTCCTTTTAAACACTTTATCCATAGATGACTGTGTAGGTAAAGCGTCGAAAAACATAAAGTCACTGCCACAAACTACTGTATGAAGGAAGTTGGATCAAAATGCTGTACTGCTTCTCACCTTGACATTTCCAAACCAAGTTTGCAAGGGACGGGCAGAGGTCGAAACATAAAACCAAGAGCGATCCTCAAAAAGGATTATTTAGAACGATTATACAAATGCATCTGCTCGAAACTGGTTGTGGCCACCTGCTCCAAAACAATCGCGAAAAAGCCTACCAACAGGTGATGCTATGTTTATGGCAATACAATTTTAGTTTGACTCGTACGTAAAGATGCGTTGTAATTGCCCAGAAACAATGTTACTAGTCTAGTAAATACAGGTATTACTGTATGATTCTGAAAATAGACTTGCAGGTTTTGTACCTATTTAAAGTTTATGCGAAGCATTAGTAATGCTTCGCTTTTTTGTCTACGAACAAATTGTGTTTTATACTGGTAGCTATTTTTTGTAGCAGGAGGTTTGCATCTTTTATTATTAGCATTTTACTAATTAATACTAGCGAAACGTGCGTGACTTTGTCCGCGTGAAGTTATTTCCATACAAACTTCAACCCCCGCTATATCCAATTTCAGTAATTCCTTTCTTAGTACACGAGACGCATCAAGACGAATATACCCTAAAAATGTCAAGTCTCTGCGACCAGTAGTAGACCACACAGTTCTGCCTTCTGCGCTGTAGTTGTAGGTTGTGGGTTCGATGCCCACCGAAGACAAACATTTATGTGATGAATCTTTTAAGGATTTTTTTACGTTGTTGAATATTTTTACAGAAATATTATCTGGCCTCCATAGTCCAAGCTTTATTTAGTTTGGGGCTTATGTAGAAAATGGTGTGTGGTATGTGTAAAATATCTGCAAATACATTATTTTTATTATTATTTATTAAAACGTTAAAGTATTATGTACTCATACTCGTAGTCGTAGGTCATTTTACACTAACGTACTCCACAAAAACAGTTTTCCATATAAGATTAAGGCGGATAAAAAAAAAATAATTTTAAGTCTAAGCAGACATTTAAGTGGGCGAATCCGACAGGAAACGCGTTGGCGTTGTGGACATTAAAACGTAACACATAAAAAATCCGCCTTCTCAATTTAAATTAGATTTATTTCTCATTTTTATATACCACTTATGATGCAGATATTTTGCTCGATACGGTCACAAAAATACCCAACCGTATCTATAATGTGCGACAGACCTGTCTCAAGGAATAGAGCACAAATTGGTTTATGAATAATTTTTAAAATGCTGCAAACACGTGTTTGGCACCTGATGCTCAATACATTCACCTTATTAAGGCGGTTGCAGGAGTTTTTGCGACGTCACATGTAGCACACCTGGCGCTCTCGTGCCAAGTCGAAATGAGTCTTTATTTAGACCATGTGGTGTTTAAGCTCAGAATTGCTCAGTAAAGGCTACTGTCAAAAACTTTGGACCATACGGTGAACAATAATCCATTGTTATTCTTTCGGTTGATGTCATGTGTTAAGTACGTTGGTAGAAAATATATTCTCACTCGAAAAACATTTAGAAAATTAATTTTGTTTTCTTATCTTACTTGGTTTTTTTTGTTTTATAGGGACCTAAACGTTTGACCGCAATCTCACCTGATCTCACTTATGCCACACATACGAGTATAGGATTTAACATACTGTTTTCTCTTCCTCAGGTTTTGTGGCATCTGGATATATTTCGTCGCAGCTTCCGCGAGCTGACCGGCCATGCCTGCCTCGGCCCGTCCTGCATTTTTTGCGCTCTCAAGGTAAGCTCCTCACTTTATACCTGAACAACTCTATAGCCTACAGTGGACTTAAAGAACATCCTAACAAGTATTTTTATAGGTAAGAAGCATACATTGGTGTACAAGTAACGTCCAGGATCTGGCAGACTTTGTAGTTTTCCAGTGCTTTGTCAAGCAGCTTGTGAGTGAGATTACAGTATAGATAAACGAGTTCAAAAGAAAGTGTGCCTCTTTTTCCGATGTCGCAACGCCTCTATCTGTACTCATGTTTAAAAATGATTACACAATCTCAAACTTAACGAGAACCAGTAAAAGTTGTAAAATCTGTGTATAAGATTTGAGATAAAATCATTGCCGATAAGAGACTACGGCTTGTTGGCCAAAACGATATCGAATAGCCCTTCTAGACGAGTTTACATCGATAGCGAAAGGAAACCGGGAAATTATGCAAGTGATGACTAGCCAAATCGATTGTCGTCACAGAGCTAGAGTTCTGTCTCTTGCTCTATTCTGTATTTGCGTTTCGAACCTTCAACGGGTCGGTATTTATCTAAGCATATCGTGGCAACAAAACAAAGAGAAAGACAGTGTGACCTCGGCCGTCGCGCGTCGCGCGCTTAAATCGTGACCTTTGCAGACAATAGCTGCGCTGTTCCGACGAAACCCCCGAGCTTTCAACACGTTGGAACTACTTGGAACTATGACGGTTCTAAAATTTAAAACAGGCTTAGCAGTGAAGATGTTATGGTGCTTTCTATCGATAAACGAAAATAACTGCACGAACATATTCACTACTTGTTATAGATTATTTGGGTACCTACATATATGTTAATAGTTGGTACCTAGGTACTTAGATATATGCTTATATAAAACTAAAATAAAGATCATGTTCTAATAACCGTTAGACGACTTAAATGTCTGTATACTTCTAATCTTTAATTTAAGGCTAGATTGAGCTAATTTTCACAGAAGCTATTACTTTGAACGTGTTGGCTTAAAATAGCCACGTTATGCTAGAGTCCATAGGATTAATCTCGGGACTCGACCGGTTCTATGGTTGGATTGGCGCCTAGACTTGAATCGTGATTTAGCTACAGACAAACTACCAACAGAGCTGGGTTGTAAATAGGAAAATCCTAACAAGTCTAGGTTTATAGCTCTTTGTCTATTTCTCCGGCTTAGATCATTTATGATCTAAGTTCTCCGGCAGGTTTTATGATGAATCTGTTGGTAACAGGATTCAACAGCATGGATTTTAGTCTTTTTAGCGTTTTGAGACGTGTAGTACATGTGTGTTTATCTACCTCTTCATCAGTAAATAACTCTCAAAAGCTTCAAAAACCCTACGATCATTGTTAGGGCTTTCGAATTACTTCGATGTCAACATTAAAGATGGCGCGCGTGCGGCTCAAGCTTCTATTTCAAACCGGTATTTGTTGGCGCGCTTTTCGACCAATAATAAACTTGCGCGAGTTCGTAGAACTTTGGGCCTCTGCTGTGATTGGTCTTGAGTCTGGAGTTGTTGTGGCGCCAAGCTTGTGTATTCAATGTCCCTAATCACTTGTTTTTATTTACATGGATTTCACTTATTTACATACTTTACTTACTTTTTATAGTATAAGTACTTACTACAAAAAAAAACAGTGTGCGTCTGTGAGGTCTGCAACCAAAAGAGCAATTTTATTTTGCAGAACTCTCTAAAGTCCCTACGTGGTACCTAATCATTTATTTGCGTGAATGACAGGTAGGTTGTAATTTGGAACATACGCGTGTTTATTTATAAACAATGAAAAAAAAACTGGTTACTTTAAATAGCAGTATTTTAATACCTACGCTTTCTTTTTTTGAACACCTCTACGCTTATAAACACCTTCTACATTAAATTATTTTATTTAGTAAGTAAGTATACGTATTCTTTAAATTATTAGATTCGCGAAGGTATTAAAATTAATGTAAGTACTTAAGTATTTAGTATCTACCTATTTAAAATAAGTCTGGGCACTACAGAGTCCCGTAAATAGGGGTCTGAGGGACTGGGTTAAAAAGTTGCCCCGGACGC
This sequence comes from Electrophaes corylata, assembly GCA_947095575.1. Taxonomy (NCBI): domain Eukaryota; kingdom Metazoa; phylum Arthropoda; class Insecta; order Lepidoptera; family Geometridae; genus Electrophaes; species Electrophaes corylata. The sequence continues at coordinate 3,683,885 of OX352707.1, read as the reverse complement.
TGTATAAATCATCCACAATAGATGCAAAGGCCTGTTTAGGTACTATTTAAAATGTATACAACAGTTTATCTTTGATAACAAATATTTACGTTCCGGAAGAAAAGCGCGGAAATCAAGTATGAAGTGACTCAAAGGTGCAACCAAGTTTTTTATAAGTAATTGAATTCATTGAACCATTGCACGATTGTTTAATGCTTTAGTAATTACTAAATACTTTTTATTTTTACCAGTCGCAAGAGGATTAATCCTCCCATTAAAAGTACTAAACAGATACGTACAATTATGTACATACATATATACATGTGTATTATCTTTATCATAATTAAGGCTCACACTAGAAAATAAACTTTAGAAAATAACTGTCAGTTTAGGTGGGGTCACCGTCATCGATATCGATAAAGAGGACTTTACATGTATACACATGTACATATCTACATATATACATGTATACATACATGTATATATGTATGTAGATATGTACATGTGTATACATGTAAAGTATACATACATGTATATATGTATGTAGATATGTACATGTGTATACATGTAAAGTCCTCTTTATCGATATCGATGACGGTGACCCCACCTAAACTGACAGTTATTTTCTAAAGTTTATTTTCTAGTGTGAGCCTTAATTATGATAAAGATAATACTCGCCAGACCAAACTAAGTTTTAAATAGTCTAGCGCACGACTGACAATACAACACCAGTGACCCACAAACAAATAAGTATTAGGCAAACTTATATACATTGTAACAACCTTTGTTTGATTTTTACAGAAGGTAGTTCAATAACTACAGTATATAATAGCGAAATGCGGCAGTACGACACTAAAATAGAAAAAGAAATGTATATTGCTACCAAATATATCAGGCTACCGAGATCCCCTGGGCACAGGCACCGTATGCCCAGGAAAGACGGAGTACTACTGACTAGCACCATAAAATCAGCAGGGTAAAAGCAGCATATCTACTTACAAAATTAATTAACAATTCACTCTACATTATCTAAGTAGTTGGATATCAACTAATTAAAACTTTTACTTTGGCTCGGCCACTTTCTTGTAACGGTGACTCGCTTATACTCATATTTCGCTGGTTTAATAGTTCTATCCAAGCTATGCTTAGAGATTTTTATTACTTACTAGACTAGCGATCCGCGGTTTCGTTAATATAATAGTTGGTAGTCAAATTACTTGAACTCTGTAACGTAGGTAGGTACGCGTAACGTAGGTAGGAGTAGGTAGGGACCTGAGCGAATATCTATACCGTGCTTCGGGATTAAAATCGTGAAGGTATTTCTTTCTTTGAGTAGCAAATGTAAATTTACTGCACGTATATTTTCTGTAATTCATCAGTACGACGTCCACGTAATTCACTCCAATTTTCAGGTTATGAATAAATTGCTTATTTCAGGTATTTTACCTTTGAATTGTTATCAACCAGTCCGCGATTTCGTCCGCGGGAAACTATTTTCATACAAACTTCAGCCCCCCCGGTTGTACCCTGGAAGGGGCTGAATTTAAGGAATTCCTTTCTCTTATTGCCTGTACGCACTGAAACAAATATAGCCTGCAAATATCAAGTCTCCACGACCGTAGTTTAGGCTGAGCGTTGTCAGTCAGTCAGTAAAAAAAAATTGTACCTAGTGTCTATAAAATTCAACCTCTAACCGGTACAGCGGTTTGTATGAAAAAAACTTTTTACGGAGGAAGTCGCGCGCGTTTCTACTAATTATTCTATAAAGTAGGATACCCAACACGGGGTTTCTTACTCTAGACAATTCTATAAATTATGTTTGGGTAATGAAGTAGGTAAGAGAAAATAAAAGGTACAGAACGGCCTATAAAAAACCTAATCACTCTTAATCTAGTGCCCATCTAAGCTTTTTTCTCTGTTCATGGAGAAAGGTATATTATGGGTACAGAAGTGTCATTCCATTATTGTGTAAAAGTAAATTATTTAGGTTTAACTTAAGTAATGCGTAAGCATTACTTAAGTTAAATTTCTGTGGAATTGTGGAAATAATAGAAGTAAATCAGTTGCGTGCGTATAAAATACTAACGCAATGACATTTACTTGGAAAAGATTATGTAGGTTAGATAGACCTAAGTTGATACCTAAGTATTTACATAAAGTAATAAAGAACTAGTATTTTCATGAGAGTAAGTGATAGAACAAGCAGATGACCATGACCCACTTGATGTTAAGCGGTTATCTCTACCTATAACAATTGAATACGGAAAACAAGCCCTACTAATATGTAGCATTGTACTGCATCCATCTCATACGCCTGCGCCTGTAGTCTCATCGGCACCTTTTAAACCGAAACACAGCAATGCGAGCGTCACTGCTCAAAATGGTGTCATAGTGTTACTATACACATTAACATGGTAAATACAAAAAAAAATAAGTGAATTTTTTAACTAATTTCATGATTATGAGTTTTCTGTGTAAGAGTTTATTGAAATTTATACATTCTAGTGCAGCTGACTGTACAGTGATAGATACTCTTTCACAAATACCTCCTACTACTATGTTCTAGTGGTCAAACGACAGAAAACATTTATTATTTATTTTAACAGAAGTCTGATTGATCTAAGCACGTTTCTCAAAACTATGTCACGGTGCTACGTGCCTCAAGCGCATGCAAATGGGACCAGCAATTACTTCATACTGACTCTAGCACTATTATAAATAAATTATTATTATGCCAATGCACTAATAATTGTTTTCAAATCACTGGCGGGTCTAGGAAACCCGTTACGTTGATGCCAAGGTCTTGTACCTACCTATTCGTCATATGCGAGAATAACGAAAAAGCCTTTTTTGCGCTGGATGGATATAGTAAAATTATCTAATTATTGATTTATAATATTGTTTATGCATATTGTATATATTTTATACCTAACATTATGTGTTTTCATTTTGATATAATAGCACACGTAGTCAGAGTTTCTAGTTGAATTTAAGGTGAATAAAATTAATAATATTCACAATATTCTTCTGCGTTGGTTTTTGAATAAAAACGTTAGATAAGTCAGAAAGATACACTTCTCGTGAGAGTAGTTGCTAGTATATTAAATGTTTTGTAGGTTTGTATGATTAGGTTATAGTTAGTAGGTATGTTATATATAAAAACTATCTGTAATTACTGTTTAGTTTTTGCACGCCAACCTTTTTGTTTCACACCTGTCAAGGTTGGCTGGCAGAGAATGCTATCGAGTATTAAGCTCACATTTTGTAAATAAAAAATATTGCAACGGATTAAATAAATGGAAAAATAGTAACCGAACTTGGGTAAGCTTCTGTTTTGGTCACCACTCTAAATAAGTCCACAAGTGGACATATGCCTCTCTCTAATTTGAGGGTATTTTATTACTAACAGATTATCAAAGATGCTTTTAACTTTGCTGTTCAGATAATATTATGAAGTTTAATAAACCATCACGCCCACGGTATAGGACAGATCATAAGGGGCCAAGTCCAATCACATAGATAGTACTATTACGTAGTATGGACACAGCAGTACTATGGGATGTAATAAGGAGGATGCGGAAATGTAATCAAAAACTAGTCTTAATTTTTTTTTAGTAGAAAGTGGTATAAACACCTCACCTATCCAAAGTGGGGCTTGTGCATAAGAACCTGCTTCTCCGTAACGCATTTAAACGTAATCTAGTTAATACTGCTAATTTGAATGTGATAATGTATTAACCAACCGATAAATAAATAACATATATAGTTTTTACTCCACACTGACAAAATTTTACCCAGTGAACATCTAAAAATACCCTCAACGCAGCCTCCTGACTACACCCCTGGTACTCGGTGTAAACGAGAAGCTAAGACCGGTTCTGCAGCTGCGCGTGCGCAACTATACAACACGTAGTAGTGTATGTAGTGTACGATGACAGACAAAAGTGGATGAGGACTAAGTCATAATAGTAGAGCATGAAATAATGTGATCACTGGTATTTACATCTTTTCTATAAATCGTTTTGCTTAAATCTCAAAGAGGACCTACTTTCTCTTACGTTTGAATGGTTGGAATGGTGTGGGTGCCGGTGAAATTAAAGGCACATGAGGCTTAACACCAGTATGTCTCAGGTTGGTGGACGCAGGGTAGTGCATCGTAGGGCACGTACCTAACGTGTATGACCTCCGAGGCAATGCTTTGTTTAGGTGATAGTTACCACTTAACATCAGGTAGACATATGCTTGTTCCACCACCAGTAGCATAAAAAAAAATTAAAATAGCAAAGTTTTGTGGTAAAATGTAAGAAAACCTTCAATGCCTTTTGTTCTCACCTCTACCTGACCAGAGTCCAATCACGATCGAGGATCGAGGCACGCTCTCGCGTGATCTATCCCATGGAGGTATCAGATGTATGGCCAATCAGCGGTTTCACGACCATAATATAACCTCAGCCCGGGCGTAAAGGATATCGATGATGCGATTGATTCCAGAATCTATTATACCTCCATTTGCAATGCTCTTTGGGCTGTTTATCACTGTCCATGAGACAGAACCCTGAAATTAATTGGTTCTTGGGGAATCGTTTTTTGTTTTACTTAAATTAAGTACTGCTTTGACCGTGGTAATCTTCGGTTCTTTAGAGATTATTACTCATAAGGCATATCGGCTACAAGGCATTGTATTCCATTTTTTACGCGATGATCGCCAAAGAGAGGTGATGTTTTCTAAAATAAATAGCTCTAATAGATAAAAATCAATTCCGTTTGGTCTTTGAGTTAATTTAAAAGTTTAGTACGATAGTATTCGTGTAGTGTAGTGCATTAAAGCGTTTTCTGTATAATGTGTATGTGTTTTTTTTCTATTCTTTATAGTATTCAATGTTTGATTTCGTGAGGAAACCAGTTCTAGTATCCTTATAATAATATTTGGTCATATTTATTAACAATCTTGAGTGGGTTCTTGGTACTTAGAGATTTGAGGGGATATCTACCATACCTGAGAATTAAAAGTCGTGAAGCTGTTTTCTTCATTGTATGTTTTAATAGAAATTGATTTGCACCAAAGCATGAAATATTATGAAAGCAATTGTGGGAGCCGTAAGTTAAAGTGGAACTAAGTCGGCATAACATTGCAGTCTGAAGTCTCGAATGGTATTTTACAAGTTGCAGATCGTATCTAGCATGAGAAAATTGCAGTTTTATTTCCATAAAATACCGTTATAACATCTTATAGGGTGCTAAAGATACGTCGTACGTTCTCCTGGTCTCTGGTTATTCTTCGTCATGACTCATGTTAACCTTTTCAACCTTAGCACCGAATAATCTAGCTTATTTCTTTTATGACTGCTGATGTTACAAGAAGATGGCCCATTTGATGTTAAATAGTTACCATCACTTATAACAAAACGAGTGTCCTTTAGACCACACGACTGAACTAAAACTTCTGTAATATACGAAACGTAACTGGCTATGAGAGAAAGAGAGAAAGAGCAGTGCTTTCATACCCCCTCCATGATAGTGTTAAACCTTTAACGCAACCTTGTTGAAAGTCGTATTAGAAGTATTACTTCAACAAAGCATTGCTTTGCAGGTCATGTTAAATAGGACTTCTTCTAGATCTAGACGTTACTCTATCCTAAAAGCAAGACAACTACATCACATTGTTTTCAAAAATGCATGCTGTTTTCCCAAACAATGCAGTTTGGTATAGTAAAGCGACCGTATTATTGCAAAAACTAATATTTTCAATCCACGTACTTGTAACTGTTTTGACGTTGCATCCTGTTTATTGTATCTGTGGTATTGTAGTGGCCGATACCTGCTCGGTAAAGTTTTGCTTCGATGATTCCTTCAATGTAACGTTGTATACCGATATTGGTCCCCTTCTATTCCGCATTTGAGCTAACTGAAAGTTGCTCTAGTTTAAAGCTTCTACGGATGTACAACTTTTAAGCGGCTTTAGTTGATTTTAACGATGCCTGTACCTATTTGATAGGAAATACACAACAGTTTGGTGTGCACTTAGGTATATTACTGCTACATTATTCATGTTTGTTAGTTATCGAAAAGGCTCAAATCTAAGTTCTATCTGGAATCGTATAGGGGAGCCCTAAGTCTAGTAGTGGACTTCTTTATCTTGATGATGATAATGATATTACGGTATTAATTATTAGAGATTATCAGCGTTGTAGGTATTTCTTGTTCGACCGTTTGAGTATTTAAATAATGAAACGTCATATGTAAATAATGGTGAAATTTAAATTACGTTCATTAGTTACGTGTACATATTTTCGGAAATGAAATGACTGAATATACGGTACTGTTTTTTTTAGTTGTGTAGCGAAACATGGGCAAAAATCGTAAACACTTCGAAAGTAACAATGACATTATTCCAACAGCATTACGTGGTCTGTAAACAGTAACATTAGTTTAAACAACAATTACAGGAAGCGAGCTTAAACGACTCCTACATTGAACACCAAGGACTCTACCCACCAGTTTAATACCCACTGTGTAAGCTTTACAGGTGACAATAAGCTTAAGTTCACGCCTTTCGGATTATTAGCTCGGCCACGATCTGAACGTCTATCAGAAAAATTCTAGTTACACCATATTAATACATACATAATAAATTATACATATTACTAGACACCGCAGACAGAGAGCGGACGTTCAGACAGACGTATTTGTTATCGTCTATACTACCATTCCATCGTGCGCGACTTTATCCGCGTTAGTTTATACTCATACAAACTTCAAACCCCGTTGTACCCGTTTAGGGATTGAATTTTGGGAATTCCTGTCTTAGTAGGTACACCTTTACGCACTAAGATGAATATACCCTGAAAATTCCAAATCTTTGCGACCTGTGGTTTAGGCTGTGCGTTGTCTATATGTCAGTCAGTCAGCATTGATTTTCACAAACACGCGGTCACTGCGCGAAATCTTTCGCGTCGTCTTAGTCGTCTTTTATGACATCCATGGGATAGTGATATTCTAGGCCGGGACCAGCACAGCTCAAAGAAGGTGTCAGAGAGTAATCAAGAGTTAAACCTCCCAAAGCATGAGGAAACAGACATCTACAGATGTAGAAAAGCCCTTATAAAGGCGAAGCTCGTTGTTACTTACCTATGTCGCATGCGTCACCGCCCACTGTGGAGACAAGGAAAAGTTAGGCGCCAGTCGCCCCCGCTGCCCTTTACAACTTATTAGTTTTAAGGTGACGTTCTGAATATACGATCAAGACATGCGACTTAGATAAGAGTATCTTAAATAGACACAATCAAAAAGTGTTTATGCTAGCTACTTTTTTGCCTTGTCGTGTATAAATTTTAAAAACCCTTAAACCCTAACCAATTTAAAAATTGGTTCTTCTAGACCTTGATATAGTTTCAGGTTTGTATTCTGAACATACTTACTGACTTGAAATATTCAGGGTATATTCGTTGATGCGTAGAAATGTACTAATAAAGGAATAATTCAACCCGTAAACGAGTACAACGGGGTTTGAAGTTTGTATGAAAATAACTTCCCGCGGACGAAGTCGCATACTACCCATACAAATGTAGATTGCCTGGACATCTACGGCCACTGATGATTGATAGTGGCGGCCCTAAGACGCATGAGAATGTCGTATCACAGGAACTTCTCCTTTATACCTTGTAAAAAGCGTCCAAGTGTGAGTCGGGCTCGCGCACGAAGGGTTCCGTACTATTATCTAAAAAAATGGCAAAAAAATTGTTATAATTATGTTACTAAAATTGCTTTGTACCTTCAAGATTCTGAGTTTACGAGATACCCTGTAGGTTTTGATTTCCTTGCGAGTTTCGAAAATTTGCAACATAAACGGCTGTATCTTTTCATTGCGTTGGCTTAGAAGTATGATTTTTTCACAACTTTAAGGGACAGTAAACTTGAGTGTTTGAACTTGATACCGCCACGCGTTCCTGAGAAAAAGGGTTTTGACAGACAGACAACAAAGTGATCCTATAAGGGTTCCATTTTTTCTTTATGAGGTACGGAACCCTAATAATAACAATATTATTCTTTTTAGATGATATTGGCCCTAAAGCTTTAAACTTCTCTTGAGTAAACCTCGTGATGTCATTATTACCACTTGATTGTAGATTATCGTCTCTGTCAAAGTTCAGAGTGTGGGCGTGAGATTTATAACTATAAAATCAAATGTCAGACATAGGTTTTTATAATCTTAAGATATTGATAACTTACCTACCTGATTCTTGTTTATTATTTATGTTATGTTTGTTATGTCTAGTTCATTAATAAACATTACTTGTTCTGACGTGGGAATGTTTGGTATTTATTTGATTATTGCTAATTTGATTGCAAATATTAAGTCCATAAAGTTACAGAACCACTTTGTCATTTCAACTATGTGTTCTTAGCTAAGTAATGAAGCGTTTACATCGATGTATTGTATTATATGTATTATACATATAAAGAAAACATAAATGTTTGCGGACATTTTACACAGCACCATCTAGCCCCAAACTAAGCAAAGTTTGAGCTGTAAGAACCAGATGACTAAAGGAATACACATTATATACTACTTTTAAAAATATATACTTGTAGAATACATACAGTAAATGATTATTATGATATTTCCAGCTGAGGGCTTATTTATGCTCACGACAATTATTTAAAATAAGCCATTATTGTACGGTGTAAAGAGCACCGGTGGTCTAGTGGGAACGACCCCGCCTTCTGATCCTAAGGTCGATGGTTCGAATCCGGTCGTGCACCAATGGATTTTTCTAGAGGAAAATTAATGTGCGCAATGCCAGTACTCTCAAACGGTGAAAAATAACATCGTAAGGAAACCAATATTAGTATTCTAGTAGCGGTGATGGGCTTGCAACCTGTCACGTAAGGAATACCTACCAACTACTGCAAAATGTTGGTATGTACCAAATGTAATATTTGGACGTACTTCTGGCTACCCTCGTTAGAAATCATCAAAGATCTGATCTGATCTCATTAAGAGATCTAATAATAATAATACTGGACAATCCATACAGCATCATCTAGCCCCAAGCTAAGCAGAGCTTGTGTTATGGGTACTAGATGACTGATATACTACATTACATACATAGATATTTTTTATTATACATAGAAAATACCCAGAACACCCGGAATAAATATTTGCAGATCATACAAACATCCCAAGGCGGGAATCGAACCCACAACCTCTGCGTTGCAGGCGGACAATCGCCCGCCGCGCCACATCGGTCGTCGGTTTTATCTGAGGATACCTACCGTGCTTGGGAATTAAAGTCGTGAAGCTATTGCGTAATCGTACGGCTGAAATATTATGTAGAGTAGGTACCAGTTACACCACAGCGTCTAACCTTCAACCCGAAGTGAGTGGAGTCAGACAAGTCAAAGGAATTCTAAATTGTTTAGCCATTATCTTTATACTAGCCATGGGCTTGCTAACGATCAAATTTTTTTTAAATTTTTTTTATACAATTTGCTGTTGGAACAAGCCTATAGCCCACCTGATGTTAAGTGGTTACCAAATCCTAAAACAAAGCATTGCCTTGTAGGCCACGTTAGTTAGGGACGTGCCCTACAATACACTGATACAATAGTCAATCAACCTGAGGCATACAGGTGTTAAGCCTCATGTGCCTGTAATTACACCGGCCCCCACACCCTTCAAACCGGAACACAGCAAGCTGCTTGGCGTCAGAAATAGGCATGGTGGTAATACATCCCTGGACGAGCCCTTCACTAAGAGCTCTACTACTATTAACTGATTAGAATTAACCTATGGAACTATTGGCTTTATTAACACTAAAACAGAACTAAATTTAGAAATTATTGCCCAATAAGATATCGCAAAATATCACCAATATTATTTTAAAAGAAACTCATTGCGCAATGTGAAACCTAACGGAACCTAAAACTAGTATCGGAGTGTCACCATACAATAATTATTTAGACAAATAAATCAAGTGTTTGGTAAACTGGTTGCAAGTGAAATGAGCAAGTATAGGCAACATTCGCATAGAAATCTGGTTGCAACAAAGGAATATATTCAACTGATTGCTTGACGCTATCATTTATTGATCATGGATTAAAACTAAACCAACTGTGACAAACCCGTTATTACTTACTCTAGCAGTGTGATGGATTCGCTTGATTGATGTACTAATAGTTACTGTACTAGTACAAAAGTATATCTAGTTGAGTCTATATTTTAGTGCATGCTGTGGCATCCTATAATTGAAGGGACACATAGTTTTAAGACCTTTTGTAACATTTTCATTTTTATTTTTTGTGTTTCCTTTGTTGGATGTCCTACAATAAATAAATAAATAAAGTATGTTCAAAAATTGGTAAGATGGATAAGGGTACGTAGAAATAAAACTTATTCTATGGTAACAGCTAATCGCTTCACAGAAAATGCACCTTAGGCGGTAAGGCGTAACTTTTACATCAAGTGTGATAGTACATCGAGTAAGTACTATCAGGTATGGAGGGAGCACCAATTACTGGATCATAGGTGAGGTACAGTAACCTTGGAATCGCTCGTGGCCCTTTCTACATTAAAATTGTACTAAACCTTTGATGGAATATCCACGTTGAACTAGAGCCTACAATCTGAATTCTATGTAAATGCGGCCTATAACAAAGTACTTGTAAGTAGGACAGAGTACGAAGACGTAGCGAGAGTGGGCATTGGTTGATTTTCCTGTTTCGAAAATTGTGGGCCTTTTGACATGAATCTCCTGGAATGGCCCGGTATAAGCATCCGTTATAAAAACTCAATTCATGCACCTAATTAAAATGAATTGAGTTAACATTTTAATGACGGAGACTCGCTACTTTTGCATGGTTTATCAAAATAAACCAATAACTATGAAAATATAAACCTATAAAAGTATTCAGCAACTAGGAAAAAAATGTAGAGAAAAAAAACAAAAGTCGTGTTAGCTTTGTCCATTGACCATCAATAGCTTTAACCTTTTTAAATTATATTTTATTGCCGTGTGAACTTTCCACAGACGTTGTACACTGGTGTGCCATTGTAGATCAGCTAATGTTCTTTTTTCAAACTTTTCAAAAGATGTCAATTTCCTATTTAGACTACAATTCTTTATTTGAACTAAGAATAAATCTCTATTTGAACGCACGTTTCTGTTTTGTGCGGTGCTCCCACAATTTGTTCCGCCCAAATTGTACTTTTAAAAGAATTTTTCGGATCTTATCCTGAATTTTATAACAACTATGCTCCTAGAACAGCAAAAAAGATTTATCCACTTAGAAACTATTTAATTGTTTTAAAAACAAACGAACCTTTCTCAAGCACTTGTTTCACACGCTTGGAATCATAATATCATGGGCTGTATTTTCTGCTCGAAGAATTTTTGAGTTCCTGTGACTCACGCCATTTCTTTAGACGAGCGTAAACAATTTTATCGTAAATGGCTAAGCCCATTGGCATGTTAATATCAACATAAATGCACAGGTTCATCTTATGACTATCAATAAGATTGCATTTTTCTCGTTCATGGCAAATTCGGCATTAGAAAATGGTATACGATTCATTTTAATTGACCAGGTTGTTACTACAACAGATAGGTACGGTTATAATAGTAGAGGTACCTACTATAACCTACTGGCCATTTTTCACTAGATATTTTCAACTTCGGCCCTCACAAAACCTGACATCGGATTGCTAACCCTGAGTCTTTTTCAATAGGTATCTTTAATATCACATCTAAGAGCTACTAGCTGTTGAATAAATAATTACTAATGTGTTACCAAATTAGCAAGATGTTGTAAATGCTCTATTTGTATGCAAACTCTTGGCATTTGGATGTCAACTATGCCTTTGGCGTTGACGTCAAAAATTCACGGTGGTACCCGCACAGTTCTAGCAGGTTCTAGCCTTTGCCTCTCCTACAGTTGTAAGCTTACGTGGCACAATATGGAGAGACACTATTAGCAATTATGTAGAGTTTCCTTCATTGTAAGCAATAAAAGATAAGTACTTATTGGAATTTCTATGTACCCTTGAGCCTCCAATATAACTTACCCTCACCACTAAGTAAGTCACTAGTTCATGAATAAACTTACTTATTTACCTACACTGTCTGTTAACGATGCCTAAGCAACAGTCCATTATTTTGCCTAGAAACTAATAGATAATCTACTCCCTAACGAATCTTTTGTTGAGACGAAACTTCGATTACACAGAATAGACGTGTATTGGTTGCAAAAGATATATTCAAGAAAATTGTGAGTAGCATGTTTGATTTGTAAAGAATATTAAGCAGGTAGGTACTAAGTACCGAAGAGATTTGAGAAGATATCTACCGTCCCTGAGGACTAATCATGTGAGCATGTCTCTTTAGTAAACAGTTTAGTAACTGACGCCACTGTACTTGCACTTGCCACTTGCCAATATTCTTGACCAATGTAAACCGGCTATAAGAGTAAACTTAGTTTAGTTAAGTTATCGGGTTAATATATATTATGACACTCATAAATAACGTGGCTTTCTATTGCTAAACGAATTTTCAAAATCGGTTCTGTTGATCCAGAGATTAACCCCTTACAACCTCAGAAACTCACAAACTTTAATTATAACGATATAGATAGAGGATATAAACATACCAGGGGAATAATGTGATATATTTTTTTAGTAAACTCGCCTTTAGCCAAGCTCGCCAGTGTACTTGTACTTGCCACTCGCCTATATACTTGACCAATGTAAACCGGAGTTAAATTATTTTAGTTAGTAAAACAATGTGCGTTAATGTTTTAGTTTGAATGTTCCTAAAACATGTAATTTGCACAGATTTTTATAAATAACTAGCGGCCGCTCGCAGCTTCGCCCGCGTGGCAGTTTTTTCCCGTTCCCGTTATTTTTTCGGGATAAAAAGTAGCCTATATGGTAATCCAAGTTATAATCTATGTTTATTCTAAATTTCATCCAAATCGGTTTACTGGTTAGAGCGTGAAAGAGTAACAAACATCCATCCATCCTTACAAACTTTCGCGTTTATAATATTAGTAGGAGTTATCAGATTTTGAATAAAGACACGCGATTAAAACCACGGGCCTTCCACAAGAGTGAAAAATGTTATTCCGAAAGTGTGATTGGACGTTGAAAGGTTTGTACGTATACATCACGATCCTTGAATTTTGCAATGGTAAAGACTGCCAGCGAACATTTACCGTTATACTGACCGTACCACGATCGAAACTGCACTTTTGCATACTAAATCGTATATCTTCGTATACGATCATTCCAAATAACCTTTTAACTGTTAATAATAAAGGTTAATTTACTGTACCATTTCTGTACAATAGTTATACTTACCTATTTTTATTCACACCTATTTAAATAACTTACATGTGTGTACCTTGACAAAATACGTGACCCGTCATATGAAAGTTTATGAAGTTAAGGAGAACAATAATAGTACAAGATACTGTATCAGTAAAGTACCTACCTTTCATGTAATATCCAGTTCAGTAGATTAAAATCAATGACTATTAAGAAACCGACAACATTGCAGATATTTATTGGAAAATAATATGCGATTTGCTAGTCAACAAGCAATTTAAATGATAGAGTTTCTTCATACATAGACGTTTAATCTTGCCTTATGTAGAAGATACGTAACCGGACTCCCGCACAAGCCTCGCAAGCCTATCTTCCGTCCCACTCTCACTTACGTAGACGTCTGGTAGCGTCGAAGCCTTCGTGTTGTCTTTGTCTGGCGCCTGCGCAGCCTGTCACTGCGGTTAGTGCTCGTAAACGCCGATTCTACATCGCATCGCGTAGTCGTGCGCGTTTTAAAACAAAAAACATTGATTTAATACTTTTCGGGATCGCGGAATAAACAATCAAAATAATATTTCGTTTTGATTGGTGGAATACATAGTGCGCGTGATTGCAGTGTAAACATTTAAACTGTTTTTGTGTTTATAGAGTGAAGTGTAAGTGTGAAAGGTCATTATCATTCAATTTGTGTTCTAATCAAGTGAGCGGTGTTGGATTGGAAGCAGTTTTAGTGAATTGGCTAGTCGTTAGCCTTGCAGATGGGCTGCGGGTTGGATAATCAGATCACTTATTTAAATATTTACAACTCTATATTGCGATACGTAAATGTAGCTATCGTATTTCAGGGTCAGGCAGGATAAAATGGTAATTGAATTTACGAAGACAATAAAAAAATGTCGTAGGCGCCTGAAATTGCAACATGTCATAGAATAACTTGCGGTGGCGTTGAGTCGTGTCTAATCTATTTCTCATTACAAGTTCTACAATAATTACTTACAGACATGGCTCTATTTACTTACTGAACAGGTGGTGAAATACCACTTATATGGTAGGTATAAAGGATACTTTAGTAGGTAAGGTAGTACATGCTTAGTTTTTCAAGTATGACCCGTGTGTGTGACATTTTCTGCAACTTACAAACATGCACTTTCATTTTACAATAATTCTATGAAGAAAAATAACAAAATAGTTCAGCCTTATTACGGGTAAATTTTTAATATAAATTACAAGTAAAATATTCTCCTACAGTAGACGGTCTTATCGCTGGACGCAGTCTCTACCTGTAACTACCTTTTTTTTTGTAGGTTGCGTAGGTATGTTAAAAAAAGGTTTGCTAAACTGGCGGATAACTGTGTCGAAGAATCATCTATTTTTTTAACGATGGGACAAGCAGAAGGCCCACCTGATGGTAAATAGTTACCATAACTTATAGGTTCTATAGGACCTACAATGCAATGCTTAGTTATAGGTGATAGTTACCACTTTACATCAGGTTATGCTTGTTCCAACAGCAGAAGCAGAAAAAAACGTATTGGCCATACTTTAGAGATAAATAGTAGTGAGCAGGTGGAATAATGTAACGTAGGTAATACGTTCTAGTCCTTAGATGTCCCATTGTCTCGCCCACCACGTGACTTATTGGAGCGTGGAGTGGTAGGCAGTAAGCACTCGCCAAACAGACAGCCTACGCGATCCAAGATCATAAATGCACTCAATGTCCTCAATTCGAATTGCGAATCTACCCACATCTGAGGAAGTTAAATTTAAATTAACCTGTTACTTATGAAAACATATATTGGGGTATTTAAAACCAGTTTACCATGGTACCTACCTACTTTTTGAACTAACAAAATTTAACCTCACGCAGGTCCTTGTTGATATTATATATCCAAATATACATAAAAACCTTTATTGATACTATATACTTGCTGATGGAACAAGCAAATGGCCCACCTGATGTTAAGTAGTTACCATCACCGTTACCAAAGCATTTCCTTACGATGCACTGCTCAGCGTCCACCAACCTGAGGTATGTAGGTATCAAGCCTTGTGTGCCTGCAACTTCACCGGCACCCACCTTCAAACCGGAACACAGTAAGCTGCTTAGCAGCAAAAATGGGCATGGCATCTACTACTACTACTACTACTACTACTAAAAATATACTTTCAAGACCAGAAAATTCGTCGCCGGTGTCACATTTTTGTATCATGAATCGTGAGGCACAGGAAATTCTGAACGTTCCTTTACTCGCAGCATTTATTTTACCTTCTCAGATTTGAAATAATCTTCATGTATGTGTGTCGATAAATCAAGGTTTTTCGAATACTTGCACAATAAGCTAAGCCTCAATACTGGTAATTCAATTAGATGTTGCGCGTAGAACGAAACGAATCGATTGGGAGATAGTGCCGCAGATTAGTTAGAAGTTGTTACGGAGAATCACAGATTATCTAGCAGTCTGTACGTATTCTGAGGTATGGGTGATTTAGTATACTACGTGGAACCAATCGCAAAAGTTCATCACACTTATGTATGGACGTGTTTGGTTCCCGTTGAATTTGCCGGCATGTACAACTTGCGCATGAGTGTCTACTTTGTTTCTAACCTGGCTTGTTTTATGTTAGAAATTTTTTACCAAGCCTGTATTCTCGAGAGTAATGACGTTAAACGTAATATTGGGACTAAACAGAAGTTTATAAAGTAAACGTTATAAGTATCGTTTTTTAAACAAGATAAGTGTCTCGTAGGACCAATAATCACTTAAAAGTTAAGGTTTTTGAATCGATCCGGAGGACGTAGCGTAGAACGTCTAATAGAACGCCTTCTAAAATAAATGTATGGGGGCCTATTTACAGCGGTGGACCTATGCAAACTACTGCTACGTTTTCAGTCGCAATAAATACTAATTAGGCTAATCGCCGTTATTCATCATAGGGATCGGGGTCAATAAGCTTTTATTCGGATCCGTCAATATGAAAGTAACCACTCAACATCAGGTAGGTTCGTGTTCCATCAGCAAGCAGTATAAAGAAATACTTTGAAAATAAATGTTAGATGAAGCTGATTTCGACAGCAAGGCTACAGGTCAAGGCTTAAGTTAGTTCAGCAATAAAGATAAAAACGCAAATTGTCTGCATGTACAATTAATTATTATCTTTGCATGATTTTCAATTTTCAATAACTACCTAACAGTACTTGTTGATTGCCTAATCCAAGCATGATTTTCTACCACAGTGTATGACCTCATATGCTTTGCCTTGAAAACATCCAGTAGGTCTTTCAATAGGTCTCATTACAATGGTGTTATTGGCACAATCGTAAATTCTACAGAATTAAGGTTGTCTGTAATATTCAACATCATTGTTTGTATCCTCACTCACACCTTAGCAACACCCATAAACCCATCAAAATATGAACATGTGTGAACACGTGCACCAAAGTCCTGTTCGTGAACCATTTAAATAATTGGTCTAAATTAATTGCATGTACGATAGAGCTATTTCGGCTAGTCTACACAAAAAAAAAGCAATTAATGGAACAAAGCTTTATATATCAATAATTGATCAATTCAATGTGGTTAAAGTTACTTTTGATGCTCAAAAGCATCCGCAAAAAAGCAAAACCTCAAAAGATTGCGAAAACCGACCAAATAAATTATACAAACTATTCTCTTAGGTACACATCTACCCCATCCATTCTTACACAATAAAGTCGTTCTTTAATAGTACAGAAAAAATGACACATGCTCTTTTAACCCCTTACTGCATGAATTATTAAGGATGTGAATAAAAAAAATTTTTTAGGTACATACTTGTTTATTTATCTTTACTGAACATAAATCAAGCAAAAAAAAAATTTTTTAATTGTTATTCATGAAAATAAATGAAAGAGCCATATCTGGACTCGTATGCATTCAAGTGAAAATCAAGTAAGTCATATCTGGCTTTGTATGCATAGCTGTTACTTTTTGTGAAAATCTTTAAAGCAATTACGCTTATCATTATAGCACAAGAACACCTCACATTTTTCACATTTTGTGTAACTGCGTAACTTTGAGCAGTTCTGACACAACCGCCGATAGTTTTTAATTCAAATGGGAAAATGATGAAAGTTGCTTGCAAGTTCAGCAAAGGTGTATCATCATCGGAGATATCGGAGTCAGACTCGGGTATGATAACATGTTTTTTTGGGTGAACGGGAAGTGGGAGGTTCGTATTCTAGGTCAGAATCGGAAACAAGGTCATCTTCGCCCAAAGACCCATCACCTAGTATAGTATTTACGTGATTGTTACTACCATAAAAGCCTGCAGGGTCCATTTCTACAAAGCATAATAAAGCCGCCTGAGTGCATGGGAAGCCATATTTGATGGGCAGTATTTTGACGGGAACGCATACCAAGCCATATTTGAAGTTTGCAAAAAACAGGTCAAAAATCAAACAAAAACAAAACTATTTACAAAATAAATTTACTGTTATTGTAGTCGATGATTCAAAGGATAAAAAACCTATTTTTTTGAAGATCACAATTACTTTATTGCCTTTATTTTTTTACTGATAAAAGTTTCACTCAGACGTGCTCATTGCTTGCCGGCTGCACTGCGAAAACACCTCAAATATTTTTGGGTCTAATGAGTTACCGCAGACAAAAACTATACCATTCGTTTCACAAAGAATCACTTCTTATGATACAATTTATTTTACTATAATTAAATAGTTTCTTAAAGCATAAAAAAATAACAAACTTTAGAAGCCATAAATGGATTTGTATGCGGTAAGGGGTTAAGGAAAATGGCTGGCAGAATTAGGGCTTCTAAGAACGTGAGCCTCCGTGGCTCCAAGGCTGCTGTTGCAAGCATGAGTAACAATCGTGTGATATGCTCGGATTGCTCAGATCCGCCTCCTGAATGCCCGATTTTGGCAGTAGTTACAACACTCACAAGCAGGTTTTTATAGATAAATTAAATAAACAATGGTTTTACGTTCATCAGCGTAAGAAACCATGTGATAAAATCACCTCGATATAATCTAACCTCCGTTTTTGCCATAATTTTATACCAAAATGATAGTCTGAGCTTCATTGTAAAAAATCCTGATATTAGGATCCTCCTAGTTTGGGAGTCAGGGCGTCCTTATCGAATAATTACAAGATGTATCTTGTTTGGAACTAATAAATCTCTTGAATACCTTATTATATACTCGTAGTCAGTAACATTTCTACCGTTTGACCGATGACGTAACCACGTAAGTAATGGTTGCTGCAGTCTCTTCAAACTTGTTTAAGAAATTACTGACAAAAATATATTATCCGACAGCAACATACCCGTTTGGCTGGTTTGGTAAGACAAGTTTAGTCTAGGCTAGACCTAGCTTTATAAAATGATATCTCACAGCTACAGAGATTTTCCGCTATAAGCTTAGACTTGTGGGTTGTATTGCTTGACAGTAAGGTATATTTTACAATAACCTGCCTTGTTACATTTCTCTAATGAATAATAATAGAAAAACGTTTGTATTATTATTTTCTCACACGTAATAAGTAGGTTGATATTGTAACTGGATCGCTGCTTCGTCATGTGAGAGCCTCTCACGGTGTGCATCGCTTGATTGGAGTTTCATTAATAAATGTATTTTTCTCACTCACTTCCTATAATGTCCCAGCAATGTTTTATCTGTGTTTTAGACTCTACAACTACAACACTGTTTTTTTTGCCATAGTTTTAATACTTATTTGTACCCTTTTATAGTCTGTCATCTTTGCCTTGAGTATAAATTTATATTCATAATATATCTAGTGAATCGGAAAATAGTTAAACCTACGAAGTAACCTTTACATAACTGGAGGGAGTGATAAATTAAACTAAGAAAAGTGCCAAGTACAACAATATCGCATTGCAAAATGTGATCTATGTATAGGTCACACAAGATTGGCTTCGATTTAATTAAAGATGTGGACGAAACCAACCAAATTCATTCACAAAACCTGAGTGCAAAATTTATCTAGAACATAATTATACAAAGGCGTGGGCGCCGTTCTGTTCGGTTTTTCCTTACTGGGCGATCAGATATTACTGAGAGGCGAATGGTCGCGTTTCTTAGAACACAGCCTCTAACCTTACAACCGTAAAAAGTTAGGGTTACCGGGATTACGTAACCCAATGATTCATATACCGTTTTTAAAACGTAATTAACTATCAAATTAACATAATATCCGTTTTAGATGCGATGCGACAGAATGGTTTCGTAAGTGGAAATGGTAATTGAAATTGTTTGTCAACTTACTATTAAGGAGGTGCAAGCTTACAAGCTGTAAAGTGGTAGTCTCTAAGAGAAATTACAGTTTACAATCGAGTTAGGTAACTTGGATGACGTATATCGAGAACCGCATTGAGTGACCTCATAAAGGAAGTCTACAAATTCGACATACTTACGAACTGACTCACGTGAAAGTTTATTCATAATGGTAAACTCCGATGCTGTGGAGTGAAAAATCTTAAGATTTTTTATTTGCTCGTCAATTTTTCAAAGGGTCGTTTATCTTATGGATCCCATTGGACATTCTTCAAATATGAATCATCAAGTGTAGAGGTGGATAATCATCGGTACAAAAATCTTCGTAGAGTATGAAGATGAGATTTTAAAAAGAATACAAATTACGTCGGTCAAATATATACTATATATTTTTTTTATTATTATATTTTTTTTATTATTATATAAGCACTTACTACGATTTTGTGGTTTTTATATTTAGGAAACTAGATAACTCTTATTTTGAGAGGGTTTAGGTCACAAACCGAATAGTAATTAATTTACGTTAAGGATGACTGGTAGACAATGTTATTAGCATTAAGTCCTCGTAGCACATCATTGTTCTGTGCGAAAGTTTTGAAATAAATAAATAAATAATGCATTACCTATTGCATTTTTGTTAAAAGCCTTTGCATGCACATCTGCAATGCACGTTTTTAAATCCAGCACGTGTTTTCCAAACATTCTATTAACTTTTACAACCTTATCTAAGTATTTTCCAAGTTATCTCTTTAGAAATATAAACAAAGCCTCGTATCATAAAACGTCGAGACTGCTGAATAAGTTAGACAGAGAGGTCGGAGAACCCACGTGGGTTAAGTTAACAATAGATTATAAAAAAGCGTGTATACCTGGAAGGTAGAGACGTCCCGCCCCCGCGCCTTTCGTTCCCCGCAGTCAGTTCGAAAACCTCCGCGTAGCTGATCGCTTTGTTTTTACCTCATTAGAACATAGAAAGCAATTAAGCGTCTTGAATAGTCATTAAAAGTGATATGTGTCGTCTGTGGCGGTGGCTAATTAGTAGAGCGATGCCCCGCAACTGTTACCTTCCATAGGTTCTGTGTTGCCCACCTGCTATGCAAGGTGTTTTCGCGCCCAATTCCAAACGTATTATTATTCAGTTCGAACATCGAATAAAAATAGTGCGGATAGGAATATATCCACGTTGTATGAATAGAATTCAAACGAAAAGTGTCGTCTACGTGTTTAGTTTACTTATCGCCTTATAGAGTTGTTCTGATGTGTGTTATTCAGCACGCAGCCATTGTCTTGTATGAAGATTGAATTAAAATGAATTGATCGTTTCGATTTGACGATGCGGAGATGATAAAGTTTCGGTATAAGCGTAAGGAGACCAGCGATGGAGGGAGCAATGCTAAGGCAGTTATACAGAAGCAGAAGATCGAGGGTCTGCGGGAGCTGTTGCCTCCCAAGGACATGCTCCTCACAGGGTCCTTGGCGGGAGTGCGGCATAACACTCTTCCAAGATCGCGGCCATCTTCGTCTGCCGCGAGGCTTGACCCGCCACTGGAACCTCTCATCAGCCCTACTACCTTATCACTATTCAGAGTAAGTTAAATTAAAAGAAAGCAAAAAAAATGTGGTGAAACGATTTCTTCTCTAATCCGGAAATTGCCAATTGGCATGAAAAAATTACGGATTTACAATATTTTACATCAGACAAAGTATTGGGTACTTTTAACTGTTTTACATCAAAAAAAGGACAACTTTGATAGTACGGCTTACAAATTACAAACTCAGTACCTATAAAAGACATAAACGCGCTCGCTAGCTAATGGATCTCGTTACTTCATCATGTTTCATTCATTTACATGCATTTGCTAATTTATAAAATTAAGTCGTGGAACCGGTCGTTTTCAGAATCGATAGTGCATATTTAAAGCTGATTTGCTATACACTGGCAGCGACTGAATGAATTGGTAATGGCGAATCTGGGTTTTGCAATCTATTTCATTTAATGACACTTTTATCGCGTGTCTTGTGAGAATGAAAAGCTAACCCTGGTACTAATAAACTTGGCGTATCGTTAAAATGGTCACACCGTAATTTGTTTTTTGCATTGATAGGAAGTTTCAAAAGACATAACAAGGTGTAACTGTTTCGAGGTTACGCTGAGTTTATTAGTACATAGTTGGGTGCTACATACAGCTCACTTAATTATAAATTTTATATATCTTGCACAGATAATGGGGGCTGGATGGATCATCCTCTTTTGTTAATTGGTTTGGGATAACGAACAAAACGGCTTTACTGAGCTACTTCGTCCTGGAAATGTAGAGTTGTTGGTCCAACAGCAGATTTTTTTAGGCTGCTGCTGATGATCATAATAACGATGAAAAACATGTACAATTTTATTTTGATCATGCCTGTGAATTTCGGTTTACCGCAAAAAATGTACAAGTATGCACGCTTTATAGGGGTTTTAATAGTAGTTAGACATACAGAAGGCCATTATTAAATATGCGCATACGCATAGAGCCTTCCCCGGTGTAATGCGCGTCTTGAATCGTCTATTGTTTCGACTAGTGATGTGACCACTGTGGACGGAAAAGGACTGATATTTTCGTATTTTTTTTTTGTTGTTTAGGATAGCTAGGTAAAAGGAAATTAACGAAATAAACGTACAAGATCCAAATATGCCGGTGGCCAATTAAATTTTTTCGCAGATATATGACATAATAAGTATCGAAATGTGTGGAGGAAATGGGGGAGGCCTTTGCCCAGCAGTGGAATATGAAGGGCTTGTCATAATAATTATTAAAATAATGACATGATAAACAGTAAAATAAACAACAAATCAGGAACTGAAGAGTTGAGTTGGAGCTACTTGGTAGGTCCTAAGAGATCTGAGGGGATATCTACCGTGACTGGGTATTAAAACTGGGTAAACTCTTTTTAGGGTTAAGCTCGCCTTTGTACATGACCGCTGTAAAATAACTATCTGTATAATTTGTGTGTACAATAAAGAATAAATAAATAATAAATAAAGCCGTGAGACTGTTTCTGTTTTTTGATTCTCTATATCAGATGACAGTTAACATTAGCTAATAAGATTAAAGATTATCTAATTAGTCATGTCCGTAAATTTACTAATAGATGTTTCTAGAATAGGTATAGGAACAGAGATATAGTAAGCCCGAGTCTTGACTGTAGGTAACATTCTGTTCTCATCACTAAATTATCGTGACAACTGCGCAAGAATATTTTTATTATTGGAAATTATAGTCGGGTGTTAATAGTTTTATTCTAAACACGCGCAACGTAAAGTACCTTATATATATTCGTATTTTAATAACTTTAGATAATAATCATATTTAAAGATATTAATCGTACAGGTAGGTAATAATATTTATCAAATATATCGCACTTACTGTTAAAAAAAGTTCCTAATTACATATATTGCTACTTAATTGAAAAGAACAGACAGATCGTCACTTTAAACCTCAACACGGTAGATATTCCCTCAGATCTCTCAGTACCAAGTACCTACTTGAGATTCATCAAAGATGTCTAAGGGGGTAGAAAGAGGTACCTACGTCCGGATATTACATTTGGTACACACCCACATTATGCAGTTGTTGGTAGGTATGTAACTAGAATTATCAGTATATTTGTAATACAAATAGTTTTTTAAAAGTTTAGAATAAGAGCTATTAATTTATATATAGCTAGCTATATTTTATTGCAGTTAAGCTCGATCGTTTATAAATTTATCCAAAGCCTTAAGGCTTCGTGCGTGGATCGCGTGAGTAACGGAAGGCAAGCTGCGTCCGCCGTTGTACCGGAAAACGTATCAATTATATTCATTTCTTTAAACCGAAACCACGTGGGTCTGGGCCCCATAACCTTAAAACAGAAATTATAAAGTAATATAATAGAACAGGCTCTCGGGTGAAATTCAGACTTAGTTAAAAACCATAGAAAGTTATAATTAACCGAATGTGATGTTTTTTCTTTAATTTATTTTGTAATACAATTCTGCAGGCCTACCATAAGAGACCTTACATCATTGTTTTATTCCTGCAAAGTGTTATGAAAAAATAACGAATTGTACTTACTATGAATAACCTACTTAATGAAGATCAAAAGTACGAAGATTCAATGTGAATATTGCTGCATAATAAGAGACGAGCAGAATGCACGTGCATGTGCACGCATTATGGTTCGAATTTCAGGAATTCCTTTCTCAGTATACCTCTGATAACCAAAACAAATACACCCTAAAAGTTTCAAGTCCCTAAGGCGAGCGGTTTAAGCTATGCGTTGTCTATATTATGTTAGCCAGTCAGACAAGACAAAGATTCTTATAATTAGTTTAAATTGAGGAGGCGAGATCAGGGGCCCACACTAAGAAAGCCTATGTCAACAATATAAACACCTTGTACACTCAGCTGCTTAGTCGGCACTGCAGCCGACTAGATTGAGTGTCAGGTCAGCCTTCCGGTTCGTGGTCGCCATTCGAGAACCTTTATTACCCAGCGGTTGTCAGTTCTACTAGGTAAATGGCCAGCACATGCTACTTAAACATTATGAACCAGCAATTTTGCGAGTTACGTGAACTTGGTTCTTCTACGAATTTCCTGATGTCTGATTTTATTACGCAGTGCAACTCGCTCCTTTACAAAGTGCTTTGCAAAATGTAGCTTGGAAGATCACAAATTGCGTGAATAGGTACTAATTTGCTACAAAATAAAGACTTGCCTGTCTTGCGTAAAAGTTTTGGCGCCTAATATCTTACTCCTAAGACTAGTCATCAAAACAAAAAGTCCACTCAGCTAACGGTTACGAAACATAAAACATCGAGATACAAGTTTGAGCGTCGAATGACCGCTTCAAGCAAGCCGGGTCACGTTGGTTGTGACCTATACCTTACTCGTATTTGTGCCATACTGGTTTTCTTCCATTCGGAACCGGACAGACAATATTCGATCTTGAGCTACTAATTTTAAGTCCCTATTACCATAACCAGTTAAGTTAAGACTTTCTTTACGAATTGGCTTAAGAAAGGTTTGCGCGTGTGTATCAAGATGAAAACCTTTCTTTTTTTAAGGTCGTCGTTCGTTTCGAGAAATTCAATTTAGCAAACACTAAACAACTAAGTTTTGTAGCGATCGATGTTCTGTACTTTCTATTTCTACATGGATAAGAGGTACAGGTACTGAGGCTATACATGTTTGTACTCTTAGAGCTGCTTTGAATCTGAATATAAAGCTCTTTAAAGTTTCATGTCTATTAAATTGTTATATCGGCCTGGAGTGGGAGAATGTAGGTTTAAATAGATAAGTACACATTGACCCGCCTGCTGGTTAATAAGTTCTGCCCTACTTTTTTCACTCCTTCAATCCTAGGGCACCACCATCAATCTTCATACCCATTTACCGTCCAGGGACAAGACGAGTCCAGACGAGCGTATAAACTTTGTTCCATGCTAAATTACCTTTTCTTGTCCATAGGAACTCTTTACGCAGCTGCAATGGTCAGCCGAGCGAGCCCCGGCTGCCGACAGCCTACGACGCGCCCTTGGTGGTGCTGGCGCCCGCTTCCAACTCGGCTGCATGGCTGACGCAAGCGAGTGCTTTGAACACCTTCTCCTCAGGGTCCATGCCCACGTGGCGGCCGGCTCGGGAGACAGAAGAGACGATGACGCATGTAGGGCACCTCACTGTGTGCCTCATAGGAAGTTTGCGATGATGTTGGTGGAGCAGTCGGTGTGTGGAGCGTGTCAAGCTACTTCAGAGCCGCTGCCTTTTACTCAGGTTTGTACTTATATTTATCTTTATTTAAGTTTGGTCTGACCTTGTTTAGCTAGGTAGGTATTAAAGAAAAGCTGATAGAGTTTCGTGATGTACACGTCGCATTTTGGTAGCTTCACTTTAACGTTCTCAATGGCATTTTAGCAACCTAGTAATACCTTAGTAGTAGTAGTAGTAGTAGTAATAAGGCACTTTGTATAACAGTAGTATAGCTCTTCGTGAAAGGCTTGTCCGGGGAAGAACTACAATCGTGCCTGTTTCTGCCGCCGCTACTTGCGTTTTTATGTTTCGGTTGCTTCAGGTTGATGGATGCAGGACAGTGTACCTACCTACTTTTAGGCACTTTTAGTTTTTTAGTAAAGCTGTGTTACATGTTACCACAAAAAACTTAGGTTTATAAGCTGCATTTATTTTCTTTTGTCCACAGTGTTATGACCTAATTTTCCGTCTGTTACAGATGGTACACTACGTATCGGCGACCGCGTTGACAGCGCAGGCAGCACTTGGCGAACATGGCGACAGTTTCGGTTTGCTGCTCAGAAAAGCGGGTGGCATGGGTGATATCAGAGATTGTCCGGTAAGTAAAAGTACCATACCTGCCTTGATATTGTTAGAAGACCTAAATTAGCTGACAATAATCAATTAGGTACCTACTATTTATACTTATCTTATTTTCACTACCCTCTGGTGTTCTGAGCATCTGACAACACGTGTTAACGCAGGTGATAATAATAGTTTTTTCTGCCTTTACAGAACGCCTGTGGAGCTAAAATCCAAATATGCCGAACCCTTATGAACCGGCCTGAAGTGGTCTCAATCGGCATGGTCTGGGACTCTGATCGTCCGTCCGCAGAACATGTGGCGGCTGTCTACGCTGCACTTGGCACGGAGCTGCGGCCTACTGATGCCTTCCACGCCTGCGTCGACCGTGCCTGGGCTGACGCCGCTACCCACCGACTGGTCGGCCTCGTCACCTACTACGGGAAGCATTACTCCACCTTCTTCTTCCATAGTAAGCTTCGGATGTGGATCTACTTCGATGACGCTGATGTCAAAGAAATCGGCCCTGACTGGTCACAAGTAGTAGACAAATGTCGTCGTGGGCGCTTCCAGCCACTGTTGCTGCTGTATGCGGCGACTGACGGCACGCCGTGTGATACAAGACATGCACCACGTGATGTCGTACCCTTTCCTGCAGGGGAGCCTAGACGTGCCATAACACCAGCCCCAGAGCGGCCACCGCCGAGCACGAGGCGAGCTCTGACCCCAGGCCCGGACTTCGAAGGGGACTGCGCCGATGCACAAAGAAAAGCATTAGATGCAATGGAGGCTCGGGCCAGACGGACGCAACTAGCTAGAAGCCTATCCGCCGGGTCTGATACGGCTGAAGCTGGGGGACGCGCTAGAAGAGACTCTGGTAACTGGTCTGGAGATCGCAACAGTGGTAGTAGTGGGTCATCGACTGCTGATAGCCCATATATGTACCAGAGAGGCCGGGGTCCGCCTGGCAGTCCGACGCGTAAAGGTGAGCTCTCGAGCGGCGGATCTTGCGATGGTGGCTATGATTCGTATTCATTATCATCAACGGATAGCTTACCGCTACAACAAGGTCTGCGTCATAACCTGCAGCTTGCGCAGATTCCTGAGATAATAGCGTTGGGTGACTGCGCCGCGCTGTGCCATGAAGCGGACAGGTTACTAGAACGATCAGCGGCCGCGGAAACAGCTGCTGACTTAGAAACAGCGCTCTTACTCTGCGACGCAGCAGCAGCAAAAGCACGAGCCGCTATGGAGGCGCCTTACAACAATCCACATACGATTACCTTTGCGCGCATGCGACATAACAACTGCGTGATGCGCGCTAGGCATCTACAACGTCGTCTCGCGAGTGCGGCGCGAACCCCTGAACCAGCGCCTGTCCGGAACACTAGAAGTGGTATTGAATCAGCGCCAGTTCCAATAGAGATCTACGCAACGCTACCGAAAAAGAAGGGCTCGAAAAAAGCTGTCAAAAACATCGATGACGATATCGAGATTGTATCCCGAGAGCGTCCTCCGCGCCATAAGTCCCGAGACGAAGATAAGGGTCGGGAAAAACGGTCGAGAAGCGAAGATCGAGGCCGTGCGCGGAAGGAAACTCCCGCAGCTCCTGAAGTAAAAAAGGAGGAGCCATCTGAGGATAAGAAAAATAAGAAGCAACACAAAATTAGACGGAAACTCATGGGTGGCTTGATACGAAGGAAAAACCGATCTATGCCCGATCTTACTGAAGGCGCGGATGCCAACGAAGAAGCTGCTGCGAAAGATAAACGACTTTCGTCAGTTGATGACGCTGAAGTTGGCCGAAGAACGACTGAGGATCAGACGAATTTAAGTGGTTATCTGTCTGAGGGACATCTTGAGTACTCTGCAGCTAGTGGAACTAATCCTAACCTGGAAAGAAGCAAACTCATGCGAAAAAGTTTCCATGGCAGCGCTGGAAAAATGCTAACAGCTGCTAAAGTGCCACCCCCACCGCCACTTAGGACCACTTCACAGCTCAGCGGTAACAAGTATGGGCAGTCTGAAAGAACCAATCAGGAAATAGAAGAAGATGGTGGTTTCTCTGAGCAGTATGGAGATGAACCGCAATCCATGCCTTTTATGAACTCTTATGAAGATCAGCCTGCGAACCACTACGATAGTTTTGACAACTCCACGCAAAACTTTCACACTGTAGTCACGAAAGCGATGATCCATCAGGAGCAGAGCCCAATCAAGAGAGATACAGCAACATACCCTCAACAACCCCAGCGAATTCAAAACTTCAGCAGAACATTCGATAATGGAGTGGATGTGGTCGATTGCGCGCCGACTAGACGCTCCCCGCAAATGATGGATCTACCTCCCTACCCAAGTCCACTCAACTCTGTTAATCACTCGAGACAGCCCAGTGAAGAGTTCCCTCCCCCACCTTCCCCAATAAACATGACGAGTATACTCGATGAACTTCATAGAGTCGACCATTACGATCCGAACCAGAGACATCTCCAGTACACACCCCAGACGCATTATCAAATGAATGAAGAAGATTTGAGAGGTATTTCAAAAATGCCGTATGCCAACAACTTTCTCCAAGAACTGCAAGATCGCCAAGCCAAGGCGGCAGAGAGTCAGAAGAGGGTATTTCCCCCCGAGGGGCATAATTTCAACCACAACGAAAACGAGAAGTCGTTTGAAAACGCCAACAGCGTCCGAAACATGGCTTCAAGGTTTGAGAACAACGCACAAAATACGTTGAATGACAGCGAAAGGTCTCACGTCGCTCTAGTAGGCATGGGAAGCAATAGGAACGTCCTGAACCTCTCGACGCAACAAAACGTCAACGTCCGACGAGCTTCTTCTTCTTCCATAGACCCGCTCCAAATGGAAGAAGAGCTCGTAATGAAAGCAAACAATTCATACGGCGAAAAACCTAAAAAGAAGTCTGTATCGTTTTGTGACCAAGTGATCTTGGTTTCCACAGCGGAGGATCAAGAAGACGACAGCTATATACCGAATCCCATATTAGAGCGAGTGTTGAAATCGGCGATGAATAAACCTGAATTGACTACTTTGCCATTACAGTCAGAGAAACCTTCTCTCCAAAGACAAGAGTCATTCGACAGCCAGTCCTCGAGATCCACGATATCATCTCTATCACAGAACTCGATCGCAAACAATGATAGTGCTCACAGCGATTATTTGCGAGTTCAAAACTATCCATCGTCGTATCAAATGGCGCAAGCTCGACTGCAGCAACAACACAGCGCACAGAAAAGTAGCGCAGTGTATGGAAGCAGCTCTACTCAAACGAGCCAACCACAAGCCGTCGTCACGAATAACAATCAGATTTACCAAGCGCTTCCCACGAGCACGCCACACAGCGCGACTCCCATACCTTACACTCAGCCGCCAGTCTACACCAGCCAAAGCAACTCTAGCCCACCGAACTTCAGCCAAAACCCCGCAAACAGACTGACACCAACCTCGCAGAACCCCATCGTCAAACAAAGCCTCAACTTACCGAGAAACGTTCCTAATACTTATCCCCACCCACCGAGCCATCTCCATCAGATGAACCAGCCAAATAACGCGTATTACCACACGCTACCACAAAACTCGCCGCCGCACGCTGGTTATTCAGCCAACCGCCAGACTTACGGCCAGTTCAACCACAATGGACAGAGTAATAATTCGTCTCCGTATCAGAGCGTGCCTACGAGCTCACCTTCATACGCAAGCTACCACAACCCACCGACGAGCTACCCCAGCTCGGAGTATTCTAGTCGATACCCGCCGACCGCACTGAGCCAACCCACCACCTACCAACGCGTGCCACCTCCGCATGGCGATATACCACTCGATAACTACAATGGCAATTACCAGAAGATACCCAGTTACAATAACTACCCTGACACGACAGCGGAGGCGAGGCACTTTCCTCCACCTCACCAACAGAGAACTGCCTACAATCAAAGTGCGGTGGAGAATAATGCCAGTGCTAACGACCCTAGGCAGTATCAGTACTCGCAGGGTGCCTATAACCCGTACCAACACTTGCCGCCGCCGAAGCAAATGCAAAAGAAATCTGTTTCCTTCGAGCCGGGAACTAAAGGCGGTACTGACTCCCCTGTGCCTTCTCAACTGGTTCCTCCATACGTTAACGGGGAGAATATTGTGCACGGAGCCCCAAAGCTACCGTGCAATTTGTGCCGTAAAAAGTTAGTTAACCCCCCCGCAATGTATTGCCCAGATTGTGATTTTTACATGTCTAGATTCAAACCTAGGTCATAGCATTAAATAACGCAACTTCGTTTTGTTGCAAAGAGCCTACCTATATATCATAAATAAGTTGAGATGAGATTAGAATAGTCATCAACTTATGTAAATAAAATATTTAAAATTTTGTAAGTACCTATGTTTGTATAAAAATATCTTGGTCGAAAGTTGTAAACTAGACTAGGCTACCCACTAAGTTATTATTTAGCTAAACCAGTTTAAATGGCTGCTTGATTTATGAAAGGATCTCATTCCAGATTTTTACTAGCTCTTAATAAATTTGTGCCTTTGTGCTCTCAGCTATTTTGCAGTAAGGAGCGACATTTAATTTAGATTTAATGATTTTGAATGTAGGTGATTAAGGCTGAATATTTTTGTACAATGAAATACCTACTTATTGAAATAAAAAATGTATCAAGAATAAACAAATATATTTTATTTATTTCTTTAAAACACCCATCCATTCTACATACCTACACATATCAACATCCAGATACATTGTGTGTATAGTAGGTAAGATGGCCTACATATTCAGTATACTTTACCTAAGCATCTATATCAATAATATGTGTACTACCTAGACCTAGCGTTTGTTCTACTCTACAAAATGACGGCAGGAGTAAAAAAGCGCCATCTATTTAAATTCCATGAAACTATCATGAAGCTAGACTAGAACTAAGACTTTACAGTAGTTATAATACCTACCAATAGTTTAGTAATTTTAAATTTCGGTAGATGACTCTTTAGCGAACTAGTGACAATGTTGCCACTTATTTTATTAAAAGTATTTTAGTAAGTAGCCTAATAAGTCGCATTTTTAACAAATTTTGACGAAATGTGGCACACAAGTCTCTCGACTTATTTAAATTTTTTAGTCTACTTATAGCGATTTTTGTTTGATGACAAAAGGGGTAAAGTTTGCTGTAGCGTTATTTATTTGCGGATTTCAATGTTTTTAAAAGGCACACAAAGGACTTTGATCTGCTCAAAATGTTAAGAAAATAAAGTTCTAACAGGTGGAGTGGAGCGAAAATGGGGGGAAGTTTGCTGTTATAGTATAAGGACTCGTAAGGTCTACTGTTCTCACAGAACCACTCACCAGTGTAGACTCTATACCAGTTTGTGTGGTGCCAGATACGCAGACGCGGTGCACTTACTCCGACCGCTGATAATAAGATAGCATAAGACTGCAACTGTATCCATAATTTGTTTCATATACGTATTTAGGAAAGATCATTTTAATTAGCATGGTAGGTAAGATAAAATGAGTTTATGTCATGTCAATGTATTATCTCTGCCTTATACATATATATCTAAGAATACAAAGTCAAAGCCAAAGTCAAAGTGAAAAATCATTTATTCAGTAATATCCGCAGGGATCATTTTGAAACGTCTTAAATCTAGGTGAATCTAAGCGCCAGTTCCTGGCGACCAAGCCTAGACACGTATTCGTTACTAGTCGTATTATTAGTATTGTAAAATAATTTCTGGTTGATTCGTCATATATTATATAAATACCTTTTTACAAAGCTCTTAACATTTACTAACTTTATATAGCTTTTCTTATAGCTTAGTAGAAAATATTATTTTATATCTGGTAGCCCTAAATCATTTTGACACGCAGTGTTGGCCGATCGCAGTGTTGCCAAGCATTTTATTTTACCTTTTTTAGAGTAGTTTTAGCAAAGTCTAGAATTTTGTTTGAAAATAGATTGTTGTAAAACTCAAGTTAATTGCAGTCCTGATTTATTAAGTTCAGCCGAAAAAAAAAGCTTAGAATTGTGTTGGATAGAATTGTTTTTTTTTAATTGACTTGATTTACAAAATAAAGTTCGATGGAACAAACGAACTCTAACTACACCAACTTTCTGATGGAACAAGATAATGTTGTGTTAAAATGTCTACTTATTATATTACTAGTGATAAAGTATGAGTAGAATGTTTTAGGTGGCTGTCAAAATAAAAATAAATTTTTGGGACATATTTAAAGCAAAACTGGTAGCACTGGTGTCTAGGCAGATTTTAATGGCGACCGTCGACTGAGGCTGACGGGTCGTGTTTCTGAGCCGTCAATATTTATTTTATTTTAGGTGTAAGAACTGTGTTTACGTAAACATGACGGGAGTTTTGCCCACATACCAACGTTTTGTGAATGGAGTACCGGTCTCTACAATTTCTCGGCGATCGTTCCGTATCCGAGAGAAATATCTAATTGCCTCTGTACTTTTGACATTTGGAATCGTATGGTTAGGAGCACTTTTCTATCTGCCAGAGTTCAAAAATTCCAACAGTGTGAACGATAGTGTGTATAATGTGTACAAACGTATTCAAAAAGCGGGTCCGGAACTGTTGATGCCGCCTCCGCTTGCTCAGAACGATGTGGGAGACTTTCCTATCGTGGGGATCGTACGTCACGGTGAAGAAGGCGACGACCCTCACATAGTGGAGGATAGGAATCGGTTAAAAGCTAAGATAGACGAGGACATGGGCATGAAAGTCCTGGAGAGGCCGCAGTTTGATGTTGCGCCTTCTGTCTCCTCATCCAAAGGCCCTAGCAAAGCTCCAGTTGATGCTATAGAAGAGCCTGCTGTTGGCAACAATGCTGGCAAAGATGTGTCTCCATCAGCAGTGAAAGGAGACAGCTCAGACAAATATGAAGTGGTTGCACTGGCTCCGGGAGCAGATCCTGACACAAAACAGAAATTGGAAAAAGTCAAAGAGGTCAGTAAAAAATTCCTATAAAGCTCTGCATATAGTAGTTTACCAATATTCAAATAACCATAGCAACATTTGT
The DNA here is from genome assembly GCA_947095575.1 of Electrophaes corylata. NCBI lineage: Eukaryota > Metazoa > Arthropoda > Insecta > Lepidoptera > Geometridae > Electrophaes > Electrophaes corylata. The sequence goes on along the minus strand of OX352707.1, from coordinate 3,650,910 downwards.
TTACAGTTTACAAACGACAATGTGAACAAATATTTCAAGTGCATTAACATGTTACATTGTTTAAGATATAAGATGCAGTACTAAACAACCCTTAACCTTGAAGAAGCTTCACATTATCATAAACCAACACATTGAATTATTGTTCTATAGGTTGGTACCTACCTACCTCATTATTCAGCACAATATCTCTGCTTTTCTGCCCTAACCTAATACAAACTGATAAAATTTTTGATATCAAATCAAGTAGGGCTTAATTAAGCAGGTACCTATTTACCAGGTTAAAAGGAATAAGGGTTTAGGAATAGGTAAGTATTTGATGTTTGAAAGCCTCCTGCGTGTAATTTGGTTTGGTTTTGCTATCAAGTAAAATGTTTTTGGTATTTTGTGTTTGATGCCAATTTAGAGCACCTCAAAAATAGAATATATCTATCAGATCATAGGCTCGCTAGTATATTTACTTCTTAAAGGTTTTTAGAGCATCTGTGGTCTAGTGGAAGCATTCCTTCTGATCCTGAGGTCATGGGTTTGTGCATCAATGGATTGCTATGGAAAATTAGTGAGGAAACCAGTTAGTATTCTAGCAGTGGTGATGACCTGTTATGTATGGAACATGAATGACTGCAGAATGTGAGTACCAACCAATTGTAATATTTGGACGTACCTCTAACTACCTCCATTAGAAGTCCTCTAAGAATCTCAAGTAGGTTCATGGTACAAGATGTGAGGAGATATCTACCATGCCTGGGGATTCAAGTTGGAAGCTATATTATTACAGATTTTAAACTTCCGGGAAGTATTTAACAAAATGATGTGACTTTTGAACTCTTATCTTCTACCACATTTTGCATACATATTCCCACAAGGTCATATGATCATAAACTCAGCATATAATCATGCCCGCTTATAATTACACTGGCCAATGCAATGATAATCAAATGCTGCGGACCATGTCTACAAAAGGCAGTATAGGTATAACGATAATTATACAGAAATAGGTTTGAATTATGATATCTTGCCTTGTATTCTATTAGTTGAGACCTTAAAAGAACCTCCTTGAATGTGTGTTTTTTGACCTTGGCTCAAAACAGAGGGGTGTTGACAAGTGTATTTAGGTATGTTAGTGTGTCTATGGCATTATAGCTTAGATAAACCGATTTGGATTTTGTTTGAAAAGTGGCTGCTCGGAGTGTTTTAGCTCACCATGGTTCACAAAATCTTTTCAGGCATTTAAAAATCATCAACTTGGGTTTATAAAAATATTTTTTTAGCGTGTAAATCGCGACTTGTGAGTTTAACATCCAAAGGGACAGGCTCGGCACATTGTTTGAACATGGGTAGGTAAGTGCTTTGGCGCCGTCGAACGTCGTATCTTTCGACTCAAAACACTCTGAACGTGCTGCAAACGCCTAGTAATTTTTTCAGGATAGCACGCAAATTGTATCGCTACAAACGCGCGTCGGCAACAACAGGAAAAGTCGTGCACACAGGCTGTTAATGCTAACTGAAGTAGGTATGCGTAACTGTATGTGTAAGGGAACATTGCATTAAAACATACCTACTTATACCAAACCACTTTCTTGGCTTTCACACAGTACTTTCGGTCTTCGATATGCATAATTTGCAATTTTAACACGTGTGTCGATTGTTCAAAGGCACCAGGAATGGTAACAGTTGGTGCACGCACATGTCATGCCACAGCTGGTTATTTCAGTAGGTTAATAAGTAGGCTGTTGATATTACAATATGGAGTTTAATGATAAAAAAGTTTTCATATTTTGGTTGCGTCCGTTCTCGTCTTATTCGTTGTTTGCTGCGCAACAAAGTGAATTGCTTGCACCATTGATTCGGTTTTGATCACCTGCTTTAGGTCAGTGAACCAAGGTGACTTGGAGCTGAAGTGATGAGAAGTAGCAGTACCTACCTACTGTAGTGTCGAGAAAAGATTTATTTCGCTATGCGCCCAAACAGACAATTTTTTTATTGTATTTGTGGCTTTAATGTTACTGCGGCCATTATGGTCTAATAGTTATCACAAATATAGGTACCTACAATCCTCTCAGCCTCAGTCAATCAACACGTATTGAGTCCGTGGGGCTACTTGCGGCTATGTGAGAGGTGCTCGACTGACTCGTTTGGGTTTAGACCCATGGAAAGAGAGAAACTAGGTACTAAAACCATTAGTAGCAACCAAAATCTGATCCAAAGGTTCTAGCTGGGTCGAGCTGCTCTCACATAGTCTCAAGTAGTCCCACGGACTCAACAGTTAGCTCACTACGTGTTGATTGACTGAGGCTGAGAGGATGGTATCAGGACTTGCAAGTTAATTAACCTGGTAGTCGTAAATATAGACGTAGGTATGACAAAATTACTCCTGACACTGTGCAATTAAAATTATCTACAATAGGTAAAATTATCTAACGAGATACTAGGTATTATACGAGTACTTAGGTAGGTTAGGTATTAATAGATACATGTCAGTGGTTTCTGTTATCACTAAACATAGGGCTCTTATTTGACCAAAAACAATGACTTATGCCTTAATAATATTGCTCATTAAATGTTTAATTGTATATTAAGCTGGCCCAGCACGTGCGCACCTACTTAGCTTTAAATAATTACACGCGATTATGGAAATAAATCAACGAAAATATTAACTCAGTTGAGCAAAACCGAAACCAAAGAAAATAATGGAAAAGAAACTCAATATCCAAAGTCAAATGGCATGTACCTACCTATTCCATGAAGTGAGGCGAATCTAGGCATTAGTTCCTCGCGACCAAGCCTAAAAGTACAGGCTAGAAACTTAGTTTTTAGGGTTCCGTATCCAAAAGGTAAAACGGGACCCTACTACTTAGACTTCGTTGTTTGTCTGTCTGTCCGTCTGTTACCAGGCTGTATCTCATAACCGTGATAGTTAAAGAGTTAAAATTTTCACAGATGATGTATTATTGTTGCCGCTATAAAAACAAATAATTATGTAAAATAAGGTATAATATCCTGACTTCGAACTTTATGAGAATCTCGCCTACGTTCTGTACCATTATCTTCCTACACTCATGCCACGTCAAATGAGGTTAGCACAATAAGTTTTCTTTCACTTTTTTCGATCAGTCAACATTTCAGTGCTCACTACATGAGTAATCCTTCATCAAGATTTGTTAATGCCTCAAGAACCAGCCACCAACACGGCTGACGACCTACGATAGACCTACTTTATCCTGGTGTTATAAGTTTTATTTTATCATCAAACACTATATTCTTTTTGGACTATACGCATTACTATAGGAGAATGCACTGTCTACTGTAACACAGTTTTCTTAAAAAATAAAACAGGAGACAGAGTCTACTTTTATCTTTGTTAACACTTTCTTTTGGAAAATAAACATTTATATTTGTATAGTAGTTATAATTACGCTTATTCCAGATGAACTAGACCGGTAAGTAGTATCGTTAAGGTTTTCATTCTGCATCTTTCAACAATAAAATGAACCTAAATGTAATGTAAAGCTTAATAAATCACATTACAACAGGTAAAAGAAAATGTAATCTTTTCGCTAAAGAAACCTAACATCCATTATGCAAAACCATTTGTTATTCAAGACCAGTTGGACAAATATCCAATCAGAGTTGTATTATTTGGAACCATGGCTCCGCGTAAATATTTGATCAGCCCGTGACAAACAGAGCTTTATTTTACTTCACCTTTGGTATTATTGTACTTGTTATTTATAAATATCTTCCATTTAATATTGACTTGAATTTAGGAGACAGACGATTGATTGTGACGAAAGATTGGTCAAATTAAGCGTGAGATCGAGAGACGAGTGGAAGGAAAAGAGAGAGGCCGGTGTCCAGCAGTGGGTTTTAGGGAGTCAGTGAAAAGATAAATATACAAAAATTACTGTATCCTTGATACATTTAAAAAAAAAAAGGAATAACATCACGGCTTTAATCCTAAAGCACTGTAGGTATCCCCTCCGATCTCTTACTACCAGGTACCTACCCGAGACTCTTCGAGGATGTCTGGGAGGGGTAGTCAAAGGTATGTCCAGATAGTACATTTGGTACATACCCACATTTTTGCAGTAGTTAGTATTCCATACGTGACAGTTTGCAAGCCCATCGCAGCTGCTACAATACCAACTTGTTTCCTCGCGATGATTTCAGAAAATATTTATTCTATAAATAAAATAATTACACAAGCCTAAAGAATTAGCTACTATGGGCTGGTGTACAAAATATATCCTTCCTATAAATCATATGCTAAAACCAAAGCTTGAATAACAAGTTAAATACGAAGACATCTGATCTTCTCCTTCTGATTCATCTGATGATGGAAACGGACTACGATACACTCGTATATTTGTATTTGCGAGAAACCTGCTCCATGTTCGTCACATCAGTCACCTCGTATCTAAACTGGTATAATATGGTTTCCTCACGATGTTTTCCTTCACCGTTTGGGAGCACTGGCATACCGCACATAAATTTTTCAAACGTAAAAATCCATTGGTGCACGACCAGATTTGCACACACGACTTTAGAATCAGAAGGCAGAGCCACTACCACTAGGCCACCGGTGTTTTTTTGATACATATTGATTTATACTTAATAGATTAACTCTTAATACTTAAGTAACTTCTTTGGTGATAATTTTGTCAAGAAAGAACATAGTTTCATCAAAACTAAAAATAGTTAGGTACACCGTGTTTTTTCTCTTTCGATCTAATTTTTTTTTTTTTTTTATTTATTTATTTATTTAAGGGCTCCCTTCAATAGAAACGAGGTTCACGGCGTTTACTGTAAATCATCGCATAGAACTCTGAGCGGGTTAAATTTTAAGTATGAGTATCAAATTGAGCATATCTATAACTATAAAAATTGAAAACACGATTAGATAAAATTTTCTCGATAGAATATAAATTTCAAATTAGGCGCTGGAAATACTTTATTAAGTCAGTGCTATGAAAGTGTAGCAATGTAACAAATGATTTTTACAAAAAAAAATTATTATGTTCATATTAAATACTTTACTGTACGGATTATACAGTAAGCTTATTTTTATTATATTTAAAAAAATATTTTGTGTTATTGCACTTACGACGTTTACAAATACGACACACGCGCTATTGCCATCTCTTTTTTACGAGTGGATTAGACGTTATAGCGTCACTGTCACCGCCTGCCCTCACTCACTCAGCGGCAACGGCCAGCGACGGACCTGTGCCTCTCCACCGTACACTGACCAAGCTCACGATCGACGTGATTTAAAAGCGCGGGACTTTTAAACAAAAACTCTAATAACAAAGTGTGTTCTAGTCAATATTTCAGCTAGTTCAGTTCTATATTTACTCGTATCTAAAAGTATGGGTAATAAAAAAAAGTTAAAAAAAACAACTTATGAAAATCATGAGAGCGAAAGCATGTGTAATGCGACGGGTGAAAGTACCTAAGTACCGTACGTCTATTTATCTCATCTACCTAACCTACCATCCAACCAGTTTTTATGTAAGGATGTACCTACTAGCTACCTACCTACTAATTTATGTATTTTTATTATGTGGGGTCAAATATTATTATTATTATTTCATTTTATTTATTATTTCTTTACGTAGTCGTTTGTAGTTGTAGATTGTTTACGGTTGAACATAGGCGTTCCCCTAACCCCCTTCCCTACCTTACCTTCGTCGCGGCGCGGGCGGCGGCGCGGCGGCGGCGCGTCGCTACCCGACGACCCTCCGACTGCCGCCGCACCACCGGTCGAAAATACGGAAATAGGTGGAGTTGCCATTTTATCATTTCATTTTTTCTATATTTGTGCATATGACTAGCCCTACTATGAAGTAGGTAGGTACTATACTTATTTAGATCTACTGCGACATAGGTTAGAAGGGAGGCAGACAAGATTCATAGAAATACCTACTAAATTAGAATAGAAGAATAGAATAGAATAGAATAGAATTTAATTTGTTATTAAATTTAATTACGAATATCTGGTCAGATTTGAAATTCAAAATGGCGGGTACAAATCATGGTACAAAAAACTGACATGGGTGTCGTTTTCTACTAATTTGGGGGTGCTGATTACGAATATCTGGTCAAATTTGAAATTCAAAATGGCGGATACAAATCATGATACAAAAAAACTGACATGGGTGTCGTTTTCGACTAATTTGGGGGTGCTGATTACGAATATCTGGTCAAATTTGAAATTCAAAATGGCGGATACAAATCATGATACAAAAAACTGACATGGGTGTCGTTTTCTACTAATTTGGGGGTGCTGATTACGAATATCTGGTCAAATTTTAAATTCAAAATGGCGGATACAAATCATGATACAAAAAACTGACATGGGTGTCGTTTTCTTCTAATTTGGGGGTGCTGATTACGAATATCTGGTCAAATTTTAAATTCAAAATGGCGGATACAAATCATGATACAAAAAACTGACATGGGTGTCGTTTTCTACTAATTTGGGGGTGCTGATTACGAATATCTGGTCAAATTTGAAATTCAAAATGGCGGATACAAATCATGATACAAAAAACTGACATGGGTGTCGTTTTCTACTAATTTGGGGGTGCTGATTACGAATATCTGGTCAAATTTGAAATTCAAAATGGCGGATACAAATCATGATACAAAAAAACTGACATGGGTGTCGTTTTCGACTAATTTGGGGATGCTGATTACGAATATCTGGTCAAATTTGAAATTCAAAATGGCGGATACAAATCATGATACAAAAAACTGACATGGGTGTCGTTTTCTACTAATTTGGGGGTGCTGATTACGAATATCTGGTCAAATTTTAAATTCAAAATGGCGGATACAAATCATGATACAAAAAACTGACATGGGTGTCGTTTTCTACTAATTTGGGGGTGCTGATTACGAATATCTGGTCAAATTTGAAATTCAAAATGGCGGATACAAATCATGATACAAAAAACTGACATGGGTGTCGTTTTCTACTAATTTGGGGGTGCTGATTACGAATATCTGGTCAAATTTGAAATTCAAAATGGCGGATACAAATCATGATACAAAAAAACTGACATGGGTGTCGTTTTCGACTAATTTGGGGATGCTGATTACGAATATCTGGTCAAATTTGAAATTCAAAATGGCGGATACAAATCATGATACAAAAAACTGACATGGGTGTCGTTTTCTACTAATTTGGGGGTGCTGATTACGAATATCTGGTCAAATTTGAAATTCAAAATGGCGGATACAAATCATGATACAAAAAACTGACATGGGTGTCGTTTTCTACTAATTTGGGGGTGCTGATTACGAATATCTGGTCAGATTTGAAATTCAAAATGGCGGGTACAAATCAAATTAGTCGGAAAAGACCCCCAAGTCAGTTTTTTGTATCATGATTTGTACCCGCCATTTTGAATTTCAGATCTGACAAGATATTTGTAATCAGCACCCCCAAATTAGTCAAAAACGACACCCATGTCAGTTTTTTGTTCCATCATTTGCATCCGCCATTTTGAATTTCAAATCTGACCAGATATTCCAAATCAGTAGAAAACGACACCCATGTCAGTTTTTTGTACCATCATTTGCATGCGCCATTTTGAATTTTAAATTTGACCAAATATTCGTAATCAGCACCCCCAAATTAGTAGAAAACGACACCCATGTCAGTTTTTTGTATCATGATTTGTACCCGCCATTTTGAATTTCAAATCTGACAAGATATTTGTAATCAGCACCCCCAAATTAGTCGAAAACGACTCCCATTTCAGTTTTTTGTTCCATCATTTGCATCCGCCATTTTGAATTTCAAATCTGACCAGATATTCGTAATCAGCACCCCCAAATTAATCGAAAACGACACCCATGTCAGTTTTTTGTATCATGATTTGTATCCGCCATTTTGAATTTCAAATTTGACCAGATATTCGTAATCGGCACCCCCAAATTAGTCGAAAACGACACCCATGTCAGTTTTTTGTATCATGATTTGTACCCGCCATTTTGAATTTCAAATCTGACCAGATATTCGTAATCAGCGTTTGTTTCTTTACCTACCTACTTGCTTACTGTAGGTAGGTATGACATGCACCATCAGTTGCACTATCATTTTGAATTTCAAATATTAATGTTTGTTTCTTTTTTTTATTTTGAATATAACTTGATCATGCGTGGAACCATGTAAAACACTTTCAGTAGATATCTAGTAAATATTGCATACTAATAAATTGTCTAGTTTAGTTGGACACTCCGCTAATAGTTCGACAACTAGCGCAATGACCCTAGACGACCAAATGCAATGACAGTGAGTTGAACATGTAGTTCGAGTGATACTCGCTAGATGGCAAATTTTAAGCGCTTGTTGAGCTCTAACTACGCAGTGCAATGCATATGTATGTATAGTATGACTGAAGCGGGGGGCTTCGAAATGGGTATTTCGCCTTCAACCGGGCCGTTAATTTGAAACTTCCTGTCAATGCAAAAGACAAAACACGGCGGAACTATTTCAACGCTGCGCCGAGTTTATTGGTACGGTTACAGTTGGTAGGTAACTTAACTACACAATTGAACCTAATAATAAAATGTTTGGCACAAATTGTATTAGGTACAGTTGAAGTAAAAAACCGGCCAAGTGCGAGTCGGACTCGCGCACAAACGGTTCCGTACCATTATCTATAATAAAAACGGCAAAAAAGTTACGTGTGTTATGAAAGCCCTCTTATTTATTCTGGGTGTTCTGGGTATTTTCTATGTATAATAAAAAATATCTATGTATGTAATATAATATTGTATTAAGTATATCAGTCATCTAGTACCCATAACACAAGCTCTGCTTAGCTTGGGGCTAGATGATGCTGTGTGGATCGTCCGGCATTATTTATTTATTTATTTATTTATTTATTTAAATATGTATTTTATTCTGTTTTTTAGTATTTGTTGTTAAGTATAGCGGTAGAAATACATCACCTGTGAAAATTTCAACTCTAACTACCTATCACGGTTCATGTGATACAGCCTGGTGACAAAAAGACGGACTGACGGACAGACCGACAGACAGACAGCTCCGAGTCGTAGTCCCGTTTTACCCTTTGGGTACGATGATTTATTACGCATCAAAGGCGACTTTTTTCAGTCATGCCTTTATTTACGGGATGCTACGGGTACCTACGTACCTGGAGACAGGCTAATAACCAACAGTTATCTAGCTTATTTTTTTATCTTATTTCACGGTTGAAGCAGCAGAAGAAGAACTTTGTACGTAGACACGTTCTGTGTTCCATTGTATGTCAAATTGAATGAATAACTTTGTTGATTGTATGAGTTTAAAGATTTCGCGGAATGACGACGAAAGCAAAAATAACAAAGCGGGTGGTGCATTGCATTGTAAGTCTGTTGTATTTTGCCATCTAAAATTAACCAGAAGTGCACAATGCAGGATTTAATTATGTACAGGAAGTAGGTACTTTTTTTGGTTGCATAATATTATTCGGTAGGTACATTTAATCTGCGCCGTTTTACTACCTGCTCAATTCTAATCTCTACTTTGTCTGCTTGGACTTTATTTATAATCCTAATAATGCTGGACAATCCACACAGCATCATCTAGCCCCAAGCTGAGCAGAGCTTGTTATGGGTAGTAGATGACTGATATACATAATACAATACATTACATGGATATATTTTTTTTTGTATGCATGTTAAATTCCCAGAACACCCGGAAAAAATACTTGTAGGTCGTACAGACATATAAAAATTAAATTTAAAAAATATATTGACATATATTCACTTAATACATACGTAGTATAGTAGATAGAATAGTAGATTCTTTTGTGTTTGTAATTAGTGCCTAGGTCACGCAATTCAAAAAAATAAGAGCCAAAAGCTCTTATTTTTTTGAATTGCGTGCTCCTCTACCTTGTTTTATTGGCGTTAAGAGCCTAATCTTCAAGCTAAAAATAAATAATAAATAATGCCGGACGACCCACACAGCATCATCTAGCCCCAAGCTAAGCAGAGCTTGTGTTATGGGTACTAGATGACTGATATACTTAATACAATATTAAATTACATACATAGATATTTTTTATTATACATAGAAAATACCCAGAACACCCGGAATAAATATTTGCAGATCGTACAAACATTTATCCCAAGGCGGAAATCGAACCCGCAACCTCTGCGTCGCAGGCGGACATTCGCCCGCCGCGCCACATCGGTCGTCAACTAAGCTAAGCTAAGAAAACATGAACAAACAACAACGATAAACGCAACCGAAAATAATAAAACAGTCATTCGGACGCTTTGTCTTGTTGACATTCATAATTATTATCAACTACACTAACCTACTTTGTAATACCTATTCATACAAAACATACCACGACCGAGCTGTCAGTGGAAACTCTCAAGTAGTAACAGGGAATCGGACTGTGAATACTTTGTCCATTGGATTGGAGAAAACACTGATCTTTTTCATAATTTTACTTGCGTGTTTTCTAAAAAAGTTTTCAGATTCAGCGAAGGTCAAACCAAGCACTCAACCTGCGTCCAAGATGGCGTGCACAATGGCGATCAGTTACGCACAATGATTTTGTAGGAGCTTGTCTATCAAACTAGCACGTCATTAAACGAGTAGGTATACATGCAGCATGAGAATACATCTGTTCTAGAGAACCATTGTGATGAAAGAATTTGCCAGCCTAGAACATCATTATTAATTAGCCATTGTGAATAAGTGATCTCTGCTTAGGGGAAACAGGCTTGATCTGATCTACTTATGTGTTATGGAGCTATATATGTATGTCTAGTCTAGTGTATATTATATGTACAGAGCTAGGTGTTCCGGGTCACTGGCATCTTGATATTTCGTAGCTTTAGTTTATCGACAAAAAGATTTTCGATCATAGAAATATAGGTAATAGGTATAGGTAGGGTAGGATAGGTTTTTTTTTCATAGATCATTCTATATGTTTTATTATATCTTTTAATTCGGTGGTAGTAGGGTTTGCATGTAACTTGACGCACTTTTTATTTCAAATTTCGTTGTTAGTTCTAGCATATTGGGATTGTGTTAGTGATAAACGGCCGAATCGGTTTACGTTGATTTGATGACACAATTAGAACCGTATCACGACCAAATAAAATTAAATGTCATCGAATCTGTCCAAGCAAATAAAACGTCAAACGATTCAGTTAGGTCTTGAACTGAATCGCAATAATACCTACGTGATAAGCGGTTACCTCTCTCTGCCTATCAATCTTATTATTATCACTGTGAGACGTATACACAATCCGAGTGGCCAATGCCTCCGATAATAGTGTTGCTTGTGCAGTAACGGTATCCAAAACCGTCTACTGTACCACCGGTGACCCGACACACATTCACGGAAACGGTAACATTGTGCGCTGTCGCCGATCACGCCAATATCTTCACTTTCTCACTTCTCTCACCTAGTTCGTTTACTTTATCTATTTTACGTATCTACCAACTGCCAGCCTCGGCTTCACTCGCGTCGTAGTAACTGTTACCATAAATACTTATTTAAAAGCTTGAGTTTGGATATACTATACTATGGAATTTGCGCGCTATAGTATTCAGTCGTTGCCTTCGAGATCAATGATACCCCTAGATGTCGGGTCACATACAAAATGTACGCTGTAAAAGCTGTCCCCGTGAGTAAAAACTTAGACAGCTACATTTGTTTACTAACGAAGTGAGAAAAAAATGATAAACAGTTTAAGTTCAACCTAATTACAACCATGTCACCTAGTAAATAATGTCACTAATTGTCAAAACAAGATAGATTTTTTACGCATAACCTATATCTGGAGGTATCATTGATCGAAGCATCCTGGTAATAATTTAACTACCATTACCATTTACAGCTCGACATTAGATAAACCAGTTTCAGTCACATTTTCTCATAAACTCAAAAACACAATACGAGTATTTTGCATCGAGTTCACCTTGACATGACATCATCGGCAACTGCAATTATTAAAACCGGAACTCCGTAACACTTTACTGCTCACTGAATACGCAAAAATACACAAAAAAAATCCTGATACTGAAGCCCTATAGTTCGCATCGATCTACCACCCAACGGATCGGAAAGCTTTTCAATAATTGGTTTCCTTACGAAGTTTCTTTTACTGTTTGAAAGCACTGGCATTAGACAGTCTAAACAACATAGCAATTGTCTTGCGCTTTCCTCATAGTGTTAGACGAAATAAAGACATCGATTCACAATTACTTCTCTAAAGTTATTTCTAACCGTATGGTGTGTAGCGTGATGAAATACTATCTTACATTCCACTTAGCTATAACAATCAGTAGTAGAAGAGTTATTTGTGAAAGATTTACGGGCACAGATAACAGAATATTATACTAGTACAGATACCTCGTCCCATTCATTGAAACGCGACTGCTCTATATCCGGCTACAATTGCAATATATAATATATCTTTTATTTCAATGCGATAAGAATTCGTGGTTCAAGAAAGTAGTACCACCACCGTACCTATTTCTCCGGTCAAGCAAGCATTGCTGTATTCCGATTTCAAGGATTCGAGTGCAGGTGTTTACTATGCACATGTGATTTAACACATTTTGGGCGCAGTAGGCAGGCCATTGCAACTGCCAACTTAATGTTGGGCGGTTAACTCTGCCAATAAGATTTAACCGCTCAACATTAGGTGGACTCTGCTTGTCCCATCACTATGTCCTATAAAGAAAGTAATGTGTGTCTAATTAGTCCTGGTTTAGATTACAAAGAAAGCTTTCAGTTAACTTAGATTGAATTCAGTTGCTAATTCAAGCGCCACAAAGTAGTCCAATTCCAAGACTGCTAAACATTGTTCAATCGTTTATTTAGCGCGATGTTGTTTTGACCGACTACTGTCAGTACTTTCAACCGGCAAAAAAAAATTGTAAGAATAGCATTGAAAATAGCAGCGGTAATAGGCTTGCAACCTGTTATGTATGGGATTTTAACCTTATTACTCATGAACTCTGCTTAACTTTAAAACTACTAACACGTCTTTCGTCTCTTATATTGACAGAAGGTTCGAAAGAGACAAAACATGGTGTTTTTTTTAAACCTTTTGAGTTTGCTCGCGACGACGACTGTTGCAACATAGCCGAAACGGCTCGGTCGGTGGAAAATAAATAAAAAGATAATACGCGATAGTATAAGCCGTTGTAAGTGTTCAAAACACACATTGAATTTTTTTTTTTGGGATGATATAAAATCTTTGTGATTTATTTGAGTGCAGGTAAGCACTAAAAAAACTAACAAACTAGGGTCTATTCTTCTAACTTTTAGAACTAACTGTCTGATATACGTAGAACTATTTATGTAACAGAATTCTACTCTCCAGTTTTTATGTTATTCGTAAGCGCAAAGTTGCAAAATACTTTATGAATGTCAAAAAATATCATGTTTGGGTCATGACAGCAGCTCTATTCTACTAATCACCAAAGAAAATCCCAGAAGGGGCCATAAAATAACAAAGGCAGTTACATTTGCAAATAGTTCGTCTCTCGTGAGGTATTTCCCAAATAAGGACATGCGCTAGTATGCCATAGAAAGCGAACTCGTAACTACTTTATGTGGGCTCTTCACGGTGAGATTTCTATTGTTTTGTAACTATTTACGGCTCGTTGAACTTAGAACTTAGTAACACAAGTTGGCGCTCGCTAATAAGTAATGGTCCCGTAGCTTATCTTTATAATAATGGTCCCGTTTTATTCTTGCATGCATTAAAAGTGAATACAATAGCATGCCAGTCTTAGGTGAATGTTAGGTACAGTCTGAGTAGCATACGGTCTTAAATACACTCAATATAACTGACTAAGGAAACTTATTTTCATACAAACTTCAACCCCCACTGCACTTTAGGAGTTGAATTTCAGAAATTATTTTCTTAGTACACCTCTACAATCCGAAACAGATATACCCTGAAAACTTCAAGCCTCTGCAATCAGTAATTTAGGTCAGTGGTATAGGTTACATGAAAATAAAGTTTTTTTTTTCCACTTGCAATTCCTTTACAAGAACTAAATGGATTACTGGGACGCTAAGCTATCGGTGTTTTCCAGAAGTCCTTTTACTTCACTTTTTCTTTCAATTTGGACCCAAAACTTTCATTTGACCTAATTAGAAAATATATATTATACTTAGATAATTTAATTTAAAACTATAAGGCGACATGCGGGTGTTGGCAGTAGCTAAAACGTGCAGTAAAACGTTTAACCAATGCCCTCAGTGACAAAAGTTACGGCAACTTAGAAATACAAATAAAAACACGGCGGCGACTAAGTTGGATTTACCGAGCAAACCCGCCAATTAAGTGAACTTCTTTATCTTTCGTTTTATTCCAGAGAGAGATAAATTATTATGCACATAATGAATTCCTTCGCAATCTCCGACTGGAGTATTGACTAGGTTGTCGTTGATGGATTAACCTTTGGTTTTAAACGTTGGTACAGTAACGTTTGTATTTTCTACGTCGTAAGCTTCGTGGGGCAACTTTATGAGTCATTCCTTATCCCGGGTCACGAAACACAAACAAAGCCGGTACAAAGTTCCTTTGAAAAGACTTGTGGTGTTGCAACCGTTACAAGACACGAACGGTAGTGTGACCGTTTAAATTAGTTCCAGCTAAAGTTTAGCTAATCATACAATGACGCCGACGGTCCTAATGTGAGGTGTAATTAGCAAGCCGCTGCCGCTCCGGAAATCTTTCATTGCTTCTAATGCGTGTCCGTCTAAACGCAACTCTTTTATCCTACCACATCCTGCGGACTTTGGGATAACAATACTTTTTTGCCGTGGCTGCTACATAACTGATCCTTTGCATTAGTGACATGACATGATTATATGTCTAAATAAAATAAATATGACGACCGATGTGGCGCGGCGGGTGAATGTCCGCCTGCGACGCGGAGGTTGCGGGTTCGATTCCCGCCTTGGGATAAATGTTTGTACGATCTGCAAATATTTATTCCGGGTGTTCTGGGTGTTTTCTATGTATAATAAAAAATATGTATGTATTGTATTAAGTATATCAGTCACCTAGTACCCATAACACAAGCTCTGCTTAGCTTGGGGCTAGATGATGCTGTGTGGATTGTCCAGCATTATTATTATTATATATAAATATTTTGTGAACATTTTTTACTCAACATCATCTAGCCAACGCATCTTAGTACAATATAACACCCAGACAGAGAACAAACATCTGTTCATCGCACAAATGTTTGTCCTCGTTGGGGATCGAACACAGAACACCTACAGCACAGGAAACAGAACTACTATAAACTTAGCTATAGACCAGTCAAATAAACTAAAGTTGAATCCTCCTTTATCAGTAGATACTTTTATTTATAAAAATATTTTTTCTAGAGTAATACAAAAATCCCAGGCACAAACGTCTTGAAAGGACAAAGAGCATTAAGGGTTCTACTCCACCCACTTACTTATTCCGTGCAACGACTAACATTTTGTTACTCTCAATAGACTGCCATTAATATTCTGTTTTCTCCTAGGATTAATCGCACGGGTATTTTCTTTAGGGTTCTTTAAACGACAACGAATGGCGTCAATATTTCATAGAGATTGAAGTGGTCGGACATCAAAGTATGAGAAGTAATCGTAAGGCTCTAAACTTGCATTATAAAGATGCTAATTTTATTACAGCTAAACAAATACATAAAACTCCACCACGAACTCGCTCATATAATCTCACTAATTGTCATTATTAACTCGTAAAAGGTATCAAGACTTTCAATCTCTTTCGTTTTTGTTGCTGCAATATTTTTTGGTATCCTTCCTGCAATTAAATGAGTCGAAATTGTTTGATGTTTTAACTTATTCGAGTGTTTTAACAAATACTCTATTAAATGTGTTTAATTATCACAGAGTGCTTATGCTTATTCCCCGGTGGTCAACTGCCGGTGGCATAATGCCTACTGGGATATCTTATAATGGGCGTCTTCCGCTGCTGACCGCAAGCCTGGACCCTTTGTCCACCGGTCGATCTCGATCAGTGTCAATGAACCGACTCCAGACACTTTTAAGACAGCCGAATGGAAACTTGTCTCGTTTGTCACAAATTTATGGATAGGGATTTTTGATTTTATTATGAGACTGCTATCTGATTCACACGATCTTTTGAATATTGAATGCTGTCATAAGCTGCTGTCTGCGTTTTACTACTACACTAATTTAGATGATTTGATAAGAAGTGAACTTCGTGTACGTACATACACAGAGAATCATAAAAATATAATTTTCATCAAACTGACTAAGCGCCATACCTATAATAGACTTCACGTTGTTCATTTATGCATCTACAATCGAAAATGTTGCCTGCTCTACAACCATTTTGCTAGCAGCAATATCAGATTAGGATTTTCCAGTCCACCACTTATCCTATTACATCCAAGGCTAAGTGTTTTGCGTCTTATTTCGGCTCGGTCACTTCCCCGATACTCTTTCTATTTGTTTTTTCTCTTATGGCAAGCGAAGGGCTCATCTATCAAACTGTTGGTGGATAATACGCTCGTTGATGTGTTCTGATGTTCGGCTTATGCGCGATAATGTTCCTCTGGGGCGGGCGCGCAGTGATTCATAACCACTTCGTGTTTCTGACACTGGATAGTTGACAACTTATCTGTTTTGCTGTGGGTTGGACCGGAGTTACTCGCAATGTTACCTATTTATATTTAGTAGGATATATTTCGGAGGGTGACCGTGTTTCCCACGGCTTTATCGATATCACTTTGTCGAGACTTATAGCAAAACGCCGTCTTATCAAGCGATTACAATCTGATCTATTTTTATGATGGCCTGGTGTTATAATAAAAGACTACGATTTAAGATCATCATTCACCGGTTTACCATGGTTACAGTTACTTACGATGTTTGCTGCAACGGAATCGTTCCATTTAACACAGTGGTTGGTTCTCTGGTTCTTGGTCATAAATTGTAGTTCAAGTCGGCCATAGTTAAATGGTAATAAGAATGGTAGTGACTGAAATACAAACACAATACATAACAAACTTGCATTCACCTCAAATACTTACTCCGTATTTAACTAACCAAATTGTGTCCATAAACAGTTGGTACCGTAAAATGAAATTGACAACATCTACGAAAGAAGACAAAAGTACGGTATAGATAAAGACTTCCTTTAGAAAAGAACGAGAAAAAATAGTCGGGCAAGGCTCATGAATAGACGCAGGAATAAAAGTCTAAAGAAGTCCGAGATTGAGAAACTTTATCTGGGACTGGTTTCTACCGCTACTTGTTTATTTACAGATAATGGGATAAGGAACATTATCCAATTGAAATGTATAGTGATTTGTTATGCATCGTTACCTAAGACATATAATATCAGAAGTATGCTCATAATGATGTCCATACGAGTGAAGCAATAGTATATCAGATTCATTTGCGTGGGCTCAAAGTTAAGTGCTTCGTTCGAGTCGTGCTCGTGATGGATAGTGCAAATTCTTCCCCAAGAGAGATTTCAAGAGCGATACAGTGTATTCTAAAATATTAAAGCGATGTTTAGCGAGCGGGCGGAGTGCAGTGCTCCCAGCTTATCTGGCTCGTTTGTCCTCCGGGAAGCTCTTTAGACCCGATACGGCTCCTTTAACTCAGCCTTCAACGTTTCTTGCCTCCGAAACGATAGCTTCACGGCAATATCACACGTCCGATACGAGCAGAGATTGTAAACTGTAATATTCATGCCTTCATTTGACGTACTGTAGACGCGGTAGTATGGTGCTACTCGCATTATGCATGTAGGTACGATATTTGTCTAGGGATCAATGCTCCAACTAAAAGGTCACCAAGCTCAAACTTGAACGTGCAAATTCTTTTGTGAAAAAAGTATTCTGTTTGTCGATTTGTATACCCGAGTATGTTACATCTACAAACAAATACTTTTGTTGTGCTGCTATGTAAGCACTATCATGATATACCTAGGTGATAGGTCAGTGTTCTTGTCAATTGACACTGAAACACTACACTTACTGTACAATAAACCACGAGGGATGGTAATTTTGTTCATTAAAATTATCTGCCCGGGCCCAAGCTATCAAATAAATAGAGTAATTTTAATCTTTGAAACTGTCATATCTAATTTAATAATGTTGTTGTTTCAGGTAAGCTACACAGTGAAGTATCTTCCTAGCCCTCGGGAATAACCTCATTTCAGCGTCGAGAGTTAATTCGTTCAGATTCATTTTTATTTATCCTTTATAGCGCTATTGTGGCAATTCACGATTTTCGCTGTTCCGGTAATATTTTCATGTGCTCCGTTTTACGAGCGACATAAAAAACATCCCAAGAAACGGCTGTACATGGTTTTTTCCCGTCATACAATGGTTTAAGGCGCGGGATCCGACCGGCTTCTCTTGAAATATGAAACTCAGCGGTACCTAATTCCTCCGGCCATTTTCCGAATGGAAAAATTCACTCAGCCAGCAGCCGCAAGCGATTACTCCTCTTTACGTAGTGACACGAGGAGGGGGCAAGCTCGGCGCGAAACGAGACCACATAAATAATCGAGAGCTTACGAATTCACCCACCCGAAGCTACGCTGGAATATCAAAGAAAGTCGGACCAACAGATCGCTGAAAGTAATTGAGTGTAAAGGAAATACTATACCACTTCCCTGTGATGCTTTCTTGATGTTCAATTTCTAACGAATGTTACATTAAAGTTTTTCGGCAACATACACAGTAATTGCATAAAATTATTGTGTTTCACTATTATATAAAACTTGAAGGTTTTTTCTGAGTTAATAGGGGTATAGGAGTAACGAAAAATTTATAACTTTTTCAAGGACTACAGTCAATTTCGGAAGTCTACTGCTTGTCATGGCATTGCCTATACGTTTTCAGGAAAAACGATTGTTAGCCTTTTCCATCCGCCAATTCAACTAGCAGAGAGCTCTATGCAACGGTAAACTCAAACGCAGTAAAATATTTACGACCTGCCAACAATTTATTACCATTAAGCCAAAACTTTTGATTGCATAAATGTAGAGAAATTGAAATAAATTGATCGATGGGTTTGTTGGCTTATAAAAATGCATTATGTTATGCGTATCAATCAATTTTCATAAACTATTGCAGTCGGTCCTGGCTATTACAGTCGGAAAACCATGACAGAGCACTCAGGCAGCTAAAATAAATAAATAAATAATGCTGGACAATCCACACAGCATCATCTAGCCCTAAGCTAAGCAGAGCTTGTGTTATGGGTACTAGATGACTGATATACTTAATACAATACTATATTACGTACATAGATATTTTTTTATTATACATAGAAAATACCCAGAACACCCGGAATAAATATGAATTCTGCAGATCGTACAAACATTTATCCCAAGACGGGAATCGAACCCGCAACCCCTGCGTCGCAGGCGGATATTCGCCCGCCGCGCCACAGCGGTCGTCAAAAAAAAAAATAAAAACACTTCAGAAAAAAAACAAATATTATCACGACTTTAATCCCTAAGCACGGTAGATCCCCCTCAGATGTCTAGTACCAAGTACCTACTCGAGATTCTCCGAGGATGTCTAAGGGGGGTAGTCAGAGGTACGTCCAGATATTACATTTGGTACATACCCACATTATGCAGTAGTTGGTATTCCATACGTGATAGGTTGCAAGCCCATCGCCGCTGCTACAATACTAACTGGTTTCCTCACGATGATTTCAGAAAAGATTATATAAATAACGTCACAAGCCTAAAGAATTGACTACTAGGGTGTACGACATATATATCCTTTCTATAAATCATATTGCTAAAACCAACAAATTAAACACGAATTCTTTTGATCCTTTTTCTGATTCATCTGATGATGAAAATGGACTACGATTCAACCGTACATTTGTATTTATGAGAAACCCGCTCCGTGTTCAGGTCACATCAGTCATCTCGTATCTAAAAAGCATCGGATGTGTATCGTTCTGATCTTGAAATGTATAGTCAACCAATGGAATAAATAAGGCTTCAACACAAACAAGTAAACCTGTAAGGCTGGCAGAGATCCTACGCAATGTATTGACGATTGTCCTGTCAGCGTGGACTTTCTCGCTACCGTCCAATGATGCTTTTATAGTATACTAGAGGCCACTCGCAGCTTCGCCCGCGTGGCAGTTTTTTCCCGTTCCTGTTATTTTTTCGGGATAAAAAGTAGCCTATGTCCTATTCCAGATTACAATCTATATTTGTTCCAAATTTTATCCAAATCGGTCCACTGGTTAGAGCGTGAAAGAGGAACAAACGTCCATCCATCCATCCAAACATTCGCATTTATAATATTAGTAGGATAATATCATTGCTACCGTCACACTAGATTATTTTGACAACATTAAACGAATATAAGCAAATTTACAGACCATTTGCAACTCATTGGCCTCTAGGAATAGGTTTTTAAAGTGCTGCTGATTCACTCATACGTTATTAATAAGTTATGCGAATGAGTCAAAACAAAGAAAACTGGCGAGTGTAAATAGTTTATCACTTGTACAGACACCAGTACAACAGAAGTATACCTAGAACAGAATAATATTATACCGCTCTTTTAAAAATATAAACTTTGATCTACATTTGTGCTACATGGGTACCGATTAAATAGAGACATATACATATGTATATACTATTAATATTAATGCTTGAGAAGAGATGAAAAACTAGTGGACAATATTTACTTTCAGAGAATAGTAGGTAAATAAGGAATATGGGGACGTAAACAGAGCTCTAGCTAGGAAACGAATATCCTTTTACTATAACTTCTTAATACACTTTTATATATTTTATATTGCGATTTTGGTAATATAGATTCATAAGACGATACTTTTACATACATGGAAATTGAGGTATTAGTTAACATAGAAAAGGCTCGTTTTTCCTTTCCTGGAAGGCAGGTCCGCTGCCGTACATAGGCCTCCTCTATAGGCGGAGGCCTACCTCCAGTGGACCTCAACCACAGGATATTGATGATGCTGAGTACTTGAAGAATAGTAGGTAAAACTTTTATATTATTGGTTTTATTGGTTGATCGAACTTGTTATTTTGCCCAAACAGGCAGAGTGGGCCTTCCCCGGCTGACACGTCGTCGTGCCTCGTAACTTCATCAAGTTACTAAATTGATTTTCTCTCCCAACAATATACATCACTATAAATATGTGCCTAGTATTCCTCGAAGACAGGGCGCCAGGTTCGTCATAGGTTGTACTTATAGTGAAATGTTGCTTCTAATATGCTGACGTCTCAAAAGCCAACTTTGAAGGATATCGCAAATACCGTGATAAACATCCTCGCCTCGTGCTTACATCCCTTGAAAACTATTTAACCATGCATGATAACCTTCTGAGAAATCCCGATCTCGTTACGATAGTTTTCATGTTCGGCACCCGCTCCCCCAGGCCGCTGCCAGACCGAAACTTATCGTATGAGATAGTACAGACGATGCTGCCTCCGTGCGATGAATTAATTCACCTGCTATTATACAACCTAGATCGCAGTTAAGATATTTTCATTTTCCTCACAAATGATCTCAAATTTGCGGTTCATTCAAAATTATTATGATATGCAAATTCCAGATGCGCCGGTCGACCGGATTGATTATCTCGGATGTAGTCATGTCTGCCTTCAATTTCAAAGGCTATCCTGATAGGTATGATCTATAGAATACAATGCCAGTGTTCGATGTGAAATGTAGTGCTTGTTGTTCGCCGAATTTACGGTGACATGACCACAAAGAGAGATCCTGTATTCAACTTCAATAGATTGGTCGAACCTGGCTTTCTATAAATCAGCCTTTGTTATGGATATCGCTAACTTGCACTTATTAACGGAAAACTATGGTTAATGAGATGACGCACACGCGTAGCCTTTGCCGATTTGGACTCTGGTATGTTTATGAGCTCACGGGAAAGCGAAGTGAAAGTACTCTTGGTAATAATTCACCGACTCATGATGGTAACTAATATGTTTGTAATAGTACACTTGAGCGCAAACAGCCGACTCTTATGCAATGTTGCTCGAGAATGGCAATATTCAGTTACGTTTTCTGTTATTTAATGCAGAGATGTCGGCTTGTTGGACCGGTGTCTTTTGAAATGAACCTGAATTTAATTTAATCTTTCGACCAATGCTGCGGAGCTGTAGTATTACGATTGTCTCAATATATTTGGCTAATACACGTACTGGAGGTTATAAAGAGGGGCGAAGTTAACCGGCATAGGTGATTTTCAATGCGAGATGAAACACCTGTCCACTTCATAGCCATCTGCTACATATAACGCTATCACGTGGTGTTACTCTTATGCCATGCACTGTGTATGTTTTAGATAAATCTTAAATAAAAATTATGTAAAATCCAATAATAACTACCTAAAGTCTCATAAAAATGCTTTAAAAAAATTGAGATATTTTAAGTCCCATCATTAAATATTTTAGTATCGCATCACATCATGAACGATGTTGATAACATGAGCGGTATTATCGAGCTTGAAAGAAGCTACCTCGCATGGCACGTATGCCAGTATCGCACATAGTAGAAGTTGAACCAGTATCTCGTTTTAATAACTTGTGTAATTAAACACCCACAAAATGAAATGAACCGTTTTATGATGACGATCTTGATGCTATTTTGTAAAAGGTAAATTAAAACTTAGTCGTATCTTAGCCCAGTTTTAAATTGGATCATTCTTCTGTAAGTACTTGGCTACGTGGTATTACATTGTAGAGTTCAAAAATGTGATGTGTCTGTAGTTTATGTTCTGGTTTTGCTGTACACTGTTGGTATAGATAGACGCGTCGCTCGCCAATTGATGGATGCCGTTTGCCCTTCGTGATCCGTCATCGCAGCGGATTCCTCGGCCAGCGGATGCGACACCAGCTTTTTGCTTGGACCCTACTTTATGTGAACAAATAAATCCCCAAGGACTCTACTTAGATGTTCACTTGAGATACGTAGTAAAAACCTTGAGCGCTAAATTTGGTAGTAAATCAATGTATCCTTTTGCATCGTAAACTTATGCGATTCGTATCAATATTGTAACAATGCTACTGGTTGATTTATTTAAGTGAATTAAATCATATATTTTAAAAATAAAGATAAATGAACAAGATTGGGCAACACTTTTTACCAAATTTTCATATCCTAACCACCAAATGTATTGAGAATACGTTTGGTGAATTCATTCATCTCTCCGATGGTCTGTGCATTGATAAGAGAGTCTTAATTAAATGCATCTATACATAAAACATTACCCCCTGAAGCGAAGTGTCTTGTTTAATTTATCATAATACATCATTATCGGATATGTGCTGACTTTTCGGCATTTCGAATTGGCTTTTGTCTTACTTCACATTTTGTTTTATGTGTATATGCTTTTCGGGTCTGTAGTATTCAAGTTTGGTTTGCGGGTTTTTGGGTATACTTTTTTTAAACTGCTTGGATTAATAATAAATCAAAACAGATACTTTGAGGCGCATTAATCATGTAGAAAGTTGTCGCGTTCGATAATTCTGTCGGTGTTCGACAGTCGAGATTCAAAAAAGCAGTGTCGTGCTGTCGTTTTTACTCAACTCTTGTGCGCCGGTCCATTGTCTCGCCTGCAATTAATTACTTAAATATTAAATTAAGTGTATATAATTGATGCTGCTTTAAATACAATGTAAGCTCATCATAAACTGATTAAAATGAAGAGCATTCAGCTTTAAATAGTTTAATTTAGTACGCACAATTTTATAAAATAGGTACCCAAGTTTCCTTAACTTAGGCTGAAAAACATAAAACCACATTTTGTTCTCGTTAAATTAAGTGCTGAAACTAAAATGGAGGTTCCCCTAGCCAAGATTAGCCAGCGACTGCTTCATTAATAGGGTGCATGACATGACGTTCCCGAAGGACATTACAGTCGGGTTTACCTCCCGGTGATTGATTGATTGCATAAAATTCAACCACATACTCTACCACTTCGTTTTCTCTTATAATACAAACTTCATTAAACATCAGTAAATTAGATTTTACATTGTGCCAAATTTTGCTCCAGCTATAGTCGCAAAAGTTTTATTAGCCCTCGTATGTAGTCAGCATTTACGAACCGCCGTAAAGCCGAAATTCAGACTCCCCCATATATCAGTTTTATCCTCTGATTTGAAATTCTATTTTCTTTTTTTAGTGAACAAATACCTTGTTGTTATCATTACCTGCTGGAACTCTGAAATATTTCTGTTACTTATTTCTTGTTTGCATTGTTTCTTTTTTGTATTATTTCTTATCATTTGTAACGATACGTTACAAATGACAAGAAATCAGTTCTATCTAGCCTAACTAAAATCAGTTTCAATATTAAAAACAACTTTCAAGTTCTACGAGTATATCCAAATGACTATAAATTTGAAAAACTAAAAATAAAGCCGTTTGTATGGGAAAGTATTATTACGCATATCAAAATGACCCTGTATAAATTAAACTGTAATGAACTGGCACAACAGCAGTCTTACAATTTGTGGCAAGACAGCTGAACAGTTACAAACAGCTGGAGACCGGCTTGCCGTCTTTG
Organism: Electrophaes corylata; assembly: GCA_947095575.1. Taxonomy (NCBI): domain Eukaryota; kingdom Metazoa; phylum Arthropoda; class Insecta; order Lepidoptera; family Geometridae; genus Electrophaes; species Electrophaes corylata. Next base: position 3,626,314 of record OX352707.1, on the reverse strand, counting down.
TGATTACTGCAGCAGATATGTTGATGGCTCAATTAGTGAGCGGGTGGCGTCTCGTCAGCCTCCGGGTTCGGGGGAGCTCATATTGCCTTCGCTGCTCCTTGGCTGCCTCCGATTGAATTCTTGGCAAACAAACCCGAGCGTCGACGTGCCTCGAGCAAATCTCTACTGCCTAGCCTAACTGATCTAAAAGTCTACATCAACGTGAAAGTTACGCCCGCTTTCTTCCTTCAGTATTATGAATAAAGCTTCAAAGGTTATTAAAAACTTCCTTATGAGATTAACGGAATAAACAGTCGCGGAAGTTGCTCTTTATTATTGCACGAGTCGGCCCCGCTAAGTTTATTGACCATCGCCAAGTTAGCTCTCACCGAAGTACGCTACTTCGGGTAACTTTGACTTGGTGAAGCCGTTTTTTTTTCGTTTTATTGCCAAAGTTCTTTCATACGTGTCTTAACAAGTTTAAAATGTTATTTTTCAGCGTTGTTTGTGTTAGTTTAGTGTCGTCTGGTGCGCGACGAATTGTCGGGTAAGCTTGTTAATTTGAATTTCAAATGGACGCTAAAGTGCTTAAATGTTGAATTGTAGAGCGGTGCATCTGTTGGCAGAGTGCCTATTTTTTAGGAACTGTAGCTCTCAGCGCGACCCCGTGGCTGTGTCGGCGTCTGTACAGCGCAGCTCACCTAGGCTTTTCACTGCGCCTGTCCTCCACACAAACTGAGGACTGTTTTTCTAAATTAAGAATCGTTAATGTCACATACAGGTTAGGTTTTATCTCCGTTTGCTAACTAGATTCTATTTTTAGATAAGAATCAACTCACACTTTGCAACGTTGCCAGCGATTATTGTAGTTAGAATTACACATTGTTTAAATTGTAATGTTCCTAAATAAGTGGCATGCATTATCACAAAAAAGTTACAAGTCTGCGTACATTAGTTTTTCAAAAACGCCTGTCCAAGGTAAGTATTTTCTTTTCATGAAAATCTTTTCGTTCATTTATTATCTTAAGTTTGACCGATTACATCTCCTGGTGCGTCCACAAGGGACGAGACTTGATTAATTGAAGACAAGTCGACAAATGAATATGAATATTAATATTAATCGATGTTGGATGGTCTGGAAATGGAATCAAGATAAGGTTGACTGAATTCATACACAGACATCTTCTTTGACCATATTGACCCATAAGGCTTTGATTCCGATACATAGAATTCTATAAACAGGTTTGAAGTTCTTAAGTGATTTGCTCTTGCGAAATAACATCGACCTATGTCATGACATGACTAACTCGATCTATTATATAAACCTTAAAGTTTCTTAGGGGGCCGTTGGCTAACTTTAAGGTATTCGGCGAAGCTCTCAACACCCGAGGGAACAGTTACGTAGGCACGTGTCTGCACTGCATGCGACGCTCGAGGCCTAGTGCTTGATTCTTTTACACAATACTGTTTAGGGAATCGCCTCGCCGTGAGTTTCCCAACTGCAGCACCACCATGAATTCGAACTATGACTAGTAGTTCGCCACGAACTGAAATCTTGAGATATTTTTATATGTTGTGTTGGCGTAATGGTAGTTTTGTTGGTTGGTACGTGATTGGTTCACCATATTTTACTATTTTACTTATACGAACTTAATAATATTATAAACTAATGTTATTGGCAACGGAATGCCAATTATATAGGCCAATGAAAATTGGATTAAAAATATTCCGTCTTTTTAGTTTACCATGTATAGATGTGAAAGCTTTGTACTGTAACTAATGGCTTGACTAGTCGAATGAAAACAACCGTTCGCGGCTGAATTGAATTGTTTTAGTCATATTTTGTCACATCTGCTGTCCGTGGTCCGTAGTACTTGACCAATGCAGAATTAAATTTCCACAACCAGTGCAAAACTGGACTATTGAATTTTCATGCTCGATAGCGTAGTGCTGAGTTGCAAAAATCTTCGAAGAAAGGCATCTTTCACAACACATCAAGGGAACGCTGACTGAGACACGTTCTAATAGAAAATTTTCATATTCATAAGGACGTGGAAAATTTGCATATAAAACGAGCAACTTCGCCACTCGCCTCCCTCGGCGACCCGATGCTGGTTCAAGCACCCTGTTTTCCATTCTTCACTCCTTGTAAAAAGTCGGAGAGATTTCAGCTTACAATTAAAGTACAGGATGCGATGAACACGGACTTTCCATAGCCCCGAGTCAGATTTTTAGGCGTAAACACTACACACAGATATTTAGGTTAGTTTCATGTACACAGTTCATGTGTAATTTTAAATAGCAAAATCAGTTCTAATGGCCAAAATGGGACGCCCATCGTGTTTTCATACAAAATTACACATTATCGTGTAAAAATTGTAGACTTGAGACTCTTGCATAAACGTCACACTTATCCTAATATTTACTTTAACTGTAAAGTAGTAACCCAAAACTCAAATGCAATTAAGTACAGTTACATTCTCTTTATACTGTCGTGTTTGAAAACTTTATTATTTGTGTACTTACGTTGTAGATTATGGTAAATGTGAAATATGATTTCCGCTGCCAAAACTTTGATTATGTTTTCGACTCGACTCAAATAATTCGTTTTAGATATCAAAGAATTCCATTAAATTCTTTCATTAAATGCGGCCACTTGTAAATCCAATTTATTTGCTTAACAAAATCTTGTACCTACTAAACATGATTTCTGAGGTAAAATAAGTAAATATTAATAAATAATGTTGGACAATCCACACAGCATCATCCAGCCCCAAGCTAAGCAGAGCTTGTGTTATGGGTACTAGATAACTGATATACTTAATAGAATACAATATTACATACATAGATATTTTTTATTATACATAGAAAATACCCAGAACACCCGGGATAAATATTTGCAGATCGTACAAACATTTACCCCAAGGCGGGAATCGAACCCGCAACCTCCAGCGTCGCAGGCGGACACTCGCCCGCCGCGCCACATCGGTCGTCAGTGTTTACCTTCCTTCGGTTTGTGTGGGTCTTACTTACACTTGTTAGAAAATATTCTCGATACGTTAACGAGCTTTTATAGGTATTTTTTAAGACAAAGAATGTTCATGGTTGCTTTTTAATATTATTTAACTACCTAAACAAACCAAATAAAGTTACTAAATTAGTGAAACACTAAATGCTTCTCAGTTTTCAACAACACTTTGATCACAAACGGAATCCATTGTTTTAAAATGTAAATTCGTTTCTACTACGGCCTTTCGTTATCGCGAAACGTAGGAAATAATTTATGGAATGCCTTTAAAATGTTTTGATGCTGCCCAGAACTTATAAATGTTTATCGATTCGGCCACTGACCGAGTATTTTTGATTTGTTTTTATACAGCTTATCCCTAAATAGCTCAGTCGATAGTATCCCATAAATACTTTTGTTAATTACGCATTGCCAACGTTCGGCACTATACTTTGAACATTCTTATATTTGAAGTATCAGTATAGATGCATAAAGTAGGTACGCGTAGCTGTTAGAATATACGAGAAACTCAACTGTGACGGGAAGAGTGGAACTGGCACTCTTGGATTGAAATTGAAATGAATTGTTTGCGGAGTCGAGCCCGCAACTGGATTATATGTGGTTTGCTCCCGGGGCCCCACGTAAATTGGATCTCGAATGAGATGTCTTTTTCTAACGGACTGCATATTTACTTGTCAACGTATAAACTGTACTTCGACTATATGTTGATTCCTAGTATAGTATAGTAGTTCTGTGGCATTTTTATAGACCGCAATACCTCTATTAGCTTTAGAGCGGATGTTGCACAACTTTGATTTGGTTTGATTGGATTGTTACAGTATAAATTACCGTGACGCGCTAGTAGGCTTATTATGATAGAATATATACAATGGTAAAACATGCAAACACTAGATTATTGTTCACGAATTGTTTTAAATACATTAATTTTTATTGTAGGTCTACGAGTATATCAAATCAACTAAATATTTTGTTCGTCTACTCGGTGCTATTTAGAAATGATCGTATATAGAGACCAGCTGAGTTGTGAATTATTGCTATCATGTGTCCCGATCAAGTGATTAAATATAAACCTGCAATAAGCATAGGAAGTTATTCAATATCGGTAAGCGCGCTCGGTGCTCGCGTGAAAATCTTACTGCACCACAACAATGCGCTTATGCGCTTCGTGACTCTTCGGTGATTTTGTCTTCAGATTAAAACTCGACATAAATCCCCGTGTAAGTATTTATTATTATCGATTCGAAAACTGAATCTAGCCGCTGCTAAGGCGAAATTTATGTTAGCTGAACCCAGAAATACTACCTGCTTGTTATTATCTACAATTGGATATCAAACAATGATGGCATTTGTTAGATCAATCGAGTGATATCATTTATTTTGGCGCGGTGAAGGTTTTGTTGCTAGTTAATTCAAGATAAAGCAGTTAGACTTGGAGAGAATACAAATATAAATAGTATACAAATGGTTGTGTAATTGCATGCACGACGACTTCCGAGTGCCTGAGTCGAGTGGTGCACTCTAGAGCCTTTCTCATCGGCATTGAATGGATAATACGTGCCGAGCGCTAACTTAGCCAATCGAGCATTGGGCGGGTTGCCATTTCCGTCATCATTGGCTGCTTCCATTGTCACATTATTTAACTGATTACAAACGAAATAAAACATCCTAAATAGTAATTTATGAACTCTAAATAGCTTAAGAGTTAAAGGAAAAATACTGTTACTTAGTTTACCATTTTATCTATCTGTAGTTGGCTAGTTCCGTCTTGTACATGTAGTAATTTGATTAAATTATAAGATAAAGTTCAGTTGATTTTTGAAATTCTTGCTCAATGATTACGTGGACTATATCCTGTGCACTATAGATTGTATATTGATGTTCGGTAGAGCAATCAAAACTATACCACGAAGAGTCTGTAACCGCAGCACCCAGAAAAAAGTTGAAACAGAACCTGCTATTATCGATCGTTTCGTACTCCTTCGGCATCTGAAGAACTCGTGCACAAGAAGTGACGTTTGTGTCGAGTAACATACTTACAGGGCATTATGTCTGTTGACAATGCACATCTGGCATACCGGAGCTTTTGACGCGCCCTGTACCAGCAATTAGTTTCTTGTGCAGGTAAACTTCGGCAAAGCCAAATCATGCTCTCATTGTCGGACGAAAGGAAAATTTTTGGAACCAGTCTTATTTCAACGGTTCAGTCCTTCAATTTTCGTTCTATATGTACTTATTTTACTCATTTGGCGCAGTGACCAAAAGTGAGTCTTGACCTCCGATACGTGAGCACGCCACTTTTGTTTGTCCTGCGCAATTATTATTTTTCTTTATGTAGTGCTAGCAGCCGTTCGCGGTTTCACCCGTGCTTTGGTGGTAGTTTTGCTAACATCAATATTAAGGCGCTTTGCTATGTAAAAAATTAAAGTACCTACTACTTTCTAAGGCATTTTCGGTCTTTTTTACTTGGTTCCTTTAATTTGTTACAAACTATTTATTTGTGTCATGCAAATCAGTTGAGTAGTTAGAGCGTGGTTGTGTCATAAACACTATACATTTATAATATTAGTATAATATAATTAATTTATAATTTAGATAGTAGGATTATAACATTCATTTAACCCTTAATAAATTACGGTCTACCTAGAGTAGTATTATTTTGTCAAGAAACCCTTGCAGAAGGTAAATCAGCAATTTCTTTAAGTGTCGTAAAGAAGCATTAGGTTAACTCTGCCGACTTTGAAGTGGCATGGCCTTTCGTTCCAAAGAGCTCACATTGTGCTATTTTTCTTGAGCAAAGGCTTTGTCTTATAAAACGGATTAGTGGGAATCTCAAAAGTGCTGCTTCTAACCTAGTTTGATTTATTGTATTGTCCTATCTCTATTTTACAACTCTTTGTTCGAGATTTTTATTTTACTTATTTTACTTCCAAATAGGATTATTGTACGGCGTCTCTTAGCAAAAATGAACTGAATTTCAATATTAATTGTTTTAGAGGCGGCTAATCCATTGTGTCCCGGGCAGGGCAGTTCACAAATCAACAAGTTTGGAATGTTTTTGTTTTACCCGCATAATTGTAGGTCTCATTCTGTGTGTGTATGCATTCTCTGTATACATTCTGTCGTCATTCTGATCTTCAGCATTGTGTCATATCGTTTATTTAAAAAAAAGAGTGTATTTAACTGGTATCGACACATGCATAAACCATGTACAAATGGGAATGCATAAACAAATTGATTTAAACGATTCGCGTTCCACCTACAAAAATGAAATATGTATAGAATTTTAAAATTCTACAGTTTCTAGCACTATACCCACTATAAAGACAACAATAGCCATATCTAATAGTTATTATTTACCGTTACCTACTTGGACATTTTATTGCAATATGTATAAGCTGCGTGTAAAGCAATTAGATGCAGAATAGAAACTTCTATACAGAAGTAAAAATCTAGTTAAGAACCGTTTAGAAACTTTGGTACTGAAATGCTGTGAATAAAGCGGTTGAAGAAAAGTTGGAGATTCCGAGCACGGACGAGACAGCCGAAGTAGCACCAAGCCAGCCATTACAGCGAACGTGCAGTTGAAGATTCTGCAACTTGCGTCGCCGTATGCAACTTCTCAAAACCCACAAATTTACCACATGCACGCTCAAATACAGATTTAGAATTCTAAAACGTCACATGTTTAGTTATTCGGCTGCACTGATGCGTTATATAGCACTGTATTACAGACTTATTTATTGAAAGATTATACAGGTGCTATAATTATTTGTGAAAAAGTCGCCCGCTGTTTGTGACTTTGAGGTGTAGGTAAAGACTATTTGAAAAAGAAAACATGCAGATAAATTAAGTTTTCTGATTCAAACATTTAATTTAAATGTTGGTCTTTTTATTGTACCTTTAGGAAAACTTCCCCACATTTTAGTAGTTAGTTTGGCGTAGTCCTTTGGCTCTCTGTCCGCCTTTTCCATGTAGAGCGGCTATTGCAGACACAGAAAGCGGCAAAGCGCCTCTCGTTAGGGACCGTCCACTAGTACAAATAGAGTTTTCAACACTGTTTCTCTATACTTATTGTCATTTGGTATAGACTTGTTACGTGTGCGCTATTTACGTAGATAATTTACTCCTACTCGTATTATTATTTCTAACCTAAAGTGTTAAGGTTAAACAAGTCGGTACGTTGTCCATACAAACGCTGTAAGTGTTTAATGTCTACTATTTATTAACGTGCGTCCGAAGTTAAGTTTGATAAAATAGCAAAGCAAATGGATTAAAAAAGGAACGTAAGAGAAGTAAGAAGTTGGTAAGATTTAGATTTAAGGTTAAACAAGTCGGTACGTTGTCCATACAAACGCTGTAAGTGTTTAATGTCTACTATTTATTAACGTGCGTCCGAAGTTAAGTTTGATACTGAATTATCTTACCATTATCTAGGTACGTTACCCTATATGCTACAGTAAAATCAGATTACCTTGAAAGTTACAAGATGGACAACGTACCGACTTGTTTAACCTTAAATCTAAATCTTACCAACTTCTTACTTCTCTTACGTTCCTTTTTTAATCCATTTGCTTTGCTATTGCTTAGTTCTAAGAATATGGACTAACTTATTCTATGGTTTCGTTACACTAACACAAACTCCCACACTCTCTCACACACACACACCCTACCAAACATCCATACGCACATATGGCGACAGCAACTGAGTGCGGAGGATAGAGATGAGTACAGTATCCCTGAGATACAGTTCTAAACTAGTTCAGGGGCTGGAATCTACTCAACCTGTTACAGTCAGTTGTTGTGGTCTATGGATTTAAGATGTCGTTGTTGTTAGTTGCACTACACTCTTATATGTAAATTTACTTAGTTTTTTTCCTACAGTTTGTACTGTTTCTTTTTTCGTTGTTTTTTTCTTACTGTGTTACTTAGTTTTATACGGTTGTCTGGAAGATATCGCGTCCAGCGATAAGACCGCCCATTGTTGGACAATGATTTTTAGTTTCTTTTCTTTTGTATTAGTAAATAAGTATTTTTAGTTTTAGCTTAATTGCTAGCTTTTGTCCACAATAAAGTTATTATTATTAGTATTATTTTTTATTATCTTATTTATTTATTATTATTTTTTTTTTATCTTCTATCTATATGGCTGACTGACATAATATAGAAAACGCACAGCCTAAACCACTGGTTGTAATAATTTGAAATATGCAGGGTTCATTTGTCTTAGTGCTTACGGGTTAAGAAGGGAAAGAAATTCCTGATGTTTAACTCCGATAAGGGTGCAGCGGTGGTTGAAGGTATGACAATAGCTTTACGCGGACGAAGTCGCACGCGTTTCCAGTGTTTCCAGTACCTAGTAAATAAATATTTGCAGACATTTTTACACAACATCATCTAACCCCTTACTAAAGCATCATAGCTTGTACTATGAGAATCAAATGTCTAATTTGTCCCTTATCTTGCCTGACATTTTAAAAAGTTGTCAGGTTTCTCGCTACGTTACGACATAATACAAGAAGAATCTTAACAAGCACTCATGTTCGTTAGTGAACAAGATTTTTGTAAATCAAAACGGAGTGTCTGAGATCTCCGTGGCGCGCATCTCGAAGTTAGATTTATTGTGGGCCAGTAAATCTCTGGACGTACCTCTGTGAGCTCGAATACACTCGAGGAACCCCTCAAAACTTTGCCAATATCATCTCGTCTTCCGTGATTCTCGCTTCGACTGGAATTAAACTGAGATGGGGGAACGTCTCTCCCATATTTTATACCTTACAGTTCCTATTCAGCTTAGTTTTCCTATACTTGGGCACGTTGGTATACCAAGCTGGGGCAATAAACTTTTAAAATCTTTAGTGTTATTAGCTTCTTGACGTTTTATGTCGGTAATTCCGTTTTGCATACCCATACGAATTGCACAAGTGTATATTTTCACGGCTTTCAATAAACATGCCAAATTTTATCTCCGTAGGATTATGCTAAGGTATGCGTATGGACTCTATATTACGATAAGTTAAAGTTTAACTGTCGTTGGACTAATCCGTAATATTGTTTAATTCTTAATCGATTTAAAGTCTAATTTCTAATTATGCGAAAATAATACAATAAAAAATTGCATCGATTATGGTCTGGTCAGGTGGGAGCAACCCAACCTTCTGATCCACGAAAGAAGAAAGAAAAAAAAAACATTTATTATGTACACAAGGTAGTGGGTTTGAACCAAGGGGGTGGGTTGTGGGTAGCAGGTATTCTAGCAGCGGCCATGGGCTTGCAACCTGCTATGTATATTCGTAGACCAACTCCGGCAAAATGTGGGTATGTGCCAAATGTAACACTTTAACGTACCTCTGACCCCATTAAACATCTGTAAATATAGTGAATTATTAGTACTAAGACACCTGAAGAGATATCTTCTGTAATGTGATGAAAGCCGTAAAGTTTTTTTTTCATTTATTTATTTATAGACGCGCAGCTTTCGCCGATATGTCTACGTCACACAGTGTGGAAATGTCGAAATTTTTGGCCATTGTCTTTTATTTTAGTAGCACTTTTTAAGCACTGTTCTGTTTTTATTATTGTTTTTGATTTATTGTAATAGTTGGTGTAAGATTTCTCTATTTTTAATAAGCATCGTCATTAAATTCCGTTGTTAAGATAGCCTAGACCAGTGTAAATGCATACTCGTATATACATAAGTGAACTTACTTAATGGGAATGAGTAAAGTGGATTTTTATTTCGCTAAGCCGTTGATTAAAATATCTGCGTACTTCGTCGCGTCGTGTTGACGCCTCACCGCGCCGTCGACTCCCGCATGCAAATATTTGTCTGAGGGAACAACGGTACCCTGGCACCACATCTCACTAGTACTAGCATGCAATACACTCCGTTGTGACAGCTCAGGAAATGAAAAACCAACACTGCCACTGCACTGCCACACCAACACTGCCTGCCGCCGCTGCCGCGAGTGCGCGAGGTATAGAGACGGTGTCTTTATGTCTTCTAAACTGTCTAATCGTCTAGCTCCAAAAAATACTTAACTTGAAGTATTTGGTATAGTTTCTAGTTCTCTGAGGTGCATAAAACAAATCAAAGTGTTTAAATCAAAGTGTTTATTTGAAACTAGTTAACCTAAACATAAACTTAAAACTAACACATTATAGTAAAAAATATATATATATATTAACTAACCTATATAGTACGTTTAGGTTTAAGAACATGTTCAAAATTTGCTAGTAACAAAATGGCCCTAATTCAGCATATGCAAATCGCAATAACTTGCGCTGGTCTTCCGCTAAAAGACAATAGAGGATTCAAAAAAGCCTTAACCTGACTAACAACGTAGTAAGTCTCGAATAACATAGAAAATAAATATACTAGAAATATTTTTTATACAAGGAGATGGCCTACCTGATGTTTGATTTCAATTGAAGTTCATCTGTCATAAGGGACTTTAAACCTGCCGACAGTGTTGTACAAGTGGTAATACTAGTAATCTGCTGTCGAGAGTACTGCGGTACACCTGCCGCCGCCGTCGGTCGTCTCGTTAATCCGAAGATTGCTTACCGAATTCAACTGCAGGATTTTACTACACTAAAACATATAAACTTCTGGAGACCAGATGCAGCTGATTCCAGTGGCCCAATTCTCGAAAATTTTTCAACTGAGACGAGATTGAAACAAGAATTTGATCGTCAAGATTCGGTCAGTCTGAAATGTCAGTTTCAAAGAATACCATTTGAAGATTGACACAATCGAAATTTGAATTTGACGATATTTCGTTTCGAGAATTAGGCCCCCGGCGTTAGCGTAAAACAAAAGTGATACAGACTTTTTTGCTGACCTTGATGAAGTTTTCCTTCGCTTATGAAATTTTGCATTTGCTTAACATGATATATCAATAGCGAGATATATAAAATGTATGTTTATATTACAAATTTTCAAAGAGGATTTGGTGATGATACCAATAAAATATATTATGAGGTTCGTATATCAGATGAGTCTGGGAGGTATTGCAATAGCTTTATAGGATCATCAATTTATGGACGATCAAGAGGTTGTGAATGCGCTCTTGATAATCTCGATTTAACAGGTTATGGATGAACAAGTATTGACTGGGCGTGATCGTGGGCGATGGAATTTCAGTCCAATGTTTTTCATACTCATTTCATGTCATACGCAAAGTGTTCATTTTACACTAGCGAAATAATTAGAACAGATCATTAGAAAGCTCATACAAGTTAAGGCAAAATATTGCTGTAGAAAACTAGTGTGAAATCACTATAAAACCCAGCGTCAGCGACACAGTAACATTATTTTTAATTTTCTCCAACAACATTCCAATCAATGAAAATTGAACCAAACTTGTTAATCCGACAAATTGGAATTGAAATCTTGGTTTTTCTCTTTGACTTTTATTAAACATTAGTTAAACTCTGTTAGTAAATGAAATCCCAGTAGTGGTGGTTTTGATGAATATAATGAGATAAGAAAACGTTTTACATAAAAAAGCATCTAACGAAACTCTTGAAGCTTCATCTTACGAGCAAGTAAACTGTACTGCATCTTTAAAAATGAAGGCGTATTTCTTTGGAGATGCACCTTCTCTAGGCGGTGAACCCGTGGTCACACGATGCGTTGCGTGCACACGACAGCACGGCGCGGTATTGAAATGCGTGCTATACATAGAATACGTACATTCTTGGTATTTCACATGGAGCACCCAACGGCGCAGTAGGGCCCCACGGTCCCAAACGAAATGAGGGCGTGCAGGGTTAAACACCGGAGTAACACCGCATCCGTGTGTATTACAGACTTCAGAGTCAAAGACCATTTATTCCATGAAATCATAATGAACTTAGAACTTACAACCGTCTTATAGCTAGGTGAATGTAGGGGGCAGTTCTTCGCGACCGAACCTAGAAGAACCGACAAGAAACTTACAATTTGGTTGTGAGATCCTCTTTACAAAATAAGAAACTCCAGTGCCTATCCAACTTAGTGAGGTGTACGTAATATAGAAATATGTAAAGGCAATCATTAAAGAAAAGTTGCGAGACACATCGCGCCGCCCGCCCCTGTAGCGCCCAACATCGTAGTAATTGCGGTAAGTGGCGATGCGGCGTAGCGTGATGATCCCACAACGCATCGTGTCATGTAGTCTAGTCCTTAGCATAGCCTCTTAGCCGACTTAGAGGGGCTGAGTGAAGGCTTACACAAAAGATAAACTCTGCGCGCCAGTAACTAACGATTATCTTTTCTCTCTAGACTCCCGCTTGTGATGTCGTGCGATATTTGAACTTGCGCTTATGGTACGCTGGACTATTGTTCATTATTATTTTATTTATATTTTAATTTTTTACAATATTTAATGTATCTACCTACCACTGATTTATACTTATAGTATACATTTATTTTCTCACATGTAATATTCTTACCAAATAAATGATTATTGGTTATTATTGATTATTGAACGATAGTGATATACGAAAATTCAGGTGTTACTATTCATAGAATAGGGAAGCTATGACATAATTGAAAAAATATAATTATTCAAGATAAAGCGCGCAGTTTAGTATTTTGCTATAAGAAATTCAAATCGAATATCGACTGCTCGACAGCACTGAACTTTAATTCCTATCCTTCAGTTCCTTTAAGATATTTGGACGTTTACAACGATTAGTATAATAATCCTTAAGAAGGGAAAATAGATTATGAAATTACATAAAACTGCGGTCTATCTAATGTTCTTAAAATTTTGACTCCTTAAAAAGCGTGCAAATTTTAAATGCTTTCTCGGCATTTTCGTGTAAATATTTGCAAGGAGTTTTTATTGGCCGCCCAAGGGCGATTACTCACTGGCACGAGGCGTCGTCGCGTCGGCGAGGCGTACTCCAGTAATTTACTGAGTCCGCAGGTGTTGCAGGAAAAATAACAGCCTTTAGGACCCCTCCTACCTCTGACCAGTAGTTATAGCCGGGATTGCCGTAACTTGTGCCTTTATAACGCCATTGAAATGTCACTCCAATTTCTTATGGAAGATTTGTAGATACAACAGTTTCCGAGTATTCTTTGCGTATGATTGCCAGTGTGTTTTCGTGCAATATAATAATTATTACCTACGTCACACTTTATTTCATATATTTTCTTTCATTCTTTTTTTCATCATTATCTATCAGTCTTAAGAAATCCACTACTACTGTACTTACCTATATAGGACATTCTCTCCTTCCAGTAAAGATGAATTTAAGCATCTCCACCCATCAACTTAGCTCGATTTCGATTTTTACAATTAATAGTAGAAAACCCAAGTTCCAGTAGCCTTTACATTTTAACTACGTAATCATATTCAAGCTATAACAGATTGTGATAAAAAGCAAAAGAGGCTTTCAGTATTTTTGCAATCATTTTAAGTAACAGAAAGCTGCGCTTTTCACAGTCCATTTTCATATAGCAGATTAACCCTGTTCCACATTCAACAAATAGCAACATCGGACCAACAATAGCTCCGTCCTCCGTATTGATCTCACCGCGCAGCAAAGTAAAGTTCCATAAATTACTTTATTGAGTATTGCGAAGTAGGCACCGCAAAAGCGGAAACACCAGTGTTTGCGTTCCGCGCCTACACGTACACTTCCGTCTATGCCTGTCCTGAAAAGGGGTGCTAAACAGTCTGTATATCCGGCTTTTCGGTCATTTGACCGGTCGGAATATAAAGTGCTAAATTAACTTGGTTTCACGTTTAGAAAATACACATCAACGTTTGCCATGACAATTATAATCGATTAACACGGCACATTACAATATATGCGTCGACTAGTCATGAAGTTTATAAAACCGCTTGCTTGGCATAGAACAGGACCCTTACATCACCTCCCGTTAATGATATTGCGGCCTTTTAAGCGGCTACTTCTGAGTAGTGAGTACTTAACACCAGTAAAACAAAACTACTCCGCAGCCTACTGACTATTCATTTTGTTGCGCTTACATACACCATTTACAAACACAATCCTAATAGAAACGTGGGAGTGCGGTTTTTAAAGTACCCCACTGTTATACCGCCACTTGAATCCGCTCGATATTGGCTTCCCGCAAACTTCCAACAGGGACCGGCGACCGCAGCCCTTTGATTTAGGATTTAGTACCCCTACTCTTAACATTATTTATACATTTTCTGCCTAATTAAAAAGCAGAAAGTTATCCCTAACCACGCCAAAGAGCCTTCAAACTTAACATTCTTGAGGATGTCAAAACTACCACCACCGCAGCACATTTACATGCTCAATATAGCTAAGTAGGCCCGTTTGTTAGGCTAATGTAACGAAGAATTCCTCCAGACAGGGCAATTAACTGTAAAAGTCTTCTTTAAAAAAACTCCGTGCTGTGTAGTGTCTAGAGTAACTCTCGAGTTAACCTTTAACCGGCTTCACTGTATCACCTGTCATGCCGTCTCTAGTGCGCAAATAGAGCGGTACCGATGCACCCTGAATAGGCGTTTCATTGTGCTTACATGCACCCATTTATAAATTCAAATGAAGGCTACGAATGTCCGAATTGTAATTTGCACGTGTGAGTGCGGTGTATCGAATACTATAATATATAATAGTACCGCTCGATATTGGCGTGACGCTAACTTCTGACAAAACAGGAATTAGGTAGGTATTTTATTTTTTATTTTACGAGGATTCAGTTAAAAACCATACTATTTAAGCTATCGCTTGCGCTTAACAATAGACTGATAAAGGACTGTTATTCGAAAATTCAGTAGGAATATTATATCGATAGTGATTGTCTATCTTTTATTGCCTTACTTTAAAAGGTAAAATGTTAAACCAGAAAATCAAATAAATGATGATTTAACAGAGTACCTACATATTCTATGGCAAACTACATGCAAAACATCCTACTTTCCCTCACGACTATTATTATTACAATTAATATTATCTTACTATTGCATTTTTTTTATCCTCTTACTTTTTTATCTTAACATAAGGTACTCCAGTGTAGATAATCTATTTATTAGATAGTAAAAAAGATTAAAAGATAAAAATAGTCTGTATCCTTATGTATGGCGTGATAAAAAGTAAAAATTTAGTACTTGCTAAAATAAAGAAAAAAAGGATAGCTAATTCTTTCACAGCTAATTATATGTTACTAGATGTCGCTAGTAAAATTGTTCGTTTCCTAGATCGCGCTGACGAAAACTCACGGCGCTGCATTTACGTTTGGTTGATTTTGTATCGGCAAGATTCGCTTTCGCATTTATTATATTAGTAGGATAAAAATAGATAAGCCTGATCGCAAAATAAGAAGATTTAGCCATGGGCATTATTAACTTCCAAGAGTCGATTAGACATTCAAAGTAGCTATTTTTTCTCATTTCCTAAGCCGTTATTTTCAATCCTATCTGAAACCTTATCACGATCCAAATAAAATTGATGAACGTTTTTGCAGCCATCTATTTATTCTTGCAATCTAAATGATCGAGATAAATGTAGTTTCTCTACTTTCGTCTTTTTCGTAACCTTTTCCTTCGTCCGCTCCAATAGACCGTGCGAAGGAGTGTGAAAATATTTCTGTTCGCACCTGCCGACTCGCACGCTTAACTCTCACATATAAATGCCCTCCAGTCACAATTCCCTTTATACACGAACAGCTGAAACAATTCCCTGTGTTTTATTTCTATAGACTCCTTGATTATTTAGTTTTATTGAATGATATAGATACTTTAGTCAAGTGTCTGTGACGCCCCAAAATCTTTACATAGATTTTTTCGGCAAACATGCGATGGGGATGGGAAGGTGGGGCCAAGCTGTCATATTGTCCGTCACCTTGATAGTGATAAATGTAACCGAAGCTAACCTCTATCAAAAATATTCTCCGATTATCCCTCTTCGCACCCCTTTGCGGGCGACGAGGTGGTTGGTCTGCGGTTCTAAACAACGAATGAATTTGCATTGTTTCTCGAACACAAATGAAAGCGACTCAATACACCTACAACCCCAATTTTTCCGGAATTCCGTGCAACCGAATTTACGGCTCGCTTTGCATTAATTAATTGCTTTTGCGTCGTCATGCCTTTTAATATTCCAGTCTCGGGGATGATTTATACCTCTCATGTCACTTTTAAAGCTAAACGTCGCGAGCGAACCTTAAAATCTTTTTGGTTGGACGCCTCTCTAAATGGTTACAAAACACGAGTGCGCTCAAGGGTCCGACATTATTGGATATCGCTTACAAGGGTCCCATAGTCCCATGTTTGTCGGTGAGCCGGCCGCTCGCGATCGTTCTTTTTATTCCAGCAAAAGGAAGTTAAGTCACAAAAGCGGCCTACTTGTGAACTCGCTTTGCGAAAGGAGATCGACAAAAAAAGCGTCGTCTTCCGCCAAGTAAATAGCGACGGTCCATTAGAGGATGCGGCGGCGGGACTGAGGATAACGTGTTCTGAACAAATCGAATCAAGACAAGCGGCCCATTATGCAGATTTTCCATTAGTGAAAAACTCGTGCGGTCCCTCGGTTCACCGTCAATGTTGCCTGTAAGAACGTCAGCATTTACTGCGAGCTAGTCCTTGCACGAGACTTAAGTTCTTAACCCATATGTTTTTACCAGAATATTGGTTTCTTTTTTAGCATGTTAATCTTATTTGAATGTTACGAAATAGAACTTCAAACGAAACAGGATATTATTTGAACTGCGTGAATCAATGTCAAAAGCACTCGTTCTTGTATTACAGAAATAGGTGGAAATATGTAGAGTAGAAATAGCAGAAACACCATCACAACATCCTAGAAACATTATATCTCGGAACTACAAAATAAACCAGCGGTTATAGCTTTTGCGGAGGATTCAATCGGGGTGGAGTGAGGCAGTTAAACGGATAGTTTGGCGGGCCGCAACACCGATAAGTCAGAGTGGAGATGTGTGCGGTGGAAGCGGTCTTAGGCTACACTTACTTAGAAAGCAGGTTATTGGAACTTACCGGTACAAACTTACCGGTACTAACCTGTACCGGTAAGTAATGTAATAGGAATGCTCAGGGCAAGCCTTAATGGAATGATACTGGTTATGTTTTCACTGTGAATGTGGTATGCCTGCGCGGGCCATAACACTAAATCTGGAGGAGGCTCGGATTTACTTCGGCCACGAGCAGTATTCCACTTAATTACCGCCCGTTGAGATTGCTCCCCACAGCGGCAATCTCGACATATATACTGCTCTCGTCTCACGTATTCTAACAGACACTTCTCACTATCGACAGATGAAGAAATAACTCAAAAGAGTATATGACATCAATATTTAACACAGAATAGTAAACAGATATTTGCATCTTTTGTACATGATTTATTTAGCGTCCAACACCTTTTACCACGTCCGCAGCTTGGTTGGCCTGATCCACAGAAAAGATATAGTCAATACTAATTCTCATACCAATACTAATAAGGCCGTTTCACACCACACTGAGCCAATTTGAAATACAAACTAAAGTGTTAGTATTGCTTGCTTGCTGATCTAGCTTTGTACAAAATACTGCAGCGCCCGATAAAATCATAGACAGCTGAAATATTCTGCTTCGATCGTATAAGATCGATGGATCCAATAAAACGGAGTGTGAAAAGCACTGAGCAGAGTAGTTAGGTATCGACCGTCTCTAAAACTGGTTGCCTGGAAGAGATCGCTTTCAGCGATAAGGCCGCCCATTGTTTTGCCTAATTGTGTATATTTCCTGTATACCATACACCAGAGTACCATAGAACCATAAAGAGATATCTATCTATCTATCTATCTAAAACTAGAGGTTCAGGCTGTGCGTGACCATTACGCACAGCCTAAACCGCTGCGCTGTGTAATGTTAGTAAGCAACGTTGCTTGCCGGATAAGCCTTTATCTCATTGTTTAACATTATTACACTGCGGTGATATGGTACCCCTGTGATATATAGCACTTATAGATAGCCTCGCGAACTATTTGTGGGTCCTGATGAGTACTATAAACATGTTATGTAGCTGCGGGGCACCAGATCTTTCAACTTCGGGCTTGTAGCGTGCCTCTGCTACCTTCAGTATGCCGGCCGGAGTAACTTGCTGAACCGAGGGTTGCCTATAGTCCGTTTGGAATGAAAACTATGAGATTCTTCTGGAGGAGACTTTATTACTGAACACTTTCAAACTGTAGCACTATTACACACTAAACTAATTTAAACTGACGCGGAACTGAAACGGTACTGTACTGATTTTGCAGCTCAAAATCGCCGTCTTATATTACTCATCCCTACCCGGCGGCTAGCCTCTAGCTCAGGTAGCGCGTTCGAGTCCTGAGCCAATCACAGAGCTCCTTTGTTCGGTGTCCCTTTCTAATGGGGTCCTCGTGTCTATCATTTTTCCCGTTAACTGTGAACACGTTGGGACTTGTTTTGAAATCTCCTGTCTTTGTTACACTTCATTACTTATGTCTATCTGTCTTTGTTGTTGTCGGACTGTGTTTCCTATCTGTTTTCTCCTGTGATTGACTCAAGGTTAAAAGGTAAAATTATCCTACCTAACGATATTCTAGCCTGACTAAAAATGATCTTTATTGTTTGTACACTTAATTTCTAAACTTAATCTATGTAACTTTATATCTTTGGACTTTGCTTATACTAATGGACGTCGCTAACAGCTTCCCCGCCAGTGCTTGGTGGTCCAAGCACTCCATCCATTGGTTGCGACGTCTTGCCCGAAGCCACGAGGATGAGTCTTGATGTCGGGCGCCTCATTACGCCTCCTCGAGTCCGGACGGTCACAATTCTGGTTCGCTGGTCAGGCCCTTGGTAGGTCTCTTCGATTACTCCCCGCGGCCATGTGTTGCGTGGGAGTGAAGAATCGGCGATAATCACGACGTCGCCTTTGTCGAACTTTACGTCTCTTCGGCCTTTCAAACTACGTGGCATGAGAGTCGGTAGGTACTCCTTCAGCCATCGGCTCCAAAAATGATCGGCCAGCCGCTGCGCCGTCTTCCAGCTTGGTCGTCCGATCAGTTCGTTGTCCTCAAACTCCCCTAGGACCGCCGTACCGCATGACCTCCCAATCAAGAAGTGGTTGGGAGTCAATGCTTCTTCATCGTCAGGATCCATGCTCAAGTGCGTTAGGGGCCTAGAGTTTAATGTGTGCTCCACCTCCGTTAGTAATGTGTGGAGCACTTCTTCTGGAGGACTCCTTTCCCCGAGGACGGCTGCTAATGCGGTCTTCACTGATCGCACTAGTCGTTCCCATGCTCCTCCCATGTTCGGAGCTCCAGGAGGGATGAATTTCCACTGAAACCCTTCTTCTTCAGCCGCCTCGATAAGTTCTTGTTGTCGGAGCTTCTTAATCTCTTCTTTTAGTTCGTGGTTTGCTCCGACGAAGTTCGTTCCGTTATCGCTGAACATTATTCGGGGGCTTCCTCTGCGGGACGCCATTCTTCTTAGCGCCATGATCATAGAGCCGGTGCTGAGTGATGCGGCCAATTCTATGTGAACCGCTCTTGTAGTCAGGCAGGTGAAAAGCGCGCCCCATCGTTTCTCTCTTCTGCGACCGATCGTCACGTGCATGGGACCAAAGTAGTCAACCCCGGTGCACGTGAACGGAGGCTGGTGGTGCGCTAACCTTTCCATTGGTAGGTCTCCCAGTGGTGACATCTCAGGTTTCGCTCTTTTGATCTTGCACCACTGGCACTGGTGCGCCACTCTCCTGACTGCGTCTCGCAAGGATAATATCCAGTATTTCTGCCTCAACTCGTTGATCACCGTCGCGTGGTTCCCGTGGTGCAGGTGACGGTGGTAGTGCTCTATGAGGAGCTGAGGCATGCGACCTTTCCCGTCTAAGATCGGCAAATTCCCGAGTTGGTCACCGTAGTTCTTGATCCTGGATATCCTGCTATTGAGACGCAGCACACCGTCTTCGTTGAGAGTGACGTCGATCCGTTTCAGTCGGCTCGAGTTCTCCATGGATTTATTTTTCTTCAGGTTTTCTATGTCTGTCTTGAAGGACTCGGCTTGACTCTGTCGGATAAGAGCCTTTTCCGCCTTCTTCAAATGTTCGGGTTCAATGGGCAACCATCTTCTTTTTGCTTCTTTGTTCGGTTTTCTCTTGTTGACGCTCCCTTTTCGACGACACATGTCTATGAACATGTACAATCTTGCCGTAGTTCGTAGCAGACGTGTCCAGTTACTGAATCTACAAGGTTCGGGCAGGCTCAGTTCCTGGACGATTCTTGTCGTAGCGCAGGTGGTGTTTTTCTTTTCTTCCGGATAGGACTCTTTCTTCTCTATTTCCTTTACCGGCCAGTCGGATTTCGGCTGGTAAAGGAATGCAGGCCCGATGAACCACCTTGTCTTGCCATCGAAGTTCTTCGGCACGTTCCTTGTTGCGTCGTCAGCTGGGTTGTGTTTGGTGGGAACCCATCTCCATTCAAGCGGCTTGGTTAGTTCCTCTATTGCCGCTAGTCGGTGAGCCACGAATGATTTAAATTGTCGTGGGTCAGCCCTTATCCACTGCAGCACTGTGGTCGAGTCGGACCAGAAGACCCGAGATGTGATCTCCAGGTCGGACTCCTCGATGATCGTAGCTGCCAGTCTTGCCCCCATCAGTGCTGCCTGAAGTTCCAGTCGAGGGATTGAAGTAGTTTTGACAGGAGCCACTCTGGCTTTCCCCGCCATCAGCGAGATGTGACATTCCCCGCTGGCCGTCGTTGTTCTCCAATACACTGCGGCGGCGTACGCAGTCTCACTGGCATCGACGAAGGTATGAATTTCACCTGATTTTGTTGCCGGTGCCAGACATCTAGGAACTTCCAGGTCGCGAAGTGTTTCGATGTCTTCTATGTATTGCTCCCAGATTCTTCTTTGGTCGTCGTTGACTTCCTCGTCCCACTTTGTTCCGGTCCGCCACAGATCTTGTATGAGTCGTTTTCCTTTTATCAGAACTGGAGCAACGAGTCCCATAGGGTCGAATGTCGACATCACCGCGCTCGTCACTTCCCTCTTCGTAGGCGCTCGGCTTTTGTCGGTGACTTCTTTCGGGGTGTTTCGTAATCCAATGTTGAAGGCTAGCACGTCGTTGCTGACCATCCATCTCATCCCGAGAGTCTTTTCTTCGTCGCCTAGTTGCTTTTCTTGCGGAGCTTCTTCTGTTCTGACATGGGTCAGTGCCTTGTCATCGTTGCTGGCCCATTGTCTGAGTTCAAACCCAGCCGCTCGGTGGATTTGACTCACTTCGTTTGCTATCTTTGCCGCTTCTTCCACTGTATTGAAACTCTGAAGGTAATCGTCCATGTAGTGATTGCGGACGATTGCTCTTGCTGCCTCGGGATGTTCCTTTTCGTGCTTCTTGGCGTTTGTGTTCTTCACGAAGATCGCTGTCGCTGGAGAGGACGCTGCTCCGAAGATAACGGACTTCATCCGGTACTCCTTGGGTTTTGTGTCCCGTTCTTGTCCTCGCCAGAGAAATCTCAGGCTGTCGCGATCTTCCTCCCTTATGCGGATCTGGAGGAACATCTCCTTGATATCGGCGACGACTGCTATGGGTCCTTCTCGGAATCTCAGAAGCACTCCAAAAAGGGATTGGAGTAGGTCGGGACCCGGTAGCAGCGCGTCGTTGAGGCTCTTTCCTTCGTATTTGGCAGCGGCGTCAAAAACAATGCGGATCTTCTTTTTCACGGGATGAACTACGGAGAAGTGTGGTAGGTAGAACGTTCGGTCGGGAGTGGATTCTGCTGGTGCTTCTTCGGCGTACCCATTATCTAGCAGGTTCCTTAATTGCTCGCCGTATTTCTCTCTGAGAACTGCGTCCTTGTCGAGTTTCTTCTCTACGCCCAGTAGCCTGTTGCGAGCCTGAGCGTAGTTGTTCGGCAGTATCTCATCTTCTTTTTTCCACAGCAGTCCAGATTCGTACCTTCCATCAGGCATTTGTTTTGTAGTCTTCTCCAGTAGTTCCAATGCCCTGCCGTCGGCGTCGTTGCTGGGGCGGCGTTGTTGTATGCCGATTGAGTCCAGGTCAAAGTGGTTCTTGATCATTTCGTTGATCGCTTCTTCATTGTTCCCGAGATGACAGTGGTTCACATATTCCACTGGCATGGTGGATCCGGTGTGGCACCCATGAAGAACCCAACCCAGGCTTGTAAGTGACGCGACGGGTTCATTCCGCTTTCCTTTCAAGATCTTCCGGGATATGATTAGATCCCAATTGTCTTGACCGATTAGCAGCGCTGGTTTCTCTTTTTCATATTGCAGCTTGTTCCTTATATTCCTTAAGTGGCTGCACTCTTCTATTGTCTTCTGGCTGACGCACTGTGGTGACAGCTTTAGATCTTCGACAGTTCGTACTCCTCTTAGAGTCCGCTTGTCTCTTCTTTGAGCTCCCTTTATTTTCAGGTTCATTTTCTGGGAGTCCTTTTTCTCTATGATTTTTCCACCGACTGTTTCTAGAATCAGCGATTCTTTTCTGCCGGTGGCTCCAAGGCGGCAGGCGATGTCTTTGTCCAGCAGCGACACTGTCGATCCTTCGTCGAGCAATGCCAGGACGCGCACTGACCCGTTCGGTCCGTAGATATCTACCGGTATCATCTTTAGGTAGACTCTTGTTCCATCTGCTGCCGCGTATACGGATTTCACTATGTTCTCAGCGTCTTCTTTTTCTGTGGTTTGCTCGTGCTGTGGGCTCGACGACCTTTCTCGCTGCGTAGACGGTGCCACTGTTCGTTGAGTTGACTCCGAGTGTAGCGTAGTGTGATGAGGCTTCTTGCATTTCTTACAAGGTGGAGCCTTGCAATTCATCTTCGTGTGTCGTCGGCGTAGGCACTTGAAGCATAGTTGCTTCTTAACCACGATGTTCCACTTTTCGTTGGTGTCAGCTTCTTTAAATTGTTTGCATTCGGTGATCCAATGTTCCCTTTCGCAGTTGGCGCAGACTTTTCTGTATTTCTCTGAAGTCGTAGCAACTGTTTCTTCAACTGAATCTTCTTCTTGTGTTGCATTCACCGGATATTTCGGATTTCCATATTTTCTTTTTTGTGGTTCCGGCGGTGCGATCTTCCCGCACAAGTCTGCTTCCCTTTCCAGGAACTTATTTATCTTCACTAATTCTGGTTCATCTTCGCTCATGCGTGCGTTGTAATCCAGCCATCGGTACCGCAGTATAGGTGATAATTTCTCTGTAATGCTTCGACTCATTTCCGGCGAGTACAAGTAGTGTGGCTTGTTCAGGGCGGTTATCGTTGTCACTGCGTTGCCCACTCGTGTCGAAAAAATACAGATGTCTCTCGGCGAGTCTCCTATGCGTGGAAGTTCCTTTATTTTCTGAATTTCCGCAAGTACTAATTGCTCTGGTCTTCCAAATCTTCTTTCTAGCGCAGCGATGATGTCCTTTGGATCCGATGCTACAAATAATAAGCTTCTTACGGCTTCCTTTGCCGTTCCTTTGATGGCTTTTCTTATCCGTGCCATATTGTGAGCTACAGTGCACATAGCCGAGCTATCCTCGTATGCCCTCTTGAACGGCAACCATTCTTCGTGTGCGCCGTTAAATTCTGGCAGATCCCATATCTTCGATGATGTGGTCATGGTTGGTTTCACCGCTAGGGTAGCGTTTATGATAGCATCAGCTAGTTCTTTCATCTCCGACTTCTGTGCCGGCTTGCCTTTTTCAGTTTCTTGCTCTTGGAATGTTGTGGTCTGCTCTACCCATTGCTCCACGTGTGTCGATCTCTCTACCTCGAATTCTTCATCGAGTTCTTCTTCCGACATACATTGTGCTAATTCCCAATCTGTCTGGGCTAGGGCTGCAGCCGTCTGAGCAACTTCTAGTTGTCTCTTCTGGTATTCTCGCAGAGCTTCTAGTTCAGTCCTCCTACTTGATTTTGTCGATTTCTCCCGCATGGCTGGAACTGTCTCCGAAGACGTAAACGGTGGGACTGCTGGTCTTCCTCCAATATTCTTCGGTGTTCCCTTTTTCAACGCGGTAACGGGTCGTGCGCTAGCGGGCGCAGTCGCGGACGCGGAACGCGCAGGTGGCGCGTGGGCGGGCGCGGCGGCGGACGCGGGACGCACGCTCGCGGGCGTGGTCTCAGACGGTATGGTATGCGGGGGTGCCAGTCTAGACGTCCGGGTCTGGGCAACAACCGTCTCGGTCGCGGACGCGGTACGCGAGGGAGGGGCGGCAGCGGCGGCCGCTGCCGACGCGGCGCGAGTAGTCCTCCCTTTTACCACTGGCCTTGCGGTGGCCGTCGTGGAAGTCCCGGGGGTTGCTTCGGCCGATCCCACGGTCGTTTCTGTAGTTTTCGTGACGGTTGACGCGGGCGTATTCAGAGACCAGTCGGTCGTCGTAGTCTCTGTAGAACTGTCCTTCGCCGTACTCCCCGGCGATCGCGAACGGACGATTGGCATCTCGATTGGTATCTTCTCCGTGATCCGGCTCGAAGGACCAAAAACTGTAGCTGCGGGGCACCAGATCTTTCAACTTCGGGCTTGTAGCGTGCCTCTGCTACCTTCAGTATGCCGGCCGGAGTAACTTGCTGAACCGAGGGTTGCCTATAGTCCGTTTGGAATGAAAACTATGAGATTCTTCTGGAGGAGACTTTATTACTGAACACTTTCAAACTGTAGCACTATTACACACTAAACTAATTTAAACTGACGCGGAACTGAAACGGTACTGTACTGATTTTGCAGCTCAAAATCGCCGTCTTATATTACTCATCCCTACCCGGCGGCTAGCCTCTAGCTCAGGTAGCGCGTTCGAGTCCTGAGCCAATCACAGAGCTCCTTTGTTCGGTGTCCCTTTCTAATGGGGTCCTCGTGTCTATCATTTTTCCCGTTAACTGTGAACACGTTGGGACTTGTTTTGAAATCTCCTGTCTTTGTTACACTTCATTACTTATGTCTATCTGTCTTTGTTGTTGTCGGACTGTGTTTCCTATCTGTTTTCTCCTGTGATTGACTCAAGGTTAAAAGGTAAAATTATCCTACCTAACGATATTCTAGCCTGACTAAAAATGATCTTTATTGTTTGTACACTTAATTTCTAAACTTAATCTATGTAACTTTATATCTTTGGACTTTGCTTATACTAATGGACGTCGCTAACATGTTATATCATTATTTTATGTATGATCAATAACTTTCGCAGCGCCTGCCAAATAATGATCAATTTTTTGATACATTGGGTTACATTATTGTTATTTTGGAAGGGATCTCTATTTATTTGAAATAAAGTACAGGCTATGTTTCTTGTTTATAATGTAGCTGTCTATAGGTAAAAGATTTTTTTTAATCGTTTTTAAGTATTTTTGGAGTTGACCATCTATATCTATCTATACTATACCAATTATTATAAGAATCTTTGTCCTGACTGGCTGACTGACTGGGATATAGACAACGCACAGCCTACACCACTGGTCGTAAAACTTGAAATTTTCAGAAATATTCGTCTTGGTGCGTTACTAAGAAAGGAATTCCCGAAATTCAACCTCTAAACGTGTACAGCGGGGGTTGAAGTTTGTATGAAAATCACGCGTTTCGCTAGTTACAAATAAATGAACTTAAATATTTTCTCTTTATAATATACATATATAAGTA
The DNA here is from genome assembly GCA_947095575.1 of Electrophaes corylata. Lineage (NCBI taxonomy): Eukaryota > Metazoa > Arthropoda > Insecta > Lepidoptera > Geometridae > Electrophaes > Electrophaes corylata. Next base: position 3,600,721 of record OX352707.1, on the reverse strand, counting down.
ATTATGTTAATGTAAATGTAATGTATCTTTAAGTTTATTTTTCGCCAACCTTTGTTAAACTACCTTTAAGGTTGGCAGGTAGAAAATGCTCATAGCATTAAGCCCGCCTTTTGTACACTTATTTATAGTAGGTAATTGTACAATAAAGTGTTAAATAAATAAATTATATTTACTAAAAGTGGTGCTATTCTCAGTTCGGATGGGTAGTATTCGTGAAATGACGCCACATCTTTCCATTACTAATTTCCCTTCAAATCATGCAATTATAATTGTGCAATTGTATAGAATCAACTACACACCGGTTAGATTATACGCCCTAAATGCAGATGTCCAAAGGTCGCGTTATAATCGTTTTGACCTGAATACTAAACGATGCTAGTCAAACGCCAAGTGACTTATTTCTGAAACCTATTTATGCAGTAAGATTACCTCTTCATTGTACACTACTACATTGTATACTACTAATAAAGTTATATTTGTCCACCCACATCATCTGTATGTTTGTCTGTTAGATTCGTTTGCGGTAATTCCGGAAACTGCGAGTACGTTAGCTGTACGGACTCGATAAGGATTTTCAATATCGGTTTTGTTTTATTTTTCACGGTGGATCCGATCCGCTAGAATTTTCTTTGTCATAGAAAACTGCTAGTAGGTGCCGTGATCCAGTCAACGACAAAGAGAATAATAATTTGAGTTATTAGTGCTCATTTGACCTTGATTTGAAAAATTACAATTTCAGTTTGCAGATAGTTAAAGGCTTTAGATAGTTGTTCTAAGCGATAGTTTATTTAAGACTCAAAACGTTGAAGTGAGCTGATTTAAAAAATTAACATCCAGAACTGCCAACTGAATTGATCTGCACTGTCTGTGTCTGTGATGATGTTCATCTACTTTTGTCTCTGGCGGCCATACTAAAACACAAGTTTGCTCAAAAGCAAATCGTTCTCTTTCTTTTACTGTGGTGCTTCCGGCTTAAATATGACTTTTCCATCACCTCCCTTGGATGGTCGTAAGAAGCGCATAACACTAAGTGAATGCACCTGGAGATGGGCAGTTGGATCTTCTGTCCAATACTGGCGATCACCAATTTACCTGCCAAGCGTGGTGACAGCCTTCCAAAATATGGATGACGATCTTTATTTATTGATTTATTGATGTGAAACCGTAATGAGACAAGTATATGGTCTTTGTGATGTTTTGAACTATAAGACCTGATGGAATACTGATAGCTAAAACAACGCACTTTTGCGCTTATATATTACTACTTACGAGAATTTGGTTTGAACTTCTTTCCATTACAATCGAATAAATCCTTTGTCACCCTCATCACTTCTAATTTCCCTGACCTTGTCTAGTTCATTAGTTTTTTAGGCTTACTAGGTGTGCCATCGTTTCTTGGCATCGATCGTTGCTTTCCGAATAGTTAATAGTTATGCCTATTGGACAGATGAACGAACGTCTTTCTACTTGTTGTTCCACCAGTATTACTGCCGTGTTCATGTTGTATTGCGTACCGACTGTTTTGAATTTTTTTTACTATTAATGTTAGGTAAGAAAGTTGTTGGGAAGGTATATGTTTTGTGTAAGTTCTCTACTAAAACACCAGGGTTAAATAATAGAAAACGCAAAACCGGACATTTTGTCGATTGTTCAATCACGCTATTATCTAACCTTATGTTTATAAACCAGATTGATAAAATTGATAACAAATAGTTAAGCCGATACGTGGCATCAGTTATTTATTATTATCAGTACCGCGTCACCAGACTCGGCAGTGAGTCGGTCGCTCGACGTGTAATCATACGCCACGTAGCGCTTTGCTTGTATATAGAGCAGGCGCGAGCGCACGCGTAGTTTTTCCTTTTATATATCCAAACTGGTGATTATCCTTTATTTAACATGCCAGTTAAACAAAAAAGTCAATAATTTTATTACAGTTTTAAACTAGTGCATTGCCAATCGCATATCGCTATTGTGAAATTAATATTTCTGCTTGCGATAAGAGAATAAAATATGCGTTTACTAAAACGCGCGATACTGCTCGCGGTAGCGTTTACGTTTGCCGTGATACTCCTGGTTCAGATATCGGATTTAAAACCTGGGGAGTATGTGCATCCAGCAGGAAGGATCGCACGTGCAGTACGCGAGGAAAGCGCTGAAAGCACTGATAGTCAAGACAAACTGAGGGCAGTCAACTCTACCCGGCTGAAGCATAATTATGTCAAGGAGGTACGTTTACCTTGATAAGGCTTTGGTGTGAGAACTGCTCTGCTCTACCGATACTGACTTCAAGTTTCTTATAAAGTTCTGAGCCTCATTCAACAATTAAATATGTCTAAGAACCTCATTTTAGTGCTGACCGCAGCGCAGCGGTCCCTCTTTGAGAATTCCTATCGGTTTAATTCCCCTCTCGTTACAAATCATAAAAATTCATCTGCTCGTTCCATTCAAAAGTGTAATTGGTAAAGTCGTCAGTTTTTCCAAGTCATTGGCGATTTTCTCTGTGAGTTCCCGGGACCTAATAATAATTAATGGCCCCGACGAAAGTCCGATATCCTTTCATTAGTGTCCCGCCGCTGCACGAACCGCCGAGATTAAAACTTGCCCAGAACGAAAGCTTTGCGGACTCTTTTTAGAAATACTTCGTTCACGGCACGCCTTTAAGATGTGAACTGTGGTGGCTTTATGAGAAAAATATTTGCTTTCATCACTAGCGTTTTTAAGTTCCATTATAAGTAACCGTTGATATTGCGTATTCGTATTTCCTTTTACGGCAAATAGCTCTACGAAAACTTGTATTCCTTTTAAATCTATGTTCTTTTTTTAACACTTAAATGGTTCGAACAGTTTGACCTACAAACCATTTCCTAATTAAGATCTCCATCATGTAAATGATCAGGTTTTGTAATCTATAATGTTTGCTTGTTTGTTACAGATGATGCGTCATGCCTGGAATAACTACAAGCTTTACGCATGGGGCAAGAATGAACTCAAACCGATCTCCAAGAGGGCTCATCTATCCAGTGTTTTCGGAGGAGGCGACCTTGGGGCTTCCATTGTCGATGGACTTGACACACTGTACCTGATGGGACTCATGGATGAATTCCGGGAAGGTCGTGAATGGGTTGCTGAACATCTGCACATCACTGAAGTGGTATGTTTAGTAAACCTTAAGAAAGGATGTTAGTTCAATAACTATTAAGAACGGAGGATACGGGCTGTGTTTTTAAGAAGTCTCGGAATAGGAAACTGTAGCTACTTAATGAAAAAAAAAACAAAATATCGTGATTTTTTTATTTATATATATAAATGTTGACAGCCATCACAGTCAGTTGGTCCTGTGTTCTACGCTGTAGGAAGTGCGTTTGATCCTCACAGAGAACAAACATTTGTGTGATGACCCCATAATACAAGATTTGCTTAGTTCAGGGCTAGATGGCGCTGCGTCAAATGTAGTTGACCGAGCGAGCGAAGCGTCTCAGTTTTGAGATTGGCCAATAACGCTCTTGTCCGACTGTCTGTTATTATCGCCTACAGGTCGCATTTCTCAACTGATTCTTTCTAAAAATTTTTGGTCGATCGCTATTTTTATTGTAGGGATAAATAGGGGGGATATGGGCGAAGTCTATTGAAGCTTTATTTATCAACGGATTTCAATCAAATTCGCAAAGCATAGTAAAGAGTTCATTCTAAACAAAATATTGCCAAATAAAGCTTCTTTAGCTTTCAATTTTTAATTTTTTTCGGAAAATTTATACCGACATATACCAATCAGACTACGCAGTCCTCTTTGCCTTCACGAGAAGAACCCGTAGACACCAGATTCGACTTTCTAGAACCAAGGAAACGCGAGAAATCGCTAAAAGGTTTTACCCCTACTTTGCATTGTTATTATGGATTATAATAATTTTAAATGCAGGTCGAAATATTTTGAAAACCAAATGTATGGCTAGAAGAAAACACTCAAGCTCAAATAGCATCTCTGTCATCTATCATCAGTAGTCTGTGCATTCACCCCATACCGGCCATACCATTGCTATCCACAAAAAGTCCCGCATTCAATTTTCAGAGAGTTGGCCGCCTTAGTTATACCAATATCGCCACTGCAATTTCGTTCCTAGGCTCCTCGGCCCAAATGTCCATCCGTTGCGCTAAACTTATGGCAAATGGTTACGAGCAGCGGTTCCACCAATTTAGTTTATTGTTCGCCCTGGGAAATATTGAGTCACGATGTGACAGGAAATAGACTTGTTTAATTCAAGTTATTTTTCGCAAAAACTCCTTGTAACAAATGAGAACGAAAAAAACTTACCAAGTTATAAAATCCCTTTAGAAAATCAAGAACGGAGAGTAATTAAAGCCAGTTTCAATTAACTGGATTCGCGCAATTGAGCATTATCTCTGACGTTATCCAAGTTCGATAACTCTTAAATTACCCGACTGTGCCCCGCTGTTTGTATAATGTAATCGTCTTATCGTTTAGAGCATTTTTGTTCCTTAAATTCATTTAATGGGGTTGAGGAAAATTTTTATTTAGTACTGCGCTGTTGTGTGATTTATCAGCTCTTGAAAATAAAAGAGAAAATATTGAATGATATTTCATACCGTGCCTTCTAACCCAATAGTAAGCAAAGATTGTATACTCAGCATCAGAAGTTGATTACTTTTTCACAATCATTGACTCTAATCAAAGTTATCAAAGTTGCTTTTTTGACACGACTTTCGAGATTTCAACCATATAATAAAATAACTTAAATGCTAGTTTTCGTTAAAAAAATATATTTTCGAAGACAATTTGTCACTTTTGAAACTGACTGTGTGAATAAGATGAATAATAGAGTAACGACCGATGTGGCGCGGCGGGCGAATGTCCGCTTGCGACGCAAGAGGTTGCGGGTTCGATTCCCGCCTTGGGATAAATGTTTGTACGATCTGCAAATATTTATTCCGGGTGTTCTGGGTGTTTTCTATGTATAGTAAAAAATATCTATATGTATATGTAATGTATTGTATTAAGTATATCAATCATCTAGTACCCATAACACAAGCTCTGCTTAGCTTGGGGCTAGATGATGCTGTGTGGACTGTCCAGCATTATTATTATTATTACTTATCCTTTGATTCATATACACTAAACACACAAGATAAATAAAAGTTTTTGAGTTCTAATTTGCCTCTAAAACATTACTAACATAACTGTTTTAGCATAACAATGTTGAGGTTGAAGAACGTAATATGAACTGAATTATTAGCATTAATATCAATCTTCTGCAATATTGTGAAATTGTTAGAGAATTTGCATTGCTCTCTCGGAGTCGAAATTCTAATTTAGACTTCGTCTCGGCATAGTTATGTGAGAAATATTTGAATCTTGCTGAAAACTTATTTCTGAGCAATGTTTCTCCAATCTTCGTTACTAGCAAACTACCTTTTGATCACCAAGTATTGAAGGCGTATAGAAAAGTATTCTTAGTGCTATTTTCTCGGAACCGAGGAAAAGCCTTTCATTCTAGTGTTGAGCTTTTTCTTTCACGTTTCTTTTGGCTACTGAAAGCTACAAATGTTTGAGCAAAGCTTGGTCAGAAATATTATTTCTATTCAGGATTTGTTTTGTTATTTTGTTGGTCTCGAAAAAGAGACGCTTAAATGTTTTGGGCATTGTGGAGAAGATGAAATAGAAGCAAGAGTGGCGTATAAGAAGTGCGTTTTAAGATGAAGTATATCAGGATCGTAGCCAGTGAAAATCCGTGGTCTCTGTCTACTCTTATAAGCGTGATATTATATTATAATAGGTAGTGTTTATTTACAGAAAAGCGCGTGCTAGGCTTATAATTGCAAAACAAAGGATTGTTCTAGATTGACACACAGCCTGGACGTAAACATTTACGAAACATTGTGGTGGCCTACAATAAAAATAATTGAGTGTGATATTAACAGTCGTTGAAACATGCGACCGTTTATGTGCCAGTGTATTAATTGCAATAGCAAGTAATTGGGTGTTTTAATTACTTCCATATCTGATGGATTAGTCAGTGCGTACGTGTATGAGCTATTGGTCATTTCTGGTGGCGGAGTTGGCTGCCCGAAAGCTTCCGTTATCGAACCATGAGCCTGGATCGACAACTTAACGAGCCTTTCGAAGCATAAGAGCACTCAGATGTAAATGCTACTAGTGGTAACCTATCCAAATGAATGCGCAAAACGATGCTTATAGGTATTTGTGTCAATTAGTTAGGAACTTAGTTGGAATAACCAAGCTAGCTGTGCTAAGAGCAATTTGCTTTCCTCGTGATGGATACTGGTGTAAGACGTGTACTTTGATTACACCGAATCAACGTAAAAATATCACTGACAAACATAACAGCGACTGTGTGAATTTAACAGGCATCATTGACTATAACAGTTTATAGTATTTTTTTGCACACACGGCAGATTTTAATCTGATTTTTGTGTTTCAGGACTCAGAACTATCAGTTTTCGAGACGACGATTCGCTTTATAGGTGGTCTTCTCTCCTGCTACGCTCTGACAGGCGATTCCGTGTTCAAAGACAAAGCTGCCGCGGTCGCTGACGCATTGCTGCCAGCCTTTGAGACCCCTACTGGCTTGCCATATGCCCTTATTAACCCGGCGACTAAGGTGAGTCTTATTCATTTTCAATTTAAGGTATTTTCAAGGACAGAACTGTGGTAGACCAGTCCTCCTAAACGGTAGGTCTTGTGATCCTGGTGAGGAAACCGCGGCTTAGTCGGCTTGCAATAAAATCATATAAAACGGAGGCGAAAGCCTGTTTACTAACTGTTGAAAGAGAGCAGACTCGCAAAAATTTCCGCATAGGTGATAGGGCAACGATGGCAGAACAATAAATTCCATTTTCTGTGGTTCACACATCAAAAGATCAAAAAATTTTATTCAGAAATTACAAGATTAATAATATCTAATTGAAGTAAGTGTTGCTTAAACTTTTTTATTCTAATGATATAACGTCTTCGTCTAACGTTCCATCATTCAAACTGCTGAGCAGCCTACATTGATATAAATCAAAAGATCAACACTCAAACTATAAACGTTATTGCTTAAAATAAATACTGTCACTGTTTGTCATCACCTATTTGTAAGAGACGACAATAATATAACATAAACAGTATGACAGCCGTCACAACCGCTGTAGGTGGTGGGTTCGATCCCCACCGAGAACAAACATTTGTGTGATGAACATAGATGTTTGTTCTCTGTCTGGGTGTTATATTTTATTCTATAGTTTTTAAGTATTCTATCAGTCATCTGGTTCCCATAGTAGAAGCTATGCTTAGTTAGGAGCGTAAAAATGACAACAAAAAAGTATTTATTATTTAGTCATTTATCTTTCGACAGATTTTTATAAGGCCTTTAGTTGTATCACATTGATCGACAATCATGGTGAAGGAATGCCCAGGATTTAGTAACCATTGACTGGGGCCCGTACAGGTTATAATGGAGTTACCAGTTTCCATGACCATTTTGCTATAATGAGTATTCCAACTCTCGCGTCTTGATTGCGTATCCCTTGACAGGTCGGCGACAAGCGATAACATGCTCCTCATTGCTGTGATACGCATGTAGCTTTTTGTGTTAACGGCCCGGTTGAAGGCGAAATACCCATTTCGAAGCCCCCCGCTTCAGTCATACTATACATACATATGCATTGCACTGCGTAGTTAGAGCTCAACAAGCGCTTAAAATTTGCCATCTAGCGAGTATCACTCGAACTACATGTTCAACTCACTGTCATTGCATTTGGTCGTCTAGGGTCATTGTGCTAGTTGTCGAACTATTAGCGGAGTGTCCAACTAAACTAGGCCAATTTATTAGTATGCAATATTTACTAGATATCTACTGAAAGTGTTTTACATGGTTCCACGCATGATCAAGTTATATTCAAAATAAAAAAAAGACCCAAACATTAATATTTGAAATTCAAAATGATAGTGCAACTGATGGTGCATGTCATACCTACCTACAGTAAGCAAGTAGGTAGGTAAAGAAACAAACGCTGATTACGAATATCTGGTCAGATTTGAAATTCAAAATGGCGGGTACAAATCATGATACAAAAAACTGACATGGGTGTCGTTTTCGACTAATTTGGGGGTGCCGATTACGAATATCTGGTCAAATTTGAAATTCAAAATGGCGGATACAAATCATGATACAAAAAACTGACATGGGTGTCGTTTTCGATTAATTTGGGGGTGCTGATTACGAATATCTGGTCAGATTTGAAATTCAAAATGGCGGATGCAAATGATGGAACAAAAAACTGAAATGGGAGTCGTTTTCGACTAATTTGGGGGTGCTAATTACAAATATCTTGTCAGATTTGAAATTCAAAATGGCGGGTACAAATCATGATACAAAAAACTAACATGGGTGTCGTTTTCTACTAATTTGGGGGTGCTGATTACGAATATTTGGTCAAATTTGAAATTCAAAATGGTGCATGCAAATGATGGTACAAAAAACTGACATGGGTGTCGTTTTCGACTAATTTGGGGGTGCTGATTACGAATATCTGGTCAAATTTGAAATTCAAAATGGCGGATACAAATCATGATACAAAAAACTGACATGGGTGTCGTTTTCTACTAATTTGGGGGTGCTGATTACGAATATCTGGTCAGATTTGAAATTCAAAATGGCGGATGCAAATGATGGAACAAAAAACTGACATGGGTGTCGTTTTCGACTAATTTGGGGGTGCTGATTACAAATATCTTGTCAGATCTGAAATTCAAAATGGCGGGTACAAATCATGATACAAAAAACTGACATGGGTGTCGTTTTCTACTAATTTGGGGGTGCTGATTACGAATATCTGGTCATATTTGAAATTCAAAATGGCGCATGCAAATGATGGTACAAAAAACTGACATGGGTGTCGTTTTCGACTAATTTGGGGGTGCTGATTACGAATATCTGGTCAAATTTGAAATTCAAAATGGCGGATACAAATCATGATACAAAAAACTGACATGGGTGTCGTTTTCGATTAATTTGGGGGTGCTGATTACGAATATCTGGTCAAATTTGAAATTCAAAATGGCGCATGCAAATGATGGTACAAAAAACTGACATGGGTGTCGTTTTCTACTGATTTGAGGGTGCTGATTACGAATATCTGGTCAGATTTGAAATTCTAAATGGCGGATGCAAATGATGGAACAAAAAACTGACATGGGTGTCGTTTTCGACTAATTTGGGGGTGCTGATTACAAATATCTTGTCAGATCTGAAATTCAAAATGGCGGGTACAAATCATGATACAAAAAACTGACATGGGTGTCGTTTTCTACTAATTTGGGGGTGCTGATTACGAATATCTGGTCAAATTTGAAATTCAAAATGGCGCATGCAAATGATGGTACAAAAAACTGACATGGGTGTCGTTTTCTACCGATTTGGGGGTGCTGATTACGAATATCTGGTCAGGTTTAAAATTCAAAATGGCGGATTCAAATGATGGTACAAAAAACTGACATGGGTGTCGTTTTCGATTAATTTGGGGGTGCTGATTACGAATATCTGGTAAGATTTGAAATTCAAAATGACGGATGCAAATGATGGTACAAAAAACTGACATGGGTGTCGTTTTCGACTGATTTGGGGGTGCCGATTACGAATATCTTTTAGAGTTTTTTTTCGAGTTTTTTGTACCATCATTTGCACCCGCAATTTTGAATGTCAAATCTAACCAGATTTTCGTAATCAGCGCCTCCAAATTAGTCGGAAAAGACCCCCATGTCAGTTTTTTGTACCATGATTACGAATATCTGGTCAAATTTGAAATTCAAAATGGCGGGTACAAATCATGGTACAAAAAACTGACATGGGGGTCTTTTCCGACTAATTTGGGGGTGCTGATTACAAATATCTGATCAGATTTAAAATTCAAAATGGCGGGTACAAATGATGGTACAAAAAACTGACATGGGTGTCGTTTTCTACTAATTTGGGGGTGCCGATTACGAATATCTGGTCAAATTTGAAATTCAAAATGGCGCATGCAAATGATGGTACAAAAAACTGACATGGGTGTCGTTTTCTACTAATTTGGGGGTGCTGATTACGAATATCTGGTCAAATTTGAAATTCAAAATGGCGCATGCAAATGATGGTACAAAAAACTGACATGGGTGTCGTTTTTTACTGATTTGGGGGTGCTGATTACGAATATCTGGTCAGATTTAAAATTCAAAATGGCGGATTCAAATGATGGTACAAAAAACTGACATGGGTGTCGTTTTCGATTAATTTGGGGGTGCTGATTACGAATATCTGGTCAGATTTGAAATTCAAAATGGCGGATACAAATCATGATACAAAAAACTGACATGGTTGTCGTTTTTGATTAATTTGGGGCTGCTGATTACGAATATCTGGTCAGATTTGAAATTCAAAATGACGGATGCAAATGATGGTACAAAAAACTGACATGGGTGTCGTTTTCGACTGATTTGGGGGTGCCGATTACGAATATCTTTTAGAGTTTTTTTTCGAGTTTTTATCGAGTTTTTTGTACCATCATTTCTACCCGCCATGTTGAATGTCAAATCTAACCAGATTTTCGTAATCAGCAACCCCAAATTAGTCGGAAAAGACCCCCATGTCAGTTTTTTGTACCATGATTACGAATATCTGGTCAAATTTGAAATTCAAAATGGCGGGTACAAATCATGGTACAAAAAACTGACATGGGGGTCTTTTCCGACTAATTTGATTTGTACCCGCCATTTTGAATTTCAAATCTGACCAGATATTCGTAATCAGCACCCCCAAATTAGTAGAAAACGACACCCATGTCAGTTTTTTGTATCATGATTTGTATCCGCCATTTTGAATTTAAAATTTGACCAGATATTCGTAATCAGCACCCCCAAATTAGTAGAAAACGACACCCATGTCAGTTTTTTGTATCATGATTTGTATCCGCCATTTTGAATTTCAAATTTGACCAGATATTCGTAATCAGCATCCCCAAATTAGTCGAAAACGACACCCATGTCAGTTTTTTTGTATCATGATTTGTATCCGCCATTTTGAATTTAAAATTTGACCAGATATTCGTAATCAGCACCCCCAAATTAGTAGAAAACGACACCCATGTCAGTTTTTTGTATCATGATTTGTATCCGCCATTTTGAATTTCAAATTTGACCAGATATTCGTAATCAGCATCCCCAAATTAGTCGAAAACGACACCCATGTCAGTTTTTTTGTATCATGATTTGTATCCGCCATTTTGAATTTCAAATTTGACCAGATATTCGTAATCAGCACCCCCAAATTAGTAGAAAACGACACCCATGTCAGTTTTTTGTATCATGATTTGTATCCGCCATTTTGAATTTAAAATTTGACCAGATATTCGTAATCAGCACCCCTAAATTAGTAGAAAACGACACCCATGTCAGTTTTTTGTATCATGATTTGTATCCGCCATTTTGAATTTAAAATTTGACCAGATATTCGTAATCAGCACCCCCAAATTAGTAGAAAACGACACCCATGTCAGTTTTTTGTATCATGATTTGTATCCGCCATTTTGAATTTAAAATTTGACCAGATATTCGTAATCAGCACCCCCAAATTAGTAGAAAACGACACCCATGTCAGTTTTTTGTATCATGATTTGTATCCGCCATTTTGAATTTCAAATTTGACCAGATATTCGTAATCAGCACCCCCAAATTAGTCGAAAACGACACCCATGTCAGTTTTTTTGTATCATGATTTGTATCCGCCATTTTGAATTTCAAATTTGACCAGATATTCGTAATCAGCACCCCCAAATTAGTAGAAAACGACACCCATGTCAGTTTTTTGTACCATGATTTGTACCCGCCATTTTGAATTTCAAATCTGACCAGATATTCGTAATTAAATTTAATAACAAATTAAATTCTATTCTATTCTATTCTATTCTTCTATTCTAATTTAGTAGGTATTTCTATGAATCTTGTCTGCCTCCCTTCTAACCTATGTCGCAGTAGATCTAAATAAGTATAGTACCTACCTACTTCATAGTAGGGCTAGTCATATGCACAAATATAGAAAAAATGAAATGATAAAATGGCAACTCCACCTATTTCCGTATTTTCGACCGGTGGTGCGGCGGCAGTCGGAGGGTCGTCGGGTAGCGACGCGCCGCCGCCGCGCCGCCGCCCGCGCCGCGACGAAGGTAAGGTAGGGAAGGGGGTTAGGGGAACGCCTATGTTCAACCGTAAACAATCTACAACTACAAACGACTACGTAAAGAAATAATAAATAAAATGAAATAATAATAATAATATTTGACCCCACATAATAAAAATACATAAATTGGTAGGTAGGTAGCTAGTAGGTACATCCTTACATAAAAACTGGTTGGATGGTAGGTTAGGTAGATGAGATAAATAGACGTACGGTACTTAGGTACTTTCACCCGTCGCATTACACATGCTTTCGCTCTCATGATTTTCATAAGTTGTTTTTTTTAACTTTTTTTTATTACCCATACTTTTAGATACGAGTAAATATAGAACTGAACTAGCTGAAATATTGACTAGAACACACTTTGTTATTAGAGTTTTTGTTTAAAAGTCCCGCGCTTTTAAATCACGTCGATCGTGAGCTTGGTCAGTGTACGGTGGAGAGGCACAGGTCCGTCGCTGGCCGTTGCCGCTGAGTGAGTGAGGGCAGGCGGTGACAGTGACGCTATAACGTCTAATCCACTCGTAAAAAAGAGATGGCAATAGCGCGTGTGTCGTATTTGTAAACGTCGTAAGTGCAATAACACAAAATATTTTTTTAAATATAATAAAAATAAGCTTACTGTATAATCCGTACAGTAAAGTATTTAATATGAACATAATAATTTTTTTTTGTAAAAATCATTTGTTACATTGCTACACTTTCATAGCACTGACTTAATAAAGTATTTCCAGCGCCTAATTTGAAATTTATATTCTATCGAGAAAATTTTATCTAATCGTGTTTTCAATTTTTATAGTTATAGATATGCTCAATTTGATACTCATACTTAAAATTTAACCCGCTCAGAGTTCTATGCGATGATTTACAGTAAACGCCGTGAACCTCGTTTCTATTGAAGGGAGCCCTTAAGAAACTGCAGGCAGCATTATATCTTGGAGCGTGGGAGGATAAATTGTGTTAATAATGTATTCGGGAACTGAAACATATTGAAATGTTTCAGTCATGAATATATTCATGATTGATTTCCTTTCTCTTGGTATAACCATGTGCTAACTAAAAAACTGAAAATAGTGATAAGAATCAGTATGGTTTTTCACGCAGAAATATGTTTCAGTCATGAATATATTCATGATTGATTTCCGTTCTCTTGGTATAACCATGTGCTAACTAAAAAACTGAAAATAGTGATAAGAATCAGTATGGTTTTTCACGCAGAAATAGTCAAAGTATTACAACAACCGCTAGAGTTTATATTCAGGCGTTGAACAATCCACCATCAAACAATTCAACCTACTCGGATAATGAATGAATAGGCATAAGAAACTTCAAATTGCCAGCAACCATATAGTTTTTTTTATTATTTTTGATATTGATGATTTAAGCCACCTGACGTTAAGAGGTAACCATCTCCTATATATAAAGCATCACCGTTAGAAATAAGGCTGTTAGGAACGTGCCCTACGATGCACCATCAACCTGAAGTCTACTACACGCCTCATGTGGTGCCTGTAATTTTACATTGCTTGGTAGAAATAGGCATGGTAGTTTTGGACGAGCCCTTCACAAAGAGCCCTATTCTATTACTACTAAAGTATTGTCAAGATCACGTCAAAGTGAGTTCATAGCCAACTTAATCACTGTTGGATGAATTATTGATTAGGGGGGCTGATCAGTGTATGAATTCCAGTTAATCTACTGCGTGACCTGATTTCACGTATCATAAAATATCAATGTCATAATTATGTGTATTTTATGGGCAAGGCAATCATGGTGCGACGTCCGGCGACGATGGCCTTGATGTAATAACTATCGATCATTAAAGACATCTTATCCTTCTGACTGACTGACTGACATATAGACAACGCACAGCCTTAACCACTGGTCGTAGAGATTTGACATTTTAAGGATATATTTGTCTTGGTGCGTAGAGGCATACTAAGAAAGAAATTCAAACCCTGATAGGGTACAGCAGCGCGCGTTTTGCTAGTAAATCATCATCGACATCACATAAAAGAGATCTAATGTTAGTGATTTTGCCTGCGCTCAAATAATATAACGTAACTTTCTGCACCAAAAAACTGATTATTTTAAAATTTTAATTAAACAAAATCAACAGTAAATGCAACCACAAACTGATCTTATGATCCGTAGGAAATAATCGCAAAATACAGTTGTCGTCGCCTGTACCTACGTTGCTTATCATGCTAGTCTGAATAAACTGGGGAATTTTACGGTTATCGCTCAGGCTCATAGGCCATACAAGTATTATAGATAAACACAAAAAAATTGGCTTGAGAAAATATTGTTTTGAAACCGTTGGACGACTGTACAAAAACAAAATCGGAGAATTCTGTAGTTACCTCCTAACGTCTAATATGCAACATAACATGCATATTTTCAACTCGCCCGCGTTAAGTTATTTTTATACAAAGTTTTTAGACTAGCTGTATTTTAATCTAACATCTAACTTTTTAATACAAAACCATTCATTTATTGTGCATGCGCTGATAGGGTAGGGTAGAATTATATCGAATCAACAACACATATATAAAGAATACCTGTACACGTAATTCGCACGTGAAGCACACAAATCAAGAGCTAAGTGTGATAAAAAGCTCCCTCCTTCTCGCTTCTGATATCTTAATGTATTAATTAATATATTCATCAATACAATTATAAGAATCTTTGTCCTGACTGACTAATTGGCTAACTGACATTTAGACAACGCACAGTTTTAAAGCACTAATCGTAGAGACTTGAAATATTCGGCATATATTTGTCTTGGTGCGTAGAGGTGTACTAAGAATCTAAGATCTTCTAGGCTTGGTCGTGAGGAACTGGCGCTTAGATTCACCTAGATTTAAGACGTTTCAAGATGATCCCTGCGGATATTACTGAATAAATGTTTTTTGATTTTGACTTTGAGAAAGAAATTAACAAAGTTCAACCCCAAAAACGGTACAGCAGAGGTTGAAGTTTGTATGAAAATAGCTTCACGCGGACGTAGTCGCGCGCGATTCGCTAGTGTATTAAAATAACAAGTGAAAACATTCAAGTTACGTTTCGGTACGGAACAGTGAAGTAAGTCTTTTAGGCTCTGGTTCAGATGACACTTACACAATGAAGTCAGCACTATCTCGTTTTACGATTGGGAAACCGGATACCGAGTGTTTAAGATGAATAACTATGAAAAAACAACAGATTTGCTGATGAAATGGCCTAATTTAGAAGTTTATTTCCACACAGCTGTCAGTTTCTTCTGTAGTTTAACAGTCAGTGCCGTATTGTACTCATAATAAGCCTGAATGAGTCTACTGCATAGGCTCCATATTTAATAATAATGTTAAACACAGAATGTTAATGTTAATGTGTATGTTGACAGCCGTCACATCTCAGTTCGTAGTAACCCTGCTTTCTGTGCTGTAGGTGGTGGGTTCGATTCCCATCGAGAACAAACATTTGTATGATGAATATAGATGTTTGTTCTGTGCCTGGGTGTTATATTGTATTCTAAGTATGTATTTACAAAAAAAAAGTATATAAATATTCTATCAGTCATCCGGTTCCCATAGTACAAACAAGCTATGCTTAGTTTGTAAAAATGTCCACAAATATTTATTTATTTATTTATTTAATGTTTTACAGGCAACTATTATTTTATAACAAAAACATTGGCCCATAGATTCCTTATAACCAACACACATATTTCACAAGTAAGGCGTTGCTTGCTGTGTGTGACGCATGCTTGGTGTCTTATGTCAGGCTTCCGATGAACTTCTTGATATTTGGGGGAGTTTATTGTAGTTGTACCTTGGTAGGCGGATTGGTCACCAGTGTCGCTCTTATGTATGTCTCATGTCTTGTGTATCCTGCTGCTTCTTTCTTCTTTCAAACGTAAAATATAAAGATACTATGGTATTTTATTTTTTAATGGAAATGGGCTAGGCACGAACGAAGGACAGATGACAGGTAGAATTGGTACCCACTTGATAAAAAGCGTAGACCAGGTAGACTTCGCAAATGAGCCACTTGGAGTAAAGTAGCTGAATATAGGATATGGATATAGGATGAGATGTAAACAAATGGAGCAGACTTTTACTGCTTTTGCAGATAAATACATCAAGACGAAACAAAAAAGTTGCTAAATTTAGGCGTGACTAATACTTTTACCCTGATACCAATAAACTCGGCGCAGCGCTGAAATAGTTACTACCACCATGCCTATTTCTGCCGCAATCAGCTTGCTGTGTTCCGGTTGAAGGGGGTACCGGTGTGATTACAGACACACGAGGCTTAACACCTGTGTGCCTCAGGTGGATGTCGCAGAGTAGTGCATCGTAGGGCACGTTCACGAGCGTAATCTGCGGGGCAATGCTTTTTGTTATAGTTAATGGTAACCACTTAACATCATGTGGGCCTTCTGTTTGTTCCATCAGCAAGTCATATAAAACAAAAAAAATCGTGTTTCGTTTTTTCGTTGGCAGGAAGTTTTAACATCAAAAGACACGGTGTAACTGGGGGCGAATGTAACTAGTGTAACCAAAAGTTATTTAGAAAATTTATTATAGTGTGTAAGAAAAAACATACCTAAAGCTTTTATTAATTTGCCAGGCGAGCCGACAATACCACTGGGCGGGTCCGAACAGTATTCTATCCGAACTGGGCACGCTACATCTGGAGTTCACGTACCTGAGTGACGTCACAGGACGCGATAGTAAGTAGTACCTCCCACTGTTAAG
Organism: Electrophaes corylata; assembly: GCA_947095575.1. Lineage (NCBI taxonomy): Eukaryota > Metazoa > Arthropoda > Insecta > Lepidoptera > Geometridae > Electrophaes > Electrophaes corylata. The sequence goes on along the minus strand of OX352707.1, from coordinate 3,583,752 downwards.
GTCCACGCCCACTCATACGTTCCATAAGTGAACTGCTGACGTCGGCTCGACCCAGAATGGGACCCAACGGCGATTTCGCCCACTTTCGATTAGGCATTTAGGAAGTTACCTTATTTATCCTAAAGTTATATTCATATGTGCGCATTGTCAGTGTTCTCAAATGGTGAAAAAAGTATATAACGTCAGTGGAAAGGAAAAAATGCTAAAGTGCCAAAATGCTACTGTGGGAAATTAAGGTTTAAGGTTAATTAACTTTAAACCTTAATTTCTCACAGTAGCATTTTGGCGCTTTAGCATTTTTTCCTTTCCACTGACGATAAGTATTCTATCATTCATCTGGTTCCCATAATACAAGCTATGCTTAGTTTGGGGCTAAATGGTGTTGTGTAAAAATGTCCACAAATATTTATTTATTAGTTCCATATTATATTAGTACTTATGGCTATATTTTGTTGGAAATAAACATTATCTTATCTTAAACATTATCTTATCTTATATTGTAATGTATGTATAAATACAGTTTACAGAGAGAAGGTCGATCGGATACGTGAGGTGCTCCACAATATGGACAAGCCTGGGGATCTGTACCCGAACTTCGTTAACCCACGCACCGCTCAGTGGGGACAGAGTGAGTACATTTTTATATTCATCTCACTTTTGTGTGGCGATGTGGCGCGGCGGGCAAATGTCCGCCTGCGACGTAGGAGGTTGCGGGTTCGATTCCCGCCTTGGGATAAATGTTTGTACGATCTGCAAATATTTATTCCGGGTGTTCTGGGTATTTTCTATGTATAATAAAAAATATCTATGTATGTAATGTACTGTATTAAGTATATCAGTCATCTAGTACCCATAACACAAGCTCTGCTTAGCTTGGGGCTAGATGATGCTGTGTGGATTGTCCAGCATTATTATGGAGAAAAAAGTGGATAAGTACTAATTTATTTTCCAGGGCACATGTCATTGGGAGCGCTCGGCGACTCGTTCTACGAGTACCTGCTGAAAGCATGGCTGATGTCGGGTCAGGCAGACGAACAAGCGCGAATCATGTTCGACACGTCCATGCAGGCCGCGTTAGACAAGATGCTACGAGTCTCTCCATCAGGGATGGCGTATCTGGCTGAGCTCAAGTACGGACGTGTCTTTGAGGAGAAGATGGACCATCTGTCGTGTTTTGCAGGTATTTATTATCTACATTCCACACACACGCTTCGCTCGTAATTGAGGTTAATACACATCGTGCGAAGTACGGGCCTCAGGCGTTGTCAAAGTCAAAGTCAAAAAGCGTTTATTCAGTAATATCCGCAGGGATCATCTTAAAACGTCTTAGTGAATCTAAGCTCCTTAAAGACATACATACCTACTGTTAGCATAATATGGCTAGAAGGAATAGTATCTACCTATGTACTCATAGCCTACCTACCATTGTAATGTAACCGACGTCTGGTTTTAATAAATATTTATGTTTCTATTTCTATTCTATCTTAAAACGTCTTAGTGAATCTGAGCGCCAGTTCCTTGCGACCGCACGTATACGGTTGTCATAACCAGTATGGAACTGTAGATCGAGGAACCGTACACCGTATTCTCAAATATTGTAACACTTATTCTCTCGTCTACCGTTGGTACTTGAACAAAATATAAGCTGCTGTGTCTAGGACCTCCACAGTTTTTAGTTAAAAAACTGGCTTCGCTCGTCCACGACGTACTTACTTCAGTAGGTCCATAATTTAAAACGAGTTGATTTAAGACTCCGATTGTCCATAAAGCAACAATTTTCTGATTGTAAAACAGATGGCCCACCTGGCGTTAAGTGGTTACCATCACGTATACCTAATAAACATTGTCATGCAGGTCAGTTTTATTGAAACGTGTTCTACTATGCACTGCCGTGAGTCTATCAACCTGGGGTATACAAGTGTTAGGGCTCACGTGCCTCTAAATTCCACACCCTTTAAACTGGAACACAGCAAGCTGCTTCGCGGTAGAAATAGGCATGGTGGTAGTACTTCCCCGGATGACCTATAAGAGCTATACTACTTTTCGTCCCAGCGCTCAATTCTAACAAATCATTGTATATTTCCAGGCGGTATGTTTGCGCTAGCTTCAACGACATTAGACAACTCCCTATCGGAGCGTTACATGGACGTGGCGCACAAGCTCACGCACACATGTCACGAGAGCTACGCGCGCTCGGAAACCAAACTGGGACCTGAAGCATTCAGGTAAGATTACTACTACTTGGGGAAAAAAAATTGTGCAAAACCAATGCTCTCAAACGGTGAAGGAAATCATCATGAAAAACCCGACGTGTTAAGGATGTCTTTCCTATTGTTACAGCTGACTAGGAAATTGGTATAGTTGCTGAAAAGCCTAATGCTATTTTTATTTATTTATCTTATTTAATTTCGTCTATTGTTTGGTTCTTATACTCCACGTGCGTCCATTAGTAATTCTACAGATCTGATTGTCTGTCAGATTATTTCTTATCTTATTGAGGGACATTTTACAGTACTGTCTACTCGTTATCTCGTTCAAAATTGAGATATCTCTTTATATCTTCCTGTGCTAACATGGCAGTGCCAAAAATCTATCTCGTTCTGTCAAATGGAGACTTAAATGCTCATGTTTTTCTTATCTGTGGGTCTTTTGTCTATAATTTCTAAAATATCCATCAATAGAAAAAGTATCTCGTGTCAAGCGCGACATATCTCACGTTGCACATCTTAGCCCGGCTGGAGTATTCGGAAGTGGTCTTATTACACCCGATATATAATAAAAAATATCTATATATGTAATGTATTGTATTAAGTATATCAGTCACCTAGTACCCATAACACAAGCTCTGCTTTGCTTGGGGCTAGATGATGCTGTGTGGATTTTCCAGCATTATTATTATTATTATTATGTATTATCCCGTTTTGTGTATACTTAGATTCTCTGGAGCGGTAGAGGCGCGTGCTCAGAAGACGAACGAGAAGGTATACATCCTCCGTCCCGAGACCTTTGAGAGTTACTTCATCATGTGGCGACTCACCAAGCAGCAGAAGTACCGCGATTGGGGTTGGGAAGCTGTTCAGGTCAGTATCAAACAAATATCCTTAACCTTGACCCTTGGCTATCCAGCTCAGTTGGTAGAAGCTCCACCTTCTATGTATATATAGGACTAGAGGCCACTCGCAGCTTCGCCCGCGTGGCAGTTTTTTCCCGTTCCCGTTATTTTTTCGGGATAAAAAGTAGCCTATGTAGTATTCCAGATTACAATCTATATTTATTCCAAATTTCATACAAATCGGTCCACTGGTTAGAGCGTGAAAGAGGAACAAACATCCATCCATCCATCCAAACATTCGCATTTATAATATTAGTAGGATGTATGTATAATGTAAGCCAGGTACATGATAGATTTATTACTTTTTATTGAAAATTAAAATATTATAAGTAGGTATGCACCTACATGTTTGGGAAAGACGTAAATTTATTTCCCTCTTTTTTTCTAAATTGTAAATAAATATTGACAAACTTCACACAACGCTCTCTATGATAAGCTAAGATAAGCTTGTACTATGGGAACCAGATAGCTGAGCACTTTTTTTTCTCAATGAATACTTACAAAGAACAGACACTTGTATTCATCAACGCTTTGTGATGGCTTTCCTTATATTATAATGGGAACTTTTGTAACTAGTTTTAAGATTTAGGTTAGAAACGGTTGTCTGGAAGAAATCGCTGTGCGCGATAAGACCGCCGATTGCAGGGCTTTGTTCATGATTAATTATCTATGTTAAGTGCACATTTTCTACATAAGTTAGCCCTCAATAAAGAAATTTTTATTTGATTTGATTTGATAATAATGTGCGCTTTATTGCAGGCATTGGAGAAGCATTGCCGCGTAGAAGGCGGGTACACAGGACTAGTCAACGTGTACCAAGCCGAACCACAAGGTGATGACGTGCAACAGAGCTACTTCCTCGCTGAGACGCTCAAGGTAAACACAACAAGTTAGAGCGAGAAGACTAGTATTTGTTACTACTGCCTAATTTTACTAGTAAAGTTTGTGGGTTTGTGAGGTTGTAGGGGGATCTCTGGATCTATTGAACCAGAGATTTTTAAAAATTCTTTTACCAATAGAAAGCCACGTTCTTTGTGAGTGTCATAAGCTATATATTAACCCGAAAAATGAAAATTTAAAAGGTTTATCGCCCAAAGAAGTGGGCACGGATTAGTTATTTTGATAAAAATATTGCCCGTACTGAATAACCCATTTATTTTTATCACAATACTCGTAGTATTCCATTTATGGTGTAAATTCGTTTACAGCTAAATTCCAATGATTAATTGATCGAATCCAATGATAGTATAATATTTTAGTATGTGACTTAGTATATCTTAGTATATACGTGGTAACTTGATACAGAGACGCAAATTACTTCACTTTGCTAATGCTAGCAAAGTCTGTTAGTATTCTGTGATAAAGTAAAATTATAAGTTATAGCCATCTTTATTATTTCAATGTAAAAGAAAAAGATGGCCACATATCTTTCATAACTCTCATAACCGACAGTTCTTATTTTGTTCTTTTCAGTATCTATACCTGCTATTCGCCGACGACTCTCTCCTGCCTCTCGACGAATGGGTGTTCAACACAGAAGCGCATCCACTGCCCATTAAAGGCAAGAATCCACTGTACCGCTCTGCCATAAATATCATACCAATGCCGCAGTTAGGTCACATCACGGCAACAGACTAAGTAAGTCCACTCAGACATAGGCCTTAAACATTTGTCATGATTTTAAGCAAAAACAACTTCAATGTTTAGAAGTTTTTGGAAAAACGTCCCTTTTCCTTAGTCAAAAAGCGTCAAAAGTTGTCATTATTCTATTAATCAAAAATATATTTTGTTAAATTTGTATTAGCCGGTACATTGCTATAGTGTACTATAACTGTGAGTAATCGAGACCTACCTATGGTCGTAGTAATATATCTTATAGAAGACATAAACATGTTCTGCATGGGACTGAAATCACGACAAGCGCTTTCGTACGGGAAGAAAACACGAAATTTTGGAATTGGAAAGGATTTATCATAACTCTCATTATGACGACCATTTTTGTCATATTTTCTACGACAATTTTGTATAAGTTTGATTGTTTAAAACCTAACAAAACTCAAATAGAATGCCAATCAGTCAAAATCTTAGCGATTTTTTTCTGATGCAGCAAAGTGTAGTGTAGTAATCGTGTCTCTAAGGTAAAAAAAAATTATTAATCGTGTGCCTAACGGTAAAACTATTTTCAACTTGTGTAATACGACATGTTTTTTGCTAACTTAAAACCCGTATCATTCACTAACAAAACACGAAAAGCGTTTTCGGAAAGACTGCTTTTTAAACGGGGCCATACACGATGCTACCAACTACCAAAATGCCCATTTAAAAGACAACCCGTCTCAGTTCAAAATCATCTGGTTAGCCGTGTCGGGACCTCGCACAAACGCACGCTCGCATTAGTTAATGAGAATAAAAATTGTTCTACGGACTACGACCCTTATGCCTTAGTAACGGATCTTTGTATAATGAGGAAACGGGCAAATTTGCCTCCAATTGCATAAAACGCTGTGCTGTCATGTTCTTTAAGTTCACTTCACATCTGACCTGTCAGTTTGCCTTTGATAAAAAGGCGGTGGGGTGGAGGATTCGTTTTCTGTCATATTAGGAAGCAACATTGTATTTTCATTTTAATTGTTTTTCTAGTGTTACTTTAAGTTCTGATGGGTAATTTTGGTGGTATTTTAACCATTGCTGGTATTTGGACTTGCGGTCTTAGCACAAGTGTGAACAGTTGAAATGAAAGTGTGTTATGTGGCATCCTGATTTGAACAAAAATGTTGTCCATTAGTTTTGAAGAAAAATGCCATCTTTTTCTTCAAAACCAATAACAGCCGAACTTACTTTTTTTACCGACTCGACTTGACTAAGAAGTATTTTATTCAACGCACTGGACATTGGCAAAATTGTCCGAATGACGGACACATGCCACAAAAAAAAAGGCGGTGGCAAATTTTAAAACTAACTTACACTGGGTTTCTTAAAGCGTGCTACACAGGAATAACCATTCCAAACTAACCTATCTCTATTTAGAAGTGATTATGATAACTCCTCTAGGGTATAACGTCACAATACGTCCAAATAATTTACTTGGTTGTTTATTTCTTAGCATACCTACTCTTATTAAGTTACCTATGTGTTGTGAAGTTTATAAGGGGTGAAGTTCTTCCAAATGCTTTGAATAGTGACGGGCTGATCTAGCAGGACTAAGATTTATAAATTTATAAATACAAACTCTTTCCTGCGACTAAATTCGGTTTGGAATCCTTGAAATTTGAATTTGTACAAAGATTATATTAGTTAGTATATTAATTATAAACTCGTGAACTAGTCGCATAGGCGTCGCGTTAATGGGTTTTGGATGATTGGTGAAGAGCAAATCCTACTTATATCCGGCTTCACAGTGTCCAACGCCATCGCTTTCTACTTTCTCTTTGCATTCACGCCAGCGAATAGAGAAAATTGTACGAAAATTACATGAATTTGAAAAATGTCTAAGTTTACATACAATTTTGTCTTTCTTATATCGAGAACGAAAACAGAAAGTGGATCTTACCTATCAAGGTAAAATAGTACCCAAATAGAACCATATTGAGTAACATTTTAATTAAATATTAGTTGATGCTAATATTGTTACTCATAATAAATATATATATATATATACTTACTCAACATTATGTTCATCATAAATGTTACTCAACATTATTGTATTTGGGTACTATTTTATTCTTATTGTTTTAAAATGAGCATTTGTATGTTATTTGTGGTAACACTGGAATACCATCTTGCTATATTTTATACTCACTTAAAACTATATACTTATCAATCAGACAATTAAATATACTCTTATGAATAAATATAAATATATCCCCTTTTGACATTTTGGTATTTCTGAGTTTTGAGATATAGCCTAAATTATTATAGACGGTTGTGCGACTGAGTATAGTGCAAATAATGAGTAAATGTTATGTAATCAACTTGAACATGCTAAAGGTGAACGCTCGCTAGCCAGCAGCGAACAGAAAACTGCTAGGTTAAGTATCGCAAATTTCGTGATTGATTTCGTGTTATCAAGTGATTGGATGCGTGCGCTGTGGACGAGTGAGCGTTCACCCTTAAACCGACATTGCTCAAGTCAATTATCAAAGAGTGAATGGTACTTTTAGTGTAAATATAGTGTTTAGATAATCACAATTATATAAACCAGATTTTGATTCCTTGAGTTGCTCTCCCTTATAACCGTAAATGACAATATACATACATTAATAGTTATAATATATTATGCATTAATGTCCATTTTTAAATATATTTGATAAGTAGATAAATTCAGTAATAAACATATTGAAACCGTATAATTATAATGTTGGGCATTATTAACGGTAGCACAAATATACTATTGCATAGTTACTTATTATTAATCATTTTTAAAACCCCAGAAACCATTGAAAACCCATCAACAACTAAAAAAGATCTTCAAATTGATAAACAGATTATTTAGAATTATAGCTAAAAACGTTCTCGATCAACCTTTCAAACAAAAAAAACGAAATCAAAATCGAATTATCAGTTTTGGAGAGAGATACACTTTTAACACTCCTCTGATTACGTCGGGGATTCAAAATATAATCAAAGGTTTAGCTTAAACGAGTGCTAAAACCATGTTTAAAGTCAATCCGATAGAATTCCTGACAAGCGAATTGCGCAAATACATACGTCATTTTTTTCGATTGTGTAGATATAGAATGATGTTTTTAAATCGGCATGGTTTGGTACGTCGCGGTACAGTGGACTCACTTCTTTACCGTTTGAATCATACACACGAAATATGTTTATTTATCTCATAATCAAACACTAACTTTATTTTTAGTGATGCGTGAATAAGATCTCGTATATGTAAAAGTTTATATTCAAAATATTTTTATAATGTATCATAATAATTTGTTTTATGACAAACATATCTTTGAAGTTTGTAGCGTAATATTAAATTATTAGATGTTTTAAGTTTACTCACAGACCATGTTTTGTAATATCACTTTGTGTCATGAACAGAAAGTTAAAGAATGTATTCTAGTAGCGGCAATGGGCTTGCAACCTGTTAAAAATACACTACAAAAATAAAGATGTGCCAAATGTAATGTTTGGAAGTGTTTTAGACACCCATCTAAAATACTCCCAAAGGTCTAAGATACACCCAAACATTACAAGATTACGCGTACCTATAACATTCATCCTTGTTTAAGGAAGAATATTTTTTCTGAAGGATCTTGAGTGATCGGGGCTTATTCCCAATTTCACTCGAGATAGTATCGATTTGACAATTTTTCTCTCACTGAGAAATTGTTTCTATGATAACATAAAGGTGAGACTACCGCATTTTTTGAAATAACAGACTTAATGGCGGATAGATCAACTCATGTCTATAGACAAAGGTTTTACCACAAAACCGTGCTTAAAGTGAAATATACGTAACATTATTCTTAAATCAAAGATGATCACATGCATTGTTTGTCAATCCCCATTGGTAAGAGGTAACTGTACTTTAGATACAGTATAGTTTAAGGCAGTTTTTTGTGGTAAAGCCTACAGTGTCTTAAGATTTTATTCGTGAGCCCATTTCTTTATTTCTTGTTCATTTATATTTTTGTAACAAAGTTTTGCTTGGTGAAACAAAATTGTAGGCATTTTGTAATATACAAATTTTCTTCTACACTCTACAAGTCTGCTTCTTTAAACTACAATTTCCGTCTCATTAAAATACTATCCAAATAATACTCCCTTAAAAAATATTTAATGTTTTGCACCTGTTATTTATGCATTTTGTGTATTTTTATTGAAATCTGCTTAACTTTGTCTTAGTTCTATTGTAATTAGTTCTTTTTTCATTATCTAGAAATTGACGAGGACGGCGAGATAAAAAAAAATAGAACGATATTTTGTACATTATGTATAGAACAATAGCTTTAGATAAATATGTAAGCTCTAGATTTCTGTGTAGGTTTATAATAAAATAATTGTTAATTTTGAAGTAAGGTATTTGGTGTGTACGTTTGGTACCTAATTGTTTTGTATTTTGTAATTATATTACTATTATTAGCACATAGTGTTCCATAATTAGGCTAATGCCTCTACATTTCCGACAATCTCTACTAATAGACATACGTACATCTCGGATGCGGTCTTTTGAAACTGGCGAATTAATCCTCATATTTATAAAAGCTACTTAAATAAAGCATTAATTAAAATAAACCCTGCTACTGTTTTAGATGGTAAGAGGTGGCATTTGTGTAAACATCGTTTGATTTTTGTAAGGTTTATAATTAATTGATCTGTAAACCAGAGTTACTCCCTCACTCGCCATTCATGCGTGATCTTTGTAATACTAGTAAAATTATGTATTGATGTGGTGTAGTAGAAACGACCCTGCATTCTGATCCTTAGGTTGGAATCCGGTCGTGCACTAATGAATTTTATATTCAAAAATGTTATGTGCCCAATGCCAATGTTCTCACACGGCGAAGGAAAACTTATAGTGGAGAAATCGGTCAGTAATCTAGTAGCGGCGATGGGTTTGCAACCTCTCACGTACGGAATGCTACATCTGGGTATGTGCCAAATGAAATATTTAGGCGTACCTTCTTCTGTTTATCCTCCTTAGACAACCTCCAAGTATCTTGAATTGGTACTAGTTGATACTAAGGGATTAAAGATATCTACCGCGCCTAGGGATTACAGTTCTGAGGCTGTTTCTGTATGTATTCATGTAAATATTGCCTGGTTGTTCAATTATGTATTAATATATCACGTACAGATTCGGTCCATTGTAAGTTTAATATAATAGCGGGAATTTTAGGACATTATGTTTTATTCTGAAAATGATGATAAATTATAACGTGTGAACTACAATGTTTTGTAAAAAACTTATGAGTGTTGCATAATAGTTTACGTACTTATTTATTGTTAAACGTTTTATAGCATTTTAACAGGGACTGGAATACCGGTGAAAAATAATTATGAATATTATTAATTAACATTAAAAATAGAATTTGCTGTGGTAGCAGTTGGTAGCATTTGCATGGTGCAGTGGTTGGTGTAGAAAAAATAATATTCCAGTGTAATTATTTAGGATATCAGCAACAAACCTATTATTGTAACACTAATAAAGTAAATAAAAAAATCGTTTATTGTTTTACAAAAAACTATACCTATAGCTACCTTCATCATTATGATTTTAGTTTTCGCTTAACCCTTGATAAACCGGGATTCCATGCCCAATGATTGTTTTATTGTACGTCACTATTTATAAAACCTCTAGTGGAATCGCTCGGTTTTTTTCTTTGAAGTAATTTTCATACAAACCTACACATCTCGACGCAACGAGACAAAATATACTCAGAAAAAAATAAAGCTCTACGACCAGCAATTAAGGCTGTGCATTGTTTATGACAGTCAGTTTGGACAAAGATTCCTATAGTTATAGTTCTTAAATAGATAAATTAAATACATACTAAAACTTAATAAAATTTCCTTTGACATTCCGATCTGAGACACTATTTTTTGCTTGTTTTTATCCGTGGTCAAGTGAGCGGTCGTCCCAATAAGTCCTCGATTATATAACTCGATTATATAATTTTTTCTGTGATTTTAAAAGGCGTCAAGCATTGGTCAGGTTTTAATGAGTATGGATTATACGAATTACATTCCTATCCTACTAATTTCAATTACTTCATTAATTAACAGAAATCCTACGTATTTTGTTCGTTACGTAGGTAGGTACCGTATAAACCCCGAAATATGTGAATTATAATACGCTTCCAAACTTGTTACTGGAATAATACTGCCTGTTATATTTATTGTGTAATGTTTGTATGAAGTTGTAGTATTTTAAATAATAATGTACATTTTGGTTATTAATAAAACATGTTTACAAATTAGTTTCTTTTATTTTATCAAAACAATACTTAATTACGTTGAAGTCTCTAGAAATAGCGTGATCTCGTGATATGCATGGGATAAAGTATGGTTGCGTGCTCGTTATGCTCACGGTCAGATATGTTGACTGTCCAGTGTAGGTACCTACTTAATTAAATGGTGAAGTATTGTTAGGTATTATGTGTTAGATACTACTGCATGATGTGGGATCTACCTACGTATGAGCTAAATCTATATATAGTGGTGTGAATATAAAATAATAAGTAGTAGTAAGAATGCAGTGTTATCTGGAATTTACTCCTTATGAAGTTCTTTACCAGTTTTTCTTAAGATTTTGTGTAAAAAAGAAACAAAGTATATCTATATATGTAAAAGAAAGTCGTGTTAGTTAGGTACAACACTTATAACTCAAGAAGGGCTGGACCAATTTGTATGATTTTTGTGTATCTGTAGGATTTATCTTCGTCCGGAATAGGATAATAAAAATAGTAAATAATAATAAAAATAATGCAGAACGAAGTTCGCGGAGTCATCTAGTAGGTACCTACCTATAATAGAGATACTTAGAGATTTGGATACTCCCCTATCTCTTTACTTTACATATTTATATATTATTGATTTATGCAAGTACGTACGTATTAGTTCATCATCTATTCATATCTAAGTATTGTTATCTGGTTCCCATAGTACAAACTTTACTTAGTTTGAGGATAGATCGCGTTGCATCAAATGTATGTCAGTATTTATATATATATCCCCGTTTGTACCAAAACATCCAGTGCCATATCCGTAAATAGGTTGATAGCCACAACCTATAAACCCGCCGAAAGGTAACAGGCCTTCAAGGCAAATGTCGCGGCATGATTGTCGCTCTGCTAACATTTGCAAACGCCCAATTAGGGGACTGCGACTATGGCCTTGTTCTATACCACCTACTTTAGATAGAAGTAGATGTAGATAGATGTATACCTATATAAATAAAGGTAAGGTAAAATAGACATCCAATATTTGTTTAAGTTCTTCTCACAGTCTGACAGCAGTGCTTCGTAGGGCACGTTCCTACCGAGTGTGACCTACGAGACAATGCTTTGTTATAGACGATAGTGGGGCGATGCGCTTGTACCTACCATCAGCAAGCATTTTGCCTATTCACACTAATTTGTATAATTTACAAATAAGTTACCATTATATATCTCGTCATTAAGTGAATTGTTTTCTTCATAGATAAATTACAACTTCGGGGTTTTTTTTGTACAGATAAGAAGAAACGATAGTTGATGACATCAAGCGCCAAACTAAGCTCGTGATATGGGAACCAGATAGCTGATAGATTACTTAAATACTTATATTTGACAATACGTGCATTGAATATAAGTAACATTTGGACACATCTGTGTTCATCACCCAAATGCTTTTTCACGCAACCTGCGATCTATGTGGGTATATGTTACAGGTAGGGGAGAGTTGGCTAATACCGTGCCCCTATTATTCTATAACTCGACTCAGGTTAGGTAAAACTAAATTCGAAATATTTTAAAAGGTGGAGAATTTAACTGGCTATCCTTACAAAACTTCAAATTCATGAAAAAAAAACACAAAAAAAATACAAGCAAATATAAAAAATTCGGGAAAGCGCGGTATTATCAAACTGGACTGATAATATCGCGCCCCAGGTTGGTAATTTCACTCTGGGTCTAATAAAGCCGCGCCTCTAAAAATGATGATCAAATCATCACTACGAAATAAGTCCTTCAAAGAGTGGAAGCCCAAAACCCGAATTGGAAACATGTACAGACTCTAGCTTTCACAAAATGTTTAGTATTAGCCTAAATGATTGACAAGTTTAAGACATTCCTTTTTTATGTAGGTACCTATGGAAAAAAATAAAATATATGAAAGTACTTATGTAGGTATTTATTAATATAAAATCAACTCAGTCTCAACTTATAAAACAATTTTTTTATTAAACAAATTTGCCATAGATATTTTGATACTCGTTAATTTCGCGCCCTACGCGCGAAATTATCAAACAAGGTCATTTTATTTTGTAACCTTAAAAACAAAAACAAACACAAAGAATTAATTTAAACTTATTTTACACACAAGATCTACACTATTTTTCGCATAAAAATGCGTATAGTATATGACTAAATGTAAAATATTCATTGCCTCATCTCTTAAGGCTTGGTATTCCTGCAACTTTAGGCATTTAGCGCTGTCTCGGGCCGCACGCGAAATACGTAGCGCGGACGCAGCGGCAGTGAACTCGTATGCCCCCGCCAGCGACATAGTATAGCAATTAGCAGTAGGATCATTTTATTTGACTTTAGAAATTCATCTTTTGTGATCAAACTTTGTTTATAGTAAAGTAATAGTTTCGTAAATAAATGAAGGAACCTCCCTATTTTTGTTTTCTAAGCATAATAAGGTATTATTTTGCCGGTTTTTTAGCGCTGAATGTGGTTGTGGTTGTGGATTCGATTCCCGCCTTGGGACAAATGATTGTAGGATCTGTAAATATTTGCTCCGGCTGTTCTGGGTATTTTCTATGCATGATAAAATATATACCGGGTGTAATAAGACCTCTTCCGAATACTCAAGGAACGGGTAGAGCTACCTACGACAAGATTTCATAGAATAGCACTTGGCTGACAGCCAATTCGTTTTAGGGAAATATTTTTTTTTGCTGAAGTTCTTATTTATCAACCAGCGATGTATTGCGTACAGTGCGGCGGTATCGCCTAAACCGGCCTGCGGAACAGTATCGCCTACGTTAGAAAAAAATATTTTTTCTCTTTTGCACCTATGATTTCAAAAACTTTAGGACTACGACAAAGGTAGGTAAGTTACCTACCTAGGTTTTCTTGAAACGGGTCTTGGCGGCAACGGCAACAGTCGTGGGTTCTGACGCAGCAGGTCAAGCACTCGTGTTTCAGTCTGCCTATCGATTTCTCTGCCCCCTCCACGCCTTTGAGGAGTAACCGGCTGGTTGTCGAGAACACGCTGGTAGGCAGCAGTGATAATGCGTGGGTCAGATGGCTGGTTCTCGTGAGGAAATCGCATCTGATAAATTCTGAGGGCATGAGATGCATTGCCATGTGCCTCCCCATAACACATCAACATCTGTCCATACTGACGTGCACTAAACGCATAATATTGTGTAATTGGAACACTAAATTAACACTAAACTTAAACGAAAATGGAAAGTTAAAACTGCACTAAGTAGGTAGGTACATGAAATACTACTAAAAACGATAGATAAGTAGTCACAAATATGTAGATGATTCCAGTTGCACGGCTCGAATCATACCTACTAATCAAACAAAAAGTTTTTACAATTTGCGCGCATTTTCGAAGTTGCGTCCGCGCGTGCACTGTCGGCAATTCGGCATGATCATAACGACTCGGCGCGCGCCGCGCGCGGGGGGGGGGCGTGATAGGCAACGCGATGGTCAACCGCGTCGCCACGTGTTCAAACTGTCAATGAAAAGTATGCTTTAAGTCAAGTGATTTAGGAACAATAACTAGACAGCTTACGGCAGCCTCGTTGTTGGTTGCACGGTGACGACAACGCGGCATAGAGCACACTTTCTGTTGGCAAGCGGCGAGGCATAAAAGTACCTACATACCTACATAGTGCCTATGTAGCCGCGCCACCGCCGCCGCCGCGACGCTTCGCTTTATCTTGTTGAGTTCACGTTCGCTCACGTAGGACACCGCCCGCCCTAGGTAGGTAGGTACCTAATTCAAGGTGGTGTATCTAATTCAATGGTGGTACAAATCTAGTCGTGCACCAATGGATTTTTCTATTTGAAAAATTTATGTAGGTGCAAAACCATCTCAAACGTTAAAGGAAAACCAATAAGTACCTACCTATTCTAGTAGCGGCGATGGGCTTGCAACCTATCACGTAAGTAGGTAGGTACCTACCTATGGAATACCAAGTACCTACCTACTGCAAAATATGGACATGTACCAAATGTAATAGGTATTACTATAACTAATATTACTAGACCTCCTCGAAGAATCTTGAGTAGGTAAGAGGTAGGTAGGTACATGGTAGGTACCATGGTAGAGACTGATCTGAGAGGATATCTAACGTGCCTGGGGTTTTAACTCGTGACGGTAGGTACCTACCTATTATGTATTTTTTTCTTTGTTTTATTTTAAGGATCTAAGATAGGTAATTCAGAAGAATCGTTCTTTCTGATAATCAGACTTAAGAAATTCCCTGTTGTACACGTTGTTAAGTAATAGTTATCAACAACGGTTTAGTTGCATAGGTTTACTAACTGTAGGTATTTATAATGTGCCGGCCGCCGCCACCGCCCCATCGCGTCGCGTCGCGTCGTCGGTCGTCGGCCGCGCGCGAGGACAACGCACCGATCAGATGTTCGCGCGAGGCCGTTTTTATTACGTGTTTCATTTAGGTTGCTGTTTTTGATGTTTTTTCGCTTTTACGCGTTTTTAAATAAGATAATTAGGTACTTATGTTTATTTTACGATGAATTGTCGATATTGATGCAGAAAATACGAAAAAAACGGCCTTAAAATGTGAATTTTTTTTTCGCGTTTTTTTATTTTTTTTGTAATTAAAATCATGGTCTAAATGCGCTGTTTCAGTTTTCGGAAGTAGTCTTATTACGCCCGGTATATCTATGTAATGTATTATATTATGTGTAATAGTATACCCATAACACAAGCTCTGCTTAGCTTGGGGCTAGGTGATGCTGTGTGGGTTGTCCAGCACTATATTTTTAAATTATTAATTTTGTAAACAATATGAAGACGGAACAAGCAAGTTGCCCACCTGATGTTAAGTGCAGCTATTGCCTATAATAAAGTCTAGCTACGTTTGTAATATTCTCTATTTGGTCTTCTTTATTTGGTTATTTCGTCGTATCTTAGAAACAGGGGCATAACTGTAAAAAGTCAACTTTACAGGAGAAGATTTTTTCTGATTATTTTATAAATTGAAATATTTTTAGTATTAAGGTGGTTCGATTTCCATATAAATGTATTTTACCAATTGTAGGCTAAGGTAGTATAATTTCACATTGTTATAAATATTGTTGGTGTTTTTAGTGGTTTTCATTTGCGTGAAATTATATTTTATTAAAGAAAACAGAAGAGTAATAGCAAAACTAGCATCGAAATTTTAGTTCATGTCTGTCAGTGTTTATGTGGACACAGATAGTGTCGTCACTTACGATTACGATTCTATATGTGTGAGTTTCGCGACGTTGCCAGCTCGCGGCAATCGCGGGTCGTGGGTTATTGCCGCTCTTCTTCGTGTTTTCATAAAAAGTTCGGCTTAAAAAACTAACTTTGGAGGATTGAACATTTATTGCCAACATAATAAGTTTCGGATAATTATGGGAAAACATTTTATTACGAACCATAGTAATAACTTTATTATTATGAGGTACATATCAAAAGGACTCTCGACTGTAATCCCCAGGCACAGTAGACATCCATCCGTTAGGGCAGCCGTCATACCTCAGTTCGTAGTAGCTTTCTACGCTGTAAGTGGTGGGTTGGACCCCCACCGTGTACAAACATTTGTGTGATAAACGTACCTAGATGTTTGTTCTGTGTCTGGATGTTATGTTGTATTTACAAAAAAATACATAGGTATACAAGTATTCTATCAGTTATCTGGTTTCTATAGTACAACCTATGCTTAGTTTGGGGCTAAATACGAATATGTGGTCAGGTTTTCAATTCAAAATGGCGGGTACAGATCATACTACTAAAACTGATATGGGTGTCGTTTTCGACTAATTTGGGGGTGCTGATTACGAATATCTGGTTAGATTTGAAATTCAAAATGGCGGGTGCAAATGATGGTACAAAAAACTGACATGGGTGTCGTTTTCGACTAATTTGGGGGTGCTGATTACGAATATCTGGTCAAATTTGAAATTCAAAATGGCGGATACAAATCATGATACAAAAAACTGACATGGGTGTCGTTTTCTACTGATTTGAGGGTGCTGATTACGAATATCTGGTCAGATTTGAAATTCAAAATGGCGGATACAAATCATGATACAAAAAACTGACATGGGTGTCATTTTCGACTAATTTGAGGGTGCTGATTACGAATATTAGGTCAGATTTAAAATTCAAAATGGCGGGTACAAAAAACTGACATGGGGGTGTCGTTTTCGACTGATTTGGAGGTGCTGACTACGAATATCTGATCAGATTTGAAATTCAAAATGATGGGTTCAATGGCGGGCATCAGCAAAAACCCATGTCAGTTTTTTGTACCATTATTTACACCCGCCACTTTGAATGTCAAATCTGACCAGATTTTCGTAATCAGCACCCCCAAATTAGTGGAAAACGACACCCATGTCAGTTTTTTGTACCATCATTTGCACCCGCCGTTTTGAATTTCAAATCTAACCAGATATTCGTAATCAGCACCCCCAAATTAGTGGAAAACGACACCCATGTCAGTTTTTTGTATCATGATTTGTATCCGCCATTTTGAATTTCAAATTTGACCAGATATTCGTTATCAGCACCCCCAAATTAGTAGAAAACGACACCCATGTCAGTTTTTTGTATCATGATTTGTATCCGCCATTTTGAATTTCAAATCTGAC
Organism: Electrophaes corylata; assembly: GCA_947095575.1. Classification (NCBI taxonomy): domain Eukaryota; kingdom Metazoa; phylum Arthropoda; class Insecta; order Lepidoptera; family Geometridae; genus Electrophaes; species Electrophaes corylata. The sequence goes on along the minus strand of OX352707.1, from coordinate 3,566,100 downwards.
CAGATATTCGTAATCAGCACCCCCAAATTAGTGGAAAACGACACCCATGTCAGTTTTTTGTATCATGATTTGTATCCGCCATTTTGAATTTCAAATTTGACCAGATATTCGTTATCAGCACCCCCAAATTAGTAGAAAACGACACCCATGTCAGTTTTTTGTATCATGATTTGTATCCGCCATTTTGAATTTCAAATCTGACCAGATATTCGTAATCAGCACCCCCAAATTAGTGGAAAACGACACCCATGTCAGTTTTTTGTATCATGATTTGTATCCGCCATTTTGAATTTCAAATTTGACCAGATATTCGTAATCAGCACCCCCAAATTAGTCGAAAACGACACCCATGTCAGTTTTTTGTACCATCATTTGCACCCGCCATTTTGAATTTCAAATCTAACCAGATATTCGTAATCAGCACCCCCAAATTAGTCGAAAACGACACCTATGTCAGTTTTTTGTACCATCATTTGCACCCGCCATTTTGAATTTCAAATCTGACCAGATATTCGTATTTAGCCCCAAACTAAGCATAGGTTGTACTATAGAAACCAGATGACTGATAGAATACTTGTATACCTATGTATTTTTTTGTAAATACAACATGACATCCAGACACAGAACAAACATCTAGGTACGTTTATCACACAAATGTTTGTATACGGTGGGGGTCCAACCCACCACCTACAGCGCAGAAAGCTACCACGAACTGAGGTATGACGGCCGAACTCATTATGAAAACACGGAGAAGAGCGGCAATAACCCACGACCCGCGATTGCCGCGAGCTGGCAACGTCGCGAAACTCACACACATATAGAATCGTAGGCGTACGTGACGACAATATCTGTGTCCACTTATACACTGACAGAAATGAACATTAGCAAACTTTGTACTGTTTTACCCCCTCCACTCCCGTTTTCTGGAATTATTTTTGTAACATCTTATGAAAATTATTGTATCTCTCAAATTTAATTAAAATCTGTCGATAAATAACGCTACAGTAAACTTCCCTCCTTTTCCCCCTTTTTTTACATCCAATCAAAAATCGCAATCGACAAAAAAATTCCTTTAGCTCAAGGAATATGTGTGCCAATTTTTGTCAAAATCGGTGGAAAACTGCGACCTGTAGGCGAAAACAGACAACCGGGCAAAAGCATTTTTGCCCTATCTGGAAACTGGACACTTCGCTCGCTTCGCTCGCTTGGTCAATAATAATAATAATGCTGGACAGTCCACACAGTATCATCTAGCCCCAAGCTAAGCAGAGCTTGTGTTATGGGTACTAGATGACTGATATACTTAACACAATACATTACATACATAGATATTTTTTATTATACATAGAAAATACCCAGAACACCCGGAATAAATATTTGCAGATCGTACAAACATTTATCCCAAGGCGGGAATCGAACCCGCAACCTCCTGCGTCGCAGGCGGACACTCGCCCGCCGCGCCACATCGGTCGTCAGTTGTTGTTTATATACGTTTTTGAACTCATGCATGATGTAAACACCAATTATATTTTTTATTTATAGTGCAAATGGTCAATGCAGCACATGGCACGCAGAGGTAGGATATAGACAAAATATAAAAATCGGACAGCGATATTCATTAGTTATACCTACTAGTATTCTTATACTATGGCACTATGACCGCAACAGATCATATCATATTTACTTACTTTCTTATATTTTTATAGTGCATTCTTTTAATTTATTATTTTTATGCCTATAAACGACTTTTTTCGCTGGCGTTGTTTATTGCACATTATGAAACTTGCAATAATTATATAAATTCGTCAAAAACTTATTGATTGGTGCACTAAATTCGCCGCGGAAAAAATTGACACAGGTCCGTCGTCTGTAAGCGCCAGCGCGCGACTGATCGCCGCCGGGCTTGTGCATTTTGTGGTTATTTAAACATAGTGATTATGAAAATAATTTTAACAAGTCAAAATCTACGAATTTGTTTAGATATATTTTGTGTCTTTAAATCAGTACAAAAAAAAAATTCAAAATATCAGTAGTTTAGTTTTCATGTTGAAAAAACATTTGAAAATGGGGTAACTTTGGGGTTTTTTTTTATCGAGTGAAGTTCATCAGATCTTGTAACCGAATACGAATTTGACTAGACCAGATCCTTAAGTATTAAATATATTTTTTTCAAAATTTTAAACACTATTTTCTAGGTCTCAGATTCTTTTAAAAATCACAAAAGCGCGGCCTTCTGGGAATAGAGGCCGTTAATCAAATCACCCGAAAAAATAGATCGATTGCGCGGGAAAAATAAAAGCGTGCAGTCTCCCCCTTTAGTTGCTCGGTGGGAACTGACAGTGCTCGAGCGGGGTAAGAGGGGTGTGGAGCTATGATTTTACTAACATTGCGGGCGCATGTTGTTGCTAGTTTTAGAGAAACCAAGGGGCGCGAAATTATCAACCGCGCGGTAATAGCATACTCTCCCCTACGATATGTTTACCCGGTCATTATTCATAGTGACCAGACTTCTCAAGCTACCCGTAACATATACAACTCATACTGCCAATTATGCCGCATAACGTCTAGACGTGTTCTGTTAATATAAATAATTTTAGTTGAATGCTAACCAGTTTGTCCATGACAACCATTGTCATCAGTCATCGCCATTTATTACGACGGTCATTTAGGTAAGTACATGCATGTCGTAGGTAGGTAAAATAGATCTAATAAACAATATGATTTGAGTCTCAGTGTCTAGGAAATAAGGGGATACCTACCGTTTATTATAACCTATATCCTAAGAAAATACTAGTACGCAATTACCTACCAAGGACCTAGGATTTATAAGATTAGGAGAGTGTATACCTACATAGCCAATCGAATTAGCTGCAACGTGTAATACAACAATAGGTAAGTACCTACATACATCCGTCTACCAATCGCGTACCTACAAATGTAGGTAATCTCAGCATAAACATCGATCGTCAATCACCGGTGGTGATCAACATCGTTAAAATAGAACAAACACTGTTTCAATTAGTAGCGCAAGACAATTTTCTTTAGTGTGGGACGCTCCCTGTCCCCATTTCACCACTTTCTCCACCAAGGTGGTGGTCTATGAGTTTTTATTGCAATAGAGCTGGTATGGTACAAAAAAGTGTTCGTCGCACTTGAGTCAATTGACCATTAGTAGGCTACACTCTCGTTTTGGTACACTCGTTGACTCAAAGATTGACTCGTTGACTCGGCAAATGCATAATCATAGTCTATGATATATTTATTCCCTGGAATCCTTAGGTTTTCTTAATTTTTTTATACCTTTAATACCTTTTTTTGTGAATTTAGACACCAGTTCCACGTCACCAAGAGCTTGTAGCCTTAGGAATAGAATTAGGTTTATGGATATCCAATAAGTAGATAGTTTTATTGAGAACGTCATTGAAAACCATGTTAGAAAGTAATTCGTTGCAATCGCTCACGTGGCGAAAAATGTCAAGGAGCTTTACCCTGGAACCTATATAATTAGTCCGTTGGACCGAAAAAGGCCTCCCGAAGTAAAGTGTGAAAGTAACCAGTCCATAGATTTTTTCGTCTGTGGTGGTGGTGGGGTTGGACACGTGGTACTATTGTCTCATCCATGGGCAGGGCGCTTCAGGAGTGCCAAAAGTGACGGCACAAAGCACGGGGCCGTTCGCGAAACCACGCGAGTCACCATCACTTAGTGGGCAGCGTTAGAGACAGCTTTAGATAATAGAATCTTAAACACTAATAAGAAACCCTAATAGTAGGGCTTCTTAAAAAATAGGTACCTATTTTGGTACCAAGTCCACTATAAAACCTAGGGGCTTTTGTTTTTACGCTGTAAATTTTTGATAAGAACTTACTTATCAGTAATTTAATTTTAGCTAAGCGGAAGAAGAGTTAGGCTAGAGTTCAATCTATACATCTTTCCAAGACATAGTTTTCTAAAACAAATGTGTCTAAAGATTCTTGGTATTATAATGCGGTGATGCCTACTGAAACTAAGCAAAAGAAGTGCTCCATGGACTACCGGTTGCAGGGCGGCAATATGAAGACCTCAGCGCAGATTCAGTTCCTGCTTCTAGCAGCAGTATTTGCAAGTAAGTCATACCTAGATCTTATATCTTTCTGTCTAGTTCTTATACTATACGAGTGTCCGTTGGTAGATACTACTACGGAAAATCTCTCGTCACTAGCTAATATACCTAGCAGTGATAGTTTAAATTAGTAGTGCGTCGTAAGGCACGTACCTAACGCGCGTGACCTACAAGACAATGCTTTGTTGTAGGTGATTGTTACCACTTAACATCAAGTGGGGTATAAGCTTGTTTCACCAGAAGCAAAGGCGATCCACAAAATGTATCTTTACCTAACTTGTTCTGTTGGACAAACTGTAGGCACACTACAAGACATTTTCAAAATCTACATTATTCTTTGTGAGGAAGCTAGAGGCATGCACACTAAAAAAAATCATCACTTGAGACGTGCCTAAATCTGAAATGCGTTTGAGTAGGTATTTGGGGGTCAATTGTATAATTCGTCACGTCATTTGTCTGAATAAGACCACGATTGGAGACAAAGGCCTCTCCCGTATTTGGAAGGGTTTACCATAGTCGCCACGCTCAGTAGGCTAATTTGTAACTTGCCACATTCCCTAGTGCATTCTCTTAGTCGCCCTCTTACCCACCTTTTTTACCTTACAAATCTTTGTAAAGAGAATGAAATATTTTAACATAATTTAATTTATTTTCGCTGGGATCATCGTGGCAGTTTTAGTTGATTATGTTGTGTACTCTCAGCGGTACTTTTACCAACATTTTTTGAGGTCAGAACACAATGTGCAGCAGAAACAAATGAACGTTGGAATGTGTGTGTTGAAACTAGGTTATATGTTGGCGGAAGGAAAATGTACAAGCTGAAGAAAACTACCAGCATGTCTTTCAAACATATGACAACCCCGACTCTGACTTGACTAAAAAATATCTACTCATCCTAATCATTCACTTGACATTTGGAAGATTGTACATACCTAGGCTAAATCGAAAGATTCCACTACTATGGACGAAGTAACGACTACCTAGTACCTACCTACCTAGGTTGTATAAGTCGTTACTTCGTCCATTAGTAGTAACTAGGTAGGTATATCCGTTTTAGGTTCCATCCAAATCTATTCAACCGCGGTGTGATGTGAGCCACAAACAAACATAGACAACATTCAAATATTTAAGCTTTTGCATTTATAGCATTAGTATATTAGTAATTATTATGATTCAGTGAAAAAATCTCCCATACCTAGATCACAATCGAAAAGACGGATAATTGACAGAGCAGGAGAGGTGATTATTAGAGAGAGAAATAACCTACCAAAGTCCCATAATTTGATTGTCTTGGTGAACCCTCCCCTTATTAGAATTGACACTTTTATCTACTGTATTTTATAGCAAAAACAGTGATTTACTGATAGTGAAATTGTGGAATTGCGCTTGCTTTTGGGTCGCTTCCGGGACTCCCCCGGGTCACGTCAACTTGACGGCTCTATTATAATTGAAGGCTTAAAAGGTTAACGGCTTATGCTTTTCAACAAAAATATCTCTTACCATACAAACACTGAAACTATACTCTGTAAGACGATTTTAACAGACGTATTGATTTGAAATGCGGTTTATATAGTTTTTTTTTATTATAGGACTATTTTATTCTACACAATCTATATACAACTAGCGGCGACTTGTATTTGTGCAGGCTGTTGATGATGATGAACGCCCGTGACTTCTGATGCTATTTTGAATCTACCCTGGTAGTTTCAAGACTTTACGGCCAACAGCCTAGTCTGCGCATTGTCTATGTCAGTCAGTCAGTCAGGGCAATTGTTCTTGGTAAATGGTATAGATAGATAAAATATTTAAAAAAATATTAGTTTTAAGACAAAAATAAAGTAAAATATATAATGTAGTTAAATTATGTAGTTCAAAATAAAGGTTGTAAGGTGGAATGAAGTACTTTAGTGGTTTGTTAATTCCAAATATCACAATTTTGTTTTCTTAATTTCTAACTTTGGCAACTGGAGAATAAACAAAAGTATAAAACTAACAAAGGATTTGTTAGCTTACGAAAATAAAACTAGGTGCCTGACGCATTGCTAATTGAAAAGTCGAAAATTTATGAGTTTATAAGCATGCAAATATTAGTGACATAATGTAGAGTCAACGGAAATACTCTACATTAGTGTGTTAACGAATGTAGAGTAGAAATAAACAAAACAGCGGTTTGAAGGGTGTGTGTGCGCCGGTTATATTACAGGTACGTGAGGCTTAACATCTGTATGCCTCAGGTTAATGGACGCAGAGCAGTGCATTGTAGGGCACGTGAACTGCGAGGCAATGCTTTGTTTTAGAGATGGAACATTGATGACGTTATAATTTTGTGGCGCGCAGATGTCGAGATTAATATTAAGTCAATTAAATTTTTATTTTGAAGTTTATTATTGTGATTTATTTGTAGGAATGGTTATTAAAAACTTTTTTATTACTAAATTTCAAAAACTGTGGTCCTGATTAATCTAAAAAGCAACAAAGATCCTTTGCGATTAAAAACTGAAGCGATGAACAAGGTAACAAAAAAAGGAATCTTGTTACCTGATCCGCTGGTTCTCATGCGCCACGTCGCCAGTCTGCGGGTGCGAGTGGCTCGTCCCAGGAATTGAAAGGGATGGAGATGAGGTCTTGGAATAATTATTATTCAATAATCTGTGATCTTAGCAATTTAATTATTTTATAATCTACTCAGGGGCCTTCTTGGGTGCGAGCGTGGGAAATATGGGGTGACGGTGTTCCTTCGTAAGTAGGAGAACATAACTTAGTAGGAGGTGCGCAGGACGAACCGAGAGGGTGTTTTTGGTTTTATTTTAGACAACTCTGTGTGCGGGTGGGATGGGATGCCCCACGACACAGAACAGTTATTAGTTAGTAGGCACCTCTTACGTAAGTCTAGTGTGACTTTAGTAATGCTACTCGTATATTGGTACATTGCACGTCACACTCATATTACAAGTTCGTGTATGTGTATTCTTACTTTAGTAGGTACGATAGGTGGTAGTATTTTAGTAGGTGGCGGTTTATTAACTTAAATTTTTTTTTGCACATTGCTATCATCAAAATGGAAGGCACTTCACAGGCTTTTATTCCTCAGTTCCTGTTATTGTTTTAGGATAAACAAAAAGAAAATAAAGACAAACCAATTGTAAAAAAAAAATCAAAGCTGTACATATTGCAGCGTCCCCAGAGACCCAATCAGTTTGCAACCGCTTTCCTTTTATTCCGTTCCCTGTTAGCATAAAACCACAATTTGCATTTATTTATCGCCTGCAAAGGTCATTCTATCAGCTCCACGGTCATCGCGCCTAACGATCGGAGGAACTATTTCATCCGTAAAACGAATCCATAAACCCTGGAGGCGCGCCGGCACACCCTGACATTTACCCGGAGCCCATAAAAAGAAATATCTACCAGGGTAGCATATAAAGTTAAGGCTTGCGAAAGGCCGCGCCCTTACAAGCGTCCTACTAACCTGTTTATGGCTAGGTACATACCTCTTTTAGTGATCGTTTCGCTGAGCTTTTAACGGCTTTTGATTTATTGATAATTGGCAATAATGTGTTAATTTATAGCTGAAGTACTTATCATTCTAAAAAAAACTTACACATCGCGCACTCACGTTTATGTCGGGCTTATGTCGCTAGTCCATTCAAAACAAGCGGAAAAAGAGGGATATCTTAATTTCATGATCTCTTAACTCTACTAATAATAAACTCGGTGTAACCTCGAAATAGTTACACCGTGTTTTGTATCTTTCCTTTTTATCTAATTTTAAATAAACATGGTGTAACAATTTCAACGTTACGAAAATCACCAGCGTTACTAGCGTTAGAAAAGATCAATGCAGCTGACGACGAAGAGGCCTCTGTGCAAAAACTAAACATTCTTGCATATCAGATCTGACGTGAATAAAGCTGTCTCGTCCTTTTTTTCCTTCCTTCATGTACAAACCAAACGTGGATAATGCGATAATCTTGTAGAATTTGATTTGAATATGGGTAGTGTAGATCAAACATGCCATTACAAGACAACAGGTCAATCATTGGTAATGCAGTGTAGCGCCTTATTAGTTTAAGTATTTATTTTGTTTAACTCTATGGTCTTCCTAGATTCCATACAGAGTTCTAGATGCAACGCACATATCCTAGTACCGTGTACTACCGTGAACGATAGGCGTGTAAAGAAAAACTTTTATTCAGTGCGGTAATTTTCGCAAGTGAAACCCAGTTATTTGGCCAGTGTGCTCCTCGGTTTACAGACTGACCCAGTAATATGGGGTGCGTGCGGGCAGTGACAAATGACCCATTGTCTTGCTTTATTGCCGAAGGGTTAGTTTGATGGCCGCAGACGTTGATTTGTTTATTTTACGCGATTCTAGAAATAGTTTGTAGGATATTAAATAAGTGTTTTAGGTCGAAACAAAATGAAAGTAGAAAATATTTGGATTTGGTCAATACCCTACCAACACCGCGTATTGCTTTATAAGTAGGGATTTGGTTTTAGCTAAAATATTTTTGTATGTATTTGATTCCTGACGCTTGACAAATTAAAAAGAGCACCAGTGTGGATTAAAGTCGTCAAGCTATTTTTTTTTCTTTTAAATTAAAAAATGAAATGGTTCACAGCCTAACTAAACACAAAAAATTTATAAATGCGTCATTTGATGCGTTCAATGATGCACTCTATTGCCTGAAACTTACTTTGTTTTGTACCTTTTTATTTGTATTTTTCAACATTGGCTAATTAGGTACTAATTGTCATTACTCAATGACAGTCACCCTCCACATTTTAACCGATTTTCATCATCATCATCATCAGCCTTCCAGGAAGAACGATTTTGAGCCCTTTCCATCCATCGACTTCCTGCGGTCCTAACATTCATCATCATCATCATCAGCCTTCCAGGAAGAACGATTTTGAGCCCTTTCCATCCATCGACTTCCCGCGGTCCTAACAATTTCGTCAGTCCATCGGGTAGGAGGACGTCCTACGCTTCGTCTTCCGGTGACAGATTTTACTATTTACATAATTATCACTCTATTACCAATTGTTTCCTTTTGGATATTGGATATTATCAAATCAACTTTGTAGGCAACGAACGACTGACGTGATCGACGACGAATGCCACACCTGCTGCGGTATTTAAGTACCCATCGTCTTTATTATTCGTTCGTCTAAAGGTAAGTTTAATGCTTGTACTAAGGGAAGCAGATAGCTGATATAGATAGACAGAATATTTGAATTTTTACTTGGGCGAATGTCTGCCTGTGACGCAGGAGGTTGCATGTTCGATTCCCGCCTTGGGATAAATGTTTGTACGACCTGCAAATATTTATTCCAGGTATTTTGGGTGCTTACTATGTATAATAAAAAATATCTATGTATGTAATGTATTGTATTAGGTATATCAGTCATCTAGTACCCATAACACCGGCTCTGCTTAGCTTGAGACTAGATGATGCTGTGCGGATTGTCCAGCAATATTATTAATATTATACTATATTATTACTTTTTTTTGTAAATAAGTACATACTTAGAAACTAATATACTTAATACCTAGACACATAACAAACATTTGTGTTCATCTACTCCCAACCTACAGCGCAGAAGGCAGAGCACTAGCTGCTGGAGGTACTAACCAACTGAACTGTGACGGTCGCCACTGTATAAAACCCTATAGTAATTGACTTCATCATCATCATTAGTCTGGAAAATTCCATTGCTGGACATTGGCCTTATCCATATTTAAGGTTTCAAGATTTAGTACTAAATCTTTCGACGCTTGTAACTTTCAAGGTAATCTGATTTTACTGTAGAATATAGAGTAACGAGCCTAGATAACGGCAAGATAATTCAGTATCAAACTTAACTTCGGACGCACGTTAATAAATAGTAGACATTAAACGGTTACAGCGTTTGTATGGACATAGTACCGACTTGTTTAACCTTTCGCGCCGTATAAACCCGCCCTAAGGAGTCATTATTGATTTATTTTTGCTTACAAACACGTATGCCTTTTGGTTTACGATTATTTTGCTGTAATTCCTATTTATCAACCAGCGATGTATTTCGTACAATAAATAAATAAATACTGCGGACATCCTTGTAAATAAGCATATAAACCTTCAGTTTCAATTTGTACCTACAATTTTTTTTTGTGGTAAACAAATTCGCTGAAGTATAATCCAATTTCGGTACTGCATTCTATTTCTTATCATGCCGCATTCATGCGTCCTGTCTTGTCCGCTGCAGGCCTGATTCAAAGTGTTTCGAGTTTCGAGTACTACACAAGTGCATTGACTGTGTTAAACCGAGGTGAATGCACTCTGCGACTGCAACGCACCGCCTCGTTTGCATTTGTGTGCAGTCTGATAATGTTGCCAACACTACGTATTTTTGGTTAGAACTTTCCGGGTTATAAGTAGGGTGTATTATGTGTATGCAGAGTATTATTTATTTTTATCGATCTAACTAGCCGAAAGAATGTCTTGGGCGCGGGGCGGCGGTTTTTTACCTCTAAAACATACTTTTTGTTAAATCCTTACAACCGAGAGCTTTCTGAAGTTATAGAAATTACAAAAATGTAGAATTTACTTTTTCTTTCTAAGTCTCACCTATACGATTCCATTGGAAAAATACCTTTTGATTTTGATTATGGTTGAGCCTTTTGTTGATCATGAGCTTTTGTTAGGTGATGAGGGGTTGAGTATTTTTCTTTGATCCAGGGATTTTTAAATTTAGTTTGCACTCGCCTTTATAAAAGGGGGTTAACTTACGAGCGTATAACAAATAGTTAAGTATATAATTTTGGAATCTGACCACATTTTGTGGCATTTTTAACTATAATCAGCTGCCGTACCTACCAGTTGGCTACAGCCATCCACCATCTCTTATGTTTGCTGTGCGCCTGGTGTAGTGGCCGCGCGTCCCGGCCCGCGTCGCTGGCCACTTGGCAACCAGACAGGCAAACAGACACGACCGTGGCCCACATACTGGCTGACCACTCAGCCTGCTACTGCTAGTCCAGTCGGTGGCCGCGGCGACCGGTCGCAGACAGACAACCTAGAGATAAATCTTAAAATACACCGCACGGCTGTTATTGATTGATGTATCAACTGTAATTGATGTAACAATCAGTAATTACTATGTGATGAAGTTTATTTTAGAATTAAGATTCATACACAAAGTTATATTAGGTAGCAAATTATAAACGTTGGTTAGTGGTAAGACCACTCATAAATTTATCTTCAAATACATATAATATCGGGGAAGTACCTGCGTCGTACCTAGGTTGAATACCTTTATAAATCACCGCAGATTTCCCAACGGTTCGTCCATCGTTTTTTTTTTGAATAAAAAATTGGTTGATTGAATTAATATGGGTAGTTTGCAAAGTCAAAGTCACGGAGGGATCATAAATCTAGGAGAATCTAAGGGTTTTATATAAGTATATTATTGTTGCTTGATGTATGTTCAAAATTTCAGAACAGAGCAACAAACTGGGTAAGTGTGAAAATACGAGGTTCTTCCCAATTATTTTGAATTGAAAACTTTACTCAGTTCATGGTTCACTGGTACACTGACCAGGCAGTTGCCATAACAACACCCACGTGAGATGGAGTCCCCGCCCATCTCGGGACGGACGTGCTCGAATTGACTTGTTTCTGTGTATGCGACCCTGGTGTGAGCGGATTGTAAGCTTTCAGGATAGGGAATCCGAAAAATTCACATCGCATTCTTTAAATTCACCCAATGTCTATGACAATAATTCTCGGTTACAAAATCTTTTAGCAAGTTTTTATAGTTGACCGAGCGAGCAAATCGTCTGTTTCGAGATTGGCAAAAAATCACTTTGGTCCATCTGTCTGTCTGTTCTCATCTACGCCGCATTTTTAACCTTTTTTGGCGATAATTAGCACATAAGTTCATTGATTAATTTAATTTTTTTATGCAATCGTGATTGGGGGAAGTTTGCTTTAGTGTTATTTATCGACAGATTTCAATTAAAAAAATAAGGAGGAATGCAAAAAGAGAGACAAGAGCGACGATATGCCGTAGCGTTAGGTATATAATAGAAAGAAAGAAAAAAAAAGTAAAACTATTTATTCTAACCACCACATAAATGTTGAAATCGGACAACACGAGTAAAAAAATAATAAAACTTAAGAAAAAACATAGATAAATACAAAAACAACTGCACATTGTGGTGGTGAATGGGCCAACAGTTTAGCATGTGCTGCTCTATGTGTCCATACAGCAGCGCTTGGCTTAGACGGATTTCAATTTTGGGAAAAGTAATAGTATCTGTTATTGGATGGTTATAAGGTCTTGCAAGGTCTATTACTGTACTCACACAACCACTAGTAGACATAAACCAGTCTAAAAATACCCGCCCCTCCACGGCATTTCTAAACTTTGACGTACAGAAAATTACTTTAAAATAGTGGGGCGTGCAATTTAAGATTGGACGATCTCTACCTATGTAAAAATGGCTTTAAATGCATGTAAAATGAATGTCATCGACCTTCTTTATCCTCTCTCTACCTGCACCAAAATTCGGGCGGCGGCCCTATACCCTTATACTCTTTTTAATCTGTGTCTTACTTTTCTTGTACTATACGATCTCCTGCCATAGTATGCTGCCTTAGTAGATATTCGATCTAATTACGCATAACATTACCCTTTTTTCTTACTAAGTACGCATCTTTTATTGGAATTTTACTTATCATAAAATGTAGGTAGAGTAGGGGCAGACAGTAAGTTGTGTTTTGTATCTGTAAAAAAAACTGCATGTTATTTCATATGACAAGTATAAATATACATATTATGTACCTACATGTTAATGCGCTAGGTAAGTTGTAGGTATCTAACTCATTTTGCTCTACAAACTTGCTAATAAATTACACTTCAATGTTTTACAGTGGCTGTAGAACTTTATTTCAGGGCTTTGAACTTTTGATGTAAGATGAGATGGAAAATGCCAGACATCTCCCATCTCATGCGTCCCACCTCCACCCCAATGCACCCTCTATCTGGCCCCATTCACCTGCCGGAACCAATATACCGTGCTCTATAGCTTCCGAACTGTATTAATGGAGTATCGATTTCTGGTCGAGCGAACTTCTCTGCACCTATGATGCCCTGGTCTTTTCCGAACGGTTCGACATTATCGGCGATCGCCGATACTTTTCCAATAGCTGGAACATCGACAATATAGTGATTTAATAGTGCTGTTCACCTCCCTTACCCTTTAATTCTCTACAAGAAAATTTTAAGAAGCAAAAATCTAAATGGTTTTCCGTTACGTTATGCCGGAAAACATCAGGTCATTATTTTTCGTAATTATTATCCCCATCTTAGTGTCAGGATCATATTGGTAATGTTATGTCTACTTGGTGTTTCGCTCCTCCTTTCGTTTTAGATATTATACCTCAAGATAATTTAAACTTTATTGCATTGGCATAAGGTCGGTGGTATTGTTTTGAACATATAATAATAACAACATTTTAAGACCGTCAATAAAACAACACTACCTAATTTATTTTGATCATTTGTGTACCCTATACAAAAAAGTTACATCTGCCCAATGCCCATGACCATTTTAAAATTCGAAAAATAGATCCGCCCTTCCGCCCTATGCCTTACCTTCCGGCCATCTTGATCGCGTGGAGGCGGATCCGCACCAACATCGCGCACAAATGTACCAGGCGAGCAGAAGCTTGCAAGAAGCTACAGATTTATGGATGATAAAGATGAAGTGAGAGGTAAAGAACTTCAATTATAATAATAATAATAATTTGTTAATGCTGTGTCCAATTTGTTGGACGGTACAAATCTTTGATTTGGCTTTTCTATGTATGTATTATGCATATAAACCTTCTTCTTGAACTCTCTTCACTCGGATTGAATGCAGTTTTCAGCAATAATCTATTGCTATTTATTGCTATTTATTGAGTAGTTTAAAAGATCTAAACGAACAGACAGCGGAAGCGACTTCATTTTACACTTTTAGATTTACAACATTAGGTAAGTACAGAAAATTTCTAATGCGCTATACTATGAACAGAACAGACTATCTGCTTTAAATCCACGTATAAATTTCACAATATTTACTATTACGTCACTGCAGTAATTATTTTCAAATATTTGTTCCTGTTAATTACGTAACGAATGACCATGAACTAAAATGCATCATCCTCGTAAGTCCCCCACGATGCTTTATTGTTTCGGTTCTGAAGATGCAACGGGGAATCTAAATCTGTCAGTCGTCCGTCCAATGGTTTTGTGAGTCGCATTTTGTAATCCACGCTCAAATTATTAGTTGCGTCTCTTTCTTTATTCAAAATAAGAAAGAAATAAAAACAGTATCCCGTAGGCTGATAAGGGACCGGTGCGTGATGTCTTGCGTAACTTACTCTCCGCCGATTGGCCGGCCTTGCCTTCTAACCACGCCCCGTGCGTGCCCAAACCTTGGAATTCGACAGGCCCTTGAGAAGCCCTTTTCATCGCCTCATATCTTATGTTCTCCTGGTGACTTGTGTTATATTATAAATAATTTAAAGGGCTTGTTATTATTGTATAAAAAAAGTAATTGATCTGATTCAGAATTATTATAATTCAGAAATATTACAGATGTTTCCAAAAGAAAAAATCTCTTCAAAATCATTAGTTTTCTTTTAAAATGCTGTTTAAAAACCAACCACTGACCTAAGACATACTAATTATTCCTTTAATTTTAAAATGGTAATTTGTATAAAGAGCATAGTGTGAATGACTGAAGGGATTTCCTTAACGAGAAATAATGGGCATGTCACTCCCAATGACTTTGTGAACCAGGAGTTCAGAAATGCATAGAAGTTTAAAAAGGGTGCCTGTACGTCCTTTACCTTGTAAACGTTGCCCTACGTTGAGGCAGGTTAGTTTCTGTTCGGTCCGTATTAAAAATATAGTAAGTATAGTATTATTGTGTACAGGTTGTACTTCCTACGTCATTCTTAACTGGTGTGTGTACCTATAGCGTATACGTACAATACTAACCCTCAATATGTTGGGCGTGTGTTAGTATCTACGAATATTAATGTGTGAAAATTTGGTAAAACGATGTCATGAGATCTTTACTATCATAAAAAGGTTTATATCGTTTATAAAAAAAACGATACATTAAGTAATAATAAATACTATAGATATGAATATTATTTGCCTTATTTACTTTTTTTGTAAAGGGAAGTTCCCAAAATTTCGTTTCACACCACGTTCCACATTGGACTGTCAAGTCATGCGCAAGTCCGGGCTGAGCGACGAGATGAGACGACGACGCAACGCGATGTCAGTACCTGACCGCGCCATTTCCACAAAGATGGCCTCACTTGAATCTCGGATACCAGGCGAACATACGTTGGAAAGAGGCGTATGGAATGCCACGAAGCATTCTCCACATTTTTACGGTACTCCGTGAGGTCATCAGTAAGGGATGGGTGCGGGATAAGTACTTACATTATCTACCTTCATATTGACCAGATGTTTGGCTCTTTGATAAAATTTGACTGGATTTTTTTAAGAATTTAAATAAATGTTTACGTAGTGTTTGTTAGATCATTTTTACGGAGTACTAAAAAGTCTTACAACTGCTTATATTCGTTAATAAAGTTCTACTGAGATAAAAACCAAGACAACTAAAAGGATTGTAATGCTTGCTACGATAGTCGTAGACGCTAGGATTGCGTAACCTCCGAAAAATACTTCAACGCGCTCGCGTAGCACTAGGCTACGAAAAAATAGCTCACAATGGCGCGTGTGACGTGTCATTCGTGATTTTTACATTTTTACATTGACTTCCGCAGATCTATTATCAACCATCTATCAACATTACCGCTTGTTTTATTCACAATGTTGATGTCATTTAATTATTACGACCGAATTTATTATGATTATTATCAGAATTATTATCTCAAACGATGAAGATAAACATAATGAGCATCAGCATCACGACTGTAATCCCCGTTACCCGGACTGTAAGCACGGTAGATATTCCCTCAGATCTCTTAGTACAAAGTACCTACTCGAGATTCTTTGAGGATATCTAAGGAGGGTAGTCAGAGGTACATCCAAATATTACATTTGATACATACTTACCCACATTTTGCTGTAGATTTTACTTAGCATCAAGTGGGCTTCTGCTTGCTCTATCAGTAAGTCGCATAATAAAGAAAAATATAATAGGTAGGTAGTGAAGTAAAGCATTGTAACATTTTCTATAAATGCGAGGTTGCTCTTTAGTGAACCTTAAATAAAAGAGTTACTTTTATAAAAGGAAATGTGTGTATCGCATACCATACCGATTACCCATTACACGTAGAAGATATACTAGTATAGTACTAACGCACATCATAAAGCGTAATGGATACAATATGATAAACTTACACAAATAGACGTCCTATACGTACTCTAGCTCTATATGGGGTGTATCCCACACAGACTCACCCTTGCGTCCCCTTTCTATTCACACAACCCTGCTCCCCTAAGCAAGCTACACACGCGCAAACACATGTGATGTTCGACCTCCACTCTGGTTCTGCTGCCCTGGTACATATAGCCCACATGTGCAACCCTTTCTGACACGTGTGGCTCATATGAAGTCCTCACACTACTTCTTAATGTGCTCATACATGAAAACGCTACACGAGTATTGCTGCGTATTCTTACATGTATTATTTTGGTTTATCTAACTAATGTCTTTGTAAGGATGCATACATGTGTATATATGTATATGTGCATGTAGTATTATACTCAAACACATGTGTAGCTCATATATTTTACGTATCAAATTACAGACCATTTTCTGCGTTCTGCCATGTGAGCCATGCTAGCACAAGTATTTTTTAATTAGGAAATGTGCGTGAATGCACACATTGATTTTTCGAACTCCGATTCACACCTCTGTTATCCAAGCGTGTCTCGTTCACAAATAAACCGACACTGTTACTTGCGCTTGTATCAACAGGCAACCCAACCTGTTTGTGTTCACGAAGTGAGTGTGCCGTAGTCGCACACGCCCCCAAGAGGCAGTGACATGCGTCAAACGCGACCGCTGCACCAGGCGCCCAGCCGAGCTAAGAGGTGCAATGCCCTACTTTAACACCTCACTTCGTGACCGACCAGATAACGCTGGCCTAGGGCAGCCCGCCCATTCCCTACACTAAAGTGAAATGAAAAGTGATAACCAGGGTCAATATATTCTGGTGCATTTGGAAAACTCGGTCTCTGTCGCTCACGTTATAGATGCTCACTTTGAAAACAGTTGTCTGCACATAATACTACGGCTTGACTGTGTGCAGTTATCACGGAACAACACACTGTGATGCCCGTCGCCTGTAGAAAAAATCTGTGTCGATGTATTTTAAACTAACCGGAGCTCGAGCGTGAATATGAATGGAAAGCCGCCGTCCCTTTCTATGCATTAACTGTTTCGTTTCAAAACTAGACTGGGACTTGATTACTATTTTTGCTTAAATTCATTGCTACTGAGTTCATGTAAATAAATTCGCCAATTACGAATTCAACTTCGAAAGGTTCGTAATTAAACTTCAAAATAAAACTTAAAGGCAAGCCATCGTTAAGAAAAGTTGAAGACAGACAGTGACAGCTTTGGGACAAACTGAACTGGACAGATTGATGACAGTAAAAGTTATACTGAAAAATAAAAATACTATTCTTACTGAACTACATTGTCATAAATGAGTGACAACCGATGTGGCGCGGCGGGCGAATGTCTGCGACGCAGGAGGTTGCGGGTTAGATTCCCGCCTTGGGATAAATGTTTGTACGATCTGCAAATATTTATTCCGGGTGATGCTGTGTGGATTGTCCAGCGTTATTATTATTATTATATAAATATAACCAATATTAATACTTAAATAAAATAATATATAAGTACTAATACATAATCAAAATACTCAATGCTAAAACATAAAAGAAGAAGAGAACTTTGCTACGTCGACATGTTTTTGGAAAATAGCATTGTTAGTGAGCCTTTTTACAATATTCTTCTATTCAGACAACAGACTAAAATAGTTCTATGCATTATTCATTAATAAACGGTACCACCGTAAACTGAGATCTAAGCTCATTTAAAATACCTTCTGATTATTAATACTGACCTAATACTTCACCGTGATTTTCTACCTTCTACGAGTTAGATGCGCCTAGTAGCTGTTTGAACCTAAACGCGAACGGGTTACGAAACTTACGAATACTTTACGAGAAATATTCGTAGTTTGATAATATTACACCATTTTTTTTATTATACCATTTAGATTAGTAACGGGGCTTAAAAAATACTTCTGCTATCTAAGTTGATGAAATCTCGCTGGACATTGCAATAAATATTTAAAAAAATGCTGACTAGAACCGTGTCAAACTATCATGAAAGTAAGATTTGTTAGATCTCCCGAGAACGCACGTCCCGCACTAGGCGTGCTTATCAAAACAGAATCCCTATTCCCGCGAGAGCAGGGATGCCGTCGAAGAGCTCCTCTAACTTTATGGTATCCAGGTAGAATGAAGCCAAAAATGACGTCATATTGTGTCGACAAAAAAGCAAGCGTTGATTCGCTAAGGAGTATATTGATAGTAAAAATAACTTACTGTTTCACTAATTAATAATAATAATAATAATGCTGGACAGTCCACACAGCATCATCTAGCCCCAAGCTAAGCAGGGCTTGTGTTATGGGTGCTAGATGACTGATATACTTAATATAATATATTACATATTATATAGATATTTTTTATTATACATAGAAAACACCCAGAACACCCGGAATTAATATTTGCAGATCGTACAAACATTTATCCCAAGGCGGGAATCGAACCCGCAACCTCTTGCGTCGCAAGCGGACATTCGCCCGCCGCGCCACAACGGTCGTCAAAGGTAGGACCTTACTACATACCTATTAAAAATGTTTATTTTCATCTAATATGACAAAAAAGCGCTATATTTGAATGTGTAAAAACTTTCAGTTTTTATAAAAGTACTCTGTGCTCGAACCCCGCGCTGTCACCCACTTCGCCTCTATTGCCGCCGCCAATGCCCTGCCGCCACCGCCACCGCCGCCGGCCGTCGCCCCCATAATTACAAAAGCGGGCCCGAGCTTTCGGATGATTTTATCTCCTCAAAACTCATATGTCCCTGGTATAAAAAGGGGGCAATCCATTGTTCTTACGCACGCATTTTATACGCACTTTTTTTTCGAGTTGACTGACTGTTCCGTCTGACGAGTTCGAGTCGGCGAAAAGAGTAGGAACAGAGATTCACACGAAGACATCTTCAATCATCGATGTCAAATTGATATCAGTGATCTAGGAATAGTTATTTGTTACACAAGAGTGCAAAGTTGCTTTTTAACCGCGTGTTCAATTTTGATGACCGATCAATCGAAGGATTCTAAGATTGAATTCAAAATTAGAATCCTGAGCGTTAGCGAGGGAATCAAAAGAGCACGAGGTGAAAAATCTTTGCACTCGAGTGCAACACGTAACTTTTCATTCCACCTCAGCGAGGAAATGACTAAATGCAAATTGAAAAAAGAACACCAAGAAGGTCGTGAGTTTTTGACAAATTAAAAAAAAGTTGTATGATATATTCGGCACCATAGAGGTAGCAGTAAATAGGTTTAATGTTTTTTTTAATTCACAAACTTAGTGCACACGATGTTCTAAATTCAATTGACTTTATCCTCTAGAGAATAAAAACGGCTTTTCCACTCAGATATTGAAGATTAAAAATACTCTTTCCGAGATGGTGGGATGAAAAATAAATTACCTATTCGTCTAGCAACTTACATGCAAAGGGCCAATGGTTATTATTACCAATTAACCATATGGGCGCCGCGGCGTAGCCAACCACATTTACATTATAGGCATAAAGCTTCTTGTTGCTTGCTGTGGATGTATTGTTCCCTACATCTTCTAAACACTCACACTAACACAAACGATGTAAATTGTAACGTTGAGCATCCTGCAAGTTCATGCTCTCCTGATATTATGAACGGGAAAGTTACAGTTCGTTTCGTTACCTCTGGAAATATCCTTCCTTTTCCTTTCACCATTCGATTTCATCGTTCAAAGTCCTTTAGAACTTTTTCTTGTTAGTTTGTTTTTTCTTGTTTGCTGTGGTGAAATTTCAATACGCGATAAAACATGTGATATTTTACTTAACATGTGATAACTTATGTCTCAATAACAGCATAACTCTCAGAATTAGCAGTTTGAAGTTATAATAGTGCTCAGCTCGTAGAACCGGCAACAGCTGGGGAGGATCATTTATTGCTTGCTATATGGCTCTCCCGAAGGATCGACTACAGTATTTCAGGTTACCTATGACCAACAAGCAGTGGACTTCTTCAGGTTGATAAATTATAATTTTAGCAGCGTTTAGTACTCACTTATTTTAACGATTTGTCTATAATAAGTCTATAGAATGATTACACAAGAAACAAGGCACGAATTTATGAAACTGGACCAGCAATTTATGATTGGATTTTTCAATGACTAGGTATATCGAATAAGCGAGTAGGTTCTTATGTATGTATTTTATGAAGGTAAGTACATAAATGAGCAAAAAAAATCATTCTTGTTCATTCTCATCACCTACTTAATAATCATGTAATGATTACGATACTTAATTATGCACATTGCAAACTGTTTACCTCTTACAATATTTACCTACCGATGCGTTTAATCGTTGAATGCACTCGAGTAGTAGGTAGGTAGACAGAGTGAATGGCCGACCGACCGTGCGGTCGTTGCCTTATCCTTGAGTATCCTTGCACAGGACAACGTCACACACCCACCTCTTTGCACGTTATGTTGCCCTGGTACTCCGCAGGATATTTCGTCCCTTCGGGAACGTCATTTATCCTTAAGGGACGTAGTCACGTGCGTGAGGATTTTTTCGTTGGTAGGCGTAAAAGGAAATCTTTGTTTGTATGTGAGTTCTTTGTTGCTTGTTAGACATACTTGTATGTTATTCGGTTTCCAGTGTATCCCGGATAAAAATATTTATGCTCTTAACTCATGTACTTATTATGTGTATATGAATACTAAATTGATATTGAATACTATACCTACTGAAATAAGTACCTAGTTAATTATGAAGCTCAAGTATTTGAATACCTTATAATACCTATCTCGGTATCTCCTAAGCTACTACCATAAGATACTATCAAAATAAGGAACAAATTTTATTATTCACTTAGTTTCTAAGCCATAATATCTATCCTCTCTAAGAGACTAGGTTATCAATAGCATTAAGGTACACTGTATTATGAATAACTGTGTTTTTAACTCTACCATTGAAACAAAAAACGCTTTTGTCAAATAAATAAATGTTATCTTTATCTTATCTTATCTTATCTAGGCTGTATTAGCTGGTCCTGTAATAATGTACTGTTATCGAATATTTAATTCAAGGTACAGTGTGATCACTGCAAAAGCCACAAGGTAATTTTACTTGCCGACCGGTCTAAAATAAGCTTACAAATTAGGTACACTCACACTTTGAAACATTTTCATATTAACAGAGAGCAGCTCTATGTGTGTGAATTGAAAGCGAAAGGGCTCGAAGCCTCCTCGCAGGCTCTGAAGTCCTGCTAGTTGTTGACGTCATTCCAATGGAATTCTCATCCCTTGGGTACCTCTCCTCAGGGTATTGACCCTAACATGGAGTCTGCGCAGTACAAAGGCAAAGTTTGCGTTTTATTTTATTGTGTAAAACATAAATCAATACATAAAAATGCTATATTTATTTGAATAGAGAAAACAATAGTTCAAACTTTGTTTCGTTTGTTTTAAAAACAGCAGAACGGGTAATCACCATTGTCACGACGACGAATTTCTTTTGTATGAGATGTACTGGTAGTACGCTCCAACATACTCGTATTACTACTGTGTGTGTTATCGGGGTGCGAAAACGGGAGGGTAGACGCTCAACATCCCGTCCCTCTTGCTCAAGGGAGCTTTCGATAAAGCTCTCTACGAGCGACCTCCGTATACGCTATGTTGCCCTGGTACATTCCCGCGCCACAAACGCCGTTGTCGCTAGCCGCTTTCTCCTTCTGGTAAGCTTTTTTAGGAATTTCACAAGAAAGAGATGTGGAATGCGTTTCTTCTCGTTCTATCCTGTCGTAACTGGTAAGGGAACAGAGGAAATAAAATAGTACAGTTAGGGTATAATATGAGCTGAGTAAGGAATGCGTGATGCTGTAGAATGTAGCTTACGTTCATACTTCATTGATAAAACGATGGTGCGTAAATTGCTAACCCACTCGCGGCCTATCATCCACTTTTTACTCCCGTTTTACGGATGTTAGCTCAATGAAACATACCACTCTATACTAAGTTTTAAGTAGGCACCAATGTTTACTTTTTTATTCAAACAAGCAAACATATTTCGCATTTTTGCCTTCTTTTAAGTATTTCAAGTAAGCAAGGTTTCTGAAAAATATCTTTAATGTATAGATTTTTCGACCCCTACAGTTTTATAATAGTATAAATTTTCAGTCTGCAATAGATCTAAGCGTAGCATATTCCCTGTTTGACCTTTTTGGTTTGGTTGGAATGTTTTATTCCAATCTGGGTAGATAATACGCCTATGTAAGATTTCAAACCTACTCTAAGGGCTCCAACCAACGTGCTTCCATAAGAACAGGTCGTCTGAGGGACAGACGCGATGCGATTATACTTCATAACTGTACAATTATGGGTGTGTGAATGTCATTACTTTTATAATAGTACCTACTTCAGTTCTTCTACTAGACGTAAACATACAATCAGTTTTGCAGTGCGGGCCTAACGGTTTTCCCTTAAAATATTTATAATCATAAAATATGTATATTGCAAAAAAACTCCATTTACAGCATGTCATGGAGCGAAGATGTCATCTACAAGCACTTCCTCTACTCCCCTTTCGTCACCCGCCATGTCTCCCGTCACGATCACCCTGCAGGAGATGTCTACTCCACCAGCAGCACCAGTATGCGTTGACGCTATCAGCGATTCCAATCCTCTAGGAAGACTGCGCGGTGCAATGAGGAACACGGGGTTTACACAAGCGCAGACTACACCCTTCGATGGATTTATCGTGTTCTACAGCGATGAGCATTTAGTAAGTTATGTTCGATTTTGTGCATAGCTTGAGATCTTAGGCCCAATTCTCGTAACGACATACGAGTATAGTCAAAGTCAAGTTTCGATCGTGTCAATCTCGTGGTATTCTTTGAAACTAACATTTCAGACAGATCCAGTTTCAAGTTTCAATTTCGTCACAGCTCAAAAAAATTACGAAAATTAGGCCTTTTAATTGGCGGATACAGTGCTACAGGTCGGTTCAGCCGCATATTTTCCAATTTATCGAATTCAAGTTTAAACCGATGGTGCCAGAACTAGGTGCAAGTAAATAATAATTTACAACATCTGAAATATTGTGATAAATAAAACATTCGATTGCATAGTTACAATACAATACAAACCGAAATTCGAATGAAATGTTTATTATTTGCACCATGAACGAAATGTTTTTATTTATAAACAGAGCGAAGACCCAGCCCCAGAAGAGCGTCGTCTCGAGTACATCAGTAGCTGGGACGGCGCTGGCACAGCTGCGGTGCTGGCTGACGGCGGCGCCGCGATATGGGTTCCAAGCGGTGACGTCAGCCGCGCCCGCTCCACCCTCACCTGCGCTTGGCTTGTGCTGGACGCTGATGACCCTAGCCAGCCCACTGTGACGGAGTGGATTGCGGTAAGTTTTCTTTTTAAGATGACCAAGTCTTTTATAGCTAGTGTTTTACATTGTGTAATTACGATCGACCCCAACGGTCGTTCGGTAAATATCTTAGGTGTGAGATAAATCAATTTACATAAAAAAATTACAATATAATACAGCCAATATACAGGCAATATATAAAGTTACTGCAGCTGTATTACTCCGCTGATAGATTCTAAGAGGCATCTTACTAAAAATAAGTAGGTTTCTTTATTGCAGGAGCGCCTGAGTCGCACTGGTCGCATCGGAGGCGACGCGAGGCTCACTTCAGTGGGCGAATGGCATTCTCTCTCCACCTCTCTACAGCGAGAGGGTTTACAGCTGCTACACATCCCAACACTGTTGGACACATTGTGGAATGAGGAACTAGAACCAGCGAGACAGCGTCCCAACTTCTCCAAGATCGTAGCTAGGCTGCACGATTCCGAGTATACAGGTTGGTGTGAGCGGGCTGATTACTCTGATGACTAGGTTCATTAATCCTTACTAATCCTTACTATCCTTACTATCCTTACTAATCCTTACTTCCTTACTATCCTTACTATCCTTACTAATATTATAAATGCGAAAGTAACTCTGTCTGTCTATCTGTCTGTCTGTCTATCTGTCTGTCTGTCTGTTACGCTTTCCTGCTTAAACCTCTCAACCGATTTTGATGAAATTTGGCACAAACAATCTTTAGACCCTGAGAAAGAACATAGGTTAAATTTTATTTTGGAAAAAAATAGCGTTCCGTAAAATATTTGGGTTTTTCGGACACAACGTGTAAAAAATAAAACCAGAAAAGTTACTTATTTTGCGTACGCTGCCTAAACTATAAAAGATAGAACCATAAAATGTTCTAAACAATTGTAGATCTTATAAATATCTACAAAAAAGTCAGCGGCACACTATACCTATCTATGTCGAGTGAGGCACAACAACCATTTTTTTATTTAAAAATCTTGAATTTTTTTTGGACTACATTTAAACGCATATATTTTACTCATACTATTAATCCTTATCGAAATAAATTATTTTATCACTAAGTACAGTTCATGTAGATAATATTTGGTCTGTAAATGATTAGAATTGGACGTTTGGTTTTGAAGTTATGGCGAAATTAAAATATTACGATTTCTGCTGCACGGCCCGTTGCGAAGTGAGCGTCACCAAGTTGGGAGTGCGCGTGCAGGGGAATAGTTTAGATCTATGAGTAAGGTACCCGCGCGGCTCCGACGCGAGGTCGGCTCAGTCTATAAAAAAGTACTCTGTGGTCGGCTCCCTACCTACGCAGGTGTTTTATAAAAAGGACATTAATTCATCTATACATCTATACAAATAAATAAAATTGAAGTGTCTGTTTGTAATATTAAAATAACCGCTTTTTACTACATGCATAGGAATACATATACCAAAATAGCATTTTTTTAAATTTTTGTCTGTCTGTCTGTTTGTTCCGGGTAATCTCTAAAACGGCTCGACCGATTTCGACGGGACTTTCACTGGCGGATAGCAGATGTATCAAGGAGTAACTTACTTTTTATCCCGAAAAAATAACGGGAACGGGAAAAAACTGCTACGCGGGTGAAACTGCGAACGGCTGCTATTTTATGCCGTATTAACGCCATCTGTTGGCGACATCGAGTACTACTACAGTTAAGATTTGTAAGTAAAAATGTTTACCGCCCAACGAAGTGGGCACGGGTCAGCTAGTTAGGTTATAAAAATAACATTTTAACTAAATGTTCAAATCATGACCAATTATAGCATAACTACCTAGATATAGAACTCGTAGCTCACACAACGCTGATTATGATGAGATCGACCTTATAATGTCATTTATCCCCAGGCATAAGTTGGCGAGAAAAGGTGTCAGCTGTACGCGAGGAGCTCCGAGCATTGAGCGTAGACGCCATGGTCGTCACGGCTCTGGATGAGATATCCTGGCTGCTCAACATTCGCGGGAGAGATGTCCCGCACGCCCCGTTGCTAAAAGCTTTCGTAATAATAACCCTGAGGGATGTCAAGGTATTCGCACCCCCAGGGAAGCTATCCATGCCAGTTAGAGAGGTGCTGATGGTTTCCACGTGCTACAACTGCACTAAGTGAGTACAACTTAATGCCTAACGAAGAGTTCTTACGCATAGGTAATTTATTTTCGTCGGTACTCGGCAGTGGAATGATAAATATGTTGTCCAGGCTTTGACTAATTTGAATATATTATGTTTTAGTTCCAGTTGAAAAGAACGGTTGGTATCAAAAATAGCTAGATTTAGTCTGGTGTTTATGTGGTCTAATTTACTTGTGCAACTATGTTACTATACAGTAATTTTCTTTTCCATTAAAGGGTCAACGACTATACGACAATCTACACTGAACTCCGTCGTACATCGGAAACTAAGATTCTGGTCCCAGCGGCTGGGACCTTCCAACGCGGTGCCTCTGCAGCCATCGCCCAGAGCATTCCGCCAGCTAAGCGTTTGTTCCAACTGTCACCCATCATCTATCTGAAAGCGATGAAGAACGAAGACGAAGCTAAGGGCATGAGACGAGCCCATTTAAGAGATGCTGTAGCTATGTGCACTTTGTTTAGTTACATAGAGGTAAGCCGTTCATAAGTACCTACGACATGTAAGGAACGCATGATTGGTTAAGCTAAGCCATATAAGGTCTAAGCTTATCTCAGACTAGAGCTTATATAATAAGTACTCTGTGGTCTCAGCATAACTTTTTTCCCCACTGGTATTGTATTCCTGTTAGTAGTACTGTACCTGATGGTATTCTAGTTGATTTGACCGTTAAGGTCGATCCAAAACCGAACCTAACATGACGATGATTGGTTTTAAAAAATATGGTGTTTATCTAAGTATAGTGAGCGATACCAATAATATACCGGGCTAAAAGTCATCGTCGCCAACTAGTCTACTGTGGGACTAGCTGATGTAAAATTTTATATTCTGATGAAAAAACTGATAATGTACAGGTTTTACGTATTCTAAGAGCCTGTTTAGACAGCGCGAAAGATTTCACGCAGTGACCAGAGTTGGCTGCATAATGTAGGTACTTGTACTTCCAGCACAAGTCTGGGCTAGACGAGCTTTCGGTATCCAAGACGGTGGATGACACTCGAGAGACGCAAGCAGGGTACATCGGCACATCTATGAAGACGCGAGTTGCCTTCTCCGCCAATGCAGCAGAGCCTGATTATCGGCCCACTAATGTTTCTAACCGGAGAATATTTAAGAACTCTACGCTTGTTGTGCATTCAGGAGGACAATACGGAGGTAGGTAGCTTCATCAAATTAAGTTCTCTCAACTCATGTAAAATTTAAATATCATTTACCCAGTAATATCCAGGGATCATTTTGAAATAGTAGCCCTAAACAGTGGCGGATTTACCCTAAGGCCACCCTAGGCCCGGGCTTAGGGCGGCCAGATTTGCGCTTAGTAGGGCAGTATATGGTGGATGCTGAGAAAGGGGCGGCTGATGGCTTGGGGCCTAGAGCGGCCGAGACTGCAAATCCGTCTAGGTAAATCTAGGTACCAGTTTCTTGCGTCCAAACCTGGAAAAACAATCAAGAAACTTATAGCATCACACCGTTTTTTTGTATGATCCTTTTACAAATTAATAATAATTATAAATAATGAGCTCCAGTGTGGTGTAGCCGATTGGCTACACCACACTGGAGCTTAATAAGGCGAAGGCAAGACAGAAAACATTTAAAGGCAATCATACCCAGAGAATAATATAGAACAGATGTTCAAAAGACAATACACGCTATGCTTCAACTAATAGTATTGATTACAATCTAATGAATTAAACTAAAAGATGAAGTGGTAACCATCACCAATTTGCCTTGTAGGTCATGTACGCTAGGTAGGTACGTGCATGAAAGTATTTTTTTAAATAGAAAATACTGGCCTGATTATCTGCCCTAGCACACGCGAACCATTGCTTACTGAAATATGTAGGTATATAGGATATCTTCTGATATCTTTTATCCCAGCTATTAGTTATGTTTAGTTACTTTGCTGTATTTTATTTTCCAACATTCTATATTTATCCCAGAGGGTACAACGGTGGTAACCCGAACGGTCCACTTCGGCATACCAAGCCGTGAGGAGAGGCGTGCGTACACAACCGTCCTGCGATCGCTGGCCGCACTGGCCATGCTGAGCATGCCATCAGCACTACCGGCAGCACACGCTGACCCCGTGGCGAGGGCTCCCCTTTGGAATGCGAAGCAGGATTACATGCATCCATCGGGCTATGGAGTTGGGGCTGCTTTGAATCGGAAAGAAGGTAGGTACTTAATTCAGATGTTTTATCACGACTGTAACATGTACGATAGACACGTAGACACCCCTCCTCTCCATCTCTTGGTATCCTTAACTTTACCCCTCGTAAAAGAGAAGTCAAACGCACGTCCAATCGTCTGTAATAATATTTTCCGTGTACTAAAACATCAACTTTGTAGAACTAGAGCGAAGATTCGTGCTTAAATGATGATAGAGTGGCGGTGATGATAATATTGTGACTGTAATTTTCAGATCCAGTAGTAATTGATTACAGGCAAGACACGAATCTTCACACTTTCAGAGAAGGATACTTCGTCACTGTTGGTAAGTTTTTTTTTTAACTTTAGGTACCTACTTAAGTACCTACCTACTTCAAGTTGATGTTGGTGTCTCGAGTTGATGGACGCAGAGCTTCTTCCTATAGTGCGTAATACTAATTCGACTTGCTGATGTAACAAGCGGATTGCCCACCTGACGTAATGTGGTTACCATCACCGATAACAAAGCATTGCCTCAATGGTTACGTTCGTCAGGAACGTGCCCTACGATGCACCGGTCTGCGTCTATCAATCTGAGGCATGGGCCTGTAATTTCACCGGCACCCACACGCTTTAAATCTCGCTCGCTCGCTTCATCAAATTTCTTGGCGGTTCAAGATTTAAATTTTTGTATGGAAGTTCATATGGACATATTTTTGTCGTGTTCACACCGATATTCTGTTCTATCTAGAGCCTGGATGGTACGATATAAACAAGTTTGGAGTTCGTCTCGGGAATGTCTTGGAGGTGTTCGCAAAACCGAATGGATATCTTGGATTCCGTGAGACCACGCTGCTACCTTACGAGCCAAAGCTAATCGACCGATACCAACTTACGGAGTATGAGGTGAGCAGCGTAGACTTTACATACTATAGAGAATAAATACGTTTTTACACAACATCATCTAGCCCCAAACTACTTTGTGTGTTTGTACTATGGGAACCAGATGACTGATATGGATATGGTATTTTTCTAAATACATACCTATAAATGTATCTGGGAACACCCAGATAACGTATCTAACGTAACGTAAGTTGTATTCTAAGTTAGAATACAATATAACACCCAGACAGAGAACAAACATCTATATTTCATACAAATGTTTGTTCTCGGTGGGGATTGAACCCACAACCTACAGCACAGAAGGCAGTATTACTAACAACTGAGCTGTGAGGTCAGTCATACTGTAAGTTTTATAAAGAAATCAGCTACACAGGTGATTAGAAAGTTAAATTTATATCACAGAATACCTTATTCACACCTCGTCTCTACTTATTTTCTAGTTGAACTGGCTGAACTCATACAACGACCGGATACGGAAAACGGTGGGTCCTGAACTAAAAGCCCAGGGTCTCAACGAAGTCTACTATTGGATGATGAACAAGACCGTGCGTATCGAACCACCTTCTAAAGCGAAGAAAGAAAGTGTTAATTCCGGGTTCATGTGTCAACATAAACACCCAGTGGAAATAACAGGGATTCTAGTTCTTGTCGCGCTTTACTGTTCGAGGTTTTAACTCTGAGAAATAGAGTCTCCCTTCTTACCGTACTCAGATCTCCGCCTTTTTGTTCTAAGATTAGTAAACACTTGACATTGGCAAATTCGTGGCAACCCTCAGCCGCTGAAAAGAAATATAATAAAAGAACTCTGAGAAAGGTAAGATAAGGTCTGTCAGCGCATTTATTTGTGGCTAAAGTTGCATACTTTTTTTGTTATTAGAGAATTTGTTACATAATAAACACAAAAATTACACAGGTGTTTGACGCGAGTTTGGTTTTAGTAGAAGGCGAGTTCTTGTTGAGTTATTTATTATATTCATCGTTCTGATAGATAGTAAATTAAGGTAGATTGCGCTTCTGTAAGCAATAAATAAAAACACATATCGCATTAAAAAAAGCACCTTTGACAATGCAATTTTAATCTCAAAAATGCTATTTTATAAGTGAAGAAAATAAAATATATCATCGTCTATATTTAAGTTAAGTATATTATAAATATATAATCCGTCAATATTTTAGTTACATTATAAATATATAGCTAAAATATAGACGGTGATAAGTAGTTAACCACTTTTTTATATTTTAGTTACCTACTATGAACCTAGACCTAGCTACCTGAATCATTTATATCCTGTTGTAACATACCTAGGTAGATATAGTTTATATTACGTGCCTTACTTTTTATTGGAATTCTATTGTCTAGATAGTGAATACAGCACAATATAAATTATTTCCTTTTTTTTATCTAGATTGAGCTTCGAGTGTCCCACATGGTGCCTTTAAAATAGTTATTAACTAGTTGTCTAGGTAGTTAGTTGCCGTGAAGATTTAGCACTGATTCTATAGTTCCAGCACGATTCTGACGCTTGATTGTATATAGATTTTTGATGAAGTAGGTAGGTATTACTATCATACACTTCTAGTATCGCAACACACGGCCGCAGCCTACCTAAATAAAACGCGCCGTAGGTTTAGTTTGGTCCATTAGTCATTGTAATCTATGCCTATGTATCCATACATTACTGCTCGTAGATGTACAGTCAGCTGCACCAGAATGTATACAATTCGTAACTTGCAAAATGGTTTTACAGCGTTACAATTAATATTTACAGGGCAAAAACTCAATAAATAAGTGCTAAAGAGCTAAGAGTTTTTACTGTTTAAGGTATTGATACCGTTTTAAAAGTTACGAATTGTATACATTCAAGTGCAGCTGACTGTACGTAGTTACAACCAATACCTACGTGTAAATCAAAGGAAAACCAAACGTCAAGTTAGAAACTTTACCAATAGGGTATAATATCTCGGTATAAAGCACAATTGTTGAAAAAATAAATCATCGTGATACGTGAAGCCATTCTTGATAAAGCTTCTATCTTTCAACGCTCAAGCTTGAAGTCAACCTTCACATAACGACCTAAATATCTCCGAAACTATAAGAACACTATTTCTGTGCTTTGGACACTAATAATCTGATAGCGCACTAACAGTTTTATAGCATTCTCCAAAACACAAGATTCCAATGTGAGGCTTCCAACTTGACGCACACGCTATGAATTAGTGTACCTAAATATTAGGTACCTACCAGGGAGGTATAGTTTCGGACCTATAATTTGAGTTTAGTTAAAATGTGCTGTTTTAGCAATGCTTAGTAATATTAATTAATTTAATATGGGCCTGCAATATCCATAGTTTATCAAAGGTAGATGTAGTGATGTGGCGTTCAGCTTTCCACCTGTCACGTTTGGAATACAACTAGTGAAGGAGTTTTTGGGCAGTCCCAAGGCCTCCATGGCATAAGACCAGCATTAATATATTAGTATTTATAATATATTATTATTATTTACTTAGTCGTAATGTTGTAAGTAGCCAAATAATAATTAAAAAACTAAGAGCAATATATTTACTGTGTAGCACGAAAACATAGGTATTTGTTAATATTTATTTGTATATTTTATTTAAGTAATTAATTAGTTAAATAATTTAAAAATACTTTTGTAATTATAAAGAAAAAGCAAGCACAAGTGCCTTAAAAGTGTAGTTTGTAAATTATAACGAATTATACTTATAATGTAATATAAATGCTGCTGTGATGTGTTTGCGTATGAATGGAAGGTAATGTTATCGGAGTGCTTGGATTTTTGTGAGAAGACTGTGTGAATTAATGACGTGTGTTTGTACTTTATTTACTCTAATTTTTATGATGACTATTATTTTTCTTTTGACTATTATTTTTTGACATTATTTTTCTTTGTTAAAATTGTTATATGTATTCTAGGAGCTATGTAAATTAATTTGTGTAATTGGCTGTAGCCGTTCAAATTAAATAAATAAATAAATAAATAAATAAATAAATAAATAAAATAATTATATTCCTATATTTTATGTCGATGCACAAATCTTATGCGGAGCACAATAATTAGCAATAAAAGCTTCAGTAGTTAATAATTTTAATTTTAGGGATAAAATATTAGGGCTTCAAAATAAATATTAAACTATTTTACTTATATGTACTACTTATTAAACTAGTATTTGAATTGATGATAAATTATTAACGTACTTACCTAAGAATTACGTTTATTGTGTTCACTGTAAAATAAATTACCAATTCATAAGTTATATCGAGTTTACTGAACAAAACTGCCCCACTTAAACGTAAGTTAGAACGTGAATTTATATGAGAAATAAATATCCTTAGCCGGAATTTGTTATTTTATCATCACACTATGTACTGTAAGTATTATTAACCGCAATAAATAAAAGTTATCTTAATTTAGTATAATGTTTTATTCACATTGGTCCATATTAATATACATTAACATTAAGACTGCTCTTATGATCAAGTTTAATTGCACACACATAAACACTGTGATTTAAAAGATAATCGAAAATGTGTCGCTTTTTAGGAACTTTAATCGCATACACGTTTCACAACGATTTCAATATTACAAATATTAAAAACAGTGGTTTTCTTACATATTACCAATTAGTTTAACAATGCAAGACAGTGTTCTTTGCTATGAAACTATTTTAATTCAAGCGATATACATTCTCAAAAAATCTAAATTTCATAATTAAATAAACGAATCTAAAATGGCGCCCTTAAATTATTATCTCTCGAACTAAGGGCCGGCGCACATTGGCGACACGGTATGGCAAGGTATTTTTTAGACGACAAATAAAAATATTACCTAATAGTATGAAAATATAGTTGAAGGCTGCCGACACGGCACGCCTAAGCATACCACGGTATTTCTTTTGTACCTACGGCCGTTAACGGTACGGCCGCTACGGTCAAATTTTGTTCTTCTATTTCAACTGTCATATCGTTAGGTTATATATTCGTCTCCTAAAAAATACCTTGCCATGCCATGCCGCCAATGTGCGCCGGCCCTAAGTGTGCAAGCGAGAGGTAATGTTCAGTAATTATAGTGTTCAAGTGATCCACTAAGTGTGCGAACAACTAGTGATTAGTATTTACTAATCACTTGTTGTTAGTAGTTAGTCATTATTATTTAATTACACACACTTATGAGCGCGGTTAATAATTTAACGGCGCCAATTTGGGTGCGTTTATTTATTTAACCAGCTTATACCAACAATAATAAGTATGATATAAATCTACAACAATGGCACAAATACTTTTTAAATAATTTAATTCTTACATATCTGTTAATACCTACAAGGTATGGTTTTGGTTAATTGGTTGATTTATAATTTCCTATCCTCCTTCCGACACAAAGACCAGGCTTATTTAAACCAGGGTTTAAGTTCTATAGTGCACTTACCAGCTAAAGCTCAGCGCATGGAAATAAAGACAACGTGATGCTTAACAAACAAAAATCAACTATTTTACACTAAGTGCAACAAACATAACAATTAATAAGCTTTTAGCTAAACTAGTATAGTTGTAGATATTCGGTACAAAACTCACAGATCACGATCATATTTTAAATAAACTTCTTGCGTGTACAGAATATGTACAGTCAGCTGCACTAGAATGTATATAATTCGTAACTTTCAAAACGGCATCTAACCCTTATAGTAAATTCTTAACCAGTAAAAACTCAAAAATTGTGAAGATAGCTGTTAAGTTCACTTATTTTTGAGTTTTTGCCGTGTAAATATGAATTGTAACGCAGTAAAACCATTCTATAAGTTACTAATTGTATACATTCTAGTGCAGCTGACTATACCTAAAGTGACACTAGTCATAGATAGATAGATAGTCATCGATTCAAGTTATTCGATGAGCGAGAATTATTACAATCTGGGTCTCTTCGAGGCAAAAGTAATGAGTCTTCTAGACCGTTTGTTAAAACCAACCTCATAGTTACTTACTGTCAGGAATTTTGTAGTCAAAAGAAGTTTTTTGGAAAAAAATGCTGACATAAAGAACAAGTTAGTCCAAATAACATGACAGCTTTACCTAAATGATAATTCATAACATTTATTACTAGTTCATTATCAAAATATAAATTGTGCCGATATAAATAAGGCCACTCCGATAACTTAGCACTTTCTTAATAATCTTCAGTGCATTTAAGGCGCATTATTGCCTGCACTAGTGATTAATGTTATTTCCTTACATACTTAAGCCCTCTGAACCTTAGGTGGTGGAATTTTTGATATTCCTTTCTCAAACGTAGGTTAGATGAGAGTCGAGAAAATGTGTATATATAAAACTTGTCTCCTGTAAGCGAGTCGTACGTGCGAGTTCGGTTGGAGATTCTCGCAGTCGATAATAGAATACATATTCTCGCCCCAAAAACTCTTTACATATAAACGGCTTTAAACTTTAAATTTCTTACTGCTATGAGATATGGTTTAAGTTTTATGCATTGATTTTGAGCCAGTTTTGTTACATTTTTAGGGTTCCGTACCCAATGTTAAAAACGGGACCCTCATGAACCGTGATAGAGATTTGAAATTTTTCACAGATGATGTATTTCTGTTGTCGCCATAACAAATACCTACTAAAAAACAGAATAAATATTTAATAGGGGCTTTCATACAACAAACGTGATTTTTTTGCATTATTATTATAGATACGGAACCCTTCGCGCGCGAGCACGACTCGCACTTGGCCGGTTTTTATTAAACTGTTGTATCACACTGCTAGGCAAAGATCTTCCCCAAAACCTTTGTTACATACTAAACACAAAAATTACATAGGTATTTGACGCGAGTTTTATTTTGTAATAGGGGTCGGTGAAATTATACAAAAAATCATATCAGGATAAATACACCTACTCAAACCTGTTTATCTCAAAGTTAGCATTAGCACTGTCAAAGGCTAAGCTTTGTAGTAATCCCATGTGGGATCATGTAGGTGACTATGGCAACCACCCCTCCTTTTTTAGACTGAGGAAGTGACGTGATGACACCACATAACATCTCCTTATTCCACCACCAAATGGCATAATAAACAAAAATAAGAGACCACAACTAACAGTCACCGTCAGATCTGTGCAGTGTATTCTATTCTACGGTAATATTATGCTTCAGTCTTCAGGCTGTGCCTCGTATCACACGATAATACATGAGCCTAAGGAAGCTCCTTACAATTACTGAGAGCTTTCGTAGACATTGCGATGTTCCTTTTGGAGTCGATGGCATAATTCATATAAATGTTATCGAATCTGCTAAAACGTTTTTTTTATAGAACTTGTTGATGGAACAAGCAGATGGCCCACCTGATGTTAAGTGGTTACCATCACCTATAACAAAGCATTGCCTCGTAGGTCACGCTCGTTAGGAACGTCACTGACGATGCACTACTCAGCGTCCATCAACCTGAGGTATACAGGTGTTAAGCCTCATTTGCCTGTAATTACACCGGCACCCACACCTTTCAAACCGGAACACAGCAAGCTGCTTGGCGGCAGAAATAGGCATGGTGGTAGTACTGCCCCGGACGAGCCCTTCACTTAGAGCTCTACTACTACTATTAGTATGATTTCGTTTAAGTCTTGAACTGACGGAATTAATAATAGTGACAGCACTAGTGGCGTAGATATGTGGACAAGGGCTTAGGTGCATAGAGAAAAAATCGGGCCTTCACCCCCTCTTTCCACGTAGTTTGAACTTAGACCTAATTATTGATCACATCAAAATACTCCAGAGATTTTGACATTTAGTTTTACTGTATGACATAAAATTTCAATATTTTCATTTTTGCACACTACGAGTGTGAGTGAAAGGTAACATTTAAGATTCATTAATTGAATAAACCAGGTTATTCACCCTCTCAGGCTTTTAAAAAATTACCAAAAAAAAGATCACAATGTCCACGAGCTTCTTTTACATAACTATTACTTGACTTAGAATATGTGCATATAAAGTTAAAAGGCAACATTTATTACGATACAACAAATACAAGTCAACTATCCTCTGATATCAACACATAAACTAAAGTTTTCAAACGAATCTTCAGTACATAGACACACGTACACATATTTGGCATGTTTATTTTGCAATAAATGCTTGGCTAATATATTCTAATATTGCAATAAAAAGTAGTGAATAATACACATCTAATACCCATAAATATTTTGAATAAACTTAGATTTTTAATTATTCCAAGTTATTCAATGAGTAGGATTTGAATCAACTCAGAGTGGGATTCGAACCCGCGACCATCCCCTTGATACGGGGATGCGCTATCCAACAGCGCAACAGAGAGCTCAATCGCATTCAACGAAATTACCATAGGGATATTTTTATACGGTACTGAACGATTACCTTATTAGAAAACGAAACTCACTCAATCAACAACTTTGGAATTGATAAAAATCATCACAGTTTCTCTAAGTAAGCACTAAATATGTGATACCCGCTAACTGCTTTTGAATAAGTCAAATTACAGTTACAAAAAAATTTACCTACGATTATATTTAGCTAATGTGAGTGAAACAAGACAAAATACTTCGAAGTTCATTGTATAAAAAGGCCCGTACACAGGGCAATATTCTAGGTCAAAGTGCCTTTCCAACTTGATCACAGCACTACTACGAGTCAAGTTAGAAGGCCCTTAGATTGTGCCGTGGAGACAAAATATGCGGAGAAAGCGATCCTATGTAAATATGTACATCATCGGAGATCTACCATCTCGACCGGCGCAGAGTCGTCCAGTCGAATGTGAGTCACGTTCTGAAAATTTCATTCACAAAATTCTTACTTGAACTGAAACGTCATTTCATAAACGACCGATGTGGCGCGGCGGGAGAATGTCCGCCTGCGACGCAGGAGTCTGCGGGTTCGATTCCCGCCTTGGGATAAATGTTTGTACGAACTGCAAATATTTATTCCGGGTGTTCTGGGTCAGTGATCTAGTATCCATAATACAAGCCCTGTTTAGCTTAGGGCTAGATGATGCTGTGTGGATTGTCCAGCATTATTATTATTATTTATTATTTCTAGAAAAATTAATTCAAAGTACACAATCGTGCATCAAAAGATTGTGAGTTCGAAGAACGAGTTTTAAACACGGTTCCTCCTTAATTCTTCGAGCATCTGTTTGTAGGGCTACGGATAGTCGTTGATCGAATAATCTCTTACTTTATCGATGCGATGGGCTTGCACAATATTGGCATGTGCCAAATGTAATATTTGGATGCATCTCTGACTACCCCCTTTAGACATCCACTAAAAATCTTGAGTTGGTGCTACCCGGTCGGCTCTAAGAGATCTGAAGAGAGGAATATCTACCATGACAAGGATAACAGTAGTGAGGCTGTTTCTTTTATTGACCAAAGAAAACTGCAATTGTTTCATTACCCAACAAGATAGAGATTTTCCGATATTAAATTTACTATGTCTATTCAGTACAATAATAAACAAAGGTCCATACTTCCATTTTGAGTTAGACTGCGTGCCGTGCGCGGAGCGGTTAACACGTTGCCACGCAATGTAACTCAAAGCGTCGATACAAATCTTCATTTATCGTTTTGCACTTAAAAAGCCGATAAAAACCAACGAAGCCAATATAAACGTTATCTCTATAGACATAAAGGGCTTACATGAAATAGAGGCGGATCGGCAGGGTGTGGGTGAAAGCCTGTCTGACGGCAGTTCGCTATGAACTGCATCCCGTAGTTCGGAGTCAGAGCGAAGTAACCAGTTCTGTAATGCATACACAATATAATAAAAATACATTTATATAGAACGAAAGTAAAACGTACATTATGGATTTATAGCATACAAAAATAGCGATAACAAACATAGGTTTTGGTTGTACAGTTTACAAAAAAACAAATATAAAAAATAAAATATTAATAAATAATATAAAATATAGACAAAATTTAATTGACTTTTTGCGAAAAACGTGTAATGAAAGTTTCTATATAAAAAATACAAACTTATGAGGGTAGGTTTAATTATTTTAATTATTATTTAGTCTATATTTTGCCCTACTGCTAAGCATACTGCACACTGCCTCATGTGCCTGTAATTTCACCGGCACCCACACGCTTCAAACCGGAAGACAGCAATGCGAGCATCACTGCTTGGCGGTAGAAATAGACACGGTGATAGTACTTCCCCGGACGATCCCTTTCACAATGAGCTCTACTACTACTATATGTAAATGCTCTCTTTCTAACTTTCGTTTTAAATGTCAAAAGGAACTAATGAATCGTAGGCCTCGTTTTAGTCGGAGGTTAAAGAACACTTACTCGTTATACTTAGGCGCGCAGACAATGGCTATAGCTTCTGGCATCATCAGCTGGTAGGAGCACTGCGTGTGTAGATCCACAGACGACAGGAATGCCGTTTGAGTTGGATGTGTCTAAAACAAACCCAGCAAATTATATAAAATTTAATAAAATCTTCTAAATATATATAACTCAAAGGTGACTGACTGACATAGTGATCTATCAATACACAGCCCAAACCACTGGACAGATCGGGCTGAAATTTAGCATGCAGGTAGATGTTATGACGTAGGCATCCGCTAAGAAAGGATTTTGATTAATTCTACCCCCAAAGGGATAAAATAGGGGATGAAAGTTTGCCAATTTTAAACCGATCGGGCTGAGACTTTGCATGTATAAAGCTACTATGATTTTATCCCGAAAAAATAACGGGAACGGAAAAAAACTGCCATGCAGGCGAAGCTGCGAGCGGCCGCTAGTTATAAATATTTGTGGAAATCTTTACACAACATCATCTAACCCCAAACAAAGCATAGCTTGTACTATGGGAACCAGTAACCAGTTGATATGATATACTACTTACATAGGTTTTTTTTTTCTAGATACATACTTAGAACACAATATGACACCCAGACAGACAACAAACATCTATGTTCAGCACACAAATATTTAACCTCGGTGGGGATCGAACCCACAACCTACAGCGCAGAAAATAGAGCTACTACCGAGCTATATGGCTAGTCATTATGAGGACCTACAATCTGAATATCGTTTCAGCAGGTTTTTTTTTTTTTTAATTATATTTTTGCGGCTTTGGTATCACTGCGGCCATATGGCCTATTGTGATCGCCACTTGTTAAGGTATCACCCCTCATTAGGGCGTTCATA
Source organism: Electrophaes corylata (assembly GCA_947095575.1). Classification (NCBI taxonomy): domain Eukaryota; kingdom Metazoa; phylum Arthropoda; class Insecta; order Lepidoptera; family Geometridae; genus Electrophaes; species Electrophaes corylata. Next base: position 3,526,823 of record OX352707.1, on the reverse strand, counting down.
GTTCACCACTGAACCCTGCAGCTGTTAGGAACTGGAGGATTTTCTTGGGGGTGAGTTCTTGTAGCTCATCCGGGCACAGAATATGTTTACCCAGATGGATGCTACGCTTTTTCAGCAGGTTGGTCATAAGCTTGTTCCACCAGTAGTATCATAAAAAAAAGTTACGTATCATCCTGACATCTAAGTTACATTGCGCGGCAACCACTCAACACTCCACAGTAGAGTTATCGCTGCCGGGTATGGTAATACAAATGTAAATACAAACAACACGATACGCATATTCTCCAAATGTAAATTTTTGTAGACTAGGCCCCTAGCTTGTTGGTTTAAAAATACTAACATGTATCCATCCGAGGGTGATGAGGTTGTGCTGATCCTGGTAAAGGAAGATGTCTTCCTCGTTGTTAGTGCTGCACGAGTCGGGAGTACCAGACTGCTTCGGTACCACAACATGTGTTATCTTCAGCTGGTCTCGCTCCTGGAAAGTCAAAGTCAAAGTCAAAATGTTGGTATATTATCTATCTACCCTTGTTCCACTTCATGTTAGTTCAATCGTCTTACTACCTCACCTCCTACCCGAATCCATTAAAGGTCCGTAATCCTATTTCCGAAGTCTTGAACAAAGTCAGTCAAAGAGCATTTATTCAGTAATATCCGCAGGGTTCATCTTGAAACGTCTTAAAGCTAGGTTAATCTAAACGCAAGTTCCTCGCGACCAAGCCTAGAAGAACCGGCAAGAAACTTACGGCTTGGTTCCTACCGTTTTTTTATATGAATCCGGAATTTTCCGAAATTCCGGAGTTCAAGGTATCTACTACGAAAATTAAACTCTATGACGAAGTTTTGTTTTATTGATTTACGTTACACTGCGGGGTAACTCTGTAGTCGTTCCACAGTCAAGTTGACGCTGACTTACATGACGCGCAGTGTAAAACTAAACGAGAATAAGAAAAAGTTTATCGTATTTCCGAGTAGGCGCCTAGAACTGTCGAATGGTTATTACCACCTGCTTTATTAGGAACAGAGATCTATTTGTATTATAAGATGACATTTGAAGACGAAAACTGACCCAGCACGACCTTTGGAAAAAGTGTAGAAGTTCATCTGAAAACCTGTGAATGATTCTGTAGATCAGGACTTCCCAACCGGTGGGGCGTTGAGAGTTCTAAAGGGGGGCATGAAGTGTTCGGGTATTTTATGATTTAAAACACTTGCAAACAGATTAAGTAGCGCCACCTAGTTCCAATAGGCCGAACTAACTGCTAAATCACTATTTTGTTCGATACGGTACTCAGACTAAAGAGTGATGAAAAATATAAGGGGGCATGGAAATATTTTTATAATTTGGAAGGATGGTAACATTATAGATGGTAACATACCAGGATGCCAGCGAGTATGCCGCAGGTCTCGACATTACGCGCCGTGTTGGCGGCTGCGAGGCGTAGGAACCTGCCGAGGAGGCCTGAAGGCACCAGCACAGTACGAAGCTGTTGAGAGCCGCAAAGCGCGTCACTGTAAGCGCTATCACTGTAAAACAAGAATAAAATATTAAAATATATAAATAAGTATTGGTGGAGATGTTCTTGCACCAGACCCAGATGATAAAATACTTACATACGTTTTTTTTTGTAAATACATACTTAGAATACAATATGAGAACAAACAGAGCATACCACCGTCTTCTATAGTTCTTATCGAATCCAGTCCATCCAAAAGTGGTCTGGAAGAGATCGCTTTGAATGATAAGACCGCGCATTGTATTCTACTGTGTTATTTTTGTATTTTTATATGTAATATCTGGTGTAATATATTAAAACAATAAAAAAAATTTTGTCTCCCTGCAGGGAGATTCAGAGTCCCTACATGCTGTCAGGGTCAGGGTCCGTTAAAGCTGAGTCAGAGTTTGCGATTCTTGGCCCCTTTTGTTTTCATTTTAGTTATCATTGTGTCTAAGGGTATACAAATAAATGTGTCCTTCTTTATTTTTTTTTCTTTATCTTACTTGTGGGGTCTAGAAGGTGGTATAAGCGGCGGCACTGGTTGGTAATGATGTGGCGGCGCACGAGGTGGCTCCATCGCGAAGTCATCCGGGTACCTCACCCCGTCCACCGGCGGAGCTGAAGGACTGGCCGCCCAAGCATCCTGAATACGACACCAACGTTCAATAAATAACTAAACATTTTTAAGGCCTAAACAGCACATAAACATTACAATATGTAAGTTCCTTTGCTTCGTACCTACTGCTGTCAAGCACTGATGGTCGCGTAACTATGCTCCGATCTGAAGGGTACGGGTGCCGGTGCAATTACAGACACATCTTACCTTGCATTCAATTTATTTATTTATTTCAGTAACAAACTTTACCCTAAGGCCCGCTTGCACAATAATCTGATTTAATTTTATTTAGCTAATCACGTTTACCAATATGTTTAGCGTAGACGTAATAGCGACAACCCCTAAAAAGGGCGCAACGTGGGATTTAAAGTAGAAAATATCTTCACACGGATTTACTCGCGCGCGTTTTCACTAATATGTACTTACTCTATAACTACTTACTTGTTGCCTATTATAGTAAATGTTACTGCCATAATGCACTTTAACCAGCACTGAGACCCTTTGTCCATTGGTGCAGTACACTGGCTGATAATGGTACATAGTATAAAAACTTAGAATTAAGTCACAACTTAACAAATTTATTTTTTATGTTTCACAATTACATACAAATCTTGAACAAGTCTTGATCAATCTTGAACAAAAGTGTAATAAACTTTATTGAATTTACTGTTATGATTCTATTATAAACTATTTTTAAAATATCATAACAGAACTCATTCTGATATCTAAGTAAAGAATGTGTCTTTGATACAAAAGGTGTGTTGAATTTTTGTCATTAATGCTAATTGAGTTGGGTGGGACGAGGCAAACTTGTTCTGCCGGTTACATAATTTCTATGTAGTTATTCATCTGATCTAATAGTATCAGTGGGTTCATAGATGTCATTAAAATGTTAAGGCTTTTTCCTTCACTCAAATTGTATATTGCTTGAAGTGACCTCACATTCTGCTCCTAAGGTCGTGGGGTTGAATCCGGTTGTGCACTAATGGATTTTTTTATTAAAAAAATTATTTGCGCAATTCCAGTGCTCTCAAATGGTGAAGGAAAACATCGTGAGAAAATCATTTAGCATTCTAACAGCGGCGATGGGCTTGTAACCTGTCTGGACCGTATGGATTACCAACTACTGCAAAATGTGGGTATGTACAAAATATAATATTTGAATGAACCTCTGACTACCCCCTTTAGACATCCTCAAAGAATCTGAAGTAGGTACTTGGTACTAATAGATATGAAGGAATATCTACAGTGCTTAGGGATTAAAATTGTGATGCAATTTTTTTATTCAACATCTTCATGTTTTTTTACCTAAATATTTCTCTTTTGTCTTATGTAAAGAGAGGTTAAAAAAACTTACATCATGTAGTAAATGTGGATGTGTGTCTCGCTTATCTTCATCTGCCTGCAAACGTAATGCAAGCTTGGCATCTTCTGTTTCTTGCTTTTTTCTCCTTTCCTCTTCTTGTCGTCGCACTTCCTGCATAGAATGGAAACTTTACTTGAAATAATACCCTGATGACACTATGTACCTAGTGTGCACTTGTTTATGTGTGCTACTAAATGCAATAGTTGATAAATTGATTTCTATTATGATGGCTCCAGACAATGGTTTTCCCTATGGACTGCCCATGGAGCAGATACAGCCTAACATTTATGGTTATACCAGGCTCATTTTGAACTATAAATTTATTGCTCTAATATTTTGTACACACACAAAATTAGAACATTGATTTGACTTGTATATTAATAATATTGCAAAGAAATTCACTTAGACCTTAATTTAACTATCAACTAAACAGTGTATTTGTCTAATTATTGGTAAAAACCAAGAAACCAATAGCTCCAGCAAGAATTGTATAATGTAACTTACAGCATTTTCTATCCAAGCTGCATGTTCAGTAGCAAACTGCACAAGTAGCTTCTGTTTAAGTTTTTCTGCTTTCGGCATAACCTCTTTCAGCTTTGATTGATTCACAGCTTTTACTGTTGCAGGCACACCAGCATATTCAGGATGTTTTCGAATCTTTTCAAGGAAGAGTGTCATGAACTTCATGTATAAAATGTATGCATTTTCCAAACTTCCCTCTGCAAGATACACATTTGCCATCCGTACCATTTCCAAACCAGAGCGATAGTACCTAAAATAAGAATAACATATTTTTGGTTTCCATAGGTTATAGTTTCCATTTAAACGAACACATAAATAGTGAAATATCTGGTAAACAACTTGATGAATCAGACTGTTATGTACCCAATAATATTTGTTGCTGAGCCTTTGATTGGTGTGCCTACCTGCGGGGAGGAACATTAGGGTCTACTTCAACCATAGTCCCATAGTTTGCCAACTGCTTCACCCTGGCAGCTGGCTCCAGCGATGCCAGATCTACTGACTGCTTCCGACGTATGTCTTCTGCCTGCATTTCTAGAAACTCTATCGCTGCAGTAATGACAACCGACCTAGTCGATAAAGCGACCGGTTTTGAGTATTCTAATAATAAAATATAATCTTACAGAAATTCAATGAAATAAACGGAAATGTTGTTCTAGTTTTATTTTGTTTTTTCAGCCTACCACAGAAATAAAATCAACATTGAATGTTAAGGTTGCAAAAGATGTCAATGTCTAATCAAACAAATGCATTATCATGTTATGTCAACGTCAAAAGTTAAAACTGTTTCGTCAGTTCCGGTTCAACTTTTTTGTATAAATCTCCAAATCCACACCACAGAATAGGTACCTACCTACTTACATCATAACGGACTCCACTCTATAGTTTTAAGTAGTAGTAGAGCTCTTAGTGAAGGGAAGTACTACCACCATGCTTATTTCTGCCGCCAGCAGCTTGCTGTGTTCCGGTTTGAAGGGTGTGGGTGCCGGTGTAATTACAGGCACATGAGGCTTAACACCTGTATGCCTCAGGTTAATGGACGCAGAGTATTGTAAGGCACGTTCCTAACTAACGTGACCTGCAAGGCAATGCTTTGGCACATCAGGTGGGTCATATGCTTGTTCCATCAGTAAATTGTATAAAAAAAAGCAATCTTGTCAGTAAAGTGAGTTTTCTCCGAGTAGAGAGTGTAACTTTGTCCTGACTGACTGAGTGTACTATAGACAACGTACAGCCTAAATTATGGCCTAAACCTTTTTTCTCTACAAATGATTTAACTTGCAAAACGATTTTTTTTTTTTTTTTTTTTTTTCGAACTGACTAAAATGCTGGTATAATCGCCTAGCGATTTCCGACAGCGTTACCGGGCTACTGGCGAGCGCAGAAGGCGCTACGCCATTACAAAATTGGTTTTGTTGGCAACGAGCACAAGGGCACCACTTAGGTACGGACCTCGGCTTGGGCTGTTGCCGGAGAAGGGAGCTACGGAGAGACTCTTCGCCCTGAAGGGGCGTTAACGGGGAGACGTCTTCGACCCCGCCGCCGGGGTCGGTGTGATTGTGGAGTGTTTCCTGTGTCCGGACTAGATGAAGCGACCTCCGCCGCATTCGCGGCGGTGATCGTGTCATCTGGGTCACCTAAAACGTGTCTAGGTCTACGGAGGGTACGTTTAACGGGCGGATCTACTGGATAATCGGGTAGCGAGTTAATTAAGGGATTCGGATGGTGGGGAGCCGAATCATAAAACCGCCTGGAGGCGCGTTTCATGAATTCGGCTATAGATTCGAGTTCGAGATCTCGATGAAGATCGATATTACGCATGTACCACGGGGCACCCGTGATAGTGCGCAAAAATCGATTTTGAACTACTTGGAGGGGTTTTAAATTGATCGAATGAGCGAACGCTACGGAGGCGTAAGTCATGATAGGTCGTATGCAAGTTTTGTAAAGCGTCAACTTATTTCTAAGAGACATTTTACTCTTCTTGCATACGAGTGGCTGAAGGCGCGAAAGAATAAATTTGGCGCGGTTACGTACTGTGCGTACGTGTTTGACAAAGGATAGACGACAATCAAGGGTCACACCTAAGTATTTAGCTGACTTCACCCAGGGAATGGGTTCGTCAAACAGAGTGACAGATCTGGAAGGATTACGGTTACCCTTTGAAAAGTACACGGCGGCACTTTTCGTCGGGTTAACCTCTATCCGCCATTTTCGGAACCATGCACCTAGTGCATCGAGAGCCTTTTGCAGCCTTATACACACACGATCGGCGTTCCGATCGGATGTGTACAGGGCTGTGTCATCGGCGAACAGGGCTATTTCCACCTGATGGGTGCGAGGGACGTCGCTGGTGTACAGCGTATATAGGAGGGGAGAGAGAATGGATCCTTGAGGGACACCAGCTCTGATGGGTCTAGGGTCCGAAAGGGTACCCTCTACGCGATAGCGAAAGCTTCGATCAAGTAAAAAGTCTCGTAAGATTAGCACGAGCCTGTCTGGCACTCCGAATTTGGATAGCTTGTAAATCAAGCCATTGTGCCAGACCTTGTCGAAAGCTTTCGCCACATCGAGAAAGATTGCACCGGTATCTGCCGGCCAGGTATGGTGAAATCGAGAGAGCACGTGCTCCGTGATGCGGAGCACTTGTTGGGGACAAGAGTGTTTAGCCCTGAAGCCAAACTGCTCATCGGGTAGGATTTTGAGCTCGGTAACGTGGGACCAGAGACGATTCAGAAGGAGTCGCTCGTAGATTTTCCCCAGGGAACTGAGGAGACTGATGGGGCGGTAGCTAGAAGGCTCTGTAGCCTTTTTGCCTGGTTTGGGGATGCCAATAACGGTGGCTTCCTTCCAAGAGTCGGGGAAAGTGCAAGTTGCCATAGCCGCATTAAAGATGCTGACTAGGAGGTAAATAAGGACGGTGGGGAAATTCTTAAGCACCCTGTTGCTGATGCCGTCAGCACCAGGGGCTTTTCTCGGATGGAGACCCTTGATAATCGTCTGTACCTCAGAGGCCCTAATCAGGGGAAGAGGAGGAGCGCTAGGGGGCTGGGAGACTAACCGTTCGACTTCACTGTCCACCGTAGCGAGGTGTTCAGGGTCAACGGGAGCGAGACTAGGGGAGCATTGCGATTCGAGGCTTTCTGCTAAGCAGTTGGCTTTTTCATCGTCTTCGAATGCGGGGGTCTGGTTGGGTCGGGAAAGAGGGGGCATAACGGAGACGTTGTCGGCTTTCATGGATCGAGCAAGCGTCCAGTAAGCCAGATGGCTTGGCTCGATCCCGGAGAGCTTTGCGTCCCACCGTTCGTCCCTAAAGTCGCGGATTCGATTCTTAAGATTCCGTTCCACTACACGATGCCTATGCCGGTTAAGGTCGGAAGGCCAACGGCTATACCGACGGATCGCGGCATTCTTCTCCGTGATCAACCGTCTCACATCGTCTGGCAGAGCCCAGCGGTGGTCACCCGCCGCCGGTACCTGTTTCGACAATCCGCTTACAGCGGTAGTGACATGGTTGGTCAGGGAGTCGACGGCAACGGTAATGTCATCGGGGGATAAAATATCGTCAGGGATCCTATCCAAGCTGGGTGAATGTATAGACCCAAGAGCTTTCTCGAGTTTATGCCATTGCATCACAGTCTTGGTAGGAGGGGTCGAGACGGGAGGGGAGCCTAGACGCATGAGGACAGGTCGATGGTCTGACGTCAACTCATGTAGCGTTTCTATAGAGTGTAACCGGAGAGTTACATTCTTAAGCAACGCCATGTCTAGGGTGTCGGGTCTATACCCAACAGTAAAGGGATAATGAGTGGGAGTCATCGGAGGGATGACATCGAAGTTAAGGGCATCGGCTGCGCTCTCAAGACGCCTGCCGTTCGGGGTAGTGACGTGGCAATTCCACATGATATTTTTACTGTTGAAGTCTCCAGCCAGAATGACTGAGCTTCCCAAGCTAAAGAGTGAATTTAAATCGCTTTCGAGCATGGTCTTAGATGGGGGAAGATAGCAAGAGGCTATGATGATCGATGGATGACCGGTCATCGCTAGCCTGCAGACAGAGGCTTCTAAATTGGACAGGGGAGGGGTGTCTAATGGGATGCAATGCAGAGACCTTTTGAAATAGATCAGGGTGCCGCCTAATCTTTGGCCTATTCTGTCATTGCGGATGGATTGGTAGTTAGCCATTCGGGGGATTTTAATAGAGGGCTTTAGGAATGTTTCCTGTATTAACATGATATCGACTTGATGACGGGTCAAAAAGTCGTGAACTAAGTCGCGTTGATTTTTTAAACCGCTAGCGTTGAAAAACGCTACGGTGACGGAATGGGGTTTTAGTCTCTCCTTTTGTACTAACATATTGGTTTTTTGTTTTGTACGCGGGAGGGGGAACGGAGGGACCTAAGCAGTTGGTCGTTTTGGGCAATGTAATTAGCAATTTGTATCGGATCACGTAAATTTTGAAGATTTCTAGTGAAATCATTGACTTGATCGGAGTAGTGGCCTTCTCCGTATCCAAAACCGGGTGGGTAGCTCGACCAGGAGGGTCGGAGGGCTACAGGCGGGGAGCCGTACGCAGGCATGAACGGCTGCTGGGGTCGGAGGAGGGGAACTGCCTGACGGGCAAAGTTGGAGGTAGGGAGGGGACGGCTCCACGCATTGTGGGACGGGACTGGCGCGGGTACTACAGTCACCTTAGGGGTGGACTTGGAGTACTGCGGGGTTTTGGGAGGCGCTACGCGCTCGGGCGTCCTCTGTGCCACCTTTTTGTTCACTCTGGGGGCCATGGGGCAGCCGCGATAGTTCGCGGTATGTCCCACAGCCTGACAGAGCACACAACTAGGCGGCTCAGGTGCGTCTCGAGAGCGGTTGCAGTCAGCGGTGCCATGGTCACCCAGGCACTTGACGCAGCGCGGTCGGGAAAAGCAGGTTAAAGATGGCCTTGCCCTCTTTAGTTAGGTCGAGTACGACTAGTACCAGATCAAAGGTCTTCTTTGATCTGGCGCCGTACATGCGATGGACTTCCCTGACGGGGAAGCCCTGCAGGAGGAGGTCAGCTTTGATCACCTCCGTGGAGTGCTCCGCAGGGAGGCCGCGGATGACGACACGCAGAAGGCGTTCGTCTTCGAGCGCATAGGTGTGGAAACCTATGCGTTCGTTACGGAGGACAGAGGTGAGGCTGCGGTGAGCCGCTGCTGAGGGCAGCTGAATTTTAATCCCATCCCGGGTGCTACGGGCATGGGTGTATGGGATGTTCATCGCCTTACAGGCGGATGAAACGTGGTCCCATTTTTCCTTCTGACGAAGGAAAATGGGAGGAGGGGACTTTTCCTTCTTATCGGCAGGGGCCGATTGTGAAGGTTGGGTCGGGGAAGGAGCGCGGAGGGCCTGAGCCTTAGCGGGAGGCAAGGAAGCAGATTTAGCCGGAGGCCTCTTCCGCTTAGAGCCAACCACCGTAAAGCCGGCGGCTTCATCCTCTTCGGATGAGAAATGCGGTGAAGCCGCGAAAGAGGAACCCTCCGTCTGAATAGAGCGGGGGCTAAGAGCCGCATCCATGGACTCGAAAGAGTTGTCGTGCGACAATCTCGAGCTCAGGATGGGCGAGCGGGTACGCATAGGCGAGCGAGAGCGGGTGCGCGCTGGTGAGCGCGAGCGAGAGCGCGATAGGGATCGAGCGCGGGGGAGGGGGCGGGGGCGAGGGCGAGGCGGTAGGGGTGAGGGGGAGCGGGGTGAGTCGGCCACTACAACGGCAGAGGTCGCCTGAAGGGCTTTTGCGGTGTTTACGCGGTTCGCGGGTGCCTGAGGGGCCGGAGAGGGGAGCGCGGGTGCTTTAAGAGCCGATTTGTTTATAGGCGCGGCTGCCATAAGGGCCGAAGGATTTTTACGCGGCGCGGATGCCTTAGGGGCCGAAACTAATTTTGACGCGGGTGCCGTAGGGGCCGGGGAGGCGTCGCTAGATACGTCGGAGGCCTGAAGGGTCTCCGAACGTGTCTTGCGCGATTTTTTGGCCTGAAGGGCCGGGAGGGCGCGGGTCGCGGGAGGAACTGCAGAAGGCGGCTCCTTCGCTAATTCGGTCAGAAGCTGCGGGAACCGACGAATCACCGCCCGGATGAGCACAAGGGCATCCTCCAGGCTGGTGAGGTCGCCGAGAACCAGCTGCTCCATCCTCCTGAGGGGAAACACTCAGGAGGTGTGTATGTGAGTGACCTTCCCGCCGGGATAGACAGGAAGGGGTGAGGCCTCAGTGTCCTACCTAACTCGCGTGTCCTACTCGCCGCTTTTTTTCTTGCGAGTAGGGTGTGTCCTAATAGGTCTGGACAGTCGACTAGGAGATCCCCCAAGGCCGGTGGTTCCAGACCCGTCCGGATTAGGCGTTCCTCTGAAGGAGGAAAACCGACGCTCCGGGTCCACGCCCAACCAAGTTCGTATAACACCGCAAGGTATCCCTTGGTTGACCACTAAAAGGTGGATTTGACTTGTTATAGCCAAGAAACAGGGCGTCCTGAAAAGGACGTTGTGACGGAACTTGTTATAGTCAAGAAACCAAAGCGTCCTGAGAAGGACGTTGTTTCGGTACTTGCTATAGTCAGAAACCAAGCGTCCTGAAAAGGACGTTTTGCAAAGAAACAAGTGCAGGCGCACTGAAAAGTGCGGATAGGCAAGGCCTATCCCACGGAGCGACGCACAGGTAGCTACACTGTGCGCCGGTAGCACGATGCGCAGGCGAGCGGGCGGGCTGCGGGCGCGGGGGCCGGCGGCGGGGCAGTCCGAGCGGGAGCTCGGAGCGGGCGAAGAGACGTGCGTACTCCTCTTTCGAATGAACAACATAAAGTGCTTGCAAAACGAGCTTACAGAAATTCCTTTTATCCCGTTTAGCAGCGGCGGCCTTAGGTACCTACCCATTGCGAAGCTCCGGGCGGCGGCAGGTCTTTGCGAGGCCCTTTGTCCTTTGTGAAAAGTATGTGATCAAAATTAAAAGTTATGAATAAAGAAAAATGTTAGTAAAATCTATATTTTTTTAAATTTGCTTGGGTTGTTGCGCGAAGCCCCTGCAAGAGCGAGGCCCCGGGCGATTGCCCTGTTCGGCGCCCCTTAAGGCCGCCACTGCGTTTAGGTACTTATATCCTTTATCTTCCAGTAGCCACCTCAACTCAACTCATCAGATAGGTAGGTGTCTATCGTGCTTGGCTCGCTATGCAATTTCCTCCATAGTTGTGTCCGTTTTTTAATTATGGCCGTTATATAACGGTGGCCGCCATAAGTGGTACCTTATATTATTTCTTACCTTATATTATTAACGGTATTATTTCTATCGGAGAGCGTGTTTCGAAAGAGGTACCGACACTAGCTTTATGTTGATGTTAAGATTGGAGAGTAAGTAAATCAGGTGATTCAATGGTAGAGTAGACGATCTTGAAGAGTCAAGTCATGATATTGGCACCGAGTTTGTATAATCCGCTTTTATAAGAAAGAATAAAAATATGGTACCTACCTAATAATCTGCAACACTAAAAACAGATACACAGTCGGAGCGCAAACTATCACGGTCCATGAGATAGGTACATACAGACAGGGAGCGGAGTCTTAGTAATAGGGTCCCGTTTTACCCTTAGGGTACGGAACCCTAAAAAACTGGTAAGTATATACCTAGTTATGTTACCTATCTATGTTAATGACGACCGATGTGGCGCGACGGGCAAATGTCCGCCTGCGACGCAGGAGGTTGCGGGTTCGATTCCCACCTCGGGATTAATGTTTGTACGGTCTGCAAATATTTATTCCGGGTGTTCTGGGTATTTTCTATGCATTATAAAAAATATCTAGATGCGTAATATATTGTATTAAGTATATCGGTCATCTAGTACCCATAATACAAGCTCTGCTTAGCTTGGGGCTAGATTATTATTATTATTAATTGTGTTAGTTATGTTAGGTAGTAAGTAGGTAAGTACTTAGGTGAGTAATTTGATTCCACTGTTTTATTTTTTGTGGTGGTCGTAATAAATGTTTCTACCAATCAAAATTGGTTTGTTTCATCGAATTGATTTAAGTAGTTTATTAACAACCACAGCAACATGAATACATCTGATAACAAGCATAACATAAACATGCAATAGGAGCACATAGACAAAGTGAAATGCTAAATAAACAATGAGAACAACAGAGTTTGCAACCGTAAAATAACCTCAAGAAGCAAGGATAAAACGCTGGGCTACATTTGTATACCCAAAAACATGGTCGAGCGCGAAGGGTCTGGATGTATAAGTCCTCGCATTTTACATCTACAGGAAAAATTGATCTGTGTAATTTCTTATCGAAGCTGGTAGTACTGCGACCCAAGCCTCGGACCCAAGCCATAAACCTCCGGCCAAGAGGAATCTTTTTTATTTTCTTCTTATTTCTTTGCACTTGTATACTTCTTGACACGCTACTGGATTCGCGCTTATGAGGTGGTACCTTGGCTGCTGTCGTTAGTTTTCGTGGGGCCCCGAGCTGTATTATTTTTTCAACTGGCTTTTTTGTGCGACGTAACCCACTTTGTGTATTTGGGTTTATGTCTTTTGTGATAACTTTTTGAGCATCACCTGAAGATGCCGACCTACGACCTGGTTTCGTACTACCCTTAGCTACTCTTGTGTTAGTTTTGGAGACGGATCGACTGCGTAAAGAGTTTGGAAGAATCAGTTCTTGGTCTTGAAGTCTGGTGGCTGAACGACTTCGTTTGGTTTCCAGATGTTTAGTGGTACGTACAGGTTTATTGGATGAAAGTTCGTTTTTAATATTTTTTTGTGGATTTAATGTAGACAAAGAAACACTGACTTTGTCTCTTCGTTTAGCATTCAACAGTTTTTCTGAAGTAGTTTCTTTGCTGGTTTTCAGAATTCCATTATATTCAGACTTATTATTGATCTTTTCTTTTGGATTTTGTTGAGATAGAGATAATTTAGCGTTATCTTCTCGTTTGCTGGCCAAAAGTTTCTCTGACACAGAGTTTTTGCTAGCGGTTGTGCATCGGCAAGTTTCTCCAGCAGGTTTAGCAATCGTTAGCTGAGCAGAAGACTTAGACTGTGAAGCATTTGGTAGTTTTGACCGAGTTAAACATGTCTTATTAGCATGACTGGCATTAAGTGGTTTGTTAGCTTCAGTTTGGCATTTACAGACTTTTTTATGAGGTCGTTGACCAGACTCTCTGGCCTGCACCACTTTACCTGAAACGGTATTTATCCCCGATTTATCACCGATATCCTTTAGACAAGGTTTACATGAGATTTCATCACGTAGAAGACATGGTTTCGAAATTCCTTTTTTATTTTGTGGAGTTGTCGGTGGATTGACTAGAGTTTTGCGTGTTTTATCATCACGCCTGGTATTTAATTTAGCATGAGCATAATCTTTATTTTGAGTACAAGGCTGACAAGTTGGCACTTTCCTTGATTTTGACGGGTCCCAACATATATTATCTCGATACTTGGAGTCCAGTGGTTTTTCTATACTCACTATTTTTTTATCGCACGTTTTACTGCAAGTAGCATGTGCGGAAGCTCTTCGTTTGACCTTATATTTACGTTGATTTATAATTGGATGATTGCATAACATGTTTTGAAATATTTGTTTAAACCTATTTTGCTTCGGTGACGAACGTAAACACGCGCAAACAGGTTTTATCACCCAACCCTTATCATCAGCATGAAACAAGGAGTATATTCTTCCAGGATCTGGATGCGAACCATGTGGCAGATCTTCCAGCTTATTTTGCTTCTCCAATCGTAGCAGTACTGACAGAGTTTTCTTAGATTTTTTAGTGAAATGTCTTATGTAGTTTGTAAACGCTTTCCACCAATCATGCTGGCATTTTGTGGCAAAACAATGATCACTGCGTTTGTATTTTCTATTATGAGCACTTAAAAAATGTTGAGGCCTCAGTGGATACGATAGCACCCAGCAAACTCCCATGAGAATAATGCAAGGCGACCACGCTAATACGACCAGACTTATCAAGATGTGTTTGACAATACTTCTCGTCGATAACCGTTGTTTGGAATGAGCAGAAACGGTACCTGTTAAAAGCTTATGGAATATTTTGGAGTACATCTCCTTCATCGGAAATTTTCGCGTGGTACGTTTACATTTCTGGCGTTTATTCGTAGACGTCAATGAAGTAGTTTTAGCTTTACATGATTTTGAGGATGTTAATCGTAATAAACTTTGACAGATTGACACGGCTTTATCGCCGCAAGCCTCAGAAACTTTTAAAAAAGAAGTCGATACTGTTTGGCCCCGTGATACCTTAGTCATCTTCTTCTTGTCGGCAGAACGGTAGCATCCAACATTGTAATTAGTCAAATCTTTACTATGATACAAGTGTAATGATGAGGTTTTCTGGCGTGCCTTTGATTTACTTGAGTGCGGGAAACGGATTATATGGTAGTGAATGGGATCGCTGCCACAACGGGCCGTATCAGAATGTGACACCCTTATTTTACCAGAAGTAACCACTTTCAGAGGTTGATGAGAGCAGCCGGTAGAGGCTTCGCAAAGGTTTTTTCTTTTCCGAATACTTTTTATCTTAAGTTTTTGAAATGGATTATGTTTTTTGTATCCATCAGTAAATGGGAGCGGATTAATCAGAAGTTTGCTTCTATAAAAGCCAAATAGATTACCAGATGCCTGGGGAAAATCTTGTTTTATGTGCTGTTTATAGCAGCGTCTTCTGTTTCGAGGTCTAGATTCGGCAACGTATAGAACTTTCACATCGTGTGTCTTTGTTCTTAAAAATGCTTTTTCTTTTCTGTTTATCTGAAGCTTTTGTTTAATTTTATTAAAACTTAAAGCATTCTTAAGTGAAAGCTGCCTTCTGAGGTCATTTAAACTGATTGTTTTCCTGGTTGTACGATTTCTAAGCGCTGAAATAAAGTTTCTATAAACATATAATAGTTATATATTAGGTACAAGTAGGAGATGGGTAGGTTGCATATATGGTAGTAGCATCTCCTGAGCACCAATACACCGAAACTGCAGTCATCAATCCACCTGCCAAGCATGGTCCCTATGGCAAACCCTTCCTAATATGAGGGAGATTTATTTTAAGTATGAGTATTTCATATATGAGCTGATAACGTGACGATATACATTGTAAGAGAGGAACCTAGGTTGAGGAATTCGTAGGTAAACAAAATCATTCGGAACTTACTTTTAGAGGGAATCCGGAAAATTTGACTTTTTGACTTGCGTAAGTGTAAGGGTCGGCTTACTGGCAATGGGTCAACGGGCGCGCTGCTTTTTTGTATACATACTGTTGTATTTTGTTCCATATCTTTCTTACTGTGTGGTTGTTCTCTATGAGCCAGTACCTCAACTTTACATACATCTTTGCTGTGCACTTTCATATCTGTTTTCTTTCTATGAGAGACCTTTGTACTTAGAAGAGATTTACTGAAACTTATCACTCGTAATCGATGAAAAGTCATAGCTCCTTAATAAAAATAAAATATCTTAGGTAAATACTAAATCAAAAATAAATTGGTTACAAAATACTACAAAAATCATATTATTGTTTTGACGAAGTCAAATATAATCAGTCTATGAAAAAGTACTCTGTGAATAAAATTAATATTTATTTGACAGATAAATTAACCTACCCATAATTATTATTCTATGTACCTACCTAATATTGATGATCTGTGCCCAAATGTTTCTTCTCTGAAGGGATTGAACCCGTGTCTTCCCGTTAGCTTGTGCAATGGTAATATAATAATAGTAATAATGCGGGACGATCCACATAGTCTTCCACACGGTATCATCTATCCCCAAGCTAAGCAGAGCTTGAGTTATGGGTACTAGATGACTGATATACTTACTTAAATACAATACATTACATACATAGATACTTTTGTATTATACATATAAAATAAACATCATTGTAGAAAATACCCAGAACACCCGAAATAAATATTTGCAGATCGTACAAACATTTATCCAAAGGCGGGAATCGAACCCGCAACCTCCTGCGTCGCAGGCGGACATTCGCCCGCTGCGCTACATCGGTCGTCAAGTAAGTAAGCTTCTTGCTCATATGACCTACTCGTATATTACCTACCTACCTAAATTTAAGTGCTTTCTTTGCAGATATTGTAATACCCACACCTGAAACTCTAAAATATAGGAACTATCATTTCGGTAATACCAAATTTTTGTATTACTATGGTATCTCAGAAACGATAATACCTATCGTTTCTGATCGACTTAGAATTGATGTAAAAATCATCTTGGAATTTATATTGAAAATAAAGTTTTTTTGCCCTCTTTAAAACTTTCTAGGAACCGATTTGATTACCAATTTGATTACCTATATGATTAGGTACCAGTAAACTTCTCAACAGCAATTTATAAACCTATCAAATGTCATGCAGATCGATCTAGTGATTCGAAAGTTATGCTCGACAAAACTATATACCTACATATAAAGCAAAACCGCCCAAGTTGCTACACAGATCTTCGATCGCTTAGCTCTCTCGATCAATAAACTGGGAGCCAATTCTCAGATTATAGAGATTTTGGCGAAATTGAGATAATGTCGAAACTTGGGCCAACCTATGTCACAGAGACATTAACACTGGAAACTGTCTAGTATGCAACAACAATAAATAAATAAGTATTGACAGGTATATATTACGTAACTATTTAAATAATTGAATTGTAAGTACGTAGGTACGTACATAAGATGCTAAAATCAAATCTAACTACAATAAATTATTCAGTACAATAAGCACGGAAACAGCATTTGCACAATTCTAAGCAGAGTAGATAGACATGGTGTCCAAATCAAGATACAAAAACCCCGCTAGAAACAAAAACCAAATGTTTACAGTTTTTAGAGAGCTGCCAAGCACCTAGGTTCTGCAGGTAGAAGTGCGGCCATCTATTGTACAGCCAAAGCTGAGGCGGTCTTCTTAGCGACATCGCGTAACAATCACTACCTGCCCTTTCCCAGTAGCTTTCCCGTCTAGAAGACTCGACCTCCCCTTAGTGGACTATACTCTCGATCTGAGTTTTTGTTAAAATATTTGCAAAATAACTTCCTCAAGCATGAGTGTGGTTCCTTTAAATAACGTTTTTTGTCGTGTCCGGACAAGCACGTTCTGTTATGTAAGTCATTAAAATACTGAAAGGGACTACAGAACTCTCGCATCACTTTTTCAGTAACTTTTATCATCTGCTGGCTACTTACTTCTTTCGCGGGTGTTTTTTTGCAGGTATGTACATCGCATTTCTGAACTTTTTTTTTAGTATCGAGTGTGAGTAATAGTTTCTTACGGGCATCGCGTAATTTTGGAGCCGCTTCCAAATCTTTTTTTCCGTTATTTTTTTTTCGTTTGTTGAACTTTGTTATTTTCCGGTCCAGTATCCTGTCTTTTTTTAGTAACTCTTTTTCTTTCTTCATAAGGAGTAGTTCTTTTCTTCGAAGTTCACTGAGATAGAGATAGTCTTCATCTTGACTGTCTTCTATATTTATGGAGCAGTTCTTGCCCAAACACTTCATTTCGGGAAACTGATGAGAGTATCACTCACAGAATACTTTGTGTACACTCTGCCAGGAGTTCTGAGTTGTTCTGTGATCATCACACAACACGGTAGATGGGTTACACTGCCTAAGTATTTATATAAATCTCCAAATTGAACCGTTTTGATTTCACAATAATTTTACAGAGCTTATTTAACATTTTAAAAGATGTTTTCTATTTTTATGTAGTTTTTTTAGGTCATTTTATAATAAAATACGGCGCCTGTGCATTTCTAAAATGAAAGACAAAAGTCCACAGTCAAAGTATTCTGTGGTCCACAGAATATTATTACTCCTAGCGGCGGACAAAGTAAGTACACAGAATAGAATACAGTCATATTTGCAGCGGTGTATTCCTCGGAGTATTCTAATGTCAAATATATCCAGCAATGCTTAGTTTTAGACGATCTTCGTCTGAAACTGAAAGTTGAAGTGGCAATGGGTAGGCCATATAACTTGCAGAACCGAAAACCGCTGGGGAATAAAGGTTCTCGAATGGCGACCACGAACCGGTAGACGAAGCCCCCTTACCCGATGAACTGATGACCTTGATAGGATCGCGGGAAATAGATGGATGGAAAGGGCTTAAAATAGCTCTTCCTGGAAACGTACCTATGGGGGAAGCCTATGCTCAGCAGTGGACTTCTACAGGCTATTGATGATGAGGTACCCATGCATGCGCAGGATTCCATGGGAATGCTGTCGTGGCATTGAATTACTAAATAATGACCAATGATGTACGCGATGCAAATCTTCTAGAGAAAGAACGGTGGATCGGTTTTAACTTGCAAATAAAGACCTTGGTAGGTAGGTACCTTGGTACTTTGATTCCTACTGATGCCTATCTACTAGTAGTGGTGTAATTAATAATGAAAATAAACAAAGTGCATATTAAAATAAAACTCTGCTTTGAAGGCATTTGAGGGCCTATGAGCGCTAGTTGCATACCTACCAACTTTTCAGGCCTTCACGTCCTTTATCCAATTTGACCTCCGGCCTAAGAGTTGAGCTTCCTGCGTGCGGTCAACACAATCCTCAAGCAAGATAAGTATTTCTACATACCTAATATAATAGTGGTCTGGCCAGAATACGGCCTGACACCGTCGCACGAGCACGCGCACGCCCGCGCCCGCGCTTTGTGAAGTTGGTTACAAACAGACAAAACCAGTGGGTATTAGTTACGTGCAAAGTGTAACATCCAGCCAGACAGGAGCAGGATCCCAAGTCCCAGGTATTTTTAGCTGTCGCAAAACAAGCCTAACTGGTTTCTTAGCATCGCTAAAGTTTCTTTTAAACCTAAAGTTTTAAAATCATCAATGTCTTGGTTAATTTATAGGTATCTACCTATTTGTTTCAATTTTAATTTTTACAAAGTCAAGCATTACCTACCTATTTATTCAGGAGGTTGCGGATTCGATTCCCGCCTAGGGATAAATGTTTGTACGATTTGCAAATATTTATTCCGGGTGTTCTGGGTATTTTCTATGTACTTATAATAAAAAATATCTAAGTATGTATGTAATGTATTGTATTATGTATATCTGTCATAGTACCCATAACACAAGCTCTGCTCAGCTTGGGGCTAGATAATGCTGTGATGATTGTCCAGCATTATTATTATTATTCTTATGGGAAACACCTTGGAAAATATTTTAAAAACCTCTACGTCTTTAATAGCGTTAAGTAACTTATTTTATTTCGTCTCTGTAGCTGAACTTTCGGTTAACTGCAAATCTATTACAAGTTTTATTGCGTGATAACTGTTTTTATTAAATTGTACAAAAATAGAAAAGTTTAACTAGTACTTACTTACCAGCTGTATGCAAACAGTCACGAATGTACCTATATCTGGTTCCATTGTCCGCTTATCAGTCCCTTACGTGTGACCAGACCATACCTTATTACCACAAGATAGTAAGTAGGTACTAGTCTTCATTTTCTTGCCAGATAACTTGTAAGTAGGTCTATCTAACCCTGGTTATCTTTCAACAGGTCTTTGTTATGAAATGGCGCGCTACCAGATCTTATTAGTCCTCGCTGCGTTGGGTAAGGGACTTTATTCATAAACACGTAGAGATTGCATGCTAAGGTATACAACCGCAATACGGAGGGCAATGTACCTTATGGGAAAGTTCACAAGGAGCGAATTGTGATTTGATCCCACCGGGCCGGCTGCCCTGTAGCCCTGGCCCTTCGCGTCACACCGACTTGCAAACCCAGATTACCTACCCACTCGGCAAAATTACTAACGCTTCTCTAAACAAATAATTATAGATGGGACATTTCATACAACGTGCGTGATCTAGATAGTGGATAAATTATTTATAGCACTTACATTATAAATAAATAAAATAAATAAATAATGCTGGACAATCCACACAGCATCGTCTAGCCCCAAGCTAAGCAGAGCTTGTGTTATGGGTACTAGATGACTGATATACTTAATACAATTATAGATTAGATATATATTTTTTTTATTATACATAGAAAACATCCAGAACACCCGGAATAAATATTTGCAGATCGTACAAACATTTATCCCAAGGCGGGAATCGAACCCGCAACCTTCTGCGTCGCAGGCGGACATTCGCCCGCCGCGCCACATCGGTCGTCAGATGTAAATCGATTGTAAAAAGGTTCTTACTTATTTAATATACAGAGTACCTAAGCATCTAAGTATATTCATCACTCAATGGGTTGATGAAGTAATCGAACTCACAACCTGCAGCACAGCTACTCTACCAACTGAGCAGTGAAACTACAGTCAAATGAAAAATGTAGCTAGGCATCGATTATCCACTTATTTTCTATAGAAACAAATTACAAACCCATTCAAAACATTATATATATACCTACGCGTATCGTATAATTTAATACCAGGTAGAGTAAGTTTCCGAAATACTAAAGAACTTCAAAAGAAAGCTTGTCCGGCAAATTTGCGTAAATTATTGATGAAACCAAGAGATTCCTCACATCTCCCACGGCCTAGTTCACGACCTCACGCATTAAACACAATCAATAAAATAAAATTAGGCGCACCCACACGACAGCAGGCACTCAAAATAGACCAGTGATAGTGGGCACATAGAACAATGATAAAACCGCTACTGTGTAGGAAGCAGATGTACCTACCTACATTATCAATCAAGAACAAAACAACAGAACGCAACCAAGAGCTGCGTTCAAAATATTTTTCACATTTTGAACAAGATAATTTTAATAAACATTTATTGTTATTATTATTTTCGAACTTTTAGTACGTGTGTTCGAAAATGGAAATTCTCTTCACACGACCTCCTGCGTAGAACTGTTCCGAAGCTATCGAACTACCTATCAGTAAAACAATTCTGAACGCCCACGCCGGAAGCCGCAGACCGATGGGCGATAGCGATACAAAATAATGATTATCTAATTACTAAAAATACCTAAGGAATAAACATTAAACCTGCAAAACGACTGAAAAATCTAAATTTTAGTGGGACAAATTTTTTTTATGATAATTTTAGTCTTAGCAACTTCAACGGATGCAATACAAGTTTATACTTATCAAGTAACGTAGACGTATGACTATTTATTTATAAGTAGACAGGTAAACATAAAAGTTTTGACACTTTTCCCATTTTAATTTGCTTTATTATTTCGCTGTGCATTTGGCGTCCGTCCACGCCGTGTATGTTTGGACCTATTTCTGGGTACCGGGTACCCCTAGGATTTTAAGTTCTTGAGATCGGAAAGGATGTTTACCGTAGCCGGTGTACAAATTAACCTAGGGTGTCTAATGTAATTAGGTAAGTACCTAAACATGTTATAGCCAACCACCAACCAATAAAAACTATTGTCATTGTCTGTTCATTTTCAAATAAACACAAGGTAAATCGTCTATTTGAGTGCAGTTAGCTTCGTTCCTTGTGCCTTCGAGGCTGAAAATGTTAAATTTCCTCATATACAAGCAAATTACCTAAATACTTCAGACTCGAGCAAAATTCTAGGAAAACCCTAATTACTACCCCTTATAAGCCCTTGTGGCCCCAAGTATCTTTCAATGGAATAACCCATTCTCAAATCCCAGAAACCTATTAAAACCTCAATTGACATGGCAGTCCTAACGACATTATAATAATATGCATCCGCTTATCATCTACCGATTCTCCGAACATCTTAACGTGGGCGTGATTCACAATTTTACAGATTTGATACTAAATACATGGTTAATACTATGACTTACAAGGAAGTATTTTCTTGAGAGCAGAGCGTAGTAAATTGTAATGATTCATACCGTTTTGGCCGTGAATGGCGCATGTCTCATTACGGTTTACCTCATCGTGACCTTAGGCGGTCTCGAACTATCTATTTTTATCTCGCCAACATCTTTTAAGTTACGAAATTGTCTAAAGGTTTGTATTGGAAGGTTCAAGTAACCTATACCTAGCTAGTCCAAACTCCCAACTATCAAGTACACTGTAAGAAACTTGATCATAAAACCATGACCAAGATCTGTAGCCTTGTCAATGTAAAACTCAAAATCATCTAGGTGCAACCCACAAAAATACGGGTAAGTAGGTGAATACTTATTTATCACCGATTTCATCAAATAGTTTCTCCATTTAGCTATATTTATAACAAAAATAAGAATAAACTCAAAAATTGCAGAACAGAAAAAGCCAAGTTGATTTCTTTGTTTGGCAGTAAAGTAAAAATTTACTAGGTACCTAGGTTAGGTACCTCTTAGCAAAATTACGCTCAAGTTTATTTACCTATTCGTTGGGAGAGTATAAAACATGGATACCGCAAGTCAGGCTTTAGCCAACTCAATTTTTGTAGACTCGTTCAACTTGATACAATACAACCATTGAACAAAATTGTTGGAAACCGTAAAAGGAAACGATTTGTATAAAAAGGTTAGGTAATCTTACGTATCTAGCTTTCAGAAGTCCCAGAGAAGTGTAAAGTTTTAAAATTGAGAACAAAAGTAGTAAATACCTAAGTAATACCTTAGGCCTAGGCTTACCTTAGGTCTACGCGGTATATTTCTCTACCCAGTAAGCTTGAATCGCGTTACTGCAACTTCAGTGAAACGTGACCAACCAAACCAAAGATTGGTTTACTTTGCAACATGCTTAGTAAGAAAAGGGACGTGAAGTAGATATTACCATACATGGAGCGGGTCAGGCGGTTCAATGTAGAGAATCTAAAGAACTTGATAAACATGCCTTCAATTTAGTTGATCGAGAGAGTGAAGCGATGGAAGATTTCCGTAGGTATTGACGATTTTGCTTTGTAGGAGTTATCAAACTTTATTTGGTATAATTACCACTAGGTTGCAAAATAACATAAAAAATACATCTTTCTCAGCAGAAGAGATTTCCACCGCCGATTTTGCTTTTTATGTAATTATCAAACGTTATTTGGTGTAACTACCACTAGGTCAATACAACATAAGAAAACAACTCTCTCAATTGAAGAGATTTGCACCGCCGCAGTCTACTACGCTGAACGGATTTTACTCCAGTTTTCACTAATAGATTACAGATTTACAAAAAGTATGTATTTAGATATTTTTAGTATAGAATCTAACCCGTCCGATGCTGAGAGGATCAGTTAGTAGTCACTTAACTAAACAGATAAGAGCCATAAACAACTAAAAAGGTTATAGATGTATGTTTGTCAACTAGACTCAGTAATGGACTCCACCATTACCAAAATGCATTAGTGTTAATAGCATAGGCTTTTTCGTTCATGTAGGTACCCAATCTTGGATTTTATCTCTTGAGAAATTAGATATACTTAGGTAATTTCCTTGTC
Source organism: Electrophaes corylata (assembly GCA_947095575.1). Lineage (NCBI taxonomy): Eukaryota > Metazoa > Arthropoda > Insecta > Lepidoptera > Geometridae > Electrophaes > Electrophaes corylata. Next base: position 3,503,460 of record OX352707.1, on the reverse strand, counting down.
AAATATTTTGGATAAAAATACTTGCAGCGTAATACATCGTCAAGGGTAGCTTTAAACTAGTACCTATTGTATAAACTTATTATTGTGAGACCTATAAATAACATATACACTGACTCGCGACAGCAAACTGTTGCAAAACACATTACCAGCCTATTCACGACGATAGCTCGCGGAAGCATCCACTTAGCATCTCTTCCGGTAACCGTCTCGTGGGAGCGATCGGTTACTAACTGATTAAGATACAAAAAATCTAAAAAAAACAAATGCTATCAAACTATGATGGGTCATCTAGTTAGCCTATACTTTTTTTATTCGAACTGAAAAGTTGGGACAAAAGAATGGACTTAGTTGTTGAATAAAACAAAAAAAAATATCTCTAGAAGCGATTTGAACGAAGCGAACTTTAGACCTATCTAATGCATAATGCAATCTCTACCGTTTTTCTATGCTAACCGTGAATTGCAGTGTCTAACTACGTAGATGTATTTGATTGGTAACTAATTATACTTTATTGCCTGCAAAAAATCGTGTAAGAGCTTTCTCCACACCCAGTGCGCAAGATAACTGTCTAAACTTTTTGCAAAACTTCACTGAGCGTTCCTTAATAATGATAAAACGCCTCCGGCTTATTCTCTAAATATATACTTCAGAGGTACATACATACATACATAAGTGAAAGTCTGACTGACTGACAATAGAAGCGTAGTAAGTTCTAAAACCAACGGTCTCTTAGTGGAGGTTGCCAAGGTTTAGTGAAAACGAGCCTTACTCGATCTAGAATTGCTAAGTGTAGGTAGGTACCTTACCTGGTACTAACGTACTTTGCTAAATCTCCTACCTGAATTTACAAACACACACGCGAACGAAGCCACGAGCTATATGTTGCAGTCAAAGTGGTAGATAATACTTTCACTACGGAAATCTAGGCTGTAGTTACCTCTAAGAAATCAATAAGCTGTAATAATGACTCATTGAACATAACTCATATCAATAAGCTGTAGTAATAATGACTCATTGAACATACTGTGATAGACATATTTATAAGAAAGTAGGTACCTATACGCTCAAATTAACAAAATTTATTAAAAGTTACTGAGAATAATCTCTGAGTAACTTTCAGAAAACCGGATTTGTACACCGTTAAGTACACATTAGTTGAAGGCTCAGTCTGACCCACAAATTGAATAAAGTGTTTGCCTGACCGGTATTGAGTGTTTGCATTTAGATAACTCCGCTGCACTTCTTAGCTAACACTATTGTAAATATTGTCTCTGGGTTTCGGCGATAACGGGTTTCCTAGGAAGAAACTTTCACACGACTTGGGAATAGGTATAATTATATCGCAGTACGCATGTCAGTGTGGCATGTTTCAGCCTAAATGGGTAGTTTAGACAGGTATAAGATAGTTGCACTTGTTGGTGAAATCAGCGATCCGAAGGTAGTTTTTTGCAAGCAGAAAGCAGAAGCAATTAATCTTGATGATCGACATGTTATTGCGGTTATTATGGACATAAATCTTGATTTTACTGCTATTCATATCTAATTTGAGTTTTATATTCCAGGTTTCGAATATGTTTATGGAGAGAACTCAGATGATTTAAGAGCAGAAGAAAGTGCACTGCCAAATCTCGCAAAAGAAGTGGAAGATAACAGCCGGTATAAGATTTTGGAAGCTAATGCGACTGTGGTAAAGCTACTGGTGGACGATAAAGACGGAGTGAGCAGGTAAACATATGAAGCGGTACCACAAACAGTAAACATGTAGAGATTGTAACTTCCGTAAAATATTTTATAATAATATACACAATAAACGTTTGGAAATTTTAATATGTCGTTCGATCATTTATCAGTAGATCTGCTATTCGGCCATCGGTTATTCTTGCAAGATTGTGCGTTAGCTGTTTACTAAAGAAGGTATACCCACTTAGCTGAAGGAGTCTGATTTATTTTAAATTATTTAATCACGTTATCGACAGATCGGAAGTCTTCGATATGCTACATTCAAGAGACTACAATGAAGATCATATAGATCTGCCAGCCTTCCCTGAAGATACAGAGGATGCGAAGGCAGACGTGGCCGCTATACCCGACTCACAGGCGGAGTTTTTGCAAGGTAACAGTGTAACCTCTCAACTTTATATCTTGACACCTCATGTGATTCATACTTTTAATCCATGTGAGAAATATGTGGGTGTTAACAGTTACGTAAGACTATGGGGTCAAAGAACGATAGAGTCCAAGCGTCAAATTCATAAGTTTACGGACATTTACATACTAAATGAGGTACGAGGTACCTCTACCTTAGATCATATACTCTCTAAGCTACCTACTTCGCATTACATCGCATAATTTTATTTATTGACTATGTTTTAGGAGACCAAGAACAAAACTTGACTGTCCCTTTTCGTGAATCGCATTCAGGCCGAGACAGACAATAGAAATATATACCCTACAGGTCGAGACAGGATAGGACATTACATTTTGTGTAATAATAACATCCGGTGGCCATTTTAACAGTGTAAATTTTAGCTACAGACACAGTCCGCAAAGACTCAAAACGGCAGAGGTACTCAAGTTCCGGGGAGCCTACAGGTGCTGCTGCCGGCATCATGGTGGTCATTACTTGCAGCATCGTCTGCATAGCATACACCGCCCTTATTGTGTGGAGAAGAATATACTTGTGAGTATTTATTTACTATCATTAACCTACATTAGTCCACTGCTGGACATAGATCTCTCCCAAGACGCGCTACTGAGCCCGGTCCTCAGCTCTTCTCATCTAGTATTTGCCAGCTACATGTCATACAGATCATCACCCCACCTCTTACTGTACTTCCTACAGCAGTAGGAAGTAGGATTAATGGACTCTTCCAAAGTTCACCATAATATCTGCTGATTTTATGTGACTACGGCAAACCCTCTACTTACCTAAATATTGGAGAGGCCTATGCCCAGCATTCACGCTGATAATGACCGTACCAAGCAGCTATCCGTTTTACGACTATAATAGCGAACACGCGCGCGACTTGCGTCTCCGTACAGTTATTTTCATACAAACTACAACCGATTACGAACGATTGCATCCGTTTGGCATTGAATTTCCTTTCTTAGTACACCTCTCTTACGCACCAAGACGAATACACCTTGAACTTCAAGTTTCTACGACCAGCAGCTGCTGTGTGTTGCCTATATGTCAGCCAGTCAGGACAAAGATTCTTATAGAAGTGATAGGTTCCTGTGTTAGTGGCTTGGTACATAGTTAAGTTTCTGTGGTTAAAACAATGGCAATTGGATGAATCATTTTCTCAGTTTTAGGCTTGCAATAAGATTACCTATTAGTTGTTCTTCCGCTATTGGTTACATTTGAACGTTTTTAAAACCTCATATTTTCATTATGTTTAGAAAAACATTGAAAAGCTAAAATAAATTACCTATGCGCCGCCAATGGCGTGCTGAAATAGGCAAAGAACCAATAATCCAAGAATAAAGACTTTTAAAGTAAGTCGTCGTTACAAACAACTTCGGAAGTATTTCGTTCTTACGATTGGCGTAACAACAACAGAGCACGTTTTTAAAGTCATAAATATGCAATGGACCTTTCTCATAATCCAGAAACTACCACTACCTTCCGATCCGGCTCGAAGAACCATAAACATAATGCGTTTGCAATAAACTTCAAGGGCTTTATGAATGAGGTTGGTTGGGAATAATAGTTATTTGTGGCTTCCATGTTTGTGTGAAGTCCATTGTGTGGGCAACCTGACACCGGGCGTCCTGAGAGTGGTACTAAAGTACCTGCCTATTATTATACCTACCCCAGCAATAACAAACTGCGTAGGACGTAGCCAACTGCCCGGAAACCACTTCACAGTCTATAAATTTGACTTTAAATTTTTTCCTTATTTATAATTTTCCATAAACATCTTTTACAGGAAAAGAAATGGATTGAAACATGAGCTACTGAGAAATGAGGAGGTCATTGCCGAGACTAGAATAGAAGTAAGTACACTACGGTCTGGGCGGTGAAAAAATATACAGTGCACTTTGCAATTATTATTTTTTTTAGTTTGCATCTTTGACCGTGAAGTAACAAGTAACACACGCGTAAATCAATCGGAAAAATAGTTTCACCTAATGATAGATACCAGGAGGAATATTCCATTTATTTGTTTGAGTTGAGGTTGTGCCAAATATGTGGCTGATAATTTAATATACTGATAACCATAAATGTGTTACCGGTTCTACGAGTTTTTATGAAAACAATATTATTTTTCTACTGGGCTAAGTAGTTCTTGGACACGTTTGTCTTCCATCGTGGGCATGTCTGCTACACGTCACGTTGGTGTAGCCTATTTGAAAACCTTATTTTACTACCTACCCACCCTTAGTTAGAATAAGGGTATTACCACCCTTAGCAGAATCTCAGGAAATAACACTTAAAATACAACGAAACAGAACTGTATAATCTAAAGGCTTTATAAAGTATGTTAGGTCAATAGTGTAGAATACACATTATTGTAATGTCAACAGTATGTTGCGGCAAATTACATATTTTGATAAGAAAACGAGGAGTACGACACGCATTTGAATGAGTAATATTATAATACAACTGATAAATCTAGGGCAACTTCATACGTGGCGCAAGAGGTGCAGATTCGATTCCCGCGACGACAACGGGACGGGTAATGTTTGCCTGTAGTAGAGTAGTAGACCTGCAGCAGGTCAAGCAAGGGCAAGCTTACTCTATCTAAAACCCTGTCCCAGGCTCTACACTGTCCGGATAATAGGACTATGAGTGAAAAGTCGTCCGTGACGCTGTATAAAGCACCTACAATAGATGCGTAAGACCTGTTTACATTATATGTGAATGTTGCTAATTTTTATTAATGTATCTGTTTCAGTTGTGAAGAAATAGCACCGTTCTTGATACCTTCGCGAACTTGCAGACTACGATATTCGCCGCTTGAGTTTGCAATTTTGAGAATGATCTCCTGGCACAATATGTACCTGTCTGGTTCAACTACGGGAGTCACTCAATACTTGTGGCGTCTCAACATCATTAGGTAGCCAGGTATCATGTTAAATAACAAAGGATTAGCTAAAGCTATTGGTGAAATGAACCCAATAAGCTTCGAAAAATTAAGACTGACTTTGTTTAGAATTTAGAGTGAGTTTAGGCAATTTTGTTTCCTTGCCCTTCCTATTAAATTCAAGACCTGACTGTCATTGGCTAATGGATTTTGTATTATTACTAGTGGAATCGCACGTAACTTCGTTCGCGTGAAGATATTTGCTTACAAACTTCAACCCACGCTGTAGTTAGGGGATGTATATCAATAACCCTTCCCCCTAAGAAAAATAAACCCTGAAGATTTCAAATATCTACGACATGTGGATAAGGCTTAATTAATTTGTGTAATTGGCTGTAGCCGTTCAAATTAAAATTAAATTAAATAAATAAAAAAATTAATAAAGGCTCTGCGTTATCTATAATGTAGGTAATTTAGTCAGGACAAAGATACCTAGAGTTGCTTTATATTAGCATACAAAAACATAGATTTATAAGTACATATACCTATTATAATTAATTTCTTATTCCTATTTTAAATCAATCAGATCCATTATCTATAAAACATGAGAATTGAGAAACACCTGATTCGCATATCCTGTATTAATAAAACATGATGTGTGCCTTGTGTGCTAACACGTTGATACATCAGAAGTTGTACCTAATTAATTAGCGGGGCTTGCTTGCTAAAGTTAACAAATAGATGGGTGGTCTTGGTCGCCCATACCCATACCCAGTAGCGATTAAGTGTTTACGTGATCAAAAGAGTTTAATTAGGCAAAGATCTTTGATTACACTAGGATATCGTACAATTTTTTCCGCGGTTTACCTAAAAGTCAGTCAAAACACGCTGGTGCAATAGATTCCATTCCATCTGCTCACCATTGCCTTTTCTGCTTATCATATTATATTGCTTCTCTATACATTAAAAATATACATTTTAAAAAATCTCACGTAAGATTAAGGGTTGGGGAGGTCGAGCAAAATCTCATGACATCTCGCCAAAAGAAAAGGGGGGTCGAAGAATCGCCAAAATTGCCTCACGTAATTAATGAATACTCTCTAATGACAAACAGTGACAGAGCTTATTTAAAGTAAGGTTTTTCACTTTACCCACATACATATGTGCGTAGTGTTAAGCTGAGATGGTCATGAGGATGCAAAATCAGCTCAATCCACTCCAGGTCTATTATTTATTACTATAGTATTGACTATTATATGTTGTGGTAGGATGAGCTAAGTCTATGTAAGAGTGTGCCATTATATTAAACAACTAAATAGTGTAAAAAGCCATATTCCTGTGCTTTTAAATTGGTTTGCAATAATAAGAATAACATCTATTTATTTTTGTTTAACTAAAGTCAAATGTGTCTGTGATGGCGTTGTTAGTATTGAAGAAATCATTAGGTTTACTTAATAAAATTATTGAAATGTGTTCCATATTTGTGAGATTGTTTTATTTAATCGTAATGATACCAATAATAATTAATTTTACAAGGTAATAACCATTTACTAGTCAATACATAAGAACAGAAAACAGATCTATCACTTGATTTTCTTGACACTTCTAACAATAGTAGACAAAATAATTAAGTATACAATTTAAGTAGTAATTGAGTATATTTTGTTTGACTGCCCCAGAGAACTAAATCATGTATCTAATACAAATTATTTCCATCTACCCCCTTAGAGGGATAAACCGAAATGCAAGTCACAATGTATAGATAACATGAGCCTAGCTGCCTACAAATAAACATTAAATAGGTATTGCGGATTCAAGTAATCTTAGTTTTATTGATACCCTTTTGAACTTTTATTAAAATAACACATATCCACGACTATTCAAATGGTATTCGTAATCTGATAAGTATTTGATTTTTATAGTTTTTAAAATACATTTGTTACTTACTCCCCTTACAATTAATCACGATGGGTCCGGTGTTATCACCAGATTGTATGTTGTGAGTAGCGTGAGTCCCGTCACAGCGAGGCCACTGAAATAACAAAATAAGGTCATTGGTTAATTAAATTGTCCCATAATAGAAGTTGATTAGATAGATTTCATAGCCATATAATGTGATGATTAAATTGGGCTATGAAAAAGAAACACAGATCCATACTTCGCCAGATACCTAAATCCAAAACCTTAAGCTTGGAGGTTAGTAATCAACACAAGTAGCCATAGGTAGGTAGGCTTTGGCCTAGAGCAATGTGAGTTCACCTTTATTTAAGCCCTCAGAAAAAAGAACAAAGGTAGGTACTCACAATTGCACTCTTCCAACACCTACAGAATGCTTGCTTTCCATCAATATCTTCAATATCAATAACATCAACCACTTTAGGTTCATCCTTCCTAATTGACGGATTTATTGGAGCCATGCCATTTTGGACCTTCTTTATTACTTGGTAGGAATAATATGAGTAGTAGGATATTCCACCAACAATAATAGTTGGAGGAATTAGCGCTAGCCAGTCTTTCACTGAAAACATAAAAGTTAATTAAGCTACTATAATAGTTAAGTTTACTTAGAGTCCCACACACTTTAACAAATCTTTACTCACCTCCAAGACGAAACCAGCCGCCAAGTGTGTCGGGAATAGGTAAACTTGCCAAATAATTTGGAATGGTAATTTTGACTAGATTCGACACAGTATACATTGCAAAAACGTGTATTAGAATGCAAATTGAATTGCAAGATTATAAAACTACAAAGACTTAGTTAGTAATAGATCTTCCACTTTTTTGGTAACCTATTTGATTTATACTTTTATTACACAATAACTTCCGAGCCCAGCCAGGCCGCCACTCACTCATCCAAAAAAAGAACTAGGATAGGAAATCAGAAATAAACAAAAGCGAAGTTAGGCTGGCTGACTGCAAGGGGTGCCGTGATTACACAGCCATGGAATACACAACTATGGAAAACGCAGCCAGGAATTTGTGTACATTTTGGCATTCAATTCCATGGTCGTGTAACCCATGGCTGTGCTTTCCAGGTCGTACAAAATTTGTACACCCTTGGAATACACGACCATCGTTTTACACAAGGCGGATCTGCCTCGAATAAGTTAGGTTAGATTAGAACATTAAAAAAAACGCGCGAGACGAGCGAGCGTGCTGCGGTAGCAGCCGCGCCGAAGCGCCAGGAATAAAACTGTATGCCTAACTGCATAACTACCCTACCGCTCACTTGGTGAGATTAGCGTTGAATACTACCAACAAACTCGCTTTTTTTTATCGATTACAAAAACCGGGTGGTTTTGAAAACTCGGTTTTTTCGAATTTCTGATTTCAAAAACCGGCGAAACCGGTGAATTCGGTTTTTTTGGTTTTTTTTATTAGTCTCAATAAAATGAAAAAAATGGAGTATGTAATCATCATCTTATATTTACACCTAAGTAGGTGAGAAGTGGTATGATATGCTGCACACCAAAGACACAATACTTAATAATAACGAAATACTTAATAAGTACAAGATCAAATATCATAAGCAGTCTTTGTTTTTGACCTATCATTACTTTAACGATCAAGTTAGACTATCAAAGAAATAAACAAATTATAAATTTTCAGGTAGGTGCGTGTATAAGAAACTAAAATAACGCTAACAGTCTTAATTATTCTTTAGTTACTAAAAGTAACTTTAGTTTAGGTTTGTGTTAGTAAAATTATTTTTTGCACATTTTTATTTTATGCCTTGACTTGATGTTGATAGTAGGTCCGCAGTGAAACAAGCGCATTGAGAGAATCATTGCTTAGTAAACTGCAAAGTATTTGATAGATTATTTAATACCTAACCACCTTACCTACCTAGCATTCGATCAGAAAACTATTTAACAATGGCTGCACATTCTGAACTATATAAATAAATACCTATAGGTACGTAAAATACCTTCCAATACCTACTTTAAAAACCACGAAACTAAATAGGTAGGTTTAGTGATTCTGTATCTAGTAAAATACTAAGTGATACCTAGGTACGCCGTCGGCTGAAAATCATAAGTAGGTAGTTAGTTACTTAGGTACCTATTTAATGTTATTTTGTTACAGCTGTACAATTCTTTATTAGTAAGTAATTACTACTGCAGTACCTACTATAACGATAAACTAGTTAGTTTGCGATATGTGTAGATAGTAGATACCCATGTATCCTACCTACTTTATTTTAGCCAGTCCTAGGCTAGCTAACCAACCATGTATCCTTAGGGTATTGTACTAAGTACTACACACAGTGTAGATACAAGACATGAAATGCTATCTAGTAAAGAAATCATGTGAAATTACCTTGATTTATTTCGGATTGCACTAAAACAGCGTACGCGGTGCGCGTCTTTCTTTGACCGAAACGAAAAGAGCGAACGAATAGTGTGCCGCTTGCTCGCTCACCCACTCACTGAACGTGAAACTTGTTCAAGTAACTCATTAAATAGGAAAGGGAAACGGTAGCTTGAGTATTTTTATCGATCAAAAAAAACCGAAAAAATTTAAAAAACCGAGTTTTCTACCATGAAAAAATCGATCTTCAAATCAGTCGGATAATCGGTTTTTTCGGTTAATCGGTTAACCGGTTGCATACCCTAATTACTACATATCTTGATTTTTGAATTGCATTGTTTCAATTAACCACTAACACAATGTAACAGAAAACTTTCAATGAGCTAATTTATAATTGTAGTAAACCTAATAATTATTCCTATACGAAAGCCTGGGGTATTCTCATTTTCTCTTGATAGGATGTCAAATCGATACTATCGATTCAATACATAAATTTGTTTTACTGTGTGGTGTGCCGAGTGTTTCTGTCTACAAACAGCTACGAGGCAATGCTTTGTTATTGGGTGATGATAATCACTTAACATCTAGTGGGATATCTGCTTGTTCCATCAGTAAAAAAAATTTTACATGATAAACATTTTTCTTTTCTTTTAAATAGATGCCTACCTACTTGGATAAAAACCTGTATTTTTAATAAAATTGTAAAAATTGTGTTTACCAGATTTATTGTTAAACAGAATTTTACTTTTAGTATTAACAAATACTATAAATAAAAATAATATACATCTTTTTACCATAAGTACTAATAACTACACTATAAAAAAATGCTGATACGGTATCGATAGGTTGGACACGAACCCACGTCTTCATTAAGTACCTACCAACGTTAAATTAAAAAAGCCCCTTTCTTCCATTAGCTAACTTTAAGGATTTGTGACCAAGCGCGCTATGATTTACTAGCAGGTTCGAGTCCCACATGTGGACTGTACAACTTTGTGGTTATCATTTAATATAAAAGAATTAACATTAGTTCCTTACGCATAACCTTATAATAATAACAATCATTCTTAAAATCAAAGTCGTTTTAAAAACATTAATTTATAAAGTAAATATCAAACTCATTTTCTTATTATTTCTTGCACCATAAGTATAGAGAGCTGCACTGGAATGTATATAATCCGTAAATAGTCACATCGTAACAATAAATATTCAAAGGGCATATACACCACACAAAGACGCCAAAAAAAAAGAATAAGATAGACAAATAGGTAATCACACTAAATAAAAAAAAATATCAGTGAATTCATCAACTAGTTTAATGGTTTTATTGTTACGCTGTAATACCACTTTGACTGTGTAAATTCTAGTGCAGCTGACTGTACTTACCTACTAAAAATCAACTTGGTTGTTGCACAATATATGTATAAATTATTATTTTATCCACAAATTAAAAGGTAAATATTGAAGTAATACTTCTTATGCGACTTCCAGCAAGGTTAAAAAAGTTCTTTCTCTCTTTCTCTCATAGCCAGTTACGTTTCGTATATTAAAGAAGTTTTACTTCAGTCGTGTGGTTTAAAGCACACTCTTTTTTTTTAAATTATTTACGTACCAACTACGTTTTTATCACATTTTTTGCTATTATGCACAAAATTAAGAATGTTAACCTAAGGTAACAGTGTTAGTTTTATAGGTACTTGGTATGAGCGTTTTCATTACAATGGGGACCCGTCATAGTTTTATCTATGAATGCAGTTTTATAGGCCTTGAAAAACTAAAACATAAAGTGCAAAATTTTTTTTTCTACGGCCAAAACTGACTAGTTTATGGGCAAAATACCGAACGAGGCTCACTGACCGCGCGAACAGCCTAACGCTGGGTCATTGTGACGTCATGTCACAATGACCCAGCGCTAGCCGCCGAACCCGCGCAGTTTTATTAAAAAAAAATTAATTTATACCACAACACGACCCGCGCAGATCGAGTGAACTTTAATACATGAATGGCGGAGAGCGCGCGCGTGGGCGCAAGGGAATCGTGACGTCACGATTCCCTGAGATGAGCTATTCGGCCGGCCCGCGGTTGGCTGGTACAAAATATGTAATATCTTCGCAACCAATGGAACGATTTCAATGATTTAAAAACTATCGTACCTAAACGAGTAATATCTCTGGATTATGCATACCTACTTTACGTCTTTATCTCTAGGCCAGGCTAGAGTAAGCTTAGGTGATGATGATGATGTTTACTTCACTTCCTTATGTCTCACCACCACTGGTCCAGTGTTATCTCCAGTCTCCCTGTTGTGAGGACCATGGGCTCCATCACAATACGGCCACTGAAAGAATTGGCCCAAAATTATAAAGATGTTTGTCCTTGCACATACTAACTTACTGATTAGGTATCCAAAATTATAAAGAATTAAGTACCTACTACCTTACCTACTCACAAATGCTAAACTAATCAAAGTGGTAAATCTATAGGTACTAATATTATAAAGAGGTACCTAACGTTTGTGAGGTTGTAGGGGTAATCTATGAATCTATGGAACTGATTTTAAAAAGAAAGCCACGTTATTTGTGAGTGTCATAGGCTACATTAACCCGAAAAATGGCAGGATGGTATAATGGAATATTGCCTATATCCTGGTAGTTTTGGCACTTTATTCATAATTTATGAATAAAGAGCCAAAACTACATACATACATATATAGATATTTTTTATTATACATAGAAAATAAATACCCAGAACACCCTAAATATCGGTGATACCAAATTTTTGTATTATTACGGTAGGTATCTCAGAAACGATAGGTATGACTTAGAATTTATGTAAAATTATCTTGGAATTTATATTTAAAATAAAGTCTTTTTGCCCTCTTTAAAACTTTCTAAGAACCGATTTGACCAGTAAACTTCTCAACAGCAATAATTTATAAACCTATCAAATGTCATGCAGATCGATCTAGTGATTCGAAAGTTATGCTCGACAAAACTATATAGGTACCTACCTACATAATATAAAGCAAAACCGCCCAAGTTGCTACACAGATCTTCGATCGCTTAGTTCTCTCGATCAATAAACTGGGCCAACCTATGTCACAGAGACATTAAGAGCCTGTCCAGAAGGCGCGATTTACGCGCGTGTCCGCTCGCGCGTTTAGATTTGTATTGCGTCCAGATGCGGCGAAATCACACGCGCGTGTGATGAGACGGATTTGGTCAATAAAAAGTTCCGTGTGAAAGTTTTCACGCTCCATTTTTAATTGAATACGCCCACTCGCCACGGACACGCGCGTAGTACTGGACGCTGCAATGGCGCCGGAGTATCTCGACTCGCGCGCGTACGCGCGTAAAACGTGCGAGTCGAGAGTCCCGCTCATGCAAGCGTTTTACGCGCGTGTGAGGTAACGCGCGAGAGCATCTGGACGGAATGTATGTACCTAGCTCTAGTATCTCGAGAACGCGCGAGTGCCTACGCGCGAGTGGACACGCGCGTAAATCGCGCCTTCTGGACAGGCTCTTACACTGGAAACTGTCTAGTATGCAACAACAATAAATAAATAAGTATTGGCAGGTATACATTATGTATTTAAATAATTGAATTGTACGTATATAAGGTGCTAAAATCACTTAGACTATAATAAATTATTCAGTACAACAAGCACAGAAACAACATTTGCACAATTCTAAGCAGAGTATACATGGTGTCCAAATCAGGATCCCCGCAAGAAACAAAAACAAATGTTTACAGTTTTTACAGAGCTGCCGAGCACCTAGGTACTGCGGGTAGAAGTGCGGCCATCTATTGTACAGCCAAAGCTGAGGCGGTCTTCTTAGCGACATCGCGTAACAATCACCACCTGCCCTTTCCCAGTAGCTTTCCCGTCTTGAAGACTCTCGATCCCTCTTGTGTGGACTATACTCTCGATCTGTGTTTTCGTTATAATATTTGCAAAATAACTTTCTCAAGCATGAGTTCGGTTCCTTTAAATTACATTTTTTGTCGTACAAGCACGGTCTGTTAAGTAAGTCATTAAAATACTGAACGGGACTACAGAACTCTCGCTTCACCTTTTCAGTTATTTTTTTCCCCTGCTTGCTACTGGCTTCTTTCGCGTGTGTTTTTTTGCAGGTACGTAAATTGCATTTCTGAACTTTTTCTTTAGTATCGAGTGTGAGTAATAGTTTCTTACGCGCATCCCGTAATTTTGCAGCCGCTTCCAAATCTTTTTTTCCGTTATTTTTTTTTCGTTTGTTGAACTTTGATATTTTCCGGTCCAGTATCCTGTCTTTTTTTAGTAACTCTTTTTCTTTCTTCATAAGGAATAGTTCTTTCCTTCGAAGTTCACTGAGATAGTCTTCATCTTGACTGTCTTCTATATTTATGGAGCAGTTCTTGCCCAAACACTTCATTTCGGGAAACTGATGAGAGTATCACTCATAGAATACTTTGTGTATCACTCTGCCAGGAGTAATAGTGTGTTCTGTGATCATCACACAACACGGTAGATGGGTTACACTGCCTGAGTATTTATATAAATCTCCAAATTGAACCTTTTTGGTTTCACAATAATTTCACAAAGCTTTTTTACATTTTAAAAGATTTTTACTATTTTTATGTAGTTTTTTTAGGTCATTTTATAATAAAATACGGCGCCTGTGCATTTCTAAAATGAAAGACAAAAGTCCACAGTCAAAGTATTCTGTGATCCACAGAATACTCCTAACGGCGGACGTCTTCGTATTCTACAAAGTAAGTAAGAACACAGAATAGAATACATATTTGCAGTGGTTGAAGACAAAGTATTCCTCTAGAGTATTAGTCTAAGGGAACTCTATGGTCAAATGTATCCAGAGATGCCTATTCAGACATATTTCGTCTGAAACTAAGCATAAAGAGATCATATAGGTATATAGAGGTAGATTCCATTTTCTTAGAATAATTTGCTATTTTCAAGGTTATAAAGGTGCGGCGGGCGAATATCCGCCTGTGACGTAGAAGGTTGCGGGTTCGATTCCCGTTTTGGGATAAATGTTTGTACGATCTGCAAATATTTATTCCGGGTGTCCTGGATATTTACTATCCTATCCTACTAATCCTACTAATATTATAAATGCCAATGTTTGGATGGATGGATGGATGTTTGTTCCTCTTTCACGCTCTAACCAGTGGACCGATTTGGATGAAATTTGGAATAAATATAGATTGTAATCTGAAATAGGACTACTTTTATCCCGAAAAAATAACGGGAACGGGAAAAACTGACACGCGTGCGAAGCTGCGAGTGGCCTCAAGTTATTATTAAAGATAAAATAAGGTACGTAGTAAAATAAAATACTCTGTCGTTTTTTATAGTCGGTAAGACGAAGAACTATTATATCAATAGAGACGACGGCGGCGACGACGGAGCGATCCCAGTGAGCGCACCAAAAGAAAGACAAGTTATTTATTAGATACCTAGAACTTTACGTTCCTAATAAGTAGGTAGGTACTTAGTTGATTTCTTGTGTAGAGTCATACATCTACGAAATGATCTGTAACTATTGGTCTAAAGACCTTGGTACCTACTTAAGGTGGGGGTATTCGCCAACTCGAGGTTTTCTCCAAGTAATTTCTCTTTGATGAGTGAATATAAATGTCCAAAAAAAATATATATTGTTTATTAAAGACTAAATTTTAATTTGTACAATTGAAAAAATTCTAACTATATTATTACTATATGAAAAAAATATCCAAAGTGAAGCAATTTTTATTTTAAATTTGGTTATTTCTTCTAAACGGTATTGATTTTTAGTATTTTTATTTCACACAAATATCTGTCAAAGTTTTTATCACAAAGTGTACAATTGGCAGTTCGAACTAATAATTCATTAAGCTACAATTAATTATTTCTTGAATGCGATACGAAATGGAATGCGCGGGTCCCTGTGCGGGCGACGGGCGGCAGTGCAACTCAGACTGTCGGACGGGGAGGTTGTGCTGCTCATTGCTCCGATTCGCGCATGGACGATTTAGTGTTAGTTTTTTAATTTCGTTTTTTTGTAAATCGTAGGTAAGGCACTTACGTAAATTTTTCGCGCTTCACGCTTCTTTATAAGTTTGGTAGATTACTCTTTATTCATTACTATGGCAAATAAAGTTACGTACGGTACAGGATACCTACAGTTTCACAACTATACTCGAATAATAAACCACACAGTAATAGGTTAGCCCCTCGAAGTAGGCGGGAGTAGTCGTATACACCCTGTAAGCATTCGTCGTAGGTATCCTAGGATACCCGGTTGACATAGGCTAAATTATTTTTCAAAAATTAGGGTTCCTTACTAAAACCCGTGCAAAGCTGGGACGAGCCGCTAGTATTCTATAATAATTTACGAAACCACCGATATGATGCACGGTCGATGTGGCGCGGCGGGCGAACGTCTGCCTGCGACGCAGGAGGTTGCGGGTTTGATTCACGACTTGGGATAAATGCTTGTACGATTTACAAATTATTATTATTATGCTCCTGGCATAACTGCAAAAAGTCAACTTACAGGAGGATGTGGTTTTCAGATTATTTCAGAAATTATAAACCTTTTTGGTAGTTTTTTGTCTAAATAATTTCAGTATAATAATAATAATGCTGGACAAGCCACACAGCATCATCCAGTCCCAAGCTAAGCAGAGCTTATGTTATGGATTCTAGGTGACTGATATACTTAATACAATACATTACAAACATAGATATTTTTTTATTATACATAGAAAACACCCAGAACACCCGGAATAAATATTTGTAGATTGTACAAACATTTATAATATTATAAATACTTTTTTAAATTGACTATCCTATCTTGCTCCTAAACCACTTCTAAACTACTTAATACATATATATCTATATATACAAAAAATATAGATATATATGTATTACGATTTTTTTAAATTATAATAATGGAATTTACTCTTGTTTTTTCGATTTTTTCCCTTTATTCTATCGGTTGTGCCCCTCTTGCCCGTTGATTATCGCTCGAAAGAAGTTATAACCTCCATTGGGCCTTTTTACCTCGGAGTTTTGCGTGTGCAAGATTTTGGAAAGTGAGCACACCTACATTATATATACCTGCCTACATTATTAAAGAATATTAACTATTGCTTGAGCTGATTATCAAAAAGATGGGAATCTTTTAGATAATCAGCTCAACACAAGTAACGCAGTTAGTTAGGTCTTAAAATGTGCCCTTGTATCTGGTCTGTATATTCTGCAATTAAACTACGTGAAAAGCAGTTAGCATGCCTTTGTTGTATTTCTGTAAGAAATAAAAGATTTGCACATATATTTTTTTCTTCCTGTAGAACTTCATCATAATTTCTTCCCAAGAGGGCAAGTTAAATCCATGGTAAGAATACTTTCAAGTTATCGAACTAGCATCATTTGATTGGCTGTATCGAATGGGTGGTCAAATACGAATAATGGCCAATACGGTGCTCGATTGTCTTTATTCATGTCCAGACATATACTAGTGCGTATATTTCTCCCTCATAGTGCCACGATCACATAGATCCACATAGATTTATGGATGGTGTAGGAGAATTATGCTCTCTATCTCCTCGAGCGACGGCTGTAAATTATAACGACGCGCTTCAAAATGCAATGCTACCGACAGTCCGTAATATTTAAATTTCACCATATGACTGTGGCGTCGTTGATGCTTGTGATTGTGACAATTTAATAAAAGGATACATCTACTTTTAGCTTTGTTTTCTGACAATATAATAAAAACGAATCCCGAAATAAACTGTTTTATTGAACGCATATTGTAAGTAACAAGTGTACATAATTTGTAAATTCCGACAGGTGGACTCGCCTTGTGTCAGAACTTTACAATTTTATGTAGCTTATGATTATTGGTTCCATCAAGTTCAAGCTAAGAACAGCTGTCAGCGTAACAAACAGTAATCATCGTTATCTTTAATCAGATAAAGAGGGCAATAGAAGTTGTCAAATCGGTTTGCAAGCGAAACTAATCCTTATCACCTATGAATCTGCAAGCGGCATTCAACCTTAGGGTGGTAAACCAATTTTTTGGGCGACTGTACCTATAATTTTTTGGGAAAAGGCTAGAACCTCTGTAACCAGAGCTATACCGTGCTTGGAAGGACTGTAACGTGCTTGGAAGGATTTGCAAAAAAAGATATGAGCTTGATGATATGTTTCGGTTACCGTCATCTCTTACAACACAAGATTTTATAAAAATGCAAGGACATCACGGTCAACCTACCAGCCTTGATGAAAACCTTAGAAACCCTTGCCATCCACCTCTCAAAGGGTAAGTTCTGGAACTACTTACTACAAAAAGAGGAAGGAAAGACTTTGTCACGCCTAAATTAGTTGCAGCTTTAGACAGATGTCAATTAAACAAGGAATTCTGTTTATATACTTCAGGCTGTAGCAAAAGCACTAGATCTTAGCTGTGATGATTTCCTGATAAAAAAATCGTCCATTCAACGCATTTGCACACAGAGTAGAAAATATAGTGTAATCTATAAAATCAAATTTTGTTTTAAAATGTGTGTTTGAAATAAGAATCCACCAAATCACAAGTAGCCCTGATATCATAATGTTAAAAAAGTTTATATATTTCAATTGATTTATATGCTTATAGAAAAATGTTAAAAACAGAAATTTTAAATTCGCGGGTTAATGTAAATGTAGACAGATAAAATTTTGTATTTAAGTAAGTCTTGATAGTTTAAAAAGAAATACGGGGTATACAATTCGATTTCCAAAAAAAAAAATATAAGGGACTTATATTCGTCCATATAAGGGACACCCTACAGTACATGGTAGTTTGGAAATAAAAGTCACCCTAGCTGACAGTAGCGGCTTGTGTGCCTTTCTTCACCGGGCAAAATGAACCACTCATCTGATTCCGCGCGTGATAATAGGCAATAAATAAAGCATAAATACTTGATTATTAAAATATACATGTTGTTTTCTATATTTTTTTGAACTGATATAATGTAAAATGGTATGTAGATGCTGAAAATAAAAAAAGTACTATCAAAGACACAATCAAATCTACGCCCCTGTGACTAGGATATGACGTATTGCATCGTGTTATTATGAATATAAATATTTTTTAGCCAACTTAGTATTATCTTCATATTTATTTACTTATTTTAGGAAGACTTGTGCCTTTATTGACCAGACAAACAAATCATAAAAACTTGATTATTAAAATATATACATGTTTTTTTATACTTTTTTGAACTGAAATTATGTAAAATGGTATGTAGATGCTGAAAATAAAAAAGTACTATGAAAGACACAATCAAATCTACGCCCCTGTGACTAGGATATGACGTATTGCATCGTGTTATTATGAATATAAATAGTTTTTAGCCAACTTAGTATTATCTTCATATTTATTTACTTATTTTAGGAAGACTTGTGCCTTTATTGACCGGACAAACAAATCATAAAAACTTGATTATTAAAATATATACATGTTTTTTTATACTTTTTTGAACTGAAATTATGTAAAATGGTATGTAGATGCTGAAAATAAAAAAATGCTATGAAAGGCACAATCGAATCTACGCCCCTGTTACTAGGAAACAACGTATTGCATCGTGTTATTATGAATATAAATATTTTTAAGCCAACTTAGTATTACCTATGTTTTTATTCATTTACTTATTTTAGGAATACTTGTGCCTTTATTG
This sequence comes from Electrophaes corylata, assembly GCA_947095575.1. Taxonomy (NCBI): domain Eukaryota; kingdom Metazoa; phylum Arthropoda; class Insecta; order Lepidoptera; family Geometridae; genus Electrophaes; species Electrophaes corylata. The sequence goes on along the minus strand of OX352707.1, from coordinate 3,484,408 downwards.
AACGGACAAATAAATCATAAAAACTTGACGCCCTGTTACTAGGATACAACTTATTGCATCGTGTTTTTTTTACTTCTTAAGTTAACACAAACACGTATTACATTAAAGTAAATATAAATGAAATTATTAAATTAATATTTTAATGAAATGATTATACAATTTTAATTAAGCTTTTTAGGAAATTATTTTAACTTCATAGGTTGAGCTTAAAATTTATAAAAAGTTGTTTTAGTAGTTAGTACATAGTTAGTTATTAGTTATTGTATGAACATTATTTTTATTATTATTTCAAATTGTTATGATCATATGCTAAACGGGCGGAGGGCAGTGGTACGCCATCATACAGGTTTTTCAGTTTGGGTACCAATGCTGTCTAACCAATGAATAGTCATGTATGTTGTTTCCAAATAAATTTCATTTCATTTCATAATGAATATAAATATTATTTTAGCCAATTTAGTATTATCTTTTTATTTATTAACTTATTTTAGGAAAACCAGTGTCACCACTAAAATATTTCTTTTATATTGAGTAAATTTTTAGAGCACGATAATAGCGCGGCTCCTTGCCAACAAACAAGGAGCGCGTGTTGCGCTTTGCGAGCGTAAAAATATAGCGGGGGGCACGCGGTCGGCGCGGGGAAATTATCCCACTCCGCCTGAATCCTCAAGGTCGTTGGCGAATACCACAGCCTTAAAGTACCGAAGTCAAGAGGCCACAATATGAAAGAGAGGTGGGAAGACCTCTCTTTCATAATGCTTTCTTTTGGTGCTTGCTCCTAACATGCTCTTAGATAATGATTAACACTTACATTTTTACTCTTCCAACATCTACAAAGAGCTGCCTTCTCGGTTATGTCTTCAATGTCGATAAAATCCACGACTTTTTTGATGTCTTTTCTAATTGCAGGATTTATTTGACCATTTCCCGCCTGCCTTGCCTTCTTTATTGTTTGGTATGAGTAGTATGAAATCCCACCCACGGCAACAGTTGGAGGTATTAAAGCAAGCCAATCTTTTACTGCAATCAAATAAATATTGAGTTAGTAGGTAGGTAATTTACACAAGAAACTCGGCTACAAAATAATTATTACATAAAACCAGTCATTATGTTGTTTAAAAGTGTGTCATTGAATAAATTCTAATAGTGAGTACCTACCTACCTGGGTTATTCCCATAAGTACTTAGGTAGGTACCTAGTTAATAATAGTTACCACAGTACTACCAAAAAGAAACTAGGTAGGTAGGTACCTATTATTTTCCAAGGTTATAGCATTGGTACCTATAAATACCTACCTATAAAAGTGTAGTAGGTATGGATATAAATGGGTAGGTAGGTACCTACCCATTTAGGTATATCCATATCAGCAGACTGAAGTTTCTTATCAGAAGATAAGTAGGTAGGTACATAAAAAGCAGTAAGTCTTATCAAGAGTATGGCTGATGTGATAAACAAAAAGCTGCCTTTTGCCAACCTTTACGTAGGTATAATGACGAATCATTTAACTTTACGGTAAAACAAGGACTTTTTCCTCTAACTCTAACGTAGAATGTTGTAACTTACCGCCCAGACGAAACCAGCCGCCAAATGTATCTGGTATAGGTAAACTAGCCAAGTAGTTGGGGATAGTAACTTTAACAATATTTGACACAAAATACATGGTGCGTTGATTTGACTAACTCAAAAGAATGAATGCCTTACGTTACGTCTTGCGACGTCGAATAATAATTAACGGTGTTTCGTTTCGTTCGACACGCTATTCTATTCGCTATGCTCGACCGACAATGTGAGTCACACCACGCACGGCACGACAGCACCAAAAAAATATCTACGAATCTACGTCAAGATTTCCTTGAACCACTCTTCTTTCTTGTCTACCTATTTCTTTAAGTGTGAGCAGGACAACAATAATTCTAATGCTCAACTTAAAATAATGTTAAAATACATATTACAATAATGAGAGACATATCACGCTCACATTCACTTGATCTCATGAATCTCTTAAAATAATCTATAATCATAATGACAATAACTGATTTTAATCAGTGGTGGCCCATAAATAAAAATATCTGACTACTAATACTATTCACTTTGAAAATCGACAAACACTTTTTATATCAGTGTCAAGTCAAAAGTTTGTACTAGATGAGTCAAAACTGTCAAATTTAATTGGTTATTAGTAAGTCAAACGATGGCGTCAACAACTACACTTCGACAGAGGAAGGGAAGTGCGGGTAAGAAACAAACGTTTGTTCTTTATTCTGGCTTCAACTTCGAGAGCTAGTCTTTTGGTTTTGCCCCCGAACGCCATCGCTTGGCAATTAACTAGTACCGAGGTGTTAAAACGCCTGTAAAAGTAATAAATAAATATTTGTAAACATTTCACACAACCACAAGCCCCACATCAAGGAAAGCTTGTATTGCATGCCGGTACATATTGGGAGTGTTAGCAACGAACTTGTAGGCCACTATGTAAATTAAGGTCAGAAGATCCAACTCGGATTTTAAAAATACAGTGCATATTCTCGTTGCATGTACAGACTATTGTTTACTTATTTATTTCCTGCCTATGAATTCCATGGTTGTAAAATCCCTGTCCCTGGTTACGTTTTCCATGGTCGAACATAAATCGGGCTTGTACTTTCTTATTGTTCGCTTCGCTCTGTGGTTGGGTGCGCTTGCATTTTGTCGTGCGCTGTAATTACAATTTAATTCGTTTTGTGATCAAAACTTATTGTTTTACAGTTTTCTCGTGGTATGTAGTTTTACTATAGTCGTTTTCGTGAAACCCTTGTGAAATTTCTCAATGCTGCTGTGCGCTGAATATGGCCGACGAAAGAATAGTGGTCCTGAATCGTAGTGAAAATTTGGGATTCGGTTTCTCTCTGCTTGGCGAAGCCGGTTTGCCACATATTATTTATCAAATTGAAGAGAACTCACCAGCGGCTCGTAGTGGCGAGGTAAGCATTTTCAATATCAGAGATTAAAGTAGGTATCGCTATTTGCAATCAGTGAACGCATATAATGTACCTACCTACTCTCCTTTACTATTCTGTCAATGTTCACATTGCTCATCTACCCTTAAGGTAAGTTAAGGTAGGTAATAAAAAAACATAATTTTTACCCATTTCTGCTTAAAACGTAATGTGTGCATCATGTTGATGCAAATTGATATTGATGGATTTAGTGTTCAAATAATTAGTAATATACCTGAGTTATGCAGAAGTTCTGCATGAGTATTGTTAGAAGATTGCCGCAATTCTAAGGTATATATATTCTTTCGTTTTCACCTTAATTAATTCAAGAAAAAGTTGGTGGCTTGCACAGAATTTGTTATATTAAATTCCAAATTCTATGCAATTTCGTATATTAAAGCCACCAACTTTTTCTATCAAAAAACAAAAAAAAATCTTTAAGAACAGGTTTACCAGTATAAGGTTTCGCAACAGACAATTCATAGGCAAATGTTTGCTCGCCAAATCACCTGATGTTCTATGACTGTGGGAGATACTCATTCACTCTTCTCTTTGAAACATCAAAATTTAAAGTACCTTTTCTGAATATCTGATGTTGGGAACAAACTCCATGCTTTGGCTGTATGAAAGTTGAGGTAAAGGGCTTGGTAAAGGTAAATAGGATTGTTTCCTCCAAAATATTTAATAAATGTTTTTCTGGCATTAGTATCACACAATATATTATGATGCAAACCTTATTTAGACTTTTAATTCAAGGTGGTTTGTGCATTTGATTGTCATTACGTTTTAAATTCTACTTTTCTATGTCTATGGAGCAGTACATGTTAGGCGTCTATCCACCATGAGGCATACAGGTGTTAAACCGCATGTGTCTGTAATTTCACCAGCATCTGCATCCTTCAAACTGAAACACAGCAGCCATACTGTGTACTACTACCATTTGTTTGTTTATGTCCACACAGTGTACATGTCATCACTATGTCAATCCATACAAAAAAAAACATACATATGTCATGGTCACTGACATGAAATCATACTGATATTTGCCTCAGTTTTTTTTGTCCTAGCGCATCGCACCATATAGTATGTTTCTAATGTGCGTTACCTGTACGGCTAAGACTACTTTGTCTGATAGTGATAGTTACGACTTAGGATAAGAACAACGATGTATTTCATGTTTGAACTTTTGGTCAACAGTAGTGTCAGACAGTGTGGTAGCACCGGTAACTAAAAAGTGCCCTAAATTCAATGTGTAATTATTGATAAATATTCATTGAAAGAAATCGTATATATTATACTAGCGGCCGCTCGCAACTTCGCCCGCGTGGCAGTTTTTTCCTGTTCGCGTTATTTTTTCGGGATAAAAAGTAGTCTATATATTAATCCAAGTTGTAATCTATATTTATTCTAAATTTCATCCAAATCGGTCTACTGGTTAGAGCGTGAAAGAGTTACAAACATCCATCCATCCATACTGACAAACTTTCGCGTTTATAATATTAGTAGGATCACTGCAGATCAGATGGGCCATCTCAAAAAAACATCTAGGAAAAAAAAAATTAAACTTAGGTACATATTAGTAGAATAGCATTATCTCGTTAGTAAATCTTTATATGTAGGATTACCTTCCTAGACATATAATTTTATTCTCGCTATGACATCATCATCTTCATTTGAGCACCAATAAAAGCGTTATTAGCCATAATATTAACGTTTTGCATTCGTTCGTGACGCGAATGCTGGGTGACGCACTGGGTCACGATCATAGCAAAGATTTGATAACTGGTCCACTTAGTATGCAAGAATAATACTATGATGCGACCCAAACCATGAGTAGAGATTTTCTAGCATAAAAACAATCTCCGATCACTGAGCTGGCATAAAATTGACCTAGTTACTTTCAATACAGTTAGATTGTTCAGAAACGAAGTCTCGCTCATTTATCCAGACACTACAGTCATGATAAAGTACCTTAAAAATCTAGCATGTATAAAAAAAAACAGGGCTTTGCAATCATTATACATCAGGCGCAACTTTTTCACTCACACCCCTATTTACGGGACGGCTGTAGTGCCTAGGGCAGGATTTTTAGATGGAGTAGGTTAGCCCAGCACCTATTCCATCGTCACAGCTTAGTCGACGTTATCCACAGGAAATACATGGTCAATACGTGCGGAGCTGAGTAAGCCACGGGTTTCCTCACGATGTTTTGAAAGCACTGATATTGCGCATATAAACTTTTCGAACAGAAAAATTCATTGGTGCACGACCGGATTTGAACCCACAACCTTGAAAGCATGTATAGTAACGCGTTATTTTGCGTCACTGTTTTGCAACGCAAATATGAAGTCACATCATCTGCAATTCAATCATTGAGATTTAATAAATCACAAAAAGTTGCACGCGTTGAAAGTGTTATTAACGGATATAATGTGCTTGAGTGCGACACATGTAAATGAGTACACACGCACAATAATACACGCATTACACCTGATAGTACGAAGTAACATCTATTATGTGCCCTGCCCCGTGCTCTGCCGGGCTAAGAGGTGTAAAGAGATATATAATGTATATACCTATGTCGCACTTGATACAAAATATTTTTTTCTTTTGGTACTCATGTTAGAATTTGTAGGCAAACAACTACAGATATACTAAATATTAGCAATTACCGAAACGCGCGCGACTTCGTTCACGTGAAGCTATTTTCATACAAACTTCAAGCCTACCTGTTTAGGGGTTGAATTTCAGGAGTTCCTTTCTTAGTACACCTTTACGCACCAAAACGAATACACCCTGAAAATTTGAAGTCTTTAAGACCAGTGGTTTAGGCTGTGCGTTGTCTATATGTCAGTCAGTCAGTCAGGACAAAGATTCTTTTAATTGATATGTACTTCCTTTTGATAGAATAGGTTTTTGGAGGTGTCATCTCTCTCTGGCTCTTTAACTACCTGTGTTAATCCAGTTAGATAAAGAGATCTCTGTTTTGCACGATATAATGAGTAGACAATATTTTGTCGCGTTGCACAGGATGGTCTTGCTGATCTAAACCAGCTGCTCTGGTTGCTAGGGTCAAACTGGCCCGCGACGTTGGGGCGGCGGCGTAGATGACACTTCTCTACTCGACAGAGCACGATCACCAATTAAACCAAGGCCGATGATCGATACTCATACCAAATGTCTAAATGAACGCTTTTAGTCAGACTGCACGTATTTTACCCCGTATAAAGCATAACAAAACTTTAGACATTGCTTAATATTAACCCTACTAATAGGACCGATTAACGCTGGGGAGTAAAGGTTCTCGAACGCGCTCCTTCCCGATGGAGTGACGACATTATTAGGATCGCAGGAAGGGATGGAAAGGGCTCAAAATGAAAACGTATGGGAGAGGCCTATGCCCAACAGTGGACTTCTACAAACGGATGATGATGAACCCTAATAAAGTTAGTCATCATTACATTCGTTACCCATTGGAAAAAGGTTGCAATAGTTTAAGTTCCAGGTTTATGTGTTTAACTAACTTAAATAAAAAATAGAAAGTTATCAAGGTGGCTGTATTTTTTAAAGGTTTTTATATCAAAAAAGTCGTATACTTTCGCCAAACCTATATATAGATAGAAAATGTAGCCGTAGACTACCCTACCCAAGAGGACCTAGCAACCTTAAGTTTTATTTTCCGCATGTTTTTCATGATTAGTTGTTATTTCCGCTTTTTCTGCAAATTAAATTGCGCTTTCCTATGGTTTCACTACATCTTGAATGTCTTCTTTTCTTCAATACTCTAGTGGTATATTATGGACACTCGTCCAAATTAATTAAAGTCGCGAAGCGGGGCAGTTCATAGCCAAGACGACCAGCTAAGTTTTTGGAATAAATGTCTGATCTTAGTTCGACTAATCTCGTTGGTCATCTGGACCACACTACGTCAGTAGAAAAGAACCCTTAAAGTGGTAGAAATCATGTAAGTAATTTATAGAAATCTGAGTCCACTAGCCACTACGTACCTAGGTATTTAGCTTTACGTACATTTTATTTCAATATGTAATTTACCTAGCTCAAGTCGCGACGGTCATGATCGTAATCGCGGTGGTCATTCGCTGTTACGACTGAATAACTTTTCAATACCACGAGTACCTTACCTTTAAGTTACAGAATAAATATAGGACTTACTACGTAGGCTTAGTAATATAATAGCTGAGTGTACACGGGTCACTGGATACCTACGTAGTACTAATATATCATCTATGGTTTTACATAAGAGACGACAAAGAGATGCAACAGCATATTTTGAGTACCTTGTACCTTTCTATACCAAATTTTATGACATATCGCGCACGTTGTCACGGGTAGCTACTACGCATTACGTTGCGTTAGCAGCCTATATAAGTCCAATTCCGGACATAGACCTACCCCAAGCTTGGGGCGGCTTTCCATAATTGGCACTACCTTTGGCTGACAGATGGGCGACCCCAGTGTTTATGGTTAGTTCATAAGAGTTGCTGCCGCTCATTTCTTAGTGCGTTCACTAAAGCACCTCTAACGAATAGTTATAATAGGACTTATAATAGCTTATAATAGGACCCGTCCATTGACGGGTCCTATTATAAGCCGGGAATACCACGGCCTTACCGCAGGTTAAATATGATTTCGTTATAAAACATTATACTGTGTTACGATAACAATACCAACGTACAGTAACGTCTCCTGTACACAGACCACTCTAGACGAGACCCCCTCTAGCTAGCTAGAAAATGACTATACGAGAGCAAATCGATTACTGGGAACAATTATATTGTTTTTCTATAAGCATTAGTAAACCCATGACGCATCGTTCCAATTTATAAATTATATTAACTGGAACAATTGTATAATGCTACAAACTTTTGCAGGATGTACCTAAATATTGGATAGCACTAGTGGTTTAGTGGTTCCATCCACATTCCTATCCTAAGATCAGGGGTTTTAATCCGGCTGTGCACAGTTCACTACATCCGCGTGAAGTGGCGCGGTTTTAACGAGAGTTAGACCCGCTTGCACAACGAGTACAAAATTAATTAAGCGAGCCCCTAAATGCATTGAGGAAGCTAATTAGGTTTAACATCTCGCACAAGGAAACTTAAGTCGCTATTACATTTACGCCAAACATTGTTTATCTTGGTAAACGTTACTAGCTAAATAAAATTATATCAGATTGTTGTGCAAGCGGGTGTTCACAATTCACACTGCTTGAGTCTGCTCTAGTGTGCACGGGTTCATACAAAATGTATGGAACCTATAGGCGTTTGATGCGTCGCGACAAGTGACACGAGCGTAATGTGATTCTGCCATTATTCACAGACTGATCATACTTGAGGTCAGATTCGCAGATTTTCTAGAGACCGATCAGTCCCCTGTCTTCAGATTTTAGTGTCTTTTTATAGGAGATCTTGAAAACGATATACGAAGTTTCGTATTGTCGTTTTGAGTTACAATGCCGGGCCACGGTTACTCACTCCACAGTCAAGTTTTAGCCACCTGATACGCTGCGCAGTGTGACTCAAAAAATACGAAACTTTGTTCATCGTTTTCAAGATTAGAACTTCTGGTATAAGAGCGCAATAAGACGTGATGATCCTGGGAGTTGATCACGATCTTCTGTTAGCAGTCGCATGTGTCAAATATGACATTTTCTATAGAATATCTGTCAAATTTTACACTTGCAACAGGAATCTGTTAGCAACAACTCTTACATAATCACCCCCCTGGTATGAAAACAAACTAATAAATATAAACAAAGATATAAATTATAGATACTTATTAACATGAAAATTTTGATAATGGCATTGAACGATAACAGATAATCCCTTATCTTGACTCATGTTGAGCATTCATAAAGGTATTATGATGATGATAAAACTCACACTATCAGTGGTGAAAGTGCTAATGTTTTATTTAGATTGAGCAATTAATTAACTGTCTTAATCGTAAAACTTCTATTCTATTCTATTGTTTAATTCAATTCAATTCATTTATTTTTTCAGATTGTCACATCCATTTGTTAGTAGCTCTTATAAATTTAAAACTTAAATACTATTGTTAGTAGGTACACAGAGAAATACACATGTATGTATGTTTAGGTTTCTTTCTAATCTTTAGGTTAAGCCGTTATATTTGTGTCAATTTCATCGATATTGATTCAACAAATAAACTCAATTTCGCCAGATCATAAACCAGAGTCCTCCCTCAAATAACCCATCTCTGGTTTTTGATGTTTTCATGAAATGATGTAACATTCGACACAAGTCGATGATCGCTTGCATCCCTTCGTGTAAAACATTGAAAATCTTCCGTTTTGAGCCAACCGAGGAAACTTCATTCACGATACGATTTCCGCCGTGCGCCACTCGTGGAGCGGAATCAACTCATTTGTCGGTCGGCTAAAAAATAAATATGTTCTATGATAGCTTTATTATCCGGTGATAAATATCTATGTATTATAAATAAATCACTTGGTAAATAAGCAGTTTGCTATATTTTGTTATGACTTGTTACTAACTTTAGCCATACAACAAAGAACGTCCGTTGTAAATAAATGAAAACCTTCATTCAACGCACTTTAGCTCCAAAATCAGCAAAGCTAAAGGGGACCAGATAGCTGATACAATACTTGTATACTTTTTTTTTATAAATAAATATTTAGAATTTAGAATAGATATAAATCTAGATGATATTTTTTTGTTGTTAGTTCAAATATTTGATACCTAATCCAAAGTAATAAACCTCTTAAGAAAATAACACGCAAGTTTCAAACCAAGAATAATGGCAGCGAAACTCCAATTACTTGGCAAATTCCAAAACGACAGCAGCGAGCTTCGCAGAAATTAAAATGCAATAAATTTCACTTAGTGAAATTGAAAAGTTGCTCGTGTATATAACTTGCGTTTCCACAACAACTTGAAGAGAAACACTGTTCACGTGATCAACCTGACTGAGGTAATATCTGATAGCGGTCTGCCCATAAATATTCTACTAATTATAGTAAGACATGAACCCTATTTTGCATCTCAACTTGAGTGATCTCCATTCATGGTTTATCACAGGAATATAACTTGTATTAGATGTAATTTTCTTCGAAAAAAAAATTTATAATATTCCAAGAGACAACATTCCAATTGACCTGTTTTGATGAAATACTCCACTACAACTGTTTTTGGCAATAATAGGTTACGACATAAACCATGTCAAATAATAACATTATTTTTAGTTTGATAAGACTAATATATAAAATATTATATATTTTTAGCTATGTATCTGTCTGATCCTTTGACTTACTTATTGCAATTTACCGCAAAGTTCAGGATTACTCTACTCCAGAGTTTACGAACGTAGGTATTGAGTTTCAATTTAGTAAAGACACTCCACTCTTCCAACAATTTAATAAAGTCTACGCGCTACGTAATTTGTGACACTCCCCACGCGTTCATGAAATTAATACCCGGATGTAATGTCCACAAAACGTTGAAGGAAATAAAAATATATACATCAAAGTAATTCATGCTCGAAATACAGAGTAATATGCAAATCACCGATAGCGCGGTGCTGACAGAGACGTGACTTTCATAGAAGTTTATGATGACAAACATTTTAACTTTGTTTATTTTATGCAGGTTAAAAGAACCTGCGGTTTTGTCTCGTTATCAAACGTTCTAAACTAAGTAAAACAGCGACAGTTCAAGCCCTTTGTGCTTAGTTATATTTTCGTAAACAGAAAATGCTAAATTTAATCAATGAAATGGCTTTTTAGTACTTACTAACACTTAAAGTAAATGCAAAACTCTATAAAAATAGAATAGAAATATAAATATTTCACAGTTAAAGTTGGCAAGGATAAAGCATATTTTATTATTATCAAAACAAAACAATATTGTGATCTAAACCCAATTTACCAATTATGTTGTAGGTTTCTGATTTAGAAATGTATAGATTTTTTTAGTAGAGTGTATAGAGTCCTCAACTGTTTATGTTGGAAGTCGAGGTGGGATCGTTAAATTCATGATATGATAGTCAATGGATGTGACCCTTCTTTATGAGGTTAGGCGTGGTTTAATAAAATTACTTTTAGCACGACATCAAAGGAATTAAGCTAGGCTTATTAGTACATACAAACCCAACAAGCAGTCCTGTTTTAATATCGAAAGCAATGAGTTCGAATACCCCGTTTCTAGATCTAATGTGTCCATAAAAAATCGGTATTTTGCACGAATGCGGTCGTGATACGTCTCTCGTCATCTAATAAGTATTAGCCAACCAAACCTAAATATCACCACATTTTTTCTTACAACAGAACTCATCCTAATGTTTGTTTCTGTTTTAATGTAAAAAAAACACTAGTACTACTGATGATACTTGAAATACTATACTAACGTCATGTCAGTTGTACACTACTTGCACTTTCAATTTACTTCGTCGTGAAATTTCAAAGCAAAAATATGGTCTCCTGCATTTGCCTTGCCGTATCAGCCACTTTCCTTCTTTAGAAACAGTAATGGGGGCATTAGTGATCCGAGGTGGGAGAGAGGGAGGGTCGCATAGCACCCCAGTCAGTACGAGAAGCCTTAGCAATAAAAATCCCTCAACACAAATATGTTGAGTGCTCTTGCCTTTGGCTTTCTTTTTAGTCTTGCTTTTCCCTATACATGCTGGGATATAGGGAAAAGCAAGATTAAAAAGAAAGCTACAATATTGCGTAGGTGGAAAACGAAGTCTGTGCGAGTGGGTAGCGCCTCAGCGTCGGCGTTGGACTCATCATACGTTTTATGTACTACACAAATACGCACGGCTGTCGGCTAGACTTGTAATTTACGTCTGCGACGCTTATGTAACGCAAACAAACAACGCTCATTCATATCGACCGTCAGATTGTTTACATTACACCAACCATTATGTTTGACACCTGAATTTTCCGATGCAAACTTTAGAGCTCATTGCATACTGGCATGCCGACTTGCTTTAGGCATTATTATTACCAATGAGCAGTGCTTTAGCATCATTCATAACTTATTTCCAACACCAAAAGGTCGAAGCTGCTATTCTAATAAAATATCCTCATCGATGTTTTAATCGAGTTGGGTCTTATACGGCTGTCTAATTCACATTTCCGCTGCGCCCTTATGTGGGAGTTTGATCGAATTTATCTGTAAACTCAATCCATTAGTGGTCCCTCCTGTGATAACGAGAAGTTGACAGCGAGGCGGCGCGCGGTGCGGACGCTCGCACACTCGGGGCTCTAAGCCGCTCTTATTTCCCATTAGATAAACTTGTCCGCTCTACGAACGTCGATCCTGTTCTTGCTCCATTCTGATAATTGTGAGTAACGCACTCGGTTGTGTACGATACGATACGATCCAAGGTGCAGTTCGCAGTGACGAGTTCGCAAGTTTGGTTTTTTGAACAAACCGGCTGTGATTAATGTACACGCCTCAGTGAATCACTGTCATCACAACAACGGTGTAGTGATACCGATTGTCAATCGACAATCAACTTTTATATCATTGGTTTTATTGTGTTTAACGTGTCGTGTATTTAAAACATTTATGGCAGTTGTCCTGTCGAAGGTTACTCTGCGGATTCTCCTTCTCTGCTTGAATTAAACATTAGGTCGGTATTAAACGTGTTTAAGTCCACTTTTGTTTGATGAGTTGGTAGTTCATGCAATCTATTTACCAACTAGCTATAGGTTTGTCCTGTTCTACTTAATATAATGGGCACTTTATGTATCAGACTAGTCCACAATACTGGTACATGAAAAGGCTATTAAACAACTAACACAGCTGTTTGTTTATCTTCCATCCATCCAACTATGTAACAGTAATAGGAATTGTATAGAACTAAACTAACTACCTACTTGGCTACGCAAACAAAAACATTATTTGGGTCTTGTTTAGGCATATTTATCCGTCCAGCAAAGTCACATAGAACTTCTCAAGGGTATAATAATGTTCTCGCATATTGGATAACTTAGATACTAATTAATTCATTTAGGCGGTACATGAATGCGGCAATTTATCATGAAGTTATAAACATCAGAAACAACGCTTGGCTTCATTATTTTTTTATGATGTTGAAGCTTGTTGAAGTTTGAATCGATTTGTAAAGTTTGCTAGCTCAGCAATCAAACAAAAAAAAGAAATTACAAATTACAATTGCAAGAGTTTCTACAGAACTTTCGTTGTTTAAAATTTTGAGTAGGTACCTTACTGAATAAGTATATGTTGAATTACAGGTCGAGGCGGGAGACGTTTTGCTCAAGGTTAATGGGACTGATGTAAACCGGTTCACTACCCGAGAAGGTAAGGAATTTGCCATTTATCATGCACATGCCACTTATCTACGAAACATTCTCAACTCACAGATAACTGCCACTGTAATTGAAATGTTGCCCATTTTTAATTACTGTGTATAAAAGAATCTGGTTTTCTCACTGTAGCGGCAATTTGCATGTATATCGCAATCATTAAAACTAATAGGGGTCGATTACTAACTAAAGAAAACACACATCGTAAAATTCCCGATGCCGCAGATATGAAAAATAGAACCGTAGCTTCTTTAATCTCTGACTATGGTCACATATATGAAAGAGTAGAAAAATATGTAGCATCGTCGTGGCCATATCTACATGTGTCAGCATGAGGTTATGCATCACCGACCAATACAATAGTTCTATTCCATGTTACTGTGCGTCGTCACATCCAACCGTTATCTTCGAACTTATTAACACTAATTCAATGATCGCGTTATTGCCGGCTCGTGGTCGACTGTCGGCACGGCCGGCGGCGGCACGCAACTTTGCAATTCACATTTTCACACTCATTGTATTCCTCTCGATATTCGTAGTAACTGATTAGACTAGCAGCAAGTAAATTTCCATTTTTACAGAGCAACGGCATAATTTATTTCCTCAGACATTTGTACCTAATCAACAAACGTGTTATCGAAGTAGGATCAATAATAAGTTGCTCTATTGTTTAATTTACGTTTACGGGTTGTATATTTTAATGGCTACGCTATAGTGGATCTTTCAATTGTTGCAGTTTTAAAATGTTTACGACTCGCGTCGGACCCCGTCACCCTAAGACTGAGAAAGGGTGAGTTGAGTTTACTAAACTGTAGTTTATTGAGTTATGACGTTTGTGGGCGTGTAACAGCTGCAAGTAATAAAATTGGAGAATTCCCCGATGTTTTGGTCGAGTTTGCGGAGTGCCACAAATAAGAGTATAGCGATACGTGGAGTAATTTTATAGGTGGCTCTCGGGAGCTGAGCCGGGTAAACCTCGTTCACATTGGCTTTGTTCCCTTTAATAATGTAATCTTGATTTACTTTCATCCCAAGCCTGTTGAATTTTCGTCTGCGGCTTCTTTATTCTCAGCTAAGCTATTATAAGTATTACTTATCCTTTATTACTTTTCTTTTCAAGTATAGAACAAAGCTGCTGAAAAATACCCCACTCTCTTTCCTTCCATTCTCAAACAACCATTGAGTCAGATTTATCATTTCATCATCCCACTACACATTTGCTGCTTTTACCATTCCTTACTTATTCAAGGCACTATTCCGGATATCAGCCAACTGTGCCTGCCTGTACAGTACATGGACGTTAAATATGCATATCCCGAGCCGAGATAACAGCTAGCAGTAGTAAATGGGACGGCTTATGTACTTGTCTTTAGGACCATGCACAAACCACACACAATTGCGTTGATACGTCTGTCTTTTATTACGTACGTCGAACTCATATTAATTTATTTGTATTTTATTTGTTTATTTATTTTTATTTTTTTTATTTATTTATTACATGTTATTATTAGACACAAAGTGCGATAATGTATGCCGTTGTTAACTTACTAGGTTTCAATGTCTATGCAGAGTGCAATTCCTTGTCATCTTCTCGTTTAAGATTATCTTACTTCCGCCTGTAGAACATTTCCGGTAAAATTACAAGCGAATGACTTGCCAGCTAACGTGTCATGTCAGGATTGTGCCATGGCATGGTTGAAAATGCATTTTGTATTTAACTAATTATATTACTACGTGCGGTCTGTGTGGGCTTTTTGCCAGTGCATCGACTTGTTTGTCCCTGGTTTTTTCGGATCCTAAGTCTCGCAAGGATCTTAATCTCCTCTTCATCTTAGATAGATGAACCCTTTTAAATTTTGATAAACCTCATTAAAATTCGTGTGGTTAATCGAATATTTCGAACTCAATTAAAACATAACGGCACAACCATTTACGATAAGTTTAGAAAACTTTTAATCAAGATTTACAATAGCAGTTTTTTGTCAGAATGAGAGCAAAGGCAGGGGTAGGAACCAGTTTTTAATAAATACGTGTTTCAGACCCACAGATCAAAGCAAGCGTGAGAAGATACCTCGCATCCTCGGCGGAACGGCGTAGTTTGGCACGCACTAAACGAGACAAGTAAGAATTAATGATTTATTTATGGTGAATTGATTTGACATTTGTGACGTAAGCGTCGCGTCGTGTTGACATTGAAATTACATTGCGCGGTATCGATAACTCAATTGCGGAGTGTTGCCTGGTTGCCGCGTAGTGTAGCTCTGATGTCAGTACAATACGTTTACGTTATGAATGTCAGATTTATTCGTGCTTGACCTTCAGGAACTGACTATTAAGGGGCTGCCCTAACCCAAAAAACCGTAATAATGCTGGACAATCCGCACAGCATCATCTAGCCCCAAGCTTGAGCAGAGCTTGTGTTATGGGTACTAGATGTCTGATATAATTAATACAATACATTACATACATAGATATTTTTTATTATACATATAAAATACCCAGAATAAATATTTGCAGATCGTACAAATATTTATCCCAAGGCGGGAATCAAACCCGCAACATCCTGCGTCGCAGTAGACATTCGCCCGCCGCGCCACATCGGTCGTCGTGTTCCGCTTGGTTTCTGCTCGTTTTGTTCAATTTGTCCGACATCGAATCAAGTATTCATTCGTCCAATATCCTACGAGCGTCCGTTAATGATAACTGGCGCGTAGCCCTAGCAATGAAAAGTACAAGTTATCTACTAGTTATATTGTTTGTTATAAGGAATTTAAACTGAAAACAGGTAGGAGATCTCAGGAGTTCACAAACGCATGTTGTATGTTTTCGGTAAATTATAAACTAAATGTCGTCGGGTCCGGTATAATGATTGTACCACAAAAAGTTCAGAATCGGTCGCCATAAGCTATAATTACATTCAGGTTTTCGTCCTGCCGGTTGCAATTTATTATGCGTTCATTTATTCGACTGGTTTTTGGTTTCATACTAACGAGTACTCACTACGTACTGACTTATATAAAGTACTTTAGGTTCTGAATTACTGGGTTCGTCTAGTTCATGAACTTCCCAAAAGTTTGACCAACGCAAACACCAGCTTGTCACGGATGTGCCTCTGATTGTCCTCCCGCCCTCCAACATCCCTGTCTTGAGTAGCAAGAGGAAACTTGGAGTACAGATTTAGTTTTCAATCATTTTCAGCCGGTCGAGTTTTAGAAAACACTTTTTCTTCCGTTATGAAGATAAATAGTTACTGTGCCTTGATTACTATGAATCAAGGCAATATAATTAAATTAAAGATTTTAAATCATGAAATGTTTCCGCTGTTTATAATTACCTAACCTAATATATAGGTAGGTAGATGCACCACATACTGATATTCTGTTTGTTGACTTTTTATCAAGATAAAAACATAACATGGAAACTTTTCTATTTGCTCCATGCAGCAATGCAATATGCATGTTTACCTGTGAAACAAAAACTTGCGTTATCGGTCCAAGATTCTGATTAGACGTACAGTCGCCTCTTGCACATGGGAAAGTGGTATTCCCTATTTTATAAAATGCATTGTGTGAGCTGTGATTCAATATAAAACCGCAAAAAAATAAATCAACTTATTGGAACATGCTTGGCGTAGGCGTTTCTTTCGGATAGTCTAATTATAAAGTGTCATAAGATAATTTGATTGATAACACGAGATAGATATGCATAGATATATATTAATTATAGGAATCGTCCTGGCTGACTGACATATAGACAACGCACAGCCACTAAACCACTGGTCGTAATGAATTTTTCAGAGTATATTCGTCTTGGTGCGTAGAATAGAAGTGTACTAACAGGAATTCCCAAAATGCAGACCCTAAATTGGTACAACAGGGGTTGAAGTTTGTATGAAAATTGACGCTGTTGAAGACGCGTGTTTGCTAGTCGCTATATAACGACGTGGTAGAACGAGCAAAAGTTTCATAATAACTGATATTAACGTAATGTTATGAGGCGATTGTGAATAAGGCGGGTCGATACTGTTTAATATTGCACCTTTTGTTAGGTGAAAGTTTAAGGGCGATCCACTGACGTGTGTTCACGTTTTATGATATTAGCTTTATTATTGATGGGTTAGCTCTATCAATAATGCAATTAGTCAGCTTGAGGAAATTTATGTACTGATAACTTAATAGTTTCAGGCAATTTTAACATCTATCTATCTATTTATAGAGTACGTTAAGTTATTTTCATACAAATTTCAAACCCCGCTACACTCGTTTAGGGGTTGAATTTCGGGAATTCCTTTCTTAGTACACCTCTACGCATCAAGACAAATAGGTACATACCCTGCAAATTTCAAGTCAATGATCAGTGGCGTGTGTTTTCTATATATCAGTTAGTCAGGACAAAGATTCTTATATTGATTTGTACATAAAAGCACGTATGCACTTCACAGGTCATGAACTTATTCAAAAAACCGTGTCGCCAACCAATTCAATTGCGTGACCTCACTTCGAATGAACCCTCCCCAAGTGATAGGTCAAGAATCACAGACCCTCGTAAAAAAACAGGGGTGTTAGCTATAGGTTTGAGGTCTCAGTTAGTGTGTCTGTCTGTGGTTCGTAGCACCGATTTATATATTTTTTAATCAAAAATGCTCATGCTCATAAAAATGCTTACACTTGTGTTAAGACCTCAAGTAATGTTGGATAAAATACCACCGAAATTTCACGTCAGAACTTAAAATAACACTAAAAAAACAATTAAAATGAAAAAGCTATTGTGCTCCCAAAGATGAAAACGAGTTAGTAATAACTGACTCAACTTTTATCTAGTGCCGTAACTCAACTTTTATCTAGTGCCGATGACAGTTTCGTATCTCAGCTGCTAGATAACACTATTGATAAAAGTCTATTACGGCAAGTTAGTCTGTATTTAGCATATTTCACCTGTTAGTTTGAGCTTCTCAAAAATAAGAAGCCTTTAATGCTTTTCCATGTGGTGAATTCTATGTTATTTTCCGTTTCATATGGCATACGGCATGGTTGAATTACAAGTTTCCAAATATCTAAATAACATTAGGAGTAGAGTGTTTTGCCCCACGCTAACCCTAAGGAACCCCTAACAGTTTGACAGCTGATTTCCGACGCGATAAGTGACGGTACCATATGTGTACGAAGGGGAAGCCACCCTCTCGACACGTCATTGTGGCTTACTCACTCGTGACATTGAAATATGCCTCCTTACGTTCATGGATTGATTGATACGGAACCAAAGACCTACTCGGCGAGTGATAAATCATCTTCTAATCGAATCTGTGTTCTCAAAAAGTAGTCTCCATGCTATATCCGTCAATATATCTACTTATAGTTTTACTGTGTAAGTGGTAAGAACCACCATTCTTTAGTGTTCATCTATCACCGTTTAGTAGTCCGTGTAAGTATGGTTCGAAATCAAATAAGACAAGGAAATTCACATTTACATGGTGTACGTACCATTCTTTATCAAGCTGGTCGTAAACTTATTTGTCTACTTTGTATAAAAAACTTCCAATGTATCACTTCGCAATCAAGCTGCTTGACGTGTGGAAGTGGAAATGGAAGAAAAAGTAGAATCAAATCCATCGGTGGAATTGTTCAGTGGATTATAGTCGAACAAGCCAATAATACGCCGATAATGTAATGATTATTGAAACATGTGACCTTACTTGTAAAGATCGACCGAATCATAAAAATACACTAGCCTATATTTTATCAACGAATAATAATGACGATGTGACAGGGTAAAATTTGAAACAACGCTTAAAACGTACTCTTCTAAACACTCTGATAACTCTACTAAAAACTCATATAAAGTCCAGTCTGGCCTCTTATAAGTTCAGGGATTGGCGTGCCTATTAAAAGCCTAAAAAATTTAAAGAATTCGTCCTTCACCAATGCCTTGTGACCACGAGCTATTTTCGTAAGCTTGTTCCGATAAACTTAAGTTCACGGTGACGTTTCAAGGTGAAGAAACTTTCATTAAATACCCTTCGTATTTTGAGATAGTGTTGCTACCGGTTCTATCTACAATCATAACTTAATACTAATGAAAATATAACATTATAGTTATAACACAAATACGGCTTGTCGGGCTAAGATGTGCAACAGGGCAAAATTTTGTCTACTCGCTATCTCGTTCAAGATTGAGATATCTCTTTATATCTTCCTGTGCTAACATGGCAGTGCCCAAAATCTATCTCATTCTGTCAAATGAAGACTTAATGCTAATGTTTAGCTTTTCTGTGGGTGTTTTATCTATAATTTCTAAAATGTCTATTAATAGAAAAAATATCTTGTGTCAAACGTGACATATCTCACGTAGCACATCTTAGCTCGGCTGGTCCCGGCTCGTTGTAACGTGAATTGTCCATGGAATCTGGTTCACATAATAAGGTTATTCTTTGTCAAACAGGTAGATATGTTTTTTATGTGATACATGCAGTTGATATATTTACAAACATGTTATTAAAAAAAAAACAGCTTCTGTGGCGCTGCGGGAGACTAACCGGTTGAGAAATAATCAATATATTCTCACGACGACAAATACATATAAGTACCTTCCATGTGCGGTAGACATCCTATAGTGGAAATCAAATTCAATGTCTAAAGTCAAAATCATATTAGACTTCCCCACGTTACATTTTGTATGTGATTACATTAGAGCAGACGGCGCGGGTCTGCTCCCTCTGTCTCTGACTCTGTCTCTTTCTGTCCCATACCAAAAGTCTGAGACAGTAAACGCGTCTAGCCTAGTGTTATTTTGCCTTATCTAACCATTACATTTGGCGCATTGCCACTTTCTGCAATAGTTTATAAAAGTTAGTAGCACAACTCAAACAAACATACTTTATTAACCCCTGGGTTGTAAGTTTCTCTGGTCTGGAAAAAGCTTTCATATCGTAAGTCATGAGCGTCTGGGTGTCTTATGTGTCTATTCCGAAAAACGATAAACGAAACCAGGGCTTCTAAACCTTTTAGTTTGAAGAACTTGAGGAACTTTCAGTTACGTCGATTGCAATGGGGACCCGTCACAGTTTTTTCTATGAATGCAGTTTTATAGGCCTTGAGAAACTAAAACATAAAATGCAAAATTTTTTTTTCTACGGCCAAAACTGACTAAGTTATGGGCAAAATACCGAACGAGATTCACTGACCGCGCGAACGGAAGCGATGACGTCACAATGGCCCAGCGCTAGCCGCCAAACCACTGCGCGCCCCGCGTTTCTGTTCGCGATACTCGTCCGACACGGAGCGTAACGTCACCAAGTGATTTGATTAGGTTTTTATTAGAAGGTTGTTATTTTAATATAACAAATGAGTATTAGAAATAAGGTAGATATCGGTTTTGAGCAAGTGCAATCCGATAATCTACCTAAAGTTGATACCTTCATGGTATTTGATTATCTTAGTAATCATTTAAATTACACAAGCGCTGAAATTCTTGGTTGGAAACTTCAGAGGTAAACAAATCTCATTATCAACCTAATCAGAATAACAGGATAATATGTAGGTAGGTACACATACTTGGACTAGCCTATAAAATACCTAAAAGTTTTAGGTTAGTCAGCCAGGGAAGTTGTGTTTGTTGTTGTAACTACCTACGCTGTTATTTTCAACATTGGTATGTAGATAAGTATGTAGAAACTTAAAGGTTTAAAGAAAAATATTATGTAGGTATAAAATAAATAAAATTAGACTTAAATACTTAATTTGACAGGAATGTACCCACCTAAGTTCTTTGGACACGTAATTTAGAGCTATGAATAAACGAAAGCGTTAGGTATGTTAAGTTTAAAATAAGCCCTAAGAATTTAAATTATATTTTGTCGTAGGTTATACCCAGATTTATTTAAAAATTATACAATAAATAATCAAGGTCAGGAATACAATACAGGAATGCAATACTTCCTTCTTCAATCTAAGCATTCCTCCCACAAGCATATACTTGACGTAGTTCTCCATATGACGACCGATGTGGCGCGGCTGGCGAATGTCCGCCTGCGACGCGGAGGTTGCGGGTTCGATTCCCGCCTTGGGATAAATGTTTGTACGATCTGCTAATATTTATTCCGGGTGTTCTGGGTGTTTTCTATGTATAATAAAAAATATGTATGCATGTAATGTTTTGTATTAAGTATATCAGTCATCTAGTACCCATAACACAAGCTCTGCTTAGCTTGGGGCTAGATGATGCTGTGTGGATTGTTCAGTATTATTATTATTATTATCAGCTTCCACCTAAAAATATAATAAATTCAGGTATATATTTTTTCTTTTTTATTATATATCACTTTTGCCCGCAACTTCGTTCGCGCTTAGATTTACATAGGTAAGTACTTCTTTTTCATTCACTTTGGCTACAGTTTTATTACATGTATAGATAGATATCCTCATCCTCGAGGGTACGACGCCAGAGGCATGGAGCAGGAGTGTGGTGGTACTGTTCTTTAAGAAAGGTGATAACACCCTTTTGAAGGAGAGTAGTTACTAATCGTCTCGCTCGTAGGCTAGATGACTTCCAGCCTCCCGAACAAGCCGGGTCCCGAAAAGGCTTCAGTACCATAGACCACATTCATACGCTCCGGCAGGTTATACAGAAGACCAAAGAGTATAACCAGCCACTTTGTTTAGCGTTTGTGGACTATGAAAAAGCCTTCGATTCAGTCGAAACCTGGGCAGTGTTACGGTCACTCCAGCGGTGTCAAATTGACTATCGGTACATCGAAGTGTTGAAAGGCCTATATAGTAATGCCACCATGACTATCCGACTCCAGGACCAGAGTACAAATCCTATCCAGTTGCAAAAAGGAGTGAGACAGGGAGATGTAATTTCTCCGAAACTGTTCACGTCTGCACTGGAGGATATTTTCAAGCTCGTGTCCTGGAATAGGTATGGCATCAATATCAATGGCGAACACTTAAGTCACCTTCGATTTGCCGACGATATAGTCATAATGGCGGAATCGCTGGAAGACCTAGAAACAATGCTTAGAGACCTCAATATTGTCTCCCAACAGGTGGGTCTTAAAATGAACATGAGTAAGACGAAACTTATGTCAAATGCTCATGTCGCACCCGTACCGGTATATGTTGGAGGTCAGCCGACGAATCCAACTCGGATGGGCAGCGTTCGGGAAATTACGGCACATCTTCTCGTCACAGTTACCGCAAAGCCTCAAGACGAAAGTCTATAATCAGTGTGTGTTACCAGTGATGACTTATGGCACTGAGACGTGGTCGCTAACTATTGGTCTCATACACAAGCTTAAAGTCACACAACGAGCTATGGAGAGAGCGATGCTGGGAGTTTCACTGCGAGGTAGAATCAGAAATGAGGAAATCCGTAGAAGAACCAAGGTCACCGACAGCTCTCAGAATCAGCAAGTTAAAGTGGCAGTAGGCAGGCCATAAAGCTCGTAGAACCGACAACCGTTGGGGAATAAAGGTTCTCGAATGGCGACCACGAACCGGAAGACAAAGCGTAGGACGTCCTCCTACCCGATGGACTGACGACATTGTTAGGACCGCGGGAAGTCGATGGATGGAAAGGGCTCAGAATCGTTCTTCCTGGAAACGTGTGGGGGAGGCCTATGTCCAGCAGTGGACTTTTACAGGCTGATGATGATGATGATGAGATAGATATATATTCCCCAAGACGGAAAGATTCCTCTATAATCCCAAAATGATCCCCGATATCCCGGGAAACTTGTGGGATATTCCCGCATTGGGGAATATTACCGGGAACGGCACATTTTATTGTAGTTAGACCTGAGTACGACCCTAGTTTTAACCCGACTACCGAGGAAGGGTTATTAGAAACTTCACTACTTACATTTTTTATCATGTACTTACTCATTGAAATATACCTAGTAGGTACGACCCTGTATTTTTCTTTAACATTCGTAAACAAGCTTTACTAAGCTACCTACGCACCTGTTTACCACACGAGTAATGATTGAGGATCATTTTGATGTAAGTAGGTACCTCCATAATATACCAACTATTATCATAGTTGGTATATTATGGAGGTACCTACCTACTTACATCAAAATGATCCTCGCAACAAAATCTTGAAGTGTGGCACAAAAGCGGAATTTCGTTATCCCTCTTCATGATAGTGCACCATTTTTTTGCGCACTTTCGGGACCTTTGGCACATTGAAAAATAGTTTTTTAGGTGTACTAACTGAAGTATTAGTACACTTCGGTACTATACAGTACTTATAGTTCGGCATATTCACGTAAAAACCACAACACGACCCGCGCAGATCGAGTGAACTCTAATAAATGAATTGCAGAGAGCGCGCCCGCGGGCGGAAAAGATATCGTGACGTCACATGAGCTATTCGGCCGCCCCGCGGTTGACTGGTACAAAATGTGTAATATCTTCGCAACCAATGGAACGATTTCAATGATTTAAAAAGTATCGTACCTAAACGAGTAAAAGGAACACCATTACATAGATAATATATGCATTTTCCGACTTGGTACGGGAGCTCATTCGACTCAAGGGTCTGATGATAGCTAGCAGTATGGTAAAATGTTTTGAAATGCAAAAATAGCTTGTTTACTTTTTTCACAGATCAAGTCCACCTTCAAGCAACACAAACAGTAACTCGAACAGCAACTCAAACAGTAACTCGTCTAGCAACTCATCTAGCAACGGATCGGGCGTGGCGTCTGGCGAGAGTTGTGAAGCGTTACTGGACGGCACGAGACCGCGCGTCTCGCAGCCTAAGTTTGAAGCGTTCATGATGACTGGCGACCTCATACTGAATCTATCGCGCGTGGAACACCCACATCACAACCACCATGCGCCCACACATCGCACACACTATCACAGGTACCCCAACTTCCCGCGATCAATTCATACAGCCAACATCATAAATAAACGATGATCGGACAAAGTTTCAAGTGTATGAATGAAACTGATGTTTTTATGTTATTTCATAAATTATGATTAAAAATCTGATTTTCAGGTACAATTCAACGCCTGCATCGCCCAGCGAGTCGCGACTCTGCGGGCGAGTTGAGCTGGCGCAGAGACACAACTCTTCGCCAGATACGGGGCTCTCGGCGGACCATGCTAACAAATTGTATGTTAAATTTTGTTCATTGTAATATTGCTTGTCACCTTTACCTTTAATTTTCATAAAAAATCGTTATCACTCTGAATGAGTCTATTGCTAGACATAGGCGTCGCCCATATTTTGGGGGAGTTGCTATACTCACCTTGGCACCGGACTTTGGCAGACGGATTGGTGACCGCATATTTGGTACAGTACTCGGGAGTTGCTTCTGCCCATTTCCTGGTACGCTTCCTAAGTCGTCGAGCTAAGCAGTGATTATTGCAGTATACCAAATTCATTTCATAATTTTGTCAGTCCTCACAGCTCAGTTTTTGGTAGCTCTGCCTTCTGCGCAGTAGATTATGGATTCGATTCCCAATTCAGTTTGGATGTAATTTTGTATTACAAAAAAAATAATTAAGTAGTCTACCAGTTACATGGGTCATGTTAGTGCAGTCAGCTGCACTTGAATGTCAATGTGACTTTCACTGTAAAAACTCATGAAATCACTTATAAGTTCACTTTTTTTCGAGTTATAAGTGATACTTTGACACCCGTAGAGTAGTGAAGGGAGTATAGTGTTGTCCATGAGCTTTTTCTTAAGATGGATCGGGAGTTTGCTCTTGAATATGTCTTTGTGCGACCAATACTTCTTCCATGAGATGGCGATTCTTCTATCTACTTCTTTTGCTGTAGGGTCTTGGAATGATATGATTTGCCCTAGGTAGACATACTCCTTTACATACTCGACAATTCCGGTTTTTAGCTGTATACTTCTAGGATTCCCGTTTGTCATTACTCTACTCTACGGGTGTCAAAGTTGGCCTATAACGAAAGAAATCGTTACCAAAATTAACACTTTCCAAAGAGCAATGGAAAGATCTATGCTCGGCCTAAAACGAAATGATAGAGTCAGATGTGACAGCATTAGAAACATCACAAAGGTAGCTGACGCAGTGAGTAGGCTCTGTCAACTGAAGTGGAAATGGGCGGGTCACGTCTCTAGAGCACAAGATGGGCGATGGAGCGAACGTATCCTACACTGGTACCCACGGGACGTGACACGCGCACGAGGAAGACCGAAAAGGAGATGGAGTGACGATGTTGTAGAGGTTGCGGGAAAGACGTGGACTAGATTAGCACAAGATCGCCGGCAATGGAATCGCATGGAGGAGGCCTACATCCAATTTTGGGTGCCCAAATTAACTTAATTATTAAATTTGATACTATAATTTATATTGCAATGAATAATATTTATAAAAAGTGACATTAGAATGAATATGTAATGTAATGGGAATAAAGGCTTTATTATTATTATTATTATTAAGTGATACTATTTTGAAAGTTACGAACTGTATGCATTCTAGTGCAACTGACTACAAGTATTACCTATAGTTTGGATCTAGATGAGGCTTTGTGTATAAATATTCCACAAACATTTATTTATTTGCATTCCAGATTTATATCTCAGCCGGCGTCCCCCGCGGCTTCGTGTGCCAATGCAGGCAGTGCCACCGTGGACATGACGTGCGTGAGGACGCATCATTCTGTGAGGACGTCGCGCTCTGAGGACCATTTGCAGGTGAAATATGTACTTACAACTTTTTAACTAGAACAATATTATTTGTTACTAACAGCCCGTCCCGGCTTCGCACGGGTTTTAGTAAGATCCAATTTTTTTTTGAAAATACAATAAGCCTATGTCACTTGGGTATAGTGTAGCATCCCAATCTTTTCAACAAAGGCCTTTACTACTACTAAAACCGTGGGGTGTTTGTTTATTCATATAATTCATTCACGCTTACCATTCTACTAACAGTTATTTTTTTAATTGCTGACGATGCAATGCCCTGCGTCCATCGCCTCATGTGCCTGTAATTTCACACAATCCACTGATTGCTTTAACACACTAAAAGCTATGCATATTTCCTGCTATAAATGAAATATAGAAACGCAAGTTTCAGAAGGAATCTTCCCTGAGCGCTGTGGCAGTGGACATGGAAGAGGATGTGACATCATCGCTAAACACGTTGCTCGACGCGAGACCTGACTCGGCCACGCCGGCGGCTTCGTCTGCAAGATCTGAAGAGACTGAGCGGGAAAGGTAACCTAATTTTTTGTTTGCGTAAAACGGGGGGGAAATCGTGGATGTTCTGCTAGCTATACAGGATGCCTGCTTGCTATACAGAATGTCCTGTAATCCTGAATTCTTCGAGAGTTACTCATTAATATGAACAACTTTATGAAGCTAAAACGGTGAGCGTTAAGTAAAAATTGGCTACTTCATACAAAATACTGTATTTCCTTTACCTTATTAAATTAGAGTGGCACCACACTGGAGCTTCATTATTTACGGAACTGGAACCAAGCCGTAAGTTTCTTGCTTGTTCGCATGGAACTAGCACCTACATTCACTTAGCTTTAAAACTATTCATAATGATCCTTGGTATTATTTTTTGGCTTTGAAAAGTTCAATACCTGCTTAGCTAAAATGTATAGACATTAGATTTTTTCATTGCGTTCACAGTGATGGCTCCACAGGAAAAGTTCTTATCAATAGGTGCTTTAAGGTCCCGAAGTTATCGGGAGTTGTCTTATTACACCCAATATTAGTGTTGTTGTTTTCTTTACTTGCTCAATTACAAAGACCTCTTGAGATATGTCGAGTTTTATGTAAGATATCATACATAAATGTGTAATCTCTTATCTCTCGTTGAGTTGGCCATTCAGACTTTCATCCCGTTTATCTGATAGTAGTTTGAACAGCAAACACGCCACATCGATATTCAGTATATCTTGAGATAGAGTTACGGTTAGTTTAGTGGAAAGTTGTATTTGTCAAAAAATTGTAACAAAAAGTTTGGATATAGCTTTGTTTTTATTGTGCGAAAACTTAAGTTTTATCTAAAATAACCTATAAGGTAATAAGTACTAACACATCTTCAGTCTAAATGAGTCCACTACTATCTTAGGCGTCCCCCATTTGGGGTGAGTTGACGTTGTCACCACACTTGTTCCCCTAATGGCCGTTCCCCTAGTGGCCTCTTAAGACATTTACGGGAGATGGTAGAAAGGTCCTGTTTCATGCTAGGACCACCAAGGCGGCCGGGCCGTGCCGGGTGCATACGAAAACTTCGTAAACAGAATTAAAATAACATTTAAGGGGAAGTGATTTCCCACTTAAAGTAGAAGTTTCGATCATGCGTTTCCTAAGACGATTGTGGATCCTACTTCGAGTTAACTGCTAAAACACGAACAAAAAGAGGACGTGTTCTGTTTGTGTTCGCGGAATGACCCCTCGCTGATGGAACAGCAGAAGCCCCACCTGAATTTAAGTGGTAACCTGTATCAAAGCATTACCTTGTACGCACGGACGTTAGAAATATAAAATCAAGTCTCATATGCCTCTTGTTTTACCGGCTACACCACACCTTTCAAACTGACACACAGGATAATGCGGCAGAAATAAGCATAGGTCACGTGATTCGACAGAGCACAACTTTTATACCTAGTGTTATGTTCCAGAATTGTGTGGACATACAACGCGCCGGTATTGTGTGCTTCTGAGCGAACGCACTGTAACGGTTCCGCTACTTCCAACTCTACCTCCATATCTGACGGCATCTCACAAAGGTCAGTGCTGTACCCAACAATCAAATAAAAATCGAGTGTGCTTTAGACCACACGACTGAAGTAAAACTTCTTTAATATACGAAACGTAACTGGCTTTGAGAGAAAGAGAGAAAAACAGTGCTTTCATACCCCCTCCATGGTAGTGTTAAACGTTTAACGCAACCTTGTTAGAAGTCGCATAAGAAGTATTACTTCAAGAAAACCGGCTTTATAATTATAAATGCGATCGTTTAAAGATTTGGACTCAGAATAAATATAGTTCGCAACGTGTATTAACATAAAGGCTACTTTTCTTCCAAAAATAAAAAAAATCCTTGTAAAAAAACTATTTATGTAGAAAGAAAAAAGAAAAAAAAAATAAAGTACCTTTTTTCATAGTAAAGCGTCTAAATATAAGTGTTAGCAAAATTACATCAACCACGCGGGCAAAGCTGCGGGCGGCGTCTAGTAGATATGAGGAACCATTCCTTCATAATTAGATCAAAAATGTTCCGTAGTCCTGATATCGTCAGTTAGAGTCTACTTAATTGTTTAATAATTAATGAATAATGGTTAATTGTATTGTCCGCAGGTCGTCATCTCCCGCGTCACCGACGTCGGCGTCATCATCGCTGATGTCGTCACGTACCTCCCCCCCTCCGCGGTTACCGCCGCACTCCGCCTTACACCGACCACTCAACGGTAAGCAGTGCTACTTTAGTAGTAGAGTTCTTTTTTAAAAGTTTGTCTGGAAGCACCACTGTACCTATTTCTGTCGCCAAGCAGTTCGTATTGCTGTGTTCTAATTCAAGGGTATGGGTGTTGGTGCAATTATAGGCATCAGAGACTAAACACCTTTTAGTGGTTGTAGAGCTCTGAGTGAAGGGCTCGTCCGTGGAAGTACTACCACCATACCTGTTTCTACCGCCAAGCAGCTTACTGTATTCCGTCATTTTGCCTCAAAAATAAACATCTGAAATGGTGCAAATACAGCAGTTTATAAAAAAATAACACCAACATAATCTATGTTCTGTGTATTTGACGACCGACGTGGCGCGGCGGGCAAATGTCCGCCTGCGACGCAGGAAGTTGCGGGTTCGATTCCCGCCTTGGAATAAATGTTTGTACGATCTGCAAAGATTTATTCCGGGTGTTCTGGGTATTTTCTATGTGTAATAAAAAATACCTATGCATGTAATGTATTGTATTAAGTATATCAGTCATCTAGTAACCATAACACAAGCTCTGCTTAGCTTGGGGCTAGATGATGCTGTGTGGATTGTCCAGCAATATTATTATTATTATTATTATTTGTAGGTGACATGAGCCTATCAGAAGCTGTTTCAAACATATCCAGTCCCGACTACCAAGACCAAGACGACATGTTCGAGACTGGTCGAGAATGCCCTCGGATGGAGCTCTCGGACCCATCAGACTCCGACTCGACCATACTCGTATCGGAACCGTGTCACAAACGAGCCAAATCAAACTCCTCCTACTCAAACGAACACGGCAGTGACGTCACGCTTAACGGCGACCACAGTAATGACTATAGAATAGTGATACAAGTGAAAGGGCCGGACAAACAGAACGCTAATAGTGAAAATGTGAATAATAATAATAATAGTGGTTACGCGCAGAACGGGAAGGAAAATGGACATAATTCACCGGAAAATCAGGGTTACCAGGTGAGCAACATATTGTTATTTTTACGATCATTGACCTCTACTAAATGTGATAGAACCTTGTCGAATTAAATTCTTTGACAAGGTTCCATGCCAATTTATGAATGAATGAGATGAGAATGTCATTCTCACTGCGCGCAGATCGTCTCTACGCGTACACTTCAGTGGTTAGCGGTCAATGATATACCTATCATCATTTTCCTACACCCTATTATCCCTATAAGTGCAACTTTGTAGTTTTATACCATCCTTACATATCCGTTATCTCAGTAGGTACAGATCTTTTTTATAATAATAATAATAATAATAATTTATTTCAGACATAGGTCCATACAATTTTTACATAATATTTGGTTAGTAACACAAAAACTTAAAGGCTATGTTAGTGCAATTTCATGTTGTATTTGATTAAATCTGAGTGTGCAACTCCATCCAATATTAATATTAATATATTAATTAATATTAATTTTAATATATTATGATATAACTGAACGATTTTAGGTACACGGCCATACAAATAGATAATTGTGTTATTTTTTTTAATTATTATGTAGGTATCAACGTTTTGTATTCAGGAACTGTAGATTTTGTTGAATAAATAAAAGAAAAATAAATTATTGTCAGCCCTTAGGGCTAGGTAATGTATTTGGAGTACTGTACAGTCAGCTGCACTAAGAATGTGTCTTTCCTAACGCGGAATTCAATTCAATCTTACGACTTGAAATAAGAGATCCCAAAGTTACGAATTGTATTAATTGGAGTAACAATCAATGCGTGTAAAGCCGTAACACCGGGTACGGGCTTAGGGCATACCTACTTCGGATCGTGACGAACAATGGCGTCTAGGTACAATGTGCCTTTTTTTTGCAATGCATAGCACGGTTGCGCATCTAAGTGTAGTTAATTTAAGTTCCGAACAAACACAGTTACAATTTTTTCAGGAGTTATGCAGTGGATCTGACGGCGGTTCAGACGAAGGTTCCGACGGCGATTCTCTTCATTCCTTCCACTACAGTCCCAAAGCAGTTGACATACCCTCAGCAGAACGACTAGCCAAACGACTCTACCACCTCGACGGCTTCAAGAAGTCAGATGTGTCCAGGCATCTGAGTAAAAAGTAAGGTCTTTTTGAACCTAACGTTTTATAGTCGGATGATGTAAAGGGCGCGATTTGGTAGCTTCATTTATAAAAAAAGTGAGAGTTTTATTCTAATACTTTTCGCGTCAAATTGATTTGCGGCTGTAACATAAATTGAATTCACATTTGCGCTATTCTATTTTGATAATTGAGTTATATTTTCTATAATCTTTAGACGTCGTCCTAATTGAAAGCGGTCATGCGATTATCGCTAGTTCGCACGAATTTAGTTCGCTCGAACCTATCGAACAATCAAACATGTAAATAAGTTTCTTAATAAATGTTTGATAGTGAATGTTCACTTAACCATAGATACGTCCTCCTTTAAATAGTTAAGCCACAGGGCTTAAAACATCTCTGACGTCCATTATTATGTTCGCGCGATCATGCAACGCGGGCATTAGTTAGGCGGGACCTCATTTTGGCCATCGCGCGAATAAATAGTGTGTTGTATATTCGCATTGCGTATTCGTGCGATAATCTAGTTTTATAAGGACGACGTCTGAGACGGTATCGGTTTTAATCGCGAGGTTCGATGAAGGTCCAAAGCCGCAATGTTACATGGCGTGAAGAGTATTGTACTGTCTCTCTCATACCCGCACATTGTTTCATCGTCGTATAATTCGGTTTTAAAGCACAACTGTCAAATCGGGTCGTTTATTGTTCCGACTGCTGTAGTTTGCATCTATGACTCGTTACGTTTATTTCACTACAGTTCCGAGTCTGTAGACATCCCGTCCGCTGAGCGGTTAGCCAAACGGCTGTTTCATCTCGACGGCTTCAAGATATCTGATGTGTCCAAGCATCTGCGTAAAAAGTAAGTTGTTTTTGTATTGGTGTTATGGCTTCTGAACACGAGGACAGTACAGCGAAACAGCTCACTAACCCAACGACTTGTTACTTGTTCTTCTTACTGCTTTACTCAATGAGCTGTCTTCAAATGTATTTGTACGAGGCCAGAGAAAGCTCAGTGACTGAACTGTCTCGCGAATTGCTCTCGTGTACGGAGGGCGTTATGATTAGTGAACTTTCTCAGTTTAAATCCAGCCAACAGTCACGTTTAATCTTAATTTGGATTTATTGAGTCCTATCTTACGTGTGGGCTCTACTGTCATAGGTATCAGAAATTACGAGAACCGCAACATCCAGATCAAAAACTAAAAATATTTTCCGTCGCTTCGTCGTATCTCAGCCGTCGCGTCCAGTCAACAGCCGCCGTGCCCAAGTCTATCAACAAACTGTCTAAAGCCTAAAAAGTTCTACGAAATGCACCTAGACTGGGTGATTTTGCGGCGCGTATTCGAATGTTACTACCACATGAACATCTTGTACGACCTTGTACTGGTACCCGTTATGATTATGTGTCATCTTATATCAAGCTTATCTTAGCTGTAGTAGTCCCGGCTTAGAATAGAACCCGGCCATTATCTTCCATGGATTTCGTAAAGATGATTAAGGGAACACACCAGAGGATGAGGGCAGCATTTCTGAGTACATAATACGAACACTCCGCTTGCCAAATGCGGCGACTATGGCAAACACCTCCCTATATTTGGGAGACCTATGTCCAGCTGTGGACTTGTTTAGGGTGATTAAGAATGACGATGTTTGTACACGCGTATGTATAACCCTCGCGCATGTACATGAACGCGCCTGTAAGTGCCTAACATAAGTGTCAAAATACAGACAAATTTATTATTTAAAGTACAGATCAGCCGATCTATTCATTGGGAGTAGAAGCCATCGGAAACCTTCGGGTGGGTTACAACTCTTATCGGTTACAATTTCGACATGCCTACATAATAAAGTAACATAAACTACTAGTATATGTTACCACAGCACTCAGACCCAGGAACTAATATTTCCAGATCATGCGAAGAAATGTCTCGCCTCAGAAATTGAACCCGCAACAATTCGTCGCCCACTGCGCCACGAGGACCTTCGTCTACCCCCGCAAAGAACGTCCTCGAAGTTCTCTATAGCTGTGAGACTTATAGCAAGTTTCGATTGTGCTGCTAACTTCATCTTTTGTTGCAGCAACGAATTCTCCCGCGCGGTGGCAGAAGAGTACGTGAAGCACTTTGAATTCGGCGGAGTAACGCTGGACTCTGCTCTGCGAACGTTTTTGTCGCGGTTCGCTCTGAGCGGCGAGACGCAAGAACGGGAGAGGGTGCTAGTGCATTTCTCGAGACGATATCTTGAGTGCAACCCCGGCTCCTTCAACTCACAGGGTGAGTATCAACTAGAAAATGACATAGGGAAACGAAAGGATTATTTGAAGAGTCGAATGTTACTCTTCATTAAAGAGTAACAGTCGACGTCCGCTCTTTCTGAGCTAAGTTGAAAATTATTGTTCAATTCAATCCAGTTTGGTTTTTCATCAAAGTGACAGGTATATCAAACTACCTCCAGTTGTATAAGGAAATGTATAGTATAGAGTCTTTAGGTATACTCATTTGGAGTTGTCTTTCTACAGTCTGTGTTACAAATGTTACACAATTCGAGGGCATAGCAAAATATATTTTTCATAGTTTAATGACAATGAGCAATTTAATGACCGTTGACATTGAATATTGGGAATTACATTCTGTGAATTTAACATTCAGGAAATGTAAATTCCATTTGGATTTACATTTTGTGTTCATTTCTTACTTAATATTGGCTGTGTGTTGAATTTATAAGTTTTACATGGTTTAGTGTTATTTATTTATTGTTTATTCGCAGGAATGTAGGTATAATAGTTAACATTACATCTATACTAATATTATAAAGAGGCAAAGTTTGTGAGTTTGTGACGTTGAGGGGTAATCTCCAGATCTACTGAACCAATTTTTTAAATTATTTCACCAATGGAAAGCCACGTTATCTGTGAGTGACATAGGCTATATATTAACCTGAAAAACTAAAATTAATAATGTTTACCGCCCAACGAAGTGGGCACGGGTCAGCTAGTTATTTGATCATTTGATTGACCCAGTTATATTCTGCCTCGTTTTAAGATGCTTGTTAGACATATACACAATAGTGGAGTATTAAGGAGATTATAGTTATTGGTAAATGTTTAAGATGCTGTTCACACGCTGACGTGCGCGATAATGCTACTGAACACGGACCTGCACGGCATGGGCGCGGCGGCCGGCGGCGGCTTCAGGCGGATGACGTGCGCAGAGTTTATAGACAACCTCGCTGAACTCAACGACGGGGACAACTTTCCCCGAGACACGCTCAAGCATCTCTACCAGGCGATTCGCGCGCAGCCTTTGCAATGGGCACTGTGAGTACTTCTATCTGATCACAAGTCTATATTCTGACAGGACTGACACCACAGGTATTTATTTATCAATGACAAATACAGTCTTGCCCCAGACATCTGAATCCTACTAATATATAAACGCGAAAGTTTGTAAGTATGGATGGATGGATGGATGTTTGTTACTCTTTCACGCTCTAACCAGTGGACCGATTTGGACGAAATTTGGAATAATTATAGATTGCAACCTGGATTAACATATAGGCTACTTTTTATCCCGAAAAAATAACGGGAACGGGAAAAAACTGCCACGCGGGCGAAGCTGCGAGCGACCGCTAGTTTAATATAATATCGCATCCGGAACAACTTCTTCAAGGTAGTTCGTTTATTCGATATCTGATAATCTTCTGCCTATCCTTATGGGACGCGGTATGATTTAATGTGGTAGTGTAGTACTTTACCTACACTTTTACAAGGAACGAAAGTTTATTGTTTTTTTATTATAATCTTGTCTTTATCATGTCTCTTCCACTACTCCACTACAATTGACTCTTCCAGACGCGCCACTGAACTTGGTTTTTGGTTCTACAGTATTTGCCAGCTACATTGACGCCCTCCGGCAAAGCAAACCTGCATACTGGTTATTTATTGTTACAGCGATACGGAGACTAATAACGGCGGTTGCGGGGAGGCGCACTCGGGGAGTACAGGGGTAGTAGGGAGCGTGGGCAGCAACCCCTTCCTCGACGTGCCCGACCAGAGCCGCGCGGTTGAATACAAGAAGGGATATGTTATGCGGAAGTGCTGTATTGATGCTAACGGAAAGAAAAGTAAGACTAATCAAGAAAATCTACACTAAAAAACTGGCACCAATCTTAATAACATACAAAAAAACGGTAGGAACCAAGCCGTAAGTTTCTTGCCGGTTCTTCTAGGTTTGGTCGCGAGGAACTGGCACTTAGATTCACCTAGATTTAAGACGTTTCAAGATGATCCCTGCGGATATTACTGAATAAATGCTTTTTGACTTTGAAACAGTTTTCATGCAACTTGCTATCATGGGAGAGTGACAGTCTGACAAACAATCTCTTAAATATTATTTCATCGGACTGTGAATTAATTTACGTTTTCTTTCAGCTCCATTCGGGCGGAGAGGGTGGAAGATGTTCTACTGTACACTGCGTGATCTAGTCCTATACCTGCATAAAGACGAACACGGCTTTCGACGGAACCAGATGTCTGACAACTTACACAATGCTATCAGGTAACTACTTTTAGCAGTAGTAGTAGTAGTATGGCTTTTTGTTTATTTACCGTACCTATTTCTGCATTTTCCTATTTCCCGGTTTGAAGCAACATATTTCACATTCTTAAAATAACTCAATTTGTGGATTATGCGTAACACTGTACTTACTGTAGCTTAATGATTTTTTCCTTTCAGAATACATCACGCGTTAGCGACGAAAGCGACAGACTACACAAAGAAACAACACGTGTTCCGATTGCAAACCGCAGACCAAGCTGAGTACTTGTTTCAAACAAGGTATCTTCACTAATAACAATAAATACATAATATAAATAATATTTGTAATTTGAATATTTTTAACCACTACGAAATTTAAAAATTATACATTATTTTCACTTTAACGACATTAGATATGGATGTGGATGGTTATAAAAGTAAAGATACCCCGAAGAAAAGATGGATGAAGTGCGTGAAAGATGTTATGAGCAAGAAAAGAGTGAACACAAAGATGACGACTAATAAAAGAAAGTGGAAAAAGAAAACTGACCCTTTCTAGTGTATATAAGGGCAGGAAGATGATCATATTTAACGACATTGAATTCATTTAACGGGAGTTTTCGATTCCGAAAATTTATTATACATACGAAATACCTACATATATTACATAGACCATAGAAAAGTAGGTACTGTTATTTGGATGTCACATACGACGAATGTGAGATCCAGTAAATAATAAATAAATATTGGATCTTTAGAAAGACTGGATGAAAAGTCTGTATTTTTCCATAAATAAATAAATTCGTGTACTGGTTTACTGCTATATGTAGTAGGACATAAAACATATTAATATTATTATCTAAAACTAAATCGTTATGTTGCAGCGATTCCAAAGAGTTGTGTTCGTGGGTGGAGACGGTGAACTTCGTATGCGCTGCGTACTCGGCCGGCGCGCTACCCGGCGCCGTGGGCTCGCAGCGCAAGTTCCAGCGCCCGCTACTGCCTTGCACGCATACCAAGCTCTCCATGGTAAACATCTCATTACAATAAAATAAATGTTTAAAAATGGGCAAAAAATTTTTTGCTCAATTTTATTATAGAGAATGGTATGGAACACTTCGTGCGCGAGTCTGACTCGCACTTGGCCTGTTTTTTTTATATACCAATTATAAGAGTCATTGTCCTGACTGACTGACTAACATATAGATAACGCACAGCCTAAGCCAGTGATCGTAGAGGCTTGACATTTTTAGGGTATATTCGTCTTGCACTGGCATTGCGCTCATACATTTTTTGATAGAAATATCCCTTTTTGCTCGACCGGATTCGAAACCGCACCTTGGAATCGGAAGAGGACCCCGGTTATGATTACATATTGATGTATTTTTCAGCGTGAGCAACTAGCGGCGCACGAAGACCGCGCGGCGCGGTTAGAAGAGGAGTTGGCAGCGTTACGGCACGCGAGGGAAAACACGCATCACGCGAGGGAAAAGGAGCACTATCTAGTATACGAGGTAACAATACCTATCTGTCTATTTACACGTATTCTAATTAGAACGGACACAACGCAGTGTCGTCGCAATACCATAATTAGGAGTCCCAATCTATCAGTTTTTTAGGGCCAAATAAATAAATTTTCTTCTTCTTCAATCATCTATAACGAAATGAATATTAGTATTTCACGCCGTGACGTTTAACCCCAAACTAAGGGATATTTACTACCGCTTTTAATATGATTTGGTCCTTAAGACTTTCAAGGCGATAACCGCTTGAGGAATAAAATATTCTCAGCAAGGAGCAGGAACTGTATGACGAAGCGCATCGAATCACTTCTACCTGTAGCAAACTAAGGGCAGAGGCCATAGATGAATTTAAAAAAAATAAGATATATTTCACGTTCTGGCCTATCTTGAGAAAAACTACTTGGTATGGTGGACTGTTTATACTGTTGATGCGGAGTTTATTGACTGAGCCCGCGTCCCGAAATACATTGAGGAGACGGGACTATGTAGGTAGGTACCTATGTGAGTGCTCGATGTTCATGAATGTATTTGCTTCCAGATAAAGCGTTACCGTACGTATGCGTACGTGATGCGCGCGCGTCGCGGCGGCGGCTGCGCGGACGAGGCCGCGCCCGCGCTGCCCGAGCGTGCGCCGCCGCCCTGACACCGCTCCCTCGCGGCCTTGCTGTGCTGCCTCTAGCCTCCACGCTGCACTACCCTACACTACACCACTCTGCACTGCACTGCTAGACACCACACCACGACCTAACATCCTGGCCCATCTATATACTGAGACTCATCTGCAGAGGGTGCACTGTGGTGTCTACTGGCCGGAGACACTTACACCAGAGAACATGTCCAATGCATAATCTTGGACATCCGAAGCATAATAGAGTTCTATACGGTGTAAAACTCGTCCAGCTAACCCTCTCGTTGAAGAGTGATCGGGTCATTAAGTGTTCAGCTCTACAGTATGTATGATTCATACTCTTGACGACGACACATCACAAACCAGTAGAAAATAGCATCCTAAACCAGTTCAGTGAGAGTCACTCATCAAACTTACCATCACTCTGTGCTCTACTACGCCTGCCGGATGATAGATCACAAATTTACAGTAGAAAGACGGTACCTGATGTTCAATTGAATAATTACCCATACTGTCGCGCGCGAGTGATGTGTCAGCATTTCAATCGCGCGAGACGTCTTCCTAAACCACCAATTTTTGTTCATCAAGTCGCGCCGATTTATTTCTGCATTGTGCCAAAATAATGCACTTGATTTTTTCATTACGTCCACTAAAGTCAAACGCAGTCATACTAAACTGACCTATGCAATTTCATTAAAATATTAAGCTATACTTGTATTGTAGGCTTGATAGCAACAGATTCGAAAATCCACGAGATGTTATTGAAGCGATCGAAAACTACAATGGTTTTATCATAAATCTTTAATATTTTTGTATGCCTGTAGGATTATGATTATCTAGATGTCAAAGTAAACTAGATCCATTTCGAACTCTGAAAACTAACGAGTTTAATTCAATAAATCCGTTTGTTAACCCCGTAGTTTTTTATAGTAAACTATGCAATGATGACTGAGTTTTTGTAATTAAATTCTAATCCAATTCTGTTTGCCGCAAGACAGCTGGTCCAGTCTCCTGTCTTCACAAAAGACTGATTGATACTCAAGCCACATTCCTTTCGATGTAAATTAGTGCGGACTCGGGAGCCAATGGCGCTGGCGGCAGCGGTGTGCGAATCAAATGGACACAAAACGTGAATGTTAGCTATAGTGAAAATAATGATTCATCTAGTCCTGTCTTCCTGCTATCCATAAGCTATTGGATATTCGTTGTTCACTTGTTGCAGTTTTGTCCCATCGCTATCTTGTGTGAAAGGAGTGAATGCGTAAAATATAATTGATGTGATGTGATGTGGGTAATGTTGATAGTATTAACTGAAATACTCAAAAATATTAACTCAAGACTTTATTATACTACTGTCCTATTTTATTTATTAAATTGGCTGTTGTAATGTAATAAAGCTATGTAAGGTATAAATGTTGAGAAACAGGTTTCGCCAAAAATCCATTCGCTTTAAAATTTCTGTAGCCAATACTTTTATCTTATAAAATATGTTGTTGTTTGTTCTTGGCATCGGCTTACTTGAATATGCTTAAATATCATTAAAAATGTATGTTTCAAAATATTGGTTGATTTATGATGTGTGAGAAATTCATCATTCCATTCCATTATCTATATCACTGTTTAACCATTTACATATTTAGAGGCAGAGATCATTTGGCTAGGTTAAGCTGTTGACTCATCTACCATTTTTACATTTGATATTTTACATTGTATTCTTGTTTAACAACAGCTGAATTTATTACAATATTGTACATAGATTTTAAAGTATTAAGACTGATACATGAAGTTATTTATTTTGTTCTTAAAATAACCAGTGTCAAATCTTAGACATCAATAGTGTATTGTCACATCCATAGGATCTCAGGAGTAGATGTTTTAACTTGCAGATGTTAGTTTATTTTATGATTGTTATAATTTATTGCAGCACTCCTTGTAAAAAACATATGTAGACAATGAAATTGATAAATGGTGAGATACAATGATTCTCTATTGCAATTTCAGCAGATTGCATGAGTTTCTGTTCTAATTATAAAGTTGCTAGTACCAATTTTTGTAAAAAAATTGATTAATTTTACTGTAAAGTTCAACTTATTTTGTCATTGGAGTGTAATCTTACAGTAGTTTTGCTAAAGTGATTTTGTGTTGCAGAATGTGTTAATATTAAAATAATCAAAGATGTTTGTGAAGTTGGTCTTTATTAAAGGTTTCATAAAATCATTGTAAATATTTTTTTATGGCTTGTTTGTTATATATATACCTTTATTTTTGTATTATTTACTTGATGTAAAGTTTGCTGAGTTTATTTAATAAAAAAAATCTGCTTTATATTGTAAGTGTCAGCCCCCATATTTAATTTATCTTAACATATTATAAAATTAGATACGTCTTTTTGAACTATAATTTGATGTATGTATTCATTATTTATTTTATATTTGCTCAAACTAAATTGTTGCACTCACTTCTTAAAATCATTATAAAATGTAAACATCATTTTAGAAACTATAAAATAAAGTATTATAATAATAAACCTCTATTGGTAAGTACGGAATTAAGAATGGCTGTGCCGAAATATGATAGAATGTTCTTATGATGTTACAGCATGTTTCAATGTTGGAAATTCATTCAAAGGAAGAAGAACTAAGTATAATTATGTAAAATTGTATCATCCTGCATTTTAAGCTTCTATTGAACAGCTATCCTTACATAATGTATTGAGATATAATTTCATCTGAGAAAAGTACATAGTAAATGTCTAAGTATTTGAAACTTTATGGTAATAATAGTAGGTAGTAGTTTTTTTCTTTTGTACCAATCATAACCCCTTGAAGAGCTGTAATAAATACTTCAAAATATGTTGTTTTATCTTTATTTACTTACACAGTAAAATATTTCAGTACTGCTATTAAGGACCAAAAGAATAGTCTGTATTTTTCTGCAGTGCCCTTTGCAAAGGGTGTGCTAGCAATTTAGCAATACAATCATGGATCTTAGTAGCATTCCGTGAGACCTCATACACATAGGAGTATCCATCATCAAGATCCTGTAGAGCATCATAAATTCCTTCACATTTGTAGGCTGAGCAATCATCTTCATGGGCAAGTAGGATATCAATATAAAAATACATTTGTTTTTTAAGGAAAATGTAGTATGGGTCATCCTGAGGTATCAGTGGGACACAGTTTGATCTGCCATATAACACTATCATCCTAACAATATAGGGTGGGGGTAGTATATTCTCTCCCTCCTTGTATTCTGGTATTTCAACCTTTTGTTTCACCATCTGAAATATTTTTTTAAAATCAAAGCTTTCAGCTGTGTATTCTTCAACATTGAGATAGTCAACTGCATTTATAATATCCCTCAAGCTGTTGGTCATATTTTGTACCCAGCAAGGTTCATTCTCCTTTAGAATTAATAATGCAAACTCAGTGTTCTTGTTGATAGCATGCTTGGAATAAAGGAAAAACTCCAAGACTCTTTTCATCATATTGATCGGAGTAAAAGTAGTTCCATCCCCCAAACGGTATAAAGCATTGTTGTTATCGTAGCAGACATCCAAGCAAATTATGATTTTCTCAGGAACATTCACATTTGGTAGAACAGGCTTGTGAAAATTAGATAGGACCACTTCCTGTAGTGCTGTGTAATCTTCATTGGATGCTTGTATAGTGTTACTAAAAATATACAAAAAAACTGTCGTAAATCAAGTAGGTAACACATATAATAATTACCTATGTACCTACAAGGATACCAACGAATATTATAAGGAAGAACAAATCAAAACTACCTTGGAGGACTTAGTGCTATGTCCGCTTCAATCAGTGAATTATCGGTTGTAATTTCTGGTGCTTCCATTTTGTCTCTTACAATACAAATGTGTCACCTATTCTATTACCAAACCCAGCCAAGAAACGTTAGTTAAGGAACGTTATCTCACTAAGTAAAACTTATTTAATTAGGGTAATAATTTTCCGAGTCCGAGAGAGAGCTTTGTTGTTTGTTCTGTCTTTGTTTACAAAGTCACACAACAGTCAAGTCAATCCAATCCGTCACTCACGATTAAAACTTTCAACTACAATAGATAATCAATTCTCTCTCTTGTTCTGCAGGTAAGGGCCTCGGGTGTGTAGTTCATCGCTCTAGCATCTAGTACTCTCTCATCTCGGGACCACGATCCCTTGGGCCACGGAGCTAAGCCGCCGTGGGTGCCTTCCTCACAGGCAGGCGGCTCATTCGGGCATTTCGTTTATATTGTTTTATTTTTTTTGCCATGGTCCTTCTGAGGTCTAGCTTCAAAACATAATCTGGGGACGCACACGGTAGTGCCTCCGCCAAGTCGAGCAAAAAAGGGGCACGGCCATAAAGTAACTTTTGTACTGGAGAGAGCACGGCGGCGGCGGCGGCTGCTGTACTTAGACGAGTAAACGTCTAAGCTGCTGTACCATCCTTCCTTTACTATTGCCAGTCTGATCAGTCTGTCACTCGCTCGTCTGTCATACTGACATGCCACAACGTCAAATCAACCGCTGCGCCGTGCTGCTGTACGGCTCCTTGTACCTTCTTACCGTTGCTCTCTTTTCCGCTTCTTTTCCGGCAGGTTAAAAAGTGTTATTCTGTGCTCTTTTCTTTGCTGGCTGATTGCTAGATAGATAAGTTTGGTTTGGTTTTCCATTCCTGATGAGAAACGTGTAAAGTACCTTACTCACACAGAAGCTTATACAATGGATTACAATTACGAACAAAGTAGTGAGTTAGAAGCATTGGACTCCATTTACTATGGAGATATGCAAGGTATGTTCAACTGACAAGGTCCTAGTTTTCCTGCATATGTTCCAATTATTTACCTTTGATTTACCTCTGCTCTAAATATTTATTTATGAGTACCTACTGAAAAATAAACTGTGAGTTGCCCTTTGGTAGGTACCAACTGGGTAGTTGCTATTGCACCCTTACAGATTATCCCTATGTATGTTTATGTCCCCAACATATATCCTACATAAATCCTAACAATGAAAATACAAATGCTTAGTTATCCTAGTAACAAATTAATATTAATTCAAACTTATCTATTCCTACTTTCAGTTTTAGAAAAAAAACCCTTTCACAAGTTCAGTATACCAATAAAATCAGAAGGATATGATGATGGGGATGGCCTGGCATGTCAGTTAGTCTTCACTTACACAACAAAGTACCCCGATGAATTACCAATTGTAGAGATTGAAGATGAAGATAATTTTGATGATATTATCGATAAAAATGAGCTACTTACACATTTAACTGAACAGGTAAGGGAAAGTTGACATAAATACCTGTATGTATGCCTCTGCCATTGTTTTAAAAAAGTAGATTTTAATTAAGTAAATTTAACTACTGAGTCACTTATCTTGAAAGAAACTCATTGTTATGAAAACATATGTTATTATTCTTTTAAATTTCTTACAGGGCAATGAGAACCTTGGCATGGTAATGATATTCACATTAGTGTCAGCTGGACAGGAGTGGCTGAATGAAAAATGGGACAACATCAAAAAAGAAAGAGAAGAAAAAGTTCAAGCTAAAATTAAGGCTGACGAAGAAGCAGAACAGGTAGTTTACTTATCTCGAAAATTATGCCCCCCCGGGATTTGAGTTCATAACTCTGCCCTTGATATGGTGATGTACTAATTATCTGCACCATTAACTATTTAGCCATTACATACTACTTTTATCATAGAACTACTATTTTATTGCAATTCATAAAAGGTGACTGCTTTATGTTAATTTCAGAAAAGATTTGAAGGTACCAGAGTTACAGTAGAATCCTTTCTAGCATGGAGAAAAGAATTTGAAAATGATTTGGGTATCCCGGCAAAACGAGAAAAGGAGTTAAAGGATAAAAACAAACTGACAGGCAAAGAACTGTTCCTGAGAGATACTACACTCAATGAATCTGATCTTAAATTCCTTGATGATGGTGAGTTGGTTTGGTTTATCCTACTGTAGTACTTCCATTTTGTCCGGCAAAGATGCTGAAGGAATGGTTAACCAGTTTTGTAGGGGTTTTTTGTGAAACAAAGCCCCTATCACAGATTAATCTATATCTGTGGTCCCTATAGAG
Organism: Electrophaes corylata; assembly: GCA_947095575.1. Taxonomy (NCBI): domain Eukaryota; kingdom Metazoa; phylum Arthropoda; class Insecta; order Lepidoptera; family Geometridae; genus Electrophaes; species Electrophaes corylata. The sequence continues at coordinate 3,440,827 of OX352707.1, read as the reverse complement.
GGATTTTATAAGACTTGTTGACAGAACAAGCGAATGGCCCACCTGATGTTAAGTCATTACCATCACCAATAACAAAGCACTGCCTTGTTGGTCATGTTTGTTGAACATGCTATACAAATCACTGCCATGCATCGATTAACTAATGCATACAGATGTTAAGCCTTGTGTGCCTGTATTGTTATTGGCACCCACACCCTTCGAACCGAAATACAACAAGCCCCTTGTCTACAGTAATAGAACTTACCTGGATAAGCCCTTCACCAAAAGCTGGCATTATATAATGACAGGCACCTAGCCATCAAAATCTAACATGAATCAATCAATCAATTGAATGAATTCAATTTTTTGAATGAATTTAATTTTTTGAATGAATTAATGAATCAATTTCCAGGAGATGCAGTGAAAGTGGACGAGTCTCTCTTCCAAGACCTAGACGACCTTGACATATCAGACGAGGATGACGCAGACTATGTGCCTGGACAAATTAGCGACAGCGACTAATGAACGGAAGCACTCGGCACATCCAACAAGAAGTGATGTACCAGGTTCTAGCTTTTACATTTCATTTGATCCATCAACGCTCCAAAACGGAAATACAGTGTGAACCACTTACCTTGATACTACTAAGTTAATGTGGAAACGAACTATCTTTAAAGTAGTAAGTTGCAGTACATTCCCTCCTTCTCCTAAACCTTGAGAGGGAGAGAGGGTTTTTCTTACTAACTTCGCCTTTTTAGGGGTAAATCTCAGAATGTCGAAACTGAACATCAAAACGATGTTTGAAGCTTAGTCCAAACACGTAAAATTAGACCATGCTGAATCGTTACAAGTAAGTAACAATTCAGCATGGTCACTTGGTAAAATGGAAGTCCCACGTTTTAACAGAGTGCTTGTATTGTCTTGGATACTGAACAGATATGGTTTAGAGATTTGAAGCGTTTGAGAGTTACTCAAAAGCCTAGGCCAACAAATCAATTGTAAGACTGCATTCTTTCTCTTTTATTCTATTTGTTGTAGGTGATAAAATCTGTTTTACTTGTAATTCAAATGAAATGTAAAAAGTCACAGAAACTTTTTGCGCTTTTAAGTTACGTGTATTTTGTACCATCATTGCAATACTCGCTATTGTGACTGTTAAGTTATTGTTAAGGTTTAAATAAATTATATGTCTTTACTGTTATTTTTCATTTATGTTTATAAACTCACTAGAATTCATCAGCCAGATCTCGCAAAATCATTGCGAAACTTTCAGTTTCACCAAAATCCTTCCTTTAAAAAACCTTTCAAAATTCATCTATGTGTTTACACTGACTATAGGATAAAAATTTAAGTATTTTCAGTAAATAGTACCAAGAATTCAAAACTTCACATGCTAAATGATACACATTTAAATTTTCTTTGAGAATATTTTATTTACAATTTCTCACTATAAATAGGTTCATTAGCTTGTAGTTTAACCATAGTGGTCCAAAGAAAAAACGATGACTCAACATGGTATCACAGTTTTACAGTGAATATTTACATGGGAAATACTCAAGATTTTTGAGTTTTTGTTGTGTAATGGACTTAAAAATATGTCAAAAATAAATAATGTTTTAACTATTGCCATCCCTTACCAATGAGTAAAGGGAAACAGTGATAGGAGTAATTTTAATATCGTTTTTAGGTACCTACCTAGGTAGCAGTTTATTGTAAAGCTGTGATACCGTTTTGAAAGGTATGGATTGTATAAATTCTAGTGCAGCTGACTGTACCATGGCATGAGGTTTACACCAAGTCTATAGCTTTATTTACAGACATCTGTTGCAAAGAGGGGGAGTATTCTGCCAGCAGTTTTCTTATTTCTAATAACATCACGAAAATAGATAAAAAAATATGCCTTTGTTTTTTAAAATCATCAGAATGATGTACACTGCACATATTCTCTTATCCATGATCTACATCTAAACACATCAAGTTAATAATCGAAACTACAACTCTTGCCCTCACTTGAAACACATCTGAGATTTAAGCTCGTCTCAAGTCGCGATTTTTTGACAGTTTGCAATGAGAATCTGCGATAAATTCGTCACTTGAGACGTGCTTAAATCTGAGATGCATATAAGTTTTCGGGGGTTGCAAACAAAACATAACTGGACACTCAACATCTTAAATCTATAGACGGTACCTAACAGATAAAATCACAAAAAATATTTACACTCGTGCAGTCTTTAAATAATGAATCAGTGAAAATCAAGATTCAAAACACTATAAGAATAATGCAATAATATAATTAACCATAGATATGTATTTTGATTGAGTTAACATGAGATTAAAGGGAATATGTTGAGAAACACAACTTTTGTTATTTCATATTGTTTACGAATTATAGGCATAAAACCTACAATAAGATTTGAGCAAATACTAATAAACTACTAGGTATAATTGAGTGAGTATATCCTTTAAAATACTATTTAAATTATGATAACACAGTACAAACATTACAGATTATGACAACAATTTCATTTTAATAAATAACACTCATACAACAATTATATTTATAATCAGGTAGTGCAAGTAAGAGCACACGAATTTATTGTACATTAGATTTACTAAACAGTACATTTAGACTAGATTATACACAAAATATGACATGGAATAACGAAGATTATTATAATATTTGAATACAATTTAAACGGGAACAAAAAAGTGCATTAACAAACAATTAATAAATAATATCTTTGGAAGATACATCACAAGGAATTGCAAAAATAATGACGTTTAAGTTAATTGTATCAAAAAGCCACTACTGCCAGGGTGCCTGTAAAATTTTAGTACCAAAAGTCATAACACGTTATGCAGTACCTAACTTTTATTTGCACCTTCTAAATATAGATGTAGCTTGAAAATATAACTGCTTGTAACAATCTTAGTTGATTTTAAAACAACCCAGCCCTAATGATAAGTACATTTCTACTTGCTGCTGGAACAAGCATATGGCCAACTTGATGTTAAGTAGTCCATATAACAAAGCATTGCCGCGCAGGTCACGCATCTTATGATGCACTACCCTGCGTCCATCAACTTGATGCTTACAGGTGTTAGGCCTCATATGCCTGTAATTGCACCCGCACTCGCACCCTTCACACTAAAAAAGCAATGCGAATGATTCTCGCATTGCTGCTTGGTGTTAAACACGTAAACTCAAAAAACTCTTCATAAAACTGGTTTCATCGATTGAAAATAGCGGTAGCTTAGTTTACATACTTTAATAGTACCTATCTGCAGTCACATTTTACGATCGCTACGTGTAAAGGTCGAAGCTCACTTACACAATACCGCTACCACGGACTACCGCATTAGCTGTCTGCTAATTTGTTTTGAGTTGTCAATGTAAATAATGTCTGCAGAACTCGCACTAAAGCTGACATTCCAATGAATATTATTTTGGCGTGTGCGAACCGTGTTATAAGTGTATAAGTCGGCTACGACCTTTAAGGTACCGTTATCCCAGGCAACCTAGCTTTATAAAACTAGACAACATCGAAAACAATAACCATACATAGGTAGGCTATCATAACAGCCATTCGCATAGATCTAGGATATGTTATTAAAATATTCTAGATCTATACACACAGATCTACATCCAATTCTGCCGTGAAAATATATTCTTTATTACTAAAATATTTATATTCGTTAACTGGCAATAATGTAAGACACAAACTCTTGTGATGATGGCCCCAATGAAATGTTATATCTACCAATGGCATCGCTTCAAATCCATCACGTCATCCACAAGTGATGCTATTGGTTAACACGGGCCGTCATTGAGGCTGAATTTAATTTACAAAGCTACCTATCTAAGCTGGTGTAAAAATATGTATGAATGGGCGACACGAATTCACTTAACTTCTAGATACGCAATCTATAAGCTTGTGTTAGCTAGTGCCTATCTACGGAGGACATACGGATACAATCTATAGTTACATTATCCACTTGGGGTTGTTAATTATTGTAAATTCTATTCAGTATTTTGTGTGCAAAATCACAATGTTTTATTGACTCCGGGTGCCTTTGTCACTAAAAAACGCGGCGGCGTGAGTAAGTACATAAATAGACGACCCAAAAAGGTTCTTCGTGCTACCTTTATAGTAGCCGTATAAGCATATTTTGATTCGAGTAAAATCAGCATCCGAAATTGATGACATTTTCATATTTCGAGTCACTAATAGTTTTAAATTAATACCTCGATCATTGTTCAAAGCATTTTAGAGTTTATCACTTATTACAAAAACACACTAAGAACTGGCTAATTCATGAAATACTTGAAACTGTTGTATTGTCATCTACTTTTGATGCTGACTGCACTAGAGCTGGTTCGGAATACGCCAGTCATTTCTATTTCATACAGTACAATGCTATCGTTATCCTGCTCTTAAATCTTGAAGCCTTATGTTCGTAGACAAATTCATTTGATCGTCGTGAAAGGTAACGTGTTCACTTAAGCCGCTGCGTGACATTGGCAAGGGCTACAGCGAAAGCCTGCAGCGCTGAGAAAGGGTATTGGAAGTCTAGTGTGTAAGCATTACCATCGATCCGGCCGAATTGCATCACCTGAAATGAATTCATCACTTATTTTCGAATCCCACATGAAAATAATACGAAATGCCTTTCTAAGGAATCTATCGAGAATCTACTAGGGTTATTTGATCAATCGCAAACGTATCATGAAAGTAAGTAGTCTCACTCAATATACCTTTGCTATCTACCTTACTTAGAATAAGCATTAGTTAGGTATATATCTCCGAGAGGTAGTGAGACTGTACAATTTTTACTATTACGGAACCCTTGATTCTGTCTCAAAGGAATAAAAACCAGCCAAAGGTTACTCTCATTCGTCAGGACGTACTGTCGGACTGGAAAATGCTATTCAAATACTTAAGTAACCGACATAATTATAGTAATTTTCTAAACAATTCGTACCTGCTTTCCATGGTATTCAATTTGGAAGTTCTTAGCGGATTCCTGCGTGACCCTTCCCCCGAAGTCTAGCTGGTACACTTGGCTGTTCTCGTTCCACATCGGCGCTTTGTTGTGCATGACTAGCTGTCTCCTCGCGCGGCATTCGCCGGAGGCCGCAGGAGCGACGGCTGTGTTCGCGACTCCGCCCGCGCGAATCAGCTGAGAGTTGAAATAGAACTGTTTATGTAATTTACGGTAAATACTCAAAGCCTAGTCTTAGCACAAGCGGAGTAGAGCGGTGAGATATCAGCATAATGCGAAAGGCCTGGCAAGAGGCTGTCTTTTATACTATTCGGTCCGTATATTTTAAATGCCATGCACGTTTGCGTACACAAATTGGCCATTACCGTTTTACTTAGCTTCACTAATGCTGTGTTATAAGCAACTGTTTAAAAATCTCTGGAGTAGTGAGTGGGCTCACGTTGTAGATAGTAACAGTGAGCGGCGAACAGTACTTAACAGTAGTGAGGTAGTGTAAGCAAGTGGTCCACATAAAGGCGGAGCGTTGTGCGTCGCTTTGAGAGACTTCGTAAATGGAGACAGTCATGGATTTTTTTACACTTCATATTGCGTCATTATAGGGATTTGGCAAATATTTGATGCGTCTCTTTCCATCGCATGAAGTATCATGTCACGCAACACGAATAGTTCGCCAATAAGCCGACATTATGGCCCCAGCGTTAGATACAGCAGGTGTTCTGACGTAACAACTGTAACGTAAACCGTAGGCATGGACGTTAAATGCGACTGAAAAACCTGTGAGTGCTTTTTTATTTCGAAATCCTTGAGCGGAAAGTTCAACTTTAGCACGCGCCTCTCTCTCTTCACCCGCCCACTGATATAAACCGCTGCGCTCAACGCTCCGCTTGTGCAAGCACGAGGCTTAAAGCAAGTTTATCCTTCCGTTATGTAAATTAACATTTAATTCCGATCATTTACATAGAACCTGGTGTGTGCTAGCTATTTGAAATTGCATTTTGCTTTACACTATTGTAGAGTGATTTGCTGCACATACAAAACCGTATCATAAATTAAACTAATTTCCAAGCGAATAGTAGCGTGATGCGAACGGCTGTGAAGGTCTTTATTCTTAGGTTTACGTTTGCGAATACGCTATCCAATCGCATAGTCGACTGTCTAGAGCGCTGAAAAGCCAAGAAATAAGAAAAATAATGGCTATCCGGCCGAGCTATAGGCCATTTATGCTGATAAAGTACCTTTGGGTTCAAGACGGTCTTATCCTGCTGCACATAAAAATACTTTTAACATTTTGGCTACTCAGAAAAAATACAAAAAAAGCTAACAAGCGTTGTAACCAAATAGCAAGTACCAATATTAGCTTTCGGAAAAGCTAGCGCCAACGCTGTGCTATTAATCCCGAAATACAGAGGAAGGAAGAAAGGAGAGATTTTTTTTTTGCAATCAATAAAAAACAACTGCCATCGACAACTGCCAATTGTATTTTTTTAAATATTATGCATTATTTATGGAACAAGCAAACGGCCCACCTGATGTTAAGTGGTTACCATTACTTATAGTCTCATAACAAAGCATTTCCTCGCACATCACTGATTGCCCTACCTGAGACATACCTATAGGTGTTAAGTCTCAGTGCCTGTGATTTCATCGGCACCGACACTCTTCAAACCAGAACACTAACGCTGCTTGGCGGTAGAAATATACATGGTAGTGATACTTCCCCAGACGGGCCCTTCACAAGGGTCGTATTACTAACAATCGATGCATATTCTAAGCCCTAGAAAAGCAAGTGGATTGGATAACCACAAAAGTATAAAAAGTTGAAGTTTAGTCCAAAAAAAGCTTAAGTCATGTTTCTAGAAGTGTAAAACAGAAAAAAATGGCGGCGAAAAAAAAAACTGAGCAATTGACGATTACTTTGTTTGAAAATAAATAATTAATCATCAATAAATCAGTGTAAACTTTTTAGGGTAAATTGCTTCGTTGTTCACATAACGGGGATTCTTGGTTCCTGTTAGTTATATTACTTATTGGAGTATTTTTTTATATTTAGAGTATTTTCGACTTTATTTCAATAGGTTGAATGTTCACCTTATTTCTCAGCTGCGCCTTCTGAAAGCTTTCGAGATCGCGAAAGTTCTTCCCGTTGACCTCGCTATAGCCGCCGGTCGAGTATTCGTCATCAGAACTCTCTGACGGCTTCTTGTTTCTTCTGCGGTTCAGGAGTGGGGAGTTCAGAAGCTGCCTGTAATTGTATTGCCATCATGATTAATCCGTAAAATCCAAACATTGCGATATGCTATACTCCTGAGTGGAGGAATTTGACGACCAATGTGGCGCGACGGGCAAATGTCCGCCTGCGACGCAGGAGGTTGCGGGTTCGATTCCCGCCTTGGGATAAATGTTTGTATGATCTGCAAATATATATTCCGGGTGTTCTGGGTATTTTCTGCTTAGCTTGGGGCTAGATGATGCTGTGTGGATTGTCCAGCATTATTATTATTTTATTTATTTATTTTCACGACGTTTGGGCTATGTTGCAATAGTCGTGGTCGCAGGCAGACGGTCTGCCCGCGATTATAACGTACGCAACAAATACCTGTGTAAAAAAGTGTTCAACATCTACACTGAGAAAAATGATAAGCGGAAAGTGCCGTTATTACGGCCGATTTTGTTCGTAAGAAGGCTAAAAACCGAATAAACGTAACAATGAACAGAAACGCCTTATAAAGTTGTTCCGGTCGTTCTTTGTAAGTGCAATAGACGGTATCATTTTGACGTATTCACTTTGAAAGGTAAAAACTAACGTAAGCGTTACAAACTCGCCCAGCGTAATTACAATTCAACGGTGTAAGACTTTTTTAACCTTATGCTCGAAATCCATTTTTCTCAGTGTACGTTATATTGTGTAAGTATAATTACCGTATAGGCGATGAGGAGGAATGTCTGGTCCGCTGTGGTTTCGGAGTCTTCGGGGCTGGTATAGCAGCGGGGCTGTCAGGTCGCGATCGAGCCGCCCGGGGTGAAGCCGGGGCGGAACTAGTCTCGCGGTCGGGCCGGCCACGACGGGTAGCTCGGTTAGCGAGTAGACGCAATGCTAGTTGTTCTAGGGAACCTATGTAGATAAACCTAGTTTTAATACTGCATTGTTCCAGTCCCGCTTTCATTGATTCATTATTCAAATAAGTAATTTAGTTTACTAGTACTATAGTCTAGTATGTAGTAACTTGGGATTTTTTTTGGGAGGGTTTTAATCAGTTTTTTGGATTTAAAAACCACAGTACAAACTGATTTTGATTAAATGTCTATACCACAGATATAGTGTATATCTGTAGTCTATACCTATAGGACCAATCTGAAAGTAAATCCTTGAATCTAAACAACTGTTATAGATTCGATAAGATAGATCATGCTGTGTAAAAATGTCCATAAATATTTATTTATTTAATTATAAGAATCTTTGTCCTGACTGACTGACATGCAGACAATGCACAACCTAAGCCACTGGTCGTAGATTTGAAATTTTAAGGGAAAAGAGGTTGAATTCCTGAAATTCAACCTCTGAACGGGCACAGTAGAGGTTCTATGAAAATAACTCCACGCGGACGAGGTGTCAGATTCTAAGCTAAGAAATAAGCAAAGAAATAAAATCTGACCTTATGTTAGGAATCTGATGTTTTCTTAGGCATATTGGCACGGCGTTATACTAGCTGTATGTCTTGTAGCGCTTCTAAAAGCATAGTGCATAGTAGAGCGAAGCAAAGTATTCATTATTTTGAAAGTAGGTTGATACTGAGTCTCACAATGTTGCCAATGTGATCGAGAGAGCAAGTTGGACTAATCCAAGCCTAAAGATGATGTTAATCAATCGCTGTCTTACTTATCAGTCGTATTCAAGAATGTTACTTGCGTTACTACTTGATTCACAATTTTTTTTCAAGCCTGTTCACATTTTCAAGTAAAATTCTCGAATAGTTGTAAGTCAGTGATTCGAGAGGGCGCAGTAAGTGAGAAGCATCTAATCATCTACTAACTATAATACTTGCTGTAGTCGGAGTCGCTGTCGGTAGCGAGGCGGGGCGAGGGCGCGGGCGGCGGGGCGGGGGGCGTGGCCCGAGTGGCACACGTCGTACATACGTAAGCCCCGCCCCCTCCGTTCGTACCAATTGGAGCGGCGAGGCGGCACAGCGAGCACGTGACCCGCGGCGTTTCACTATCACTGTTTTCTACAACCTTCCCCTTCCCGCTTTTCAGTTTGTTCAGTCTAGCACTCTCAGCGACCGCCGCCGCGGCCGCCAGCGGCATGTCACTGGAGTCCAGCGAACGTGACTTCCCGCAGCGACGGAGAGACGGCGCTCGTTCTGATCTAGCGGGAGGGGAGGGCGGGGTGGGGGGCGGCCGGCGTCGCCTCTGTCGCCTCGGGTTCACTAGCACCAGGCGTCTCGGGGGCTCCCCGCGCAACGCGGCGACGGTCACTTGAGCGTGCCTCGGGTCCACTAGGTCCAAGTATCCAACACTGCAGCTACGCGTCATAGTATCGGACGGCGCGGCGCACACGGGACTTATCGGCACAACCGTGGTAGTTCTTTGAACGCGCGCCGGTGGGGAACCTTCCTCGTCGATGTACCTCAGCTCATCCTTCCCGCCCTCGGTCCGAGCGCATAGCGACTTCAGGATCCGAGCGTTCACGTCGTACGCGTCCCGACCGCAGATGTTCTTCCTGAGCTTCGATAAGCAGCTCGCGTCGGGAGTTGCCGCGTCCACCTTCTTCACGTACGATTGTTGATCTACCAAGTTTTTCAGAGCTAGAGAATCGGATCGGACGGAGTAGTCTGCTCGTCCGTAGAAGTCGCCGCGGCCGCCGCACGACACCGCCTGCGGCGACGGCCGCTCGAAGATGATGTCCGTAGGAGCGACGGCGTTCTTCGGAGACTGGAGAGTGGGGACTGAAGCTTCGCAGCGAAGTGGGGATATGGCGTGTCGGCCGGGGACCGAAGCTCGGGGGGTGAAGCCTGGATCGTTGCTATTCTCTCCATTCTCTCGGGTGTCCATATACGGGAATTCGTCGTAGGATTCCGCGCGGGCGAGAGACGCAGCCATGCAACCAGCGCTGTGGGGTTCCTGGGTAGGCATTGGGGTCGGACGGTCGACTAGAGTTAACTTCCTCTTCATTCGATCGACCGGCACATGCGACGGGGACTCGGTAGCCGATTCCCCCGAATGGAAAACGTCTTCTTCGTCCTCCGAGAACAAGTTGGGGTTGAAGGTAGGATCGGGGCCGATGGGGAAGTCGTCTCTAAGTTCGGTGATCATGAGCGTCATCTGCCGCGGCTGTAAATGCAGCAGAGACGTTTTGTATGTGACTTGGCCGAGGTTCGCGGGCACGTTCTTGGCGAGGCCGTGCATTTTGAACTTTGTGCCCCAGATGTTAGACGTCACTTCCACTAGCCGAGTGTCCTGAAACATAAATCATGATTATTTATTTATTGAAGATTAGCAACAAAAGTTTAAAAAATTCAGGTAGTATAAACATAATTTTAAATGATATTATTTACTCCGCAGCTGTCTGTCTGTCTGTCCGTCTGTCACCAGGCTGTATCTCATGAACCGTCATAGTTAGAGAGTTAAAATTTTTACAGGTTACGTAATTCTGTTGCCGCTATAACAACAAATACTAAAAAACAGAATAAAATAAATCTTTAAGGGGGCTCTCATTCAAAAAACATGTTTTTTTTTCCTTTTACGTTGGTACGGAACACTTCGTGCGCGAGTCCAACACGCACTTGGCCGATTCTTTAAATGATGTACAAGAAGGATATATCATTACCTCGGGTAGGCAGTCGACGGGTAGGCCTTCTAAAGTGTCTTCCCTCTCGGACTGGCGCGCCTTGCGTCGCTCGCGTGCTTTACGCCGTCGCTGCATTTTAGGAGACGAGGCACAACCTGTTTTTTAAGTTCAGTTCAGTCAAAGGAAGTAAATAGGCCTTTAAATATTGTACATGATTTATACACAGCTAGTGGCAACCTTTCAATTTACCTTTATTTAGTTGTAGTGCCTGGGATAGGATTATAAACTACTCACTCTGGCGCCACTGAAAACCCGCGCTGCAAGAGCTGTTATATGCTCTTGTAGCAAATGCTGAGTGGTGGCCTTTTTTGTCGCTACATTATAAATTTTATTGTATGTTATTCATAAGAGACCAAATAAATATTTTCTATTCTATTCTATTCTATAAATGGAGTAAGCTTGCCTAATACCTATACCATCCTCACAGCTTAGTCGACCTAATCGCCAGAAAAGACATACGTGCAGAGCTGACTAAGACATATGTTTTTCTTCGGCGTTTGAGATTACCAGCATTGCGCACATACATTTTCCGTTTGTTATTTATTAATTCTCATGTAAGTGACAATTTGACATAGATTTCATTAAACCGAACAGAAGATACGTAATTAGGGGGCAGCTTCAAGTCAGACTTTTTAGGTGTACACGGTTCTTGTAAACTGTTTGCATGGAGAAGATAAGCGCCCCTGTCGGGTGTTAAGAGAACTGATTAGCTAGTCAAAACTACAAATGAACCGTGTATATCTACACCTAAAAAATTCGACTTAGGGTTCAGGGCCACGAAATTTCTTTACACCTTTAACCTCCGCGCAGTTAATCATAAGAAAATCTAGTAATCTACTGAATAACTTACCTTCTTCTCTTTCAGTGTCTGACGAGGAAGTGTCAATATGCATCTGCGGGGTAGGAAAGCGGCGGCTGAAGCGGGGAGTTCTCGGGGAGCCCTTAGGGGAGGCGATCCCTTTCAAACTCCCCTTGGAACTGCCCGCGCTGCTTGATGACGCGGCGCTGCTACTGTCTTTCCCGTTTGTGCTTGAGCTTGAGTTGCTGATGTTTGTAAAATGCCCTTTTTCTGTAATACATTTTAAGTCACTATAAAGACACGTGTCAATTCAATATTTAACACAACACAGGTTTTTTACCTAGGGTGGAGGTTAGAGCGTAACCACATCAGTCCACGTGTGATATTAAATCTTCTAGTTTAGAAAACATCTGTTCTAAAATTACTACCTAGTGTATGTCACATGTGTCCTACTTTATAAGTATATGATTAAATAAATAAACTTACTCGTACAGTCATTACGGTTTTAATTTCTTCTACATAAGATTTTATCGACACTAATTACAGTAAGACTGTTACTAAAATGCAGTCTAGTATATTTTTTTTTATCTATTTAAGGAACTACTACTGCGACATGTGGGTACCTATGTACCAAATGTATATCTGGACGTACCTCTGACTGCCTCTCTTAGACACCCGCGAAGAATTTCGTTTAGGTGCTTGGTACTAAGTGTCAGAGAATATACCTACAGTATTTTTTCTTTTATATTTTAGGAAAAACATCGAATTAACGAAAAATCTTAAATAACTAACAAGGAGGAATTGTATCCATATTTTTACCTTCAGCTTGAGGATCGAAGATGACAAACTCCGGTCTTATTTTGCTAGTTCTCCGTCCCTTGAGTAAAGGCACAAGTCCACCCAAGTGCTCGAGGTATAGAGTATAGCATCCCTGCTCGTCGTCGCCGTGCCGGATCATAGTGCAGTGTAGTCGACCGGCGGCCGCGGGCGGACGGGACACAAAGCGACGGAGCTCTGAGCTTTCCGGAACATTGCACTATCAACATGTTATATAAATATTTTATTTTATCTCAAAATAATTCCCTCGAGTGGGATTTTAACCCACGACCTTCCCCTTGATACGAAGATGCAATCACCAACTGCGCTATCGAAAGCTTAATCGAACCCGATGAAATAAGCCTTGGGGTGTTTTTTAAAACGGTTATTAGTTATTAGATGACTTATAGAGGACTTATGTGCGTTTTTTTTTTGTAAATACGTATTGGGAATATATATAACATCCAGACAGAGGACAAACATCTATGTATATCACACAAATGTTTAAGTAATCAGGCGCGCAGTATATATTAAAAAAAATAAGAACTTAGTGGAATGTCTTAGTAGTAGTAGAGCTCTTAGTAAAGGAGGAAGAACTTCGTCTTCCAGCTCGTGATCGCCATTCGAGAACCTTTATGTCCCAACGGTTGTCGGTTAAGAATGTAGAGTAGGATAGATATAGATACCCAGATGGTGTGCACGAAGAATTAGCGGATAGTGTGCGCGAAGAGGTTCGCGAGTGCGAAGGAGTGTAGAGTAAGATAGGTATAGATACCCGGATGGTATGCGCGAAGAGGTTGGCGAGTGCTGGCTGCAGGCGCGGCGGCAGCGGCAGGCGGGGCGCGAGGCGCGGGTGCAGCAGCGCCTGCGCGGCGCGCACTCGCGCCAGCAGCTGCAGCGGCGCCACGGCGCGCCACACGCGGGCCGTGCAGATGGCGCCGCCCACGCCCACGAACACGCGCCGCGCCGCGTGCCCCCACGTCAGCGCCGTCACAAGCGCCTGGAACGCACTCTCTGCACTGTAGTCGCCGTACTGTACGCACCTACCTACTACCTCTCTTCCACACACGTCTCATCTGACATGTCATCTACCTCCACTGACTCTCACACCATATGCCTCCCACATATTAAACATAGACATACATTTCAGTAGTGTTTGGTGTTTAGGTACATGATAAGTCCAAAAACCGGTTTTTACAGGACGAGCGTTTGAAGTTAAACGAAAAAAAACTGACTTTGGGAATTATAATCAGAAAATTTAAATTAAATTTTAAAAAATTTTATTTAATTTTTGTCGCTGTTTCTAGTTTTAGGTAAATTTAACTTTTATACATGCAACACTAAAATAATGTCATATTCACATATTTGATTACGAATCTAGATCGAATTAATACAATATTTACATTATATTTTATTTGATTGTAATCTGTTTTGTGAATTGAATAAAATAAATAAATAAAATAACCAATTTTGGGCTTATCATGTGTGTAACTACCAGGCACAACAGATTTACTTACAAGCACAACGGTATACCTTCAGTAGTAGGAAGGCTCTTTCAAGGAAGGGCTCGTCCGGAAAATTACTACCACCATGCAATTAGTTGTTACCAAAGCAGAGTTGCTGTGTTTCGGTTTGAAGGGTGTAACTGAACACCTTAACACCTGTATACCTCAAGACACATGGTAGTGTATCGTAGGGCATGTATTCCTAGGTGCGTGACCTGCAAGGCCATGCTTTGTTATGAATTATGGTTACCACTAAAAATCAGATAAACCATCTACTTATTCCATCAGCAACTCGTAAAGTAAGTAACAAAAAAAATTGTTACTTACTTTTTATAGATAGGTATACTAAATTTTAGAAAGGACTGAAGCTGTTAGTGGAATAGCCAATGTTTTAATTTAATACCACCCAGAGAAGAGAGTGAGATCAGAAAAGTAAAATGCATTGTTTTAAGGTTACATCTCCAGGTCTCACCTGAGTGCAGGGTATGAGTACAGTGTAGATGAGGATCCCTGTATCAGTATAGAACTTCACTACGTTCTTGTAAGGCGGAGCGTCTTCAGGCTCACCCGGTTCTGAAAATAGTCACCAAAACTGTTTTAATAACCATTATTCATCAGCAACAAAAGTATATGTTACATTTTGTGTTCAGAAGTCAATATCAGAGTGCGATTATTCAGTAATACTCAGGGATCAATTTGAATCGTCTTAAAGCTGGGTGAATCTAGGCGCCAGTTTCTCAAATATTTCAAAAACCAGAGGCTTTTGATGAAAGTTTTCTATGGACATTATCTAAGGATCCACCTTGGGCATATGCAAACCGAAGTTGCCTATTTTCTTTGCCAAATCCAGATAAAAGAACACTGTCACTACTGAATCCGATATCTACTTTATACATGTCTACGTTAAATAATGCTGTATGAACATTCTGTCTCCTACCACTTTCGATTGTCAAACAATGTTCGAGGTCGGGCGTATTAAAAAGAGTAACCCTCCATATAGACGAACGTAGGATTATTTTCGCCGCGGAAAACACAACTGTAAAAACTTTGTCGCAGTCTCCAAACCACACTCAGCAGCTCTTTAATGAAAAAAAACTGCGGCTCCTATTCGTCAACTGACTTCATAAGAGAACATCCAAAAAAATTGAAATGACATGTGTCGTCAACACATTATATTAGGCAGATCTCTTACATAATCCGTTAAAAGATCCTTTGATACCAGATAAGCGATTCAAAGCTGTACCTACTCTCCCGGTCAGGGATTAAAATATCCATACAATTATATAAAATACGTTTCAAAATGTTTTGAAAACTCAAAGCTTTGGTCCGAAGGTAAAATGAAAGGCACGTAATAATAGCCGTAAAGTACCGAGTTTAATTTAGTAAATTAACACGATATCTCCGAGTAAATTGCGTTCGCTTTTCCAAATTAGCTAGCATCCCTAGAGCCCTCGTTTATTAGTACCTTCGACAAAGCTTCTTTGTAAATCGGAGTACAGTGCGGCGATTTAACACAAACAGTAAACCCGCGTCTTCGGTAGCGTGGTGTCAAATTAACACCTTGCAATAAAACTACTAAAGTTATCTATATAAGGCTACAACCGCTGTTGGTTTCCTATAATCTATTTTAATAAGAATCTTTGTACCTACTGATTTCATCATTAATGCGAGTTGCTGATGGATTTAAACCGCGAGTTAGAATTCAGGACCTTCTTGATACTTATCTCATAGAAGGTCGGTACAGAAGACCGTGAGAGACGGTAAACCGCTTTGACATAGCGTTTCTTGCTAATGGGCGTGAATAATAACGAAGGCAGTTGGCGATAAAGCACGTCTTTTGAGAGTACTAATTGTTTGTTTACTGTCGGTGGAAAGAAAATGCTCAACAACGTTCTTCCTGGAAATTTATGGGCAAGATATAGTCTTGCATAATATTTGACTAAAGAGATGACGGATGATAGAAGCAAATGGAGGGAAAAAACCTGTTGTGCCGACCCCACGTAATGTGGGATAAGGGCAGGGAAATAATGAGTCTTGCATAATATTTTTGTGACAACCGAATTTTAAATACCAACTGAACTATGAGTTTTGTATTCTATATTAGTATAAAGAAAAGTATTGCAGTATTTTATCCAGTTTCATAGCACAAGGATTACCTTGTACTAACAAGCTCTGCTTACTTTGGAGCTAGATGGCGTTGTGTCAAATGTACGTCAGTATTTAACTACGAACTGAGCTGTGAGACCTGCCCAGTTTTTATTATTGACGTCTCTGAGTATAGACTCACGCTATAAAGTTTACTGTGCCATAAACTCCGTCAGATTGAATAGAGACCGCTTTTCCCAAGGATTGAAAGAGTCTGATAAGTATATTTTTTATTTAGCTCAAACTTCCTATTCATGCAAATTACCTCATCATAATGCCATTAGGTGGCTCCATACTATTTTATTAAAGCGGTTGTTCAAATACTTCGAAGAAATCGATTTGTGCCACCATGACTTCGTTTAGCGGCAATGGGATTGCAACCTTTTACGTTTGGAATACTAACTACTGCAAAATATGGGTATGTAGCAAATGCACTATCTGGACATACCTCTGACTACTCCCCTTAGACATCCTCGAAGAATCTCGAGTAGGTACTAAGAGATCGCATTGGGGGATTACCCCGAGCACGGTAGATATCCCCTCCGATATCTAAGTCGTGATGCTATTATTTATTTAGTTCAGATTTAAGCAAATAAAAATTAATGGACGTTTTCCCTCAGCGCTACAAAGCCAATTAAGCAAAGCTTTGTATACATCAAAATTTGTTAACCTACTTTTTCTGAATTATGAAATTGTTCATCACTGACTCATATCGTTTCTACCTTTATGATACGGTTTTTACTTCTCAATCGCAATATAAATAATTCTGATTTTAATTAGAATTTTGTTAATTTTGTACTTTTGATGTTGACTGTACTATGGTAATGACTGCTAGAATAAGTAGGTAAGTACTTAAATACTAGTTTTTTGTTATAACTTATGCATAACAACACAGAACGAACATCTATGTGTGGGCAATTTAGTGGTGAAGATGACAATTAAATTTTAAAAATCTTAACATATTTACAAGGAGATGGTGGGAGGCGGCTCGGGAAAGAGAAACTGGAAATCTTTGAAAGAGACCTTTGCTCAGCAGTGGGACGAAATAGGCTAAGAACATTTTTTTACGAGTACGGCATCACTATCACTTTTGCTATAATATAATAGGCATAGGTACTTCATCGAAAAAGGGATCATGTCGTCGCATAAAATACCGAGGTAACTGAGGGCTTAGCACGATTAAATTTGACATTTGTGGCGTAAGCGTATGATGTTGGCATTTGATTGCCGGTATCGATATTTCAATTATGGAGTATTACCTGGTTACCGTACCATGTAACTCGGATGTCCTTCGTTCGTGCTTGTGTTCGTGTTAGTGCTTGGCCTTCTAAGCTGATACGTAAACATGTGTTAGACGTGGTATACTTTGAACGCACCTCTCGTACCTAGAGATCAGAGGGCCTAATGTAACTTGCTTTGGTGTGCTCTTAGCATTCTTACCGTGCCTAGGTAATTCCTAGAAACACATCATAGATCATCATTATGTTGATAAATGTTCACATGGTTAACCGGTACCTAGCTAATGTAACGACGCTAAGCACCGACGCGTTTCCCTTAGTATTTTCTTTATTGAAAGACCGTTTCCCGATATTTTCAGTGGAAAGTAGAATAGGTAGTTAATAGCAGATTCATATTTTTCTTCCATTTTGTTCGATTACTTTCTATATTTAGAATACAATGCTGGCTGTAGCAATCGGTAATCTTTTAATGGGGCTTGAAATAAATTGCTATTTGAGTAGGTACTGAATTTGAGGTACCGTCTTTATCTTGAATATATTACTAGAATAGGTAGTTAATAGCAGATTCATATTTTTTTTCCATTTTGTTCGATTACTTTGTATTTTTAGAATACAATGCTGGCTGTAATCTTTTAATGGGCTTGAAATAAATTGCTGTTTGAATAGGTAGGTAGTACTGAATTTGAAATACCGTCTTTATCTCGAATATATTACTCTAAGTAGCCGGGTGGGATTTGCCCTTTGTTATCAAAAGGAAATACTTTTCTAAAGGTTTTGGGAACTCAACTTACTTTGACATTACGACCTCTAAGATACCCTATCTTCAAAAAGTAGTCTTTTGACTTCTTTCAAAATCTCCGCATGGGCATGATCCCACCTTACCTACCTACCTTACCTTATTACCTTCCTTTTGTTTCACGTAGATAAGTATAAAAGCGGCTTCACACTACGCCCGATCCGAATACGATCTGAACCCGTGAAAATACGGTCCGGAGTAGACGTAGAACTATTTTTATGGTAGTTTAGTTTACGCACTAGATCCGGCTTCCGCCATGCGATTTCTATATAGATCTGTATTTTCACGGACACGGATCGGACTCGGATCGGACGTAGTGTGAAACCGCTTTAAGGCTTTAAAATGTTATTCTTGCTCGGATTCCTCGTGTCTGAATCCAATAATGAATGATGAATAGTTAAATAATGAAATAGACGAATAAATATTTATAGTAGGTACCTACTATTCCGCCATTTTAATCTAATATAGTACAAAATATTTTAAACGTAATGTGCAACTCCTACATAACCTGCAATAAAGTTAATATGTTAATAAAAATTGGCAGGCGATAATACAATTACAATCCATAAAATTTTACCTAATAAGATATCGACACGTGTTTCGCTTCTCTATGAAGCATGCTCAGGAAGAATTGAAAAAACAGCAAATCCATAAAAAAACTTCAATAGGTATTGGTTGAAATATATGGAACAAAAGTTTTTTTTGCACACAGTTAGATCCATAGAAAAAGTAATTTAAATTGATGGGTACTGGAACCCTCGAAGTTTACGGTTTTAATTTATTTTACAAAAATTTATTGAAAAGATGAAAAGCTTTTTTAATTAAGATGATTTATAGTATACTAGTTAATGTAAGCTGCCACTCAATGAGATGAGATATTATATTAGACTGCCACACAGCTCAATTAGTAGTAGCTCTACCTTTTGGCTGTGGACTGTGGGTTCGATCCCCAACGAGGACAAAAATTTGTGTGATGAACATAGATGTTTGTTCTCTGTCTATAAATTATATGTGTGGTATCAAAGTGTAGGAATGGAACGTTAAATACTGTGTAAAAAGAAACGTACTGAATGAGTGAGTGAGTGGACGGGAAGGTATGAATGGAGGATTGAACGGGGACTTGGGAATTCGGTGGTTAGAGGAGAAGGACAAGGAGATTTTGTAAAAAGTTAAAATAAACGAGTGTTGTGGCTAACAAGGTTTTTTATCCACTTCCCCCATCCTACATATGTATGTATTGATATTTACAAAAACGTACCTAAGTCATCTGGTTCCCATAGTACAAGCTATGCTTAGTTTGGGGCTAGATGTCATCTAGTAGATGATGTCAAAAAATTACCACAAATATATTATTATCTAGGCTTGGTCGCGAGGAACTGGCGCTTAGATTCACCTAGATTTAAGACGTTTCAAAATGATCCCTGCGGATATCACTGAATAAATGGTTTTTGACTTTTTATTTGATCTGACTCACTACGATTCGTTGTGAAGCGGTTGCTTTTGAATATGGGAACCGGCAAAATGAGGCGGGTTTACTCAAGATATACTTCACTATATGAGAGCTCTAGCTTTGTGCACACAAAGTTTTAGGTAATACTAACTCAGCTTAGCTTAGAACACAACGTTCACGTACACAAAAAATGAAATTAGTGCTTCGGATGCGTTTTGTTGGGGGTCGAAGAGTTTAATGTGTCAACTTACCTGGGCACATAGTCCCAGCTACCGCCAGAAGTTCTCTCGAATTGGCCCACTCCATAGCCAGAGTGTCTCCTCTCATGCCAGTCACCACCCTACAATACACAATGAAAATTTGAAGTTTACCCCTATTCATATTCTCTGAAGCTTTATAACGGCTGTATACATTTTTTTTGTCATTTTCATGGCAACAAAAAGTCGTGGCAACAGATTTATCAGCCATTTTAGCTAGTGGAATCCACCGTGACTAATATGAATAAGACCATGTGTGTACAATAAAGAATTGTCTATATATATTACCTTGCTTTGAACTAAAACTCAAACCGTTTCGATCACTGGCGCGGCGTTTCCAAATTATATTGTCGTGTGTCATTGGTTCGTCTTCCCTGACAGGTTGCTAATAATCCTGGTACCTGTTCTAGAACAAATATGAATTGGCTCGTATATCCCTACCTTACAGGACTGACGTCATCATGCCCCGTCAGTAACACAATCTCCCCATTGCCAAGCGCAACCGCCAGCACGTGACTAGAGGTGTTCTCAACGTCATCTCCTTCCTCCATCTTGAACTTCTCGCACGACCACGCCATCGATGTTATGCCGCATTCGTCTACCAGTTGGACCTGAAGGAGAAAATTACTTTAGATTTTGAGGATGGAAACGAAAAGTAACAAATAACGACCTATTGTCAAATTACAAATGATAAATATTTGTGTAGTGAACATAGACGTTTGTTCTCTGTCTGGGTGTATTCTAAGTTGTATTTATTTATTATTATTTTAAGATTCTTCGCGGTGCATCTTGGAACAACTAGGGCTCAGTAAAGCAGTATTTTAAGCTAACTAATTATCTCTAATTCAAAACCTAACAATGCTTTATCCTTATGAAGACAGAATGCAATTACTTAAGTAAGTATTCTTTTAATCTCAGGTAAGTAAGTACAGCAAAGCAGAATTGAGACATGAGTTGCGCGGTTTTCAAACTAGTTCGTTAGACAGCTCGGCTCACACAAGTTGCAGCAAACATAATTAAACGAATGTTTGCCTGCGATGCAGAGGTTGCGGGTTCGATTCCCGCCTCGGGATACATGTTTGTACGATCTGCAAATATTTATTCCGGGTGTTCTGGGTGTTTTCTACCTATGTATAATAAAAAATATCTATGTATGTAATGTACCTACTATATTAAGTATATCAGTCATCTAGTACCCATAACACAAGCTCTGCTTAGCTTGGGGCTAGATGGTGCTGTGTGGATTGTCCAGCATTAGTATTAGTAGTAAACGGCAAAATGAGTGACTAGTAAAACCTAATGGTTTCTCACCTTCATTTCTATCTATATGAAGAAAAACAAAGTTAAAACAATAAAATCGTCTACTGTTGTCGGAATGAATAGAACTAATTTCCTCGTTCTCGACCATTTATTCATTGTGTAAACATAATTGGGCATGGAATTGCGAGGTACTTTACAAAAGTCTCATTAAAGTGTCATTGTTACCTACTTGATTTAGGGATACAATAAACGAATGTCTGCAGTAAGATTATGGTAATTTGTGGTGCGAAAAAAACAGTATAAATCAAAAGAAGACCTATTAGTACATTATATTTAAGAGTAGAAGAACTAAGAACTTTTACTAAAAATAATACCGTAGAAAAGCTTAGACAAGAAAATGACGATAGGCTCATAAGCAGTAACAACACTCATATATTCGGTTAAAAAATGCAACTGCCCAAATTATTAGGAATTGTAGGACGATTGCGATTCAGTTGAGAACCAAGATCACTGTCATAGCTCTCAGAATTAACAATTCTAAGACGCAATGGGCTGCTACCATGTAGCTCGTAGAACCGACAACCGTTGATAAATAATGGTTCTCGAAAGGTGACCATGAACCGAAGACAAAGCGTAGAAGACGCCATCCATATGATCAGCGACATCGAAAAGGCTCAAAATAGTTCTTCCTGGAAATGTGAAGAATTCTTCAAACGACGATGATGACGAAGCTTCATAGGTAAATAAGATTAAACAAAAATAAGACTGCGGAAAGAGCTAAACATTTGACCTATTTCTGTGAACGTTAATTAACACGAATCTACTCGCAACAATACAATATGAATGAATGGTGCCACAGAGCATGTGGTTATAACGAGTCTGACATACTTTTTACTTTCTTACTATACGGAAGTTTCCTAGCAGCGCGACTCTAAATTTGAAATTATTCCCGTGGGAATTTGCACAAAATTCCTTTGACAAATTAAGAGAACTGCGAATCCTTTCCATCACCATTATTTAGTCACTTCCAAGTAGATCCATGAGGCACACAATATAATTTAGAAATTTAACAACCGTCACAGCTCAGTTAGTGGTAACTACGTTCTGCGCTGTAGGTTGTGGGTTTGATCTCCACCGAGGACAAACATTTGTGTGATGAACACAGACGTTAGTTCTATGTATGTATTTACTTCCGTATGGATTCCTAAAGTATAAGTTTCGTTTAGTTTGAGGACTAAGTTTGAAATGTCTACCAAAATTTATTGATTTATTATACTTAGCGTTAATACAAAACCAATAACGTAATTTTGACCATAGTAACTATTTTAGTAGGTACAGTTCTGTTCTGTGATTTGATTTGACCAAACGAACTTCCACCTAACGCTCTCACCCCATTACTAACAAGGCGTAACATTAAAATTGTTACACCGTGTTTTATCTTTTGCATTGACAGGAAGATGGTGTTCAAGTGATGTATATCTTCCAGACTGGTCCAACTTGGCAAGGGACAGAGAACGTAGGAAAAAAGGTAGGGAAGCCTTAATAATCAAATTGTCACGAAGCTTCAAATATCGAAAGAGACAAACCACGGTGTAATTATTTCAACGTTACTCCGACTTTATTCGTAACATGATCAAGGTAGAGACTCGTCCCAAAGTAACACATTCGGTCTCAATTCCAATACAGTATGAAAAGAGGGCCCTTTATGGCGTGGTGGTTGATAATAATAGGCATCCAATCCAATTTATAATTTTCAAAATGCAAAAACATATTCACATTTTTCCGGCAAAACCGTCTCTGCCACAGACCCAATATATTTTTTAGTTTTAAATACAGTGCGCGCCACAGATTGAAAAACCAGCCACACGGCATGGTACCGACAATCATACATCAGCTTTCAAGTAGTACCATAATATAACAGTTCAACGTGTAAGCATCTTATTACAAAAAACACGAAAGGCTTACAGGCATAACAGCGTATTACATGTCGTAGTTCATAAGTAGGCATTTCAACTGAATGTCAATACAAACTGGAAGGATATTGCGCCATTGACATAAGGGTGTTATTACAGTACAGTTTTTACGCCAGCAATATTCCCCATTTACGAGTGATTTGAGATTCGAATAGATGTTGACATTTCGAGACGGTAGTCTCTAATAGCTTTTACCTACCTACTTATTATGATTTCAAATAAGTATAAGAAAAACCTTAAGGCATTTTTTTACATTGTTATAAGCTTTTTATTAGACTCGTATATTAAGCTATACATTTTGTATTTATATCTGGTAAATTATTCCTTTACTTTTGTGTTCAAGTAGAAGTAACAGAAAACAGATGACCCACTCGATGTTGAGCGTCAGGCCTGCTAGTTTTATTGCTTATTCTTCTAATAAAAAGAGACCAACAGATCCACCGGACGTGAATACAAAATATTTATGAAAATTATGAAAATTACAGGCAACTTTACAACTACTTCTATCTCGCTCTCTCAACTTTGTCCTTTTCAGGAATATGCAGTTTTTGATCCAATGTTGCGAAGAATGCCCACATTTTGCTACCTTACATACCAATAGCACAAAAGGCTAAACAAAATAAAAAAGCGGCATTCTTACTTATTTTTAATTTTTGTTTTTCAACAGCTGTGTTCCGACCCTAAAATTATTTACCTGCGACACCATAGCTCCGTGGACGTCCATCACAACGAGTTGTGCGTTCGCTGTGCCCAGATACACCTGGTTGTCATCCGGCGTCCAGCAGCCGCAGGTGATCCTCGCGTCCAGGGACAGCATAGAAGACCAGTACCGCTGTCCCGCCACGGAGCCCACGAGGACGAAGCCATCCTGAACAAAAACATTTTAGTTATAAAACAAATACGAGTGAATAGCGAAGCGCACTTTCTTCTCTGAACTCCAGGATGGCAAGTGGAAAAGCGGTAGCCAACTTCTCCGATATAAAGATGTTCAGAAAATGAACATGAAAGTGCTTAGTTGATCCTTTTCGTTGGGCACTGAAATTAAACCGGCCAGAAAGGAGAAGCCTAGTAAAGCGTAAAATCTAAACTTTGGAAGATGAACGAAGGTGCGACTAGATTTAAAACGCGAACAACTTGAACTTCAACCACCTGTAAATATTAATTATAACTATGTCAACGGTACTAACATTCACATTATGTGCAATATTTTGTCAAATAAAAAAGATCGAATGCTTGAATCATAGCTAAGAACAATCGAGATCGAGTCACACAAAAATTAAAATTGAAAAATTTAAACATCCTTTGGGAGCTATTGTTACCTACGTACAGAGTACACACAGCCGTTAAATTTATAAAAAAAATATATCAAAATAAATTGAGCTAAAATACAAATATAAAAAGGCTGCGTAATTTGACTCCCCACTTGATAAAAATACGACCTAGGAAGGAACGGTATACCGAATGTGTATTTCCTTATTAGAACCATGACGACACACTTGGGTCACCAGCTCGGCTAAGAACATCTTGTTAAGAAATACACGAAAAGGCGAAAAGAATTCACATTTTTGCCTTCATATCAAGCGGAATTTTTTCTATCAACTCTTATTTCCCTTTTTTCGCACCTTTTCAAGAGACATATTTGGCGAAAGGGTTTCAGTATGAAGACTTCAACAACGAACACTTATCACCACGTTAGGTTATATATAAGGTTTATATTTACATCATCATCATCAATCTAACGGTCTTATAATATCTGATTATAAGATTTATAAGTATAATGCTTTTTCAAACGTAAAAATCTATAAGCAGCATTTATCGCAGCTACGAGGTACTAGCCAACGTGCGTTCGCTTTGAAGCGATTTCGTAGGTACTCTGAAATTTAATTATTTTTATTTAATCAGAACAACGAAAAAAATATGTACATGCGAATGAAAAACTTATCTCTTAGATCATTGATCCGTTTTGCAAAATGCTAGAATAAAGAAATATCGTTACATAAAGTACTATCTATTTTGGCATAACTGTAAAAAGTTATGTCCCATATTTCTGTATCGGGAAAGTCACAATAATACCTAACCGACCTAACCTACCCCAGTTCCAATGAAACGGAACCAAATAAAAACCAAGTATGATGTTCAGGCATGACATTGGCTGACATAGTAGATGTTGTCGGCTGTATGTCGCGGATCGAGGTGACACGTCAGCATAATAAGGTGCCGATTCAACTGAAGAGGTGTTAGACGGTGTTCCAAATTATAATACTACTAGCGGCCGCTCGCAGCTTCGCCCTCGTAGCAGTTTTTTCCCGTTCCCGTTATTTTTTCGGGATAAAAAGTAGCCTATGTCCTATTCCAGATTATAATCTATATTTATTCCAAATTTCATCCAAATCGGTCCACTGGTTAGAGCGTGAAAGAGGAACAAACATCCATCCATCCATCCATCCAACTTTCGCGTTTATAATATTAGTATGATCTGCTCTGCCTTTCGAATTATATAGCAAATTCTTTTGTCAGCATTTTAGGTATTTGATAATCCGAAATGACTTTGTGAAATGAAGAAAAGTTAATCATGAAGACAATACAAATTTTAAATAACCCTTAGAACAATGAATAAATAATTTTTCCAATAAGTCCAATATTACGAGTATTACATACAATTTTCAGGGCACTCAAAGGAGCATAAACATAATTGGTTGGAAACATGATTCGATGTCAGAAGCCACGAAAATGAGCTCAGCGAAGCTCTACAAATGTTGAAAGCAAATCAGGAAGCAAATCTCATAATAATTAACTTTATGAAGATATTCATTCAGAAACAGAAGCTGTATTATAATGTTAAACATCATATTTCCTGTAATTTCTTTCTTATTTATATAACTTAAAGTAAATCAAGATAAATCTTCCACCATTAAGTTGGACCCCTCGCTATCCCCTAAGATCCATTCCGGGTTCTGTAAGTAAATAGATCAAAACTATCATTCGTTTTTATGGTCTGGGTTCAACTGCCGACTATTGCACGTCACAAAATCCCCAAGGAGCAATTGAAAATCATGGGACATTGTGCACAAAATCCTTTAGGGTAGGACGACAAATACATCTTGGTTGTCATCCTTCCGTTTACATAACAAAACAGATGAAAGAAATGCCTATGGAGAATAGGCTATCAATCAACTTGTGACAAAAACACGATATAAATCAGATCTAAGATTTCTCAGAAAACGTCCGTGACCGCGCAAACTTTACAATAAATTGGATTGGCTCCTCCCGCTTTCTACTATCTACCAGATTTGTGCGACACAAATTGAAAATGTTTCAAATTCTGAATAACGAGCATCTGTAAATCTGTTTGCACAGAAATGTCAAAGTAAAGGACTCCCACCGCAAACAAGATTTAAGCCGTTATTTATCTTCGTCTTCGAACTCTTTGAAATATGGGATGGAATAACTGCTCGTATTTCTACTTGTGTACCTACCTAAGTAAATTCTAAAGATGTTTGAGGATACTCTGTTTTAATTTAAAGGTAAGTAAACAGGTAGGGCACGCACGCAACTGCAAAACCAGGCACACCTTTCTTAGTCGTTACCATTCGAAGTGTTTGTGTTCAAAGGCGTCACGTGACGAGATGTCGGTCGGCCTAACATGAAAGCCTTTTAGCAAATTGAAACGACGCGACGGTTTGACGGAAGCGAAGCCTTTGGTTCACGTTTAACGACACATCGGTTAAATTGATTCGACGTGCGTGATATCGATTTGCACTCTATCAAAAACCCCGATGTAATCCCCTGTCAAAACTGGACAAGTCTGTTGGTAGCAGTACCCACCTGTTCATTTGCAAGTTCCATCAAACCTTTGATGTTCAAATTTTGTTGTACAATGCAACATCAATTTTATTCCAATTTGATTATCTGATGTTCCATTTCTTGATTGCTGTTATTGTATAACTTATGCGGTTAGATTCGATGCGAATTTGTCATTAGCATTGCAAATAGTTCTATAACTTTGCTGCCGTGATGTTCCAACCAAATCTTTTCATGCTACATCTACATGTCACGTTCTAAAGATTTTAATGCCTTCTACCTTAATCTACCTTCGGCTTCGTCGTAAAGTTGGTAAGGTAACTTAAATCTCGCTACCTACAAATAATGTCACGTACACGCATATTCAATTTATACGGGAGAAAGGTTACCTGGTAACATATGAGCGCCATCCGTCCATCGTGCGACCAGGAGAAGTGCGTGACCGGCGTGCTTCGGTCGTTGATCAGTTCTATGCTCCAGCGGCCCTCGTACTTGATCCATACGAAAATTACACCAGAACTGTCGCATGACGCTAGCTTCTGGTACGGTTCATTCCATTTCACGAGGATTACCTACGAGAAGAATTGGATTGATAAATGTTTTGTTGAGTTTTATCAGAGGGTCATATTCTTAGGGTTGGTTACTTTCTTCATGTAAAAGTATCTAATACCTACTTGTTTTGGTTTTACTGTATTTGACTTTTATATTGAAGTTTACTTTTTTTTTTTCATTGCCTCTGCACTGCCGTACATTTCTATAACTCTTACTACAAAACGTGACCTTGGTAGTTTAATACCACCCTGTCGTAAATGCTTATTCTGGGAAATTCTACTACGGCATAAAGTAAGTACTTATTCGCGGGGTTACTAGAGGAAATAAAGCACGCTCGCTCAAGTATTAGGAAGTGGATCACATGCTAATGTGAGGTGGAAACTAAATTTAGGGTAGCAGGTTTTCTACAAAGTTAATTGAATAAGTTTCAATTAACTTTGCCTCTACCAGATTTTTTCTACCACCTTGAAGGTAACGCACCGGTCAAATGATCGCGATTTCCTTTAAATTGCTGTTTTTGGTGACTTGTCGTATTTAAGAGTTTTTAAATAAGATAATTAGGTACCTACTTATGTTTATTTTATTATGTATTGTACTGTCGATATTTATGCTGAAAACACGGAAAAACACGGGTTTTCGCTTTTTTTTTTGTAATCAGAAGTATGGTCTGAATGCGCAGTTTCAGTTCTCGGAAGTAGTCTTATTACACCCGGTATCGATACCAACCAACGCGAAGGTGTATCTGCCTAAATGTTTGGCGTAACCCGTAGATCTACTAACTGTAGGTCGATGGTGTAACCAGGCAAAACCAAAAGTGGTTGTGCGTAGTTCCCGATCAAGGTGAAATTCAGCACAAAGGTACCTATATGTACTTGTTTCATGTGTGACAGAGGTAGCTTACAAGAGACGGACAAAGGTTAGGTACTTTTATCCATATCGTATAATATATTTGGGTACCTAATTTAAGTTTCAATTTCCCAGTGTTTATTTAGCCCGAGCTATGGTACCTACAGCTGGTCCACAAACTTTAAGACACAGGTTTTCGAAGTTTGAGCATTCATCCACGCATTTTCACTTAAAAAAAACACCAATAACTGGCTATTACAATATTAATCTCTAAAAACCTAAAAACCTAAACCCAGTCTTGATCTTGATTATTTTGAATTCTAAATTACGATAACAAAAGTACCTAGAATCCGATATGTTTTCCAGCCTTTTGCATATATCCCTAGATTTAGACGGTCCCATCCAGTTGTGTTATTACATTCCGGGAAACCCGTTTAACTTACCTACGGGTAAGACAAAGCTGTCGGGTTGAGAGGGAATCCAGCCAAATTATACAGAGTTATGAGGACATAGGGCACGTAGGTACGTGCCAGCTGTGTCAAGTTTAACTCTGCATCGTGTGACAAATACTTTGGGGATTTGCCTTTATTAGGATAGTTGCTAAGTGTCGAACATTTAAAGGTTATTGAGAGGTTCAAATTTTCCTTAAATCGGGTCTGACCCTTAGCCCGATTCAAGTACGAATCGTCTCGTTTAGTCCAGTACTAAAAGTATAGGTAGGTAACCAAATACTAATGAAGTCTTTGCAATACGAGTAAATCAACTCTTTCAATCCTTTTACACTCTGAAATTGTTTAGGAAGATTATACCAAGTTATGTGCATCTAAATGTTGATAAATACGTTTTCTACGGAGGGAGAGACTTCAATTCGTTCAATGCAAGTACTGTTTTCAATCGAGAACGCTCGTGGCAAAATACCCTGTTTCTAAAACTTTATGCAACTAGAAAGTAAGTTTGAAAGTGGCCCACGTAAACTGAAGTGATCCAAGCCAAACAACTGCTGCTGAAAATATCATAGTCAATATTACAAATGTTTGTAAATAC
This sequence comes from Electrophaes corylata, assembly GCA_947095575.1. Lineage (NCBI taxonomy): Eukaryota > Metazoa > Arthropoda > Insecta > Lepidoptera > Geometridae > Electrophaes > Electrophaes corylata. The sequence continues at coordinate 3,411,517 of OX352707.1, read as the reverse complement.
CCAGTCATAAATAAGTAGCATTTTTGTAAATATTGTTATTTCATAGGTCATACTTGTGCTAGTTAACCATTTATTCTGAGCTTAAAATACAACTGTTTTGAAAGAAAAGTGTATTTCTTAACTCACTAGAAGCCTTGAATAAAGAAATAAATAATAATAAAACACTTTTCTCGGATACTCGCACTTGATAAATTGAACCTCAATGTTGCGAACAGCTTCACACTTAAGGAGTTGACTTTTTTAAAAAGCTTTCCAATGTTTCAAGGGAAAAATCTACAAGACGTTAAAGTTTTAAAAGTCTTTGCAAGCAACGCTTTGCATTCAACATGTAAATGCAAAGAAAAGCGTTTTGTTTTGCCGGAGAAAAGCAAAGAATTATACCTACCTAAGTGAAAAGTTACCTAAACAAACGAATGTTGGTAATTTACTACATAGTAAAAGAGGGTTTATTTTAGAGATAAAACTGTCTGACTTTATGAACCCAAGAACGAAATTAATGTAGCACTTACTTCAAGATCACAGAACATAATGAAAACCGTACTTGGGTACTAGAAGGGTGGGTTGAACGTTTTCAGGAATGGGTAGGTACTTATATACCGAGTTTTTTTGGTCACTTTACAGCTGGCGACGCCCGCAGAATCTTTACTCATAACGTCATTTAAAAAATAACAATAAAATAAAGATCTATTTGTTGCAATTCATAAAGGTGTAAAATTTAATCTATTTATTGCATGATGTGTCAGTGACCACATATTTTACGATTTGCCACACCGGGTGCCGAAGGCAATTGTCTTCTGCAGCCTAGAGTGGGTGCTATATCACGTGGTCCACTCAGTTTTGTAAAGGAATAAAGTTTTTAATGATATCTTACTATACCAAAAATACAGACGCTTTATATTAGATAGCGATGTGGGCGACGCCTTAAACTGACGAAATACCCCGTATTATACGATTATTAAGACCTGTATTTTCATAGAAGAGGCATAATGTGGGTATTAGAGTGCAGACGAGGTTACAAACAAAGCTGCCAGGAGTTATCTCTAGCACATTGTTGAGCTCTCTATATACGGTGAACCTGTATTTCAGCATTCAGCTAGCATTATCGCCATCGTGCAGTGCTCAGATTGTTCCTGCTTGGAGTTTGTATTGTTTGTTTAATCTCAATAATTCCAGGTCTTAGTAAAACAGATATTCATTTTATTCCGTCTGAGCTTTAATTCAAGCTGTTATGATGCAATAAATTCGGTAAAATATTTGTTCTTAGTCTGGATGTTACTATCATTTGTATTACTCGTATAAGTACGAAAAAGTATATAAGTAAAGTGCCTATTATACCAGTTATCAGTGTATGCCTATTGGTATAAAAATTGCTTGGTTGGGGTTAATTGACTGGGCTTGGATTAACTATTATTTATTGATATCCCACGTTCATTATAATCAGCGTTATTGACCGTATTGGGTTCGGTGTAGAGTAGAACACCTTCATTACTTCCAGTGAATGCCATAAGAGGCGACCAAGGGAACGCCCCAAGATATGGGCTGCAGCATCTCGTGAGTACTACTCACTTATATTCCGCACTATTCAGTACGCCATACGGATCGTTGACAACAGTATGGTGCCTCTCCAAATGTGGCGAGGCCTATGTCCAGCAACGGACTCACTCAGGCTAAAGGCAACGAATAGTAGCACCGGCAGTTATATTGTTCTGATCTCTAATTTGATTCAAAAATAAATAAGAGTTAGTAAATAATAGGTAACAATCTTGTGATAAAAGCAGAACTCACATCAGATCTATGTCCACGCAGATTGTAGTTAGTGCGAAGAGGCAGCTCGTGTGGACGCCGCGCGTGGGACGATGTAAACGTCACTCCGACCACACCTCGAATGTTGCCCGTCGCTAGCCATCCTTCTTGGTAGTAGTTGTTGCGGTTCAATTTCCAACCCTCCTCCTGTCATAGAAAACATTTATTAGATCAATAGACGAGAGCTACAGCTGGGGCAGCTTTCAAAGTTTCTGAAATTTTATGGAACAGAGTGAAAATCACCACTCCATTTCAATCGTTGATGAACTTATCAGCTGAAGTTCCATCACAGAATACAGTCCATAATATAGACACACATAGACATAATATAGTTTTTAATTATCTTTATATAAACGTGTTGTTGTTGTTTTTTTTTTTTTTTTACTCTCTCCCTGGTTTCAGCTGAAAATCAGCGTTGAGTGGTAGTACACCCAACATTAATGCTGAGCTGAACACCATTTTAGCATAGGGACCTACTGCTGACACATGAGCCGATGGGATACATTTCTTTTTTTTTTCTATTTTACTGATGTTAGGTAATAGAATCTGCCTACCTATACCTGTTTATCAAGTCGGGCTTGTGTGTGCCATTGTTAAATATTGTGAATTTGCCTATGCTAAATAAACGTATATTCTATTCTATTCTATAAAAAAATTGTTTGCCCTGTCTCACTCTCGTTAAGATGCGCCCAAAGAAAATAAATAGCCGAATAATGAGCTATAGAGCTATGCATGCAGAGTATTACAACTGTTTAATTAAAAAAGTAGGAGTAACGTAAAAGCAAATATAAGAAAGCTACAACAAATATATCTCAGCTAATAAAAACTAAGAAAAAAATATAAGTAGGTATTTGACATTTAAAATAATACGCACACAAACTCTACCCTCACAACATAATATCCTTGACCTGGCTAATGGTGTGAGCAATTTAAGGTACTTATAGACTGAAAACACTATGAACAGTTAACTCAGCTAGTGCGGTCGCAGTTCTGTATTTACGAAGACTTGTAGAAGAGTTTTATATGAAATTGATCTTACCTAATCATATTTTTACAGTTGGTTCATAGAGTGTAGAGTTTTGAGAAAATAGCAATATAGCCAACTTGAAACATTCGCAGCAATTCAATCATACATCAACTCCAAAACTGGCAGACTTTGCAGAGGGAAACCATATTAACTGTAATTCGTCTGCTTCGCACATTGATTACAATTCGTTCAGCCACGCTCCACGTAGATAAAGTCCACAACCATACGAAGGCCAATTAACAAGCACGTAATGGTGTATGTCCTGTCCCGACACCGGAGATCGAAGGCGAAATTGCCAATTATAGTCAGATATTACTTTATCCCTCTTCTATTAACTTGCAGCGATCGTTTGATGATCAATCAGGTCAATTTCTTAAAGTACAGTCGTTTCGCTACCATATCGAAGTTCAATCAACAGGTCGGAAGTACGACGTGAAAGGGAATTTTTACGATTGTACGTCGAATTATTAGGAAATGATCGTCATTTATTTTTTACACTTTGGGTCGGGCATTGCGCGTAAGCTGTGGCGTCTCGGGCTTGTAAAAATAATGCATATACCTACTCGTAAGGGTCCTTTCAATCTTTCTCAATTTTAAATATGTAGAAAGGTTATATTTCAATAAATGCGTTATAGCTTGCAGAGTTCTAGGTAGCCAAATCACAAGGTGCCTTCTTCCACCGATCTTGGTGATATTGAAGTCATCACATCTTTTTATTCGAACATCAATTTAAGCGACTACACAAAGTAATGGACCGTGCACTTTTAATGGGCAGTGCTTCATTAAAAGTTACAAGTGCAGAACGTGCTCATAGCCTTCAACTGGCAGTAGTTAATGAAGCTGCTTGATTGAAGAAACATTTCAGTTCAGACAAATGTACAGGGACCATTTAGTTAGCTAGCTCCACCAAATGAACTACACTTCTCGTATGACCTCTAGGCTGCTAGATAGGTTGAGGTTGGTACTACTATTTTCGACATGACATAAAAGATATCTAAAATGTGATCTCCTTTTATATTTCTGCGATTGACAAGATGAGAAGAAACACGAGGTTTAAATGAGAAAATAGCAATTGCAGCCAGTTATCTGCAAACCACGAGGAAGTGGCATTAAGAATTCAGCAAGTCTTACCACAGAACAATGCATTTTCAGTAGCAACGAAATTGGTTTCTCAAGTTAAGCGTTGAATAGAAATGAAATTAAATAGGTCAAAAGCCGTGGAGACGAGAAAAGGTTAATTGAATGGGACTAGCTGCGAAGTCCCAGGCCCTTAGGATTGTAGCTGAAGGAACTGAAACACAATCTGTGTGTCAAATAGGGTTCACATGCGTTCAGACGTTATAGACCTTTCGACTTCTATAGTTTTGTATGGATCTACTGAACTATCTGTGGACTATGTATGTGTGTGGAGGATTCGACGACGCTATAAATAGGCGCATTCGTCTAATTATCTCGATGTTCTAGGTCAGGTACTCAGTAAGGTACAGGTACGTTTTACCAAAGACTAAGATCATACCGGTTCCATGCAAGCTTTGCTTTATTTTATTGGCAACGTTATGGTTCTGAGTGAAAAATCTGCCAACGTTTATTGTTTTTATATTTTTTTGTTAAAGTGGCTAGTGCCTATCTAGCTAATGATTGGGATGGCATTGAGGATACAGTATGACGAAGATGCACATCATCACGATAGTGGAGATCAATTTGTAGATCATCATTTCAATTTCAAATTTACAGGTTTGCCAGAATTTTTGTTTAAACTTCGTAAAGTTGGTAACCCTAGTCGTATACTGCGATCGTGTAGGGAGTTGTTCTTATGAAACTTACGGCCAACAAAGGTAGAGAATTGTTCGCAATCATCATCTAATATAGGTACAATGTGGAGTAGCATGTGAACAATCGCAATCAATTTGGTTAGGAGTTTAGGTACAGTCAGCTGCATTAGAGTGTATATAACTCGTAACTTAAAAAAACACTTTTTTTTGTTTTCGATTAGTTGCCTGTATTCACAGACAGAAACAGGTACCTACCTTTTCTCTATATTTCGGGGTTGTATTATATATTCATGTAATAGTCAGAATTTGTATTTTAATAAAACCTATGATTTAAACCCACTGTAGAAATGGCGGCGGATGTAGCGCATACGCACAGGCACAAAACAGTACAGTGTAGTTTACTTAAATAAATTATACTATTTTGCTACAGCGTAAGGTAAATAATGTTAGTCGCGTAAACCCTCTTACCAAAATAAAAACTGTTTCGAGTTGCGACTAATTGCTCTGTTCTGTTGTGGTTTTGAAAGCAGCACGAACGTTGGAGAAATTACAGGAACACGATATTTCCTCTCCTTTGTGTGGCTTTTGTTTTAAGGCGACAGGCGCGTTCACTTATTTTATTTGAGAATTTGTCTGTCCTTTATTTCAGTGTAATTTGCAAAATTACACTGAAATTTTACTTACACAAATAAATAAGTAATAATGAAGTTGAAGAAAAAGTGACGTAATTGATATAGTGTTATGAGATTAATGCTAGATCGCGTTCTTAGCAACTAAGTTTTTATAAAGGTTTTTTATTTTATATGCTTTATATGTTATAGACTGAGGTTTTATATTTCTTACTCATAGTAAAACAAAGCCAGGTAGAACAAGGATGACGGCGAGTCGCGGGCGAGGGAAGTGGTTTTCAATTACGAAATTCATTTACACTGCAATATAAAACCGCAGGTGGATAAAATGGCCCTGAACTGAAATAACTTAGTCCAGTAGTGGTATAGCGCAATAAAGTATCTAGGGACGAACCCTGCTACTAATGGTGTTCCTAAGAGTCGGCAGTACTACATATACATACACATAACGATTGATATTTAGTTGTTGGAATTGCAAGAATTAGACTAGAGAAGTAATTACTAGATTTCGTTTGGTCTATTTGATATTTTACCGGTGTTTAGTGGAAATAACTTCGCCATCTGATCTTAGGATCAGATGGGGAAGTTATTTCGTTAGTTATTCAGTTAGTCGTAGGTTCGAATACGGAAATGTTCAATGAATTTTTCTGTCGAAAAATCTATATGCGCAAACCAGTGCTCTCAAACGGTGAAGGAAAACATAGTAAGGAAAGCAGTTAGCATTCTAGCAGCGGTGATGGGCTTGCAACCTGTCACGCATAAAATGTCAACTCTGCAAAATGTTGGTATGTATCAAATACAATATTCGGACATACCTCTGTCTACCCCTTTAAACCTTCTTAAAGAATCTCGAGTAGGTACTTGGTACTAAGAGACCTGAGGGGATACCTACCGTGCCTAGGGATTAAAGTCGTGAAGCTATTCGTGAAGTCGTGATTCGAACCATATATACTTTTTTGTACAGGCCACAGACTGTACTGTGAACTCCCTCAACGATTAAGCCATGTTTTTTCGATTTAAGAAATCAGTCATAAAGTTTAACTTACTTCCTACTTACCGTAATAAAATTAGTTTCAATTAATTATATAGGACCGTAGTTTTTGCAGATATTCTAAAGCAATATAGGTGGGACTATATTTACGAATCAGATTTCATACAAAAAAACGTTCCTTTATTTTGTGCTTAATAGGAATACGAAAATATGATACGAAAAATCTCATAAAAACTATATTTTTCATATCAAATAATCGCACAGCAAATTAACGACCTGTGCGTGAATAAAAACGATCATGAAATATATACGAACGACAAAGCAGACTCAAATTTTAACTAATAGACAACCGACAAACTATCACTAACAACAAACACCAGTTACCTAATTAGAACGTACTATTCATTGAATGCTAAATTTAACCACAGCACTCACCTAACGAGTAACTTTGCGAATTAGCAATATTCATTTGTTTTAAGTCTTCTAGAGCAAGCAGAAAAATTATGAAAATTTTTCAGCTAAAAAGTATGGAGTGAAACTCACCTCAGGCAGCTCGTCAGGAACTTTTCCCATCCATGACAGGGACAATAGGGTGCAGTCACATTTTGAGTTGACGTTCCTCTCGAAGTGAAGATGCATTTTGACGAATCACTCATAACATTATTGAGACAGCGCGATTCGCGAGTCACGGCCGAGTTTCGCGAGCGTTTTCAGCCACATAATCCCGATTTACTCGAGCATTAGGTAATGTTAGCGTGTTGGTGAGCGCGTCGGATCTGACGCGACAGAGGAGGTCTGCCACCCTCCGCGCGCAGGTATCGATTGAGTGCTGGCTGGCTGTGGTGGCTGGCAGGGGCGGCGCGCACCCCGACCTCTACCGCATGTCGAGGCAAACAAAAAAACCCGGGAAAACCTTGGGAAAACCCGCTGAGATGGCGCTGAAATCCACAAACACGATACTCAAAGTGAAAAATAATGAGTATTTTGTGTAGGTTATCATGCTTATTATAATTATCAATAGTATTTCGGACGCTAATTATCTTCATAGAAATTGCTTCTAAGGAGTGTGAAAGTGTTAATGCTGTAAGTAGGTACCTAACCTAACCAGAGAGATTATGTATACAGTAAGTGTATTGTTTTTGGCAACATTGTACACTGCGACAGTTTTCATTTTAGGTATCTACAACTTTTTGCAGCCGCCTTACTCTACTTTCACTGTTATGTAGGTAAAATGTTCGCTTAATATTGCCTTTAATTTACTTTCCGACTTGTCTTCAATACTTTTAGGACAAATTACTTTTTATTTTACATTACCAAGGTTTAACAGGTTGATTAACGCTAAACTGAAATAACGTTTGATTTGTAAATTTTAATACAGACTAGTTTAACCCATGTAGGTACCAGGTACATAAAATATCACGACACTGTTTAAAAAATCACAGCCTTATAAAGAAACCAACAGACATCATAGTTTTATCTCTTCAAGAGTGCCCCAAGTATATCCACTTTTGACTTTGACCGGCAAAGGCACTTTTAACTTGACAGTTCCTTCCATGACGTCTTTTAAAATTCGACTGAAATCTTCTTTATGTTCTTCAGAAACTTCGTAAATAAGTTCATCATGCATCTGAAGTAAAAGTCTGGGTTTGTATTCAAGAGAATTTGTTCTGTCGTCTATAGCACACATGGCTGCTTTTGCTATGTCTGCTGCGGACCCTTGGATGGTTGTGTTGACTGCTTGCCTTTCTGCTGCACCTGAGAAAATTGCTTTGGTAAATAAACAAAATAATCGACACCATCCATATTTAAAATACCTATTGTTCACTTTGACTTATCAAAAAAAGGCTTAACCTTTTGATATTAGTGATCTCATTAATTTTATCTAAAAAGTTTTCAAAGCCGGAGGTGGTCGCAGGTTCATCGTGTTAGATAATGACAATCTCACGCAATCTTTGATGCCCAATTGTCATTTTTTTAAGCAAACCATCAAAGTAAGATTGTATACCTACTAGTATATATTATTATACAGAATAGTTTTTTGAGAAGGGCGGTGATGGACAAGTCTGAAACCACGCGAGTTACACAAAAGTCGTAAAAGGAGTCATGCCCTCGATTATGCCCTAGATTATGCTCGATGCTCTAGATCATGCTTTTTTTCCGCGTGGTTTCGGACTCGTCTATCACCGCCTTTCTCAAAAAACCACCCTGTATAAAAAAGAGCTACCAAAGAAAGAGCTTCTGTCGAATTCTCAACGGTCCCTTCTAATATTCCCCAGTAATTCTATTAAATTTACTGAAAATCTATAAGGAAGTAACTTACTCCGTAAAATTGCAACCTTGTTATTTATATCAGGTAAATTTCTCATCCGGTTCATCAGTGTTTTTACATAACTCTTCTTCCTGCATTCTTCAATAACGCTATGCGTATATTTTTTCACATCCGGAAACGTCATGTAGAAAGAATCCATAAAAAAGGCCGCCTCTATTTCGGTGACGTCAAGATGTAGTGCCAAGGTTTTGTTTCCCATCCCGTACAGTATGCCATAGCATAATTGCTTTGCTTTTTGTCGAAGGTCATCGTCTACCTAACAAATATATCATTTATTTAGAACAGCCTAGCGATATGCCAAGCATATACGTTTTTTTAAATTCAAGCAACTTTCCTCAACGCTTAGGGTAGTAAATAGGGCCTATTCTTCTTCTTCTTTTATTATATAGCTTTTCAGCGGCTTAGGGCCTATTCATTTACCTCAGCTAGTTTTTTTTTTAATTGTGGCATGTGTCCGTTAAATTGTCCGAAATTTTGCCAATGACAAGTGTAATAAGTAGATAGTTTTTAATCAAGTCGAGTTAGTAAAAAAAAGTAAAATCGTTGTTGACTTCCTTGAAGAAAAATCTTATTCTTCAAAACCCAAGGAAAACATTTTGGTCAAATCAGGATGGCAATTGATGAAATAGTCACGTTTTTTCCGAAGATGACAGAAAATGAAGTTCCAGTTATAGTTTTACAGTCGTGTTTCAGCAAAACTGACGTGACATAAAGCGGAATTTCTAAATGTTTGATAGGATATTATGACAGTAGGCGACCCTAAATTATATGATATCAAAATCACATCAAGCAATAGCAAGAAACTTGGATATATACGTCCTTGGCAAGAAGGACAATTGCGTAACTTTGATAAATAAAAGTGGTTTCGTGGGTAAACTTCCCAGCGATGTTTTGAATTATTTTATCAACAAAATATGAATTAAATTCAATTTCTGGTTCTAATAAACTCGAAGTAACGTTGAAATAATTACACAATGTTTTGTCTTTTGTATTGACATGAAGTTTCATATTAGATCGAGAGAGACAAAACCAAACACGGCGTAACTTTCGGCTTACGTTTTTCAGGAGTTTATTAGTAGAAGGATAAGTGTTAGAATTGATAACACTTTTTATAGCTCCAACAAATAGTTCACCTACATACTTACTATTATAAGTATATTATTTTTACACAACATAATTTGGCCCCAAACCACTCCAAACTAAGCACAGCTTGTACTATTGTACTTATACAAGTTATTTTGTAAATACATACTAGGACTACAATGTAACACCTAGACAGAGAACAAACTCTATGTTCACCACACAGATGTTTCACCTCCGTGGGAATCGAACCCACAACCGGCAGTACAGAAGGCAGAACTACTAACTGAGTTGTGAGTAAATATGTAACGAATAATAGATTACCATTTCCTCTGACACATTGCTCCAAGAAGCGGCAATAGACTTAAACACATCCACATTGCTCTTCATGATTCGCAACAGAACCGCATCTTCGCTAAAATGCGTAAGTACTCTCATCTCCAACTGACAATAATCTGCAGAAACCATCGCATACCCCTCGCTGGCTTTGAATATGTTCCTGCAGTTGAATTCTATGAATTGGGAATGTTCTTGAGATACTTCTAAGTATTCAGAGGGTATAGCAAAAGTTCTGGGTACGTTTTGTAAGTTTGGCTCGTGCATGCTGACACGACCCGTGCATGTGTGCATTGTGTATGTTGGATTTATTCTATGGAACATAGTATAATATTAGTAGGGTAGCTAAACTAAGAAATATTATAAGTAACCATAGGTTGGGCCACAGCTATAGGCAATATATGCTATAGTATAAACGAGCAGTACACTGGGCTTTTGTATAATCTAACTGAAGCAATTTGTAAATATAGTTGCTTATATTTATGCTTCTGTGGTGACATAGTTTATGTAAGCGTACGCGAGTAAATCGCGTCCGGCATATCATCAAGTTTCTCATATCATCCGGCATATCATCAGATTGGATTGTCGACCTAACAACCAGAATTTGACTAGAAAACTCGCCAGAGTTGCGCGTGTTGCAACAAACTGACCCTTGTTAGATGATATGCAGAAACATAATGTAAATAAATAAATAAATATTTGTGGACATTTTTACACAACATCATCTAGCCCCAAACTAAGCATAGCTTGTACTATGGGAACCAGATGACTGATATAATACTTATATACTTTATTTTTTTGTAAATACATACTTAGATACAATATAACACCCAGACACAGAACAAACATCTATATTCATCACACAAATGTTTGTTCTCGGTGGGAATCGAACCCACCACCTACAGCACAGAAAGCAGGGTTACTACGAACTGAGCTGTGACGGCTGTTAATGTAGTTCATAATATATCATAGAATTAATAACTTTGATTGTAATATCTTACTTGATCTTGTTACTACCATCTTGGTAAATATGCGCTTTCTCTGTGAGCGGGTATAGAGTTTTTGTCAGAATACAGTTAAGTTTCCTCCAATATATAACAACACTTGATAGTGGGCTGTTGTGACATGTTAGTACGCTCTTTTTGGTACTAACCTTCTTAACATTATTGATCCCAAGAGCCTGAAATTTTAAAACGTTACTGAAAACCTATAACTTAACGACCAGTATTTGTTATTATTTAATTTATTTTTGTAAATGCATACTTAAAATTCAATATAACACCTAGACAGAGAACAAACATCTACGTTCAACGTTTGTCCTCAGTGGGGATCGAACCCACCACCTACAGCGCAGAAGGCAGGACTACTAATACGAACTGAGCTGTGATGGCGCTGTCAAAAATAAACATCTTTATGTATAGCTTAGGTAAAAGATAAACTAAACGATTCTAAAATAACTAAAAGAAATAAAACTGGTGCATGATGTTTTCTTTGAAGAATGATTACGATAGATAACTAGACATAGGAAGTTTTTTCAAAAATCACGCTCTTTGCTCTTTGTCTTACCTTCGCGACACATTTGGAAGAGTTGAGATTAAGGTGGTAGCCCGCCAGTTTGTTAGCTCTCTTTTGTAATATGTCTATCGAGCGATTCACGCCAGTCAGCATTTGGGACGCAAGAGCCCTGTCAACGGTAATCCCCTGGTATTCAGATTTGGCCAGTATTGTTGCTATTTGGTGCTCGGCATCTGTATGAAATATTGGTATAGCGCGCGTTGGAGTTTGTCTAGTCGTTAATAGATCAACAAGTCAATAGTCAATATTTTATAACACTACTATAAACGGATATTAAATAAACTATACTCATAGTTCCAGTATAAGCCCATAAGTAAATAAAAGTAAAGTTTATTACAATATCTATGGGAAAGCGCTGGTCCCATTTATACTGAGTCCTTCTTTCTTTTCTTATACAAAAGAGCCATTTCTTTTATTTTTCTTCAGTTTTAAGTTTTCGCTTTTTTGCTTCAGAACGTATGTTAAGCTTAGCTTTCTAAATAAAAATAGCAAAGACGTGATAATTTCAAATTGGATACCATAACTGCCATGAGTTAAAACTGTATTTATAAGTAGCTTAGAATGTATGACAAAAAGTTTTAAGGTGTGCATTTTACTGCTGTAGTCATCACGCTTGACAGGTGGTGACCGCAGTGTTGGTGGTATACGCTCAGAAGATACTGCTGTCCATCCCTTGATCTATTCTGATAGTCGCTTCTTACTAGATCCACATAAAGTTATGAAATGGTTATGGTAAGAGCTATGCCGAGTCTAAATGTTAGATTCCGTAGTGACAATCACGAACCAGAACATGAAGCTTAACGCATAGTAAAGATCGTGTTCAAAATCGTTCTTTCTGAAAATGCATGCAATTCTTCAGTCTGATGATGAGGCGTCACACATATTGCTTAAAGTATCATGGATGAATCAATCAGTTTAAGGTTTATTTAAAACTAGCGGCTGCTCGCAGCTTCGCCCGCGTGGCAGTTTTTTTTCCGTTCCCGTTATTTTTTCGGGATAAAAGTAGCCTATATGTTAATCCAAATTATAATCTATGTTTATTCTTAATTTCATCTAAATCGGTCTACTGGTTAGAGCGTGAAAGAGTAACAAACATCCATCCATCCATCCATCCATCCATACTTACAAACTTTCGTGTTTATAATATTATACTAGGATTACAAGTTTTACAGCTTACCGATAACAGTCTGCTTCAATTCAAAATAACTGAGAAGTTTATTAGCCTGTCGTTCAGCAACCATTGACACACACCAAGCTCGTATACATAGTTCGGCGCACAAGTCCAAATCTCTAAGTTTTTTTATTATCCCGTCCACTTTTATAGTAGCCGTTGACAAGTTTACTCCACAGTACTTTTGCATCTACAAAATTAATGCGCGGTTTTAAACTTACCTAGTGAGGGCATCCAAAATTAGGTGTATGTATACCTAACAACATACTGTAGGTACTGTAGGTGTTAATAATTCTTTATGAACACGTCCACTGACTACGTTCCCTAATTGGTATTGCACTCGATCGCTTTGAGACGTAAAGGTGTTGAGACACAGACATAAGCATTTTGTGGCAGAAATTGCACCGGCACCCCTGCTTACGGCATCACTGCTTGGCGGAGATTGAATAAAAATGTTCACTTACCAAATATTCAATACTTCGGATGTTTTCATCGCTATCCATCAACCATTCAACTATGCTTACATCGGTAGATCCTCTGGGTAGTTGAACATCTAGCGCCCTTTTCAACTGTACGAAGTTTTTTTTAAGCAAATGTATATTTATGACTTTCTTGCTTTCCAAAAGAGTATTTATAATATTATTGTTCTTTTCGAGTACTGTTTGATCCACATAAATACATTCATTACTACCCAAGTATAAGGCCATTCCAAGAAATGCATTGTCTTCCGTTTTTTGCTTATGAACGTTGAGGATATCACTGCCAATTTCTGATTTGGCTGTAAAGACTTGTTTGAATTTTAGATAAACAGAAGCGGTTGGAGTTGATTGTAAGACGTGCATAAGGTCATTGCCTTCTATCGATACACAATTTATTTTGTAACAATTAACAGATATCATCGACTTTACTAGCGTCAGCTGTTCAGGTTTTAAAAAGTTATGAACTTGAGACACTACATCTACTTTTTTCTTCTTTGGTTGATGTTTCAGCTCATTGTTATCTTCACGTCGACGTTTACTATACGGCGATTTAAAGTCTTTAATAGTTTTAATATATTCTTGAGAGCACAAAACTTCATTATCCTTTGATAAGTTTAAGCATGGTTTAGGATCGCTGTCGTTTTCATCTTCTTCTTCGAATATTAATTTAAGATCTATATCTCCTTCTGATTCATTAAGCGATGACCCGAAAGCATTTAATATTGAATTGTTTGTGTTCGCCAAATCAGCTGTTGTTTCTGGCTTAGCTGGGACTGAAGCATTTCTGTTATCTAGCAATCTGCTTGGAATCAAATCTAGTGGCAAACTCTCTTCAAAAAAACTTGAATTATCTCCATCGGTTGAAAATAAGCTTACGTCTTTGTTAGATATAGCATCTTCAATTTTAATTTCTTCTTTATCAATTTCATTTTCCGAAGCGGCACTTTTATCTGTGTCTCCAAAACTTATGTTTGGGGAGAAGTATTTCTCTGATGTACGAAGTTTTGTAATGTTTCCTAGCACCGCCTCTGTAAAATTTAAAGAATCCCAAACTAGTTCGTCTTTTATTCCGGTAGATGCATTGTTAATATTATCGGGTGTGCTAGTTTGCGGGCCATGAGAAGTTGAATGAGTAACTAATTCGGTTTTAATAGTAGATGGATTAACAAGTATGGACTCATGAAAGTGGGGATCGTAAAGTGGGGAATATGTTTCTTCTTTAACAGCCACCGTTTGATTCTTTATGGCATCTATGTTACAAATATTAGCATTGATGTATACATCTTCAGCACTGATATCAAGTAAATCGAGTGATATTCTAGATGATTTGTGTCCTGATTTGGAAACCAGCTTGGGTTCGTGTTCAGTATCAATTATTTTTTTATCGTTTTCATGCGACATATCACTACCTTTACCAGATCGCTCTTGTTTAGTTTTGTGTACGGTATTATTTTTGCTAGACTCATCTTCCAACTCGGTAACGTCTTTATTAGTCTTAGTGGTTTCATAAATATCATGATTAACATTGCTAGTGCTCCCATTTGGCGTAGCAATAGTAGACGAATTGGAACTCCATTTTATATTCTTTACGCCAATTTCGTTTTCTAAATGTTTTCTGGCCTCTATTATTAGGTTTTGAGCAGCTTCTTTAGCCGTCATGCCGCAACAACCTGTGATCCATATGGACTTTATTTTGTTTCGCTTTTTCATATCATGGGAATCATCCATATCTCTTTCTTTCTCACTCTGAAACGGCACAGCTTTATGTAGAATATTTTCTACAGCATTTTCGTCAGCAGAGGCGATGCTCGTAACTGATTCCAAGCCTGAATCGAAAAGAGCTCGAGCCCGCACTCCGTTCAAAGAAGGCAACTTCATTAATTCTAGCAACTCTGAATGAATACCAAAATGTAACCTATCCTGAAATTGCGATATTAGTATTTCCATGTTTTTCCAGCCTAGTTGACGACAAAAAGCAGTGACCATTCCTAAAAAAATATATGTAGTAATTTAACACAAGAAATCCTGAATGACTGGCCTGCTCATTGCTTAGTTGGGTATTACTCCCAAAAATTTGTATAATAAACATTATATTAAAATATTTACCAGCAAATGTTGCAGCAGCTTGTTGAAGGCTTTGCAAGAAACCCCGTGCGCACTGGAACTTTGTTGCCACTTCAGATAGAGGCACTTCGTTAACCAGGTCTTGAAGGGCAAGAGCTGTATAAAACCTGGATGAAATTATATTTTCATAGAATGATGACAGAAGAAATCTTTCAAAAAAACCTTAAGTTTTACAAGTCAGGATACATACACCGCGTGTAAATAAGACCACTTCCGAATACTCCAGGAAAGTGTAAAATAACAACAACAACAAGATCTTAAGCCACTTGGCTTACAGTCAAATACATTTTACAGTAATGCGATTTTTTATCAAAATTTCTATTAATCAACCAGCGATCGTTCAGCGGTCAATGACTGCGCGGTGGCGGCGACAGCGAGATCAACATACCGGTCAGATGATCACGATTTCCTTTAGATTGCTGTTTTTTTTTATGTTTTTACACGTTTTTATATCAGGTCATTTGGTACTTATGTTTTGTAATGTATTGTCAATATTGATGCTGAAAACACGGTAAAAACGGTTTTTTTTTCGCGTTTTTAATTTTTTTTTCGTAAGTAATCTTATTACACCCGGTAAAGGTATATAATAGGTACTTTGCCTAGTCAAAGTCAAAATGTGTTTATAACAATCACATCGCCCAGATCACTTTAAAAATGACTGGCTATGTGAATCTAGGTACCAGTACCACACAGTCAAGCCAAGTAGTAGATACAACACATTCAGCACTATGTACATTGTATGTAGGTATATAGGTTAATGTGTCTTATGAGTCCCTGTGTTATGTACTTATTACATTACCTAGGTACTTATTACATTAGGAAGATCGGCACCTCACAATAGCTGATAAGGTACAACATGTAATCTTACCTTTTATGAAAATTTAAAATGTTTTGAGCATTAGTTAATTTATTGACACCTCTTAAGCAGCGGATGATAAAACTCTCTTTCACACCAACTAACTCTCCAACTCTCTTCATAGCTTTTGTCAGAGATTCCCATAACGTCAACAAATGAAGCCAGTCTATGTCACCCCATTGGCTACTGACACTGTATGGAGTAACCAGATATATCAAATGCAAATCAGTCTCCAAGACTAAGCACTGACGAGCCTTTTGAAGCTCCAAAAATAATGATAAACCATCATTTGGTGCCATAGATGCAGAGAGGCAAGCCTTTCCCAAAGGAGTAGCAACATATTGAATTTCTTCTTCAACATCTTGAACCCTTACTAGTTCAAAATTCTTTAACTCTTCTAGAGTGTTTTCCAAAAGATTGTTTTGTGAAGAAGATAAGTTTTGCTGTGCAAATAGTAAAGTACATTTTGAATACAAATCAAGCTCTGATTTGGTACACAGCACTTGACTAGCTATCATTTCTAATACTGCTCTCATATATTTATCAGCTGTTTCAATACAGCTCTTTACTGGGTCCAAAGCTCCAATCATGAGCTCAAATCCAATTTTCTTTTCATTTTCTGTGCAAATTAAAATACTTTCTCCTTTAGTGTCTTTTCCCATACGTCCAGCCCTTCCTATCATTTGCTTGTATGTTAAAATATTTAAGGGCTCTCTCATGAAGACTGGTGTTCTGATTATCACCTTTCTAGCTGGCAAGTTTACACCAGAGCTAAGTGTAGATGTTGCCACTAAAACTCGTATTGCTCCAGACTTAAAAGCACCTTCAATTATGTCTCTTTCATCAAATGTGAGGCCTGCATGGTGGTATGCAACCCCAAAAGATATTGTCCGTTTCAATACTTGATCCAGGCCTACAGGGCAGTTTTGCAGTTGCTCCAAAACTTCTGCAATGCTATCAGTTTTCAACTGATTCCTTAACACACAGCCAAAATCACATTGTTGGCGACCCATGTTATAAAATGATGAAGCTATTGTTTGAGCTAAATTTTCACATCTATTCTTAGTCATGCAAAATACCAATACTGAACAACTGTCTTTTATAGTTTCCAGGCAAATGTTTAATATACTATCACTATCATTTGAACTTTTAGGTACGTCTAGTGATCTCACACATATTCCATCTTTGTTGTAAAACTTATTTCCAACCAAGCAGAGTTCATCTAGTGGTATAGGTCTAAATTGTGTTATGAACAACTCTGCGCTTAACCAGTTTGCCAAAATGTCTAGATTGGGGAGTGTTGCAGACATGCCAATAATTTGTATTTGTACGTTAGCTGAATTTGATGAAACATATTTAATTTTAGTTAGTAAAAGCTCTAAAATATAGCCTCTGTGAGGATCTCCAAGCAAGTGCAATTCATCAACAATAACAGCTCCTAACTCTGATATGTTTCCATCATCAAGCAACCTATTTATTAAACTGTTTGCCTTTTCTATTGTACAAATAGCAACATGAACAGCTTGTAATCCACCTGGAGGTGACTGAGACCCCATGAAGCCTTCCACCCTGATTCCAGAGCTTGATAAAATGTCTTGCAAGTAAAACATTTTCTCCCTCACTATAGATACAAAGGGCAAAGTTACAATTACCTTCTTCTGTCGTTCAAGAATTGTTTTGATTGTCAATATCTCAGCAACAAGAGTTTTTCCAGCAGATGTAGGTGCAGAATAAACTAAATTACTGCAATCAAGAAGGACCTTTGAATTAGCCAAGCAAGTCACTTGCCAGTCAAACATTTCGGTTATGCCTCTCTGCTCATATTTCCGCGTTATTTCTACCGGTAATCCCCAATTTTTCAAGTTCTTACTCACTATGTTTTTAGATAAATGTTTAACTCGAGATGGTATGGTGGCTTTATCCGTGTTTGTTTGTGAAGCTGTACAATTGTTTATTTTCGTGCCAGTAAAGCTTTCTGATCTTCTTAGTTTATCATAGTCATCGACAACATATTGTTTTACAGCTTGCAGTGAACTTTGCAAGTTTTTTTGTGAAGCTGTACTTTTGTTTATTTTCGTGCCAGTAAAGCTTTCTGATCTTTTTTTTTTATCATATTCATCGACAACGAATTGTTTTACAACTTGCAGTGAACTTTGCAAAACAAAAGAATTATCAAAGCAGTTATCCAAGAAACCGACATGCTCAGCCAGAATTTGGGAATCTATAACTTCATTAGTAGCTTTTGCCATTTTCACAATTTCTTTTAGAACAAATCCTACAAAACTTTAGTCAGTCCACGGCAAAGGTTCTATAAAAAATAGCAAAAACTTGAATTCACAACAATCATCACATCAAACAAAATAATATAACAAAAACAAACGAGTACATTTATTGTACGTCCAGTTAATACTCAGCACATTAATGTGCACCTAATAATTCATATCCGTTTTTGGCCACTTTTCGTTTTTTCTGATAGATGTGTGTTTAAGGCGACGCGGTCGTGTGATCAGCACCTGTTTATTATGTTAAAACAACATATTCATGTATTTTTTTAAATTGAATATTACATTTAAAAGGACCATCTATATTTCGGAGCGACCAGAAACACTCTTGATTCCATTGAGTTTGATAAAAGTTTACACAAAGTTTTACTAAAATCTCTGGCCTACCGACTACACCGAGGGTGATTTATTCGATTGTTAATCGAGATATTCCAACGATTTTTCTGTTCATGTGTTCCTTAAAAGATACGTAATCGTGTGCCGGAGTAATTTTTTTGTTAGCTAGCTTACTTTTTTATAAAAATAGTAGATAGCCTAAAATATAAATACGCGAGACGTACCTATACAAGCTCAGTAGCGCTTTGGCGCTTCAGGAGGCAGGGTCCACGTCAAAAGTCGTTCCGAGCAACTATACATTATTCTGTGGCTCGTTTGACAGTGATAATCACATAGTTACTATAGGTGTCATTTATTTGTCACAGTCAATACAAATACAACAAGACACAGTGTAACGAAATTACGGTTGGGTCATAAAATATCAACATCATCGTGTGGAAGAAGTCCATTAGTCTTAGGCGTTCTTTATCATAAGATACAAGCGATCGTCGGTTCCAAGGTTTGATCACATCAATCCTTGAATAATGTACTAGCGAAACACGTGTGACTCCGTCCGCGTGACGTTATTTTCATATGAACTTCAATCCCTGCTGTACCCCGTGTAGGAGTTAAATTTCAGGAATTTATTTCTTAGTCTCTTAGTTCCTTGGTCTTTTCACCCAATAAGACAAATATACCCAAAAATTTCAATTCTCTTCGACCAGTGTTTTAGGCTGCACGTTGTCTTATGTTCGTCAGTTAGTCAGGATGAAGATTATTACTAAGTAGTGGTTCTATGAGTAGTAGTAGAGCTCTTTGTGAAGGGCTCGTCCGGGGCAGTACTACTACCTATTTCTGTTGCCAAGCAGCTTGCTGTGTTCCATTTTGAAGGGTGTTGGTGCCGGTGTAGTTACAGGCACATGAGGCTTAACACCTGTATGCCTCAGGTTGAGGGACGCTGAGTAGTGCATCGTAGGTGACGTTCCTAACGAGCGTGGCCTACGAGGCAATGCTTTGTTATAGGTGATGGTAACCATTTAACATCAGGTGGGCCATCTGCTTGCTCCATCAAAAAAGCAGTAGGTATAAATCGAAAAATGCGACCTGTAGGCGAAAACAGACCGACTGGCACACGGACAAATGCATTTTTTTACTAATCTCGAAACTAAGACGCTTCGCTCGCTTGATCAATAATTGGTATATATTTATACTGGCTGTATAAGGTTACCAAGTAACTATGCCCCTTGTTGTCAAAATGTCAAATTCATATAATTTTTGAATCTATCTGAACTCATTACTGTTCATCGAAGCTAAAATTGACATAAAACTTGCACCAGTATAGATAAGGTTGAGATTTCTCTAACACCCCCATTTACTAGTGTTTTCGCTTAGATAACAATCGAATACAGTCGCGAGTTGTATTCTAAGTATGTGTTTACAATAAAAAGTACATAAGTTTTCTGTCAGCTAGTTTAGTACGGTGATAAGCACTCCAAAGGCGATAGGGCACTTTATTCCATCTACTTTTCTTAGTTGTTCCGTAAACATAATAATCTTATACCTTCCTTTGCAATCTGACACTGCCGATAATTTTTTTAGATCTGTTTTCTATCCAATCTAACCAAAAAAACAAAATTTTTAATGAACACCTATTTTGAGTTAGTGTTGAGATTTGTCTTGGAATACGAGCGTTGGTTTCAATTTGACATTTTAGATTGACAGAACATTGTCCAAAAAGTTCAGTTTGTGTAAGTGTGTACAATACTCTGTGGTACAATATTTCATAATACTTATGTAAAGATAAAATTTAATTTATCCATATTTTCAATATAAATCTATATACATAAAAATTAATTGATGTTTGTTAGTCTTACAAAAACTCGAGAACGACTGAACCGATTTGCCTAGTTTTTGATTTAAAGTATATGTAGAAGTCCAAAAAAGATTTAAAAGGTGAGAATAGTATTTTATATATTATTTTAAAGTTTTACTATTACCATCATCACCCTGAAGACATAATCCACTGCAGAAAGACCAATGGGGGTTTTGAATTTTTTTTTTTGCGGTAATTGAAAGGTCATATATGTTTTATTTATTTTACAATAATTCAAAAGTTATTTCAAAATAAAAATATTTTTTGAATCCAGTACCGAAAACACGCCGGCAGCTCCCGAACAAACCCGAGCGGTTTTCACTCATTGCAATAGCCGCGCACGCTGTACTGTTATTAGATAGCTATAACATAATGACGTCACTATGTAACAACAACTATGGTGATCAATCATGGCGCGTTTATAGTCACGTGATTTTTTTCTAAATTTTATCAATTTTTAATTGTCTATTATTAGTTTTTTTTTTTAAGTTTTTTGCATTAAATATCAATATTATTAATAATAATGTATTAAAATACATTAAAAAAAACATTTTTTTTTTCAAAACCCCAATTGTGAAACTTTTTATCCTCCGACTTCCCGTGATCCTAGCAAAGTATCGGATGGAAGAGCGTCCTACGCTTCGTCTTCCTGTTCATGGCCGACAATCGAGAGTCGAGAGCCTTTATTCATCTGTAGTTTGCGGTTCTACGAGCTATGTCTGTCTGTTGCCACTTCAACTTGCTGATTGTGAGAGCTATGTCGGTGATCGTGGTTATTTTTCAGATTTGTTTATTTCTTATTCAAACCTATTGTAAGTTAAATTGTTGCTTTAGTTGTGGACACTCTCCGATTAAGCACATGAAACCCAAGTATAAATAACTAATAAAACTATACTCTTCCATATTTAATAATTAGGTTCCAGTCAGCATACGTATATGTATATACATATATGTAATTACAGGCACATGAGGCTAAACACCCGTATGCCTCAGGTTGATGGACGCAGAGCAGTGTATTGTAGGGCACGTTCCTTACTAACGTGACCTACAAGACAATGCTTTGTTATAGGCTATGATAACCACTTAACATCAGGTGGGCCATATGCTTGATCCATCAGCAAATTGTATACATAAAAAAAAACAAACGAAAACTAAAATATGTATCAGATATTTTTCAATAACATACACAGGAGTGCATTATTGAAAACCTTACGTATTTTTGACATCTCTAAAACTATGATTCTGATTCCCGTTCTGGAAGATGTTCTATAATCTGTGACATTTATTTTATCATATTACTTTCTTATATTTCATTTTCCAAGTGAAAATTTCAGTCATGTAGGTACATTAAATACATAGTGACATAAGTCAAACTTCAAGTCGATATACCACAGAAGATGTATTATTACCTGCTTTTATATTGTGAATTCTAACAACAATGTAAGAAAACATATTTTAGTAAACAAAATTATTGTTTATCGACTTTTACGAATGACGTGTGCATTCGCATCGAAAGTCAGAACCGCCGAAGTGATTTTGGTAGTGTTTGTCCACCGTCACGGAGAGAGAGAGAAAAAAGTTCATTTCACCTAATAATAATCCTACAAATCTTTATCAATGCCAACATTATAAAATATTATAAGAAAGCTGTACAGTCATATTCCGAAGCACAAAAACTCCTAATTTGGTTCAAATTCTTCAATTTGAGTTCAATTCGAATACCGACTTTTAGACACGTTTGAAAAGTTGATTCTGAATGGTTTGTCACTGACGTAATTTTTTAAATATGCTTCAGTCTAGAAGTAATTATCCAACATGAACTTCTTACAGTAAAATAAACGTTACCTTGTAATAAACTGAAATCAAACTCTCACTCACTCACCCATTACTCATGGTTCGGATCCGAATCGGATCACCCGATCCACGTGATCCTTAAAGACACGACAAAATATTGGACCGGAACTGGACAAAATAATATAGCGTACCAGAATATGAACCGGATGTGACGTAGCATAGCGCACAATTCAAGCACAGAATAAGTAATACTTAGTATCAAATACGTGAATTTCCAACTTACGTCAGGCAATGCCATCTCTGTTTTGAATTTGTTAAACTTTCGAACCTGTTTTTGACACAATTCTCTGAATGGGTAGGACCTTAAACGGCATGTTAATTCGAAGCTACTAGTACATGAGCGAGTTCAACTGCTGTGCCACCGAAGCACTGGATGTGCTGTGTCGTGTCGTATATGATTTGTTCGAAGTTTCTGCTTTCGTCTAGATGCAACTAATGGGTAAAGTTTTGAATTAGTGTAGACACAGAAAAGATAATACTATATTAGTAGTAGATAAGTCAAACAATATTTTTTTCTAGGCAGAACGCTTACTTCGCTGACTCGCCTCGTGTGTTTTTTATTTTCTAACATAACCTAGCCTATCTGAGTTGGATCTGCCTTAAAAAGCGAATGCGAAAAGATAAGACCGCTAATTTGTGGTTTCGAAATAAGGCTGTACAATAACACATGAAAATAAAACATGGCATGTTATTGTACATAATCAAATCCAGTGGCATCTTCGGTGCGTAGCTTACCATACCAACCGGCACCGCAACGAATAAGCCCCGCCCCTTATGGAACAAAGCTAGAATTCTCTATATTATAGAGAAAAATACCACCGAAATTACACAGCGAGCATTCACCGATACTGCTTGCTGCTTGGCTCCCAGTGAAACTTGGATGTCGATACGATACGTTTTACTATTTAAAAATAACTTGATATGCGCCCGTCACGTTTTGAGGGAACATATCTTTTTCATTTTACTTAGTGGCCTATTTACGTAATAAATAATGGCCAACAATTGGGTCAGTAACAATAATATGCCACATAAGTACTCACCTTAGATATTTTATATGATCTAAGGTACTCACCTAAGTAACTTTCTTATTGCAAGCTTTTACATATAAATTTACATAGGCAATACAGTTTTCATGAGCTGTTTTTTAGTGGATATGGTGATCGGTGCTGTAGGTAGCTATTACATAGACAGTACAACAGTTTTCATCATAGATAAATATTTTATTTCCATAAGAGGCCTGAACATCACAGCAAGGGACCAGATTAGTACCAAAAGCCCTAAGATTACCCAAAATTTTATTTTGTCGCGTTAGTGGTCATCATAATAATATCTTCTTCGATTTTGCTTCTTTACCTTCTGTGAGAGCTCGGGATTCATGAATAAACGAAGCATATGTTATACCCTGGAAGCAGACAGAGTTATCTATACAAATAAATAAAATTGAAGTGTCTGTTTGTAATATTAAAATAACCGCTTTTTACTACATGCATATGAATGTTTAAATAAATAAAATAAATAAATAATGCCGGACGATCCACACAGCATCATCTAGCCCCAAGCTAAGCAGAGCTTGTGTTATGGGTACTAGATGACTGATATACTTAATACAATATTATATTACATACATAGATATTTTTTATTATACATAGAAAATACCCAGAACACCCGGAATAAATATTTGCAGATCGTACAAACATTTATCCCAAGGCGGGAATCGAACCCGCAACCTCTGCGTCCCAGGCGGACATTCGCCCACCGCGCCACATCGGCCGTCACGTCGGTCGGGGGGTCGGTCGGTTTTGTATATGCGATACATATTCCAAAAAAGGCATTTTTTAAAATTTTTGTCTGTCTGTCTGTCTGTCTGTCTGTCTGTCCATTTGTTCCGGGTAATCTCTGAAACGGCTGGACCGATTTCGACGGGACTTTCACTGGCAGATAGCTGATGTAACAAGGAGTAACTTAGGCTACTTTTTATCCCGAAAAAATAACGGGAACGGGAAAAAACTGCCACGCGGGCGATACTACAAACGACCGCTATTTTATGCCGTATTAACGCCATCTGTTGGCAACATCGAGTACTACTTAGTTAAGATTTGTAAGTAAAAATGTTTACCGCCCAACGAAGTGGGCACGGGTCAGCTAGTTTTAAATAAATGAGAGACTGACTGGTTTAACGTTTTTTCTCTATTAATTCTGAGGGCGGATTCTGAGTTTTTTACGTTTTGCGGATACCGGATTTCGGTTTGCGAGCTCGAATTATTTGTATTTTGTACTCTAGTGCCCCCATATGCCGCTAGGGGCGCTTATCGTATCTCCATACCAAAAATTCGAGGTCCCAAACTGGAATCCGGTATCCGGAAAACGAAGAAACCTCCGCATACGCCCTCTGATAGAATATGTAGGTACCTACCTCTATATTTATAAGGACTTGTTGATGATGTTGGATTATAAGAAATTATTTTATTCAAATCCCTCTTCCAAAACTGAAGAATTATATCTTTATAATTGACGACCGATGTCGCCACATCGGTGGGCGAATGTCGACGTAGGACGTAGAAGGTTGCGGGTTCGATTCCCGCCTTGGGATGAATGTTTGTACGATCTGCAAATAATTATTCCGGGTGTTCTGGGTATTTTCGATGCCTAATAATAAATATTTATGTATGTAATGTATTGTATTAAGTATATCAGTCATCTAGTACCCATAACACAAGCTCTGCTTAGCTTGGGGCTAGATAATGCAATGTGGATTGTCCAGCATTATTATTATTATTATCAGCACTCTTTTACCATGCATAAAACTAGCATAAAACAAACAATTGCCCCAACAAGCCACCAACAAATTAAGTCAACAGAGAAAGTAAATAAAGTACCCAACCAACCTGCTGCAAAGCTGCTCTGATGAATCCATCATTGGCTGATACAGTCAAGGCCTTTATTCTATGTCCAAAGTTAAAAATTATTTTTGATCTGAGTCGAACATGTCCTCTAACCGTAAGACTGTCCCTTAGACTATCATCAGTCCCTAAAATTTAAGAAAACAATTTAATAAAAAGAAATAGCATCACGACTTTAACCCTCTAGCATGGTAGATATCCCCTCCAATCTCTTAGTACCAAGTACCTACTCGAGATTATTCGAGGATGTCAAAGGAGGGTAGTCAGAGGTACGTCCAGATAGTACATATCCACATTTTGCAGTAGTTAGTATTGCATTATAAAATTTAAGAGAAATAAAATATATGGTTAAGGGGAAAAATATGTATTCCATGAAAGTACCTACTGATTAACCCACCTGCATAGTTGTCTGGGTATATTTCTACCATTTGTTTAAGTTCTGCCGTTCTTTTAATTTCTTGGGGGCCTCCTAATGTATTCACAATTTTTTCAAAATCATCCCAAGCAGTCTTGCAGCAAACTAAAGTCTTTCCTGATGGATTAAAGCTATTATTAGTATATAGTGTATACAAAAAGAAACAAATCTTAAAATAAATGTCATCGTTAATCATTACCTCTCGCTCACACACTATTAGCGGCACCATTGTCAATAAGCGTCTCTTTTTTTATTTAACCAGACGGCCAAGCACGAATGATTTCGTAATATAGGTAGACGTACCGTACCAACATCCGAGTTACACTGTACAGCAATTAGATAACACTCCACAGTTGAGTTATAGTTGGCGCGCAATGTAATTCAAATGTCAACACGATAGTTTACGCCACGAATGTTAAAGCTAGGACAAAGATTCTTATAAATATTGGTATAGATAGAGGTACAGGATGCTTTTTTGAGAAGGGTGGTGGTGATAGACAAGTCTGAAACTACGCAAGTTAAAGAGATGTCGTGAAAAGAGAAATGCCTCCAATTTATAAGAAAACAACGAATATTAAATTTTTTACTTTTGATGGAAGTTTGAAAAAGTTTTCTAAGTAAAAAAATAAAATAGGTAGTGAAAATTTGCTATTTCTTTTCATTATTAGTAATACTTTTGTTTGTAGAATGATCCTCATCAGCAACAAAACCTATTGGATCAATATTATACAGGATGTCTTTTTTTTGGAAAATCATTCGTATCAATTTCCGTCAAAAGTAAAAGGTTTAAAATAAAACTAAATGTGCAGTTATTGTTTTTGTATAAATCGTATTTCCTTTCACGATTTTTTTTAACTCGCGTTAAACCACGCGAGTTCAAAATCACCGCCCTTCTCAAAAAACCAGCCTGTATAGAGTAAGTTGTGTCTTGGTCTATAACATTTAAAATTGAGGGGCTACCTTCAAATAACCTTATTAAAACAGGCTTCACAGGTCTTTCTGCTTCCCATTGGCATTGTTGTGTAAGAACATGCTCTTTGAACACATAGTTGCAATGTCCATTAGTCATATTGCTCACGTATGCCATCATTGCAGTCACATCTAAGTTTAGAGTACTTATTTCTGGGTCTTCAATGCAGGTACTACTACTATAAACTTCAGTGACTGGTAGTTCACTAAAATATTAAAGAAATTATATTAGTTTGATCATTATCATCATCCACACAATGATCACCATATTCCTGATTAAGAATAGAAGCTGGAGCATTCCCTTAGTCACCTCTTGCGACATCCATGGGAGTCATATTACCTTCCATGGGTATTGTAAGAGGTGACTAAGGGAACACTTCAGGAGATGAGCAGCAGCATCCTGTGAGTGCTAAATACTCCTAAGGCTGATGATGTGACGTTGACATCATCCACAGTGACACCCACTACTGGATATTAAAAATTCGTCAGTTGAGACATAAGTTTTTTTATGAGTAGTGACCTGATGCTGACCTGATACATGTCCATAACAATTACATTACCAGACAGAGTAAATTCATGGAGGATGTGTCCTAAGTTGTCTTACCATCATAAGTTAGGTAAGTCTAGCTCTATAATTTACTAGCAAATAACTGTGCAACTTTGTGCGAAGTTATTTTCATATAAACCCCCTCTGCACTTTTTTACGGGTTGAATTGCAGGAATTCCTTTTTTAGTACACCTCTACACAACTAAGACAAATATACCAAGAAAATTTCAAATCTCTACAGTCATTTAGGCTGTGCATTGTCTATATAGCAGTCAGATAGTCGAGGCAAAGAATCTTATAATTGGAATAGTTAAGGTTAAATGTAATTTTTCAATAATAGTATAGTAACCCTGAAGATTATGAGCATAAGAATTATTAACCTACCTTTCTTCTAAGAATTCATCTTCACTAAAGTCACTGGCATCAGTAGAATCATCTAAACTGCTGTCATGGTTGAAATCAGGGAGTATTTCACCTCTCACTATCACACCCCTGGCTTTGAGTTTATTTGCTAGACTTTCTTCTATACCACTCATTAATTCAAAAATTATCTGAAATGTAAAAAATATAATTAAGAGGACACTAGACGCCGACTCAAACTTGTTGATGAGTGAGGCTAATGTGTACTATCTCACCGAACATCATATGAGAAAGGTTTTTAGAGGAAGTGTTCTAATGTTTTTGTATACCTAATGCATATTTTAAGGCTCATCACTGTTTATTTTACTTTGAAATATAGTTACAAGCATAATTAACAATAACATAATTTGAGTTTACTCAAAAGCAACATTTTTTTATTGTAGTAAATTCAGATATACGAAGGCATTAGTGTCAAATGTTACAATTAACTTTTGAACAAACATTTGCATGATGTTTATTTGTTTGCTTTATAGCCAAACTCAGTGGCGGATTTGCAGTCTCGGCAGCCCTAGGCCCCAAGCCATCAGCCACCCCTTTCTCAGCATCCACCATATACTGCCCTACTAAGCGCAAATCTGGCCGCCCTAGGCCCGGGCCTAGGGTGGCCTTAGGGTAAATCCGCCACTGGACAAACTGATAATGCCCAAGAAAAAAAGAAGTATTTACTGGAGCTGAAACTCCACAAGCTTATCAACGCACAAAAAGTGTTCATTTACAAAAAAAGAGGAGTATTTTATCAGCTATCTGGTTCTTATAGTAAAACTTTGCTAGAGAAAAAGTGCAATGCATAATGAACAGCATAAAAAATTTCTACATAATAGTATCACCTTAGGAGTTTGGTACATGCAAGGATATAGTTTTGCACACTCAACATAGTCTACAGCTTGGTCCAAGATAGAACGAGCTCCATATGAAGCTTTCCCAGAGCTCAGAGCAGACAACGATTTTGGATTGCGAGCTATCACTGTAACAAAAAAAATTGTCATTGTATTAATGATCCTAAGCATTGGGAGGTATATTTACGAAGTTCTTTCTTTCTTTACCAACCTTTTGTCCATGATTTTCCTCCATCACTGACAATATCTACAAGAAGTTTAGTGGTATTATCCAAGTGAAAAACTTTGGACACTGCAATCACTCCGGGTCTTCTGCTACACTCCACCATGGCCTCGAAATGACGAAGGTTCGAACACGAGAGATGCTCCCATTTAACTTTTCCAGATCTTTGCAACTGAAATAGCGCATGATTAAAACAGCTTCACTCATCTGTCCCTACTAAGAAGAAGTAGAGGAATCTTACTCTTTTCAGGAATTCAACCTCCTGGCGAATTTTTCTTTGCAATTTGGGAACACCATCAATATCTTGGACTTCGCATAACTGTGTTATTAGGTCGTCGCCAAACTTAATTCTCTCATCTAGCTTGTTAAGTAATTCCTCGCGGTCTTCCATTTCTGCATAATAATAGCTATATCATTGTTGAGTGAGAAGAGAAACAGAGTTATTCTGATGAAATCTGATGAAATGAACAAAAAAATGTAAAACAAAACATCACAGAGTACTTTTTATCAAAACATCTATATAGAAAAAATATATTTAAACATAGGCACAGAGTACTTTTAGACTTGATTAGACTGACGTAGGTACGTAACGTACGTCTAATTATAAGCCACAGAGCATAATACTATAAAACACACTGTTATAACCTTTTTTTCAAGGCTACATACATTTGGCTGCGCGTATTCTCCTGCCTGCATACTCCATGGCTGTGGCTTCATGGGTTGTGGGTGTGGTTGTGTATATTCCATGGTCGTACATTAACTTTTACTAAAATTTTATTTTTCTAAGGAATATTGAAAATATGATATTAAGTGCCAAATGTATTGTTTGGACGTACCTCTGACTACTAAACTAAGACACTATTATAGAATCCTAAGTGGTACTACTTGGTACTTTGGTAGGCCTAAGAGATTTGCCCCTGGGGGTTATTGTGTTGTTGTATGGTTGTTGCTCTTGTTGCATGTGTCAAATATGACAGATTTTTGTCAATCAATCAATCCGAGCCATCTAAACGTGTCCGTTAATCTGACAGGAACGTAGCTCCGATCCTGTTTTTGACTATCCCATCATTTAGTCAATGTCTCGATAGTTCATATTTTCATAATTCTGGAATTTGTCACCTCGTATTTTCGGATATTTTCATATAAATACGTTTCCTGCTAGCTTGACGTCAAGCTAGCAGGAAACGTTCTCAATCACAGCGATCACTGCACCTTTTGCACTGCTTCCTATGTCAGCGTTTAGTCATGCATTTGTCAATCTTATATACCAAGTTTCATCAAATTTGGTTCAGTAGCAACGGAGATATTACGATGTGTTTATTTGAAAATTTAACGGACGCCATGTGCCATTTTGAGGTTATTTTCGGCCAAAGTAATTTCACTTGAATCGAGTCACCTGCAGCTTATTTCCAAGAAATAGTTATACCGACGGATTCTTTAGAATTTTATCTTTCAGATAGCAGTCCAACATCGTGGCTTTCTAGTGTTTTTATCCTAATAAACGATATATACAGTTTACATGCCTTTTCATACCAATATGTCCAGAGTGCAATGCAAAGTGATACTAGGATAGGGATACTAAACTTCATAGAAAAAAATCATACGACAGGAATGTATAAGTCATACACAGTGTTTCCAGCTTTTAAATCAAGATTAAAGTATTCATCATCATCATCTTAGATAAGTTCACAGCTTATTACCATGATTAAGATATGCCGATGCATTCTGCAGTATTTTTCAGCTTCAAATTTTTCAGCAGCAAATGATGGTACAAAAAACTGACATGGGTGTCTTTTTCGACTAATTTGGGGGTGCTGATTACGAATATCTGGTCAGATTTGAAATTCAAAATGGCGGGTGCAATTGATGGAATAAAAAACTGACATGGGGGTCTTTTTCGACTGATTTCAGGGTGCTAATTATGAATATGTGGTCAGATTTAAAATTCAAAATGGCGGGTGCAAATGATGGTACAATAAACTGACATGGGTGTCTTTTTCGACTAATCTGGGGGTGCTGATTATGAATATCTGGTCAGATTTGAAATTCAAAATGGCGGGTGCAAATGATGGTACGAAAAATTGACATGGGTATCTTTTTCGACTAATTTGGGGGTGCTGATTATGAATATCTGGTCAGATTTGAAATTCAAAATGGCGGGTGCAAATGATGGTACAAAAAACTGACATGGGGATCTTTTTCGACTAATTTGGGGGTGCTGATTACGAATATCTGGTCAGATTTGAAATTCAAAATGGCGGGTGCAAATGATGGAACGAAAAATTGACATGGGTATCTTTTTCGACTAATTTGGAGGTGCTGATAACGAATATCTGGTCAGATTTGAAATTCAAAATGGCGGGTACAAATCATGGTACAAAAAACTGGCCTGGGGGTCTTTTTCAACTAATTTGGGGGTGCTGAATACGAATATCTGGTCAGATTTGAAATTCAAAATGGTGGGTGCATTTTGAATTTCAAATCTGACCAGATATTCGTAATCAGCACCCCCAAATTAGTCGAAAAAGATACCCATGTCAGTTTTTTGTACGATAATTTGCACCCGCCATTTTGAATTTCAAATCTGACCAGTTATTCGTAATCAGCACCCCCAAATTAGGCGAAAAAGATACCCATGTCAATTTTTCGTACCATCATTTGCACCCGCCATTTTGAATTTCAAATCTGACCAGATATTCGTAATCAGCACCCCTAAATTAGTCGAAAAAGATACCCATGTCAATTTTTTGTACCATCACTTGCACCCGCCATTTTGAATTTCAAATCTGACCAGATATTCGTAATCAGCAACCCCAAATCAGTCGAAAACGACACCCATGTCAGTTTTTTGTACGATCATTTGCACCCGCCATTTTGAATTGCAAATCTGACCAGATATTCGTAATCAGCACCCCCAAATTAGTCGAAAAAGATACCCATGTCAATTTTTTGTACCATCACTTGCACCCGCCATTTTGAATTTCAAATCTGACCAGATATTCGTAATCAGCAACCCCAAATCAGTCGAAAACGACACCCATGTCAGTTTTTTGTACGATCATTTGCACTCGCCATTTTGAATTTCAAATCTGACCAGATGTTCGTAATCTGAGGGCTGATTCTGAGTTTTTTTCGTTTTCCGGATACCGGATTTCGGTTTGCGAGTTCGAAATTTTTGTATGGAGATACGCTAGTGCCCCCATATGCCGCTAGAGGCGCTTATCATATCTCCATACAAAAAGTTCGAGCTCGCAAACCGAAATCCGGTATCCGGAAAACGAAAAAAACTCAGAATCAGCCCTCTTCACCCCCAAACCAGTCGAAAACGACACCCATGTCAGTTTTTTATACCATTATTTGTTTCCGCCATTTTGAATTTTAAGTCATAAGGTTGGTATCGACATGGCGGTAAGTCACACACAGTACATCGGAGAGGCAGAAACAATCATCATGCAGCTATGTTACGTACTGTGAGCAACCCTCGCTAGCTTGGCATGGTCGGTCAGTGCTACTGGCCACGTACCCGTGTTACCACATAATATCTCTTCGATAACTTGTGAAGTAAAGCTGAAAAATACTGCAGAATGCATCGGCATATCTTAATCATGGTAATAAGCTGTGAACTTATCTAAGATGATGATGATGAATACTTTAATCTTGTTTTAAAAGCTGGAAATACTGTGTCTGACTTATACATTTCTGTCGTATGATTTTTTCTATGAAGTTTATTATCCCTATCCTAGTATCACTTTGCACTGCACTTTGGACATATTGGCATGTAAACTGTATATATGGTTTTATTAGGATAAAAACACTAGAAAGCCACGATGTTGGACTGCTATCTGAAAGATAAAATTCTAAAGAATCCGTCGGTATAACTATTTCTTGGAAATAAGCTGCAGGTGACTCGATTCAAGTGAAATTACTTTGGCCGAAAATAACCTCAAAATGGCACATGGCGTCCGTTAAATTTTCAAATAAACACATCGTAATATCTCCGTTGCTACTGAACCAAATTTGATGAAACTTGGTATATAAGATTGACAAATGCATGACTAAATGCTGACATAGGAAGCAGTGCAAAAGGTGCAGTGATCGCTGTGATTGAGAACGTTTCCTGCTAGCTTGACGTCAAGCTAGCAGGAAACGTATTTATATGAAAATATCCGAAAATACGAGGTGACAAATTCCAGAATTATGAAAATATGAACTATCGAGACATTGACTAAATGATGGGATAGTCAAAAACAGGATCGGAGCTACGTTCCTGTCAGATTAACGGACACATCTAAACCTCAACTCTACCGTTTTAGTTTTGGAGGTGCGGGTAGTAACCGAACTTAGCGTTCTTTTCTCTGGCTTCTACTTCGGAAACATCGTTTCCAAGTCTCTGGGGGTGAAACCCTACGTGACTTGTTAGCCTCTCAGTGGGCGTTATGCTAAAGGTTACTCGGCCGCGGTGGTATTCGTATGTTTGGCATGAGCTTCTTAGTTGAATAAGTTGAGAGGTTGACAAAATCGTCCTAGCATCATTGGGATTCCAGTGTAGGTGCCGCAATTTTTTACGGCTGCCCGTACTGACTCGTTTATGGCGATCAGCTGATGCGTTAAATACACACGGCACGGGCCTAACGTGACCTTTACTTATAGTACCTAGTTTAAACCGACTGGATACCTACTTCCTACCTGCTAGAAATATAATGGGACTCCTTTTGTTAAGCAAATAGGTACGTTTTCAATACTGATTGTATAGACGACCTAGGAGTACCAACCAGACTGACAGAGGAAAAAACTGAAGAAATCTTGCAAAACTAGAACCTTCGCTCGCTTTGCTTGCTCGGTAAGTGGTAAGTTTACATTCCTACCTCCGATAGCGCATCCTAATAAAAAAAACAAATTTCGCGCTCATTTCTGATTAGTTCGTAATGTCACGTGACTGACACATGAGAATATTGAAAATCTCCAATCAAAATTCACGTACGATTTTACTAAAAGTCCACAATCTAAAGAAATGGCCGACGACAAAGAAGTAGAAAAAACGGTTGCTGAGGACTTGGTAGTGACCAAGTACAAATTAGCAGGACAAATTGTCAACCGTAAGTTCATCCCCAACTATAAAATGGTTCTAAAACAATTGGATTCTCAAATATATTTCCTGGTACGTAGGATGTCTGAATGGGATGGACGCGTGTCATTGTAGCGCCATGCGGCCAATGTGATGACTCCCGCTAAATTTGGCTTCATTTCGAGTAGCATTTTACCTAATTATAACCCTTACATATATTTCTTTTACAGGAGTTCTAGAGCAATTAATTGCAAAATGCATCCCAGATGCATCTGCTAGAGAATTATGTGAGTTTGGCGATCAGCTTCTGATAGAGGAAACGTCGAAGGTCTTCAAGAAAGATAAGGATTCCAAAAAAGGCATAGCTTTCTCGACGTGCGTCTCTGTCAACAACTGTATTTGCCATTTTTCACCCATTCCTAGTGAAAGTGATTACATATTGAAGGTTGGAGACCTAGCTAAAATGTAAGTGTGTTGTAGGTAGAACATAATGCAGGTAACGCTTGTATGCGATTAATGTACCTACGATTTTCGTTCTAAATTTCTTCAGAACTGTTTCGGAATCTGATAATTTTCAGAGTTCTAAGATAATTAAATATTATTTTAGAACAATAACTGTAACCTCAAAAACCATACTATGTGCTTGCAGCGGTAGGTTCAATTCCTCAAGTATTATATTAATTGTTCAATATCAGCATTTATTGCCTCCAAATGATTTATTACTCTGATAGTTATGAATGTTTTAGTTGGTTGTTACACACTTATAAAAAGTTACTTCACTTTTTTGTAGTTAGTTGTAGCTTGCCAGCATAGTATTTTTCATATTTGGTTTGCAGTGACTTTGGTGCACACATAGATGGCTTCATTGCAGTTGTGGCACATACAGTGGCTGTTGGTGGCGGAGAGGTCACGGGTCGAGCAGCTGATGTTCTTCTGGCCGCTCACTATGCTAGTGAAGCCGCCTTGAGATTGCTTAAACCAGATAACGAGGTAATGTTGAATGTCTCATTATGTATGGTCAAACCTATAGTACCTATTTTCAATTGTTAGTGAAAGGGGTAAGAAAATTATAGGTCATTTTTCTTGGAAAAGTTAACCTATAGATTAATCAAATAATTTAATACAAGATAAGTATATAATTAAGGATATAAATTAATTTATAATAAAAAAGAAAACAACAAAAACTGTAATGATTCTATTCCTTTCAGAACTACACAGTTACTGATGCAATTCAAAAGATCAGTGCAGAGTTTGGTTGTAAACCAGTAGAAGGGATGCTGTCACATCAACTAAAGCAGTTCCGTATTGATGGAGAAAAGAGTATAATCCAGAACCCATCAGAAGCTCAGCGTAAGGAACATGAAAAAGCAACCTTTGAAACCTATGAGGTTTACGCAATGGATGTTCTTGTTTCGACTGGTGAAGGTGTGGTAAGTGCTTCAAATAATTACATACTTTAAAGTTTGTTTTTCTACAATTATGTATGTCCTGAATTCTTTCCAGTTTATGTACTAATTACTATTCTGGCAGTACTCAGGAAAAACTAAATAGTTTGACTCTTGACCAAAATGTTGACATAGCATCTTGGTTATTGATGACTGACACAAAAAACTTAGAATTTAATTTTTTTAATGATTACTTAGCAAAAGTGTTATAGATGACAATTATTATGTTTCTAGGGGCGAGAAATGGACACCAGGTGTACAATATATAAGAAAACTGATGAAGTATATCAGCTGAAACTGAAGGCATCAAGAATGTTCTACAGTGAGGTAATTTTAATTATAAAAAAGTATTCTAGTTCTTACTGGTTTTGCCCTGAAGATTTATTTTGTTACTGTAAATTGCAGTACCAATTATATTCTGGGCACAGTAATGTAATGTGTTTGAACCAATGTATTTCTTTAGTATATTGGTATAGAACATTACTACACTAATCTTATTTCTCTATAATCTAGGGCAAAGAATATTATCAGTAATTTTCTAACCAGTGTTTTGCCCACAGGTTCGCAACAAGCATGGGTCAATGCCCTTCAACTTACGTAGTTTCGACAAAGAGACAAGTGCAAGGCTAGGAGTTGTTGAGTGTGTTAACCACAAACTTATTGAGCCCTTCCAGGTATGTTATTAGTTGATATAACCTAGTATGTTTCAAGATGATATTTTTTACTCTTTGATCACATTGTTTTATCTTCAGGTGTTATATGAACGTCCAGGAGAACTTGTAGCCCAATTCAAGTTCACAGTACTGCTGCTACCCAGTGGTACACACCGCATCACAGGGATACCCTTTGAAAAGAGCCAGTGCAAGAGTGAACGCTCCATTAAAGACCCCGAACTTAATGTAAGCATCAAATCTATTTTTTCATTCCCTGTTATCTTTCGAGCCACATAGTAACATTATGTGCCTTGAACAAGCACAGGGAAAAGTGACTGTAATTTTTGAAAACTGTTGTGCTTAATTACACTTTAGTTACAAAATATTACAACATTATTCCACCACATGTCAATAAACATTTTTTTTTCTAGTTTATATTCTATATTCCTTAATTAGTGACTAGAAATTTTTTAATTTAAACTGCACTGGGTTAAATATCTACCAATATATTTTATCATATTCCTGACATAATGTCACAAGTGAGCTGGCACTACAAGTTTTCTTCTATTTCTATCATTTATCATCTCCATCCACCAACTTTTGAGTCCAGTACACTGAACTTACCTTATTGCAGATTCATTGAATGCTATCTTTTGAAATAATACTGTTGTTTTATGGAGTATTTTTAATGCAGGCTATCCTGAATTCTTCTGCAAAAGCAAACAAGAAGAAGAAAAAGAAAGCTGGTGCTGAAGAACCTATGGAAGTGGAAGCTGCTGTTGCCTAGCAACACGACATACTACCACAATAAAAAAACTTCCCATTTTTCACTCCTTTGGACTAAAATCTCGGAATAACAACTTTTGGGTGAAACAAACCAAGTTAGTGATTATTACCTTGAAGCATGAAATGGCTTGCCGGAAATTTTATGAATTGTTAATTCTCGGACAATTATGTACAAAGTTTAATGCCTTGTGGGATTTATTATGCATAAAAATTGACTTGTTGTGTATTTCAGTCAGATAACAAACAAAATAATTTTAATTCATTTAAGTTTGAGAAACAATTTTTTTTTGGTATACAGTAAATATACACAATGTAAATATAGGCTTACTGTTAACATATTCCTACTCCCGTTGAGGCATTGACTAATTGGTAATATGCAGGAAATAGAATTATTGAACTTCGAAAATAGACCATTCCTTAGTGACTTATGTAATAAGTATGTAAATTGTGATTTTGTAAAGTGCACAAAGCCATTCTCACTTTGTTTTATCTGAATTAGAGTATTCATTGCATCTGTGGGCATTATTGTCAACAATGTAAACTTATATGGCTTATACTGCAGAGTTTTAGATAACAGAGATTTCATTTACCTTATAATTGCATTCCAATGCAATATTTTTTTTTTCCATGAACATAGGAGCTTGGAAATGTGAGCACTCGAATGGAGATTATTGGAGAATGTAAAAAAATGTGTCATTGTGAGAACGAAATAAATCAAACTGCCACAACTGTGGGCTGTTTTTGTAGTTTGTGTTTCATTTATTTTATCATTCTAAATTTAACTTACATACTGTTTACACCATGAAAGTGTGAAATCATAAAGTTTACAAACAGTAAATTAATTTATTGGAAATCATGTACAGTAAATTAAAAGGTGTATACAGCCTATAGATACACATCATTTTTCTTGGTTAGAGTTTGTAATTTGATCTGCAGTATCAAATGAGGACGAAATCAATTCATAAGCCTTGACTGCAACATTGCTTGTGTGTGTGGGAAGGTCCACAAGAAAGTTAAATGTAGTCTTCACTCCACAATTCCAGTAGTACTTCATCAAATAGGATAGTCTATCATTTGATGGTAGGGGAGGCAACTGTAATTGAAATAATATATGAAAACAGTCCATAAAGTTATTAGAATAGGAAAAACGGTACCTACATCGTAAGGTATTTGTTTCTTCAGTTCACCAACATATGGAGATACTCCATTTTCTAGGTCGTCATAAATAGCGCTCGTTGTTGCGCTGTCTTTCCATACTCCTTTATCAATTGTGTAGTACACAGCTGAACCAAGTACAGCAGATTTCACTCCAAACCTAGATATAAATGGGAAGATCTCACTCAGAGTAATTTTTCCACACAACCATGCCAATAATAATAAATATATCACTCACTTTAACATATTGGCTGTAAATGTAGTTTGAAATAGAGTACCGCTGGTACGGTTTTTCTTATAATTCCTTTAATTATATAATAATAAACCTCCAATTTCAAGAATTTTAGTTCAGTCAGTCAATCAAAGAAAGAAGTATTTCGGCGAGCATTATATTGACGGATTTTAAGTCCGCCGCATACACGGACGGTCTGAAAATGTCTGTCAAAAAATTCCTGATCCGCACCGTAAAGCCTTCGCTTCGCCGCATACATTTTTGTACTTGACTTAGACCTCGTAGACGGTAAAAAAATACGTCAAACCGCACGCCCGCTGTTTATTGCATAGAAAAAATTGAAATTAACTAATCAGAAAGGCGCACTTTCTGTACATTTTGTTCTAGACCCCGAGATTGCAGTGAGACATTTTCTGCTTACGAGCTAATTACAAAAATTGGTGTGCCATGATTACACCATGAAAAACGCAGTATTCAGGTAATAGTAATTGGTGTAGGTACATTTTCAAGTATCTTCTTAGTTTTTTCTATAGTCGTACAATTCCCATGTCGTGTATTCTATAGAATAAGGATCTATGTGTATTTCATGCTTATTCGTGTACATTTTGACTGCGCTTTCCATGGTTGCGTTTTTCATGGTTGTAAAATCACGGCCAGCACCAAGTATTCTATTCTGTCTGTGTGTGTGGGGTGCAAGCAAATGCAAAAGTACTCTGTGGTGGGGTGATAATAAATATTATTTTTGCTACCGGGTGGCGAGATAATAAATAAAAACCTCTATTTTACAGAATACTTTGCTCTATTTCATTCAGTTCAGTTTATTTATTTAAATTAGAAATACTCTCTCTGTGCACCCGATTAATGATTTAACGAAAGCGAGTTGCGTTTTATATAATTATGGACGTTATTGATGAACTTATTGTACATATTAACTTTTGTTTGTTACCGAAACTGACAAGAAACGTTGATGAAATCGATAACCATCCTGAATATTTCGACCGGCTTAACAAATTGGATAACCACTTTCCACTTGTCCTACATTTTCTATCAAACATAGACTTCAAGAATGTTGATAGAATAACTATGAATGTTCTGCCTTCACTATTAGTTCTATATAAACAACGAACATGTTCCGCTGTATGGAATACGCCCAAATGTAAAAATTATGTTCAAAAACTTGATCAAGTATTTGTGGAAAAATCTGGATTTGCAATAGATGATGTATTACAAAGCAGTGGCTTTTGTAATGTACAAGAAGTTTTTGACACTATAATCTTGGAATTAAATTCAAAACTGGTGTCAGAAGATTTCAAGAGGTATCCTGGACTGATAGATGTGTATTGCTCACTTATGAAAGATCTGAGGGTAATAATTTGCATCTTGGTTTTATTCAATAAATGCCTTTCTGAGGTTTTACCTTATACCTATGTTAGTTAAGCTAGAGTATTCATGAAAAAAAAAAGTTCAATTTTATAAAATTAGAGCACCAGTGGTCTAGTGAGATGAGAGTGACCCCAACATGTAATCATAAGGTTGCGCACAAATGAATGTTTCTGTTTGAAAGATGACTCCTCCTTTCCACCTGTGACATCCCTGAAAAATCTCAAATAGGTACTTGGTACCAAAAGATGTGAGGGGATTTTTACCATGCTTAGGGATTAAAGTAGTGATACAGCATTTATTTTTGTACATGATTGTATATTGTCTTATTTTCAGAACTATAAAGTAAAAATTAATGCAGTGAAGATATTTACAATAAGTCTGCTTCTTATTGATGACTACCAAAATGACAATAAAGCCAAAGGATTGATATGTTGTAACTCTATAATGCAATGTTTGGTAACAGATATTAATTTCCTGATTTAATTTATTTTCTATAGTTTGGTGCATGTTATTTTGTGATTGAGAGCTTGGTTTTTTCTTTTTAGAATGAAAAACATTTCAAGAGTTGTAATTACTATGAAGTGTTATTTGGGAGTCTCAAGAATTCTATGCATGTTAAAGATGTGGAAATTACTACACTAGTGCTACAGTGTCTCCTTGATTTGATCAAAATTATTCCATCAGATGTGAAGGTACATATAATTATTTTCAACAATATAGGTTTTTTTATACAATTGTTCCATCAGAACAAGCATATAGTCCACCTGATGTTAAGTGGTTACCATCACCAGCATTGCTTTGTAGGTCATGTTTTTAAAGAATGTAACCTACAATACACTGCTCTGCGTCCATCAACCTGAGGCATACAGGTGTTACGCCTCATGTGCCTGTAATGACTTCCCCAGATGAGCCTTTCACTGAAAGCTCTACTGCTACAAACATTTGTATCAACAATTCTTAGGGTTTCTAACGCAAGAGTGGCATGCTACCACTATAGCTGTGGTATTAAAATCTCCAGAGTCAATAGTTGTTATATTTGCCATTCAGGGTGCTTCTGCAATTCAGTAATGAGGATGAGTATGACAAAGCCCATTGGCACTGTTAGAATGCTAACAGACTTAATTTTTTTTAAATTATAAACATCATCAGCCTGAAGAAGTCCATTGCTGGTTACAGCCTCCTGCATTACATTTCCAAGCACTATTTTGGACACTTTCCTTCCACTAGCTTCTCTAATAAAAAAATTACAATTTTCCAGAGAAAAAAAGCAGATGAAGTATTTGGGAGTATGTTGGAGCAGCTACACCTGGAGTCAAATTTGCACAGAAAGACAGTTTGTGTACAATTTCTAAAGGAGGCAATACTTATACACAAAGTGAATTGTGTAAATAAAAGACTACTAAAGGTGGTCTTATTTGAAAACATTAATATATGCTGTAATGATGCTGTGGCTGATATACTACTTGTGGATGTGTTAGAGGTAAAAAATGTTACTCATCTGGGAGAAAAAATATTAAACAATTACTTCACTCTTCTGACCTGTACAATTTTTTTTGTCTTGTCTACTATCAGCTGGCCTTATGCTGGTTGAAGGATTAACAATATGATGTACATCATCAGTACTACCATCGTAATTTAAATTTTTTGTTCTAGTGTCTTCAAGTCTGGATTACTCATTGCTGGTGTGTCTGGCAACTCTCCAAAGACCATAAGATACTGTCCGCACTCATCAAACTCCTTTATGTATCTAGGAAAGAGTTTATAGCAACAGTAATTCAAGACCTGATAGTGTCTCTCGTAACACTTTGTACAAAAGATGAGCAAAAAACGATTTATAATAATCTTCAAAGATCCGAAATTAAATCTCCAGAGTTTATAGAGAAGTTGGAGGAAATCAAATGTGAAATATTAAAATTATCTGAATAAAAATATAATCAAGATTTGTAAATATTTTACACATTTATACATATTTTATACACTAACAGATAAATAACACAATAATGTATTTTTTGTTCTCGTAACAAGTTGGTGGAATTTAAGTAGATAAGTGAATGGGCAAGGGTGTCCTTTCGCCCTGTTACAGTTGTCCAGTATGTGACTTCTTGTTGATTTTTAGGTAAGTACCTACCCACCTAATAAGAAGTTTTTTGGATATTAACTAGTTCAGTACAAATATCATCCATAGAGGGTCTTTGGGTTTTCTCATTATTTAAACAAAGCTTAGCTATATCATAAATACTCTGAGCTTCAACCCACT
Organism: Electrophaes corylata; assembly: GCA_947095575.1. NCBI lineage: Eukaryota > Metazoa > Arthropoda > Insecta > Lepidoptera > Geometridae > Electrophaes > Electrophaes corylata. Next base: position 3,369,735 of record OX352707.1, on the reverse strand, counting down.
CTCCAACATCTTTGTCTAGAAATGATGTTATATCACCATCCACACTGGATAACCCATCTTTTAGATAATCCTTGATGTTCATAGAAGCATTATAATGTTGAACTAGGGGCTCTAAACCAGTCAGTAGTTCTAATAAAACCATTCCATAGCTATAGACATCACTTTTCTGTGTAATAGTTCCTGAAATACTTTCAGGAGCCATGTATGCTCTTGTACCTACTATATTGGAAGTTATATAAGTTGTGTCAAATTGTTTGGCTAATCCAAAGTCACATAATTTTGGGAAACAATCTTTGGTTAGCAGGATATTAGAACTCTTCACATCACCATGAATGAAATAGGTATTCCAAGCAGAAGGGATAGCATTTTGGTCAGGCTTTACAGTATTGTGGATATATCTCAATCCTTCTGCTGTCCCAATCATAATGTTGATTCTCTGGGTTTTACTCAACCCTTTATCTCCTTTAATAGCAATTTTCTGTTTCAAAGTACCCCCATCGATATATTTACAGACTATGCACCGGACTGGACCATCTAAAGAGAAGCCCAATATAGGCACAATATTAGCATGACGAAGTAGAGATAATAATTTTACTTCATTGTTGAACATCTTTGTTATCAAATCAGAAGACAGTTTTTCATGTACTTTTTTGACAGCCAGCATTCCTAAGCTGTAATGGGTCCCTGCAAACACATCACCAAATCCCCCTTTACCTATACAATTGGCATCTGAAAAGTTGTTTGTTACAGCAGTAAGATCTTTAAAAGAAAATTGTATCAAGTTATCATCTTCTAAAATATCAATATCAGTTTGCTCATGAAAAATGCTCTGCTGTTTAGATTCCATTGGTGTACTCTCTGTTGCAAGAGAATAAGATTGTGATATTTCCGAATCACTTACAAAGGAATTGGTTGGAATTTCATTAGGTTTTGGGTTCAATATGACAGACACAGGTATATATTGAGACTCTGATGTGTTGTGTATCATGTTATTTGCAGAGGTTTGTTCTGCAGATTGATTTTCGATGCTTTTGGTTGTAGGGAACTGAATGAGGTTTATGGATTCCATCTGTCTTGTAGGAGCATTACAATGTTCACTTGTTGTATATAATTGCTGTGTAACACTGTCATTATCAAGAAGATCTGTAACATGTATGTTTATAGGTGCTGCAGGCCCTTTAGTTGGTCTTTCTGGTAGTGGTTCTGAAAGATAAAAACAAAAATTTATAGACTTACACACTATCACATTCACCCTACCTACACTAATTAAATATATATTGAAACAATTTAGCAACAAATTATGAACTTATTTTTAATTGTTTGATGTCTTCTGAATACTTGCCTCCTAGCATAATAGCAATTGTATCAGCAGCTTTGAACATTAAAGCCTTAACAAGAATTTTTTGAAGAGTCTTGAGTGTGGGTCTGACACGTCCGGATGTTCCCCATTCTGCAAATAACACTTTGGCACCTTTTTCTTTTGTCTTTTTTGAATAGTTTTCAACTAACCTGCAAAAAAGGATTGATAAGAGAATTAGGATTTGCACCAAAAATATTCACATTATAATGTGTCACAACATATTTATGAAACAAATCACACAACTTAGGGGTTACTTAGTGTTTATGTTCACACTGCTAATAAATTCTATGATGGATTTCAATTGGTGTTCTGTGTTCACACTGCTGCTAAACATGTTTTTTTATAATTATATCTAACTAAACATAAAAACAAATATTCAGCATGATCTGTCTAGATTGTTTTAGCTACATGACTATGATGTTTTGCTTGCTGTGTGACTGTGTGAACGCAGTTCAATACATTGAACTGCATTTGTACATTTTAGCAGGCCACACAACTGGCTAATAGAAACTCAGTCTTCTGCATTGTAGGTTGTGGGTTGAATCTCCACCAAGGACAATAATTATATCCGTACGTACCTACGTAAGAAAAATAATTGTTCGTTCAACAGGTTGATGGAATTACCTTACCTGATATCTTCTCCGTTGTATTTATACTCGTAGTGCTCATTGTCTAGATTTTCAAGATTCTTTGGTATTATGCTCATAAACCTTTTCCAATCTTCATTTGTTTCCAGTATTTCTTCAACAGAACTCAAAAAGTCTGCTGATAGTTTACGTAGTTCTGTGTTTGCGGTATTCATAGTTTACAATTATTTTGAATGTGGACCCGTGTCGAGTGGAGTGGAATAGGATGGAATCCCGTCACGTCACGCCACGCACATAATTGCAATGGTATGTATGTGCGATGATAAGTTCTATGATTCAGAACGCCTCCTGTCCGTCCTGTATCATCAATTTTTTTAAAGTGAAGTGGAATTGAATAAGAATAATAGTAGGTATATGTAATCCCAGAACACTTATAATGTTGGGTGCCGTGATTACACAACCGTGGAATACGCAACTAGGAATTTGTGTACATTTTGGTATCCAATTCCATAGTCGTATATTCCATGGTTGTGCTTTCCAGGTCGTTTGTATAACCTTGGAAAACACGACCATGGAATTGGATGCCAAAAACTTATGCCTTGTTTACACTCACTTTCTAAGGCGGAAGATTAGGTTAGGTTAACAGATAGAAAAAACGCGCGAGGCAAGCGAGCAGAGCGAGCGTGCTGTGGCAGCAGCCGCCGAAACACCAGGAATAAAACTGCATGACCTATCTACACTTATCTCAAAATAAGATGATACAATTTTTTTAAACTCTTTAGTTGCGTCTAAACCAAGCCTAAGCTTTCGTTTGACCAATCAGAGCAATGATTGCCAATTGCCAGGTCATGTATTCGCGGTGTTTCAGGAAAACGGAGCCAAAAATGTACACGAAATCCATGGTTGTACATTCTCATGTACAACCATGAAATTTCGTGTACATTTTTGGCTGTGTATTCATGCCTGCGCATTCCTGGCTGTGAGTTCTCAGGCTGTTTGTTTGTTTCATGGTTGTACATTAACCGGACTCACAGAGTCTGAGATGAGAGCGAATGCAATAAAGTACTCTGTGGAGCTAATTGTAGAATGTGAGTGAATGACGGACGATGACATGTCATGTCATGTCAATCAAAGCAAAGTATTCTGTGGATGGCGATGTGATTGTTTTTTTTACGATTAGATCGATATATTATTTTCATTTTCTTGGTGAAGGTGGTCATTCGGTGGTGAACTAAATAAGATAGAAGTTTCGCTTAATCGAGTATCGTAATAAAGCGACAGGTTCGAAAGACAATCATCGCATCGTTGTTTTAGGGCACAACCTTGGTCCTAATGCAAACTCTAAAACTGAAATTCCACCTTGTTATTCGTGTCCATTGTTACATGGTCTAACACTGTTGACTACTTGTTCTAGTCATGCAGCAGCCGGGCAACCCTAATATGAATTCTGGGCAGCCTGGTATGGTAACCGTCCCTATGTCTGTCAACTCGAGCGGTCAAAATGTCGTGGTTACCGCTCAGAACTTAGGCTCTGGCCAGCCTAACATTATACCAAACGTGCAGATATTAAACATGAGACCTGCAGCTCCTTCCGTTGCAGCTCAAAAGTCTGTAGCGGCAGTGTCGCCGAGAGTGGTGATAGGATCCCCTCAAGTTGTCAATACGAGACCGGGACCTCCAGGAATAACTATGCAAACTCTTCAGACTCTTCAAGCTGGGCAACAAGGGCATTTGTTATTGAAGACAGAAAATGGTCAATACCAACTGTTGAGAGTTGGTCCCGCCCCCGGATCCGGATCGCTGGCAGCACCACCCTCGCAGTCCATCAGGCTGTCGACAGTGCCAGCGCACTCTGGTGTAGCCACAGTGTCTACCAGTGTTGCGTCACTTAGTTCTATGGGACAGATGTCAATGCCCATTCAACAACTTTCCCAATCCATGGTCAATGCTGCCACTTCCAATGTACAAAACACACAATCACCAAACTTGAATACAAACTTCTCAAATGCACAAGTTATTAAACCACAACTAGAAAGTAACACAAAAGAAAAATGCCGTAACTTCCTTGCAAACCTTTTAGATCTTTCTAGTAAGGAACCTCCTAGTGTTGAACGAAATGTTCGGAATCTTATTCAGGAACTGATTGATAGTCAGGTGGAACCTGATGAATTCTGTGATAGACTAGAACGGTTATTAAATGCAAGCCCTCAGCCATGCTTGATTGGTTTCTTGAAGAAAAGTCTACCACTTCTGCGACAATCTCTAGTGCTTAAGGAGCTAGTGATAGAGGGTATTAATGCCCCTCCTCAGCATGTTGCATTTCCTAATATCACACCACAATCTACCATCATTGCTAATGTACCACTGAACTTACCTATGAAGCAGGCTCCAAAACCAGGTGCATCCATTGCTGTCCTACAGAATATACCTGTACACACAAAGATCCCAGTTGTGAACAAAAACCTTGAAGGTGGTAAGATAATCGTTAACAGCAAGTCGAATTTCCAGCGTAGCCATACATCAGCAGCTCTATCGACAGTCCTTACTCCAGGTAAGTCCCTACTCAAGGAAAAAGAAAGGAAGCCGACCGTGTTCCCAGCTCAGTTCTGCGACGACAAAATGGCCGGTGATGACGATATTAACGACGTAGCGGCCATGGGAGGCGTCAACCTACAGGAAGAAACTCAACGTATTCTCGGAAATACCGACATGATCGGCACGCAAATTAGGTCTTGCAAAGAAGAGTATTTGGTTCCTAACGCGGCAATGATGGCACGCATCAAGGCGATCTGCTGTAAGCAAGGCCTGGACGAGCCTCCGCCAGAGGTCGCCGCTCTGATGAGTCACGCATTACAGGAGAGGCTCAAAACAATCGTAGAGAAACTGACATGCGTCACTCAGCACCGCATAGATCCGGTTACGAAGACCGACGGCCGCTACGAAGTGACGCAAGACGTGAAAGGTCAGTTGAAATTCTTAGAGGAGTTGGATCGCGTTGACAAAAAACGTCGGGAAGATTCCGAGCGTGAGATGTTGTTGCGTGCTGCAAAGTCGCGCTCTAAAAACGAGGATCCTGAACAAGCCAAGTTGAAGGCTAAGGCTAAGGAAATGCAGCGTGCAGAATTAGAGGAGCTTCGCCAGAGAGAGGCTAACTTGACAGCTTTGCAAGCCATTGGGCCGCGCAAAAAGGCCCGTCTCGATGGACCCGGCGAAGTCGCTCCTTCTACTAGCGGCAGCGGTACTTCGTCCAATAGCAATACGGGCCGCGGACAGCTGGCGTTGCGCACCCGCCTAAAACGCATCAACCTTCGGGATATGCTTCATATGATGGAGAATGACCGCGAATTCGCACGCTCGCCTATTCTTTACAAGGCATATCTTATGTAAGATGCAAGAGAACCTTCAAATGGGATATTGGGGTGTTATAAGTTTGAGGCTTTATAATGTGTTGTTCCATACTTACAAATCTGTTTGTGGGTCCGAAATGTAAATTCCAATTCTGTTTCTTTGTAAGTAAGCTAATCTTAATGAGATAGTGTCGTTTCTAAGACCATCCACTGATCCACCTTTATTATGGTTCTGTAAAATATTCTGGTGACATTCATGATAGCAATAAAAAATAGTCTTCGGCAATAGACTTTTCTGCCATTTTAGCTAAAAGAGCGCTCTGTGACCAACATGAATAAGATTAATTATTATTTGCTTGCATAAAATGTAATTCGTTTAATCTTGCTCTACTCTTACTTAGGCATTAATTTTAGTGTTTATTATCTGTTTCATAATAGTAAAAATTATAATTAAGTAATTATCATTAATTTTTTTTTTCGTACCTATTTGTTTTAAAAGAAAAAATCTTTTACAGCACTAAGTAGTCGCTCTCGAACTCGTTGATGCGCGATGGGCGTAATAGGCGTAGTATATAATATACCCACTTGAACTTATTATTACTCTATTACGCACCGACATACATAACGGTTTGTTAATAAGCGATGTAGGTTATGTAGTTCGTATCATATACTTAAATATTTAATTTTAGTAAATGCATAAACGTAGCCTTGTCTATCTACAGACTGTCTAAAACCTTCGTAAATAGACGGCAGGAGGTATGTTTTAATAAAGACATGTTATCAAACAGATTTACCATAGTTTTATTAAGTCTCTAAAATAGTGTCACAACTCAAAAGTCAAAACATTCCTTCATGAACTGATGAGGTAAATGGGCGACCACCTCATGAATTTGATCAAGTTTTTGCCGTGCAGTTAACCTACGAAAAAGCACTGGACATTCTGTATTCTCGCACGAGGACGAATATTTGTGACCGCAACATGATGAGCATAACTGTAACAAAATATTAATATAGGTTAGGTTAAATTAAAACCCTAATTTCTGAGGTAGGTATACCTACCTACTATCACCCATATAAAGTTAGGCGCGTTCGTTAAATGAGAGGTGAGCCAATGTAAAAAAAACTTTCCGAACTTTCCGTAAGAACCGAAAATCTATATCTATCCGAACATACCCTACGATGCACTACTCAGCGTCCATCAAGCTGAGGCATACTATTGTTAAACCTCGGGCCCTAATTTCACCGGTACCCACACCCTTAAAACTGGAACACAGCAAGCTGCAGATATAGTGGCAGTACCTACTTCCCCATCGGGCGAAGCTGAGAGCTCCACTACTACTAAAAAGAACATTAGGATAGAGCAAGAGCTCACTTACATCCTCACAGTAGTTCACATGAGTTCTAGCTGCGTTCCCCCTCGCGGATATAATGACGGCAGCACGCGCAGTGTTGTCCTCGGCACAGGCGGTGCATAGTGCCGTCCCTCTCACCTTGGCGGCGCACGAGACACAACGCTCGCGTGCCATGTAACGAGCTATACCGCCCCGGGATGCCTCGCGCTGTTGCGATTCACGAGTGTAACCCAATTCGTTCCACCTGGAAGGTACATCTCTGATAAGAAAATCGTAGGTTCCTTGTTACCCTGGTACTAATAAACTCTGTGTAACGTTGAAATAGTTACACCGAGTGTACACTGTACAGTAACGTCAGTGAATGTACAGAAATAATTTTAATAAAACCTGCATTATACCTGCTTATGTACCTAACTAGAGTAGGTAAAAAAAACCCAGAAACACATTCAAATCGCATCGTTTATGACGAAGTCATTGAAACTTTGACGACCGATGTGGCGCGGCGCGCCAATGTCCGCCTGCGATGCAGGAGGTTGCGGGTTCGATTCCCGCCTTGGATAAATGTTTGTACGATCTGCAAATATTTATTCCAGGTGTTCTGGGAATTTTCAATGTATAATAAAAAACATCTATGTATGTAATGTATTGTATTAAGTATATCAGTCATCTAGTACCCATAACACAAACCCTGCTTAGCTTGGGGCTAGATGATGCTATGTGAATTGTCCAACATTATTAATTTAACAAATGGAAGATAACTAGGCAATGCCCCACAGGTCATGTTTGTTAGGAACGTGTCCTACGATGCGCTGTTATGCGTCCATCATCAACCTAAGGCATGCAGGTGTTAAGCCTTATGTGCCTGCAATTTCATCGGCGGCACCCACACTGTTTAACGGCAGAAATAGGCAGGGTGGCAGTAATTCCTTGGACAAGTCTTTCACCTAGAACTCAACGCACCAAGACGAACATATCCTGAAAATTTCGAGTCCCTACGACCAGTGGTTTAGGCAGTGCGTTGTCTATTTGTCAGTCAGTCAGGACAAAGATTCTTATATAGTATAGAGATGATTGATGATTTACGACAATCTGACTTACGAACATGTGTCGAAATACTAAAATTAACTGTAGTTCATTTTGGATGAGAAGCATTATCTTGCCGTAAGACAGTTTTCTTTCAGTTCAGTTTTCAGTTTCAACAAAGTTTCTAAACCAGTGTGTAAGCCAGTTAACTTAAATTCTAGAGTCTGATTGTTTTATAAAATAATATTTATACTTATAGCAAAATTTTTTTTTAGAAAATAACTTCAATACTACAGTCCGATTGTTTTATAAAATAATGTTTGTACTTATGACTACTTTTTTGTTAGAAATAAACATTATCTTATCTAATCTCAGTGCCGGAGCGTGTAGTTCTTACTGGCACATAGCTGGCCCTTACCAGTCGAGCACGACAGCGCCTTGCAGCGAGAGACAGCGGTGCAGTGGCGGCAGCAGCACCCTGGTGGCGTAGTAGGCGACGTGCGGCGTGAGGGCCTCACGCTCGCGCATCAGCTCTCGTGGCGAGCGCGCCAGTCGGCACAGCGCGGCGCCAGGCGGCCCTGCCGACACCAGCCACGACACGCGAGACCCAGTGCGCGGACCGGCGCGACGGTCCCGGGAAACCAGACGCCTGGAATTTAGTTAAGTAGTGTCAATATGAGACGGCGATAAAGGAATACGCTGCGGTAGGTACGTCTGATTCGATGTAGATAGGTAGACAGAATTCTTTCTTGCACCACTTAAAATTAAAGTAGGTACATAGGCGAACTTAATGCTAAACAGCATTATCTACCAGCTAACCTAGTAGTAAGAAAACCCATTTTAGGGGGTAGAGCGCATTAACTTAAAGTAGATATTGCAGATATTTGTGCCTACTAACAACTTATAGGTATTTATTTATGAAACTTACAGTGCAATTTCATTTGGTGGCGCGGTAGCCTGAGCTCTATATCCAGCAGGTCCATGATACTCGCGCGTAAACAGCAAGTTCTGCACCGGTAAGGTGCCTCGCGCGAGACGCGACAACACTGAGCATACTAAACGTTTGACGCGCGACATGTCGCCTGTCTCGAAAAGCTCGCATAGAGCCTGTTTGAGTAGCTGAAATTATAACAGTATTTTCGTATGAGCGAGGCCAACTCTGACACTGTCAAACCACGAAGCAGAAATGGACATAAAAATAATCATAATAACAATGCACACTCCACACAGCATCATCTAGCCCCAAGCTAAGCAGAGCTTGTATTATGGGTACTAGATGACTGATATACTTAATACAATATATTACGTATATAGATATTTTTTTATTATACATAGAAAACACCCAGAACACCCGGAATAAATATTTGCAGATCGTACAAACATTTATCCCAAGGCGGGAATCGAACCCGCAACCTTTTGCGTCGCAAGCGGACATTCGCCCGCCGCGCCACATCGGTCGTCAAAGTAGTTTTTATCCTATTCAAATAGGTACGTAAATATGGAATTAATAGTAAATATGGTATTTGAACTAATTATGGTAGATATAATATAAAATATCTAGAACATAAATATACATTTTATGAGCGTTACAAGTGTTACAACGTCTCATGGGCATTGATAATTACGTGTCATGAGGTCATTACCTTAACGCCTGCTGGACAGCCATCTCGTCTTACTGTTTCAATGCCTTTCGCTTCATAAATAGGCTTTTCCTGTTCGGCACTTTCATACATAAACCCTACGTAGCGCTTCTTGGTTTGCAGAATACATGGCTGGTATACCTAACAACAAAATAAATAGATTCACTTCTGTTTTACTCACGCACGATACTCTCAGACCTTGATACTCAAGAGAATATATGTCTAAGGGGGTAGTTAGAGGCAGTTATCAAAGACTAGCGAAATATGCGCAACTTCGTCCGCAACAATACCCAGAACACCCGAAATAAATATTTGGAGATCGTACAAACATTTATCTCAAGGCGGAATCGAACCCGCAACCCCTGCGTCGCAGGCGGACATTTGCCTGCCGCGCCACATCGGTCGTCGTCAAATAAACACCAATAACAGACGCGGTGTACCTTTTCTAGTTTAAGCGCGACAGGCGACGGGTTGTCTGCAGTGACTGCGTCTGCTATCTCTTGGCCGATCACAAATGCCTCAGCGCGTGACGCTCCCGGCACCAGAACGAACATGGAATCCGTATCACCATAGACCACCTGAAATATTAAATGAAATTTTAGTCAGTCAAAAGGCATTAATTCGCATGAAGGAAAACCCTTTAGCAGCGGCGATTAACTTACGACCTGTCACGTATAAAATACCAACGCCTATGGGGATAAATAGGTGAAGTTATTTTTTTTAATGAATAGGTAAACATACTTGCCTGTAACAATGACTGTAGTAGTAGTAGTAGAGTTTTTCGTGAAAGTGCTCGTCTGGGGAACATACTACTACCGTACTTATTTCTGTCACCTAGCAGTGACGCTCGCATTGCTGTGTTCCTGTTTGAAGGGTGTGGGTTGGGTACCGGGAACTCTGTTCCGTTAGGTTAGAGCACGTACCTAACGTGCGTAAACTACAGAGCAATGACTTGTTAAGGGTAATGGTTACCACTTAACATCAGGTGGGCCATATGCTTGTTCTATCAAAAGTAGCATAAAAAAACAACAAAACCGATCTAATCTCTATAACATAAAATATTTGGTTGTGGTCTATTTCGAGAATGATATTTTTTACCACATTGGTAACTTTTTATCTTTTTTTTAACATAAATAGACTATCCTTTGGCTTCAATCTCACCTGATGGTAAGTGACGATAAAGCCGACGATGAAGCAGGACGGCCTAGAAGACGGTCTATCTAGCTAAACTATTGCTCAACAGCTAGGTACAATCACACACACGTGTGAAATCAACCTAAGCTTTAAGCCATTCCCACATTTGTCATCTGGCTTATCGTAATACCTTTACATTCCATTTCGAGTTATTCCTCACGAGTTTGATGGCGCGTTCCAAGGTTTCTCTTCCTTTAGCGACAACGCTGTCTCCAACCTCAACGCACGGCATTCGACCGCTGAAGTTAGCTGCTGTGTATCCGTATGTCACATTTGCTATCAGCTTCAGTCCTGGAACAAACAAACATGCTTTTACTACTAAAGAATACTTTGTGTACGATTGAACTGTCCCATAAGCCTACAGTGTTATTTGACAAAATTTATTTTGCTAAATATCATAATTAGACGAGTCAATTGCTTATTTTATACTATCAATAATAATGCTGGACAATCCACACAGCATCATCCAGCCCCAAGCTAAGCAGAGCTTATATTATAAGGACTAGAAGACTGATATACTTAAATACAATACATTATATGCATACTTTTTTTTTATTATACATGGAAAATACCCAGATATTAGCAGATAGTACAAATATTTATTCCAAGGCGGATATCGAACTCGCAACCTCCTGCGTCGCAGACGGACATTCGCCCGCCGCGTCACATCGGTCGTCAAAATAAACGGCACAGTATTGAGTAGACCATGTGGAGTACCAACCTAACTGCCGTGAATGCATAGCTTTCTTAACAGCTTCATCAGTCTGAAGCTTCATGCTTTTCTTCACCGCCTGTCTCGCCGCTAGTATCCTCCTCAGCAATGCGGGTAACACACCGCGTCTAACAGAGGGCTTTACGAAACCAACGCCGACCGGCGACCAGTGAACTAGGCCTTTCTTGACCAGCGTTTCAAGCTTTGATTTGGAGATACGGAGTCGCCATGCACCGAATTCATAAGCCGCGTCGCTGAAAATTAAATGGAGGTATTCCATTTTATTAATATATTCATATTAAATATATTCCATTTATATTAAATATATGCCAGAGTTTGGATACATTAGTCTTGCTGAACCCCAGACTAAGATACCATTTGTCTTGGGCATACGAATACTATGATACCACACACACCACTCCAAATAATTATAACACTCTTGTGTTTCGCCCAGTTAACAGCCCACTGCGCTAATAGGTCGTTATCAATAGAAAAGCATTACGGATTGCTGGTCGCAGGTTGAAAGTTTTGAAATGTATGGAGTTGCAAAAGGAAGCATATTTGGTCCTTTACCGTTCCTAGTATCCAAATAAATAGTTTCTGAATACACTGTGAAACGCTACCAAACCAATGTTCCTATGTGGATACTACACACCACACTTATAACTTTAACTTACCCACATAAGTTACAACTTACCCATTAATATTTTGAACTCGGCCGATACAGGTGGAGAAGCAGTAGTTGTAAGCGATCATCATGGATGGGTACAGGCTTTGGAAGTCCAGGATTATCATTGGGTCAGTGTAGTAACGAGATTCTGCAAGAACCGTAATCATCAAACTAATGCCATCAAAAATTGCAAGCAGAACCTTTTTTGATATACAGTAATAATAAATATTGCAAGACATTTCACATTCCTTGGCACCAAAAAATCGACCCCACAACTGTACCAGATGCGATAGAATACTTATATTACGTATTTTTTGTAAATACATAGGTAGTAGGTACTCGCTTAAAATATAATATAACACCTAGACTGAGAACAAACGACTATGTTCATCACACGAATGTTTTTTCTTGTCAGGTGGGGATCGAATCCACAATCTACAACACAGAAGGTAAAGCTACTACTAACTGAGCTGTGGGGCCAGTAGCAGTCGAGTGTTGCTTTGTTGTCGCGCAGTATAACTCGGATGTCAGTATGCTATGTTTATACCACAAACTTCGAATTTATTCAGATCCTGTGTTCGTTGGGTTGGCAAAAAGCTTTACCTGGTTCAAAAATAAGCGGTAAGCATTCCGGCGCGCGCATAGCTGCTCTCTGCTTGACGGTGGGCGACATAGCGATGAGATTGAGAGGTCTCGCCGCTCGAAGCATCAAGGATTCCACTCGGAACTGAGACCCTCTGGACAGAACCTCCCACCATTGCAGGCCGAAAAGTCTTGCTAATTCTGATGTCCTGTCTGGTAAAGATGTTATAGATATGTTTAGCTGCTAATCAAAATTAAATTGTACACTAAAAACAAATATGCTAGAACACTTTTAAACTAAATTTACTCAATCAATGATTTACAGATAGACGAACGAATGCAAGATAAGAAGCTTTTATCAGGTTTATTTCTCAAAATTGCAAAAAAAAAAACTTACTTATGATATCCAGTTTCTCAAGCATCCTCACAGTGCCCGACAGTCGTGTCAAGTAATACTCGCATGGAATCCACCTCAGTATTCTCGACTCATCGCTCCACCACTCCGCCAACTGAGCATAACTGTACTTAGGGACTCTCTCCTTTAAAACCTCAAACATACAATTCTCAAAACTGTAGCTCGACAATGCTAGTTCATGTCGAAATAGCCGCCAAACGTTGAACATAACCCGTCCTATGATCCTTCCTTCGAAATCCTTTTCATTTTCCCCTCTAAACCGTTTTTGCCGATACCTTTCAGTGATTCGGGAGATTTCCTTTACAATTTCAAAGTCCAATACTTGCGCTCGCTCCAACAGGTACCCCCAAGAATTCATCTCTATCTCATAACCACACATTATGTCTGGGTCGTGTTTTTTTACTAGTTCAATTACTCTCTCCACGATGGCATTTTCATTGCTTACGTAGGTAACATTTTGGAAAATGCATCTATCTAGGTATTTTGGTGGAGACATATCATCAACTACTAATATTTCAGTGATACTCTTCTGTAAGAAATGATCAGGCGGTGAGTCGTTTGTAACAGTAAGGAATATCGCTTTAATGGGATCGAGTGTAGGGTCCGGGTTCAGTTCACCTCTGACAGATGTGTGAACTTCTATCAACATTAGTGTGAGGAAATTCACCTGAAATTATATATCAACATGAAATCGCTTGGTATACCGTCTCACCGTCACGATCGTCTGCATACAAAAACGTACTTACATCGACTGTCGGTGCCACGAGAGAGCTGCTTTCATTTTGAACGTGGTTGCTACCAAAGCATAGAAATGATCCATCAGGCTGCATTGTTACTTGTAATGTACTGTCTAAACTTGGTGTCTCCTGTCAATACAAACAAAAACAAATTACTCTTCCTAGACCTAAATTATGCAAGCAAAAGAAAACACCATTTTAAATTACCTTATCATAACTTTCTAAGCTTATACTGTTATTTATAACATCTTCATTTAATCCCAATACCTGCGAGTTATCTAATTCTTCTATGTTATAACTAATATCATCTATTCTACTTTCAAGAATATTGTTTTTAGCTTTTTCTTTTACCCATTGATCTACTTCTTTACAAGATGGCGGTCTTTTTACAGGTTCTAGTATACAGGACTTATTACCTGCTAGTAAAACTCTTAAGTTATTGGGTTTAGCGGATTCTTCATACATTTCATTCGTCTGCATAAATAGTAAGTGACGCCATTCTTCTAAACTGGTGTCAGTGACTTTCTCAAATGGTTTTTGGTCTCGAGCTAATTTACTGTGTAGTTTTAAAACTAATTGACCAATCTCAACTTTAGCACCGACATCCTTATGATCAGAGTAAAATGGTTTAGGGTATACAATTTTCGAAATATTATATTGATCTAGAGTAGTCGCGATATAGCTTCTAGTAGGCGGTTTTATATTTGGAGTTATTATTTTTAAAATTCTTTCGGTTGCTTTATAAGTCTGTACTTTTTTATCTGGTATCGTTTCAATATCTTCCTGTAATTCATTCTGGTCATAATTTTCAATTTTTACCTTTATTTCATGACTTTCAATGAGTTTATTCTCAGGTTTATTGTCGTCTCCTTCTAACGACAAATTAAAAACTTTTGAAGTGTAAAAACTCATTATTCCCGTATTATTTTCTTCTAGTGAAGAATCTGAGTTATATACAAATGAGTCATCAGGCTGAGATAAAACGTTATTACTAAACTTTTTCGAAGGTCCAGCTTCAGGAATGTAACTATTTCGCATATCATACACTTCTGCTGCTCTTAGAGGCATAATTTCATTAAAATTTGATATTTTATCAACTAAATCTAATATGGATGGACTTTCAATTCCTTCTTTTACTTCCTTATCTTCTAATACACTTTTAGGTTCAACTTTAACAGCTTTTTTCAAATACGAATCCGAAATATCTTTTATGGTTTCTCTTGACACGTTTATTTCATCTGTTTCGCTAATGTCCATTTTGCTATCTGTATCTTCTTTCAGTTCAACAGTTTCTTTTTTCTTAGATTTAGGTTTAGACAAACCGAGTTTGAACGGTCTCATTTTTCTCTTTCTTACTTTCTTGACATCTACAAATAAATTGGCGGATTAAAGAAAATTTGTTAGTTACTATCAAATTTCACACGAAAATGGAGATAGATACATACGATCATCATCAAATGTTCCATCCAGTTGCGGTATGTTAGCACCATCCCAAAAGGAATCATTCCATGTGGGAGAGCTTCCATCAATAAGTGTGTCATCTTTACTGAAAATACAAGATGTATAGATCAGATTTTATCATAACACTAGTCTGAAGTTCCATAAAATCAAATTTTACACACCTTTCACCATGATTAAGGCATATTGTTTCATCATTATAAGCTTGTGAATACTCATCATCATCTAAATTGATTTCATCATTGTCATCATTAGCTGGAGTTCCCATAACACTGTCTTCTTCAACAGATTTTTCATCCATGTCCTGAAGAACATCTAATAGATCATAATCTTCACTGTTTACTGAAAATGATTAGCAATTTTATGGATAATAGTAATATATCCAGTCGGTAGGTACAGTCAGCGACAAAAGTGGATTAATAATTTCGGTTACTGTGTAATGTCCACTTTGTCCGGATTTTCTAAAAACATGGATCTTTCGGTTTGCAGGTAGTTATAGCTTAAGAGTAGATCTAAAATAAAGTGTTGATTTTAAAAGAATTTTCAAGATGATCCCTGCGGATATTACTGAATAAATGATTTTTGACTTTGACTTTGAAACTTTACTTCTCTTAACTTTTTAAACTATCATGGTTTTGATCAATATTTTGGATCGAAATGGGATATTTACCTACCATGATTTTTGAGTTTATGGTAAATAACCCGCCAACATCGCGCCATGATCAGGGGTCGGTTCGACCCGTGGCAACATGGCGTTCGACAACATGGCGCATGAAACTGTGCCGAAATATCGGAAAACAATCAAACTCAAAAATCATGGTAAATATCCCGTTTCGATCCAAAATATTAACTTCTCTTCACTGGCCATATTTGAAAATAATTACTCACACAAAACTTGGCTATAATGAAGACTGCAATTCTGAGCTACACTTTCATCAACAATTGTATTATCCATATCATCAACATGTGTCTCAGCTAAATCCCTTCTCATAGTTTCATTTGTACATATTGTTTTATTTGGCAAATGTACACTAACATCTACTGCATTGAACAACTGTGAACCTTCTAAACTCTCAGCTGGATAATAAACAGCTTCCAAAACAGTTTGTACATTTTCATCGGTCACTACAGGCTGATCAACTAAGTTAGACATTTTTATCAAAAACATTTGTTCAAACTTGTAATGAGATTCAGTTTCTTCTTCTGCAAATCTTCCTTGAGAGAGAGATTTAGAGGCTACGGACATGTTTAGCTGCTTGCGCCTTTCCATCTCTTGGTTCCAAACTTCTTCTAATCCCGGATTTTCTATACCATCTCCTTTACCTATCCTTTGGCGGTTTATTATGTGAGACGCAATACAGTCTACTTCATAAAAGCAGGAACTTTCAGGCTTCAGTCCTTCATCAGTGCTTTCTAAAGGATCACTACTATTTTGCAATGTTCCTGATTTACGAAATTTTACAGTTTGCAAGTCTATATTGCTCATACCAAATAGATTAAAGTCTATAAAGAATTGCAAAGTGAAGTTGAGATGAGATTCGTGAGGCTGGAATGGTTGGCCGAGAATGGCGCCATTGCTGCATAGCTCTACTGCTTGCTTTATCAGTCCTGGGCTGTAAAGGAACACTTTCAGATACAAATGCTCCTTGTCATGAAACCCATAGAATGGTCTGAAAATAAACAAAGAGAACTGGATAACCAATTATTTTAGCTTAAGGAGGTGGTATCCGCCAACGAGTGTAATTTCTCTTTGATGAGTGAGTATAAATGTCCAAAAAAAACATATATTACTTATTAAGGACTAAATTTTAATTTGAACAATTGAAATAATTCTAACTATATTATTACTATATGAAAAAAATATCCAAAGTGAAGCAATTTTTATTTTAAATTTGGTTATTTCTTCTAAACGGTATTGATTTTTAGTATTTTATTTTCACACAAATATTTGTCAAAGTATTTATCACAAAGTGAACAATTGGCAGTTCGAACTAATAATTCATTAGGCTACAAATAATTATTTCTTGAATGCGATATGAAATGGAATGCGCGCGGGTCCCTGTGCGGGCGACGGGCGGCAGTGCAACTCAGTATGGACAGACTCCTCAAGGTCGTTGGCGAGTACCACCGCCTTAACAGGCACTTTAACTTAGCTAAATAGTTCATATTTTTCAGTGATTCATTTCAGCAATACTTACAATCCTTTCACCAAGGTTATTTTATAAACATGCTGATTTGCAGATGTTGCTTGCTTTAGTGCTATATTCAAAGCTTTGTCTAAACTTGCTGCTATCTGAAAAATTGAAATAATATTGTCTAATCAAGCTCATTATGCTAGGATTAGTTTCGGTGTGCTGCAGGTTACCCCTCTTTGACATACTCAAGGACATTTACCATGCCTGGTGATTATCATGTGCCTATTCATTTTATTGTTATTTTGGTAACAACATTAGCATCATGAATATATGATGGTTCATAGATAGGTACAGACTCACTTAATAATTACTCAATTCAATTCTTGTTAAATGGCCTTAGCAAAGTGTTGAGTGGGTCACTATTAAAGACAGCTAGAGCCTAACAACATGACAACAAAATTTTACAAACTAAACAACTAATCTTAATAAATAAATACTATATTAATAATCAATTTAAATTAAGCTGGTAGATTACCATACTACATTTGATGGATAATGATGATAAAATACACTAGACTTAAATTATGCGACCACCACTGTTTACTCTCACCTGATACAAATATTGGGGCTCCGGGTTTGGATTGGGGCATGGTATATAGAAATATGGGAACACTCCATGTACATGAAGACACGCTTTGCGCCCTTCAGTAGTAGGGCCAAATATTCTCAGCACTGGGACCTAAAATAATAAAACTTCAGAGCCTGTAAACTCTAACAATAACTCGCAAGCTTTCCACTTTGTATTACCTGCTTTATATCAGATCCTCTGAAATCGGAGTATATAACATCAATGCCTGGTATCGGTTTCGTTAGATAATGATCACATACTACAATTCTAACTGAAAATTCAGGGCTTAGCAGAGAAGCGTCTGAAATAAATGATTTGGATACAGACCACACCACACCAGCCAAGGCACACTCCTAATATTTTTTATAATATTTATGGCACTCTTACCTCCGGTTCCACTCATTTCAAACGAATTGAAAATAAGTCTACTTCAACGCTATCCACTACAATATAAATTTGTATTTTGATCCATTGCAGAGAAATAGCTTAAAACAAATTAAGAGCATTATATTCCGGCTTGGTTATTTGCTTTTGTTTTGTTTGTTTTCGTTCGTTTCGTTACAGAATTCTGTGGTTTCGTTATTGATAAAACATGTGACAGTGACAAGCAGTCTTTTTTAACAAGTCTGTTTATATAAAAATACTCTGTGGTGACAAGTTATGTGTGATGCATGCACAGATCATAAATTCAATAGAGTTGCGTGCGTGTTCGATTGTCATTTGCTGCCAACTCAATACCTATTCTAACATGCTAAATGCAAAAAAAATTACAAACACCAAAGAACATCTTATTCCTAGTGCACAATCCTATTAAATGCCCATTACTTTTTACACTCCTTTAATTGAAGGAAATAAATAATGTCCTTCTGAAATAGAACTGCTTGGTTTTTACATTGCTTACCCGAAGTTCGTACACAGAGCAAGTTGGTCGTCTTGTCTTTTCCACCGTCTCTACGTTTCCAGCACAGAGTACTTATTTATAGATTATTCCAGCCGATTCCACCCACAGACTACTAGGATGCTATGATTCCACCCTTCCCTCCCCACCTGGCTGGCACCCAATTGCCCAAAACCCAACTCAAGTAATTCATTCATTCTCGGTTTTCAAGAAAATTGGTCGTGTCTTACTGTGCTGTTTCTTCTTTCTGTAAAATAATATCAATAAAACGAATAATACAACAATCCCAATCACAATAGATGTTCGCTTAGTTTATTTTTCGTAATATTATGAGAATTGTTTTTTAAATATGGAGTGAAGTGGTCTTCATACAACTGAGTATTAAAAAAAATGCATATATTTTTGGAAGAGAGAATAAAAACACACGTATCTTCTTGAAAAGATTAAGTTGCAGGAGAGCATTTATAGTACAGAGTGTGATAATGGATGATGAGGAGACTGATCTTCGAGAGCAAATATTCCACAACAATGTTAGGGAGCAAATTGTAAGTAATTGTAGCTATTTTGGTTTAGAGGCTGTGATATGTTCGTATCAGTTTAATCTCTCTTCTCTTTGTCAAATGAGTTAGCAGGTAACTTCCGCGTCTTAAAGAAAACTACAGCCATGATGGTCAGGCAACATAAGCCTTCAATGAGTTGATTTGAGTAATTCATTTTTCAATTTTATTGAAAAGTATATAGACTCAGATAATTAAGTACCAACAACAAAATAACCCCATTATGCTGCTTTGTTTTCAATTCACATTTTGTTCCAGATATTCTTGCTCCTTTTCATTTTACTATACCTTCTATCATTCATGCTGATAGAAAAGTTCAGAAGACGCGATACTGAAGATTACCTCACAGGAGATGAAGATGAAGTTAAAGTGTATAGAATCAGCCTCTGGCTGTGTACATTTGCACTGGCAGTTTCCCTCGGCTCAGCCTTCTTGCTGCCAGTGTCTATTGTCAGCAATGAGGTGTTGCTTCTATATCCCAACAGCTATTATGTGAAGTGGCTCAATAGCTCACTAATACAGGGTAAGTTCTAGTAACATATAAAATCATCTAAAACTGACATTTCACTTTTATACACTTCATTATCATTTGCTTTTACCTACTATCCTAGTTCTTATATTTATGCACAATCCTATGCATATAGTAATTGCAATGTCTTTGTTTCACACACACAGCTCTTCAAACTGCCCTAATAAATATAATTAGGCTGACACAGTTTTGTTTGTTAATTTATATTTGAACAAGTTTTTAAAATGTGCATACAGACTAAATAGTGAATGTGTTATTGAATACTCATTTTACTCGTATAATTGCACTGACAACTTTAGTGACAAAGTATTGGCACATATTCACAAAGGATGGCAGACTCAACAGAGTCATTGTGATTTTACCTCAGTTAAAACAAATAAAGTTTTAGGAGGTACAGTCAGCTGCACTAGAATGTATACGAATCTAAACTTTCAAAACGATATTATAATGTATCAGTAAATATGTATGTGGCTAATTCTCAAAACCTAAGTAGACTCACCAATTGATTTCATGATTTTTGAGTTCTTGTTGTGCAAGGTTTTTTCGTAATGCTGTGATACCATTTTGAAAGTTACAAAATGTATACATTCTAGTGCAGCTGACTGTACACAAATATGGCATTATACACTGCAAGTCTCATTATTTATCGACTTAAAACTATGTTTTATGCAGTAGAAAATGTCAAATGTTAATACTAGGCATTGAGAAACCTTGGCTAGATAAGTAAATTAGGTACCTGTTATATACTCCGTCTCTTATTTTACACACTAAGTATCAACAAATAACATTGTACTTTTTTTAGAAATTCTATATGAATTACGCATTTATTATTATTTTTATAAGTCCAAAGGTCACCCACCTTTGGACTTATAAAAATAATAATAAAAAAATATTTGTGTACACACAACATCATCTAGCCCCAAACTAAGCATAACTTGTAATGTGCGAACCAGATGGCTTATATTATAATACTATGCATTTAGTTGTAAATACATACATACTTAGAATACTATCAAACACCCAGACAAGGAACAAACATTGATGTTCATCACACTAATGTTTGTCCTTGGTGGGGATCCAATCCACAACCTACAGCACAAAAGGCAGAGCTACTATGAACTGAGCTGTGAGGTCAGTCTGCTTGACTTGAACTTGACTGATTAACACACTTACGGTCTTATAAAAATCTTTCAAAAGATAAATAACGTTTAAACTATCATCATCTCTTATCAATGGGTGATGACAAACAGTGACATTTTAAGCAATATTAGCAATATTATATTATTGATATTATATCTATATACGTAATGTATTAAGTATATCAGTCATCTAGTACCCATAACACAAGCTCTGCTTAGCTTGGGGCTAGATGATGCTGTGTGGACTGTCCAGCATTATTTATTTATTTATTATTTATTATTTATTTATAAGTATGGGGGTTTAAGTTACATAATAATATGCAGGTTTCTTTCTTGTATATCGAAACATATTAGGTATTTGTGGCTTTGAAGTTAAACTGTTGTTGCATCGTCTTATCTCATGTTCCTCTCTCTCATGCGCAACCAAGACGTAACTGCTTCACAATGCCGAACTTTAGAACCATTAAAATACAGGAACGACAAATTGTTTCGATCGAGACACGCTCGTGGCACACGATGTTGTCTTGCACTGTTTGAGATGACGATAATAATAATTTCGAATAGTTTCATATTTGCTCAACTGGAACACGAACCCACACGTGTTTAAAATCACAGGGTTCACACGACAACATTTATTTTATTAATTTATTTATTTTTCAGTCAGTATTGTCCCACTGCAGGGCAAAGGCCTACCTCCTTCCACTCTTAGCGATTTAACGCTATTACATACTACAACATAGATTTTGTTATTTTATTTGCTAAAAAAAGCGCTCATTTCTATCATGAAACCACAGCAAAGACATTTCCTAACCGTTTCCAACAGATCAACCTAGTTATTGTTTGGTTTGGTGAACCTGCATTGGCTTTCGTGCATAGGAAAGCACTTCAAGCACTTAGTTCCGGCTAACAGCAATAGGCCGTAACGGTCGCTGTGAAAATCTCGTCACCGCATTGTTTAAAAGAGAGAGAGTTCAAACTTACAACTTTACATAACATGTAATCTCTTGTTACAGGATTGTGGAACCACGTTTTCCTCTTCTCAAACCTGTCGATGTTCGTGTTTCTGCCATTCGCATATTTGTTCTCCGAATCGTCCGGGTTTCCCGGACAACGAGGCCTAAAAGGGCGGGTGTATGAGACTTTCCTGGTGCTCGCTTTACTGGGTGTGTTGATGCTTGGCCTGGCGTACGTGGTCTCTGCGTGGCTTGAAGGAGATCGATCCAGTATTGATGCTTTACTAAGTGAGTATAATCCCTTTTACGTGTCATTACGATTTCACTGACGACCGATGCGGCGCGGCGGGCGAATGTCCGCCTGCGACGCAGAGGTTGCGGGTTCGATTCCCGCCTTGGGATAAATGTTTGTACGATCTGCAAATATTTATTCCGGGTGTTCTGGGTATTTTCTATGTATAATAAAAAAAATGTCTATGTAGGTATGTAATATAATATTGTATTAAGTTTATCAGTCATCTAGTACCCATAACACAAGCTCTGCTTAACTTGGGGCTAGATGATGCTGTGTGGATCGTCCGGCATTATTTATTTATTTATGTATTTACTGTACACTTACGGTGTCTCTTTATATTTTTTTATGCAAAAACAGTAGTAGTCCCATCCAGTCCATACCCCTTTAGCTCTTGTGGTCCTTGTGCCCTACTACCTGCACAAGGGATGTCCTAAACCAAGCCACGGATGACTGACGTGGAGGTGGTGAATTTCTACGCCGTTAAAATGTGACCATTGACACACTAGATGTTAAAAGGAACTGTCGAACTCTCTGAGAGTGCTTGCATATACCAACCAACTACCTATTTCATATTGTACATATCTTACTATATTTATATTGTTTTGACTACTTGCGTTTCACTTCATTGCAACATCAAATCTTACGGATCATCAATTCGCCCAATCTTCAATGTTTTGTCCCTCACATGACCTATTTCCTTAAGAAGTTCATTATTAACTCATCCTCAATCAGATAGGACGGGGGAGCCATACGCAAAAGTGATTGCAAAGGATAGTAATAAAACCCTGTATTCTAGAATAAGTCTCTAAGTAAGACCTATGACGCGTGTAAACCACCAAAAAAGTTATACTTGTTTTTTAGTTAGTCCGAAATTCAAAACTAAACTAGACTCAGGGTCTGAGCTCTAAGAATCGAATCTTGGATAATGTTCTTTGCCAATAGTTGCATACAAACTAGAGACAAGAAGAAACTTAAAGTTACTATTTCTGGTACCTACACCCTACTGCGGAATTTAGTGCTACCTTCAAGTATCGAACCTAAGGACCTACCTAATGTTACGAAAGGAATAGAAATGTTACCCAACCTTAATGTTACAGTAGGCTTACTTGTATTATTGATAATACCAGCTTGGACACTGTCAGAGTAAAATATCTGTGTTCATTTGAGCATGAAGAGAATGGGCATGTAATTGTTTTGTTTGTGTAACTGTAGAATACAATATAGTAGGTGTAGGTAGGTGCGTCCGCGCCGGAAATTGATGTACTGTTATGTCTATTATATCAAAAAAGCTAGACGCGGATTGTGGTTAGTTTGTGTATAAATAATTGAATTTTTCACTTATTTTTGAGCAATCAACACTGATAGCTTTTAACTACCTATCCAATGAATGCAAGTGATAAGATTAGCGTGCTAAGTAATCCTAATTTAATTTGATGAATGCAGTGGCGTAGCGTGCCGTGGCGGGCCCCCGTATAAAAATTTGTTTGGGGGCCCTTATGAAGGGTAAAGATTTCTCGCAAAAGAAAAAAATGTTGGCATAAAATTAAAAGAAATATTTTTTCATCATAATTATCTATATAACTTTTTCCAAAATTTTTACAAACAATTCAAATTAAATATACACTCTCCTTGCCTTTTTGCTTTTTGTCATTTCTGAAATAAAAAAAAATTTGGGAAGTTATTATTAATTTTTGCTTATGCACATCGGGGGCCCCGTGGCATGGGGGCCCCGTATAATTGATACGGCAGATACGGCGGTAGCTACGCCCCTGGATGAATGCAAAAAAATCACGTACAAAAAGTCCCGCAGCGATGAAGAGAAAATAAATATTGTTATCTAGTTTGAGACTGCAGTCATTTTATATTTCTACTCACTATTGCAGAATTTGCAGATATCTGAAACAGAATGATTTCAGGAAACTGCGAAAAATTTCAAATCACAATGGTTATGTAGGTACATCATTGACTATTCTCTCAGCTCAGTTCAAGGGAGCCCTGTCTCCTGCGCTGCAGGTTACGGGTTCGATCCCCATCTAGGATAAACATTTGTGTGATTAACATAGATTTTATTCTCTGTCTGAGTGTTGTATGGTGGTCTAAGTATGTTAAAAAAAAACTACTTTTGAATTATATTAGACATCTGTTTCTCATAGTACAAGCTTTGCTTATTTTGGGGTTAGGTGTTGTGTGTGCCACGAATATTTATTTATCATCATTTAACCCTTGTTTTTATTTGCCTACAGATTTATGGACATATCTTCCTTTCCTGTACTCCTGTGTATCATTCGTTGGTGTGTTAATGTTGTTAGGTGAGTTAATCTATACTTATTTACTCTTACCCGAATGCATCTCAATATGATTCCCTTACTTTTTATTGTTGTAATGCTAGAACTACAATTTATGTTGTTCTTGTATCTCATGGGCTGTATCAATAGATTTTGATACTTGAGGAACACAAATGTTCTCTTATGCTCACTAGATTTGAATAAAAAGTGCATTTTTATGTTTATAAATCATTGGAATGTCATTGTTTATGTTTTTACCGGACTCTATCGTGTCATCTTGTTACAATACAAGCCTGACTGGTAAGTTATCTGCTTGTATCATGTCCGATAATTATTTCGGTCAACAAAGTTTATTGATTTGTTGATACTAAACAGAGCCAGACATTGACCTCTTACTCTAGATCTAGATTTAGAAAGGCAGGTGCATTGAACTCTTTAAATGTTCGTTGCAGCGTCACGCGTATATCCAAAGTTATTATCTGAAAATAAAGATAAGTATGCCACGTGTTCATGTCCTAGTTTTATTGGGTGATATCTTAAAATAATCTTCTATAATAGATAACGTTATTACTACCTACTAGGTGTTGTACGGATTTGAAGTTCAATTACGTCGTTTCAATTGCATCCGTTAAGGGTTTATTTCAAATCGATAACAATACAACTCATGAACTTATTAAAAACATCAAAATTATATATTTAAAGAAAGCGTGACAACAGTTTGTCACGCTAAGAACAAATGTTAAGTTAATATTGAATAATAAACGTTTCCGTCACTTCGAAGGCGATAAAACGTCAATAAAACTGATAAAGACCGAAGATTGAGCTCTTGCTATTTTGGGAAAGTTGAAGCTAATGCCTATCATAATACTTTAGCTCGCTGGAGATTTAGGTGCTGCGTCAGCGTTGATACTCGCCGACACGGGACACTATAATAGGAATTGTGTGTCCAATAATGGCTACCGGACACAGAAGCCACGTTTTTTGTGTCAGCAACAGTAACTTATGCTTTAAGCCATGCAAACCACCCTGTGCTAAATAAGCATTAGCTAAAATTTTTTTAGGCTTCTTCACGTCTCAGTATGCTCAATTCTTGTTGAAGTACGTAATCTTTTAATCCTCATCTACTTCCTCCTCATACACCTCGTCTTTTTTGTTCAAAAAATACTTTGTGAGGTCTTCATGCTGCGGAAAGGTGTCGCGCAAATCCTGCCTGAATTCCTCAAACTTGTCAGATTCCAACTCCTTATGGGCTTTGGCTCGGTAAAGCCGTGCCTTGTAACTGTTTTCATTTAGACGTAACGCCATGTCACAATCGCTGTCAACCTGGAAATAGAATACCGTTTTAAAGAGTTATAAGTACCTACTCAACTAAACTTTTAGAAATAACGAAGTCATGCAGATGGGCCAAAAAAATTACTATCTTCATTCCAGAAATATCGCTTAGAAATTAAATGAAATGAAATTTATTTGCTTGAAATGTGGTACGTATGTGTATTAATCGAATCATCAAAGCTGTTATGGTTGTATTTCTAAAAGTGCTGGTGAAAGAACACGATGTACTTTTCAATACGTATTTGTCAGAAATAAGTATTATCATCATCGCTTGTGTTTTGTCTATTTGCCAATGAAATGTGGTATGTATGTACTTACGTAGTGAGTGTAATTTACTTTAGTCAAATAGCGCTTAGGTCGCGTATGCTTGGCTCAGTCTCAAGAGAAAATATCGTTAAAATATTATAGTAATAGTTAAAGACGACAAAATGATTCATGAATAGAAAACTAATCGGTATCGTGATATATTTAATTAAGATAATGGACATGGCAACAAAAATAAAATGATAGATTAGTGTTACTTAGATTATAATAGCTCTGTTAAAAAGGTGACAGTTGAATAAAGAATAGTATAGTGACTTTATCATATCGCTTTATTTTATATCACTCTGCAGTAGGTTAAGGTACTTGTAGATAGTGCACGTTCATTTAGTCTGCCAATTTTCTTTAGCACAAGGCCTCGGTTTATCGTCTAATGGAATTGCAAAATACCTTTTCGAAGTTCCCCAACTTGATATTCGTCAAGGCGCGGTCACAGTAGCACATTGAGTTGTCTTTAATGTGCTCTATCGCTCTGGTGTAGCAAGATAGGGCTTTCTCGTACTCTCCACGTCGGAAAGCTTTCACAGCCATAGTCTTCAAAGTGTCAGCTTTCTCGAGACGAACTTTGCGGTCTTGAGCTCGTCTATCTGCATCCTTGCTCATCTCTGCCATCCACACATCTTTGTCGATCTCTCCCTTTGTAAAATAAATTTCTATTAGGTGAATAGAATATGCCTTTTTTGCTATAGTAACTATTTCTGATGCCTATAGGCATGGACTTATAGTCCATCAAAGGCCTAGTGTAGATCGGACAGGTTCTTTTTTTGATTTGTATAATTTTACTTCGCAATTTGTAACCATTAATAGTTTGTTTTTGTACAGAGTTGTTTTGTAGCCGAGACGAAATATCGTTCTTGTACTTAGATATCCCATAATTACTATTAATTACGTTCTCGGCTATTGAATCTAATGTGTTAGCTACAAGACGACCGCTTCAATTGAAACTGATTGTTCGTGCGCTCGTACAATCTGCGTGAACTTGAAATTGAGGTCACGGCTTTGATGTTTTTACTCTTATGTGTCTGATACATAAGAATACCTATAGTCATGTATGCTGCGAATGCTTGGCTTATGCGTGTGTAGGTAAGTCTCCTTAAGGGACACAGTACTCTTTTCCTCCTGTTAGAGAAAATTTGCTTACGTGATTCTGAGATTAGGTAGCAAATCAATATTTATCACCGAGCTGCATGTAACGCTAGGAATGTGTTTTCTTGCTTGAAAACTGGTTTGCCGGTAAATTTGCTAGCATTAATGGTCTAATGCCGGTTTATGATTGTGCTTTCGATAGATGTGCAAAAGATAGATCACCCACTTCTCCCATTGGTTTTTCAATAAAATGTAGATGATATTCGAAAGGTGTCGAATGCGTTAACGAATATTCCGATACAATATCGCACAGACTTGCTATTAGCACTAATTGCTTGTACTAGATACAACTCATCAGCTTTGTGAAGAGATAAAACTCCTCCTATTTTCAACTATACCTACTTCAAATAGACAGTGTCTTCCAAGTGTTGATGTTTATTTATAGAGAAACGCGAGCCAAATTGCTTTCACTGATAAAATACAAACATAGTACCTACACGCAGTTCATTTAGATGCATGTTTAGTAATGACTTTATCGTGACCTAAATAAAAGTTAAAAATAAAATGCATTGGCATCTCTGTATGTTGTTGTTATTCTTATCTAAGACATAATGTCCTTAAACACAATTGGATATACGAAGCAATAAATTGGAGCTACTTGACAAATTAGTGGAATAAGATACCCTGAAATTCGGCTATACACATTAATAATTCTTTGGATCTCGAGCCTTTTGGCATGTGTTCTTACCGTGTCTTTGTTCTCCATAGACTTGAAAGCCTTTTGGTTTATTACAGTGCGGTTATCCTTCACTGTCATCTCCACTTCTTCGTCCATAATGACTTTTCCCTCAAGATACTGGTCAGCTAGTTTATGAGCGGCTTCAGCTTTCACTTTGTCTCCGCTAGCCATGTCCTTGACCAGACTAGATACATGTCCGACCCTCTGTACGAAATTGGCCCATTCTTCGTTCAACTCTATCGATTTCTCGTTCCTCAAAGCGGGATTTGAAGTGATTGAAGGCGGTTTCATGCTAGTGTTTGATGTTATTATAGGATTCCTTAAGCCTGGTTTAGGTGCTCTGGTAATAACTTTTCGGTTCGTATTCATTTTAGCTGTGTTTTGTTGTAATGCGGTAATGCCACATTGACGTAACAACAACGCACTATGGCAACCGTTGTTAAGAGCGAAACTTCATCGTTTGTGACCTGTTTTGTTACATGCGCATGCAGGTTTTTATCATTCGCCCAGTAAACTTACAGGGAAAGAACAAAAGTAGTAAAATCCTGTTAGATCTTGCATTTTATTTTGACGTAACTGGGAATACACCATAGAATATTAGTCCATATTCTTAGGAATACACTAATGAATTACTGATTACCTTGTCTTACAGCAGCTAGCAGTAGCGAACATAATAAACAAGCATTATTTATCTACGGTTTGCTATTTATATTCTTGATATGCCTCAATGCGAACCAATGAACTTATAAATAGCAGGCACATAAAAGTCCTCTTGCATTCTATTTCTTCAAATGGGTAAACTATCCAACAGATTCTCGCGAGATTGAATAATTCATAAGAGTGTATACTTTTTTCTACTCTTATTTTCTAGAAATATACCTAGATTTCAACGAGTTTATCGAGTGTTTTGAGAACATTAAGATTAAGAGAGGTATATTCCACGACCCACGTTTTTTAAATACTGTGTATTTCATCTCTTCTGCAGCATTCCCATGGTTTATTTTTGAGGGGGGTTTGGCACCGATTATTCAATTGAAAAGACGCGACGCGACTGATAATTCAGCTCAACGAAGCAGGTGTGCGTTGATTCGTAGTTTTGTGGCCATTGATTTGAGAGCTCTGCTGAAAATGTGATTTCTTATAGTATTTTATATTAAGAATTACATCTTCTCTTGGATGATTACTGTATTACATGTTGGTATATCGATTATATCAATTGCGTGATTGTTAAATCTGCTCTTAACCAATGAAACAATAGATTGTTTTCATTCAACATCTTGACATGACGAATGATGAAACCGTATGTGTAGATGTAGACCACTCTCGTTCATGTAACGATTCAGAAGGAAAAGTGGAAACTGCAATTAGAATTAATGGCTTGCTTTACGATTTCCTGTTCATAGAAAAATGTCCGTTCTCTGGAACAAAATTATAAGGCCTATAAAAAGCCGAGTGTTAAGTTTCCATCACAGTTTTATGTTTGGTTTTTGCACATTGAAACCGGTCTGTCTAACGTAATGAATACAACTGACTAACGCCATTAAGTGCATAAAAAATTTGGTTTGGATATTGCTTCGTGTCATTAAAATTTTTACTAGTGGAATAGCGCGTGAATTTGTTGATGTGAAGTTATTTTTATATGATTTTTTACCCCCGACGTTACCTAGGGGTTTAGTTTAAGGATTCCCTTTCTTTGTGCAACACCGATACAAATATACCCTGAAAATATAAGTCTCACACGACAAGTGGTTTAGGCTTTGCGTTTTCTACATGTCAGTCCGTCAGTCAGGACAAAGATTCTTATAATAGGTATAAATAAAATATCTATACTCCATTGAATGTGTTGTAAAAGAATACTAACGTTAGATTATCCAATAGTTTCACTAGCCATTGACGACAGGCACGGCCCTGATGGAAAGCTGAATCGTGCTTGCTTCTACACAGCCACAAATCATTATTACCACATTTGAGAGTTCATTTTACCGTTATCTATGTTTGTTATTGGCTTTCGAGCGCTTATTTTACACTAACTGTTTTTAAAGTTTCTCTATGCAGGCTGTTTTTGTTGCGAAAGGATATGAAGAGTTCTTATACCAGCTAAAACTAAAGTATTTCTATTCTGAAGTAAAATATGTCAGGCGTGACTCTCACACCTAAAATTAGAATAGGCTCTACCAGTCGTTTGTATTGATTAGGGAAACCTAGGGTAGGTAATGAATTCCTCGCCTTTACCGTTTGCGTTGAATAGTAATGAAACCCTACACACAGATGGCTAGCTTTGAGGTGGTTTGAACAATCGATTTGACATGGGAGCTCCTTAAATAAGACGACCTCTATCTAAAGTACACTGATGTGTTACTAATTAAATGCGTATGACTTTCTTTCGGCATAACTTTGTATGAGCGCAAAGTAGTACACGATAGAAATTGATAAATGGTAAACGGTTGAAAACAAGAATATTTCTTGCAGGCTATATGAGCGTAAAAAAGTATTGTTTTATCAGACCTAAATAATATACCTGGAAACACTGAGCATTTAAAAATAATTGACTTTGCTTTGCGATCACTCATCGAAATGATAACCGCGGAGAATGTTGCTTAGCTTAACGCAGAATCAAATTAGACACGATCTATGTCAACTCTCTCAGACATTTCGTATGGGACAGACAAAGCAGTCCCGTGCTGCGCCGTCTGCTTTAAGGTAATCACTTCTACATAAAATGTATATGGGACCAATAAGTTTATGACGCATGGTGCGTACACGAGGCGCGGATATAATGTAATTCTAACAATCTGTGCACCTCCGAGCTAATGGTGTAATGAATCTTCTATATCTCTATAATTTTCTAGTATTCACGCCCTTGGGCTTCGTGCGTCTCTTCGGCGTGGTGGGCGGCGTGCTAGTGAAGCCGCAGTTTCTACGAGATCTCAATGAGGAGTACTACATGTACTCCTTCGAAGAAGACACCATCAGACGGCGGATGCAAACCGCCTTAGCTACTGGTAAGTTTGTTTTTCTTCAGCCTTTATTTTTTTTAGTTCTACTGTTCATAAATAAAACAACTACATCTCTTTTGTGATTGTAAGAGAGAGAGCAACCTAGTAACCTTCTAGTGTTCCATGTAAGCCACAGAAAAAAAGAAAAGAAATAATAAGTTGCGAGAAATTGCTTTATCACTTTAAATGTTGAACACCGGTATTCATTTATGATGTAGGTAGTGAGTACGAAGTGCGCACCTGCCTTGCCTAAATGTTATTGTTGTACGAACAGTGAAGCAACTTCTTTTGTATTCCCCTTTGCAATCAACATGCATTGAGCGACACTAACTATTACACCTTCTATGACGATACTGTGTATAAAAGGGGCCAGTAATAAATTGGTATTGATAAAGTGGTATGAGAACGGCATAGCATAGGAACAGGATAGCCAAATTTAGCTTCTTTGCTTGAAAATGGAAAAACCATAAAGAAGTCGAGAGTAATTGTTTTCACCCGTGAAAAGAATGAAGAAAGTATACGTGACGTCATCTTCATGATTAGAAAGAATATACTTTTTAAATTGTTTACGACTTTGACTGGAATCTGAGATAAGCATTGGCTCTAATGGACGAGTTTGAAAAATACAATGAACGTAGTTAATGTACCAATATCATATACTCTGACAGTTTTATGATAACAGTTGAAGATTGCTTCAAGAATGTTTTTGAATTCGTGTTTTGAAACTGTTTTCGATACCTAGGTATTTATCTAGGTATCGCCTATATTTTTACACGACATGCGACATTATTAAAATACGACTTACTATTACGACTTCACTAAGTAGTTTTAACGAAGATTCCTTCAAGATTTACGCATCGTTGTTTGAAAAAAACTAGACTAATCAGTATTTTGGCTCCAAAAATACTTTTCATTTCTCTAAATATTTTGTAAACAATTACGAAACCGACTTACCGAATTACGGGACCGAGAAACGAGAGTGAAACGATTGTGCCTAATTCCGAAGAAAAATAATAGTACAACGTACTGATTTTAATACGTGGTACACGTACGATGTAGTTATTAGAGTAATATTAACTAATAGCTATTGTAAGTAGAGTAAGCCACTAAGATATTTGAGAAATGAAGTGAAATTTGTACATATTTGTCTGAAATATGGTAACGGATAAGATGTTTATGTTGCTTGAATACACAGACGTGAACCTATTTGTAACCTTACCTTTAACACTTACCTTTTTTTGTACCAAGACTTAATATAATTCATGATGAGAATAAAATAAAATTTTATTGCACTCTGGTTCTCAAACTTAAATCTGTAAATCTAAATCTTTACACTCAGGTCTTTACACTTTATGCTTCTTTATGCTTAGGTCTTTACACTTAGGTCTTTACACTGAAGTCTTTACGCTTAGGTCTTTACACTAAAGTCTTTACACTTATGTCCTTACACTTTGGGTTGCAAGAGACAGATTACTACTTGTACAGATGCCGAAGACTGATAAATAAACAAAGGTTTTTATCAACATCGTGATCTACAAGCACATCACACTATTCTATATTTATCCCGCGAATTAAATCAGATACGGCATCGCGGAAGTCAAATACAATAAGCTAATGATATCTGCTAAGTAGCTGAGAAACGAGATGTGAGGATACACTTCCTGATTTATTTAGAAACATGAGGGGAACGGCTAATATACTGACCTTGTAAAGTCTTGTGATGTAAAGTCTCTTGTTTTATTTGTATTTACAAAAAAGTTAAAAATATTTTATGACTTATCTGGTACCTACATAGTATAAGCTTTTTAGTTTGGAGCTAGATGGAGTTTTGGCGAATGTAAGTCAATATTTTTTTATTATTCACTTACTATGAAGAATTGAGTTTTGGATAGATAATATCGCCCAAAAGATTTTGAGTACGTAAGGGTAACTGGTCACGTACCAAAATATCTACCGTGAATAAAGAAGATGTCTACCGTAATCACACAGTCTGGGGGGAAGCCGTTTTCATTTTCATTGGTATGGTGCTAAGGTCATTGAAATCTTCAGAATATGACTGGTATCTGTGAAAACGTGATTGAAAACTGTTGCTGACCTTCGATTAAAAATCACACGCAATTTGACGCTCTGCATTGTAGACAAAAACAATTGTATAGGAAATTCGATAATTATAGTTACCTACATCTTTTAAACTTGTTCTATTACACAACCGCGGTCATCCAAAAACTTTCGCATTTCGGATTTAATTGAAGGCTATGACAAAAATATATATAGACAAAAACTAAATACATTTTTACGCTTGACCTGTTAAGGTTTTAAGGCGTTCTTAGTTTATTGACACTGCCAACTAGTCATATAACTACCTGCGTATACCTATAATCTAAAGCCTATGCTTGTTTCATAGTGTCGACTTCGTGTTCAGACAATCCTTTGTTTGCTACGAGCTATTTGAATAAAATTAGATAATGAATATGTCGGAACGTACTTTGCATAGCATACTTGCACCTACAGACTATTAATATGTACCGTCGAAAAATAAAATTGTTTTGTTTTGTATTTTTAAAACGAGTTACGTTAGACGCCCGCGCATCGGGTGATGCCACGTGTAATCATTATTTGAAGGCATTTTCTATTTCTGAACACAAAAGTGTAGCGCGTACTTCGAAAACTTTTTTAATAAGTACAACAATTGTTGTGTTATCGAAAATAAATAATAAGATATAAAATAAATACAAAGATTTCTTATAAGCTATGCTTAGAATTCTATTAAAAAAATATGGCATTTTGAATTGCTACGAGTATCTAGCCTTCCTTCCCTACTTCCAGGAAACTCAGTCTATGCTTACCTCTATAATACGTAGAAATCCCTCAAGAGAA
The DNA here is from genome assembly GCA_947095575.1 of Electrophaes corylata. NCBI lineage: Eukaryota > Metazoa > Arthropoda > Insecta > Lepidoptera > Geometridae > Electrophaes > Electrophaes corylata. The sequence continues at coordinate 3,335,888 of OX352707.1, read as the reverse complement.
TGGAGCAATCAATAACATTGAACGGACAATGGTTGATGATGGCAAAATATTATGATCTCCCTCAATGAAGGTAACGATCGGGATGACTTCATATCTAGAACTGTTGGTGTTCATTTTAAACACTATTGTAGTAAAAAAATACTATCATACGTAAAGAGGATCATCTTTAGTAGGTAGGTACCGAACAGAACCTTTATTTTCATTAGGTCAGACTTTCAAATGGTCAGATTTTCAAAATGTTACTCTTTCTAATCGTCAGAGTGCAGTCAAGTGGTAATGATATGTATACAAGTATCAACAACCAGTATCTTCGTAACTACTAAAAATGCTGGAAGTATTTTTTTTTATCCATTCATCCATAAAACCGTCCAGTGGTTTTGTGAATAAACACCGGACTTGATCTTAGATCAAAAATAATTTAGTAAATCGTTTTGAAGTAATACTTCTAATGCGACTTCCAACAAGGTTGCGTTAAACCTTTAACACTACCATGGAGGGGGTATGAAAGCACTGTTCTTTCTCTCTTTCTCTCATAGCGTTTCGTATATTAAAGAAGTTTTACTTCAGTCGTGTGGTCTAAAGCACACTCGTTTTTTTTATGTAACTCTTTATTAGACCAAACAAGAGGTAGAGGTTGGTGTGCTAAAAATAATAAGTAGAAAACAGTTGAATAAAAATTTACAAATGAAATACCTACATCAAGAATATAAATATTTTCGTCGTTCAATCGACGTTCATTGGTCATAGTTTGAAACCATGTATCAAGTTTTTATTTAATAAAAACCAGTCCTGTCTATAATGTATCTACTTTATAATTGAGATGGCGGATAATTCAAACGAAAATACAAACTTGATGGCTTATGGGATATTGATATAATGCAAGGTACCGATATTACTCGTAATAGGAAGATTATAGTAGTCGAGTAGATTACTAAGCCCATTTCATTATTTCAAGGTGACTGATATTAAAGTGTAGCATATTTTGATTATTTTTATCATCAATTGGCATTGAAATTGCGGGTCTGTGTCAATGTTTACTTACCTGTGTCTAAAAGCCTCGGTTAATGAAAACAACGCGTTTAAGTTTGTTTCAAACAACAACGTTTTTTACAGGTTATTTTAAATAAACTAAGAGTTTGTCCTAGCTTTGGATAAATTGCCTACTATTTCAGACCGACAAATAAAAAGCAAACGTAGATTTGAATCCGTGTTCCGTCAATATTTCTTTGCACGCTTTGTTTTTTCTTTTTCTTTACTAACTTGTAGAGCTCTCTTTTAGTACCTATGCTACTGACAGTTCTCAAGTTAACTGACCTATAACGACTCAAATCGATGAACTAATAATTTGTGCATTTAATGAGAGCAGTGCAGTGTACCCTAATGATGGTTGCACAGTACCAGTGTTCTCAAACGATCATCATCATCATCAGCTCGAAGAAGTCCACAGCTGAACAAGAGGTATTTCTATAAAAAGGAATTTACCAAGAAGAAAAAATTTAACCCTTATCTATCTATACGTATTTCCCGCGACCTTGATAATATTACCGGTCAATCGTGTGAGGGGCGTCCCGTGTTTCGTCTTGCGGTTCTTCACAGTGGTTGTCAGTTCTACGAGCTATACGGCCTACCCGCTGCCACTTCAACTTGCTCATTCTGAGAGCTGTGTCGCTGGCGATGGTCCTTGTACGGATTTCCTCATTCCTGGTTCTATCACGTGGTGAAACTGAAAGCATAGTTCTCTCTATAAGCATTGTCCCTCTTAGCGGCGGAGGAACATATTTTTGTTTCATATTAAAGGGCTTCTATTTCCCAGGAAGTGGCTACATATCTCCAGAGCCCATGTATCCCGACCGTGGAGATATATCGGCGCCTCTGGACGCAAACCTGTCGTTATCAAAGGACAGCCAGCATTCTACACCGCGCGGGAAAGAGACGCCTCTCCTGCGATTGAGGAATGGCGCGCTGCAGGCCGGACTGAAGGAGAGGCTGCAACGAGTCGTGTTTATGAGAAAGGTAATGGGTTTTTTCAGTCTTTTATGCTCTGATTTAGGTGGCATTAGTCTTGGACTAGAACTTAATGAGTGAGTCTCGCCCATCTGAGAGTAATATGCATGCTATCTTACCTTGCATCATAAAAGAGGAAGTTAGACTCAGTGATGAGCAGGGTAAGAAGCTATTGCGCGCACACATTTACAAATACCGCCTAAATATGGACGTTTAAGATTTTGAGAGAAGTGGTCTGAAAAAACTACTGGATGTGTTAATTCACAATTTTCTTGTTGATTTGTTGAATAAATAGTAACTTGCAAATAGTTTTGATACAATGACGTCTTGTAAGTTTTACAGATATATATTAGAGATCTTTCGAGGTTCATAGTCTGAGATAGTTACTTTGCAGCGTTAGTATGGAAGAACTATCAAAACGCGCGCGACTTTATTTTCATACAAACTTCAACCCCCGCTGTATCCGTTTATGGGTTGAATATCGGGAATTCCTTTACGCACACCTTTACGCACCGGGACGAATATACCGTGAAAATTTAAAGGCTCGACGACCAGTGGTTTAGACTGTGCGTTGTCTATATGTCAGTCAGTCAATCAGGATAAATATTCTTATATTTGGTACAGATTTGTGACTAGTACCTAGGTATTGTGTTATATTTTTCCTGTTTGCCACCTAAATTGGTTTCACTGTTTGACTTATGGTTATAACATGATATAAACAAACGTTATTTTTATCCGGATAACTGTGAGAGAACCCGCCAACGGAAAGTCTATCAATAAAGTTCATGGATATACGTATTCGATTGCGATGAAAACCTTAAAATGATTTATAGTTCATATTCCTATTGATCATAGTGACATCGAAATCGAGGTTTTATTTCCGTAACCGAAGGAAGTGACCACTTTCCGGTGGTCGGTGGATACAAGTTTGTTGGTATAAATTAATCGAATCGATCAGTTTGAAGTAACTCAAAAAGTAGTAGGTGATAGTTGTGAACGAAATAAACACACATTTTTTAAAGCTAAACTAGCGAACGCGCGTAACTTCTTTCACGTGTAGCTACTTTCATTCAAACTTCAATCTCTGCTGTACCCGTTTAGAGGTTAAAATTCGAGTTTTTCATTCTTGCGCACCAAAACGAATATACCCTGATAACTTTAGTATTTTCGCTCAGTGGTTTAGGCTATGCGTAGTCTATGTCAGTCAGTCAAAACAAATATTCTTATAACTGGTCTATACCAGTATATACATATATTTAAATATTTATACGTTTGTCTTGATGATTAAGGAACGCAACGGTGTTTAAGCGTGACGAACTGAAATTATTCACAGTTTAGAAACCTAGAGATAAGCTAGCTTAGAACGGTACGCTAAGAAAAGAGTCGAACGTCGCGAATGTAGCTTGCGACACCATTAGTATATACTACAATAATTATTATTAGTGCATGAGTGCGCAAGGTCACGCAAGGTAGTATACCTACCTAATGCATAAACTGCGATTACAACCACATTATCTACGAATTTTTATAGACTGATTGCAAATAAATTATAGGCACATTGAGGCTTAATACCTGTGAATACCTCCGCTGCGTACTGTTAGGGTATGAATCTCATGAATTCCTTTCTGAGTAGGTACACCTCTACGCATCAGGATAAATTCACCCTGAGAGTTTCAACATTTTATAACCAGTGTTTTAAGTTGTACCTTGTTTGTATATGCAAGTGTAAAACTAACTCAGTTTCAGGGGGGTATTTTTTACAATTAAATCGAGTTTCGTAAATCGTAACGTTGTTATACAAGTCTGACTGACAAGTCAGAACAAAGATTCTTATAGCTATGTAAAACCCACGTCCCAAAAGCACTACTCTAAATCACGTGCAGAAAATAAGTTCTTGACTACTTAAGGATATGGAATGCAAGATATACACAACCCTCTACCTGCTCACCAAGGCTCTATCGCATGGAAATAGAATTTATTCACGTTTTTAAAACATCCTAGTGCGTTTATAAAGAATAAAATATGATTGATTTAGTCGTTTGCTGTAGAACAAGGCGGCATCGGACAAGTTTGTGCTATAGAAACAATAAAACTAATTTCGGTGGTTATTTTTCAGGAAGTAGAGAACCAGCGTAAGTCTTCTCCTCTACAGCGTAATGTGGTATATCCTCTGGCGATGCTGCTCCTATTGGCGCTTACAACAATCACTGTGCTGATGGTGCTGCAGAATATGTTGGAACTACTGATTGGAATTAAAGCACTACCGCTCAGCACTCGGGTAAGACTCTTGTGGAGGCCAAGGATGGAAATGTAAAGAATTCATTTCAATTTGAAATGAATCCTCTTACGAAAATTGAAGAACACACGAACTCTGTGTTACTGACCTATCAGCAACACTCGGTCCTTAGATTTATATTAGTCTGTGATCAAAATAGACAAATGTGTAAACACAGTGTCACAATGTAGCATTATTTTGACTAGTAGATATTTTAAAAAAATTACTAAATACCCGATATTCACATACATTGTTCCGACCTTAGCTTAGGTTACAATATTCTTATGTAAATAGGGACAAGCAGATTTTATATATTTGACACTATTGGCTGAAAAGTGACGAAAGTACCAGAGTTAAATCTTGATTCAGCTAGCATAGTTGCAGAATACAAACTTACGAGTACCATAGTTACAGTGTTTATCTTTTTGTTCCAGCAATTCACACTCGGAATAGCATCTCTTTCCAAACTAGGATGGGCTGGAGCGCTTCTAGAAGCTTTCCTTATACTATATCTGCACGCGGCGTCTCTGACGGGGCTTAGCGCGCCCCTGCGTGCTTTGAAAATTCTGCCCCGGGCTCGACGCACGCCGCTCGCGAGGATCCACGCGTTATGTGCTGTGCTCTTAGCGCATTCCACCGCGCAGCCACTGCTCGTCAAGATATTAGGTAACATAGATGTCAATATATAAGGTAACATGGGTAACCAAATAAGTAATGATTATTTTTTAAATTACGAAAAGTAGTAGTAGTTCTTAGTGAAGGGCTCGTCCGGGGAAGTACAACCACCATGCCTATTTCTGCCGCCAAGCAGCTTGTTGTGTTCCGGTTTGAAGGGCTTGGGTGCCGGCGAAATTACAGGCACAAAAGGCCTAACACCTGTATGCGTCAGGTTGATGAACGCAGGGTAGTGCATTGTAGAGCACGTTCGTGACCTGCAATGTAATCCTACACAGTTAATATCAAGTGGGCTATAAGTTTGTTTCATCAGCAATTACATTAAAAAAATTAAGTCATCTACATGCGGTGTCTCTCACGGGACTTTTTTCTGTGCATGTGTTTAGGATACGCGCGAAGATCTACACGTAATGTGCTGTATGTTAGCACATTCGACCGCGCGGTCAATACTCGTCAAGATATAAGTTAACATGTGAATTAAGATGTAAGGTAACAAAGACGTCAAGGTTAAGAACATGAGCTTTTAGGAGATAATATAGGTGTATAGTTGCAGAGTTTCTGGCTGGGCTAAGCGCTTCTCTGCCTTGGTTTAAGATATTCGCAAGGATCTTATAATCTATAAGGAAACTTTGCGGTTAGAGCATAATTCTAACGTTTACTATTGTTCGTCGAAATATTCAGTAACATAGGTAGAGTGCCTAGAAATTTAATTAAAATGGAGAAAGCTAGTAAAGTCAATCAATAAAGACAAAGACGCAACGACTTTAAAGGTTTTTTTGATTTCATAATATTATTTAAATAACGCATTTTACTCATCTTATAATATTTTGTTCCAGGTATAACTAATTTCGACCTGCTAGGCGAGTTCGGGCGTATTGAATGGCTCGGCAACTTCAAGCTAGTTCTTCTTTACAACGCGATATTTGCTGCTACGGTCACGCTTTGTCTCGTCAGCAAGTTTACAGCCAGCGTGCGGCGAGAGCTATACAACAGGTTGGTCGAGAATGTCAATACTGTAGCTCACTGCGTATCTTTCCTCAACAACTGACATAGGGAACGCGACTCCTGCGTGGAGTTTATTTGATCTGTCAAATTGATCTCTGATACGTGGAGTATAATAAAAAAAGAGGTGGTATGTAAAACACTGTCTATCTTATTTCAACAAACGATGATACTTGAGATGGAGTGTTTTGTAATAATAAGCTCGGTGTAGGTTTAGGGCGCTCCTCCTAAAGCGAGACTTTAATGTTAAAGGAAAAGAGGTGCTACACTGTACTTTTTACTGTTTCATAGTGTGTGTAATTAAAAAAACAGCAATGTTAGTGAATATGAAACACAAAAGTAATTGCAAATAAGCCTTCAAATTATAAGATAGTCAAACATAATAATAGATTAGTTTTACTGTAACTTGAATATAGGTGTTGATACGGTCAAATACCGTCTAATAATAACTAAAAAGCACATTTATATAAAGATATAGTTTTGTCTACCGTAGACGTCTCGTCTAGACATAATATCATCAAACGGTATTTCCCGACATGCCAAACATATACAGATTTTATGATAACATGATAATACTTAGCTGTTACTTTCAAATTATAATTAATATTCAGTATTAATGAATGTGGACGATAATGAAGTAAGATTGAGTGCCATCGGTAGCAACACATTGTGTTGGTTGTGAGAACGTTTGACAGATCGAACATTATCGACATTATGGCTAACGTTCGAGACGAAACAGCGTGAACTTAAAATGCTTGCGTAAACATACGCAAGTAAGTTCGCGTTGAGTTTTGTTTCTTAAAACTCCGCCTGAGAAATGTCTTTGTGCCTAATAGCATGGTAAGATTGAAAAGTGAGGTGTTCTTAAATAGTAAAATAACACCATCGTTTTGCATCATGGGAAGAAAACGAACTGATACGAGCTGATTGTACTGATATGAGGTGTTAAGGAATTGTGTTAATAAAGAAATGTGGTTTGGCACTCTACCATTTATACCTTAGGATAGCTTGGATATAAAACTATTCCCTGTCTTCCCAAGTATCCTACGACTTTCCTTTGTGTGTCAAAAAGTGTCATAAAAATAGTAAAACACCAAATAACATGTCATGAGACCATAATGGAATTTATAAGCGATATTATACAAACCCCTTGCATTTATTTGTGACCCATTATTTACTTTTTGTTCCTATGTATGTTTTATGTGCGATTTTCGTAATTTTAAATTTTTAGGTAATTTGTAAGGTTCTTGAGGAAAGACTCGTAAGAATTTTGAATTGTTTTATTACCAATGAGACTGAATTTGTTAAAGTTATTATAATTAGTGTGAAGAGATTATTTATTTTATTAATACTAATTTGTCGCGTGATGCTATTTCTTTCGAAAATGTTAAATTGAACAAATGAATTAATATTTTTTAAATGATGAATGAATCAAGTACTATTTCCATGACTTTGTGTTCTGAAAATAATATGTAGTTATTGCGTTTAAGATTGCACTCTCTTCTAAGTGTGATCATCATCAAATCTAATTAATTATAAAAGACATTTTAAGACTGTTTTTATAGTTTTTACTTTATTTTATTGCTCAAAACATCACGGTTAAACCTGCAATGGTGAACATAAATAATGGAATTGTCGTCCCATCCAAATAATAATTTTTTGAGGCTAAACTATTTTCTAGTCTTTGCTGATCTCTGTTGCAGGTGGAATAACATAGAAGCTTTTAATTTCAAACCAAAATTTTTAACAAAAACTAGCTGGCTATAGTCCATATGCTGTCATTACTAACGCGCAATAAATATGCACTTTTATATCAAGGAAAGTTCACAAGTTATAAATCTTTTCATCATATAAAACTAGTGTGCTGAGTGTACTATACAAGGGTCACTTGTAAAATGCTTAAACTGGCTTCAGAAACTAATTAGAAAAAAGTAAATAACTTTGCAGTAACTACCATTTTAAAACTACCTGTGTTACTGTTTCTGTGGTTCTAGAAAAAACTGGCGAAAATGTTGTAAAACATACATTACATACATATTTGAATGTAATACATTTTTGCCTAAACCAGATTGCGCATTCTACAAATAACTCTATGGTGCTTAGCTAAATGTTATTGCCAGTGGTGCTAAATGTATCACAAATTATTATATATTACATACTTATACAGTTATTGTCAGTTATGTACTTAGAACAATTTACAGAAATAGTTTAGTGTGTTGCTTTAGAAATTGTGTGTGAATCTCCAATGTTTGTGAATATTACAATATTTTAGTGTGGATTTTATACATTTTGTATTACCTTGTACCAAACGTTGAGATTGCATTTGAATAATAATAATACAAAATAAAAATGATATTTTTATTTCCTAGTAGTACTTTTTTATAAATAAAAACCAAATCCCCTAGAAAGAAGAAGTATGAAGGTATTTTGTATTTATTATTTGTAAAAGTTCAGTTTTTATTAGGTACTTTCAGTTATTTTAGCGTTGTCTGGGTTTGATAAAAATTTTCTTTAAGCTTTTAAAGTTACTTATATGATTTACTTGGTGCACTTTTTCCTTCAATTCACTCATGATGCTTACTTAATATTCATTTGTTTGGCTTATCGCTAATTTTAATATTGCTTTCAGTCTCGTTTGATAGTGTGTATGGAACTTGACTCTTGCATTTTAAATATGAATTACTTTTTGTTAGTGGTGGAGGTGTAAGATTGGTGTTGATTCTGTTGTTGCATTGTCATTATTTATTGCTCAATTGCACAAAAATATGCATTTTGAGTACACAAAAGTAGCATTTAATGCTATAGCATTTTCTATCCATCAGCCTTAGCAAAGAAAAAAGACAGTGTATGACAAATTTACTTACATGTAAGGTAATTCATAAATATTTAACATTGCAATACCTTAAACCAACAATAATAATATATACCTACTCAATACAATAGATATGTCATATAAACTGTAAACCTAGTAATATGGCATAGAATTTAACAGACAAAATCATGCTAAAAATCTTGTTGTTTCAGTAAGTTGTAGGATTTCAGATGTAAAGTGTCTATACCTAATCAATAAATGCAGACAATGTTCCACAAGTATAGTGGTGATGAATGAGCTGAAACAAATCAATAAGTTACTAGTACAGTAAATAACTATAAACTAATAACTTACTTCAACAACAAGGTATACAAGTAAATACTATATTGCAAAAACAGAATTAATATATTTTTATTATTGATCATTATTTTAATGACATATAGCAAGAACCAATTTTTTTACAGACTTAAATACAGTTTGTCTATTTTATTTGCTGCTGAATTAGTATTTTTTTTACTTAGGTACAAATGGTTCGCTGACATCTTTACATTGCCTGAAGATACGTCAGGAAATCAGACCATAGCAGACTCTGTGATAGAGGAACCAAACCTGAATATAGAGAACAAAGACATTAGAAAACTTGTGAAAACTGAGTAACTAGGTTTGTAAGTATGTAAAATATTTATTTATTACCTGTTTTATCTGTGATGTTACAATTAAGTTTATATGGCTATATATTTTTAATAAGAAAGTAAATTATACAATAATTATATAAATGTTTATTTTTTCATTGATAGCAAACTCAAGATCATGGTATTGTTTTGGCTTTATTCTTAGTCCATAAGTCTTATTGAGTTTTTGATCATTACCTGTCAAAAAATCTATAGAAAACATCTGAATAGTTTTTGTCAAAACATATTTAAATTAGCTTCTACTTTATTTGTACTGTTTCAGGTGCAACCTCGCTGTTGTTTGTTTTCTCATTTTCATCTATTGTTTCTATTTCCATATAATGCTTTCCATGTCTTCTTCCTTCAGCTTTGAGGATTAATCTTCTGGCATTATTTCTAACAGATTCCATACTTTCGTTACTATTAAGTCCAAATAGAAATCCAATACTTATTACATCTTGGACACCTCTAAAGTACATGTAGTCATCAGCCCCACTAGTAACAATTATGCTCTTTGACTTGCCAACTGCATAGTAATTATGAGCAGTTGTAATAATATTTTTTCTTGCAGTTGAGTCTTTTATTGCTGGCGAATACATCAGTTCAAAGAAAATGCCTCTCTCTATTGCCTGTTTGTACAGTTTCCTATTTACTTTGAATGGCATTCTATCGCCGGCCTCAAAACTTATTATATCAATATCCATGGAACCACAAGCATACTGAAACGCTGCGAGTGTCTTAGGGACCACAGCTATAATATCAAACTTTTTAAGATTTTCAGATTGGTTTAATTTATGAGCTATTCCAGATTCTGAGAATTCAATGGTGACTCTCTGCAAAATATTCAGCTTACATGATTCTGTTATTTCTTTAGGAATAAAAACTGGATCAGGTATATAATCTTTCTTTTCTCTGGTTTCTCCTTTCTTTTTTTTAGCCTTCGGCTCTCCCGTAGGTTCTTCTACGTAAGCGTTCAATGCAATCGTACTATAACCTAGTCTTGCGATAGATTCAATTTTCTCAAGATCGATTTTATTACTTATACCTAGATCACAAAATCCCCAATTACGGCACGACATATTTTATCACAACGTTACTAAAAAAAAATAAACAATTGCACGAAAACAACCATGAACCATTCACTACATCGAAACGAAAACAATTTCAGTACCTATATAAAAAGTACTTTGTGAAAAACAAGAACTTCTTATCAGTGTTGCCAGGACGTGATTAAAAAGACGCCAATTTTTGACGGAAAATCTTGCGGCTAACAAAATTGAAGTCAAAGCTATATAATAAAAGAAGGAGAAGAAGCATGCAGTCGATGCATTTGTCTGATTTAAAAAATATATACCTAAGCATGTAATGTATTGTATTCTTCTTCGTTAGTGTTGTTGTTACATCCTCTTCAATTGGGTAGGACATGAGATTATTGTAGGTATTGTAATGTAAGTAAAATAAGTAGGGAGGTAGATAGACCAACTCAGTGCCCACAGAAACACCAATAACGCATATTGTGAGTGAGATCGAAATACCTACTTCAGTTCAGATGGTCAAGCCACCTGAACTTGGTGTTTAAAACCAATCTTTTTGGACGAACAAAATATATAAAAAATGTTTGTAACAAAAATCATTACGACATTGACATTGGCAAAATTATAGAAGTTGGATCCACAGATGGCACAGAAGCCATTGGTATAGTCTATGGTAATAGTATTCTGTGATTCTCTGTTTACCTACCAATCAAATTAATCCATATTAACCAATCTCTTGTGGGTTTTTATATGCATTATGCTTATAAAAATGCATATCTGAGTCTGTATCAGTATCAGTACCGATATATCAAAATATTCTTTGGCCAGAATCCGATATAACAAAGTATTCTGTGGTCAGTATGTCAGTATATAAAAGTAGGTACTCTGTGATCTGAGTTTCCGATCTATTCATTTAAAAAAATACATAAATATGGTAGTTCGCATAGTTATTTCTGGAGAATCGCAATGTGAAATATTTGCAGAAGTCTGCCTAGTTGCTGACCACCTATCACAGAACCTTCCAAACTTCTGTTACGAGCGAATAGAAAAGCCGGTATTAGAATGGGAGGTAAGTAGGTTACCAACTATACTAGGGTAGGTAAACAATTTATGAAAGATCGTTTACCCAATTTGTCTTTACAAATAAAGTTAACAAGGCTTTGCTATGCATCTATTGCATACTAATAGATGCCTACCCCTTTTTAAAGGGACGCTGAACATCATGTAATTAGATCTTTTGTTTATACTTTGTAGTTATGATAGCTGGTACCTATGTAGGTAGTGAGAACATTGAATGTGAGAACTCGTGCAACTTTGGTCCTTCGAGCCGGATTGTCAGTCAGGATGTCCCTTTATCTTCCCGAAAAGAGCGTCACCACGTGGAACACCACACCCATGTTTCTTTCGACGGTTACCACCGCATTGGTTTCTAGCCTAGAAACCAATGCGGTGCAATACGGTGGTGAATGCATAGTAAGGGTTTACCTATCCTAGAAATTCTAGGATAGCTATACCCTTATTATGCTTTATAGGATAACGCATTGCCATGCTACTGCTATCTCTTCGTATTGTTCGAGTGGACAGGGACGACTGGCGATCGTGACGACGTAATTTGCAAACGTTCATTACAGGCATGGCTGTATAAAATAAACCAGAAGAACAAGTGGCATCATACAGGATCACCGTTAGTTTGGAAAGAAATGCTTATGAAAGGCAGCAAGCCTTTTTACATTGGTGGAGCTTCAGAGTTTTTAGAATATTGTCATTCTTATTACGAATTTGATTCGTTTCTAGCTTCTGAAAAATTTGAAGGCTTATGTTTAAATTTCGGGCAATATCAACAGAAGTTAAAAGAGGAGAAGAGTGCTTTGGAACGTATAAAAGTAAAAGCAGAAGTGGTTAATAAACCAGCTAAGCAAAGCTTTGTAATTTGTATAACTGGAGCCGGCAATCCTATAGCGATGCATCTAGTATCTGGTCTTTTGGATATGGCTGTTGGAGAGAAAAATATCTCTAAGATTTACCTTTACGACGGCGAATGCTCTGGAGAGTTCATGGAGTTTGTCGAGAAAGAGTGCAGTTATATCAGCACAGACCAATCCACTAAAGTAGTGAAATACGTCGAGAAAATAGGTGTGGCTCTTACGAATACTGATCTACTGATTATATTAGATCACGTACCTCTGAAGTAAGTAACCACATTTACTATAGTACCCATATTTTATACCCATATGTTATATGTACCTGTGTATATATACGTAGCAATGCCAAGAGGTGAACTATCTCTCGTAGCTGACTTATTTATACCTATCTACCTAAATTTCAGTATGGATGCTCCAATTGGTGAATGGCTTAGAGGAAATAGGAAGAAGATGGCAAAGATAGCGCTTATGATAAACGCTTCAGCACTACGAAAAATGTATGTCCTCTTCCCAAATTTAGGACCAGCTTGCTACAATGCGACAATTCTATCTCAGTTAGTAAACATTAACAAGAGGAACATCGTTGTTGCCACTTCCGATTTGGGTTTAGAGATATCAGCAGTCGCTGCTGAAATAGCTGAAGTGCCCTTGAGGAATATGTTTTGTCCACCAGTTTGGGGTTTTGTAGGAATCAATCATCTTGTGGATATCAGAACAACTGTTCATCGTTACAACAGCTTTGAACCCTATAATCGATATACGAAAGTCAGAAATTCTAGCCTGGTTATTGGAACCATTACTCCAGAGTTGAGAACAATGGAGTACTTAATGTATTTTGACGAGACGCTTTGGACCAAAGTTGCAGAAAATAAGGTAGGTAGATAAAAATTTATACTTATTAGGCTTGTACTAAATTTTTAGTATAATATTATTTAGAATACGCAATCAGTCTTGAATCTTGAATTCAATGCAATGTTGCTAATTGAGGTTTCGAAACATATCTAATCTAGGTTAATATCAATTTTTTCTATGGATTTTAATAACAATTACAGAGCAAACTTCGAAAAGAGCAAGCATGGACAAATAAAGCTGTAGCAGTGCTAAATGTGGTGAAGTTGTGGCTATTTGACCCGAGTCCTGACCATGTCGTGAATCTGGGAATACGATGCAATGGTAAGATTTTACCTAATGTTAGAACAATAAAATATATATCTCCATATTTTTTCCCATTATATAAATTCTTTCCCATCTATGATTCTTTTGTTAATTTCTAGGTTCATTTGGATTAAATTTCAAAGGTGCATTTTCACAACCTTCCCGAATCGTTGATGGAGAATGGGTACCTGCGTCAGATTACCTGTTACCAAAAGATCCTCAAATGAGCTTAAAATATCTGGAGCAAATGGCAGAACTAACGATGAAATTAGAAAACAACGATCTACCAAAAATTATACCTTTCTATCCCTGTACTTGCAAGCAAAGATACTTCACAAAGAAAGGTGTTTGGTAGGGCAAGTGATACTTCATACACTAGAATCGATGCTCTCGGCAAATAGTGAACTCTCGATTGCTCGTTTTCGAACGAAAAGCTACCTGCGCAACTCAGCGTCACACACAGGCAGGCACAGCACACTGCACAGCACTACACTAACAGAACGAAGCGAGCGAAACGAACGAAACGAATCAGTGTCGAAAGAGACGTTGTTCTAGCCGGTTGGGACGTAGCGTATTTTTTCTCGAATGAGGAATGTTATGACGTGCAGTAACTGTCTTTGTTTCATCAACTTACATTTTTCACTAGCTCTGAACCCTTCAATAATGTGAAAGAAAGCGTTCGTCCAAGTCGATACAAGGATGCGATGATCTTTCCCAAAGCATGATCGTGCCAATAGGAGTTATTAGCATAGTTAGATGCCCGTATCGGTTAAGTTGTGTGAATGTTGTGCCAATAATGAGATAGTGTAGTGTTGTGATGTGGTTGTGGGACATATGGGGCGTGCTGTGGGCCGTGGAGGCGGTGGCGCAGCTGGCCCTCGCGTCGCCGCTGGAGCCCGCGCCGATGCCGCAAGGTGAGAGGCTGAACCTTGCGATTGCGAGTGCAGTCAGCCTACGCGCTGTCGATGTCTCGACCAAAGGCTACATTTAAATTGCATGCGCTTTTGCACTTTTAAAATGCTTTTGTTGCATAGCCTATGTTAGTTTTACTTGTTTGCTGGTGGTGGAAATCAGCTTCTTCTGTGTTATCATTTGCAATAAAATATACATTGAGTTACAGACGCAATGTGTTTTACTAAACCTAACATTAAAGAACTAACTGTCCAAGGTAAATTTATAGATATTAGGTAGGTAGGTATTTACCTAGGAACCTTATTACCTACCTTTAGGAAAAAATAGGCACACGAGGCTTTACACCTGTAGGTAGGTATGCCTCAGGTTGATGGACGCAGATCAGAGCATCGTAGGGCACGTTTATAACGAACGTGAAAGCATGCTATTGCTTTGTTATAGGTAATGGTAACCACTTAACATCAGGTGGGCTATCTGCTTGTAGCATCAGCAATCCTTATAAAAAAAATATATATCAAAGTTATTTTATTTATGACTCTTGCTGGATAGTTACGGTAAGTTTCGTAAAGCTATGTAGGTAGGTAGGTAGGTACTTACCTACCTACCTAGGTATGCTTATCTTGGGCCTAATAGGTAGGTATTCATTAAATTATTTAATTTCATACTTGGTACCTAGGTAGGTACCTACCTATTTACATTATGGAAGCAATATACCTAGTCTACCACACAAAACCATTATCAGAAGCAAACAGCACGTTGGTAGGTAGGTATTTCTTTCTCTAAACAGGTAGGTAGGTACCTAGGTAGGTATTTGACTTAGCGGTAGGTGCGTTCTGCAACCAAAAAAATATCTTGAGTAACGTGGTAGTCATCTAGGTACCTACCTACTTAGGTTTTACCCCAAGGACCCTTCCTTCGTACCTACTCATATAAACATAAACATCGGAAACATCTCAACGTCTAATTATCCTCTTCAAGTTGCTTTGGTAGGTACCTACCTACCTAACTACATCGTCATGAAAACACCTTGTTCCATATCTGGCAAACACATGGCATCAGAGATGGATGCCATCGAATAATTATTTATGAGTTATTTCTCGCCCTCTTCCTTTTCGACCTTTATTTGAAACAGTAATTCAGTAGAGGCATGGAAATGTGTAAGAACCACTAAATACACAAAATGAATGACACCAGATTAATGTACAGTGTTCTAATGATGGACTATCGCTTATTTGGTACGAAGGTCGGCCCCAAATCCTCACAAATTGCTTTCAGAGACGATAATCTGGCAGCTATCGGAGGGCCAACTCTCAGGTTGAGGTACGTACCGTGCCGCTCACCCCTCCATGATCTAGAGCCGCATTAGTTCCCGCCACGCGAAGGAATGTTCTCATTTTCTTTTAATCGAACCACATTGGGTATTTTCGGATTTCAATTTGTTCCGTTCTCGTTAGGGGAATCGTTTAGTTATTGCGGTCGACTTTGGAGAGGCTTTGCTCTATACAATTTGTCTGGAGAGCGTAAAGCTCAATCTTCGTCCAAGGGGGAGTTGTTGAACACACACATCCGTAATAGGTATTAAAGCTAGCTATGTCCTTGTACTAGAGATACTTATATCTAACCCAACGGTAGTCATCATTCAACATAGTAGTTAGGTAGTACCAACCTACATAGCGTACCTTATAAATACATATACTGTGCGTGGGCAACTTTGATAGGTACACACACATCATTACGATTCTACTAGGTAAAGGTTTCAAAACCACTCGCATTTATCTCGCATATCCGCCGTGTCAAAATTCTGAAGAGGTATATCCGCAACACGAGTCAGCTAATGAATGTTACTTAGAGCTTGTAGGTATTGTATATGACATATAGATATATACACCATACTAGCACGGCTACGGGATCTACGAATTAAGGAATGGTGTTATTTATTCTATTTACGTAGTCTAATGTGATTTGAAAAGCCAGAGAAACATCAATGGCATAAAAGAATAACTTAGCTGTTGCCATGTAGGTAATCCTACGTGGTCTATAACTAAGGTTGGACGAACCATGTCGGACATGGTTTATATAATTTAGTTACTAATAAGGAGCCTGTCTATTCCGTCTTTACTACTGTGAACTGTTCTAAGGCACTGAAGGACATAGTTCAGCGTATATGAGCAGTTTTCGTTTGTCAAGAGGAATCAATGCATTTTTAATAATAATTTCTGCACATATTATAAAAAGGGGTTCAATAAATTAAACGAATATGGTAATGGAAAAGATGCTGTTGTTAAAAATACTTAGATGGCGCAAAACTCGGCACAAATTAAGTTATCTTCCTAATAAGTTGTTGCATCAACTGTTGTATTACGGAACAAAGCCTTTGAAGAGTCGTGTGGCGCATGACCGCTTGCGCCGCCGTCGCAGGCTCGGTTCGCAGTCAGAGAGGGAGACATCAGTTGCATAACAAGCGGGCGTCCGCCTCCGCCTAACGGGACTGTGGCGCGAGTAGGGGAACCACCTTCGCAACTAGACGCGCTATTATCTCCATTGTGTCAGATTCGACAGTACGGCTACTTTGACCGGTCATTTGCATCGATATATTGCCATTTTATCGTACCGTAAGAACAGAGATGTTATCGGCTAGATACAATCTCGATACTTCCTTATTTCATCACTTCGCATCACGAAATATGACTCGGAGCATGAGTTCTTTCGGCTTGTTCGTGCGGGCATAAACGAGACCGTGACTGATCGGGCACTAGGCTGACGGATGCAACAATGGCGAGATTTTTTTTTAATTATAGAAAAACACTGACTGTTCTTTCACTTAATACTATGTCCGTACCTTATCTACACTAAATGCAGACATTTTGTTTTGGATGTATTAACCACATCAAATTTCCTGATATTTGGCTGTACATCGGCTGGTAATGGTAGTGTAGAATGCTCAACCGCAAATCCTGTTCATGCGTCCATCGAACTGGTTTGAAGGCTGAGTTGAGTATCATCATTACACGCTGTATAACTACGTTGCCAAGCTACCGGATTCACTGCTTTGTATATCAGTTTGTTATAGTAATGTGTGGAGTGTGATCCGCCAAATCCATGAATCTGCGAATACTTAAAAAGTTGCTTTTTATAATGCATTCGATAGTACTTTATATTTTCAGAGGTAACCTTTCTAGGAACAATTATTTTTCTGTACTATTACAAACTGTAGACAAGTCTGAATTAAACTCAGTCATCACTCTGCATAATCTTAAACAGCATAAAATTATGCTTAGGATTGGACACTACACATGTACCTAGTAGTTTTGTTTGAAACTAGAAACAGTATAAACAATATAACCTACCTAAATAACTCTGTAATTCCAAAACCTATGTGTTTAGGTGTAACATTAAGGTAAAGTACATAAATTAATGTGTTATAAACGTTATAAAAGTATAAGCTTACCAATTTTGTGGCAATTTGTTTTAGTTTCCACAGCTCGTTAACTCGAGCTTTCTGAGCTTGTAGGTAGGTAGGTATTCCATGTTTTATTTCACTTGTGGTTAGATTTAATTACGCTAACGACCTATATTTTAAGAGAACGGTTGTTTTATAATTATTTTAGTATACTACTTTAAATATGTCTCTTATTTGAACAATAACTTTATGCCAGAGAGTACTTTGACCACCTACCTAGGATCTTGTATCTTTTGGTTCACCCTAAAATGAGCCAATTAAGTTAGGTAATAGTTAAATGTTGGTGGTATGTGAGTCAATAAAGCAAAATAGGTTGACAGCATCGTAAAAAGTTAAAATCCGTGGTCTGTGCCTACACCACTTGTGTGCACACACGTAGAAACAGGCGTGATTTTATACAAGTAGGTATATGTATGAGACGAAGATAACGAAAATATAACTGTCTATTATTTTAACTGAACTTGAAATCAAAGAACTCTGTTAAAGTTATAAATAAGCCGCATATACAGAAACAGCTCACGAAACAATTTATCGGTCCGTGAGCATTGTTAACGTCGCCAACAATAAAATGGGAAACCAATTCAGGGCCCGTTATTAAATGTCATCGCAGCATAAAGAAATGGCTTTGATGTACGTCCTTTGTTCCTTCTAACGAGCCACCCAAAGACGTACGGCTTTGCAAAGCGAGTGTTAAAAACGCTTGGTTGGAACGTTCCGTTAAAAGGTACAGGTGGGATTTCGTACCTAGCTTTTTTGGATCTGGGGTGCGATCATGAACTTCGGTCGACAAACTTGTCATATCGAAAAACTGATTTTATTTACCAAATTTTATCTACACCTTTTTTAACACAGAAGTAGCTTTGACATATTTTATCAAGTGATTTCCCTGTGGACAGCTTGTCGATAAACTCGATGAACCTCTCGAATTTATCGACCTAGCGTTTGACTAAGTTCCATACTAACAATCTCCATATCGATACATTCATGCTTGGATCGATACAACAGGGATTGGAGTTGGGAAAGTTATTTTGTTTTTCCTCTTAGCTAAGATCCTAATACCTCCAATGCTACTTATACCTTATAGTACTGAGATAACCAGTAGGTAAATTAAGAGGTAGTAGGTACATTCCACTATTTCTCAATTACCAATTGTTACAGTGCTTCTTACGAAGATTTGTTGATAACCAGCAGCGTAAGAGCAACAATGACTCCCATAGTAGGTACCTAACCTTTAAAAATGAACAATACTCATTCTTGGAAACTTAGGCATTCTTCAATCTTGATGGATTGTTCGATGTGGCTGTGGGTCATGCGGGTATTCAACATAATAACGTTGAGAGAGTTGCAACACAGTCTTGAGAATGTTGGTGTTGAAGCAAATAATTAAGATCTAATATTCTGCATAATAGTTATTGGTCAGGTAGTTACCAGTGAACGTTATTGCAGTGATCTTTTAAACGGTGAAGGACCTTTTTAAAACCTAGGGCACCTAAATAATTATGTAGGTACCTACCACTAACTAATCAGAAGCATCTAACTACCGTTATTATGAGTTTTAAATGTTTGAAAATGGTGAGAAATTCTAATAAAAGCATCCCACTACCTTTAACTATCTCAAGATTGAAAGATGATTTGCTATGGCTAAACTTGTTTACGCAACAGTGCAAGATAAGCCCCGGCACTTCAAAAAGATAGCTCAACACTAGGTAAACCGCTATCATTTTTTTTTATACCTACCTATTAACAAAGGCAAACATTAAAGTACATTAAACTGTTGGAATCCGTGTTATTTCGTATGCTTAGGTCATGGAGGCTAGACTGGAAGCGCCAACCGGTTGTTGGGCAATATTTTATAGCTAAAAGGCGCAAGGATGGAAGCAACCCGTTTCTATGCCTGACCTTTACATACATTATCTTCATAATAGACGATTACTTGCTGCTGGGTGTTCGTTTAAACGTGAAGCTTGTAACGTAGCGTAAACCTGTTCTTTAGGTATGTATAGAAACAGTTTTTACATGAGAGCATAATATGTCCTAATCTAATGCTGCCTTAATTCTGCTTATAGTATTTGTTGGGTCGACATTATCAGATTCCTTTGTTGGTATAGAAATAATCACCTTTATCTATTTATTTTTTCAGTTTGTCTCTGTAGTCTGTAACACATAATAATTTGTTTTTTTATCTCCTTGTTTTTGTCATTCTCAAGATTATACACCGCAGCCAAATTGAATTCCGGTAATTTTGTTACGCTTTACCTTCGTAATTTCCTGCCATATGGCGCGCTTGAAGTTCCTCGGATGTTACTTGTTAACGTGTCTCTGTTATGGTCATGAGTAACTTATAAATTATTAGTGAAAGCATTTGCTGAATCCATATTGAATTAAGTAATTATGTAAACATTTATCTTATGCGTTATATACACTTCACGTTCCTATGACCTACCTTTTTCAATTCGAAAATTACATTTACCTATATTTAGTAGTACCTAAATACCTTCAACTAATCTATAAGTACCAATTATAAGAAACTTTGTCCTCACTGACTGACATAATAGACAATGTACAGCCTCAACCACTGGTTGTGGAGACTTGAACCAAGCCGTAAGTTTCTTGCTGGTTCTTCTAGGCTTGGTCGCGAGGAACTGGCGCTTAGATTCACCTAGATTTAAGACGTTTCAAGAGATCCCTGCGGATATTATTGAATAAATGATTTTTGACTTTGACTTATCCGATGAATACGCAGCATTTTTGTTATGTTAATCTTTTCTTTACTTTTTTGTATTATATTCTCCTACAATGAGAATAACAACTAATACAAGCAATTAATAGGTAGGTAAAACTATAACAGTTTTATTAATTTTGAAAAGTACCTAATTTTATTCTTAAAAAAAAAACAACTAGGTACCGTTAATCAGCAAATTATAACCTTATGACTTGTATCACTGTAACCAAAAAATATATGTAGGTATAGGTAGCTACGTAATAAGTAGGCAACACATAAATATCATTATAATAAATTAAGTTTACCTACGACGGAAGGTATAGACAGAGGCAAGGTTACCTCTGTCTATTTACTTCCGAGGCAGTTATACCGGCCCCAAGCGAACGAAAGCAAGCAAAGTCGAATAGTTGCACTCTCTCGCTCGAACACTCACTATCTAAATTGGACGTCCATCCCACTTGCTCGTTCGTGTTCGCTGGTATTCGCTCGTCTTGTATCGTGCTGTGAGGGTTCAGTATAAGGAGTAATTAAATTTTGATCGCTATCTCTCTAAGCTCGCATTATGTCGACCGGTGTGAATAGTTGGCCGTTTCCAACTCTGTTTATTTGCTTATCAAGATCGCTGCATATTGTGTACCTACGAGGTGCTGAATTCTCGTTTACGTAATATGCATGCCCCACTTAATTAACCTATAGTTTACACTATATCGTGAATCGTTTGTGCTTGGTAAAGGATCGTCTTATTGGATCATTTCACCGTCTTGATCTCTTTTCTTTATTTGATTGTTATTTATTTAACCATTGCGTTACAGTTATGATATAAGTCATAGGCATGTATTGAGAAAAGCATAGGCATGTCTGTACACTTGAAAACTGATATTTCGCATTCAGACCATTTCATTCAGATTCAATGATTACAAAAAAAAAACGAAAAATATTAACAATTTCCGTCCGTTTTTGCACACATGCAACAGCAACAGCATGATTTCAGCATCAATATCAACAATACATAGTAAAATAAACATAAGTACTTACCTAATTGTCTTATTTAAAAACGCGTAAAAACGATAAAACACCAAAAAGAGCAATTTCGAGTACCTAAATCGTGATAATCTGACCGGTGCGTTGCAAAATAATCGTACTACCCTAAATGTATTTGACTGTCAGCCAAGTGGTATTTATTCTATAAGACCTTTTTGTCGGTAGCTTTACACGTTCCTGGATTATTCGGAAGTGGTCTTATTACACCCGGTATACCTAAGGAGTATTAATGGAAAGTTCTCTTTGTGCTAACATTGCGCCATTAAAACCATTTTAGTTTACCATGAAGTCTAAGCCCAGTTTATCCACTGTTTAACTAAACTTTTTCTAGTAGGTTATACGTTTTTATTAATTCGAATTACCTCCCAACATGCTGTTATTTTAGTAGATTGATACTCAACGTGGTCTTTCCCCGCGGTTACGTTTCCAACATTGAACTGCCCCATTAATGGTGCAGACGTAACTAGTAAGTTATGTTTGCACCATTGATTGATAGGGACAACAAAAAACAGACAAACAGATCGTATTAAAAAAATTAAGTGTGTACCTAGTGTTAAAACTCTTTCAAATAGCAACTATTAGACACTTGAGAATTAAGTTATTTTTTCATAGTATTTCCTCTTTGCAAGTTATTTATAAAACTTCTACTCTGTGCCTGAATTCCTTGTTCCATACCTACCAATAATTTTCAATCGGTGAGTATATACTAATACTTACTGATAGCAAAGCACGCACCGTTGTGTTTTAAATTCTACTAAACAACACACACTACCTAGTATAGATATAATACTTGGTACCTACTTATCTATCAATGAAACATTCACTTGAGTCTCACCTTTATAATCAAGGCTTTGCAAATAATATATGTTAAAGTTCATAGCGTCTTCAACCAAAAACATAACTTCTTTGAGTATGATATCATTATTACGTCATCTCTCAACCGGATGTTCAGCAGGAGCTCCAAGAAAAAGGAAGACCTACGGGTGCTACTTACACATTAGGGAGCAATGATGATACTTGCATAGAAATATCGTATTAGGCGAAAGTAATAATGCTTAGAACAACATTTTTATTTTTATCATGATTATTCAAATAATTTAATTATTTGATATTTAAATAATAATAAAATTAAAACTAATAAAAGAAAACAGCGTGCTTTGCTTACTGGACAAGCTTCTTGGGAATTCATCACCATCAACAGCCTGTAGAAGTCCACTGCTGGACATAGCTCTCTCCTATACTTTTCTTAGACGAACTATTTTGAGCCCTTTCCATCCACCGACTTCCTGCTATCCTAATAAGGCCTTCAGTTCATCGGGTAGAAGGGCGTCTTACGCTTTGTCTTCCGGTTCGTAGTTGCCATTCGAGAACCTTAACTCCCCAGCGGTTGTCAGTCTTACGAGCTATATGGCCTTGCCGATTGCTAATTCAACTTGCTGATTCTGAGAGCTATGTCGGCAACCTCGGTTCTTCTACGGATCTCCTCGGTTTTGATTCTATCTCGTAGTGAAACTCCCAGCATAGAGCTCTCCATAGCCCGTTGTGCGACTTTGATCTTGTGTATAGTTAGCGACCATGTTTCAGTTCCGTAATCCATAAGTCTTGGCTTGCCCAGCACCTATAGCTTTAATAAGTACCACTAGATCAGCCTAGTGAACCTAATCCACAGCAAAGACAGAACTATCAAAAATGTATATTAATATTGAATTTGGGATTAGCAATTGCCATTCAGCGTGGCAAGGCAGCCAGTGCTTTGGGAACAATTTGGCCAACAATTGCATTGGCAATGCTTTGGATCAGTTGAGCTATCTACAGACCATTGCAAACGATCTAAAGATAGCTCAACTGTTTCATATGTATTCTCTACATACCAATTAAAAATACTTGTATTAGCTGTAATTTTCTTTGTAAATATGTTTTGTAGAGACTATTTTTGCCGGCAAATAAATCCTTCTTAGTGGTACCTAAGCGTATATCATAAAAAGATAGCGCTGATAATCTAGGTTCGCGGTAAAGTAATTCAAGACGACTGAGCTCACCTGGAGTCCAGCTCGAATATTGGATTGCATTACTAAGGATGCCGACGAACCTGTCTGACATTGCAAAGACTACTCAGATTTTTGTTATAATTGTTTAGGTTCTAATTACCTACCGTCTTAAGTCATTACCAAGACAAGGTCTTCTAAGTATTTTTTGTACAGGTACTGGTTTAATTAGGTTGAAAATACCAGCTTTGATATTTTGTTTGTTTTAAAGAAAAGGTCAATATATTTATGCACGTTCCTAACTTCTTAACTAATGTAAATATATGAAATACACGTGTTTTGTAAAAAGTAATATATATGTACATATTTCCGTCTATGACTAGTTGAGCAAGATGCCTATTACCCGCTGTTATTTTGAGGACTGACACCGGACTTTGCCGGTCATTAGCAGACATAGATGATTTTAAGATCTAAGACCAATGATGACAGTCTAAAATATCATTGTCTAAGACCCAATTCTCGTAACAATAATCTACATTTCAATCTCCAAATGGTATTTTTTGAAACTATCATTTCAAACAGGTCCAATATTGACAGCCAAATTCCAATCTCGTCTTAGCTGCAAAATACGAGGATTGGGAGGATTTTTCTCTATCCTCCACCAGAAGGTACACTTACAAGTCATTCCGAAAGCGGAACGTAACAAATTCTGAAACACCTTTAGTGTTGTTGATAAGTTAGGAGCTCTTACAAACGAGTGAACGACCTGATCAGTACGAGAAGTAAATATTGATTGGATTGTAGTTTGGAGTGTGGTTGAAGGTCGGTTCTATATCATGTCGCATTAGTTAAAATCTCGCTTCCAGATATCTCAAATCGAATAACGAAGCAGTCACGTCGTGTCGTACGATAAGGGGGTTGAATTTACATAATGCTATTCCATATTCTTTATCTCGGAAAAATCCATCGGTTTGGTAGCATGTGACCTCGTGCCAGGCCGCACTGTACCTAAATACAGTACAAGAGCGTTTTTCTGGCGGCGGCGGCCGGCGGCCTCATTTCCTTGCTTGTTCGATTTCGGTCAACTTGTTAGTTTACCTTGCTTACTAGTTTTGATTGACAAATTGGAAGTTATGGAACAGAGGGCTTTTGACATTTGTGGCATTAACTTATCCTATGAAGCAACCAGGCATCATACCACAGTTGAGTTATCGATGCCGCGAAATGTAATTGAAATGTAACATGATACATTCGACAAACTTAGTCCACATATATGTAAAATTTATTAGTACTGGGCTCCCTGAGCTATAGGACTTATTGTCCAGCATTATTTATTATTTATTTATTTAAGATTAGGACGGGCACCGAATCGTACGCAATCAGCACCGAATCGTATAGTTTGGTTCAGTATGCAAGTAATTTAAAAAACCCTGAGGTTGCCGTTGCCCTAATTTTTTACAAGTCAAATTTTGGTCAATTTGTTTGATACTTTGGTGTACTTTAGTTCGAAAGCTCCGTAATTACTCAATTAATTTGATCTGCAACTCGCAGCGGTCGTTCGAACCTAGTTCGTGCTCATTGCATTGCATAACTGGTTATTACCTTGCTCTTGTTGGCAGACAATGTTCTCACAATTTTACAACACACGGCGTTGAAAAACAACTGTGGGAAATTTTGCTCGTACCGCACCATTAACGTACCTACCTCTGTCTCACGTTCCGGTAACTTGATGAATAATATATAATTTAATGTATTATATTGAAGAACGCATCTGTGATTTATTAGATAATCGCCTTGCATGACAAAGGAATTGCTGTTGTAGGTACTAACGAGTAGATGAGATAGATATAGCTGTTGAAAAGTTCATGTGAAAAGTAAAGCTTCGCTTGAACCCATTTCATCATTCATATAAAGTTAGATTTGTGGGTGACCGAAACAAACTGAAAAGTCATGAAGGCGGAATGTAATTTCCCACTGAACAGGTAGATCGTGAGTGACGTACGTTGCGAATTTGTAACTTAACTCGAAACGAAATTTTCCACAAAAAGTAATTATTTGTTTCGAAATCGCTGTGGTGTGCGGCGTTGTGAACATTTCCCTGCTGACAACCTATGTAATTGTTTAAGGAAACAGCTTTCAGTTATTATATCTCAAATTGTTTGAACCCAACGAGTTTTAATCTACTCAAAAAGCCTATATCTTCGTTCTATAAGGTAAAAAAACAATTACAATAAATAATTATTGTCTCTTATTACTAGATCTTAAGGTGGCACTTGTCACCGACTCGATTTCGTCGATAGGTTAGGCTTATATACATGCTAACTTACACTAAGTATTTAAAAAAGGGTATTAGACTCAGTGGTGAGCAGTAAGAAGCTATTGCCCGCACATAAACACAGTGATACCTATACAGCCTGAAAAAGAATAGACATTTAAAGGAAGTGTTCTGATAAAAAAACTGATGAATGTATTAATAAAAAGTAGGTTATTTAAAAAAATATATCTTCCATGATTTTTTGCCTCTATATTCCCCAGACACGGCAGATATTCCCTCAGATCTTTACTTATTTGAAGTCTTGAATAAATAAACTATGCTTGTGTATAGTTTTTAATTCTGTATTGAAATAAAATTTAATCCGGTATATAGTAGGTACTAGAAACTACCATATTTGTATAGGGAAGAGTACCTAGAACTTATACACTTTATAACGCTGACAAAAGATTGAAGTCCTTTGTTGACTTTTCATCGAAGTTAAGATGTATCCAATCCAATTTACACAAGAATAGAAGACTACAATGTGCCTAGCTTAGTGCTTTAATAGTGGATTTTCATCATGAGACATGCAAGTCTTACAAATCTGTAAAGAAGATGTACGAAAAGTACGCAAGTTTGGAAGTTTTTGGTTTATTAGTTTATTTATTCAAATTAGAGCAGTGTTTATGTGTATGACAGTGGAAATATCAGTGATCCCTATAGTAGTATAGTGGTAATGTCTACACATAAGTCTTCCAACATCAAAGTCATCAAAAATCTCATAAGTAAAGCAAAAAATCGAATATTGTATATAAAAAATACTCAGCAACGTTTGATAAAAAAATCGTGTGTAGGCTGTGATAATATCATGGCATATGGGAACGAGAATCATTAGTTTTTGAGTGCATCGTCCAGCAGAATCTGAATCAGAGATCGTTAACCTACTTCCGCCTACAAACACAAACCCGTAAAAGGACGTCCAATCTGGGTAGCATGGATTCAATGACGTCTGAACAACAGAACCTAGTGGTGCCACGCGACTCCGCGTGAGTGAAGCCTGCGTCCGTTGAGGGTTGAAATTCAGGAAGTATTTTCCATAATACACCTCTACGCACCCGCAAAACGACAGTTTTAGTTTCTACGACCAACGGTTTATTGTTTATTCTACATATATATTGGGACAAAGGTTCAGCGACCCTTACTTCACAGCGCGGCGGTGGCGGCGGTGTGTTATTATGTTGTTGTAGTGCTCGTTTAGTCTTGATGCATGACAAAACTGATTTAAAAAAATCAGCAAGCAACTAGAATCTTAACTAACTAGCAACTTAAAAAAAACCAACAAATTAATATCAGAGGCCCAATTCCCATATTTTTTTGAGCTGAGACGAGATTGAAGCTAGTATTTGATCGTCAATATTTAGCCGGTCTGAAATGTTTTTCGAAACTGAAGAATACAATTTGTAGATTAACATGATCGAAACTCGAATTTTATGATTTTTCGTTATGATAATTGAACCCCAGGTCTGTAACATCAGGTTCTACACAGGTTAGTCACGTGGTTCGTCAGAGGATGATCAGAGTACATCTCACAGAGCAGGTAGGTACCTAAGCTTGATAAGTTCTATCGAAACATAAACAGGACAAAGTCTTTATGACTCAAGGGAAAATTAGATACATTTAAGATAATTTATTTAAGTAAAAATAATAATAAAAGAAAAGTTTACATAATTTGAGTAAAGATAAATATAGACAAACTCGGTCATCACTCAGCATTAGCCATAGTAGTTTACACTACCATAGCTTATCTTCCATGGCGTCAAAGTTCGAAGTGTCATAGCAACTGTGACGCGCAAGCGCTACACATTTCGTTACAACGTAGGTACTGTAGAATATTATAAAAAAAAAACAAATTATGCTGTGGAACAACTAACCCTTCTATTCCTCATTAAATTTTCATGTTAGTAGATTAGTATATGTTTTTTTATCATTGATAGACTGTCCTTTGGCTTGACTGTCCTTTGGCTTTAATCTCACCTGGTGGTAAGTGACGATGAAGCAGGACGGTTATGTTATCAATAAAACAATTTCATTCCATTGATGCAATAGATACCTACTCCCACAATACCTGCCCGCGTCAACCAACTTAACGGTTTATAAATTTGTGGTTCTAAAAATGGATCGAATAACAAGTATTTCGTATCAAGCAAGCCCTGGTTCTCAGTGCGGTCGATAATACCAATATGCTCCTACATAGCTATAATACAATGTGCAAAGTTCAGAATCAAGACAAAAATAAGCTTTACTGCCTACCAATTTCAACCCTATTTATAAATCGTAGTTTCCTTTGCAGGGCAACGGCGATTCTTCTCTTGCGATTTAATATTCCAGAAATAAACTCCGAAATACAAAAAGAAGATAAATTTTAAAGATGCCACGAATAGTGAATTGGCCAAATACCGAATATTCGGCAACGCTGTCGGCCGAAGCGCCGAATATTCGGCACGAAATACATAGGTACTTGTCGGGAGCGCGTTATTTTCTGAGGCTGGTAACATTTATGATGAAAAGCGTAATCGTTTGCTACCAGAAAATGCTGAAAAGCTTGTTTTTATCTATCACAACTTACCACTGATCAATTTTAATTACTAAAGTGTTGTAATTTGGAGATAAATATGTAATTTTGAGTAATATAACGTGTCTTTTTTACATGATTTGGTATTCGGTATTCGGCCGAATAGTACATATTATTCGGCCGAATACCGAATAGCAAAAAAAGTGGACGAATAGGCCAAATACCGAATAGTTGCCGAATATTCGTGACATCTCTAATAAATTTAAGATTTTTAATAATATCAGCATGAAGCACAAAACAACTTTTACTAGGGTGAAATACCAAATGTTTTAGTACAAAACAAGCCATTCCCTAGAAACCTTTTTTGTTATTTCTAAGTAGGTACCTACTTATTCATGAATTGTTTGTCTTCACCACTAAGTGCAAATAATAAAAGCTAACGTTATTTTTTTAGTACAACTTGAGTTTTAAGGGGTTCTCAACAATGTTATTTTGTTCATTCATAATTCAAAATCTCTAGTCTTGTTGGCTTTTAAATTCGTATTAAACAACAAGATATTATCTACATTATATTTTTCGTGTAGGATTCCTGAGCTATAATTTGAATTACAGAAGAATTCAAATAAGACTTGGAATCGAAAGGTCTTGTTTGACCAATCCATTATACACATATATATTCGCCATGGCTTAGTATATTCTATCGAACAGGTAGGTACATAGAGCTCTTATATTCCCTCAGATGGGTGAATATTTTTATTTTGCTATAATGGTGAGAGTTATGGGTATCACAGTTCTCTCAGAGGTAGATGATTTATATCTCGTACTTTAGATCAAGGTTTCTTAACCTGAGGACTATGGACCCAAATCTAGTATGTTTAAAATAGGGAGTGCGGGAAGATGCTCTTATGTACATTACCTAAGTATGTGAATACCGTAATTTAATTTGCCCCAGTTTTTCATCAGCATCTAGCACATTTTAGGTAGGTAGGTACCAATCTAGTATACGAATGGCAGTCACGGATTCAGTCCTATTTCGTACTCTCTCTTTGCAACTCTCGTATAAAAGGAGGTAAAGCGAAATAAGACGAGCACGCGTACTATTTTATGCTTCATAAAAATTCACCAGAAACAAAAACAAGAAACAAATTCAGAATACTAAAATGGTGGTGTTTCTTGCACAACTGCCTTGAATCTGCACATGTTTATGAAAATAAAGTCTGGAGAAGTAAGTTAGTCTCCAACTTTTTTAAGTTAAGTTTTATAAAGTATCGATACGTGCGTGCGATGAATTTGTTGTGGAAGTATATTCTTACATATACCTATACGAGAACTATAGGTCATAAAATGTACATTTACTTTATCTGTTGATCTGTAAATGCAGGTGTAACAAGGTTAATAATAAAATTGCTTAATAATAATCATCTAGGCCCAAGCTAAGCAGAGATTGTGTTATGGGTGCATGACTGATATACTTAATACAATACATTACATACATAGATATTTTTTATTATACATAGAAAATACCCAGAGCACCCGGAATAAATATTTGCAGATCGTACAAACATTTATCCCAAGGCGGGAATCGAACCCGCAACCTTCTGCGTCGTAGGCAGACATTTGCCCGCCGCGTCACATCGGTCGTCAACTGATTTTATGTTACACGTAAATATTTGCCTCTCTCTCTCCGTCTCAGCGTAAATGCAATATCTGTCTCTGAACGCCCCACTTAGTTATTTTCAAAGATCTTGAATATCAAGAGACGTATCTGAGATACTGAGCCGTTAGTTCCAGTTTCATGTTACATACTTCTGCACCAAACAACTTTATTAAGAACAACAGTAGTTGCTATCTTTATCTTAATTTGATCTTAAATCCTATCGTCTCTTAAATTATCTAATATAGTTCGTTAGTTCCAGAAAGTTCTACATTTTTGTTCGGTTCACTGTACTAGTGGGGGTCTATTGAATTTGATTTAATGTAAGCCAAACCCACAGGTAAACATTTCACTTCTCAAATAAACACCGTAAGCACACGTACTGATACAGAGCTATTTTTGGAAGTGATTGCTGTGCCAAAAACGAAACTATTAAGTACAATTACTTGTTAGGTACTTGTCGCATTAAAAAGTGTAAAGGGCTTCCAGCTCTACATTTTCACTCGACTTACTCGTAGTGTACCTACTTTCAGCCAGCCCTGCCAATACACCCCGCTCCACTCAATTTATTCACTTCTATCGGATTTTCCGACGGTCTGAATATTTATGAAGCTAACTTTTGTTACTTTAAAGCTTATTAAACCTTGTCTGCGTGCCAAATTTATGGATCGGATATTATAATAGAAATTAACAGCGACTATGCTTTTGTTTGACTTTCCGTAAAATTAACTAGTTTTATGTTTTTTATCTTGTTAGGTTCTCTCTTACATCTCGAGTAGGTACTTGTTACTAAGAGATCTGAGGGGATATCTACAGTGCCTGGGGATTAAAGTCGTGAAGTTATTTCCATTCTATTCTAGTACCGTAACACAATCAGTAAAAAGATTTTTATCCCCACGTTAGTTTAATTCTAGCAGCGGCGAAGGACTTTGTAACCTGTCACGAAAAGAAATTGCCTGAATACGATGACACATATTTCAATAAATACACCGATATCATAACCAAACATTTGCCCGAGACATTGAAAGTTTGTATCACTTTAGTTTTTTCCTCAGATATTTACGCCAATTTTACTTTGAGCTCTATACAAACTAGAAAAACTGGTTCTAGAGGTTCTTAATATTTCGGTAGGATGTGTAGGTGTGGGGCAAGGCGCTAACTAGTTCCAATGTCACGATGACACGACGGCTGTGGACATGACGAAGACGGGTTTCCTAATCCGATAGGGCAATATCATCCTTGACATTATGATATACCCTTATATTATGCTGTTTGATCGTGATTCAGACGCCAATTGGAAGCTATTAGTTTAGAAATACAAATACCTAATACTAAATATATAGAAAATACTACAACTAGATACAAAAATATAAAAGGTATAAAATAGAATAGTAATATTTTCTATTGGAAGATATTATATATTGACTTATATGTATAGCGCTGGTTTTAAGCAATTTAATAATTTTCTCAGCCCTACGACTGAGGAGCCTGTACAGTACGGCACAGTGATTCGTCAGATTTATAGGACCATAAGAAAGCAAAAAGAATTTTACAGTTGTTTTTTTTTAAATGAACTGCTTACTGCTTAATATAAATAAAAAATTGAGTACCAATTATGAACAATTTAAAAGCATAAAAGTAAATCGCGTAAGTATTTAAATTGAGCTATAACGGCTACCTAATCTAGAAACAAACACTAATTTGAATTTAAAATATGACAGTCGTTTTAATGTTTGGTTTAAATTCGTTTTATTCATTCATTTGACATCGATATCGAAGCGAAATCGAGGAGAGAGTTATCTACGATGGCAAATCGCTTTGCATTTTTTTACCACACTGGTACATAATTATACTAGAATAACAGTAAAAATCAACTTCGACCGTTGTTTGACTTAATGACTTACCTATTTAGATACTAGTGGAAAGTCGCGCTACTACGTCCGCTTGTAGTTATTTTCATACAAACTTTAACCCCCGGTGCAACCCTTTAGCGGTTGAATTTCTTCCTTTCTATAACCCTACGCAACAAGACAAAATGTACTCTGAAAATTTCGAGTCTCAATACAATTCAAGTACGACCGGTAGTTAAGGTGTGGTTTAGGCTATGCGTTGTCAATACGTCAGCCAGTAGGACAAAGATTAACGTGGCCATTTTTTCCGAATGAATATTTGTGATTGTTTGTGCTTCATTTGAGTCTACGTGCTATTAACCTACTGACACATTAGCAATGGCCCATGAATCACACCCAAATGTGAACTTGTTTATCTGCTTCTGATTGATTGCAGCCATTTAACTGCTCGTAGAAAGCCATAACCTTGTCAATGGGACATTATCAGCTTTGACTTGGAGTAGAACAGCCATTTATCGTATTGTCACGTACAAAAATGCGTACGGTTTAATTCACAACTTGAGTAAATAAATATCCTATGCTACTTCTTTAAATAATCGGACGATCATCGATCATCGATTTGAATAGGCTGTAGGTAACAGAGGCTTCGCTTTCACTCATAGGCTTCAGGTATGTTAGTATCGTCAAGGATCCGTCCGAATAACAATAGGATGATGCATAGCTTTAAGTTGAGATTATATCAAATCAGGTCATTTTATTTTCTTGGTATTTCCAAAATTACCACCACGTCCTAAAAAAAGATTGTAGCATGTTTAGAAAAGCAGCACGGAGTTATACTCTAAGCATCTAGTTCCTAAGCCATTTATATCACACAACTACGATAAATGCTTACTATGAAAAATTCCGGTAAACGTGGCACCGTTTATGGCACACACTAGACTGGGCGTATCAGCTATGAATGGATAGAGCAGTATCGCACGCTCCACATACCAAGCCGGTCATAAATACGAGTATCAACCGTACGATGGGTGTTTTGGCCCTATCCTGGTCTAGGAGCTCGTAAGTGTCATGTTTTCACACTTTATACAAAACTCTTGAACATTGTAATCTTTGATACAGTATTTTGGAATAATACGTACGTTTATCTGCTTGGTGAAAGCTATCGAATAGACGTGATGGGTTTTGGAACTGAGACGTGGTCGCTAATTATTGGTCTCTTACACAAGCTCAAAGTCGCACAACGGGTTATGGAGAGAGCGATTTTTTTTTTTTTTTTTACATGCTATAGGTAAACGTTTGACCGCAATCTCACCTGATGTTAAGTGATGACGCAGTCTACAGTGTAGCACGTTTACCTAGAAGATACCTATTCACTCTTCTCTTGAAGACATCCAAATTATACGTGATCGGAAAAACAGACGACGGCAACGAGTTCCATTCCTTTGCTGTACGCATAATAAAAGTTGAGGCAAAGCGCTTGGTGCGGGTGGAAGGGGTGTCAACCATGAATGGGTGTCTCGTCTCCATACGTCTGGTGCGATACTTCAAGTTTCACTTTGAGATTATTAATATAAATAAAGAAATCTGTAGAAGCTCACCGACATAGCTCTCAGAGTCAGCAAGTTAAAGTGGCAATGGAATGGGCAGGCCATATAGTTCGTAGAACCGATAACCGCTGGGGAATAAAGGTTCTCGAATGGCGACCACGAACCGAAAAACGAAGTCCAGTCCAGTCCAACCCGATGGACTGACGATATTGTTAGGATCGCTCGCGGGAAGTCGATGGATGGAAAGGGGAAGCATATAGGGGAGGCCTATATCCAGCAGTACTTACAGGCTAATGATGATGATGATGATGAGACGTGAACGTTCAAAACTGATACAACTTAGCACAATGTTGGTAGCATACAAGAAAAACTGTAAAAATAAGAATAGAAGGAGAAGATGATGCCCACGGAGTACATCGATTGCGAATCTAATCCACTTAACAGATCCACTAATGGATTTGTTTCCACGTTTTATTCTACTGTAAATCTGTATGAAAAATCCACTCGCGTGTATTAGTTATCTATGTCTTTTTGTCTGAGCTAAACAAGCATGAGGCCAAGTTAGTTATTTATCAGCTATACAGCAAACTGATGTGACGTAATGTGGAACTAGCTCTTGCACTACTAACTGTCATCAACAGTTACAGTCATAGTGAATGTGATAGCTCTCATTGTGCGTGACTTCTGCGCGTGATCATTTGTATCCAATCTGAACAGTGCTTTATTGTTCAGTGGCTCATATTCGCAACGATAATATAGTAACTACCCTCATGCTCCGTTTATGATAAAGCAGATGGTTACTTTACACGAGTTGGGCCATCTATTTGTTTCGTCTTTAAGTTGCATAAAAACAATATTTTGATGCTGACAACATAGCAGGTACATAACCAACTCGGTAGTGTTTATTTACATGCATGGTAATCTGTCTTAGAATGAAGAGAAACACAAATCTAATAAATCAAACGATGAACTGACATTACACAAGGTAACGGTACCTATGTATAATGTGTATTTGTAAGCTTAATTCAGCAAATGATATAATTATGTACGTATTAGAGGATAATTCGCAGTTAATAATTCAAATGTAGCTAATTAGATAACTCTAGTTACGTGTTAAATGGATTAATTATTACTAATAGCATACGCATAAACTTGAGCTATAATTAAATATGGCAAACAATCATACTATTCTTTTTAGCCCCAAACTAAGCATAACTTATACTATAGTAACTATTATATACTTTTTATGCAAATACATAGAAAGAAGAAAGAAAAATCGATTGTTTGTTGATGTAGGCGGAAACATACTTGAAATGTGGCATGATATTCTAGGTAGAGAGAGAGATATTCTGGTATTCTTACCTAGCCCAGCAGTAGACTAATGTCTAGTAGTGGACTTCTATCTGGTCGAGGAACTAGATTTACCTAGCTTCAAGGCGCCTCCAAATTATTTCTGGATATCACTGAATAAGCGCCTTTCAGCGTTTACTTTAACTTTGAATGAAAGCATGCAGGTTGATGACGAAATAGCATAAAGTAGCTGGACAAGACACTTATCAAGAACTACGTCGTAAACCACTCAACCGATACTTGTATGATATTGTAGTTGAGCAGTAATTGGGAAGCCTCGCACGAGACCGGAGAGAATGGCGTTTTGAAGAGAAGGCCTGCTATACACAGCAGTAGGTGCACACAGGCTCTATAGAGAGGCTTATCTACCAAAGTAATAATGGAACTTAAAATCTAGTGATTTATATGACAGTGAACGTTTACTAGTGTGGGACCAAATCCTGTCCTGATTGATCAGTCGTAAATATTGCAATTTCGGATTATGCAGTAATACTCTAATTATACGGTTGGCTCCCCAATAATTTAGTGCTGGACACAATGCATTGTCTGCATGTGTATGTGATCAATACTGGTTACCTATTGAGATTCATTTTCAGAATACATCGTTATGTTGACAAAGTCAAAGTCAAAAAGTATTTAATTCCGTATCGCTAGGATCACTTCAAAACGTATTTCATCTGAAATTAGTTGTAAGTATTACGAGATACTGATCAATGTCATCTGCTTAACCACCCTTTTCCTGTAGAATATCAGGACGAATGATTTGAGCTTTCTCCAACCTCCGGTATTCAAAGTCGAAAGTATTTATTCAATAAACGAAACGTCTTAAAACTAGATTAATCTAAATACCTATTCCACGTGATCAAAACTACAATAACAGAAACGCACGGCTTGTTTTCTATAGGTTATTGGCTTTTACATCATTAAGCCATCTTCATTATATAATTCTTTCGTTTCAGCATTCCACGATTTTAAATAGCTTTATAGTGGCATAATTAAACAGCGATTATTATTAAAAGGGCTGTCATCCGACCTAATTGCTACAGTTTGAAACAGTTAGTAACATTAAATTGGTCTGTGGCGGGTGAAACTAAAAGCTGTCTGCTCACATTGGCATGGTGCTGGAATAATTCCGTACGTAATGTGTAGAAGTTGAACATAATACATTACGCGCTTCTCTATAATACAGCGCTTTATGCATATTTAATACAAATATAGATACTAACCATGCATAGCAGAGCAATTGAGCGAAGCAACTGTTTTTAAGTCTGGCAAAACTTGCTTCCTTCTGTCAGTTTGTTGTTACTTTTATATTGTTCATATTTTACAGTCATAGACAGGTTTTACGAATCGGCATATTTTTGTCATCGGGGTTTTTTGATAAGAAGCGTACTTCTTCCAAAAAGGACAAAGAGAGAGCTGAATATCTTCACCATAAAAATAAGAATTATGATAAATTACCCTTTTTAATTAATTGTAGAGGTATAAAAAACTTTGCGCTCGTGAGGTCTACTGTTTGCAGAACTACTAGTTTAGCTGCCAAATAAACAACGATACTATAAGCCTTTAAGGCGTGTTTATGTAACGTGCCGCCAGTTTCCTTATTTAGCTTGGATAAACTGGTGCTGATATATTAGTTTAATTATGATTGAAATCTATGGTGTATGGTATTAAAAATGCATATAATTTACAGAATTTATTCTCTGTTAGGAAGCTGGAGGCATACAAGAGTATCTGGCTCAGCGCATCAGCATCGCCATTCAGAGAGCCAATGTAGTATAGCGTTTTGGGGACGCTTCCAATTAGAGAATTGATTTGGATCAGTAATGCTTTCTCTAGATTGTCTGCAATTATTTATTACTGCACTCTTTTTACTTCTACAGCTACACACTTAAACTAAAGTAGGTAGTAAGAAGAATAAAAGGTATGGTTAAGTAAGAGTATAATAACGGTAATACTTATGATATGGGTTCAATGATCCCTAGCCCAGTATCTGTTGCACCGTAACCGTAACCAGGCATACGTATTCTGCCAAGGCGAGGACCTAATAGTATAATGCATTACAGGTACCTAGTAAAAGTGATTAAAAACCACACAGAACAAAAGACGGTCTGAAACGCATCGACTTTTGTCTTTTGATGATTTGTCAAATCATAAAAAAATACTAAGTGGCGTTGTTTTGTTATTAGCTGTTATTTGTTATGAAAATATGCGATACATTTAAATATTGCATGTTTTTAGTGAGCAATATGTATTTCTAAATAGTAATTAATACCATTTTCGTGCACGCACACCAATTATTCGGATCACTAAAAAATAAGTGAAAAAGTTAGTTAGGCAGTCATTACCAATAAAGCATTATCCAGATAGCTGGTTGCAACGGTGCGGCGGAAGTTAGTTTTTAGTTGAAAAGTTATACCCTCACTGATGTGGCGCGCCGCGTAAAGTTATGCGAGTCAAAATAACTTATGCCTGTAGGATCTGTGTGTACACAGCTTAATGTGTCATCACTCGCGTGAAATTGGATAGTGGTATAATCTTGTATGCTCAAACTTTGAAATAGCTGAAAACGCACCGTTGGTAATAAGAGTTTTAAAAAGCGACCTAATAATTCCGTTACTGTTGGCGACTAGCTTATTCGTACCTACTTAGTATTTGCTTATACCTATAATAATAATAATATAATAATGCTGGACAATTCACACAGCATCATCTAGCCCCAAGCTAAGCAAAGCTTGTGTTATGGGTACTAGATGACTGATATATATAGAAAACACCCAGAACAACCGGAATAAATATTTGCAGATCGTACAAACATTTATCCCAAGGCGGGAATCGAACCCGAACCTCCTGCGTTGCAGGCGGACATTCGCCCGCCGCACCACATCGGTCGTCGACCTATATATTCGTACTTTACTTTTTTAGTAGGTAAGAACGTACCTTTAGAGGATTTCTGAATAAACCCCTCATACCCGTGGAATTTGATTTCATGTAAACATATCATGTAGGTTTACCTTTTTTATTTCGAGGAGATTAAAACCGTGGGTCTGAATCCCGAATACTGACCCAGATAATCCTCTGAATACACCAAGCTCTTTCAACCATATTGGAAAAATATGAAGATGGCTCACGAGTTTAATGGTAAATAATATTTGATTACACAATAAAAATAAACTTAATGCTATAATATAAACCAGATAAACGTTGTGTATGGAAAACGCTGTTTTGTGAGAGCAGAGAAAGGCGAAAGATGCCAAATTTAAAATAATCAAATCAAATCAAATCAAAATTTCTTTATTGAGTGCTAACTTATGTAGAAAATGTGCACTTAGCATAGATAATTAATCATGAACAAAGCCCTGCAATCGGCGGTCTTATCGCGCACAGCGATCTCTTCCAGACGACCGTTTCTAACCTAATAATGATTTATTTAAGTCAGCTAACTCCCATATAAAACTGACCTTGTTTGAGGCAAAATAGTTACATTATCAACTCAACTTTTAGCTTAATTTTCTTGATAAAAAAAAAGATTCATACATTTCACTCACATGCATATAAATTATCTCGTCATTTGAACATGGCATATTTATGTTTACGTTTTCTATTCTACTGATAACGGTAATTGACACGACTATAACTTCTCCGAGCGCTCGAAAGTCATCAACAAACTATCAAAGCCCCTAATGTCCCACTCACATAAAACAGCGTTATCAGTAATCTGCGAGCGAACAAACTGAGGGCGAATTCACGCATGAAACAGGCTGTAACCGGTTGTATACTGATGTTATATGAAAATGCGATTTTTTAATCGTATAACTTAACTTGCGGATCAGAGTGTCAGATGGAATCTATAAAAAAACAATGCAAAAAAAGTACAAAGCATGTACGCTACAAGTAAACAATAAAAGTTATGTTTTGTATCTTAGTTTGAGGTAGTTTTGGGCTATCTGAGAAAATAAGTAAAAATAGTACACTTTCATGCTAACAATCATGTTTTTCGTATTCGTTAAATAAGTTCACGAACTGTTATAATGTAATTTTAACTCGTTTATATTTTGGGAGGTTCTTTTTTAGGTCAGTCAGTTATTACGAACGTTCCCAAAAACTCCGTCACTAGAGTTGGTTACCAAGTCATACGACCTCGATTAGTGGATGTGTGGAAGTAATAAGATTGTAGTTTACATAATAACTTCATTCGTTTTATTTTATAACAAATTAGAAAAAAAATTACACCAGTAGACTGAATGTTATTTGCCCGATTTATGTATGAATGCGGCCGTCCATCAGTATTCCCCAAATGTTCGCCCCACGTTAATCAGTCCTCGGTGCAAGACACTTTAATGAGATTTCTTTCGGGAATCAGCTTCCGTTCTTTAAAGGCTTTTGGTGAAATTTATCCTATGGGACTTGGAAGTTTAAGCTTATTACATTATATTGATTGGAGAACACTGATTGAGAATAAGGATAAAAATATATTTATACAATCAGGAACAGGAAACAACCAAAACGACTTATATACTTTCATCGTGAATTCAGAAATATCACTAGTTGATATAATAACCTACATATTTATTTTTAAATAATATTGTGCTTTTATCGACAGGATTACTCTCGTAGCAGGGCTACGCGGCTACGACCGTAGCAGTGCACTACGCCGATTTGAAAGATTTCAACGAGCTCTGTGCTACGGAACAGCACAATCAAAAATGAAAACTGCTAAATTACATTTTTTCATTACAAGAGTATACGAGAAAAAGAAAAGTTATTTGCAAAGGTTGAGATGTCTAGTTATTGTTACTTTCAGAATCCTAAAACAATTTGGCCGGGTACGAAAAAGGAAATAATTTCAAGAATGAATCCGAAATTGTTTCATTGTTTAACTTTCGTTTTTTGTTTAAAATTTTTGAACTGAATTTTTTATGGAACTTTTCATAATGAGATTACAGGGAATATTGCACCGTAGTCCGTAAGTAATGTTCACTTGTTTTTAGCTTTTGCTTAATTTTCTTGTTAAAAAGTAAGTGGGTATTTTGAAATTTCGCTATTACGAAGTCTTGTACTTCATATTGCTCCTTTCTATGGCACCTGTCCAGAGGCAATTGGGTCAGTTTCAAGTTATTAATAAATACGAGTATACTTTATTTGAATCAGTCAAATTATGTCCAGTCTTCAATGTCTATTCGAATGTCTACACTGTGATGAATCCATAGGCTCCCAAACTAGTACGGTACGGTACTAATACGGTTCATACGTCATAAGATACGGTACATTGTACACCAGAAAATCGACGCTAAATACGCGATAGTATAAGCAAAAATCATTCACGATGTAGGCTTCTACTAAATATTTGGGAATTCACTAATGTTGTTATTCTATTTTATGTCATTGGAGTTTTCTCTGCAGA
Source organism: Electrophaes corylata (assembly GCA_947095575.1). Classification (NCBI taxonomy): domain Eukaryota; kingdom Metazoa; phylum Arthropoda; class Insecta; order Lepidoptera; family Geometridae; genus Electrophaes; species Electrophaes corylata. The sequence continues at coordinate 3,295,587 of OX352707.1, read as the reverse complement.
AAAGAATAATCTTGTAAAATGAAAGTTGTTACGCAGACTGGAGTCTAGTCATGAATGAGAGTAGGTAGTCAAAGGGCGCCGTCTGATATTTTCGCTGAGTCATAGCTGTTATTCCTGCGATGGCTCGGAGGCGTGATTTATTGGCGGGCCGAGATTGGTCCAATCGAGCTTCAGATTGTACTTCCTTGGTGCGTAACTTCCAATATTGTTCCTCGTTGGTTGCAGAAACATGGAAACTAGGTCATTGTGTATATTTTTTTGAGTAATTTGCCGTTTGAATATCTTTAACGTGAAGTAATCTGTACAAAATTTAAATAGATATTTACACTACACACAGCTCCAAACTACAATGTCTAGCCCCAAACAAAACAATACTTGTAGTATGGGAATCAGATATTTGATATAATACCTACGATATATACTTTTTTGTCATGAACGAATGAGTCCACTGCTGGACATAGATCTCTCTATGTTTGGCTTGTCCTGGGTGGGAATTGAACCGACAACCTACAGCGCTAGAGGCTAACTGAGCTGCAAGGCTCGTTCAATAATGATTATATCTATGGTCTCATTTGTGTTACAATTAACTTTCCAATCAAAAATGTTTTTCGGCATGTTAGGGTCCTCCTCTTTGTATATATCGAGGATTCCACTATAAATATTTAAACTGATACATCTAATACCAATTTGTGGAATATAAGGCATTAAATAGAAGGCCATTATTTTATAATGTCGAAGGTTTTACTGAGATGCTTTTACGACAGTAATGCGCTACATAATTATATTCCCTTGTATAGTATGAGTACGTTCGAACATTCTATTACAATCAAAACTGATTGAGCCATTTATCGGATCAATAAAGGGCTGAGTTGTAGAAGGCAATCATCCAAAGCACATTTAATATTATTGACATAAAATAATCGACCTTCTGGGTTGCTTAACTTCAGACAAGTACTAAACTGTGGTTTGTACGTGTCCTTGACCAACCATTAACTATGTTTAGTTAAGTGTACTGTATTTCTGTGTGGTAAATAATAAAATTTGTTTATATAAATACCACTTATAAAACTTTTATCCTGATTGACTAATATATAAGCATCGCGTAGCCTAAAGCACTGGTCGTAGAGACTTGAAAGTTTCAGGGTATGTTTGTTTTGGTGTGTAGATGTGCCAAGTGTAGCTGAGGTTGAAGTTAGTATGAAAATAGCAGCAAACAGACGAAGTCGCGCGGGTTTCCGTTCTATCTATATTTAAAGATATGTGTACATAGAGAATGTCTGTCATGTTATGACTTAAATCGATAACTAAAAAGTATATGGCAATTGGTGCACGTGCGCGCAGCTCGTAACGAACTCTACAAACTCTTACAGTCGGCTGTGCACGGGCCGCGTGTTTACTGCAGCCATAGATAATCGAAATATTGGCGTGGTGCTCACGTAGAGAAGAGTCCTAGCGCATACACATACCCAAAACACTGTTTAAATAAAATACAAGCTTTGCTTAAACTTTTTTTTTGCAAATATATACTTTCCCAGGCAGGGTTCAAACATAATTCATCACACAAATATTTATCCATGGCACGGATTGAACTCACAACCTACAACGCAGAAAACAAAGTTACTTTCGTCTGTAATGTGAGTCCAGTCTAGTTAACAAATTAAACAAATTAATGAAATAACTTAAATTAAAGATATTTTTAGAAATTACAATATACTACCTACTTACAAACTGCAGTATGTGTAAAGACATATTATCTGCAGTCATGAGCATTTTCCTCGTTTTATTGTATTTGTCGTTTTACTTTCTCCTGTAGCATACGGAGCTCCAGATTTTCATTCAACTCTCTGTGTCCTACGGGAACTCTAAGTTTGAAGGGACAATTGTTCACACTCTCTGCGACGAAATTTACCTTACAAACTAGATGTTTGGTTTTAATATCTTGCATGTATATAATTGACCCATGTATGCTCAGGAAACCTTTTACTGACTAAACATCAGCAGCTAATTTCTTTGAAACAGTTATAAAAATGTCTGTCCTGACTGACTGACTCACATATACATATACAATGAACAGCCTAAACTGCTGGTTAGACTTGAAATTTTCTGGGTTTATTTGGGAATATAATTTTGTTATAGGATAACATTGTTTTAACATTAAGTACTATGTATTTCATTTTAAAAGAAATGTTTAATTTTTTATGAGAATAAATGTCTTTAAACCTAATATTTGTGCGTAAAAGTTTGCTAAGAAAGGAATACCCGAAATTCAACTCCGAAACGGTTACAGCAGGGGTTAAAGTTTGTATGAAAATAACTTCACGCAGACGAAAGAGCGCGCGTTTCGCTAGCTTCAAATAAAATAATTGAGGTATTTATAATCAAATTAGAAATTTGCCCATAATGCGGGTTATCAAAACGGCAATTTCTAAATGATAATCTTCTATTAATTTGCATAACTATGAGTGTCATCTAGATTAATATTCTAGGTATTATATACAGCGAAAGACTCAGCTCAGCTAGACCATATCTAAGAAAAAACAATTAAGAGCCAAGCCATAGCTGTAGGTACAGCGTGCTACAGGTATGAACTAAGGGCTAAGCACGGCCTACGAGATAGCAGTCTGCCGGCATGTTGTCGCCGTGCTGGTGCGCAGTGTTATTTCAATGTCAACATAATCCTCAGGTACGGTAGACACCCTCAGATATTTGATTAAAATATTTACGCTAAAACAGAAAGCTAATCGCAAAGGTAATGCCCACATTTCGTTTTTACCCTGCGTCAAAAGAAACAACTTTAGGTCCCAACAGCGCGTCAATTTATTTCTATTTAGTCAGCAATTTAGGAATCTCCCTCGGATAGGTATTTGTTCGGATAACGTCTCCAATATTGCTTTGGCGCTTGGAATTTTTTCACTCGGGATTAGGGTTGAAAGTTGTCCGGCTTTGCAGTCTAAAAAAATAGCCATACATTTTCAAGACGGCATTTTTGAGCTGTATTATTGTATATTGTCAAAAAAAACACACACACACAAATATCATGTTGCCTTCTAAAAAAAAACAGATCTTTATAATTATAATAATATCTATTATTAATATTTGATGCATAATCTTTTTAAGATTTTTGATAGATACATAAAATATAAAATTCGTATATAAATGTTTAAACAAGTGTATGTAAAGACGTTGGAATGTGAAAGGAGAAAATCTTCACCTTGTCTTCTAGTTAAGAGCCAAGGACTTTTAGATAATAAATAAATAACTATTGGTAGACACAACGCTCTTTAGCCCAAAACTTAGCTAAGCTTGTACTATGGGAACCAGATAGCTGATAGAATACTTGGTATAGCTTAGTTTCTTGTAAAAACATAGAATAAAGCACAGAACAAACACTTGAGGCCCAATTTTGTAACAAAATATCGTCAAATTCAAGTTTCGATCGGTGTCAATCTCCAAATGATATTCTTTGAAACTGACATTTCCGACTGGCCTAATTGTGATAATTAAATTCTGGTTTCGATCTCATCTCAGCTCCAAGAATATACGAGAATGCGATGAAACCGGCTTTTCTTGTTGTCTAAAGTCATCTCTATCCGTTCAGAGTAATTTCTCCCTTTAGAAAACTGAAATAATTTCGTTTGAACGCTTTTTGCGCCGTAACTTTTTCATTGTCTGCAGACTTGCTTACAAAGAAACGTTATTTCATAGATGGACTATTATTTTACGCTGCGCTCTAATGAGACAATTTCTTTTATGAATTTTATACAGATTCAAATAATGTTCATTTAGTTTTAGATATTCATTTATTCTAATGATATCACACTCCTCTCTAATGTCTTGATTTGTAAAGAAATGAACAAAATATTTAATAATACATTCGACTATTAATAATATCATTCTTTTTATTTTATTCATTTGTTTTCAAAAATGGACAGAATTTTTTGCAAACCCTGACAATTCCCGGCTTTAAAACTGGATTCACATTGAGTCCTATTACTAGTAGCGGTCGATAGTCGAATGAAATCATAGCACTATCCACTGGACGGCCTCTTACTCAAATTGGGTTAGAGGACAAGAGGAGGCCACTACAACCTCTCGGGAGTACTCTGCGTCCTTTTCCATCCCCTCGATGTGTGCCTTTGATATGACGACTTTAATTTACTTTTCGCTTGGGATTTTTGAGTTGAGTGACCAACTGAGTGCGGGATACTATCGGTATTTATCTTGGAATTCACGACTGTTAGGGGCAAGGTCTTAAAAAACTACCTATCCTAGTATGGGTTGAATTTGAACATATCTTAAATTGCTTAGCTGTAATGGGGACCAAACGAAAATGGACAGCATCTGCTTGTATAAAGAAATTTAGTAGGTACCGATATGGTTTTGAAAGTTTACATGTTATGGTCATGAGCAACCCAATTTTTTTGGGCCATAGGCTAACCAAACGACCCTTACGTAACAGATAAAAGCCTAGTGTTTCCCTTTTTTGTAAATAGTAGGAGAGCACCTCTGGGACGGATTTAGGCCCTCCGCTGCCACTTAACTTAAACACGGCCGTTGAATAGGATTGCTTCGAGAATGGCGGGGCGTTACTTTGCTAAATCCGGGCTGACTGTCACACCATTTTAGAAAGGGTTTTAACTTTTTTCTCGAAAAACCTACTCATAGTCATTATTTGTGTATATGTTCCTAATAAAGTATTATTATTATTTACTAGCTGACCGGTGCCCACTTCGTTGGGCGGTAAACATGTTTACTTACAAATCTTAACTGAAGTAGTACTCGATGTCACCAACAGATGGCGTTTATACGGCATAAAATAGCGGCCGTTCGCAGTTTCGCCTGCGTGGCAGTTTTTATCAGTTCCCGTTATTTTTTCGGGATAAAAAGTAGCCTAAGTTACTCCTTGTTACATTAGCTATCTGCCAGTGAAAGTCCCGCCGAAATCGGTCCAGCCGTTCCAGAGATTACACGGAACAAACAGACAGACAGACAGACAAAAATTTAAAAAATGCTATTTTGGTATATGTATCGTATATACATTCCTATGCATGTAGTAAAAAGCGTTATTTTAATATTACAAACAGACACTTCAATTTTATTTATTTGTATAGATATTGTCATAAAACTATATTACATTATGAATTAATGTCCTTTTTATAAAACACCTGCGTAGGGAGCCGACCTCGCGTCGGAGCCGCGCGGGTACCTTACTGATAGATCTAAACTACTCCCCTGCACGCGCACTCCCAACTTGGTGACGCTCACTTCGCAACGGGCCGTGCAGCAGAAATCGTAATATTTTAATTTCGCCATAACTTCAAAACCAAACGTCCAATTCTAATCATTTAAAGACCAAATATTATCTACATGAACTGTACTTAGTGATAAAATAATTTATTTCGATAAGGATTAATAGTATGAGTAAAATAAATGCGTTTACATGTAGTCCAAAAAAAATTGAAGATTTTTAAATAAAAAAATGGTTGTTGTGCCTCACTCGACATAGATAGGTATAGTGTGTCGCGGACTTTTTTGTAGATATTTATAAGATCTACAATTATTTAGAACATTTTATGGTTCTATCTTTTATAGTTTAGGCAGCGTACGCAAAATAAGTAACTTTTCTGGTTGATTTTTTACACCTTGTGTCTGAAAAACCCAAATATTTTACGGAACGCTATTTTTTTCCAAAATAAAATATAGCCTTTGTTACTCAGTGATAATGTAGCTTTCTAATGAAAAAAGAATGATTAAAATCGGTCCAGTACTTTTTGAGTTTATTCATAACATACAAAAATACAAATCTTTCCTCTTTATAATATTAGTGTAGATGTAGATAATTTACCACTTACGTAACTCATTACAAACGCAAAGAGAAAACGAGATGAAAATATGCTGGACAAATTTAAAAATGACTGGAATACATTTAGGTATCCATCCAGTGACTACGAATTTCTATTTTTAATTTTCAAGCAATCAAAAATACTTTAAGGGGACTTTACAAATTTCACCTTATCACTATGCACATACATATTGTTTCTATTATTTTAGAATTGACTTTTCTACCTCAACTATAGCTATATGATGTAACAGACAGCCATCGGCCACAGTCACATCGTAAACGGAACTAAAACAGAGGCTACATTACTTTCATTGCTAAAGTTCGTCCTTGCTTACATGACTCTAGTTCAAATTGAACTGTTTATTTATATTACTATATTTACTTGCATAAGTAAAGGGTTAGGTATGTATAAATATTTTTATTAATTGATGATTTAACAAGCTGGGAAATTGTCTTGTAGTGTACTAGAAATTTAACTTACTACTTAATAAGAGGTAAAAAAGTCGTTGAGTTGAAAGGAAGGAAGAGAAATTCAATTATAAGGCTCAATTCAAAACTAGACATTAGAAAATTATGTTAAATCGCCGGTGCGTTTACGACGAAAACATTATGCTTGCGTGAGCTGACAATGAACAAAATGGCTTTCTTCCTTCGCGACTATTGTTTACCAACATGCGTGTGGCAAAGTAGGAAAATACCTTGCGACCGATTTCCATCATAACTCCACCAGTGAATTGTCCAACGATTACACTAAATTGGTCTATTGTTCGACTTCTTTAATGTGATAGAAGCCAATTAACTTTTCTTTGCCCACCGTAGGCAGTTTTTGCCGACTACATCAAAGTTTACAAAAACAAGAAAGGTCTCACAATGAAAAATTCATGGCACATTTTTCTCAGTAATCGGTAGGTGTAAACTGTAGCGGCCGGCGCAGCACTCGCGTGATGGCATTAGTTATGTGCACACTAGAACGTGTATCGTGTATGTTATACTTTTTACTTTCTCTGGGCGATTGCAATTATTCAAGGTTGTATAGAAAATGAAACCCAATTTACGTACATTCCTAATAGCATGACGTTTGACAGTGGCCCGACTTTCTCTTCACGCTAGAGCGGGCGCGGCGCGTCCTCGAGTCAACGCTCGGACATTTGTTTTTGTAATTATACCCGTAAACCAGCTGTACGTGTAAATGTTACCGCATTCAGCTCGGTTCACTCCCCCGAAGCCGAGGCGGGTTGACACAATACAAATTGCCGAGGCCAAGATGACTCGTGCGACTGAATATTTTATATGCGAGTAAATTTGGGCTCGGATCGCTTGAGCGCAATGTGAATGGAGATAATTAGGTCGGGGAACCGTGTGCTTGCACGGTGAAATATGGGAACACGAATGTTCGGGTTAAGATTAGGAATCCCGCTGGGTAAAATGAGGATGAAACATTACCTCAACAGCTGCAATCTTCTGGTTTTTTAACATTTTGACTGAGCCGGTTTTCCTGTTCGCATATGCTTTGGGGTAACAAAAAGAGCTACGTACTATAATACTGTCAGTTCAGTGTCACCCATTAGGTCAAGCTTAACTATTTATCACAAGGGTGACCTCTATATCAAGGTGTTCCAAAGATAATTTGGGCGGTGCGCGCCACCTTTAGGGTCAAAGTGTTACCAAATTGACCCCGGACGGGGCCTCCGGGAAAAAGCTTCACAGCGAGGCCGGCAAACATTTTTATGCTGCGTACCTATCTCGTGAATATTATAAAGGGGAGTCACATTTCACACGTTCAGGCGACAGTAAAAACATTCAATTCTATTCTAGGGTAAGCTTTATTGCGACGACGCTTTAGTTTAGGGTCTGTTTTTTCATGCAATTTAAAAATAACGTTATTCGTAGTAATTTAATCACGTCTGCGGGACCCGTCTGCTTCTGATTGCTCTGTAGTTCTGTTATAACATATCTCATACAATAAGCACACCTTAACAGACAACTCTGGTGTCCGATAAATCAACCCACATTATTACTCCAGTATTGATCCTTAGTAAATTTATGTGCAGGTGTTTGGCTTAAAATTACAGTTACCAATTATAAAGCAGTACCCAATATATTACATATTTTATTTTCCAGTTGATCAATTTTTTGCGAAACATTGTGTCACGCCCGCAATGTGGGTAATTTAGGGAGCAATGCGGACACCTCGCCCTTTGCTAATGAACGTCCCGTGTTCCGACATCACCTGTTTCTACCTGGTGAATTCCTGTTATCAAAGGATCCTCTGTAATCAAGTTATGGGGAAATATTTATTGACTCCCCTGACCTCTTTCGGAAAGATACCATATATCTCTGAAGAAACATGTTTCTTTGCCACAGTAATTTGTAGGAGCTACGATATTTTTGCTGCCGATTTTATTGTTGTTTATATCCGAATGTGGCCATCCCTCATCCATGTCTCTCCTGTACCGTCTGCTCGGCGGATCGAAAGCGAGCGGTCACCGTAATAGGGGTCTCATGTGATTCGGACAACACATTTTTGCACGCAAACAGGGGTAGGATTTTATTAGCTCAGTTATCTGGCTTTATGAGTCGTGTTTGCTGCTATAAACTCGTTGTCTCCCTACAGAATGAGCTCTTATATTGAAACTTATGCATTGCCAATATCCGAGTCAGTAATATATGGGAACATATCAACAAAGCGGCACGACGCTTAGAAACCAATTATATCAACTTTTATTTTAATATTAAATGGGTTTGGTTTAATTGCGCAACGCTGCAGCTGTTTCACGATATTGACTGTGCCGGTGTCAAGTAAAAACAACAGTTAGCTTGAATAAACAACAAGGTTATCTAGCTCAGTGGCTGTAAAAGCCATTACTGTGATATACATGAAGCAATTTGGGGAATGTCTCCCGTCAGTGGCTTGTCTTAGAAAGTGTCCCCTCACGTCTAGTTTCCAAACAAGGTCCTGGCAGAATTACGGCCGGGTCGTCGTCCTGCGCGCACTCGCAATAAATCAGTAATGCCTCAGCAGGTAATAAGCGGCCAGCGGTACAGTTATAATCGCAGGACGGCATGTCGGAATAGGATGAAACTTTGTAGTAATAACTGGTTTGTAACGTTTTATAACGTTATTACCTAATTATTTCGCTATAATCGGTCTATCTGAGCTAGGGCCACTTGAAAACCCGTTTCTTACATTTCTCATTAGTGGTTTGAGAGTGGTGAGGTTGTTCTTTTGACGGCATTACTCGTAAATCTAAACGATATCTACCTAAGGACTTGTTTTTTGAATTAAAACCAGTGTTTGGTCTTAGACTTGTTATCAAGAAAATATAATATCTCAAAATGCCTAGAACACTTACTAATATTACAATTGCGAAAGTTATGCCACTGAAACCCAGATCCCAAAAAAATACAGGAGCAGAGTTAAAGGCCGATAAGACCCAGGAGAAAATAAGCCTAGCGAAATTAAAGACAACCATACGAGCGAAGCCGGGGTGCGGGTTGTTAGTTCTGTACCTACCAAGAAAAATACTCAAGTAGGATACGAAGTACTAAGTACCGACGTGAAATGTTAATTACCTACTTGCATACCTTCGTTTATCAGTCTGAGACCTAACTTGGTTTGGCAATATGGGTTATACCATCTATAGGTATGTAGTATATGTATAGCGTAAGTACAACCGCATGAGTGATGCCGCAACAACGTGATCAAGGGCCTGCCCCACGCGCCTGACCGCAGCCATTCATCAACTATTAACTCGCTTCATTAACTATCTATCGGTTTGGACAAGTGTTTGGTCACTGACTATTGTGACTGTTCAGTGTGAAACCCTTAAACCTTTCACTGAACAACTACGGTCTAATTGAGAAACTAACTTGAGTACCTACAAGACTTTCAATACCTGTAGCCCAATCCCTACATTTTTTTTGAGTTGAGTCGAGTTTGAATCTAGAATTTGATTGTCAAAATTGGGCCTGTCTGGGAATGTTACAAGCAATTACAAAGCAATATATTTAGTCATATTGTGTACCTACTAGCGAAACGCGACTTCGTCCTCGTGAAGGTTTTTTCATACAAACTTCAACCCCCGATGTACCCGTTTAGGGGTTGAATACTCGGAATTCCTTTTTTAGTAGGTACACCTCTACGCACCAAGACGAATATACCCTGAAAATTTCAAGTGTCTACTATCAGTGGTTTAGGCTGTGTGTTGTCTATACGTCAGTCAGTCAGGACGAAGATTCTTATTATCGGTATAGATTGTTTCAGTCATACTTTGCGATTTTCCCCAAAATCCAAATAAAATAACTACCTAGTGTAACTACACGTACCTATATATTTATTTATTATATATATATTTACCGATATATATATAATAAATAAATATATACGATTTCGACGACCGATGTGGCGCGGCGGGCGAATGTCCGCCTGCGACGCAGAGGTTGCGGGTTCGATTCCCGCCTTGGGATAAATGTTTGTACGATCTACAAATATTTATTCCGGGTGTTCTGGGTGTTTTATATGTATAATAAAAATATCTATATATGTAGTGTATTGTATTAAGTATATCAGTCATCTAGTACCCATAACACAAGCTCTGCTTAGCTTGGAGCTAGATGGTGCTGTGTGGATTGTCCAGCATTATTATTATTATTATTATATATTTTCATTGGTTTTGAACTTTTGCTCAATCATTTTTGTGATTTTGTGGTTGACCATATCATTTCAGTTAAAATGGCGGTCGACCTTGCAACTTTCTCAATGAAAGCCGAGAATTTTGCCCCGTATTTAATAAGCCTGCGCAAGGCTTTAAAATGTAATAGCTGAATTTAAATAGGGCGTCAAAGAGCGCCCAGAGCCATTGTCTCCAGTACATAATGAGTTCTCAGTCCCCGGAATGTAGAGCAGTGTGCTTGTAGTTTAATGATACTACTACTCTCAGCCAAATGAGACTGTTGACTACCTGAAGGGTTTCAAATACTCTTGTCGAGAGCTTGTCTCTAATAGTTGGGTCCTACTACTTGTTGGGTACTTGTTTTTTTTTTAGATCTAGCTCCAAAAAACAAACTGAACGAGTTTTCCGCACTCAGAGCTAATCGCGCTCTTTCCAAACGGTTTTAACGTTTAAACGGAACCTCTTTGGTTGCTACTGATCAATGCATCTAGTGAGCATGAAGTGGACAATCAGTGACTGCATGTTTTGTCAACAGCATAACTCTAAAAGTTTTAGGATTCTAGTGTAAATTGTGTGGGCAGTGTGTATTCAGACCTTTTTCGATAATGTACGACGAACCATCTTACTTGCAGAGAACCTTGATCCTTTTACAGCGATGGTTCGGTTGTTTCCGAAGACCGATGTCAGTTCCTAAAATATTTCGTCCATATTCATAACTAGCTACGGGTATCTCAAAAATAACTATCTATCCCGCAATATGTCATTCCGACACTGCGGCGTTTCAGAAGTGGGGATGCGAAAATTATGCGGGCGCCGGACGCTACCATAAACGTAGCCTCTAACATAAAATAGGTACTTTCTAGTTACGTAGAAATGGAACTCGATGTTGCATACAGGATGTCAATAAATCAGTGTCAAGTAAGAGCACGTGTAACACATGGATCATACGGGGCAGGTAGATATGATCTGCGTTTTTACCTTATACTTTATTCATTTTATTTGTAGAGTTTTGCAAAGCTGATATAAACTGTTTGTTTCAGTGCATTTGTTTGCATAAATTAAAGTACACAAAAAGCTGAAAATTCCTATTATTTTGGTCTAGCTTAGTATCTTATAGAATTAAAATGATATTGGTTTACTATATTTGTTTGGGGTTGAACCAAACTGAGTTAAAGGCTGGGGTAAAACTGCTAAGGGAAGCTAGCTAGCTAGCTAGGAGTGACTCCGCCGAAGATAGAATAACCGAACACGGTGAATTTTGGACGTACACTGGTTTATTGCATTCATTACAGTTAGGTATTTGCAACAAGGGCAATGTATGTTCAGCTAAAAGTTAATGTTATAATTTCTACAAATAATAAATGTACATGCGTGAGTTAGCTCGTACAATATTGGTAGGAGTAAAAATACTTAAGTGTATCGTAATACGATTCCAAAATAAAATAATCACCGAACGTGATCATGACATCACAATGTTGGAGTTTCACTTCTATACTTTTATAAGATACTGCCTCTCTTGAGTGTACATCTATATTACATTATGTTGTACAGTAAGTTAGCACTTGTCGTTACTACGTTTCGAGGCGGACGACATTTCTGGAAGGATATTTCTTGACAACGTTTGGTGTGTTCTGGGTGAAATATGAAAACACACCTATCTAGAAGCACAGAGTAGAATGATGCCAGATGATTTTATACCATGAACGGTAACATGTAGCTTAACATCTGTATGCCTCAGGTTGATGAACACAGAGCAGTGTGTCGTAGGGCACGTTGTTACGAATGTGACTTGCGAGACAATGCTTTGTTATAGGTGTTAGTTATCACTTCAAATCAGGTGAGCCCTCTGCTTGCTCCATTCAAGTAGTAAAAAAAAAGAGTTCTCATAAATAAATGATTTAGCGCGGGTTTGATTCCCGCCTTGGGATAAATGTTTGTACAATCTACAAATATTTATTCCGGGTGTTCTGGGTATTTTCTATGTATAATAAAAAATATCTATGTATGTAATGTATTAAGTATATCAGTCATCTAGTACCAATTACACAAGCTCTGCTTAGCTTGGCGCTAGACGATGCTGTGTATATTGTCAAGCAAATAAAAAACTGTTTTGACACAAAATATTGAGAATGAACAAAAAAATGCGCCATAATAGGAACAATTACATGCTGATAACGCGTAATTTCTAAACTTCCGTAATAATGAACTTTTCAAAGGTAAATGTAAATTTTTCTGAACTTTTGTGCTTAAACTTAAGAATGCGTATTGTTCTTATGAGTTACGAGTACTCCAAGGTTGTAATGACCGCATTGAAATGAATTTCAGGATCTTTTTTCTTTCATAAGTATGACAATAACCCAATTTTAGGCGGAAAAGAAAGTTTCCTTATTCTGTTCTATTTATATTATATTTCTTATTCTATATCGACGACCGATGTGGTGCGGCGGGCGAATGTTCGCCTGCGATGCAGGTTGCGGGTTCGATTCCTGCCTTGGGATAAATGATTGCATGATCTTTAAATATATATTCCGGGTGTTCTAGGTATTTTCTATGTATAATAAAAATATGTATGCATGTAATGTATTGTATTAAGTATATCAGTCATCTAGTACCTATAATACAAGCTCTGCTTAGCTTGGGGCTATTGGTGCTGTGTAGATTGTCCAGCATTAGTATTATTATTATTATTACCAAAGTTAAGCTCGATGTACTTACCTTTATAAGAGTATATAAACATGCATATATAGTATAACGCCGACTTGGCCAAGCTGTTCTCACCTCGCTTTATATAAAAACTAGCGAAACGCGCGTGGAGTTGTTTCCATACAAACTTTAACCCCCGCTGTACTCGACTAGGGGTTGATTTCGAAAATCGCTTTCTTAGTGCACCTCTACGCACCAAGCTGAGTATATCCTGAGAATGTCAAGTCTCTATGGCCAGTAGTTTAGGCTGTGCGTTGTCTTTATGTCAGTCAGTCAGTCAGAACAATTGGTGTAGATAGATTTTTACTATATAATTTTTTTATATTAGTTCGATAGCATAATGCAGACAACTCTTGTACATTACAGAGTATGCCCGCTTTCCGTACATAAAGTCATGAGAAACATGTTCAAAATCCTTATTGAAATATCAGTTTCGAATAACTTATAGAAAATATCTAATTTCCTGCCGAGCAGATTTCCAAACTGGTATTTATGATGTGAAGTTTGTGCACAAAGCTGCGCCACATGCAAGGGTACTGAACGCTGAACTGAACATGTTGTGTTACAACATGCACACACACATGCATGCACATTACTTGTTACTTATTTAAAGCTGTCGTGTAACGTAATAGCTTACTAAAATTTGCTATTCACGTGATGTAGACTAATGGAATTGCTATAGTTTGACATTCAGGCCTTTCTACCCAAGTCGTGCTGAGGAAATGTGATAGTATACACACATTGCGTGCTTATGTCTCGTAAATTTCGTAGTTTAATTTTACTTATGGCTATTGGTTTTTTAAACATACTATTCATCACTATACTCGTAGGCTGTATAGTAGAGCTCTTAGTTATGGGCTCGTCCGGGGAAGTATGCCCACCATGTCTGGTCTGTTTTTGTCTGTCACCAAGCAGCTGTGTTCGGGTTTGAAGGGTGTGGGCGCCGGTAAAATTACAAGCACACACAGCAAGGTTGATAGACGTGATGGTAACCACTTAAGATCAGGTGGGTCATCTGCTTATACCATGAGCAAGTCGAATAAAAAAAAGCCCATAGTTTGTACTATCAATAATGAGTTCAATCGGCTGAGGGATTATTAAGATATCAGGGTTCAATGGATAACCAACAAAGAGTTTCAATTACTCCGTTGGTTAGATGGATTGCGAAACTCGCGTGATATCAGTTTAGGGCGCACCACATAGCTATAATAATTTGGTTACTTAGGTTTTTACTTTTGTACACCGTCGACTTTTAATTTTGTTAGTTTTTACCATTTAAAGGTACGTAACATATTGTATTTTTTACACAATAAAGTGTGTATCAATCTATTTACCATTGATCCCTGTATGCATTTTACAGCAGAAGATATTGTGAAGATTTCAGAGAGTACCGCCATAATGCTGTACCAATAAAATATTTCATAACAAACAGTGATTGTTAAAATATTTTAGGCAGGTACCTACTGAATGGAAGCAACAGTAAGCAATTTTAATTGTTTTATTCAAGTGCCACTGTCCCCCGGGGATTTGGTTACGGGGACAGCAGTATCAATTTAAAAAAAATTAATTCGCCTTTGTCCCGTTAATCGCCGTTAACGGAGATTTGGTACAACGAAAATATATTTTCATTATTTTATGAAACTGTCCCCGTTAGAGAATGAACCGATATTTTTATATATGTAGTAGCTATTTATTCCATTGGTAAACAACATTTTCTAAACAACGAAATTTCTTATCTTATTTCGACTAACATGATTTGTTTTAATTACAATAATTATGATGATAGCAAGGTTATGTTGTAATCTGCTCTGGTTGTTTATGGAGAAGATAATTTTAGCATTTATCTTAATTTCGCCACAGAGAGTAAAAGTACACCAATCCTAACTCCGAACAATATTAAGAACTCACAGACTATACCATTTATTACCAAAAAAATTTTGCGTGCGTTACGCTACAGTTTTTTGTTTTTTGTTTGTGAAGGGCTCGTCCGAGGAAGTATGTACCTACTTAGTACATACTTGCCTAGTACCTATAGGTAGATAAGGTTAGATTTTAAATACAATTATCAGTCTGTTCCCTTGCCTGCATCGTCAAGCGCCGTTTGTTTTTTAAAAATGAAACAACTACCATCACTAAAAGTATACAAACGTGATCGCATTAAGCGACGGCAAATAAAAAGCAAGTGGGTACATTACGCGAAATATATTTTAAAACGAGCTTATATCACCGCGTCGCTGCCTGGGCATGACGTAATGAAAGAGAATGTATTTAAATGACAAGTTCAACATGCATCTGCATTCAATAAGGTGGGAATCGTGAATTGCTTTGTTTATTCTTTGTGTCAGTGAATGTAGGGTAATCTCGTTCTGAACTTTTATGAGAGGTTCAGTATTTGAGTTCTTCTAGGGTTATAGAGTGATAAGAGTTATGAAATATTTTGAACTTTTATGTGAAGAGATGGTATCAACATGCCAGACATCAGATTGTACAATTTGGTAAAATTTTGGGTCGGCCTGAAGGGTCAGTAAAAGTTGACAAAACGGGAAAGTAGTAGTATTCTATGAGAAGTGCAGTTGATTCTGCTAAGACTAGATTGCTGAATAGGTGGAGCTGTTACAACTTGCATACATTTACACCCAATTACACTACTACAGGACAGCAAGTAAGTACTGTGATATTGGTTTTTGCCACATGTTTCTTCTATAAGGTGTCACTAAACGTCAATTTGTTTCTTAATTTTACAAGCCTGACGATCTTCACTGCAGTAATAAGGATACTACTTAAATAACGGTATGAAAAAATTAATACTGAAATATAGGTATTTCAGTATTCAATAATTTTATACTCTCCATCACACACGACGGTACTGCCATTCACGAAAATTGATACTTACTTTAAAAGGACCAAGTTAGATAATATGTATTCTTGGAAATCAGGTGTGGTAGTAGACCTCCTTTGAAGTAATAAGTATCGAGTGTCGTAAGTGAGCGCGTAAACCAGGAATTTAATCATACGACTCAGAAAACATCTTGTCGGATTTGTTTTCCATTACTTTCGAGATCGCGTTCAAACAAAGATGGGAAAAACGATACCATATTTTATTTATAAGGTGGATTACCTAGAGATGTATCAATATAAATGGTGAACTATCAGTAAGAAGTTCATAAATCTCTTCCTAAAAATATTAATAAATTCTAATATTCTATTTTCTAATATTTTTAGATAGACGCGCAGTGTTCTGAAACCAATATACCTATTAGTTATCTTTATCCTATTGAATTAAAATGTATGTGAAAGTACTCGCTGCAAGCTTTTATGTGACATTGCAATGTAGTGTATTTTATTTTAAAATATTTTAAATGTATTTTATTTTGATTCAGTAAGATAAAATATACATTTTCTGACGTGACATGGCGAGCGACGGAGACGTAGCAAGGATATTGACAGGATTGACACGGCTATAGATGTATGCCTATGGCATAAATCAAAAGTCTAACCAGTGCCTTTAACCTGCGCTTAACACCTGTGGTGGCGTGCCTGCTAATAAGAACACACACAAAATCATTGTACCGAAAAAGCTGCAGCTATTTTTGTCCAGACTCATAAAAAACTAATGAACATTTTTGCTCTTTCTTTCTTTCGCTATATTAACTTCAACGTTTATAAAGACCGTGTGTAACTTTGAAATAGTTCTTATTTCTACTCGTAATACCATGTTTGTTCCATCAGAAAATTGAAAAATAAAACAAAATAAGAGTGCACGCAATTACATTTAATCCGTTACGTAATGTAACAAGTACGTAGTGTAAGCAACCTCTTTGCCACAAGAAATTATAGTGTTTCACGAGGTTTGCAAACTTTTTGCTAAAAGGTGTCGAAACTCTAGAACTTAATACTTATATTGTTGGTTTTTAAATAGTAAGCGTTGTGTTTTTTATCAGAACAAGGACCTCACCTCACCAATATCAGATTAAAATCGTTGCCCCTAAAATGTTGTACTATAATACCCGTTTCTCACACCGAGTATTAAGTTCCACTATTCAAGTTATTTCCTTTGTGCTTGACTCAGCTGTAGGGATGTTAGGTTGCATTGCAATATAAAAGTTACAAAAGACGGATAAAAAATGAGTTACAAGTTTTATTATTTTAAAAATAAATAATTAGATTTTTTATATGGTCCCAAAAGTTATACAAAAAGTTTTTCTCCTTCCAGACAAATAGTTTTAAAATTCATAAAATTGATAAATATCGGTGGATATTTATCAATTTCAAACGTCTCAAACCGTGAACAAAGCAAAACTTGTCTTGGGAACATCTCGTGAGCGAATCAGCAAACTAGAACATCCATATGCGTAGCACTTTTGTAGAAGTACTTTATTTTTAGGGTTCCGTACTCCAAGGGTAAAACGAGACTCTATTACTAAGACTTCGCTGTCTGTCTGTCAGTCTGTCTGTCCGTCTGTCACCAGGCTGTATCTCATGAACCGTGATAGTTAGAGAGTTGAAATTTTCACAGATGATGTATTGCAGTTGTTGTAACAACAAATACAAAAAATCAGAATAAAATAAATATTTAAAGGGGGGGGGGGCTCTCATACAACAAACGTAATTTTTTTGCCGTATTTTTTGATCGTTAGTTATATTAACCCCCAATATTAAGCCCAATTTTTGATCAAAATCAGATTCCACTCTATATTGTAACCGGACAAACAACGGTCCAAGGCCTGGCGTCCATAGGCGGCACGGCATAGTAAAGTACTTTTAGGCGACGCATAAAAATATAACCTAATTATATGAAATAAAGTTAAGATTTTAATGTGAACGGTCTATAAAAATCTATCGTATTGGTAGACTTCAACTTTATTTTCATATTGTTAGGTTATATTTTTATTCGTCGTCTAAAAAACACCTTTTCATGACGTGCCACCAAAGGGCGCCCGGGCCTTAAAGTGCACGTAACTGATAAAGTCGGACGGGCAGACAGCCCTATGCTTGTATGGTCTGTGTAAACAGTTTTCCGTGGTGTTTTCTTCCACTTCCACCAGGTTTCTCTTTGTTAAACGAAATATTCTATTAAACTTTAAAAGCTTCAAAACAATTCTATTATTTTGATATTTTATTAAAGTGTCGAGGTTTCCCAGTGATATAGAAATAGAAGATCAAAGAAAGCGTAGCTTACTGAGGTTTCTTTACAATAGAGACCGCACTTATTTTAAAAATAAATTTAAATATATTTTTACGCTATCATGGGCTTAACTCCGGAAAACGATATAAAAAGTTTCTTATTGATGTTTTGAGATACACTATGGGGCTTATCTCGGTAACCGGCCCACAGTCAAGTTTTCGCGCTACCTAGCATACCGCGCATCGTAACGCAAAATATCAATACGAAAATTCGTTTACCGTTTTTAGGAGTAGACCCTCAGTTACTAGGCATGTTAGTCGATATATTTGCATTTAAGCATGTAGTTACATGTTGAGCCTCTCATATATATTTTATTAAATGATGGTATTTTTGTTTCAGGTAAATACCATGCACTCTCATTTCATCCTCTGGCGGAAGACCGGATTTAATAATGAAGCTATGCAAGTATTGCCATGCTCTATATCATTTTGTTCTAGCCGTCTTCACAGTTGCTGTAGGTACTTTCAAGCTTTATAAATGCCGGTTTGACCTTAGCATAATATTCTAATATGTTTGGATTCATTAGACTAAGCCCGGGTTCAGTGACGCATCAGAAGCGTATAGGTCACATACATACTGTATAGAAGTAGTGCACTAGAGCAGACGACGACACGTGTCTGTTCTTCTAGACAGAGGGAGCAGATCTGAGCAAACCTCAGTAAATTACGCTTTCTTACCTGCAGTATTTTGTATAGGACAGAAACCTGTCCTATACAAAATAACTACGAAAGGCTATGCGCGTTGTGGTCGCACAGGGCTCTGTAAGACGATAGAAGCTTCATATTGAAGTTTTAAGTTACATTGCGGGGCAACTCAGTAACCGTTACATAGTGAAGTTATCGCTGCCTGACATGCCACGCTGTGTAACTGAAACCGACAATACTAATTTCAGAGACCAACGTTTAAAAAAAAAAAGTGTAAATGTTTGTGAGTGCGTGAGTGTAATGTTCGTTTCCAGTTATCTCCGAAACAGCTAAACGGATTTGATTGAAAATGGTACGTGGCTTGGAATAACTAACTTGGAACTAACCACGCGAGGAGAGTCGCGAGCAGATGCTAGTGAATGATGAAACGCTTTGTTTGTGCGAGCTCATCATAAATATTGCATATTAACTGGCGATTTAATATTAATTTAAATATGTGATTGTTTTGCATAATCAAGCACGGACGTGGGTAAATAGGGTGTAACAGGGACAAAAGTACAAAAAAAGAAAGACAGAGGAACACAAAACCGAACAGATCATACACAAGCTTGGTTGGCTATCTGCTCGAAAAACGTAACTCAAATAAATAAACCAGCGAATATACAGACGATAATTATTATATTTCGAAAGTGTTTTTGCAATTTCATGGTATTTTCAAATCTTTGATTAAAAAAACTAACCTTACTACTAATAAACTTAACGTAACCTCGAAATAGTTACACCTTGTTTTGTGTCTCTCGCTTTGATTTGAAACTTCGTCAAAGCAGCCAAAACACGGTGTAACTAATTCAATGTTACGCCGAGTTTATTTGTACCTGTCGGGCTAAAGTATACATCGCGATAAAAAATTGTCTACTGGTTATCCCGTGCAAAATAGAGATATCTCTATAGATCTTCCTGAGCTAACATGCCAGTGCCAAAAATCTATCGTGTTCTGTCAAATGAAGACTTAATGCTAATGTTTTACTTATCTGTGGGTCTTTTATCAATAATTTTTAAAATGTCCATCAATAGAAAAAATATCTCGTGTCAAGCGCGACGTATCTCACGTTGCACATCTTAGCCCGGCAGGTTAGAAGTGTCTAAAAAAACAAAAGTAGTCTATAGGACCCACCCAGGACATTGAAAAAATTAATCGTCATCAGCCTAAATAAGTCCGCTGCTGGTCCATAGGCCTCCATATTGGAGCGAGCTTTGCCATAGTCACCATGCTTGGCAGCTGGATTTTCAGGCAAGAGTGCTATGGGATCTAAATATCATGGCTGGGAGTCAAAGTCGTGAGGATTTTTTTTTCTTTATGAGTGTGAGATAATATTTTTACACCCTGTATTTTATCAAAACCAGCGTAATATTATCTGAATGCCAATCAATCATGTGGTGAATGGTTGTCGAAATTAAATTCAATTATAACTTTTCAATGGCTTGGTAGCGGTTGGATTTTGTGAAGGCAAATTTTAAATTGGTTAATTATTAAACTATGTACGTGTAATTTTTATAATAGAGTAGAACAATGATAAAATACTAATATAACATGAAATTTTAGATGTTTGAATATATTTGAGACTGGAGATTAGCTGAACTGATTTTGTGGTATCAAAATCAGTTCAGCTTTAGAATATTTTATACTTAGCTGCATACTTAGGAATGTTATATCAGTTTAATTATAGCTTAAAATGAGTCCTGTCATTGTTTGTCACAACTCATTGATAAGAGAATGCAACAGTTTTATAATCAAAAAATAAATATTTTTTTGACATATTTACACAATATCGTCTAGTCCCAAAGTAAGCATAGCTTGTTCTGTGGGAACCAGATGACTGATAGAATACTTATGTTAAGTTTTTTTGTAAATACCTACTTAGAATACAATATAATAAGACACAGGACAAACATCTACGTTCATTACACAAATGTTTGTTCTCGGCGGGGATCGAGGCTAAGCCTACCTACAGCGCAAAAAGCAGTTTAAACATTTTTTATTTTTATAAAAGAAGAGAGATTTTTATAAATAAAGCCACTAGCTCTTCACTTAAAATAGCATAGTTTACTAGCAGGTTGCATCTAGATGCCATCCGCGACCTTACACGGATAACACACTACACTACACTACTACATTACACTAGTGATACATATTAACATGAAGACCAAGAAGAACCCTAAATATCTTACTCTGCATATGTATTTATTTGCAAATGCGAGCACTTTCAAGAATGTTGAGCGAAAATATTTTCACTTTCAGAAAATGTAGCTAATATCAAACATTCACGTGAGTTCTCAATAGAGATATAAAGTGTCGTTTTATGAGTCTGCTGCAAAATATTCAGAGTTTATAAGTCCCACGTTGGGCGCCAGAAGGCAGCCGCCACGTTGCACGAGACAAGTATAGAATTCATAATAGTTTGTACTCACGATATAAATTCACTTTAAACTCTTTACAATTAAAACACAACAGTATGTATATAAATATTTGTGGACATTTTTACACATGATCTAACCCAAAACTAGTATAGCTTATACCATGGGATCAGATGACTGATATGATTATTATTTTACTTAACTATTGAGTTTCACGCTGTTTCGTTACCAGACTTAGGCCTTTGAGATACCTCTGGCGTTTTTACTTGCCCTCAGATACTAACTCTCTAGATTCTATGGAATAACATCATCCAAAATAATGTAAACGGACAAACTACAGCCGCTGCCACCGGCGAGCTGGTCCCTGAAGAAATAAAAATAAATAAAGTAAAATCTTATTCATTGTCTTAATGCGTAGCTTAATCATCATCAGCCTGTAGAAGTCCAATCCTAGAGACCTTCTCTGTACTTTTCCAGGAAGAAGATTTCCTTCCACTGATTTCCCGCAATCTATAAAGTTTTTATAATCGATATAAAAACTGAATAATAATAAAATCGGTAAACTTATAAAAAAGAACTAAATGATCACTATTTAACATAAAAGAAAAAGAGTCTGTAGGGAGAAAATGGTAAATGTGGGAAATAGCGAGACGATGTTGATGACCTGGTTTAAACTGGCGAAGAGGCATTTTGAATCAAAACCTCCTGATGACACCTCCTGATGACTCCTCCTGACTGACTGACTGACAGGCATATAGACAACGCAAAAGCCTAAACCACTAGTCGTAAGGATTTGAAACTTTCAGGGTATATTTGTGGTGTACCTACAAATCAAAATCATTCTGAAATTCAACCATGGGTGGGGAGGTTCCGTTCCGTATAACGATAAACCGGTTCCACACATAGCGTATGCAACCCTAGTGCGTCGGATGTTGTTGTCAGATTCGGTCCTCGCCACACAGTCGTCTCGTTGTCGCCGTGCCGCCACGTCGACGCCGCCATCTCCGATCAATATTAGGCATAATACAGGGTGTGAAAAACATCCTCGGAAATATAAATACAAAATTGTTCTCCTTTTACAAGACAAAATGGAATGGATGAAATTACAGACACAAGAGGCTTAACTCCTTATGCTTCAGGTTGGTGGACGTAGATCAGAGCATTTTCGGCAAATTCTTAACGAACCACTGCTACGTACTAAGGAAATATTTTTGTTGGTATAACTACCTATGCCAAAAAAATATTTATATCATGAGTCATCTGAAAAACATTTTCTTATATTCGCAAACCACGATTTGAGACAGTGACAAGGGTTTTCAATAAACTTTCCACACTCTTATTAGACTGTCTGCAGTGCCAGAAGATAACAGTCGTAGTATTTTTTTTAAATTATTAGTATATTTGTTGTAAGAATTCCTTTCTTAGTACTCCCCTATACACGGTTATAAAGCCAAGGTAAATAAAGCCTGAAAATGTCAAATCTCTACAACTAGTTAGTGGCTTAGGACTTACTTAGGCTTGAGCGCTGGTCAGTTAGGACAAACAATCTTATAATTGGTAAAGATAAATAATGGTATTTTTGTTTCGTTGTAAAAGTGTCCCAACTCCGCATATTATACCATGATGGTTATTCCGGTAGTACTATAACATTTTGGAGAGTATTCATTCCACACCCTTTACCAACCTTAAGTTGGAAGTTGAGATTCGATATTGAATTTTAATGAGTACAGCTTAAACAAGGCCAAAGTTTCGCACATTGAAACTCGGATGAACGTCTTCAAATGCGTCTTTTAATTGTTAGGAGTTTCCGCTTATCTAACATGCTTACAGTGTAAATGGAATTTTACGAAACGAATTGTTCTAAGTTTCAAAATTGTTAGCAATTCAAGTAATTTGTTCTACGCTCCCAACCTCTGTGTTTGATTTGATTTTGTTATAGCTTTAATCAAGGCTTCCTGAGATAGCGTTTGCAGCTTTAATGACTTTAACTTAAAGAAAAAAACAGGCGTTACGACTTTAACCCCCGGGAACCGACACATCCCTTAACCTCAGGATTCTTAGTACTAAGTAGTACGAATTCAAGATTATTTGAGAACATCTTTATTATTTGAGATATAATTAAAGGCATATTACATTTGACACATACCTACATTTTGCAGTAGGCTTATGACAAGGTACAAACCCATCACCACTGCTTAAAACTAACTGATGTCCTTGCAACGTTTAATTTCACCGTTTAAAAGACTGGCATTGCATCCATAATGTTTTCGAATAGGAAAATCAAGCTCAGAATTAGGATCAGAAGGCCGGGTCGCTTCTACTACACCACAAGTGCTCTTTTTTCAGTTTCTATTAAAACCCATTAGAAAATAAGGTCCCGAGTCGATGTAGACGAAGTCATAAGATAGCGCTAGTTGTTAATATTCCGTTTACCCGAATGGAATATTAAGAAGTGGTTTGGTGTTGTAATGGGAAATAAAGGCCGTAATGTATTATTAGCGCCATAAAAGCCAGCCGTCGGCTGAAACTGCCTCCCTTTTCCTTATAACATACAACTTGCCAATTTGAACTCCTAGCCTCAATGACGTTTCTGAAATCTATTAATATTTGACGAAACTAAGCATAAGCTCGCGTTGATCATAACGCTTCTAATTTTGATATACCTACGCAAGCGTATAACGCACTCTAAATGTAGCCTCTGAATCTTACCATACCTTCACCAGGTTGGTACAGAAAAAGAAGTAACTCTAGGACTTTAATCCCCAGGCACGGTAGGTATCTCCTCAGATCTTTTAGCAACTCGATATTCTTCGTGGAAGTCTAAGGTGGTTAGTCAGAGGTACGTCCAAATATTGCATTTGGTACATACCCACTTTTTGCAGTAGTTGGTATGGTAGATGGTACATTTCGATTCGAACCCACGACTTTAGAATCAGAAGGTGGAGTCACTCCCACTACACCACCGGTGTTTCCGTTCGGTATAGAAGCTTGGAGACAAGTGCAATAAACTAGAGGTGTTGGACATCCTTCGTGATAAAGCCATTTTGTTTTATTGTCTTTGTAGCGCTATTCTCAGCTTCGTTGAAAACATTCGGCTATGTAATACTACTCGTATTACACACCCCTAAACATCAAACTTAAAGATTATTTTTTTAACGTAAGGCAATTTTAATTTATATCCGGGTAAACTACAGAAATTCAGGTTCCTGAAATTCAGTCACTGAAAGAGCACCTTCTTTCGTAGAGCGTCGCTTTATTCTTGACGCACCCCGTCATTTTTTGACTGTTGAAATTCGCACTATATTGTCGAGACTCCCGATCGACCATCATGTAGTCATTTTTTGTAATATATGTATATAAAAATATATATTATCTCTACATAATATATATTTTTCTTATATTTGTACATTTTGCACCCAAACTTTTTTTTTATATAACTTATTATTTCTCTATATGAAGTTTCAAAACGTTATTAGGGTATATTTCAATTCCTATACATCTTTATATTATATTATCTAGCATAACATTTATATATAGATTTGAAAAAGAACTTCGCGTCACGTCGTTTTATAGTTTTGTCATTCAACGACACTTTAACACGTTCACAACAACGTGCTAAAATAGTGTTTGGCATACAATTCTGATATCTTCGCTCATCAGCAATCAAGCTAAATGGTTTAGCGTATAGAAAGTTACACACTTCAAACTCCATTTAATGGTGAAATCGATAGTTCGAGATCGCGAAATGCATTCAAACGAGGAGATACAAAAGCCGGGAACCCCATAAAATAGAAAGGGTCTTGTGAAAGGGTTGTTGCTTCGACTAAATATTTGCATTTTTATGTGGCTTTTTCGAGCTGGATAAGTTATTTTAGTAGGTAGTTTCATATATTCCCTTTGTGTATCAAGTAACGCAACTATATTTTTATCTGTCTTCCGGCATAGAAGTAGTGGTTTGACATTTAGATATACTTTAGATAAAACATTTATTTACACAGAAAACTACAGCTAGAACAGGTATTTATAATTGGTATGTACAGAAAACATATGAAACAGTTGAGCTATCTACAGACCGTTACAGACTTTAGATACCTAAGTAAATATTTTTCTAAGCAAAATTACCATGGGAGTGAAGCCGTGGGCGACTAATATAGTCCTCAGTGGACGTGCTCTGTAACGTGTTGGTTATATACGGTTGTTATTCTGCTTGTTTCATTACTTTTTCCATAAAGGTGCAAAAAGTGGCAAGTTTCCTATGTACTAAGTTTTTAATAATTTACAGCACATATATACATAAGTAAATAACAATGTGTTGATAAATTGAAACTGATTGATTAATCAGATGAATACAATTTCACACTCGCTCGACCATATGTATATACAGTGTTAACTCTTAATTAGAGGGAAATGAAACTACAGTGTAATTTGAACTCTTTTTGTAAATAGCTAAAAGCTTCAGGGCCAAACGGAATAGCAAACGAGCACAGTGCGGTGATAATGAACGTTGCTCCCGTCTACCAACGTAATTTTTAACATTTTATAATTTACATACAACACCACCATCACGGAATACAAAGTGAAATAAGTTTTTTAATGCAATTAAAAAGCCCGTGGTGAGAAAAAGAAAAAGTATAGTTGGTAGGGTTGTTCGCTGGGCTGCGATGAGCCACTTATAACCAGACTGGTGGAATACTCGCGACTTTGCTTCCGTTCAGTTATTTTTTTTGGTACTTTAACCCTAAGAATATGGACTATGCTTTAACCCACACACTTCACAATGAGCTTATTCTATCTTTACATCAAAATATTAATATGTTCTTGTCAGTGTCAATTTTATGTCAACAAATGATTTATCAATCGATTCGTTTTCTGTCATCTTTGAGATCAACATAGCATTTTCTTTTGAATTGTTGTTTTTCTTGTGTTATTTTCGATTAAGTTCTGATGTATAATTTCGGTAGTATTTTAACCAATATAAGTTAAGACGAAAGTGTAAAATGTGGCAGCCTGATTAAAACTAAAATGTTTCTCTTGGAAAAATCCATATTTTTCTATTTGACTGACTTGAATTAAAACTATTGTAATAGCTTTTAGTCCATATTCTTTGATTGCAATGAATTACTTGACACTGGCAAAACTGACTGTCAAATGACGGACGGATCCCACAAAGAAGAAAAGAAGAAGATTTATCAATGAACATTTGAGCTAGGTATTGGAAACTTTAATGCTGACGATGTTCAACTTCGTAAATTCGTAGTTGAAGTTCGAAGAGTCCCAGTGCGCATTTAACCACAAGACTATGTTCTAGTTGTATGTTAACTGTTAGTCAGTAAGTAATGTTAAGGTTATTATGCATTGAAATGAAGCAAAAACATTGAGGTATGGTTCAGGTGGAAAAAGCGAACCCATCTTTAATTAGTTTTCTTTAAGACCGTAGTACATTGAAAACATGTATAGACAGAAGACAACATGAAAAAGTTGTTTATTGCTAAAGAAACTCTCCTGTTGATGAAGAAACATACTTACTTGCTTTAGTGGCGGTAGCAGGTTAAATTTGGGTGGTCAAAAATCAATAAAAATGGTACATGAATGATTAAATATTATTCAAAAACCATTAATATGAGGACAAGAAAGCATTACTGTGCAACGCTCCCAAGGTACTGGATAAATCTCATAGAACTGCTTCGCTGGAACTTTGTTTTTATGTCTCAAAAATTAAAGCAAACTTAAAAGCTTTGCCGAGGCACAAGGCCCCATTTATACGAGTAAAAGTTGACTGAACATGATCATTTAACCCACGCCATTCCCCTTCCAGTTGTTAAAAGGAAAGCATTTTTCAGCGAGGTCGGGGTGCGACCCGCTGCAATTTGTGTTACTTCACATCGCTCCGTCGTCCCTCGAACACAATCGCGGAATTCCGCACTTAAAACGTGAAAACGCTATTTATTCCCATCCGTGGAACCGAGACAGCGTGGACGTATCGTCTCCCAATTTTAAATTCCGCTCATTGTTTTCGCTCAGAAATGCAAACTTTGCGATCCGCAATCTGATTGATGCACGAATTTCAATGCGGATATTATGAGCCTCACTCCCGATACTTAAATACTTTTGCTGAAAAAGTTGGGGCAAGCAAGGTTTGCGAACAAAGAGGGAAGTTCGCCGAGCAAACTAAAACTGCCGACGCAATACGAGTTTTTCGGCGTCTCGTACGTATCTATAATTTGAGAGAAATAACAGGCGAACAAAAGTTTCTGGAAGTTATAGCGCTGGCTATAATATGAACTGGGAATTGGAGTCAACATTAGTTACGATTGTGCTTCCGTGAGATTTCTCGGGGCAAAATAATCCTATTATATGTAAGTAATAGGTTAATTCAGATATGTGAGCGAAAGTTTGTTCTGTGAGGAAGGATGGATTATGTAGATCAGCTGAAGTTTTTACCTATCGTCATTCCAATGCATTACGCCAGTTCTGCTTTTGCTATGATAAACATCTTTCGCATTATATTTTTTGAAAGTCAGGAAGTTGTTTGTTTTTTATTTGTAGGTCATTGTTTAACCGAACTTCGTAGTAATATGTTACGAAATAGCAACAATCACTGGACGAGGATTCTTCGTATCCTCTTTCAAAACGAATTACTCAGCGCCAGCCTTTTTTGTGTGAGCTCCACATTTTTCTGCGAAACGAATGGAACGCAATTTGTATAACTCGTAGCTTCCATCATGCCGCTGTATTTACTTTTGGCTTCTAATAGTTAAGTTTAATAAAATAATAAGTTTACGCAGTACTTTTTGAGAACAAAATACAGTTAGAATATACTGACTAAATGCTTTGGCCTCCGTAGAGTGTTGTAGCGAGTATAGCGACAGTCGACAAATTATACCGAATGCAATTTATTGCTTGGATAAAGTCGGCTCAGAAACCTTTTCGAGACGTTCCCGACAGTGACGTACTCGATCCTCGATCACGCTTTTCATTGGATTTCAGATTATCGGCAGATTTCGCCTAAATTTTCTTAAAGCGATTTGTCCGTTGATTTACTTAGAGTGATGTAATTTTCAGGCTTGCGCAGCTGGGACTTAATTGAAAAAAATGCAAATTCATCTATTACAAATTGAAGTGTTCTGTCGCTAGGTAAAATTAAATCCAGGTGGTGTAGTAATCAAAATAAGATAAGAGCAGGAAAATGATGATGTAGTAATGAAAAAATTTTTTGTGTCATTTTTATGGTTGTCACGCTTACACGAATAGCTCGAAAGCGGGACATCTATACAAATGTTGGTATAAATTGCCACAAACCCAAACCGTTTACAAGCGCCATTCGATTTTGCGTCACGTTTTGTCAGAGATTCAGAATTGAGAGTACCCATCGAATAATGTTATTAATAAGGTAAATATTTGAGATTTACTGTTTATATTCGTGAGTCAATATTGATAGGACTATGAACGTGGCGTCTGTTAATTAAGGATGGTTATGGAGGCGAATGGTCGCACGGGTGTGTTCAAGTGCCTGAATACGTTTATTTCGCGTGGTATAGATACCTAACTTATTCACATAGATCTTGTTGTGTAGACTAGTGGGCCGTTCATTTTGTCATTGCTTATTTTATTCCTCACACCCCTGCAATAAGTCAGTGACCTGGGTAAGTACGGGGATTAATCATAGATATCGGAAGTCTTGAATAACTTATTTAATTTGTTCATAATTTGGATGTAAATCTATTGGAATATTGTTTTAATTGCAACATCTGAGTTCGAATACCTATCAATGTTCGCTGAATGTCTGCAGTAAGCATGTAACGTGCTTCTTACTCTTATGGTAAACTCTTGATGCCTCTAAGGAGCTGTGAGGTCATGGGTTCAACGGCCGCAGCATCACGGTAATTTGCATGTTCCGAGTGATTTCATGCTCTTCTTGTTTCTTTGTTCGCTCTTCTTATTCTCGGAAATCGGAATCGTGATGAATTTGTTGCATGACGCCAGTGACCTCATATTATCATTTCTCAAAAACACGCCATTTTACTATTAGTTCACAGTTGCATTTGGATTCCAAGCGGTTAGCTGAAGGGTTAGCATAATATGATTGATTTTCTCTATAAATAAATCGAACTCTACGAACTGTCGGAAAAAGTAAATGGGTGCATACGTGCAGGAGTGTCCGGCGGAGTGGAACGCCCTGAGATCGTGTTCGCGGTTGTCGACGCCTGATTAAATCTGTCGGGTGCAACAACATGCGGTCGAGGGACGAGCACACATCTCATACCCCGTTACTCCGACCAGACCACGGCGATTAGTTTAATCATGACCAAACTATTCCGAGCGGACCGATTTGCGTGATCGTAACCCCGAGGTCATCAGGCGGTGGTCACGATCGGGTCGACGAATCTCTTATTACTCGCCTCGAATTAACTTATTTTAAAAGTGTTTCCATGGAACCTGTGGCGAGTAATAAAAGGAGCGGTCCCGCGGCGGCCGTCACAAACTATCTCTGCGCGCGCCTGCATAAACCTTGCTAATTAGCATACTCGCACCCGCGGCGATCCACATCCGAATGATTAAAGACCACCCTGAGGACTTGCGAATTAAAAATGATTCAAATAAATTGTGTTTTGGAATGAGCTGTTTATTCTATTGCCGTATTAAACAAAAATCTTAAGGTTAAACAAGTCGGTACGTTGTCCATACAAACGCTGTAAGTGTTCAATGTCTACTATTTATTAACGTGCGTCCGAAGTTAAGTTTGATACTGAATTATCTTGCCATTATCTAGGTACGTTACCCTATATGCTACAGTAAAATCAGATTACCTTGAAAGTTACAAGCGTTACAAAATTTAGTACTAAATCTTTCGACGCTTGTAACTTTCAAGGTAATCTGATTTTACTGTAGCATATAGGGTAACGTACCTAGATAATGGCAAGATAATTCAGTATCAAACTTAACTTCGCACGCACGTTAATAAATAGTAGACATTAAACACTTACAGCGTTTGTTTGGACAACGTACCGACTTGTTTAACCTTAACGTTGTTATATATTTACCAGGGGAATGGAATGCATAGCACGGAATTTCGTTATACTTATTATCTGCTGCCAGCGAAGATTCGCGATAAGGAAAAGGATGTTGATAAAATATCTAATAAAAATGGAATTTGCGAAGCGGAAAAGATTGAAAATATCGTTTAATGCTCAAAGTGCGGGCAGAGGTGGTTATTGCTGATGCAGAAGTTGTTCGGAGACCGACTTAAGTTGCTACAAGTGGACTCTAGCAAGGTTCGCTCGCTCACATTAAATGAAATGTTGAATAAACATTACAAAAACTTCATTACATTTGTTGCACTCGCACATGTTTCTGAGAATTTGAATGTGACTTTTATAACCAAAAGCGATTTATAGGGAGTGCAACCAACCTATGCAGTGCTTTTTGATGTGTACTTATTTAAAAAAAAAAACCAGCTACTGTCTATAGAGTGCAAATTATAATCGCTAAGAAAAAGTAAAAGTAAACCACACGCATTAAAGTAATCGAATAACAATGAAAACTCAATTTCGCTCAATGCGAATATATAACATACATATAGGTACAGTCATGAAATTAAATTGATATAAAACTAACGAATGCAGCTTTTTGAGACCATAAATAAAATTAAATGTCCCGTTACTGTGACACATAGCATACTTATTGTAAAAACCTATTATCCACTAACAAAAGTGCGTGTCTACTCA
Source organism: Electrophaes corylata (assembly GCA_947095575.1). Classification (NCBI taxonomy): domain Eukaryota; kingdom Metazoa; phylum Arthropoda; class Insecta; order Lepidoptera; family Geometridae; genus Electrophaes; species Electrophaes corylata. The sequence continues at coordinate 3,264,400 of OX352707.1, read as the reverse complement.
TTCTTTTCACCCCACCCGAAGTAGGGTGTAGATGTACACCGAAGTAGGGTGTTTATTTACTACTGGCAATCGGGTTTTCCCAAATATCTTTTTCAGTGATTCATAGCATTCATGTCTGTGATCTTTAGTCTTAGGCCTTAGGTCTTAGGCACGTTTACCAAGATAAACATGCTTAGCGTAAACGTAATAGCGACTTCATTTTTCTTGTGCACGATGTTAAACGTAATCAACTAAATACATTTAGGGGCTCGATAATGTGCTAGCGGGTCTAAATAAAGTACAATTTGAATTAATCATACAGTAGCTTAATTACGTTTTGTCACTCGTTATTTCGCTTTTTGGTTTTATTTATTAGCTTAATAAAGTATGCCGGTTTCACTTCTTCACTTTCTTTGACGGTCTGCAGATAGCTCAACTGTTTCATATGTATTTTGTACATTTCTATGTATTATAAATACTTGTGTCAGTTGCAATTTTCTTTGTAAATAAATTTTCAACTATCTTTTGGAAACATCGCCATGAAAATACTATTATTTTAGACAAAAGTATACGTTCTTACAAACAAAGTATTTTGTTGTAAAGTCTTTATCTAAAGGTTAAATAAGACAGATCCCACAATAAGCCAGTTCCATATTTTGTTAGAGTTAGAATAGAGTTATACCTATTTACTGAGAGGCTGGCAAATACTCTGCTTACCTTGTTCTGCCTTTGTGTAAATACCAACCCTAAAGGCACGGGTTGGTATTTACACATCATCTTCTGATAATATTTTCTCGCTTTTATGTATAACTAAGCTTAAGGCATGGAGATTAAACGCTTTTATATTAAGAAAATCTATTGTTGTTTTTCCTCTGAAACTATCATGAGCTTTATAATATTTTTTCTTATTAACTTACTAATAATAGTAAGATAATTGTAGTCGATTTCCTAATCATAAAGTATCTTATTAATATTATAAATGCAAAAAATATTGAAATTGATGTTTGGTTTTTTGAATATCTGAACCTCCATCACGCTTAACCTACTGGATCGATTTGAATGAAATTGAATAAAACATATAAATCGTAACCTAGATTATCATATATAACTAGTTTCATATAGGTTAATTTTGTATACAAACACACTTAAAACATTACCCTTCTGGGGTAATCGGGTAAAATCGATTTGTTGGTTAGTTGAATAAGTAAATTCCTGTCAGAAGTGTTGATCAAAAACTGGATAGACGAGTCTGTTCATAATACCTTCACAATATGATTTAGTATCGTCTACGTAGGTATTTATTGACGAAGCTGTCCCCAGCGGCGATAAAATAAGATACGGCTTTTTAGAATTTAGCATCTCATCAAACAATAGGCTGTTCAGGAGTTGGGTATTTGCCAGAGGCGACATTTGTGTTTAATCTGTTGAAAATATGTTTGATGAAATAAATGGTATCCCTTGTCTTTATCACAAAAATCATATGTAGGGTTGTCAGCAGCCTAAATGCAAAACGTCGTGTATCATTTTTCATGTCAGAGGCACGTCTAAAAAGTACATTTGGACCCTACCCAGCTGTATCAATAAATAAGAATCTTTGTTCTGACTGACTGACATAAAGACAACGCACAGCCTAAACCACTGGTCATAGAGACTTGATTTTTTTAGGATATATTCGTCTTGGTACGTAGAGACGTATTCAGAAAGAAGTTACTGAAATTTCAACTCCTAATCGAGTAAAGCGGGGGTTGAAGTTTGTATAAAAATAACTACACGTTTTTAGCTTGTACTTCATAATCAAATACAGCCACAATTTACCTATTTTTTTCTAATTTGATATAAATAGCGGTCTCATTAATTATTTTTCAATTTTCTTTACTAATAAAAATAAATTGAGGTCTCGTCTCACATTTCGCCTGCCATACTTTTGCGAAACCTCAAGTTTATGCATAGCTTTCCAATTTATGAAATCGTTCAGTAGGCTTAAGCAGGTAGGTAGGTATATATTTACTCCCTGCAAATTTTTGCCTAAAACGTAAAATTGGATTTAAACTGAGTAAAATTGGAATACGCATCTGCTGTATCGGTTAACCTTCTTTCTTTATTTATTTACCCAGTTAGTATTCTGTATATGTTGATAAAAAAAGGTTCCCTTTTTATAAAGTGCACCATGCACGGAATTCCCAATGTTCAACTCCTAAATCGGGCGGAATGCTTACAAGAAATTACCACTGCATGAATGAAGTCGGAAGTATTCTACTAGTTACTAAACATACCGAGACGCGACTCTCGTATGCAGTTTATCAAAAAACTGGCTCGTGCACATAAAGTCTTAGATAGGTCCCGAGTGTCTCGCGACGTGGATAACTTTGCAGCCTTATAAAACTTGAAGCTACCTTGGAATTTGGATATAAGTATACCTACGTGAGGTTGATTGACAAATAACATTATCCCACTTTACTGAGGATACGAATACTCCATCGTCATCATCAACAGCCTGTAGAAGTCCCTTGCAGAACATAGGCCTCCCCCAAACGTTTCCAGAAAGAATGATTCTGAGCCTTTTTCATCCATCGACTTCCCTCGGACCTAACAATGGGTGGGAGGACGTCCTACGATTCGTCTTCGGTTTGTAGTCGTCATACGAGAACCTTTATTCCCCAGCGATTGTCGGTTCTACTTGCTGATTCTGAAAGTTTTGTCGGTTAACTTACAGTTCAACTTAAAACGTAGTAAAGGTTTCATATACCCCTAAAACGGGTATAAAAGGGAACTAAGTTTGTGTGAAAAACGCGAACAAAGTCGCTAGCGGATCAGCTAGTCTATAATAAAAACAATATAGATGTCTTTATTGTCCCTGTGCTAGCAAAGACTATTCAAAAGAGCCTTTTTAAACTCAACAGCAACTCAGTAGTCTCTCGACGGTGCTAATTACCAGCTCCTTTTAATTGCAGTGTATATTTATACCTATACCTAGTATACTTAGTTATACAAGTGACGCATAACGAGCTGTGAGGCCGTGACGAACATAGGGCCTGAGTTCGTAGTCTACATGAGTAACATCTTATTGTGTAAAGAATCTTGCATGCGAAGCTTATACCTAAAGAGACTTTGGTTATCTTATGTTTGACGCAGTCCCCAAACCTTTTTTACTCCAGCGGTCGCTTCTTATATAACTGATGTGTTTTTTCCATAATTGCTGTTATTTTCTTCCTTCCTCCATTCTCTCATTTTATATTTTTTATGCCCATCATTTCATTTAAATCAGTCTGCAACTACGGCATGTGGAGTCTCAAACATAAAATTTGTGTTTTTAATACAAGTAGGTAGTGTTGGTTATCAAAAGGTTTTCGGTCACGTGTTCTTGCAACATCGGAACAAAGGCTTCCTGGCCGATGTGTGGGCATGTGTCCCAGTCAGTAACCCCGGTTCGTACTGACTGTTGGCTCATCTGTGCACGCGCAGTGGGCGACACAATGCGACCAGTCATCCAGTTCGTTTACTTGTACTCCCACACAGTAAACTAGCACAATTTTTTAAAGCTATCTAGCCGTTGGCGAAACACTGACAAAATAAATCGTGTTGCTTGATATATTTCTACTATTAGGTTAGCATTGGGGTTAAAATTGTCATAACCTCGAATGACTGGCGAGAGTGGGTGGGGATGAACATAAATCCGCAAAATTTCATATATAACGTGCCTGTGATGCGATATTGTGCTAGATGTTTAAAAAAACAGTCAATTCGCAACACCTGTTTTTTCATCAAGATGAGGCATACCCTTCAGATCGGAACATACAGCTAATTGATGGCAGAAATAGGGATAGTAGCAGTACTTCTCCGATCTATATAATTATACTGCTCACACTTCCTATGCATGTAAACAGTACCTTAGATTGTTCACTACGTCTAGCCGGAAGGCCGGTTGAACGCTCTAACTGGCTATTGTTTAGTGGTCACGCACCACCGATGGATTGGTGACATAACAATTTAAGGGCTAGATTAGTAACTCAGCTTGTTCATTTTCTAATTTCGTGTCATAGTATCGTAGCATTCACATTTAGATTTAGCCGTGCTTCGCCTTTGCACTTATGGCAGCTACCCGGTCATTTTAAGTTTATATTCGATTTTAGAAAAATCGAATAAAAAAAGTTGGAACCTCTTGTGAACCGATATTATCATGAAAGTGTTTTGTAAATAAATCAATCGAGTTAGAAGATACGCCGTTTTCAAAAAACTTTAATGAAGATAGTAACATAAATGTAAGAGATAAAGAATTACAGATGGATAAATCGCCGTTTAGATGAGGAGAGTTTTTCTCTTTGAAGATACGATTATCGAATGAATATAAAACTCTTACTTCGTGTTTACAACTCGTACGTGCAAGATCATTTGGAGATTTTTGCATTCGATAATCGCATGCATATTCTAGCCTTAAATACCGGGTAAAAAGTAAAAGCATCCAAATAACAGGGGTTCGATCGTAAAATATTTCTACTTACTATTTCTAATTCACTGATCCTGTGATTTTATTTAGTAAAATCCTTGACTTTGAGTGACGCAAGATCAAGCAAAACTTATTGCAAAGGAGAAATTGAATTTCGCTCGTAATTTACTAAGTAATTATCGTGGTTACCTACTGTAATTACCTCAGAGTTTTCTTTAAAGATGCTATTAGTCAATTACCTATGCGAAAAATTATGCCAAATGTCAAATTGCCATCGTTTTGTATTTATTTTTAATAATATTATGAGCTACAAACTGAGCCATATTGGACTTATTTCTATTCTTTGGATCTAATATCATTCGCATCTAGAGCGGTTCTATTTCTAAACAAAAATATATTGCTTCTTCTTTCAACATTGCTTGAGGTCTTATTACTAAGTGGAAAACATTTTCTGGATTTGATGAAAAGCGCTACTATTTTCTTAAAACAAATGACAGCCAACTTGACTTTCTTGACTGACATTTTACTTGACACAGTAAGATTTACCATCGAAATAGAAGACAATAGGAGGATTCGTTTTCTGTCATCTTTGGAAGCAACATTGTATTTTCATTTTAATCGTTTTTCTAGTGTTATTTTAAGTTCTGATGGGTAATTTTGGTGGTATTTTAACCATCATTACTTGAGGTCTTAGCACAAGTGTGAACAATTGAAATGAAAGTGTGTTATGAGGCATCCTGATTTGAACGAAAATGTTTCCCTTTGGTTTTGAAGAAAAACGCCATCTTTTTCTTCAAAACCGATGACGGCTGACTTTACTTTTTTTACCGACTCGACTTGACTAAAAAGAATTTATTCAACCCACTTGACATTGGCAAAATTGTCCGCAAGACGGACAGATGCCACAAAAAAAAGACAATAGGAGCTATAGGTACTGCTGCTCGTTTTTACCTTACTGGTAAGAACTTAGATGGTAACTTACGTGCAATTTACGTGCAATTTACTGCGTAGTAACATAAATGGCTACAGCTGGAACCTAGAACCAAAGAGGAGTTGAAAGACCCACATGTCTGTTTTAGCTCCTTTGAACCCCTATTACTTTGAGAGTTTTATTGATCAATGGATCATCATTAGCTCTTTCGTGTTGTATTACTTTTGTATTTATGTTTATTTAACTACATTTTGAAAAGTGACTTATAAGAAAATCTCTTTTATTGTCAATGTTATGTGAGTTAACAAGAATCTCAATGAATTATCCTATTTCTGCCGCCAAACAGCTTGCTTGGCTATTGTATTGAACGATGCATCTTGCTACAGTGCCTTAGCTTTTGAATGTCCTGTTTTAAATTTTTACTGTCCACGTACACGGGAAGAACTGGGTTGAATGAAAATACAAACATACATATCCTGATTGGAAAAATACTCGGAACGCACCGCTGCGCCGCGTTGGTATACCGGTTAGACCAAACAACGTTTGTTTCCTCTAGTATAAAGGGTACAATGATTAATCGATGACTTTGCCCGCTTTCGTTGATTTGCGGAAACTTTTCACGAATATGAACTAAATAAATTGTTTGTTATCATAGAAAATACACTTGCATGCGCCATGGGTTTGACCCGTCATCGTGGCGCATATAACTTTGCCGAAATATCAACAAAAAGCCATCGTAAAACTATAGATTCGGATGTGAAAACGTCCGCTCTGTCGCACACTAACAGACTTCAGAATTGCATCCGGCAAGCATCAGAGGCGGACGATCGATCTAGCAAAAATACAATCGTTTTCTATAATAAAAAATAGAATGTATTTTTAACATAGTTCTTTTTTTTACTGTTGATTTCATAAATAAATAACCAACAACGGCCAAATTCAGGCCCACCTTCTACCGCGGTTTAGGCGGATTACGTAAAGTGATTTGAGAAATGTACACGTTTGGGAAGAATTAGGTCACGTGAGTCGCGGCACGACGTGGTAACGCCATTCATCACGACTAGGTGACTGGATACTTTTAAAAGGCATAATATATACAGAACTGAAACTCCTATAGGTCTAATGGAAAAATGAATAAAAAGGCAACCATTGCATCTTATCTATTATTATACGATTTTATAACACAAACATAACATAACACAAACAACGTAGAAACACCAAGGTCACCGACGTAGCCCTTAGAGCCGGCAAGTTGAAGGGACATGTCATGAAGCTCGTAGAACCAACAATCGCTGGGGAATAAAGGTTCTTGAATGACAATCACGAATCAGAAGACGAAGCGTAGACCGCCATAGCTGAACCGACAGCGACAATATTGCAAAAATCGCTAGATAAAGATGGAAAGTATTCAAAATTCGATTTTCCTGCAAATGTATATGCTTATACATGTGACTATAATTTAAAGATATCTAAGGCTGGGAATTTAAGTCGTATAGCTTTTTCTTTTCTATACGTAAGTTATTTCTGAGTCTGCCCGGAACCAGTGACGTCACCAGTCGCCATGCCATGTCAATAGGGCAATTTAGGCGGTCATAAATTCCGTCGGCTTTATTTTATCGACAGCGCCTGGCCGAATGTGGGCCGGAAAAATAAGTGGTGAAGGGTGCTAGTGGCTATTCGTAGTCGCGAGATTTTGCCACCAGCTCCGGACCATAAGATTACCCTTCAAAGTCTGACGCTATTTTTAAAACATGAATTGCGGATCTACTTAGACTGGCCGTTGATTTTTTTTCAAATAATTGATGATGGAACAAGCAGTTGATCCACCTGATGTTACGTGGTAACTATCACCTATAACAAAGCATTGCCTCGCAGGAGTCGCAGGCTGGGTTCGCCAGGACAAAGATTCTTATAATTTGTATAGGTAGATATAGATTCACAAAAAAGTATATAAGTATGCTATAAGGTATCTGGTTCCCAAAGTACAAGCTTTACTTATTTTAGGGCAAAGTCAAAGTCAAAAATCAACAAATTGTTATTCAGCTACGAGTTTGGCTAAGTCCAGCATTATTATTTATTACTAGCGGCCGCTCGTAGCTTCGCCTGCGTGGCAGTTTTTTCCCATTCCCGTTATTTTTTCGGGATAAAAAGTAGCCATTATGTTAATCCAGGTTGCAATCTATAATTATTCCTAATTTCATCCAAATCGGTCCACTGGTTAGAGCGTGAAAGAGTAACAAGCATCCATCCATCCATACTTACAAACTTTCGCGTTTATAGATAGATAGATAGATTATAACTTTATCGTACACCATTAGAACACAAGATAGTAACTTAGATTACAATTATAATATCTATTAGTAGGATTATTATTATGGACGTGTGAATATTAATTACACTACACCGAAAGATGGGTTTACTTTGTTTTGTGACGCACTCTGGCTCCGGACTCATTTGTTTTGTTACAGTGCTTGGTTTTATAAGACCACACCCTAATCTATTCACCATACATATCTGTTTTTCCAGCGCTATGACAGGGTAATGACCTCTCTGCGTCTGCTGGTATGAGAGTGAAAACAAGCTAAAATGTTTGACTTTAGTCTAGTTTGAAACAAATCGGTAGTAAATCACGTTTTTTTTTATTTATAGTGATTATTTTTTGTTCCAGGTAAAAATTACGAGCTCACAAATTACACAATTTTCTGATTGGTTTGCGTATCTTGGACAACACAAGTACCTACATAGAGTAATTAATCAAAACTAGAACACTGAGACGTATGGTGTCTATTAAAGTAAGTTATATTTCACACAAGTTTTTATAAAAAATACTTTTATAAGAAATGGTAATAGTAAGGGATCCGACTGCAAGATTACTACGTTCATCCGTTTTTAATAAAAAATATTTTTATTAAAAATACTAGCGACCACATTTTGATAGGCACTTTAGCAAAAATTTAATTCCCCACTTATAATTATAAATAAAAAATAGGTTTTGAATAAAAACAGATGAGCGTAGTAATCTTGCAGCCAGATCTTAGGCTATAAGGCCTTTCGGTTGACTGTATCCGGTTTGACCTGAAAAAAATACAACTTGTTCTATGAAAAAGGCATGTCTAGGTACTTATGTTACCAATTTTGTTTAATGGATAATAAATGGTTTTTTGTCACACAGTGACTTTATGACACCCCCGTCACGTACATATAACTTCTGGAAAATAATAGATTCTAAATACTACAATTTCTTTTAAGGAAAAGATTAACATAGAGAATTTTCGTACATGGAATACCATTTTGTATTCCAAGTATTCTAAACATGAAATAAACGTATATTCCTGTCTCATTATGACCTAAATCTTTAGAGTTTATAATGTAAAAGATTTTAAACTCTAAAGAAAAAGCAGACTATTTATAGTAAGAGGTACCAACAAATCTCAAGGAATGTTTAAAGTAGAACATAACAGTCGCAAAAGTTCATTCATTCATTCTTTCCTGTCTCATTTTCTTGGTACAAAGTCGCACACCAGTTAGAAAAATGGTACAACGAAATCAGTTCCCCGTGATATCTCGTGATGGATGCCCGAAGCGAGTCCCTTAATTGCGAACCATCATTTATATCGTGGCCGCTTAAGTCGCAAGTTCTGACTGACTTGATAAATATTAATTGTAGCTCTAATTCGTTTTAAAAGGATGGTACTATAGTAGGGACGGCGGAGATAAATTTCTAGAAACCTCGTCTGATAGTCACCTAATCTAAAATTGAAAATAAAATATAGTCTGTTCAAATTCCAGTTTCATACTATTCCGCATTTTGATAATTAGTCGATGCTGTAGGTACCAAATATACACTACAGTAGGAAACCTAGGTTTAGCTTTGTTAGCTTTTTTGAGACAGCAATTTAACAAAACAGCCAGTTTGATGTCAGTTTGAGTTCAAAAGACAGAATAAATGCTCTGATAGACTGACATATAAGCAGACTGACATGAGAGACAATGTAGCCTAAAACACTGGCCGTAGATAATTTTCAGGGCGTATTCGTTGTTACTGCGTAGGGGTGTACGAAAGGAATCTTAGACATTCAACCCCATAAGCGTGGGTTAAACAGCGCGTTTACACTAGTTAAAAATAAAATGCCTGGTTTAAAATTTATTAATAAAACCGGTAAATTGAAATCTAACCCGTATCTTCTATGAAAATTTTTAATATTTTGCAAGTATTGGTTGTTACAAACGATATTTTTAAATTTCTAGAAAAACTACATATTTTTAATAATTCTATTATCTTGTACTGTGCACAATTAAATTATCATCAAAACAACTAAATTATACAAGTCGACTTTTAACTGAAGTCGGCTGAAAGTCGACTGAAGCTCATGATCTAAAAATCAAAGAAATTAGATGTTTTAATTTAAGAATTTTCAGCGTGAGAGACTACTTTCAGCCATGTTTCTCTTTACAGAATATTATCTATTGCCTAAGAGGATGGTTATAGGTACTTGGCCAGCCTACTCGTACTCCATCTTAATGATGTCTTAGCACTAAAGCGTCTGAAATAGAAATGGGTGGGATGAATTTACCGTGAAGCTGTACAAACCATCTTGAGTAATAAGGCCTGGTTTTCGTTAGTTAGTACTACCTACTTAGAGACATACCTTGTTTTATGGAGGAAAATATTGTGTTCATTAAGTTCCATGATAAATATCTATTTTTATTTATAACACAGTTCCAGGGCAGATGGCGTCTGACCAATAAAACTACTTAGGCAGGTAAATGTACCTCATTTAACCACAACCTACATTTATTTCCATTTCAACCCTGAATCGTATCGTTGTTATGTGGGCATTGTGCTAGTTATCTTAATAAAGGGTTGGCAGACTAGCCAGTGATAATAACTTACCTGTTACAAATGAAGCGATGTATTATGATAATGGAGGCTTGGCTGTGCTTATATATCTGTGTAGGATAGGCCTTGTGGGAGATTAAAACTGTGGTAATTTACAAAAGGGTTTATGTATACTTTATTGCAAAGTTTCATTAATTACTTGCGCATGGGTTGCCCCTTTTTTACGACGAGCAAAGGAATGGACTCGGTTTGTTTATACGTCTGAGCGAGCTTTTAGAAGGCTTTCAAACGAAAGTTATGTCTATATTCAGGCGCTTTCATCTTCATCTTGCGTTTATTGCCTGCATCAGTGATCCACCAGTCTGCGCCAGAACAGATTGTGCTATCGTTCCATTTGTTTTGTTATAATTATTATATATACGCTATATGCACTCTCTTGCTCTTGCTCGTCTTAGGTAAAATATAGCAGTGTGTCGGTAACATTTTGTCAGACAGTCGTTCTTTGATACATTAAAGAATCCTAGAATCGTAAAGATTATGCTGTGTTCAGTCAAAGAAAACATTGTTTTAGAATGTATAAACGAATCCCTTTCATTTGATATCCTACTATTTGTATTTGATTCATTACATTATATAATTATTTTGCCCCCTTTAAACCCCATATACTCCGAGTTATTATCCGATTTGATTTATCTACGTACCATTAAATATCTAACTTTAAAGTTTGATAACAACGCTTGAAAGTTATGCTTGATAATAGATAACTAACATACATACATATAAATTTACATAGAAAAATATCCCAAGTTGGAACAGTTTGTACTATGGAAACCAGATGACTGATCTTTTGTAATACATGCCTTTTGTAAATACATACTTATATATACAACATAACTTACATACATATAGTACTTTAGGTGTATAGTACCTCCCTAGTAAGTCTAATTTTCAGTGTGTGACAATTGTGACAGTTTTTAATTTAACTTTCTACTCCAGCGCAAGAATCTTATCAGATCATCAGAAAATTACACACCGTTTAGTCTAAGGTCTCGTATGTGTGTGTCTATGTGAGGCTACTTCAGGGTACAGTAAGATGAAGCTGAACGTAAAACTTATTTATCTATACCAATTATAAGAATCTTTGTACTGACTGAATGACTGATATATAGACAATTCACAGCCGTAGAGGCTTAAAATTTTCAGGGCATATTTATCTTAGTGCATAAAGAAAAGCTACTACAAACAGAGCCGAGAGGCCAGTCAAAAATAATATTTAGATGATTGAACGCAACGAGGAAGGAACTTGCATCGTGTAATTGGATCCTAAGATCTCTAAGTAAGCACTACACCGCAGGTGTTCCACGTTTCTTGGAATAATAAGATTAATTATGTATGTCTGCTCGAATTGAATACCTAATTACTAGTTAAGTTGACTTGGGTTTCTCATTGTGTGTATAATACGGTAGTCAGTGACAGGGAATGCGCACCTGCTACCGACACAAAAGGAAAAGCAATCTTGTGATTAGTTTGATGATCTGTAACATCATTAGCCTGATTAGAACTGACTTTGTTTTTTTTTACTGAATAAAAACTATTTATTTATCCTTTTGATACTGGCAAAATTTTCTATCGAATGGCGGATAGGTGCCATATAGAAAGAAAGAAGAAGACATAGGTATTCACGATTCAAGATGTAATGGAAGGTCCCCACAAAATAAATAGCGTGCGTGATGGGCCTACAAACCAACTTACATTACCTACCGCGTATTGATTAACTGCAAATGCGACATTCCACCTCGCACTGAAAGGTGTTTTTTCATCAAAAGCAGCGCACGCAAACTTTGCCTGCTGTATAGTAGATGTCACATACAGTAACTCATCCGATATGATGTCGATTTTAGAATTAAGTTAAGGTAACGCTTGTTATGGTCATCAGGTCATCTGCTTGCTCCATCAGCAAGTTGTAAAAAAAACCTAAATCAATGTTTATATTATGCTCAGACTATGCGACACTGACACTCGATCGAAACAATTGGGGGTTTTTTTTTTGCGGTAAATGGTTTTATAACAAAACTATTTTTTTAATTTTTTTTTCGCAATAATTCAAGTTATTTCAAAATAAAAATATTTTTTTAATCCAGTACCGAAAACACGCCGACAGCTCCCGAACAAACCCGAGCGGTTTTCACTCATTGCAATAGCCGTGCACGCTGTACTGTTATTAGATAGCTATAACATTATGACGTCACTATGTGACAAAAACTATGGTGATCAATCATGGCGCGTTTATACCGACCGATGACCGATGTGGCGCGGCGGGCGAATGTCCGCCTGCGACGCAGAAGGTTGCGGGTTCGATTCCCGCCTTGGGATAAATGTTTGTACGATCTGCAAATATTTATTCCGGGTGTTCTGAGTATTTTCTATGTATAATAAAAAGTATCTATATACGTAATGTATTGTATTAAGTATATCAGTCATCTAGTACCCATAACACAAGCTCTGCTTAGCTTGGGGCTAGATGATGCTGTGTGGATCGTCCAGCATTATTATTTATTATTTATTTATTATTTATAGTCACGTGATTTTTTTCTAAATTTTATCGATTTTTAATTATTTATTAATAATTGAAAAATTTTTTTTTTAGTTTTTTGCATTTAATATCAATATTATTAATAATAATGTATTAAAATACATTACAAAAATCAATTTTTTTTTTCAAAACCCCAATTGCCGACATTCGATTTTATATCCCATCGATGCGACAGAAGGGTTGCTATAGGTATAAGTACTTGCATCACAAACAAACAGTATTACTATCTTTATAAAAACCACTTAAAAATCGAACCACCAATTAGATGTTTCCGCATATACAATACAAATCTAGAGAAAGCTTGTGTGATAAAATAGATAAATAAGATACAAAAAGAACATTTGTACTCTAGCCCTACAAAAAACAGTTACACAACTTTTTTATAGGTATATTACAGACTAAGGAATAAAGAGATTTAATTTTGAACCTAACCTTAGTTGCATTATGAACGTAAAAAAAATATGGTAGTCTAAGTAACACTAGCTCCGTGTAGACACCCATTATAAATGTTAAGCCTGCAATACATGTTTGCCGAGCTAACGCCAACGCGAGCGTAGGCAAATCGATGCAAGGCAAGTGCTACCGTCCAGACGTTCGGCAAGTCTACACAAACTATTGCAAGCGGCCAATGAATGAGTTGGACGAGTGAAGCTGCCCACACGTTGGGTGCTGTCAGTTCGCGTTGTGCATTCAAACTAGCTACATGGTTATCCGGTATTTATTTGGTTCGAACAATATGGACGTAGAATTTGTTGCAGCTGCTGCTATTTATTTGATGAGCACGTTTATTAATTACGTCTTTGTATACCGGAAGAAAGTTATAAAAAAAGAAAAGACAAAAAAGATGGTGGTGAATTCATAGAAATAGAACAAACTTGAACACATCATCGTTGGTTTCGAACGATAATAATAATAATAATAATGCTGGACAATACACACAGCATCATCTAGCCTCAAACTAAGCAGAGCTTGTGTTATGGGTACTAGATGACTGATATACTTAATACAATACATTACATGCATAGATATTTTTTATTATACATAGAAAATACCCAGAACACCCGGAATAAATATTTGCAGATCATACAAACATTTATCCCAAGGCGGGAATCGAACCCGCAACCTCCTGCGTCGCAGGCGGACATTCGCCCGCTACGTCACATCGGTCGATATTATTTCATTATACACGTGCGACGATGACCGACACCAAACGCGTAATGGCGGGCTGACAAACATGTGGACACGATTGGCCGAGTGTAGACAAGCGCCTTTGATTTGTGCAAAAAAACCGACACGGCTCCGAAGTGAGGCGAGTGGCCGCAAGCGACCGCGAGCGACCGCGAGTGGTGACAAGTCATTGCAAATGACCTCTATACACGTTGGCGCTTGTATTCACTCGGCCAACTAGGCGAGCGACGCCGAGCGATGGCAAGGCAAGGCAAACATGCCGTCTACACGTTGGTATTGGCCTTCGCTCGGCAACGTTGGGCCAACATGTATTGGCGCTTTTAGAGTGTGTGTAAAATGTTTTAAGATAGAACACTGCATGTGTAACACTGCGCGCAGCCTTGTGTGTGAATGTCGTGTATGTAAACGTACAAAGTCGGTTATTTAAATTAAATTTGCATAATAGAGCAAAGTGAAGGCTTGTCCGGATTCCGAGGATAGTGGAGAACCGGAGAGCTTCAATTTATTTCGTGTGTGCGGTCAAACATGGCGCCCAGCGCTAGAAGTTAGCAGAATGTTTATTCTGCACAAAGTACATACTTTGTTAGATTAAAAACTATTTAAAACAAATTTAATTTAGCTATCCAAAGAGGTAACGTTGCCAGCCTTTTGGGCACACTTCCTGCGGTCAGTGATTTAAATTCTGTTTTCTACCTATAGTAAAGACCCGCACTTTAACTATAGGTAGAAAAAGTTATGATAAAATATGTAGATATAAGGTAGATAGGTTAAATATTAGATGTAAAATATTTGTATATACTTAATTTAAAACAATGCGCAAAAGAGATAATACGCTTCCTGCTGGATATTGAAAAAAGAATCTTTGTATTAACTGACATATAGACAACGCACAACCTAAACCACTGACTGGTCGTAGAGACTTGAAATTTTCAGGGTATATTCGTTTTGGTGCGTAAAAGTGTGCTAAGAAAGGAATTCCCGAAATTAAACCTCTAAACGGAAACAACTGGGATTGAAATTTGTATAAACACTTCACTTCACGCCGAAGACGCGATCGTTTCTCTAGTTACTAAGATTTTTATATTGTCCCAAAAATTATTTTCCTCAAGCGGGATTTGAACCCCCGACCTTCCCCTTGATACGGGGATGCGATACCAACTTCGCCACCGAGGATTCAAATGACTCGACGAAAATAAGATTTGGAATGTTTCTAATACGGTGCTTTAGCGACCGTGGCTTGAGGAAAATAATTTTTGGGATAATATAAAAATCTTTGTGATTTCCTTAAGTGCAGGTAAGCACTATAAAACCTAATAAAATACCTAATTACTGTCGAACTAAAATGAACAATCTTTTAGAGTATCTAAAAGATTGTTCTTTCCATACCAATCTTTATAAAACAAGCGAGATAGAAATGTTTTATGAGATAGCAGATTTTTTATCAGGTTTATTTCACCTCATTCTCTTAGTTTGAGAGGTATTAATTATTACTTCCGTTTGGCCCTTCTTTACTTCATTTCCTCATTTCGCTTCGCATGACAAATTTTCCAGCAAAGAGCAAATGCCTGAATATTATTAAGTTTTATCACCGGTTTAATTTTTTTAAAATCAAAAACCTTGTCCTTTACCACTACAGTTTTTTGAATCTTTTTGAATGCTTATAGTTTGACAGTGACAGTGAAAGTAGGAAGTAGCCAGGGCGGGTTCAAACTGATATTATATGATGCAGTCTAAACGTCTAAACAATAATGCCCTTATAAATCTGTCAAAAAATAAACTATTGCCATCTCATATCATTGGGTAATGAAAAATAGGGAAAGGAGACATTTTAAGCAATATGGAAATTTAAAAAACGCGTGAAGTTGTTTTCTCACAAACTTCAACCCTCGCTATGCTCGTTTATGGGTTAAGTTATTTGAATTTATTTCTTAATACACCTCTACGCATCAAGACGAATATACCCTGAAAATTTTAAGTCTCTTTGACCAGTGATTTAGGCGTTGTCTATATACTAGTCAGTCAGGCACGACCAGGAATATTATAATTGGTATAGATTAGAGGTGTCACATTCCGAAGAGTTTTTACTCGTAAGAATTCCTGAGTGCAGCTGGTTTATAATTGTATGAAAATATTGAATGAAATCGCGGGAATCCCATTAGTTATTCATAAATCTCAATATTCGATAATCTCAGCCTGCGAGGGGTTCGAATAAATTAATATGAAACAGAGCGATTGAGTGGAAAGACTTGACCTTGCCCGACAAGGTCACCTCAAGTTCGCTTTTCAGTACAATTTCTTGTCGATTGTCCCTTATTTTTTGTATTGATAAAATTGAATGGACAATAGGTAGCTGCCTAGATTAGGTACAGTCAGCTACACTAGATGTTTACTATTCGCATCTTTTTAAATATCAACTTGACTTTATTCAACTATCGGAGTTTGTTAAATGAAAGACAATAAATTACTAGACTATTATAAATTTATAACCTTGTCATTTATACTGTTATAGTTTAAACTCCTTCCTACTAAAAGTTTCATCCAAATAGATCCAGCCGTTACGACGACATCTATAACAAATACACGATAAGAATACTGTACGCTATACCGACATGCAGCAAGAATTCAGGATACCACTAGATTCGGCATAACTAAACAGTTTTATCACAAGTCTGGCCGGATCCCTATTCTTGTAAGAAAGGAAAAGCTTTTAAGTTTATGCGCACTTAAATAAACCCAGTAGTAAGTACGTAAATAGAAATACCTTGGTTTATAGCGAAAAGTTTTACTCCAAAAAAAAGAAAATATCAAGAAAGGAAAGAGGAATTTTTTGAGCAGGAAATTCCTAAACACCAATAATTTTGGTATTTTCTGTTCAACGAAATATTTAAATGAGGTAGGTAATCATTTACTTAGTTGTTTGCCAGATTACGTGTTGCTCGACGCAGGGTGTTCGATTCCCGACTGTGAGACAAATTTACGCGTTGTATTTATTTAAAATTAATATACTAAAATAAATTCTTACCCGACTACTAATAAACATGGCGTAAACTAGAAAATGTCATTGCAATATTGATACCACCGCAAACGTCAAATTTGTCGTGCTTGGTCATCTGGTGGTCGATAAGTATTTATATAAGTTTGTATATACTGACATTTCTGGTGACGATGTTTTAGCCTTCCAACCCGACTTTATTAGCATTTAATGTTCGTGGAAAAACAGATTTCTTTTTCCATTTCGGCGTTCTTTTCTGAAAAGTAGCTTTATGAAAGGAAGAGTCAAAATGGACTTAAGAGCTCTCAGATGCAAAACATCTACAGGAAAAGGAAAGTTTTTTTAGGGTTTTTAATCATTTTCCTAAAAGAAACTTTACGATTTATGTTCCTTTTTACGCTACTTATGTTCGCGGGCTGCGATGATATCGTCTAAAGCTTTCTGCTTGGCAATTAAAAAGTTACTTGTGTTTGGCTAACTATTCGTTTACGATACTTGAACTATCACGCGGGTCGCAAAAAACGCCCCATAAATAATAAATGTTCTATGAAATACTGGGTTAGTCTCATAATCCACCTTAGAAATCCCCAGCAAGAAATATTTGAAACTTTCCAATTAAAATCCAAAAGTCATGGTGGAACGAGATTTTGAGTCAACAAATCTTATGATTCTTGAGCTAATGATGACTCCCATGAACAGCAGATCATTTTAATTTGTTTTTGAAATCACAAGCACATGAGGCTTAACACATTTACGCTTCAGATTGATGGACGCAGAGCAGTGTATTGTAGAGTACGACGTTCCTAATGAACGTGACCTGCGAAGCCGTGCATTTTATGGTGATGGTAACCACTTAACATCTGGTTGTACCATTAGCAAGCCGTATAAAAGTACAATTACAACTCTAATAAATACTGTATTAGAGTTTCTTTAATTTCAACTTTTGAGTGCTGAGATTCAATTTTAAATTCAAAAGCATATTTGAGTGTAACAATTCAAAAGCAACCGTCGGCGGTTTACCTTGGCCATAGCTCAATGAAGTTGGAAGACTGCGAGATGATTGCTAATTAATTTATAACAGCAAAACCTTACCGTAAAGTTTTGACAGCAATTTAGGAATTCTGGATTATTTCTGAAAATCGAGCCGCTAACTTACAATCAACAGGGTGAGCTCGATAGTTTGTCATGCCATTTTGCGTACCGTGAGCCTCCAAATAGCTCAGTCTAAACCAGCCCAAACAGACCTGAACAATGTACATGAAGGCATTTTCATACAAATCCGGAATCCGTTACTAAAAGTTAATGTTACGAAATGATTGTTTTACAGTAGAAAAAAATTAAAACCATGCTATCTATCAAGCACGATTGCAACGGCAAGTTTGGCGTCGTTTTTGATATGAAACATTATTTATTTTATTTGAAAATCTTGTTTCACGAATATCAGGTTTGAGACATTTATTTTCTCTAAGGAATATAATTACAAATACCTTGTACACATACGCAATGACGTACGAAATCTTTATATACCATACGTAGGGCATTGGTCTCAATCTGTAATAAGAAAATTTATTTTGAGATTAAATTGAGCACGAAATCATTATACCTTGGAGGTACAAGGTTTCTATATTTGCCTTATTCTTAGAGATTTACGTACAAAATAAATATAGAAGTACTCTTGTGCCCAATCACGCTCCCAAACTCCCAATACTTCGAGGGACGCTATCCTAAATAAACTTTGCGTAGAACCGCTAAAATGTCTATCAGATATGAATTGCCTCTGCTACTTCAAACAGAAAGATTTTCACTTTAGATTTGAACATACATCATATTTGAAGCATATTTTGAACTGGCTAGTGGAACGCCTGTGATTTTGTTTACTTAATGTACACATACACGGCTTTATGAATCTTCCACTGTACCTATCCCAAATTTCAGTTTTTTTCCTTATTGCAACTGTAGTAAAAAGAGATAAAAAGACGGGGGAAGGTAGACCCTACCATATATACGAGTATGATTTGTTGAAAATCAGCTACACAAAAGAAGTTCCCATACCCATTTAAGCTACAAACTAAGCTTATACATATTATAGTCTCACAAATGTTGGCCCTGGTTGAAAATCGAACCATCAACCTAAAGCGCAGTAGATCTGTCGTTTAACCCACTAACTGAGCGAGCCATGTCAGTTTAATTAGATAAGAACCCTTCGTGCCTGGTCAATACAACACACGTATTGTGTCGTTAGATAAAGTCATTTAAAAGTCAATATTTCATTGCAAATCAAATCGATACCAATCTCTTTCTATACCATTATAAAAATGTTTGTTCTGACTGACTGACATATAGACAACGCACAGCCCAAACCACTGCTCCCAGAGACTTGAAATTTTCAAGGTATATTCATCTTGGTGCGTAAAGGTGAACTAAACAAGAGATTCCCGAAATTCAACCCCTGAACGGGTACAGCGGGGGTTAAAGTTTGTATTACAATAACTCCATGTGGACGAAGTCGCGCACGTTTTGCTAGTCTTCTTTTATATTTAGTTGGCGCTTATCAATCTAACAAGATTGAAACATGAGAAATTGATTGTTTGGTTTATCTTAATAGATCTGTCGGTACAGTACAACCAGTAAAATAATAATGTTGGACTTCGATTAGCGCAATATTAAGCTCCAGCTTATATTATCCCGTGGGAGCCAGCGGGTTATGGAAGAAATACACGAACCACGGGTTCCCTGGCCATGTTTGATAGCAAATATTAAGGGACAGTAAGTACTTTCTGAATTACCTTTCGTTGTGAACCTTTCCCTTACTTTAATATAATGTTGATTAGATTACAAAAAAGCATAAAAAAGGAATAAAAGTACATAGACAATCTTAATGTTAGGTACTTAGCATTATCTTCCAGTTGACCTAATCAGGGGAAGTTTGAAAGTACCGCAAGTGACGGAAAGATTGAGGAGTAATAGGCTAGCGTGGTACGGGCATGTAATGAAAAGGGATGGTTCAATGGGAGGAGGGATAAAAGTTACCAGGAGAGCAATTAACCTGAATGTAGATCAGTGGTTCCCAGACTCTTTTGTTTCGTAGACCACTGTCAAAATTTTGCTGGATTCGGTGAACCCTGCATCTACATTACTACCAATTTCTAAATCTCGTCGCGATACCGACATGATCTGGGTTCGACTCCCAGTTCGAAACTATCCCTTTTTTTCTCAATTTATTTATAAATTGTCTTATTGAGAAGGTTTAATTTAGGTATCATAATTATTTAAAATAACAAGCCAACATTTTGGTCCTTCACTATCGAAACCTAATTAATTTTCATGCACCCCTGCTTACGATTGTAGACCCTCATTTTTGTCACGTCCAACGTAGACCCCCGTCGAGTTCCCGTGGACCCCTGGGGGTTCACCTGGACCACTTTGGGAATTACTGATGTAGATGGATATTATGTGGATAGAGGTAGAAAAGAAAAGATGGACGAACTGTGAAAGATGATATGGATAAGAAAGGAGTGAAGTGATAAGACTGTGATGGACTGTGAAAGATGGTTAATAAAGAGGAGTGGAAGAAAAGAATATGTTGTGCCGACCCTACATAAAATGAGATGCACTTATCTCATTTTGATGAACAAGAAAAATTATGATGACACTCAGAGTGGTGGTGCTTGGTCCATGAATCAATATTAGTGAGAAATGCCTAACTATTCCAAAAATAAGTATTTTAACAATTTACAAGTAAATCTCGAGGCACACTTATAACTGATGCAGAAGAGTTTCCATCCCAAAACAGATCACCCATATGCTTAGTCCATCCGCAGACCGAACTAGTAAAAATTTACGAGCCGATCTCAATGGCGTACCTCAAAGTGTTCATAAATGCGAACATAAAATTCGAACCCTTAACTTAGGTGGGAGAAACAATTGGAAAGATAAAAAGGATCAAAGTGGCTATACCCACCCAATAAGTGTTATATCTTAAGATCGAAGCAGCTGGTGATTCTCAGACAACTTTAATAATCGAACAGGGGTTTTTAATAACACTTATTACTTACATGGTAGTTCTTGGCGCAATAATAAATTAGAATATGCATACATAATATAAGGGATTTCAATATTTATACGAAACGAACCCGTAGACACCGGATTCGGCCTCCTAGGATCAAGGGAACGCGAGTATCGCTAAAACTTTAATCAAAAGTCTGTGTATTAGTCTATAGGTAAGCGAGGTCTTTTGTTTTCACAACACAACTACTAGTTTTATAAGACTTTATAAGGAAAAGGTCATCGAATGGAAGAAACCAATGTCAATAGTGGACATTGTCAGGACTATTACTGCTCTATAAGCTTAGCCTATAAATAAATATAAATAAATAATGCCGGACGACCCACACAGCATCATCTAGCCCCAAGCCAAGCAGAGCTTGTGTTATGGGTACTAAGATGACTGATATACTTAATACAATATTATATTACATACATAGATATTTTTTATTATACATAGAAAATACCCAGAACACCCGGAATAAATATTTGCAGATCGTACAAACATTTATCCCAAGGCGGGATCGAACCCGCAACCTCTGCGTCGCAGGCGGACATTCGCCCGCCGCGCCACATCGGTCGTCAATGACTACACTGTAGCTGTCTATTCTACAGCTATCGTTTTAAATCAGATCAGCATCGACTCGCGTGATGCCCGCCCACTGCCGAGCGGAGTGGTAAACCATGTTAACCTGAGTACGCTTTTGTCTTAGCCTGGCTCAACTGCTGATGTTGTTTCAAGTACTTTGCTGTAGAAAATTTTGTTTTGAATGAATAACATATTTACAATCTATTCAACACGATGCGATGGCTTTAAATTTTAACTATAGCATGACTTATGCGACTGCCCTAATTTAGTTACAAGGTCCAATCAGTTGCAGGTGGATATGTAGGTAAATGTAGTTTAACTAATTGATAACATACTTAGAGTCATCAGAACTATTTACAAAAAGTACAAGACACAAAAAACATAGGTTTTGTTAGTTTTTTATAATCTAGCTTACAATTAACTTCTGCATCACAAACATAACATTGTACAACGGAGTGTTTGCAGATAGAAGGGTACTTACCTAACATAGTGTTGCCGTCCTTAGTGTATATAATACAATAACGCTACAAATATTCTGGGGAGAGGATGCGTGACCTTTTGCCATTATTTTAATTACAAAATGTTATTGTTACCAAGCCGTAAATGGCGGCTAGGGAGTTTAGTATAATTATTTCTCGTGTTATAGACGTTATATAAGTGTGAATGCTATACTGTCTCCATGTCTACATTGAGGTTTTGGAATTTTTTCCAAAATAAAGCTGCGTTCAGACATGACGTGCTTTTTTTTTTTTTTTCGAACGGACTAATATGCTGGTATAATCGCCTAGCGATTTCCGACAGCGTTACCGGGCTACAACATGACGTGCCGTTTACGAGACTCGCTATCAGCACACCGCAGCATGTGTTTACTGCGGCACCCGTAAACGCGACTTTATAGCAGCTACAACTGTCGCGGCAAACCTCGTGGATACGACTCAAAAGCCTCGTAAAAACTACACAAGTGCTGCTCCGAACGGCTAATTAATCCCTCTGGATCTCCAGGGCTGTCATCTGCAGAAACGGACTATTGACTTCTACAAGAAACCCTTTATTTTTACTCAGCTAAGTTCTACCATCTTAATTTTAAATAAAAAGTTTATCAAGACATTACAAAATCCTATACACTTTATAGTCTTAAGTAGATCCTTTATTCTAACAAAGAGAAGGCATAACCCTAGTTCAAAGTGCTTCGCTACAGGCAGCTTCATTAGCAAGGACATGAAAGTAAGCTGCTGTAATCTTGGACATTCGGTTCACTTGTTACTTTGCATGTTCTGTATTACATTCCGGGGTTTTCTAAGATAATGCACCGTTGGTTTTGTTTTATCTTTAAAATACCTAACATGGGTTTACACTTTCGAAACAAAACAGTACAATGAGAAGGATTAAACATGGACATCAATCATTTTACATTGCATAGCACAGACATTACCAGGTATAGTATGGGAAGAAAGTTATATAACCAGGCGTGATTAATAGGAATGTGGGTAGAAGTAGGCAAAGAAAAGATGGATGAACTGTGTGAAAGATGAAGAGGATAAGAAAGGAGTTAGTACAGAGATAACGGCTAACAAAAGGGTATGAAAGAAGATGGCAATGGAGTGGGGCAATTTTGGAAGTCTATGGTGTTAGGCAAATGACAAGAAATTAATCCAAAAAATATAATCTGTTTTTTTACATCGTCACAAAATCATCCTCTTCTAGACTTTCTGTGGCTTCTCAATGTTGTCAGTCCATAATTTGGAAAGTGAGAACGCACACTGCGTCATATTATTTGAAACCTTTTATTCCAGATAGTTAAGTTATTCTGTGAGCTGTGTTCTCGTTGCCATTTTAGCTTTTAAATTCTGTCTCCGCTGAAACACGGTCATTTTGACGACGTTGGTGCCATGTAGGAAACTGCAAGAAGTCGACTATTCCTTATTCTTAGCACGTTGTGTCTTTCAATCAGATGAAACAGAGTAAATATAGAACGGGGAACAATGCCACATTACATTCACTTGGAGTCCCATAGCGGCGACTGAAATATGTGGTACATTACATTACGGATAGAAGCACTTTGTGAAGATTTACTATTGAATTTGGAATAGATAATAAGTATTCAGTGAATATAGAGAGGAATATCTACTATGGTGGTAAGACTGCACTCGAAAACTTGAGATATACAAGTCAGATTTTTAAGAAGTATTTGGAGGTTGCTACACGCAATCTCCAAGAGACAGATTGTCATGGTGAAGATATGCCTATTGGTTCATGGCGTAAATACGAGTAATTCTGTAGAATGAGTCAAGGAAAAAATAAGTAAATTATTTTCTTTGGTTATTATAGGTGTAAACTACGGACAGTAAAACAAAAATCATTCTCGTGAAAGAAGTGTCAGTATTTAAATAGTGAATTAGAAGAGTACCTACCAATTAGTTCATAAATGTAAAATTTTATAGTTTTTGTTGGTTTTTGTAGTGGCTCACCTGCACTTCAGAAAATCACAAAGATTTATATATTATCCCTAAAAATCCAATTTTTTTTTATTGATTTTGTTTCTTTGTGGTTTTGAAAGTTTTTTCTATAGTGTCCTTTTTACCAAAGAATTAAGTTCAGAAACCCTCGACACACTATCCGGCATAAGACCGTGATCTGATAGAAGAAACTTTTCCACTATCTTAATATAAACTTTTTCGATAAAAAACCGGTGGTGACACGCTAAATAAACCCGCACCAATTTCGAAACCAAAACTGTCTCTATCCCTATATGTATTGGACGGGAAGTTTCAAAGTATTTGTCCATCGCTCTCAAACTTCTCACAGAAATTGGCCTGTGTTCTTTTGATAGCTTTGTCCATTGAATTATCTATTTTTCTTTGAAGAAAATAAAATTACGGATGAATATGTTTTCTTTGTGCTGATATTGGAGGAGTTTATCTCGCCGTTTTATAAAAATATTTGGGACAAACTGTTTGTTTATTTAACTGCTAGAAAACCGCTGAGCAGTTTAATTTTGATAGCAAAGGACAAATAGGTAATAATTTAAGGGTTTATGAAAAACGATTAAACGTTTTATGTAGATAAAAAGTGTCCTGAGTTTACCTCTAGAATGCAAAATGCTTTTGGCTAAATTTTATACCGATTGGTTCAGTGGTTCAGACGTAACAGACAGACATATATATATGTTATATGGATATTGATTTGGAACAGATTGTGTGCTATGGGTAACTTTGTACAAGACAAACAGTGGGCACGTGCCAAGCACTAGTTGGTCTTACCCCTGAATATCCTGAGTATATCCACCCACATGATTTGTGAGCACCTGTAACATAATCAGTACTCCTTGTAAATAACACTAAAGTTTATTCTATCCAAAGAGTGCCTAGTACCTAGTAGTTACTGTTTAGAAAATTGTGAACTTTTTAGATAAAAACTGATGTGGTAAAGTGTTTTTTACCCATCTATCCTTGCTATGGTATTCATTGTATTATGCTCCGACATTCTTCAGAATTCTATAATTTTCACCCACCTTATTTAAATATACAGTTGTTTTTTGCATAACAAGCGTATAACAAGCATAACAAGCAAGTTGCCAAAACAGTTGTTGCCAAACTTTCGGATGAGCTAAGTGGGCCAAAGCCATGGGACAGACTGGCTTTCATCCCGCCTCCGGGGTCACTTTGGGCTTAGTTCTACGTTCACCAAGGGCATGTTCTCAAATTTTCGATATAAAATTTGGCATGGCACCAAATTTCGCTGAAAGAAATCCGATACTATCCGTAATAGTCAAGGTCACAAGAAAGTGGCACGGGTGAACCATCTTCCAGAACGCTTTTACGCATGAATACGGAATGTAAAGTGCCTGCTTTGTCTTTTCATTGCACTAAACATATTCAACATTCCGATATATCGATATGATCTTCGAAGCATTCCAACCTACGATACTAATTTAGCAATGTTCATTTTCGTAATTGGACTAAGGATTTCTAAAGCTGAATTTTCGCCGGCTAAAGGCAAATTAGACTGCTACACCACGTTCTAATTAGATTCCACCAGATTAGATCTGGATGTAATTCCTGAAACGGATATGAGATTTGGGGCTTTGCTGCTTGAATATTTCTGCAATTTTTACCAATTCTCATCCAATCTCTGTAATCTTACAGCGATCAGTCTTGTTTACGCCACATTACTCCCGCAGACGATGCCGGCAATGGCGGGCAATCCAGCGATACACTTAGTGTAACTGCTGCTACGTTCTAGTGAAGATTAAACAAGGAAATTAACTACGTATTCTGTTTTATAAATGGAATTCTATTTACGTTTAGAATCGATAGCGTTGTAGACAAACCAAAAATGTTATAGCAACATGATGACTAATCGAAATCGAGTAATATACGTACCGGTTCACCTTGTGTGCGTACTACGCTCTCGTTGCTGTTATTATTTGCTTTTTAAAATCATCGTGGTTGTAAACAAGCGAGAGAGCTGTAAAGAAGCTCTTCCGCAGTCGTATTTTTGTACATTTTGTCTTTTTAGAGAATCATTAGTGCCTAAATGTCGTTTTTACTGCAGCTTTGTCATTTAGTATTCCAGTTTACCGAATCAGGACAAACTTACTGTAGTCAAATGTTTTAGTTAGATAAAAGCGCGTATGTCTCACTGGGTATTCAGTTTGGCAATTCTAAAAAATTCAGATACACTTTAGTATCAATTTATTAGCCGATTTCGTTCTCTGCCAAGTTATGTATAATTGTCGCAGGTGCCTCTGTGGTGTCACGCTTCCAATTTCCTGAGCGCCTCCCTCTACGAAGGCAGCAAATGTTATTGGATTTCTTTCGCAATATTCCTCATTGCTCGCCGACGTGAAGTGTCGATTCTCGAATTACTGGCGAGCGCAAACACGCGGCAGCGTAACACGATAAGGCCTCTGATTCGACGGCTCTCATTGGATATGGTACCTACCTCAGTTTTGTCTCGCAATTCTTAGGTTACGAAAAATATTGGAAGGCATCCGTTCGGATTGTTTTCCATTCAGAGCAAATTGTTCGCTGTTTTTGTTACGATAAGCAAATTTTATGGAGTAAATATAGGCAAAAATATCAAGTACAAGTTGGGAAACAAAATAAAATATTTACTACGCCTTCCAGAAAATGAAGCAACAAATTATTCGATCCATAAAGTATAGTCCTTTGCCTACACCTTAAAATTTTAATCTCGTTGGATGAAATCTGTAATAAAGCTGAGGAATTAACTTTAATCTGCATCTAAAATTGTTTACGGTGTCACGGATCATTTTTACGCAATCTATTACGGGAAGGCTGGGTGGGATGTCTATGGGGGATTTTCATAAAATCTCATTCCCCTCATCCCTCGTACACCCAGCTGTGCTCATTGATACGAAGTGCCTCGTAAATCCTAATGTTCCAGCATTATCACACTTACGGCCTGTAAATACAACAAGAACAGACATACGTGTAATAAGAATATTGTATAAACTTTACGGTGGCTATTAAAGTAGCAATATCTTTTGTAGCAATGTGTTGGATTCATTTAACCTTAACCCTTTTCAGGAAGGCATCTGAAGAATATAATTTATATCTTCAAGTCTTTTGTTTTTTTCTCGAAAGTGTCGCTGTGGGCTCTAACGTCGGTTCTATTCCTTATTTCTAATTATTAAAGTCTTCGTTTCCGCTCGTTTTCGTTTGCATAAGAAATAACAATTTTTTAATTTACATAATTTGGGTGACCTATATTTGTACGAGGAGATACAACATACACATAAATACTCCAATACTTAAAAACAGAGGTATTTGTTTTTAAAAAGTAAAGAAAGTACTTCCTAAGTGTGAGGGAACAGATGCCGCTTCCAGCTCGATGGAGGGCATAAAATATTCAAGGTGGCATAAAACAGGACATTATTCATTTGCAGATTGTTTGAACACTCTCCTTAGGCTCTCCGACGGCGGTCGTGGATTTTAACGAACACCTACTGAAATTGCAAAGGTAATAAAAAAAAAAATTGTAAAGGTAGGTATTGTAGGTATTGTTGCGAAGGTTTGGAATTATCGCGGGTAATTATCATCATCATCATCATCAGCCTGTAGAAGTGCACTGCTGGACATAGGCCTCCCCCACACGTTTCCAAGAAGAACGATTCTGAGCCCTTTCCATCCATCGACTTCCCGCGGTGGGTAATGATGATAAGTAAAAATTATAATGAGTTATATAATTATTATTTTTTGACTTAGTATTTTCGTTTTTGTATTCCACGTTTAGCCGCTAGGTAAAAAACCTCTTTTTAACACGCTACTCTTTCCCGTTCTGCGTCATTTGAATCTTCTATTGCTCTTATCTCATCTGACCATTTGACCCGTAATCTGCCTATCTCTATTTACTGTCGTCCTATCTAGCCATATTTATACTACTTACTATACTAATAGTCCTGTGTTTTGAAAATAAAAAAAAAATTATTATTTGTAAGTAATAAATTAATCTAAATAAAAGACATTTAATTTTTCGAATTCATAAAACTTTTCAATATCGTATATACATATACGATATACATACATATATTCATCCAAAAGATTATCATACATATTCTTCTTTAGTTATATTCTCCAAGCATTTATTTATTTATTTATTTATTTATTTATTTAATAATTAGCACGGGTTAATCCAATTACACTAACTATTTCACAATGTCAATATATAAATTAAAAATAATGAGATTAAATATTTCGCATGTCAAAAAATTATATAAAACAGAAAAAAAAACATAGCAATCAATAGCAATTAAATTTAAGTGAACGAGTAGATCTATGATCTTGTCAGAAAAAGTAATAGAAATTAATTAATAGGCAATAAATAAAATTAACACAGTCAACAAGTCCTTTCGCAAAACCTCAAACATACCGACATAAACCTCTTCCATTCATCCGCAAACACATCGAGAGTAGGGTGTTCGGCCAGGAGAGCATTGAGTGTGGTGAGAGTTCTCGGTATGAGCGATCTAGAATGCGCCACGGTGCGACATGTTGGGACAGCAAAAAGCTTATGCTTTCTACTACGATGGTACTTATTGGGGGCAAAAACTTTACACAGCTCGTTGTGAAGACTTGGGGTATCCACCTTTCCTCGAAGAATCTTGACCATATTAAGTAACTGGTCATAAGTTCTTCTAACTTCCAAGGAGTTATACCCCAGACTACCCAAAAGGAACCCAGTTGGAAACATATATGGGTAATACCCATACAAGCGCTTGTACAGGTATCTTAAAAAAGCTTTTTGCACCTTTTCCAAAAAGAGCGTGTACGTACTCTCATATGGATGCCACACACACGAACTAGCCTCGAGTTTGCTACGAACCAATGCGTCGAAAATTAGCCGAATCACTTGAGTGTTCTTAAAATCTCTAGAGTTCCGCAGTACAAAACCTAGTCCACGGAATGATTCCTTAGCCACGGTCGTAATATGCTCATGAAAGGTCAGTTTTTGGTCGAAGGCGACCCCCAAATCTTTAATAATGGTAGAACCTGAAATCACAGTAGTATTTAGTTGGTATTTAAATTCGATTGGGTTTCGCATTCGACCGAAAGTCATTTTAAAACACTTAGATGAGTTAAAATCCATCTTATTGTCTATACCCCATTGATATACAGCATCAATGTCTCGCTGAAGCAGTAAGCAGTCCTCAACAGACCTTATTTCTAGAAAAAGCTTTAAGTCATCTGCGTAAAGAAGACACTTAGCATGTTTGACGACTTTAGGAAGGTCATTAATCATAATGATGAAAAGAAGAGGCCCAAGTACAGAACCCTGACTCACTCCGGAAGGCGTGTGATAGGGCTGAGACTCATAAAGACCAAGCCGGACAAACTGCTGGCGGTTGCGAAGATAGTCAGCAAAGAAACAGAGAAGACCCGGTGCCAAGCCAATCGCACTAAGCTTCTCCAGCAGCGTGTCGTTGTGAACCCTATCAAACGCCTTTCGAAAGTCAAAGTATAAAACGTCAACTTGTCCTCCCCGGTCAAGTCGGGTAGAGATGTAGTCAACAATACATAAAAGGTTAGTGTTGACAGACCTTTTTTTTCTGAAACCATGTTGCTCATCACTTAGAAACGGCTCTACCTGTCTGTATATTTTTGCATGAAGGATATGCTCGAAAACTTTAGCTAATGTTGGCAGTATGGCTATTGGGCGATACTCTTCGACTGATATTTTAGACGAACTTTTAGGAATGGGAGTGACACGTGATAGTTTCCATTGAGTTGGGTAATGCCCTGCTTCTAGCGATTTGTTAAACAGATGACAGAGTGGATAAGTTAGAAATTTCTTACAGTACTTCAGAATCCATGGGGGGATACCATCAGGCCCCACAGAACTATTTGACTTAAGATTCTGAAT
Organism: Electrophaes corylata; assembly: GCA_947095575.1. Lineage (NCBI taxonomy): Eukaryota > Metazoa > Arthropoda > Insecta > Lepidoptera > Geometridae > Electrophaes > Electrophaes corylata. The sequence goes on along the minus strand of OX352707.1, from coordinate 3,234,415 downwards.
ACCTGTAGCAACGTCACTGGGCGAGATCATGCTCAAATAAACATAGTTACTCGATGGAAGAAAATTCACATCAGATATGTTTTTCGCATTCAGTTTAGGTATTTCGGATAGAAAAACACTAGAAAAAAAGTTAGCAAAAGCCTGGGCAGCCTGAACGCCACATAAAGTGCTACCCATGTACTCCACACTCGATTCAAAACCACCTTTGGACCGTAGACTCGAAACGTGTTGCCAGAACGCCCGCGGATTGTTTTTAATGTTACGCTCTTTGGTGACCACATGAGAGTCGTAAGCAAGCTGGGTACGTACCTTTAGCTCACTTCTCAGATCTGAAAAAGACTTATAAGCTTCTAAAGACTTAGTACGTTTCCAACAATGATGTAGTTTATGCTTTAGTTTAATGTCGCGAATAATATCGTGCGTAAACCAAGTTGGATATTGTGCGCATTTGGAAGTGTTTCGACGTTTTTTAGGGACACACGCGTCAAATACTCGGTGAATAATTTCATAAAAGTATTTTGTGCTTAGATATGCATCATTTATACTAAACAGTTCAGTCCAAGAGACTTTTGAGAGTCTATCATAGATAGTATCAGGATCAACTCTTTTAAAGTTCCAATCATTCTTAGGATCTATGTTGCTTGGCTCAATACGGTTAGAACGACGAACCCCTGTGATCCTAATACTAACATCGAGAGGCGGATGGTATAAATCAGGTGGTACCATCCCTTCGGTGGCCTTTACAAGAGTCTCACGCACATTGACGCTCTCCTGAACCAATACCACGTCTAAAATTCCATTATGCGAATTCTTTACAAGATTGTTTTCATGCAAATTACAGTAAGTCAGAAAATAACAATAATAATGATTTATATTCATCGATGCACTATTTAGATTAAGATCACCATATATTATCATAACAGCTCCTTTTAAATTATTCACAAAAGTTTCAACCTTGCTAAACCTGGATGAAAATAAATGTATTTTCTTTCTTTCTTTCTTTCTTTCCTTCTTTGATGGACTGACTGACATAAAGGCAAAGTACAGCCTAAATCAAATTGAAATTTTCAGGGTGTTATTCATCTTGGTGCCTAGAAGTGGAAATGGAGAAATTATTCACGAAATTCAACTCCTAAATGGGTACGGCGAGGGTTAAAGTTGTATAAAAATACCCTTACGCGTTTTGTTAGTTTTCAATAAAAAAATATTTTAATTTTGTGATAGATTAAAACAGCTGTTCTACTAGTCACTGGTCGACGTTGTATGATAGAAACTCTACATTTGCTTCACATGTAGCTAAAATATTTTGCAAAAATATCCTCGCAGCAGGATGTATCGCAGTGATCTCAGGTGCGGCATTAACCAATAAATAACCGGCAACGTCTGCCCTGCCGCGTGATCAACCTAATCTAACCAGCCATGGTATAACCGAGCTGAATATTTACAGCATACATTTTTAGCTTTATAGCAATGGAGTTTATTCTGTAAGTAAAATACATCCCACAACCGCGCTGGAGAAAAGTTTTTCGAATGCCAATGTATATAATGTATTATCCAGTATATAAATAAAAAAAAATTGGTAATTTTTACACAACATGATCTAGCAAGCTAAACATACTTTGCATTATGGGAATCAGATAACTGATAAAATACTTATTTACCTTTTTTTTTATAAATACATACTTAGATTACAATATCTATGTCATCACACAAATGTTTGTCCTCGGTGGAGATCGAACCCACAGTACAGAAGGTAGACTACATACTTAATTTTTTTTTAAATTTTTTGCGTCGTCTAAACAGGGTCTTATAGCACGACATAATAGGTACAGGTGTAATAAAACTGCTCCCGTAAACTTCGAAGGCTTAAAGTATCCATCACTAAGAACAATGTTTTCTATGGAACAAACACAGTAAGCGCAAAATATCACCTGTTCCGTATAAAAGTTCAATAACATGCTTGGCTGAAATGACAATATTACAAATTGGATTTATAAATCAGCAGTGTTTACGCTATTTACACCCTGTACCATTCGCTGACTGTAAATATTGTTTCAAACTATGTATTGGAACTTTACTTCTTCTCTTCGGTTCGTTAGCTACCAGGGTTTCTAATCTAACTAGCCATGATAAAGGATATGTTTGTTTGTCTCGCGATAAATTCAGTTTTATGGCACTATGCTGCACAGGAATTCAGGCATTTTCCTTGTGTTGTGGTCATTTGATGAATGGGGTATTGTTAAATATTACGATGGACTTTTATAATGGTGACCACGAACTGGAAAACAAACGTAGAATGTTAAATGACACATGAACTTCTGTATGCCTCAGTAGTGCATCGTAGGGCACGTTTCTAACGGACATGACCTGCGAAGCAATGCTCTGCTTTGAATTAAAGGTAATGGTAACCACTTCACATTAGTTGGGCTATATACTTACGACGCCCCTTTACCCGATGGACAAACGACATTGTGAATAAATGAATAAAATGAACGATTTTGAGCTTTCTGGATCATAAATGCAAAAGGCACAAAATCTTCCATCGAGGAAATGTACAAAGGAGGCCTATGGACATCTTCAGACTGATGATGATGAAGTAAATGGCAGCCTCTGAACCTAAACGAACAGATTTTCGCGTACGTGGGTAGGTACGTGCTTATTATTGACAAAGTTAACCGACTATTTGCCTAAGTATGTATGAAAGTTAACCGACCAATTACCAATTTCATACAGTGACTCAATTCAAATATTAAAATGCCATCATATTTTATAACTGCCTAACAGACACCAAACAGTTCATCAGAACAATCATACAAATAAATACAAAATAAATGGGTCAATCTGTTCTTGAATAACTTAAAGCCAGAAATGTTTATGCTAAGTGTTTTTTTCTCGGAATGCCTAAAGTTGGCGCAGAAATCAAAAGCTCGTACAACAACAACCTCCAATTAAGAAACTAAGTTTCTTTTGATTGTGTTTATAAATATTTATGTCCCGTCTATTGGTATGATAACGAATGCATAGACTTGGACTACGTAGGTTCAAAGCTAAATAAGGGACAGCTTGTTTAAAATATTATTTTGCTGAGACGCAAGAACGAGTTCTATTTCAGTGCAAATGTCTTGTGAGTATTAGCAGCGTTGTTATGTTTAGGTAGTTATTTTCATTGTCAAATTGGGGCCTCTCTAAAATGTTAGCTTCGAAGAATATTTGGTGATTGACACGATAGAAACTAAAACTTGACGATATTTTGTTACGAGAATGGTCTCTGTATGTTTTATGTTGATGGACGCAGGGTAGTGCGACGTAGGGCATGTTCTTATTCTATTTAAATAGATGCTTTATCTGGGTGTATGTATCGTAAGTACGTATTTACAAAAAAGTAGATTTATTAGTATTCTATCGGCTACTTAGCTTATACATTATGTATTACAAATTTTTCATAGCTTGGGGCTAGGTGGTGTTGTGTAAAATGGTCACAAATTTATGGTTATTTATAGAATGAGTCAACTGTTCTCTGGGCCTGTGACATTCCAAGCCGGCCTGCACATTAGCAATCGAATAAGGGAGAATTGATATCGAATGAGGGTACGATCAAATGGAGTTTATACAGAAATATTCATTTATTCCGTACAATACATCAAAGGAATACTTATCGCCGTATCAATCGCTGATGCTTTCTTTATTCTAACATCTAACACAAATGTTTTGTATTTGTGTTAAAGGACATCAATTTGGCGGAATGGGCTTCCGAGTTCCGTTTCAATAACACTTTTATAGTCCAGTCACATTAGGGGTTTCAAATTGAAATATAGAGAGATAATAATTTAACAGCTTTATTTTGGTGTTCTAAATATTTTTCAAAAGTTTTAAACCATGTCGTCTCTGCGTCGTAACTTATTCAAGGTCAAAGGTCATAAAAATTGTTTAAGTAATTATCTAGGTGTAACTATTTCGAGGTCACGCCGAGTTTTACTAATAGTAGTATGGTTAGGATTAAGGGTGTGCGTTGTCTATAATAATATAGTCAGTCAGTTCAGTTTCAAGACTTTATTCTTTAAACAGAAATAATAAAAAAATAATTTAAAAATAAAAATACCCCTATGGAAATCTAACTCACCAGATACGTGCCTACATTGATTGGTAGGTAGATACGTAGCAAGGTACGTATAAGCAGTTTCTTTAGTCAGTTAGTATTAAAATTCTTATAATAATAGATAGAAGTTAGATAATTAGCTTGAAAACTATGGTTATCTAAAACCAATAAGACTTCTGAGTATATGTAATAAAAATACAGAACATTAAAATGTGGTCGACCTCATTAAAATTTAAAACAATAAAATGCAGAATACAGATTTCTGGCGATAACATTGTTCACACACAATACAGTGCTCTATGTGGAGGCTTCTCGTTGTAATTATAATCTGTGATGGGTACGTGACCTATCAGATACCGAAGGTCACACGTTGGAGATGACTGATGTACAGAATTAAAAAAGGTTGTTAAGAAAAAAATCGGACTAGTGCGACTGAAAATCGCGCCCTCGAGGTTCCGTACTGATATACAGGGTGTCCGGTAATTAATGGATAACCCCGCAGGTACTCGTGGAGGGCACCGCAGCCAATCAGGAAAAAAAATAAAAAAAAATCTATCTGCTGCAGTCTGGGATTTTTTAATTTTTTTTTGTTATGTTTGAGATGTGATACCTTTGTTCACATTTTTGAGCACTACAGCTACAAATTTAATAATAACGAGTTTTTTTTTTTGAGAATAACCGTGAATAGTTGGCCTTGTTATCGCGCATTACAAAATGTATCTAGCTGCAACTGTTTGTTTTTTTTTAATACTTAAAAGTAAAAATTGGAGATTTCAATTTTTTAATAATAATAAAGTTTGAGGACCTGTGGTATAAAAAAAATGTATGGAGACCTGGGTGGCCAACAGCTTTAAAAACATGCCGAACTTATGTAGTTTCTTAAATGGTATCATACTTAATTTTTTTATTGTCAAATTACCGAGCTATGGCTATTTTACAGTTCAGAACAATAATTTTGAACAAAATTTAATATTCATTTAAGATACAAAAATACTTGCAATTAATTTTTATCCGAGTAACTAACTGTGTTCAAACGTTGAAGGCAGCTTGTATCGAGACAGGGGGGGTCTCAAGAACTAATCTGACCTTAAATAGTTTGCTACCTGCTTGCTGGGTAGGCACATGTTCAAGAGTTCGCTTGTTATGTGAGAGAGTTAAACAATAATTAATAACTGCATTCGAGTAACAAGGATAGATGTACAGAAAGCTTCCTTGGGTTTCTTTATACCTTAATTTTGGCTTAGTGCGTGTTTCGATACCCTCGACATCACATATTCTTATTTAGGTTTTCGTTGCTTATCTTTGATTTACGACGACTCGGCGTTGCTATCGGACTATTAGTGTTTTGCATTATGATTGGACTGTTATTTGGTGATATTTGCAACGACTTAGCATTCTACTGGACTTGTTGTTTTGTGCACTACGATTGGATTATTGGTTTCAAGACAAAACTGAAATGCCCCGCATACAGTACTCAGCTCAGGAGTTCGCCAACATGCATTTCATTTACGGGTAGTGTGGCGGCTGCAATGCGGCCAATGCAGCTGCGATACTTTATCGGGACAGATACCCAAATGTACGCCACCCTGACTATCGCATATTAATTCGAGTGCATAGCGCTTTTTCAGAAGGTAGAATACCTGGACATGGCGTTGGTGGTTCCAGCGAAGGAAAACCCCAGCGTAGTGACAGTGAGGATATTGTACTAAAAACCATTGCGGAAGATCCTTCCATTTCAACAAGAGATATAGCAAGACGGGAAGGCATTGGAAAGTCGACAGTACATAGCATTTTGAAGAAACTATTGAAAAGGTAGTTCATAAGAAGATGTAGAGCCTGTATTAGAGCAGGAGGCAAACAATTTGAACATTTATCATAAAATTGCCGATTTTAAATTGTCTTTTTAGTTATTAATTATACCCCAGCTACCCCATAGAAAATTTCCACACATTTTCGAAATAAATTTCCAATTTTCAAATTTTTTTTGTTTTAAGAAAAATAGGACTAAAGAAACATAGGTGGCAATAACTCAGTAATTTGACAATCAAAAATTAAGTATGATACCATTTAAGAAAATACATAAATTTGGCATGTTTTTAAAGCTATTGGCCACCCAGGTCTTCATACGTTTTTTTTATACCACAGGTCCTCAAACTTGATTATTAAAAAATTAAAAACACCAATTTTAATTTTTAAGTATTAAAAAAAAACAAACAGTTGCAGTTAGAAACATTTTGTAATGCGCGATAATAAGGCTAACTATGCACGGTTATTTCCAAAAAAAAAATTACTCGTTATTAATGAATTTGTAGCTGTAGTGCCCAAAAATGTGAACAAAGGTATCAAATTTCAAACATAACAAAAAAAATTAAAAAAAAACCCAGACTGCAGCAGATAGATTTTTTTTTATTTTTTTTCCTGATTGGTCGTAGTGCCCTCCATGAGTACCTGCGGGTTTATCCATTAATTACCGGACACCCTGTATAATTCTCAACCGCAATAAACCTCCAATCCGCAACATATGAAATAGTTGAGTCCTTTTTCAGTTTTATCTCAATTTTCGATTACGTTGGTCATATTTCAGTTTATTTCAGAGTATTAGTACAATATCTAAATATATATAACTCAAAGGTGACTGACTGACTGACTGACATAGTGATCTATCAACGCACAGCCCAAACCACTGGACGGATCGGGCTGAAATTTGGCATGCAGGTAGATATTATGACATAAGCATCCGCTAAAAAAGGATTTTGATTAATTCTACCCCCAAGGGGATAAAATAGGGGATGAAAGTTTGTATGAAACTTTGTCAATTTTAAACCGATCGGGCTGAGACTTTGCATGCATAAAGCTACTATGATTTTATCCCGAAAAAATAACGGGAACGGGAAAAAACTGCCACGCAGGCGAAGCTGTAAGCAGCCGCTAGTTTATATATACGGTCAAATACAACTACATAGATACAGTTCAAGTGGTTCAGTTGCAATCGGACAGAAGAACATTGGTTTATTCATGATATCTCAGGTGCGCTCCAATGCGAATACCAGTCCATAGCCACAGTAATGCAATGCATCTCTGCCAATCAGGTCACGGGGAATATCTTGATCTATCAGAATCCGTAAAGCCTTTTCACACAGGAGAATTTCTCCTATAAGAATTTTACTTGTGACACTTCATCTTATCACCCTTATCCCACGCAGGGCATAACAGGTTTTCTTCTTTACTGCCTTCTATCATCCGTCATCTTTCATACAGTCTATCCATCTTTTCTTTAGTCTAGTACACCTCTACGCATAAAGTCTAATACATCTTCCTAAATAATTCAAGTCGCTACGACAAGCCGTTTAGGCCGTGCGTTGTCAATGTATCAGTCTGTCAATCAGTCAATTATATCGTTATCATTAAAATAATGTAACTTTGTATCAGCATCTGCACAGAAGTTCAGATATCTACTCAAATTCTCGAGTCAGATACCTCTATAGAACTTATATAGCCTATAGCACTAGAATTAGCATTGTATTCAAAGGCTTAATAGCTAGAATAGGGTTTGAATACGACTGTTCGTATTAAACGGACATTGTCAGGGTTACGACTTCAAGTTACTGATGCGTGGCATAATGGAAGCACCTTTTGTATAAGGTCACGGCTTGCATCTCTAATGACCACCTGTCATGACTTAACAAATGACTTTGTACTTACATATTAATTTGTAAGCTCTTCGTGCTACTGCCAACATAGCTACACTTAGTAGTATTAGCGCTCTTTGTTAAGCGCTTGTCTTGGGAAGTATTACCGCCATGCTATAAGAACTACCATCATACTTATTTCTGCCGCTAAACAGTGTTGCTGTGTTCCAATTTCAAGGGTGTGGGTGCTGGTTAAATTACATGCACCTGTGTACTTCAGGTTTAAGGACAGAGCCTGTGCATCGTGCGACTGTGTGACCAGTGAGGCAATGCATTGTTTTATTTCTTGATGGTCACCATTAACAACAGATGGACTAAAAGCTTGTACCGTCAGCAAGTCATATGAAAACACATTTATAAATTTTAATTTTTCAATCATAGTTGTATCTATCTATGCCTGGATTATATGTCGATCCTGGCGATTCTAGTCGTAATATTTTTTGGAAACACATGAAAAGTTTCTGAAATAGTAATATTTTAAATGCTAAGAAGTTGTTGTTGTTACTTTTTTCTTAGCAAAATTCAGCGCTTGTAAGAAGCAGCGACTGAAGAAGCCTTTCCTAGACGTGGTCCGACACATATTTGACCAATTTTTTTGAATTTGTGACTTTCGTGAATGTGAGAAAAGTGCTAGCAAACTCCCAACCAAAGCTTGTTTTTTTTTACCAGGCTCAAATCAAAATCAAGACTGAATTGATTTTGTAATATCATACATCTCAATCCCATGGGTCAGTTGTGAGGTAGATATTCAATTAAATCTGTTCTTGAGTCCTTATTCAGAACAGAACAAGACCTCGAACCATAAAGTTTAGCGCTATGGGTCAGTTGTGGAACTAGATGAACATAGTTTTCGGTTTTCAACCAGTTGTTTTCGGAGTTTGGTTGTAAGAATATGGGTCAAAGGTTCATGGGAACCAAAGCAACTGAGACATAAGGTTGTAGACGCATATATTTTTGCTATATCGTAATAATGCCTTGGGATAAATGTTTGTGCGATCTGCAAATATTTGTTCCGGGGGTTCTGGGTGTTTTCCATGTAAAATAAAAAATATATATGCATGTAATGTATTGTATTAAGTATATCAGTCATCTGGTACCCATACCACAAGCACTGCTTAGCTTGGGGCTAGATGATGCTGTGTGGATTGTCCCGCATTATTATTATTATTAATGTTAGGTACACATTGAAATGCAATGGGCAGGCCATATAGCTCGTAGAACCGATAACCGCTGAAGAATAAAAGTTCTCGAACGGTGATCACGAACCAGAAGACAAAGCGTATGGCGCCATCCCACCCGATGGACAGACAATCGCGAGAAAGTCGGCTCAAAAGCGTTTTTCTTGGAAACGTATGAGGGGGGCCTATACCCAGCAGTAGACTTCTACAGGCTGATTATGATGATGACGACATATTTAAACTAGTTCGCAATGTACCCACTTACTATATTTTATTAACTGAATAAACTTGAATATAACTATAGCAAAGAAAAGGCGTATTGACTTTAATCAGGGCACTAATTGATCGAGAGGCTACCTAGTCTCGAAGGATAATAAACTTTAAAAGGAGTTTCATCGCAAAAAATATAAGAAAAATAGCTGCGATGATAAAATGGATACGACTTCCTTATATATTATGTGTAAGTTTATTTCAACACTGTACGTGCTATGTATAGTTACCTACTATGCTATGCTAGTTATAAATCTGTTTTTCTACCCATATTCGTAATAAAGGTATTGAATGAATGTACTATTTTTACACGGCAGATGTTTGTCTGTGAAATGCTGATGTAACCAGCATATGACCCACTTGATGTTAAGTGGTTAACATTACCTAAAACAAAGCCTTACAAGCATGCACTGCTCTGCGTTCATCAACTTGAAGCACACAAGTATTAAGCCTCATATGCTTTTAATTGCACCAACACCCACATTCTTCAAACTGGAACACAGTAAGCCGCGTTGGCGGCAAAAATAGGCATGGTGGTAGTACTAAAACCATGTTTAACCAGAGACCCAATTTTCGTTACGATATTTCATCAAATTCAAGTTTCAATCTTCAAATTTCCTTCAATAGTATTCTCCGAACTGACATTTCAGCCCAATTTTGACATCACATAAATTAATCAAATTCTAGTTTCAATCTCGACTCAGCTCTAAAAAAATACGTGGGTTGGGCCTTACAACGTTTTTGGTTGATACAGTCCAATAGATTATTATTTATTGATGCATGAAATGTACGCACATACATACTATTTAGTACTCAGTGGCCTAACGCTTGTAGTTTTGTTTTGGTACTATCAGTGATGAAACTATTCGTAAATTTAACAGGTAACTTAAATACGGGCTAGAGCTGGGCATGATGTAAGAACGAACACGCTGCTGATGTAGTTTAATATTAGTATTCCTTATCCGTCGCGAGTTCTCAAGCCAGTGAATGAAACGGCTTTGTTACGTTTGATAGCTCCAAAACTTTTCAATTCTCTTCCTCAGGCGAAAATAGGCTTTGCGTTAAAGCTCTTTGGGTTCAAACCATGTAAAGGATAGTTGGACGAGATCAAAACTGTTAACGCACCACAGTTTAGCAGTCTTTAGGTCAGTAGGTCGCGTTACATAAATGAAATTGTGTTTGTAAACACGTGCGAGTTTGTTTGGACAGTTTTGTTATATTTCTTTGTGTATGGGCAAAACGCTGGATATTGTAAATGACTGTACACAGCTGTTTGGATACCACATGATTTGGTTTAGCTTATAACCCACTCTTGGTGGTGAGTCAGCATTTATGCTTATTTCTGCTGCCAGGTAGCGTGATGTATTTCGGTTTGAAGGGTGTGAAATTTTTGACCGAGCGAAGCGAGATTTGCCAAAAATGCTTTTGTCCGTATGTCTGTTCGTTCTCGCCCATTTTTCAACCGATTTTAACGAAAATCGGCACGCAAATTCCTTAAGTTACTTGATTTTTTAATTGGTTGCGATTTTTGATAGGGGGCAAAAGGGAGGAAGTTTGCTGTAGCGTTATTTATGAACGAATTTAAATAAAATTTATCACACTAAGGACTTCATTCTACGTAATTGCGTAAAAAACATCATGAGGGGAATGGGAGCATTTTGTTGTTGCGTTATTGCGATTTCAATTTTGGAAAAGGGGAAAGTGTCGGTTATAGCACGGTTATAAGGGCTCGCGAGGTCTACTGTTATCACAGAACCACTAGTTTAAACGTTTTAAACAGGTGTTAAGTATCATATACCTGAATACTTATTTAACACCGGTATTTATCGCGTATTAGGTAGGTTTTTTTATTTATGAGTCTACCCGCGACGACTATTGCAACATATCGGAAACGTCGGGAAATGTGAACTTTTACTTATTTACTTTGTCCAGCAAAATATGAGCCCAAGAACGAGGCTCCCATAATAAAGAAGACCTTATGTTGTTAGACTACGCGCGCGACTACGTGAAGTTATTTTCCTACAAACTTTACTGGTTATTTCCGTTTGGGGTAGAATTTCGAGAATTCCTTTCTACGCACTAGAATAATACCTACCCTTAAAACTTCAAGTCTCTACTCTACGACTAGTGGTTAAGGCTGTGCGTGCATCCAATAGTGAGTTTACTATAATAAAAGCATATACAAAGGGACATATACCACTCCCTATCTATATCAATATAAGAATCTTTGTCCTGACTGACTGATATTTAAAATTTTTAGACTTGAAATAATTATTTGTTAATTGGTGTTAACCTCAAAAAAATAACTAAAGTTCAACGTATATTTGAAGTTTGGGTCTACCGCTATGTTCAGGGCCGTCACAGAAAGGCCACTTGAAAGAGAACCAAAGTTTTAAATAGGTTCAGAAGTTTTGAGCGTTTCCCTCTTCGTTTATTTTCAGTTCTCAAATTGTTTGAGTTCTCTTTAAAGTACCCTTTCGAGTAAATGGCAAAATGGATGCTGCAAGATCTGCTTGATTTTTTATCGGTACGCTGAACCTTACTTACCTTATTAATTGTTTTTTCAAAACGTGATCATTGCTATTTATTAAAAAGGAAATAATATGTAAAATGTATTTTAGTGACTTTTCTTTTATTTGATTCACGATCGAATAGTGATTTGAGTTCAGCGTACACTGACGCACGTCAGAGCAGACTATCGTAAAGCTAGATCACTGGTGGTAAAGTGGGAGCAACCCCGCCTTCTGATCCTAAGGCCGTGGGTTTGAATGCGGTCGTGCACCAATGGATTTTTCTATTCGAAAAGTGCAACACCAGTATTCTCAAATGGTAAAGGAAAACATTTTGAGGAAACCAGTTAGTATTCTAGCAGCGGCGATGGGCTTGTAACCTTTCACGTAGGAATACTAACTTCTGCAAAATGTGGGTATGGGCCAAATTTAATATTTATTTTCGATCTTTTTCATTTTTCTTTACAGACCCATTTGTAGATTGAGTCTGGTAAACTATTGGTATAGGAGGTATAAGCTAGTATAAGACGTGCACTTAAGCGAGTAAACATCGTTTTCATCATAAAATCTATTGATAAATAAAATTGCAAACCTCTTAGTTTGAAGCTGGCAGGCTACAGAACACTGATGGTGTCCACCTAGCCTTCCGATCCAAAGTTTGTGTTCTAATTCAGACAGTACTTTTGAACGGTGAAGTAAAACAACGTGAAAAAACTAGTTTAGTAATATAGTGAGGGCAATGGATTGGTCTATTTAGCCACATTATCATCCCTAAAATTTTAAATGATACTTTTGTAATTTTGAAGATCTATATTCCAATGACGTAATTAGTTGAATCTGTGTTTGAAAAATACTTTACTGTTCATAATACCAAGCATAAGTAATATGATAAAAGAAGAAAACACGGTTATAAAATGGAAAGAACAATAATAGACGATTTTATCGCTCAGTAGCATATGTGGTTTTAACCGCGTGTTCCTTTAGGTTTCGATAGTGTACAGTAGTGATAGTGTAGCTTTTACATTCTTTAGTAGTAGTAGAGCTCTTAATGAAGGGCTCGATCAAGGGAAGTACTACCACCATGCCTATTTTTGCCGCTAAGCAGCTTGTTGTTTTCTGGTGTGGATGCCGGTGAAATGACAGGCACATGAGGCTTAACACCTGTATGCCTCAAGTTGTTGGCAGTAAGGCAATGCATAAGGCACGTTCTTAACGAACGTGACCTACGCGGCAACGCTTTGTTATATACCTATCACATAACCTTTGTGAAGAGAAAAATAAACGAATATGAATGAATATAAATAGGTGATGGTTACTGTTTAACCTGAAGCTTATTCCATCAGCAAGTTATGTGGTGTAAAAAATAAAACTCTGTATAAGGCTTTCATTTAACCTCGTTGATCTATTTTTATCTGTAAAGTAATCAAACTGTAACACGACACCGGAGCGCGGCTTAAAATTTAAATTGATGAATAAAAATAACGAGGTATCGAACATCGAGGCAGCGAACTGAAAAAAAAGACAATTTCCCTTCATTGTTACATGTTGGTGTGAGTGAGGCACGCGGCAGCTGAGATATAAGCAGTTGGTTTGGTTTACTCATTTATTTTAAACAACTGAAAACCAGCACTGTTTTGTGTTGTGTTTTGTACTAATGTAATGTATGTGGTATAATGTGCTTACTTCACAGACATGCACTAAGTTTTGCCATTACTGAAATATACTAAAAACTTATAACTTATAATTGTCGCCTTCATCGTCACTTACGCACGTAGTTGAAATTGTTGCCAAAAGACATTCTATTTGATGTAAAAATAAATAAGGTAAAACTTAGTATGTATACTTATTTCAATTACAATATCAATTCACTTTCAAAAAGGAACCGGTTTACTCCTATCTGGAGTAACTTAAAAAAAGGCATTTTATTCAATGGAATCCTAAAGATAATGGAATCCTAAAGATCTTTAGGAACGTCTCATAGCTAAGCATCACTAGGCTGCTGTTCCATGCAACCAAACCTAAAAGAACAGGTAAGAAACTTGCAGCTAGCTTTTCGTGTGATCCTTTTATAAAATCACAAGCAAAACGCGCGTGACTTCATCCGTGTAAAGGTATTTTCATACAAATTTCAACCTTCGCTGTACATGTTTAGGGGTTGTATTTTAGGAATGCCTTTTCTAGTGCACCTCAAGGCACTAAGACAAATATAAATTTCAAATCAGTGTAATGCCAATCCAAATTAGGGATGTGTATGAGTTTGTAGTGATGTAGCTGTTGCCTCTGTAAGCTTCATCTGGACGGTATCCCAAATTGTTTCGGCAAATAAATAACGTCCCTTATCTTTGGCGTCTTTGTTCCTTCTGTTGATGTTTTATTTTGAATCTACATTGTAAGCGTGTACTGTAATATGTCAACATTTGGCCATGTTTTTCATCTTATTTCAATGCTCTCTTCAATCTAGACTGTTTTAATGGTAGGTCTGTACGTTTGTGTAATTTTATGAGATAGGTAATTTGTTGCCACTTAGTGTTTGGTGTGCGAGCTTTTGCTAAGGTAAAACAGGTTAGGAGATAGTCTGGAATAGTCATGATGATTTGTGCTATTGTCATGAGACTTGTTTAGTCTTTTTTGATAGTGTGAATAATGATAACAAGCATTTCATTATTAAAATACGCATACAAAACAGATTTGTGTCTTTTAATTCGTATGTAGCAGTCTATCAAAATACTTATCAGTCTCAATTGTTTTAATCTTGGAAGAACTTTTGAAATATAGCTTTTAAACATCCTTAAAAATTTTGAGTAAGTACTTTATAAGAGATCTAAGATGGTATATACCATGATACCTGGGAAATAAAGCAATTTCTTTTTAAAAATAATATATGTTTTTATTCATGTAATTCAGTCAATATTTCGATAACTTTGGTAAACGAATACTTAGCACGGATGTCTCTGCGCGCTGCTACAGTTATTAATAACGGCAACTTCACGCTGACGGGAAACACAATTATAATTAATCCTCTTTTGTTTTATAAACTTTGGGCTGATATATTTATGAAAGCGGAGAACTATTTCAATTTGAGTATGGTTAAAATATGGAGGATGGAAAGGAACTCCATTGGGACCGAATTGTGGCTTTCCTTAGCGGATTATAAAACGGCTCTGGCATCATGACGACCGCAAAGTCGTCTTCAAAAGGCGTGCTAGAACGCGATTGCAGTCTAGAAGCACAGAACAATTAGTTAGTTTTATCACGACCGGCATGAAACGGGTGCCGCTTTGTGAGAAAACCGAGGCTTTATTGGGGCCATGTCCCAGCAGTAGGTTTAAGCCGCTTTAAAGAGGGATGATACTAATTAAAAAGATATTTACGTGTACCATAGTTTAAATATAAACCTATATTCTTACACTTTTATTTACAGTCTCACCTTTAAATTATTAACATTGTCTAGTATTGTAAAGGTGTAGGTAAACATGTAGGTAAATGAAAAAATTAATATAATAATTTAAAAGCATAAATAGTTATTATACTTTGCAGTTTAATTTTGACAGCTGTTATATAGCTCAGTTGGTTCGGTTCAGCTTTGCCTTCTGCGCTGTAGGTTGTGGGTTCGATCCGCACCAACACCAAGCATTTATGTGATGAACGTAGATGTTTGTTCTGTATCTGGGTGTTATATTGTATTCTATGTAGGTACCTAAGTATCTACGAAAAAAATCATTTAATTATAGAATAGGTTTTTTTTCTCATAGTTCGAGTTTTACTTAGTTTTTGGGACTGCTGTGTAAAATGTATGTTAGTATTTTTTATTAATTTAGAGTCGATAGGTACCGCACGTACCTTTTGGACGAATATATATTATTATTATTCGATCTCTTTTCATATTAAATAGCAGGAGTGATAAGACCGCGGTGAGCGATAGAATAACTGAATTCGTTAGCGTGTCACTGGCAAAAGCCTCCATTCAAGGGTGCCACTGCTTATCGCGGCAGATGAAAATCACTAAAACGCGCCCGTTCACAACAGAAATAGCCGCCTAAAGGAAAAATAGCGAGGGAAACTGTAGCAAACTGTATACCAGAGGACGCGATGAATAAACAACAGCTGTTTATGTCACATTCCCGAAGGGACACCGTCCGCGCATGGCTCGAATTTATAAATAATCAATTCCTCTATGTCCTCACATCACATACCTCCACTGAATGTGCGCTGTTGGATAAAAATTGGGTATCTTGTTAAGACGCTTCTCTGACCCACATAGATTAGCATCTCGGCGTGTTTATATGCAAGAAAGTAAATTACATTGATTTATTCCACATAACTCATACTGTAATTTAACATAAGAAAATACATGTTGTTCGTGAACACTACTTGGCGCCGCCTTCACGCAGGCAAATTACACCTTAAAATCAAGGTTTCTGTTGAAGAAACCGTAGTGAATCCGCTCAGATTTTTCAAGCTAGCTGGTAGTAAAAGTTTGCATCTATTGTAGATATATTTATGTTGATATATTTATGCAGCATCAGGGGCAACTTTTCACGCATACCCCTATTTACGGGACGCTGTAGTGCCTAGGACAGAATTTTTACATTTAGAAGGTATTTATAGGTTTTGATAATTTAACAAAAACCTGTTACTCGATTTTTTGACTTTTTTGTTGTCAGGACTTGGTTTTTTCAAAATTACAATGAGAGTAGAAGGACTCTGCTGGACATACGGCTTCCCTATACGATTCCAAGAAGAAACGATTTTGAGCCTTTTCCATCCACCGAGTTCCCACGATCTTAGAAACGTCGTTGGACATCCAAAGTCGCGCGTGTTTCCACTATTTTTTAAGCACAAAAAAGACACTCAAAGATATACAGAAAGCGTCTACACAAAAGCATTCATCAGGCTAGCCCTCCAATTGAGTTTGTCGTATCCAAACGTAAATAAACAGACGAACCTGTGCATCAAAGCTTTGATTTCTCGCATTTCACTGCATAAAAGCCATTGAAGCTGTATTGTGTAGAGGGAAGTGCAATCCGCACGTGCCGTTTCTCGACATTCCATAAAAATGGGACATTGCACCAAAAATATTGCAAAGGATATTTGACCGGTGTTTTTGTGAAATATATTGTTCTGAATTTCAATACCATGCGTATGTAATTGCTTTACAGAGCCTCTAAAAATGCACAAATATTTGTATAGAGTGGTTGGATAGTGAGCACTATGTACCTGTATGGATACGCTATGTAACTGTTGTGAGCTTCAATAGGAATAGGAGAACTTAAACAAGCTATGAAAATTTCATAGACGTGATAAAACATGATGTTTTTATTCATTTCGGTCGCTGAAAGGTCCACTAGCTAAAATCACCAACTTTGCTAATATTCACTTTTAGTGGTAGGTTTTTTCATACAAACTTCAGCCCCCGCTGTACTTTACAAGTTGAACTTCAAAGAATTCCTTACGCACCAAGACAAGTATAGCCTGAATTTCAAACCTTTACGACTAACGGTTTGGCTATGCGATGACAGGTCTATTCTTGAAAACGACAAAGTTTCGTATTGTCGTTTCAAGTTACACTGCGCGACATGCCAAGCAGCGACAACTTGACAGTGGTATGGATTACCGAGCCTCCGCAGTATAACTCAAAACGACAATACGAAACTTCGTTTATCGTTTTTAAGAGTAGACCTGCAGGACAAAGATTTTTATAATTGGTATATATAGCTAGGTACCGTTAAGTCAAAGTGCATTGAATACGCTCAATACCAAGGTACTCATAGTAACCTTACAACCATTCAATGACCGAACCCTCTTGACCAAAGCACACTTTGGTTTTCAACTTTCAACGTTAATTGGATTAAACCGTTAGGTAACCTGGGGTTCATAAAAGCCACGCTATTCACTACGAGTACAAACTCGGACAATAATAAAAACAACTAAAACTTGAATTCTAAGGGACTTCAAATGACGGCTGTAAATCAGTAGGTATAAAGTAAGATTTTCAATAGTATTCTATCATAAGTGGGGCTTGCATAGCTATGTTTAGGTTTAAAGAGCAACTAGGTGCAGTTACAGACACATCAAACATTAAAATATTTACATCGCAGAATGGATACAGTACAATGCCTCATAAAGCACGGTGGACTTGGTTTGTGATGTAATGCAATTGATGTTGGTAGAAGTTACTACCTATCATCAGGAGCACCTTCTTGCTTGGTCCATTACTTTACTGTAATAAAAGGATACCATAAAATCGATGACCACTAAGAAATAAAAGTTCTCGAATGGCGACCACGAACCTGAAGACGAAGCGGAGAACGCCCTCCTACCCGATGGAACGACGATGTTACTAAGATCGCGAGAAGTCAATGTGTCCAGCAGTAGACTTCTACAGGCTGATGAATTAATGAATTGAAAGAATATAGTTTATTTTTCTTTGAAGCGCATGTAGCAACCAGACCTTAACATCTTATCTCGTAACCCGTCTATGTTGGAATGCGACTGCTAACTACCGAATTCTAAAAGCTATTCCGACAATTTCAAGCTTTCTGCCGACCTACCACTCCAGCCTTATCTATTTAGTAGAGTTCAGCGTGCGAACTTCAGCTTTTGACAAGCTTTCGTTTTGCTAAACCGTCATATTCCGAAAATGAATGGGCTTAGATAGCATAGATTTTAAGCGTATTATACTTATACAACATTTCAGCCGACTTGCTTTACTCAATTGCTTCGAGTATAATAAAATAAATTAGTTACTTATTAGTAACTGATATCTAACTAAAAGTAGTTTATAAATAGATTTGTACTTATCGCTGCGGGATTTAAACCTGATTTTTTACGTTTCTAATCGACAACACTGCTAATGTCATATTTACAACTAAACTAATAAACACTACTAGCAAAACCAACTCTGGATTTGCATGTTAATTTTAAACACTACTAATATCATATAAATGTTTTGTAAAGTTTAGACTATGTAATGAATATTTTAATTTCTGTCTTTTAGTAAGAAATAACGACCGACGCGTCGGTAAACTTTGCTTTATACAATGTTGTCATACTTAATTTAATATATTAGTGTAGGGTACTCTTTAAACATCCTTTCCTAAAATGTTTACCTCGAGTAAGCCAACTACCGGCATATATTTATAGCACAGCGCACAGCGCCTAGGTAGGAATAATTGAGTTGACATAACAACAGACTAGCTACAAGGAAAATATAGCAGGAAGAGGAAGCCATAACTAGATTGGATACATCTGAGGACAAGCGGAAATTTAGCAAAAGAATTTGCGTAAAAGCCTCATAAAATACAAGTACAAACAATATAGAACACGAGTTTGTCTTTCTCAAACCGAGGCATGAACTAACAAAGTCTAGTTGTGAATTATTGAGTGGAAGAAGCATTGATTCGTAATTATTGCCGAGAAGATATTTACGAAGGATGATATTCTGATAGTAGGTAATAATAGCGACGACTCTGAACCTAAACTAAAAATGCTTTCAATCATTACCTTCTTCGAAAATGTTAACATAAAATTCAAAACTCGGAAGCTTTTATTGTTTTCAATTCTATAAATATATTTTCCGCGCGAATGCAGTCGTGAACCTCAGCTAGTAGCTCATAAAACCTATTTTCCAATTGAGCAATATTTCCTGAGTAAAATGAATAATAAATGCAGACATGCTTAAACTCGGTAAACTATGAAAATGTATTCGAAAGCAGTGCTCCGCTCCGCGCAGTATTCTTTCACTTGGCAAGAGGCAGCATCTAATGGAAAATCCATTTATGCCAAACAGGAGCTACAGCAGTGCCACCGCTACTCTAATAAAATCTTTCAAGTCTGCACATTTCTTGAAGAATCGCGACTGAAATACAAAGACAGCCCATAATTTATTTGAATGTATCTCACCGCGACTCTGAACTCAGAGGTTTGTTCTTTGAAAATACCTTTAGTGGTGGATTTGAAACGAGGGAAGGACAGAGAACTGATTTGTAAAGAGGCTAATTACTCGTATTTCTCTGAATTTCAACCAAAGAAAGCAAGGAGAACCGAACATCTAACGAATAAATGAAACGAAATGGGCTTACTCCTGTAAGCCCACGCTCGGTAGACTTCCGCTCAGATTTCTTAGAAATCAAGGTTTTTGAGGATAGCCAGAAGCACGTAATTGAAAACCAGATCCCGTTGAAACAGATCGGAATATTTATATATTCCGATTTGTTTTCTGTTATGATTTGTGTAATGAAATTTTAATAAAAAATAGATTAAACTGTCACGTATACATTTTTGTTCGTTAGAAACTTACCTACGTTGGTAAGTACCTACCTACTAAAATCAAATTATCTGAATCGGAAAAAGCCGTCATGAAGAAATCTTGCGGGTCCAAGATTACGGCCATTAATAGAATTGAAAAGGAAAGCTGGGTTCGTAATTTTTCTGAATCAACATTTTCAGCGATTACAAAAGCATTTTTAGAAATCATCGGTTGAAAATTTTGCTTTGATATTCTCGACGCATTTCGCGTCTGCCTGCGACAACTCAAAAGAGCTTATTTTGTATTAATCACTGGAGCTAATCCAGAAGGTCGTTGGCAGTCTGAGACTGGATCCTCCTTTATAATAAACCTCTTTCCAGTCAGCATCGCGATTAATAAGCATTCGAGCGGCCTTCATTAGGCCGACGGGGAGGGCCTATTGATTTTATTCTGCTCGTTTAATAAAGGTAAATTTGCATCAAATTGACGCTTTAAAAAGATGCCTCACTGTGCATTCACTTTGTCTTGACTGTGCTGTCGGTCGACGACCGCAATTAATGGCTTCTCGGTGTGTGATCTCGCTGCGATCTATTGAACTTTATTCATATGAGTCATATTTCATTTGAGTTTTGCGGTTCAAACATGAGTTAGTTCAGTCAAGTCTAAAAATGAGTAGTAAATTGATCTCTTTTTTTTACTATTCTCTCTCTATTTTATACAGGTAGATAAAATAGTCTATTATGGAGTTGCACTTGTACCTACATAGATAACTATGAGTTCTTGATAATATGAAGGGAATGGAGAGAATTGGTTTTCAGCATAATATGTTTTGGTATTTATAGAAATGTAATGTAAAGAGGTATTTATTTTGTTTTTCTCATTTAAAAATCACTTACAAGGCAATGATTTGCTAAAGGCGGCAACCACTTAAAATCAAATAAGCTTTTTAAATATCATCAAATTAAAGTTTCGATCATGTTAATTTTTGAAATATATTTTTCTAAACTGACATTTCTGACGGGTCAATTTTGAAAGAACTAAAATAAATAAAACATGTTTGAAGCACCAGTTTCTAGAAAACAAAAGAAAATTCAGTACTTGTAGGTACAAGACGGTACTAAGATATCGTTATACAATTAATAATAATAATAATAATAATGCTGGACAATCCACACAGCATCATCTAGCCCCAAGCTAAGCAGAGCTTGTGTTATGGGTCTTAGATGACTGATATACATTACATATATAGATATTTTTATTATACATAGAAAATACCCAGAACACCCGGAATAAATATTTGCAGTTCGTACAAACATTTATCCCGAGGCGGGAATCGAACCCGCAAGCTCCTGCGTCGCAGGCGGACATTCGCCCACCGTGCCACATCGGTCGTCAAAATTCGTAGCTTTCAAAATGTCACAGCATACAATAAATATTTATTAGGTAAATATTAAAAAAATAGGTGAACTTATGAACTGATTTCATTGATTTTTGCCTTATTGTAATGCTTTAATACCAATTTGGATATGAAATGTATACAGCAGACTGATAAAATAGTGCAGCCTGTACTGTGACTTGTACCTGAGTGGCTCGTAGCTAAAGGGAACGAGAGGATAATTCAATATTTCTAACCAATATTTTTGCCGTCGCGCGCGCCATTCTAGCTACGCTACGAGCATGGACGAGGCCTTACCTAATCAAAACATTTTTCTTGGCTCTCCGCCAGTTTATCTAGAGCAGTAACATACGCCTACACTTACTTTTAATTTCTCTTGGGAAGATAAGTTTGCATGGATCTGCATAGCTGGGACTTCGTAAGCCGTTCGTGCTTAGTACCTATAAGTACTACTACACCGATAGCGGTATAACGATATTTTCACCAGAGGACTCATTATTCAGAATATAAAATTGGTAAGCCCACACTTACAGAGGAACTGTTTGTGTTTGCAAACAGAACAAAGTAGTTTTGTAGTGTAGGTAGCGCAAACTCTAACTTTCACTTTCAGGGGTAGTGGGTAGGTTTACTCTACCGTGGGTGAAACCGATTATATTTACCAACTGGCCCAAGGCAGGGATTTCAATATAAAAACAAGTGGCAACATATATTTTTGAACGTACCTCCTGAGTACCGACACTTCGGTCACCAATCCGCCTGCCAAGTGTGGTGACTATAACTAACCCCCTAAATTTGGAGGAGGCCTATGTCTAGCAGTGGACTTATTTGGGTTGATGACGTGACGACAATATACATCCAACAAAAGCTTTGTGACCGAAAGATGATCTTCAAATACGTATTTTAAATTCTCTTCATTGTTATTTACTTAATTCTACTTTACTTTAAAATAATTTTCATTAAAACTGAACAGATAAAAGCGATATTTCCATCTGGAGCTGGTGAATGCATTTTATTTTCAATGGTAGGATGGCTGAATTTCATTACGAGAATTATTTTATGAATGACGATTGAATTTTATTCTGTGCATGAATAAAGCATTTAATGGGCGGTAGGCTGTTTAATGTTTGAATAAACTAATGAAGGGAATAATAAAGGTATTAAGTTCAATTTCTGTGTTAACTTACTACGCTATCGTTTTAGGTTCCCCTGTAAAGATAGAGTAATGGTGATAATACAAATAATAAATGAATATGGGTCCTTTCTGATAGAAATGTATTATAAATGAAATGATACATTTAATTCACGAAAAGAAAATTACTTTCATGACTTCTAATTCCCAAGCACGGTAGATATCCTGTCAGATCTCTTAATAACAGCAACTACCCACTAAAGTACGTTCAAATATTACATTTAATTTAAGGTAATGATAAACAAAGACATATTTAAACCTGCGTATTTAGATTTAAATAATATTTTAAGAAGGTTTATCGTAGTGCGTATATATGCGTATATACGAGTACAGATCATATTTATATGTATTAGCTATTCCTAAACCAGTTTCATAAAAATATAATTTGCAAACCGGTTTGCGGAATCCAGCAGTCGACGCAAATCCTCAATAAATCGGCAGACACCGCCCATACACTAATCTAGACTAACTTTGAATGCTAGGTTCGAATAAATCCTAGCAAACTCTCGGAGGAGACTTGTAGGAAATATATTGCTCTTGATTTTCCAATTACGTCCAAGTTGAACCTCATATTTCCGTTTGGATGGATAAATTGGAATGCTTGTGGCCCTACCACCATCATTTGCTAATTCTTTAGGATCCTAGTCAGAAAAACACATTTATAATTAATGTATCAATGCTCTATACACCTATAGGTAGCACCAACTTGATATATAATTGAAAATCAATGCTACAAAAATATTCAGAAAGTCAAGTCGTTTTGTTGAATCTATAGGACTATATACGTTTGATTTTAAGCGGTGTAGTGGTAGGGCCCCCTGACATGGATACGGTAGCCACGGTAGTATGTGAAGATGGCTAGTTGGGACTCCAGTCGAAACGCTTGGCATTTCACCTGTTAACTATTTGTGGTATTACCCTCGACGGCAGATGTTTCAAATTCGAACTAAGTAATATTCGGTCGAGTAGTTTCAAATACTGTGGTAACACTAGGTGAATTTAAAGCCTTTATGGCATTAAAAAAGTTAGTAAGGCTGTTACTTAGGATGTGTTATGTTATGCTATCATAAAGCTATATTATATATAAAGCAGTAATAACGACTATTTATATAAATAACATGGGTGATACACATGGTTTAATGGGCAATTACAGGCACATGAGATGTAACACACATGGTTTCAGAGTGATGGGCACAATGCATAAACCGATGGGAAACATTCTTTATATTTTATGTTGTAGTATCTACCTACTTGTCAAGCCGGTATTGTGTATTATTCGTTTATTCTATACTGCTATTCTATTCAATTCTATTCTAATTCCATTTACGGCGCATCTTTAGTGCTGTGGTAATGCGATTGATAAAGGTAGAGGTAACCGCTCATCATCAGGAGACCCATCTGCTCGTACCATAACTTTTTTTCCTATAAAACCACTCGTTCACTAGTTTGAGAAATCAAGGTACTTACAGAGTGAGTTTGTAAAAGACCAGAGTTTGTAAAAGTTGTTTCACAAATTGCTTATGTTTTTTACAGTATACTTTGTACAGACCTGCAGTTTTTCAGTTTATATTTCAGAATACCTAATTACGTACCAGATATTTTCAACGCAGGAATACAGAACTCAGTATTTGAATAAGTAATTTCATTGTGCTACGACGATCAATACAAAAGCTTGACGTACGGTGTGGGATATATGTAGATACTTGTAGACTATTGGCTAGAGTCAATTATTGTTGAGCGCACGAATGAATGATATCGAAACGTGTGTGCATATACCATTTTAAAAAGCAATGGAATGAATTTATTCTGTGAATTTACACTACAACAGCGATCAAAGCGACAACTCAGGCAATTTATACTTTACGCGACACTAGATCGTGTTTACTTGCTATATTGTACAAGTGCATCCGTATAACTTCGTGACTTGTGATTTGTGATCAGAAAAATCTTACTTCCAATCATCATCATCATTATCATCAGCCTGTAGAAGTCCAATGCTGGACATAGGCCTCCCCCACACGTTTCCAGGAAGAACGATTCTGAGCCCTTTCCATCCATCGACTTCCCGCGGTCCTAACAATGTCGTCAGTCCATCGGGTAGGAGGACGTCCTACACTTCCAATTCACGGTGTAAAAACTGTGATATACTCTTATAAGTGGTATAGATATATTGAATCTATCTGTACCACTTATAACAGTCTTTGTCCAGACTGACTGACTGATATATAGAGATCGCTTAGAGCGATAAGACCGCCCATTGTATTCCACTGTGTTATTTTTGTATATTTTTTTTTGTGTGTTATATGTAATTTCATCATAATATGTGGTGTGCAATAAAGTGTTTTCTATCTATATAGACAACGCACAGCCTAAACCACTGATCGTAGATACACAGACGTAAAGGGGTTCAGTGAGGGTTGAAGTTTGTATGAAAATAGCTTCACGCGCAGTCACTAGCATAATTATCATTGTGCATTTTCTCTCATACACACAAACGAAAGTAAGTGAAACAAAAATAAAATAATATTACATGCTAAAATCATCAGCCAGTGTTTCAATGTTTGAATAAAAGAAATGACCCTATTCTTTAAAATCTAAAGTTCGAATGTCCTCAGGCTATTAATTAAAAAAAGGTTCGATCAATGATATCTCTAGATACTGGGTTGGCGCAAAAAATCCACTTGAAAAGTGAGCTCTTATTTTGTTTTGACAATTAGTGAAATTATTTAATAAGTGACATGGTTATAATTAGGTTGAACTTCAAACTGTTTGTAATTTTTTTCTCACTTTGTTTGTAACGCGGACAGCTTTTTGCTACGTTTTTTGTATGTGAACCGTCATCTAGGGCTTTTTAAAGCGTTTTTACATAAGAAGCTTTTACCAAAGTTAGCCAGTTTTCGTTTTAGGATAATTACGTTGCTTTATATTACGTGTATTATAATTATGAATGTCACTTTTTAATTTGAGATCGTCATGGAATTTAGAGTAAATAAAATTTTGAAAATATATTCTTTAGTGAATGTAATTTTATTTCTAATAGATTATTTATTTATTTATTTATTTATGTGACAGAAAAAAAGCAGTACAATTATATCAGTAGTAGCTAAAAACCCTAAGAAAGGTTTGACTTAGCTACTAGGTTCTCGATTACTATAGTATCTACTATATAATAAACTATTATCTATTCTAGATTAGTGTAGTGATGTTCCTCTTACTGCCCTTATAAGACACCCTCAAAGAATATTGAGTAGGTACTAAGAGAGCTGAGGGGATATCTACCATGCATAGGAGTCGTAAAGTTATTTCTTTATTTTTTACATATATTTTTGTATTGTTCCAGGCTTGTCCCTGTCACCGTTCGTGCGGCACTGGCAGGTGGCTGCTTACGAGCCGGTAGGGCTCCGGCGCCGCCGATCACTGCCGCAGGCCACGACCGCACCCCCGCTACCGGAACACACCCCGCAGCCGCTGCGGCTCACTTTCCACGCACATAATAGGTCAGTCAAGTAGCTAGGTTCTTACATGTATATTGTTGGACTCGTACCTCTGTATATCTATCTGTCTATATCATCAATTATAGGAATCTTTGTCCTAACTGACATGACTGACTGGCATATAGACGTAGAGGCCTGAAAATTTCAGGATAATATATTCGTCTTAGAGCGTAGAGGTGAACTAAGAAAGGAATTCCAATATTCAATTAGATTAATTAGAATACAATATAACATCCAGACAGAGAACAAATATCTAGGTTCATCACACAAATGTTAATCCTCGGTAGGGTCGAACCTACAACCTACAGCGCAGAAGGCAGAGTTACTACTAACTGACCTGTGAGGCCAGCCAAAAATATTGTTATTATTATTTAGTCACTGGATTCGACATAAATTGATGAAGTTTAGAGTAATATGTACTTTACTAATACATATTCACTCTAAAATTAATTACACTTTAGTGTTCAACTTAAGATCCTTGTTCTGTAAAACTATTCACTTAGTACAAGCTTCTTTATACAACGTGGCTGAGGCAACAGTTTTCAAAATTTTGGTTTATTCAGTCTTCTGACAGCTCCATTTGTTAACCGTTCAAAATTAAGACTAACCATCTCAGGTTTCCGTAACAACAAAAACTTCTCTCGACCTCATTTTACTGAAAAATATACCAACAGTTGAAAACTTTCAGGAACTCGTTAAATTATACAAAGAACTTAATACATACCTTTATACTTTGCCAACTTGTACTTTTACTGTCGTCATCAGTCTATAAATAGGTCTACTACTGGACCATATTAGGATGGTTGCCATAGTCACCACGCACGGCAGGCAGACTGGTAACCGCAGGCCCAGTCGAGTTAATTCAAAAAAGTAGCAATTTTCCAAAATTACTACTAAAATTTTTTCCGGGTCAAATCCTAATTTGACTCATAAAATACTGTATCTTGTGTCACATCTTACGACATCCATAGGATATATAATGACCTTTCCATTCTTATTCTAAGTCGGCACCACTGCGGCAATTTTACTGAAATACAAGTCATTTTTAAGTACTTTTTTTTTTTTAATTCTCATGAGATCTAATAAGGTTCTATCGAGTTTTTTACTAAAACTTATCTTTATTAACATTATATTACCAAGGTTTCATATCTTAGGCCTATAAAGCCATCGTAGTCAAGTGTTCATAAGTTGAGGCCACTAATACATAGGCCTTCAAAGCAACAGGCGAACTTGAATAATGGCAGTTTCATACCCAATTACACGGCGCCTATTAGTCTCCGAACTTGATAAACACATAACTCAGAGTCTCCTATTTGCACTCTGTCTCAGCGCGCAGCTGAGAGACAGCGGCTGGCTCAGAGGAGCTAGTCAAACGAAACTCTATAAAGCTATATATTGGTTTATTACTACTGTGAACTCGGCTAAACCAGCCGGCAGTGCACACATTGCATATTGTACACAGAGGTAAAAGGAAATTGTAAAAGCGGACTTCGACGTAAACTACTGTCATCGTACAGGCCACCGTGTCGCATCCTGTGTGCATTACGCTTTATAGAGATAACTAGTTTCCACTCGCGGTTTTGCTTGTAAAGAGCCTTTATTTACTTTGAGCTATCAAAATCTAGTACACGCGTGTGTGTGATTTCAATGGCACTAACTCACAGGTTAGATAACACACTCGCAATGTTCAGGATTTATTCGTGTTGCCGGGTATATTTCTGAAATTCAACCCCTAAAATAATGCAACTGATTCACGCAAAAAAAGTAGCGCGTGATTCCACTAGCTGTTGAATAACCGTTTGTTTGGAAGAAATTATTTCCGGCGATTGTAAGACAAACCCTGTTGTACTTTTCATTCATTCATCATTTTTTTTCATAACTTACGTCTTCAATAAAGTTTATGTTATTTTTATTTAGTTTAAGTTTCATCCAAATCGGTCTGACACAAACAAAAAGAAACGAAAAAACAACCTATCCAAAAATATGTTATCCACATACTAGAAAGTAAAAAGCAAGAAAGATATATTGTTGAAGTGATATGGTGAACCAACTGATCAATTCATGAGCTATTATTCGGTACATATATTCTAACCGTCTTTATTAACAAGTCAAATACAAAGTTTGATTTACTTGTAGGCAAGTTCAGAACGAGTTCTGGGAATTACATTTTCAGTTATCCCAAATGTTGTTTGTTCTAGCATATGTATTGTCTTAAGCCGGCCATTAGGCAGATAATATAAAGCATCTTTTCAGTTAATTTCTACTATAGGTTCTCATTTAGATTCCGACTGGTCTTACCGCTCAGTTGGTCGGCAGTAGTATGCCTTTGGCGCTATGTTTGTTCAACTCCCACAGGACGAATATTTGTGTGATGAACATAGGTCACTGTTTTCTGTTTAGGTGTTTAAATGTATTTATCAAAAAAATATGTAATATCAGTTATCAGGTTCCCGTAATTCCCATAGTACAATAAAACATTTTGATGATTCTCATAACAGCGGATAAAACCCAGTATTCATCATCATCATCATCATCAGCCCATAGAAGTCCACTGCTGGACATAGGCCTCCCCCACACGTTTCCAGGAAGAACAATTCTGAGCCCTTTCCATCCATCGACTTCCCGCGGTCCTAACAATGTCGTCAGTCCATCGGGTAGGAGGACGTCCTACGCTTCGTCTTCCGGTTCGTGGTCGCCATTCGAGAACCTTTATTCCGCAACGGTTGTCGGTTCTACGAGCTATATGGCCTGCCCACTGCCACTTCAACTTGCTGATTCTGAGAGCTATGTCGGTGACTTTGGTTCTTCTTCGGATTTCCTCATTTCTGATTCTATCTCGTAGTAAAACTCCCAGCATTGCTCTCTCCATAGCTCGTTGTGCGACTCTGAGCTTGTGCATGAGACCAATAGTTAGCGACCACGTCTCAGTTCCATAAGTCATCACTGGTAACACACACTGATTATAGACTTTCGTCTTGAGGCTTTGTGGTAACTGTGACGAGAAGATGTGCCGTAATTTCCCGAACGCTGCCCATCCGAGTTGGATTCGTCACCACCCAGTATTACGTAAAACCTAGTATTACACCTGGCCAAACTTATAATTGAATAGTACAACTTTTACAACGTTTTAAGTCACAAAAGTGCCAGCCAGTTGAGTTGACAGGAAGCTCCAATCAGTTCAAAGGCATGAATAGTCGCGTGGGGATCGAACAGGACGGTTTAATTACGGAATGGAGTCCTTTGCAACCGCGTGCGACTGTTGTATAACTCACAAATGGATTAGTCTGACGCAGGGTTGGAGTTAGGCTCTTACTTTAGGGCAATTGCAATCCAATTTGATAGCAAATATGATAAAAACAACCTTAGTTGTTTTTATCATATTTGCTATTGTGATTCCCTTGTGATAACCTTGTGATTCTCAAACGCTTGATATTTGTGTTGAAGAAACCTTAGATTATGTTGTACCAAAAAAATAGAAGGCAATATTAGGTTACTCAGCGAAGTTGAGATTCGGGCGGAGCTCGTCGGGATCACTAATACAAAAATGTTTTACTCATTGTGATGGCCGTTACCAAGCTTTATAGTACTTAAATTAGTATTGAATTCCAAGTTATGAATATTGTGCGAAAACAGAAACGGGCAAAAAGTAGTCAGAAAGGTGTACTTTTCTTACCAGACACACAAATTGGCTTTTAATATATTCCCATACTTATTAACTTAAAATTGAGGTTAAAATTGAATTATCAGCAATGTCTCTGTTTTTCACTACCTACTTATTTATATGTAGGTAGTATCAATCGTTTTTATACCTTTTGACGTCCGATAAAGAAAGGGTCCCATAGTACCAGCTATGCTTAGTTTGGGACTAGATGATGTTGTGTAACGTTCACAAATTTCAACAAATATTATCAATAGGTAGACAGGCGGCCCTACTCTAGCCCTGAGCTACGATCCTGTCCAAAACGTTCGATTACCTTATTGTGTCCGGAAAACTGCATGTATATGAGCCAATTTCGTTTTATGTGGCTCTCTTTTTAATTGAAAAAAGGTGTGTCGTTGCCTTGGAAGTCATAAAACTAGTAAGTAATGAACAGAGCTGTTTAAAAGATATGTATAGTCGACCGAGGAAGTCCTAACTCTAAGGTGCTTTATGTCCTGAGTGTTAATGTCTAAAGTGCCGGTGCGCTCATTGCCCTGGCTGTGGACATAATGCATGCACCTTGCAAGTTTTTGAGTGCTCGTAAAAGTGCATAATGATGGGTCATAAAAAGAAGGAAAATTTCTCTAAAGTTGTACCGTTTCAGCGATATCAAACGCTCGATTAAAACCCTTGGGTTTTGTGATTTTAAGTTTCCTTCTGTAGTTCGCTGTAGGCAAGATCGTTAACTAAGCTACTGGTATTATTTTATTGGAAACTAGCGTCCTCAGGCGGTGTGCGCGTCATACATAAAAAAAGTTAACTATTTTATTCAATTATATACTATAAATTCCAAGAACAGATTGAATCTCAAAAATTTAAACTATTAATTGTTATTTAGCTCAGGATAGTATGAATGATGGAATGGTTGTGTAAGTCCCGGCTTACTGTACGACATTTCCATTACCTGGAACACACCAGGAGCGGGTCAGCAATATATGTGTAATTAACACCGACACTAAGGTCACCAACCCGCCTGCCAATCGTGGTGACTATGGCAAACCCCCCCAAACTCGTGGGAGGTCTATGTCCAGCAGTGGATTTGATCGTGCTGACTGGACTGACATAACCGATGGAAATGAACGGAAAATAGTTCAGTATTAACTAATTAAAATTATTTAAATAAACATTTTGTTTAGCGAGAGAATGCTCATACCTGTTTTACTCTGCACTTCTCAAAACAAACTGAAAACAGCCAAATTAATTTAGCGACTGCAAAAGCCGGCGTTTGTTTTAAACTCGATCCAACTCCATCGGCCAATACACGTTTAATAAAATAAAACAACTGCTAGTTGGACTCGCGCCTTGAGGGTTCCGTTCCATCAATTAACACAAAAACACACACACACACAAACACACACGGTCACAAATCATAAATGCGAAAGTTTAGTGAAAAGTTTGGATATTTGTGACAATTTTATTTGCGTTATACGAATTGCTAATAGAACAAGCGGATGGTTCACCTGGTGTTAAAAAAAATAAAAAAAAAACGTCTCCTACGATGCACTGCTTACAGGACAAAAGATTAGGTTGGTACCTACATGTCAGAATATTGTGATTATACGAGTATCTTGTCTGTTTTGTCACAGATCTATCGAAATCACAATCGAGTGCGTGTTGTTTGGAACTGGACTGGAACTTGGAACTCCAATGCTTAGAAGCAAAATAATAATCTATATTTCTTATACCAATTATAAGAATCTTTGTCCTGACTGTCTGACTGACTGACATATAGACACCGCACAGCCTAAACCACTGGTCGTAGAGACGGGATATTTTCAGAGTATATTCGTCTATATTCGGTATGACGACCGAAGTGGCGCGACGGGCGAATGTCTGCCTGCGACGCAGGAGGTTGCGGGTTCGATTCCCGCCTTGGGATAAATGTTTGTACGATCTGCAAATATTTATTCCTGGTGTTCTGGGTGTTTACTATGTATAATAAAAAATATCTATGTATGTAATGTATTGTATTAAGTATATCAGTCATCTAGTACCCATAATACAAGCTCTGCTTAGCTTGGGGCTAGATGATGCTGTGTGGATTGTCCGGCATTATTGTTATTGTTGTTGTCTTGGTACGTAGAGGTGTACTAAGAAAGGAATTCCCGAAATTCAACCTCAAGTTAAAGTGAAGTTTGTATAAAAATAACCTCACGTTTCGCTAGTAGATACCTACATAAGGTTTCATGCTTGATTCTTTATTACGGAACCCTGTAAAGTTCCGTTTTATTCCAGTCAAACATTCTGCTAATTAATTCCAATTATGGAATTGAACAGATAAGGCATGGAGGTTTTATTTCTTTTGCGCACGCAGCCTTATTTAAGGTAGCCTTTCATCCGTTTAACTGGTAGATAAGCGACGTTTGCTATTTATTTAGAGACTACTGGACTGCCTGTGACTTCATCCGTGACTCAATAGTTGGGAGTTCAATTTCTAAAAATATTTTAGTTTGAATGTATTTTATAAATTTCTAGTTATTAGTCCATGAAACAAACCTTCTCTGCACTGGTATATTATCTATGGTTCTGACTGTGCTGTTATCACAGTGCCGGTGTAATTACAGGCACATGAGGCTTAACACCTGTATACCTCAGGTTGATGGACGCAGAGCAGTGTATTTTAGGTGACGTTCCTAACGAGCGTGACCTACGAGGCAGTGCTTTGTTATAGGTGATGGTAACCACTTAACATCAGGTGGGCCATCTGCTTGTTTCATCAGCACGTTGTATAAAAAAAAAATATATATATCACTGGTCGGATAAAAAAATGGGTAAAATCTGCTAAAAGAAAAAAATTAAATATAAGTTGGTATCTTCTGAATAAAGCCAATGAGGCTTTAGGTAGCAAAACACAACGATTTAAATGAAAAGAGGGTAGATACTACGAAGAACCGGTAAAACACATGAGGAATGGAATGACCACAAATAACTACGTGAGGCCAAAAGTCTTGAGGCTCTGGAACAATTACAGGAAAAATAGACCCTAGCCTAGCTCTTAAATTAGAGGAAAACGTAAAGGAATTGATAACAATCACGTGACAGACTGACTAACAAGTCTGTCACGCAGGTTTTATATTAGTATCTATGTAGGTAGAAGATATCGCAATGCTCGTTTATGTAAGTTTTTGTTTTTAGCTGTGAACTTCGGGGAACTTAGAGTTCGTTTGTTTTGTGGTTGCTTCTCTTCGTAAGGAAACATCGTGAGGAAACCAGTTAGTATTCTAGTAGCGACAATGGGCTTGCAACCTGGACATATGTAATACCAACTGCTGCATAATATTGTTGTGTCCCTAATATTATATTTGGACGTACCTCTAACTACCCCTTTAGATATCCTAGAAGAATCTCGAGTAGGCTCTAAGAGATCTGATTTTAAGAGATCTGAAGGGACATCTACCGAGTTAGGGGGCTAAATTCGTGATGCTATTTCTTTCTTTCCTCTTTGTACGTAGTTGGAATACGCTGTCTAAATCCATACATATTCTAGACCACTTTGAATCTTTAGTGCTTAACGTTAATTGCAGGCAAGGTTTTTAAGTTCATGATTGATAACCAGATACTTATTAGGTACTTAACAGGTTAGCTGTCCGATGAGGCACATGTGCCTCATGGGTGATTGCACTGGTACGTCCATGAGGCATATGTGCCTCATGGCCAATGATGTAGATAATGCAATCGATCTATCGATAATTTTTTTTAATAATTATATTATTTGTAGCATTAGTAAATTATACTACAACCCAATTCTACCAATCAATTTATTATTGAACTTAAACAAAAAATAAATTTCACTTAAAAATTAACATTAACCTTATTCAAACACAAAATTATTCTTTCACCGTAATTTAAATTATTATTCCATCAATACAAGCCGTCCAGACAATAACGAAGCCAGCAAAGGAAATTAGCCTAATCGTAGGACCTTTCTCAAGTGAGGAACCGTCGTAGATTTGATTTCTTTAAATTTTTTTCTTGTTTGGAAACTGGTGGCCGAAAGGGTACCTAATTGAATGGTGCAATTCAATAACAGAAGATTGTTTTCAAAAAGATATTTTTCAGATGTCTAAAGTGTTACGAACATAAACGTACATTTTATCATTAAACGTAAATAATTAATTTCTTATCATACTCATCTAACATTAGCAATTATCGATATAATTAATTTCAATCACTAGGACACATAAAGTATCATAAAATACTTGAAGAGAATGACGTAACTTAATACGAAACTTCATGAGCGTTAGCTGTCATTATTTACTACGAGGACGTGTACAAAGAAGATCGAAACTTGCTTCGGGACAGCTAACCTGTTAAATGGCATTTATTCCATGGCATCAAAGTGATCAGCTCAGAAAGATAAGAATTATGTCAGTATAATACATCGGTACTTAAAATCAGTTGAAGGTTATAACATATTGCAATGTATGTCTTTCGTTTTCAAACCAATTTCGATCTCATAGCTTTCCATCATTGAAAAGTAGTCAGCCATCATTGAACATGACAAGCGACGCAACCGTAGCGGAACTACTTGCCTATTCATTGATGTTGTTATGAAATAGGGTCACTCAATTGATCAACTTTCGAGGATGCTGCCAATCCCGAATAATTGAATGACTCTTATCTGAGTCCCGTTCTGAATAGATATTGACAATATCAAACTGTTATTTCTGAATAATATCATTTAGTATCATAAGTACTAACTTACCCAATATTGACATACCTTCACACTACGCCTTCTTGCCCCAAACTAAGCAATGCTTGTATTATAGGAACTAGATATTTGATAGAATACTTACTTATATAATTTTTTTTTATAAATACATACCTACTTAGATTACATATAACACACAGACACAAAACAAACATCTATATTCATCACACAAATGTTTGTTCTCGGTGGGGATCGAACCCACCACCTACAGCGCAAAAGGCATGACTACTACGAACTGAGTTGCGACACTTGCATCAGTACTATTGTATCCTAAGTATGTATTTGCAAAAAACATACTTAAATATTCTATCAGTCGTCTGGTTCCCATAGTACAGGCTATGGTACTAAGGGACTAGATCTTAAAATAATTGTAAAAATGTCCACAAATATTATACAAAAACCAAAATTCCTCTTATACACTATAGTATATGATACCTATGCTATACTATAGAAGCCACGAACGCCAGAAGCGACTTCACCCGCGTTTTCATTGCAAGTATTAGGTTAATATTTATGTAAGAAGAAAATTCGACACAACATCCACAAATAATAAACCAAAATAAACGATTTATTACAAACAACTCTGAAATAGATTACATTGATCGTGAGATCGTTGTATGGCAATAGTCGAAGAGTCACGCTATAAGGAGAAATATTGAAATCTATTAGTTTGGCGACAGGAACACGACTTTTGGCGAACGAAACACGCAGTATTTATATAGACTAGAGACATACATTTCCATTTTATGTATACCAAATATCACCTATATTACTATCTGGTATTCACACTGGTGCACTGGCCTACTAAGACTCGATTCACGTATATTTTTTGGAGCTGTTCTGTCAGATAAGTGGATGAATCATGCAATCTATATTCCATTCCGTCTATTCTGTTGAAGAAAAATCTTTGACATGTAAATGGAATACAAACATGAAAGGTACTCCGGCTACTCATTTATAAATATGTAAGCAAAATCATCCCTGTAATTTAAGCCTAGAAAAACTAAGCGTAGAAGATAGCTGTGAGTGTATTCTCCCTCACTCGATAACTATTCGCATTTTACAGACTTTTTCTTTTATACAACTTGCTGATAGAACCTGTAAATGACTCACTTGATGGTTAGTGGTAACCAGCACCTATAACAAAGCATTACCTCGCAATTTGCCTGCTTCCGTCAAAATCAGAACGGGTCTTCATTCGGTAGAATCACCGAGATCACTTGGAGTAGTTTTACAACTAATTGATTCTAGACAAGCTTATTTCAAGATACCTTGTTATCAACCAGAGGCATTCAAGTGGCAAGCCTTATATTCCTGTCATTTCACCGTCACATAGCATCGCTGCTTGACAGCAAAAATAGACATGTTGTATTTTCATTTTAATTGTTTTTCTAGCGTTATTTTAAGTTCTGATGGGTAATTTTGGTGGTATTTTAACCATCATTACTCGAGGTCTTAGCACAAGTGTGAACAATTGAAATGAAAGTCTGTTATGAGGCATCCTGATTTGAACGAAAATGTTTCCCTTTGGTTTTGAAGAAAAACGCCATCTTTTTCTTCAAAAACGACGACGGCTGACTTTACTTTTTTTACCGACTCACTAAAAAGAATTTATTCAACCCACTTGACATAAAAAAAACTTCACCGCATGAATCCTTCATAAAGAGTAGGTACCTATGTACTAAGTACATCTACTATTAAAAATCTCATCTCAAATACCTACGTGGTAGCTACAAACTGTTTTTCAATGAGTGTTCGCCAATTTTAGATTTCTTTAGATATTTTAGATTACTAATATAAATACTCGAAACAAACACGATTGCATTTAAATGTAACTGCAGTGGGCAGGTAAAGACAAATTGAAACATTTCCAGTGCTGGGATGTAGCTAAGCGTTGCAGACAGAAAAGGTTCTTGTACATGATTGTGGAAAGCAGTGAATATGCTCACGAATATAGCTGACCTTAGATACATACCTATATCAATAACAGGTTTTATTGCACGATTGACTTGACATGCCCGTAGTGTAGCAGCTTACGCTGCAAATAAACTATTATATCACTGCTTTTAAAACGTAGGCAGTAGGAAAGCTATAGGTTTTTATCAGTTTCTTGAGTGTTTTTTGGTTTTGAACAGATCATAATTAATAACAAGCTTTGCTTTGAACGCAAATCGCCAGTCTGACTAGCCTTCAATTAACTACATGATCGAATAGCTTAGCTCAGCCCACTCACGTTTTCGTAAAATGTATTTAGTCACGTTTAGTTTTCATGTATATTTTATACTACAGTCGCTGACGAGTATAGTCTCGGAAAACTCATGGTAGACCCAGTAAAATTTTTGTATTCTTATTCGTGGCCTAACGTCTTTGTTTCTTTTTAAACTAGTTCAAAACTAGCGCGATAAGCATCAAGCTTAGGCCGTCTTGTTCAAATAATTTGTAATGATGTCTCAGCGGCATGTCGCATCAAGATAGTCGTGTGAAATCAGTCAAACGCTATTTAAAGTGGATTACGATCGAGCTTTGCGATTGCAGACTCATCGCGAATACCGATGATCACATAATGTCGCTCCGGCATGCCACTGCTCGGTCAGAACGACCAACTACGGCGATTCAGCTCGATAACCTAAAGATATGGTTTCTTAAACAAACGGTACCGTCAGCGTGCGGTCGTTGTTATATCCTTCATCACTATGGCTATTATTCTAGCCTGAAGAAGTACACAACTGGACTTCTATTCGGACGCTTGCAGTTAAAACTATTTTTGAGGCTTATCTATCTATAGTTACTGTGGTATTTACAATTTCGTCGTTTCCTTGGTTGGAAACATATCCTTTTGCGATAGATCCGTACGAGTGTGCTTTGCAAACCAGTTTTAATTTTTATGTAGATTGATGGTTTTTTAGTTTATTCTCAAACTAAAAAAAAAACAAAATCGGAAGAGTAAATCTATATTTTATTTATCGTAGCTTACTTGACGAGATAGTTTCTAACTTAGAGTAATAAATAAAGAAAAAATATGCTAAGGTAGCGAACACGTCTTTTGACGGCCGGTAATTGACGGTCACCTAGGAGACCAGACTTTACTGTTAGCTGGCATTCAAAGCCGCTCAAATTATATTGATTCAGCGAATGGCAATCGAATAGAAACGAGCACCTTATTTACATAGATAGCAAACGACATTGATTTCATCAAACGTCTGTAACCTAAAATGGTATTGCTATAGGTACTTTAAAAACTTACAAACACTTATCCAAAAGCGTAACTTTCATTTGTAAGAGCATTCTCAACCATCATTTTCCATTTTAAAGCTATTAATAACGCTTTTCGAACAGTTAGGGTGTACAAAATTAACTCAGCAAGAATTAAAGACCTTACATTAATGGGTACAGTAATGAACAAAAGTAGATAGACAATTACAGTCATGGCATGATTTTTTTTATTATAGATTGCAACCTGGATTAACATATAGGCTACTTTTTATCCCGAAAAAATAACAGGAAAGGGGAAAAAACTTCCACGCGGGCGAAGCTGCGAGTGGCCGCTAATCTATAATTATTCCAAATTTCATCCAAATCGGTCCACTGGTTAGAGCGTGAAAAGGTAACAAACATCCATCCATCCATCCATCCACACTGACAAACTTTCGCGTTTATAATATTAGTATGAAAAACATGGCCACTTCGTTAAAAAGTAATAAGCTTAAAGAAAAATTTGAAGTTTAAACTTCCCCCACCCAGAAATGTTTATCAACTACCATATCTTGTAGCTGTACCTAAAGCAAACCAAGGCAGACCATTTCAAATTAGAATGAAAGAAAACTAGTGCAGCTTCAAACCACAAGGCAAAAGCGGACACCAAAAATGCTTAGGCTCACAAAAGACACAAAGAACGCAAACAACATTACAAGTAGTGCTCCAAATCCCTGGCTCTGCGTCTATATTTAAATTTAATCTCACTTTTGTTGAATTTCTCGACTTATTTACTCCTGTCACCGTAATTAAATACAGGGCAGGGCTGAGAGCAACCATTTAACTTTGCTTCTAATCTGCCTGTCGTGAATAAAGTCTGGTCCTATTTACACGCTAATTTCAATTCATAGGCCAAAAACGAAAAATCCAGTATCTTTTAATCATTATGCACAAATATTTAGAATTAGCAATAGAAGCAGTCCAGTTGCAAGTGTCAAATATGACAGATATGTAGCAAATCTGTCATATTTGCAACCTGATTCTCATTGCAACATGATTCTTATTGCAACAAAAGACGATCACCCCACATGAAATCCCTTCCAATGGTTGACTATTGACTACTGAACATTATTTTCTAGTACTACGCTGTAGCATAGTATAGCATTGTATATTCCATCAGATGAGATTGGAAAAATTTAATACACACACAATCATTTGCGTGATAAACATACATAATATAATTTGTACTGTGTCTGGATGTTATATCGTATTTCAGGTATGTTTACAAAAACAGTATAAAAGTATTTGGTTGCCTACAAGCTTTGTTTTGTCTAGATGGCGTTGTGTCTATAACCACTGAGATTTAAAATAAAATAGAGTTGAGTAGAGGAATGTGTTTGTGAACGTTACATTATTAACGCAGATTACGCTCTTGACGCTAATGTTAGGTAATCTAACGAGCTCATGCATGTGTTACGAAATTTGTGGTAAGTGTAGGTACATGCTTATACTTACCCTACAAATTTTACCCAACCAACACATTAACGAGCAATCACATCAACTGTCGGTTATCGGTTAAGACAGCTACATATATTAAATTAACCTATTTTTTACAAACATACAATATTATAAGCGAATCAGCATTGCCATTCAGCGTGGCAATGCAGCCAGTGTTTTGGGAACGCTTTAGATTGGCACTGATCTGGATCAGTTGAGCTACCTTTAGATCGATTGCAACGGTCTGTAGATAGCTCAACTGTTTCATATGTATTTTGTACATACCTACCAATTATAAATACCTGTATTAACCGTAATTATCTTTGTAAATAAATGTATTATATTATTTGATTATTCAGTTGTTACCAGCTCTGCCTTGCAAATTGTGGGTTCAATTCCAATTGAGGTCAATTATTATTATTATTATTATGTATTTACAATTTTTTTGACTACTTGCTGATGGAACAAGCAAATGGCATATCTGTGCTGTAAAAAAGAAGGAGCTTCATACATAAAAAGTTAAATGTCTAAAATTCCTACAAAAATATTGATTTTAAAATACGGTATCGTTCATAAAGCTGCCGTTAATATTTTAGTAAATTACCAAAGAGTCTACATTACATACGCAATGTACCTACTCCTGCCCTCCTACTAACTGTTATTTACTCTATACCTCCACCTCGTTCTAATCTCTTTGATGTAACCTGTGAAGCGTAATTTAAACACCTCTCCTCCATGTTTGAATACTTTGAACTAACCGCGAGGATGCCTCCAATTTCAAGCTTCGGTGCGGCTTTCCTAGTACCTACTTCCATTTGAGGCGCAAAAATAAATGTTAAGAGCAAGGACGATCAAATCCACAAAATAAGCCAGTAGGTATTTTTAAAACATAAAGGAAACACACTCCTTATTAAAAAAAAATTCAATTAGACTAGT
Organism: Electrophaes corylata; assembly: GCA_947095575.1. Taxonomy (NCBI): domain Eukaryota; kingdom Metazoa; phylum Arthropoda; class Insecta; order Lepidoptera; family Geometridae; genus Electrophaes; species Electrophaes corylata. The sequence continues at coordinate 3,194,309 of OX352707.1, read as the reverse complement.
CTAAGCATGTCAATTTCAAAATGTAATTTGGTATTATACTTACTTATAAAACGGTCTTATAAATAAAAAAATTACAAAAGATTAACAATGCTAAAGCTACTGTCATCTCTTACCCATGGATAATGACAAACAGTGACAGGAATCATTTTAGGAAATATTGATGTTTAAATAACGTTTATAAGCATGACTTATATTCAATAAAACCACACAGATGTATTAAAAACAACTGTAGGTATAGTTTTATGGGAGCCTATGTCCAGCAGTGGACCTGGATTGATGATGATGATTGTATTTTTATTTTTCAAAAGACCGTCACTAGCATTGTCAGTGACATAGCGTCGCCTTCCTCGCTTGCACCGGGGGAGACCGGAACGCGGGGACGGGGGAGAGAGAAAGCAGCCTCAAAACCTCGGAAAACACAACTCAAAATCCAAAATCCACGGACCTGAATAGACGCGCGTACTTAATTTTTTTTTATGTGATGTTCTGATGGAACAAGTAGAAGGCCCACCTGATGTTATGTGGTCACCATTCATTACCTATAACAAAGCATTACCTCGCAGGTCACGCTCGTTAACATGCCCTACGATGCACTACTCTGCGTCCATTAACCTGAGGCATACAGGTGTTAAGCCTAGTGTGCCTGTAATTACACCAGTACCTACACCCTTCAAACCGGGACACAGCAAGCTGCTTGGCGGCAGAAATAGACATGGTGGTAGTACTTCCCCAGACGAGCCCTTCACTAAGAGCTCTACTACTAACCAGTTCAGTAATACAGTCCACTGCAATATATTTATTTCCAACAGGCATCGTCACTGGCATTCTCTTAGATTTAAATTGTGTGACACGTTTCATGAATGCGAGAGTTCCTACCAGTCAGGAACATATTGAATTCCATTCTATGAAAGTACTTGTTTATTCCCATACTTGAACAATATATCTGCTACGTGCAACACGCCACTTGAGTATCTATTGCATTTCTATTGTGTTGTGTTCATGCAAGCAATATTAGGCTTGGCCTATACTTACTTTTTTTTTAATACAACTTGCTTCTGGAACCAGCAGACGACCTACCTGATTTTAAGTGGTCAGCATCTCCTATAACAAAGTATTGCCGAAGGCACATGCCCTACGATGCACTGCTTAGCGATCAACTTGAGGCATACAGGTGTTAGACTTCATGTGCCCGTAATTTCACCGGCACCCACACCATTCAAGCCGGAACACAGTAAGCTACTTGGCGGCAGAAATAAGCATGGTGGTAGTACTTCTCCGGAAGAGCCCTTCACAAAGAACTCTACTACTACTTGAATCTTGAAACGTCTTAAATTTAGGTGAATCTAAGCGCCAGTTCCTCGCGACCAAGCCTAGTTTTGTATGTACTAATACAAAGTTTGTTCATCTCGGTTAGGAAACAGCTAAATAATTGCTGCAGTCAGTGGTGAGACTAGCGAATACAAAAAGAAATTACTGGTTTCCGTTACATGACATCCGAGCTTTACTGAGAAATATTCGTAGCTCTACGGCGCTGTAGCTATTGCTACGGCGTAGCAACCGCTACAATTCTACTGTAATGTATGACTAGACTAGTTTTTGCTTCACGGATATTCTGTGGTTCAACCTAAACTGTTCATGTCATCTATCCTTATACCTACCTGCTTGCTCAAGACTACTCCTCAAAACTTCCATGACTGGAGACTGAATTAACTGGAGAAGAAGACCATGACTGGAGAATCGTGAGCCTATTTGTTTTTTCTTTATAGCCTTCTATCAATGATACCCCTAGGTGTAGGGTCGGTGCAAAAAATCCGTCTCGGTATTTTGTTTTGATAAATAATTGGTGACATTATTTACTAGGTAACATGGTTGTAATTAGGTTGAACTTAAAACTGTTTATCATTTTTTTTCTCACTTCGTTAGTAAACAAATGTAGCTGTCTAAGTATATATTCACGCGGACAGCTTTTAGCTTTGGTTTTGTGTGTGACCCGTCATCTAGGGGTATTATGATCGACGTTTATAGCTATATACGGCGCAAGCGTACCCGCGGGTGTTTTCTCGTTAAAATACGTCGGTTGATCTTATACCCAGCTCTTACAACAATGGTATTACGTATCATTAATTAAAGTAATATAACAGAGCTTTAAAAGTAAATTGGAATACTAAACAAAAGTTGCGCAAGCTGGCTTCAAAGTCGCTCAAAGACACTATCATATTCGGTTTGCTGAATTCAATTATTTTAATGGGCTCGCTTACAGGGCAAGTAATTTTGTGCCGTACCATTTATTTTAATAACAAATTGAATTAATTTAATTATCTGAAAAGGATTCATACTCTATAATATGTACATGATTAATTGAAAATGAAAGTCCGTCTGTCTTTAATTACTTTTTATCACTCTCATAAGTAGCTTTTATCGCCGGTCCCCATACTTATACACGTGAAAAGGAGAATGGGCAGGTTTTACCTAGCGCATACATGAATCAATTATTTGTTATAGTCTTTAGGTGTATTATTTTTGGGTTATTTATTTCGTGTTTTGTTCTTATTTTTTAATGTTATATATACGATCTTTGAACAGTATCTAGATCTAGACTATCACTAGATCGTTGCAGTACAGAGAAATGTTCAAATTTTTTTTTTTAATTTTTGGAGCAGTTTATCCAGCATTTACAGCTTCTAGAAAAAACAAATGGTATGAGCAAAAAGTTTTGTTATGTTGAGAAACACAATTGAGTCGAAACTATTTAACAAATTAATGTCTCGATTTTTTTTACAATAAAGAATTGTCAGTAACACTCGAGCTTATTACTGCTATGACGTTAGTTAAAGCAACCTGAGTCGCGGGAAAATGCTAGTGATGTAAACAAGTTCGGAGATAGGCTATGACTGGCAAAAGGCGTTTGAAAGTTGTACTAACTTTCATTTGAAAGTTTTGTATCAATATTTGTCTTTTTAATTAATTTATACGTCTAAGAAAAATATGAAACTCGTAAAATACGCATTTTCATACTGTGTACAACAATATTGAGTTTCTAAACATTAAAAGTGTGGGGGCGGGTGTAATTACAGGCACATGAGACTTAACACCTATATGTCTCAGGTTGACTGACGCATTGTAGGGCACATTTCTTAAGAACGTGACCTACGAGATAATGCTTTGTTATATGTGATGGTAACCATTTAAGTTCAGGTGGGCCATCTGCATATTCCATCAACAAATCAAATAAAAAAAGGCCTTTTAAGGTTAAACAAGTCGGTACGTTGTCCATACAAAAGCTGTAAGTGTTTAATGTCTACTATTTATTAACGTGCGTCCGAAGTTAAGTTTGATACTGAATTATCTTGCCATTATCTAGGTACGTTACCCTATATGCTAGTAAAATCAGATTACCTTGAAAGTTACAAGCGTCGAAAGATTTAGTACTAAATTTTGTAGCGCTTGTAACTTTCAAGGTAATCTGATTTTACCGTAGCATATAGGGTAACGTACCTAGATAATGGCAAGATAATTCAGTATCAAACTTAACTTCGGACGCACGTTAATAAATAGTAGACATTAAACACTTACAGCATTTGTATGGACAACGTACCGACTTGTTTAACCTTAAGGTTATGGTCGCGTGGATCTGGCCTTTAGATTTAACCACCTATTGTTTCGAAGTGATTCCAATAAATAAATGCCTTTTGACTTTAGTTATATTATTCCGCCAACAAACTTAAAATTTAGATAGTCTAATTCCAGTGCTAGATAAAGGGCCTCTAAATTTTAAATTCAGGACTCTGAGTCATCAGCTCTACCGACTTCGGAATGAGCTAAGAGAACTAACCCCTACATAAATCCTTCTAATAAATATAGGGTTTGGTTTAGTGGCGAACTACCACCTACTTTCACTCATATCTGGCTAAAACATATACATAACAAGGTTTAGGAACAAATCAGGAACAAATACAGTTACTCATCAATGTTATAGTCAATCTCACTAAGTCCTTGAGTCCAGTTTCATCAATCAAGGAACAAATAGACAAAGTTGTAACTAGTAGGAGGGAGGAGTGACCATCTGACCGTATTAGGGAACTAACTAAAGAATGTTGCAGTCACACAGAAAACATGTTTTCCTGCTGGTATCGATAAAGTTTCATTTCATTGTAAACTGTAATTACATAGATACCCAAACGGTAAGTATTGTTTACAAAGAGTCACTCAACCAGTCAACAACCTAAAACTTACCTAGTTGTTTCCTTGATTAGACTAGACTATTGCTGGTGGTAGTCTAACGACTCTACAGATTCACCGAATAACATTAAATAACCGGTAAACACCGCCACATCGGCGCCAACCTGGTTTTATCGTATGTATGGTCGATTGCGGACCTGACCGAAGGTATTAGACTCGGTCGAAACGGGAACATTCTGAGTGATACAACTTGTTTCATTAACTGTTGACTAGCTTCTGCAAAAGGGTACGTACATGATTGAAATAGTTCATTTAGAACTGAAACACAATTAGCGTCAGGCACAAGATAAGTTTAGGTTTTATGACTACGCTTATCCACATGACAGCATTGTATATTGAACACTTATATTACACGGGTATTTATCGCGTATTACCTTTTTTATTTATTTTCCCGACGTTTCGACTATGTTGCAATAGTCGTGGTCGCGGGCAGACTCCATTGTACATTGTATTTGTGTTTGACACCATTGTAGTAGTAGTTGTCTTAGTAGTAGTAGAGCTCTAAGTGAAGGGCTCGTTCGGGGAAATACTACCACCATGCCTTTTTCTGCCGCCAAGCAACTTGCTGTGTTCCGGTTTGAAGGGTGTGGGTGTAGGTTAAATTACAGGCACATGAGGCTTAACACCTGTATGTCTCAGGTTAATGGACGCTGAGCAGTGCATCGTAGGGTACGTTCCTACGAGGTAATATTTTGTAAGTTGTGCAATCGTCTTTATCCATCGGTAAGTTGTAAAATACATATTAAATTAATTCGAGCTAGAATGCATACTTTCGCCACACGTATTCCTATAGTGCTTAGGTACATTATTGTTGCTAATTAGGCGTTATTTGCAGACGCATGACTCATGCTAATGAGACGTGAAACGGTAATCCATTTGAAGCGCTAGATTAGTCTCCGGTCCCGCGTACGCTGCTACATGACAAAGCTATTTCATTGTAGACGGACCTTCAAGTTTCCTATACATGATTGCTTTCAAATGTGTAAAATATGTAAAGAATATGTAAAAGTGCTAGATAATAAAACAGTATGAGAAATTGAGAATTTCTCACGAATAAACCGATGTAACCCTACTTTTTTTTATGTCATTGCTTATGGAACAAGCGGATGCTATATAATAAAGCGGATGCTAGATAAAAAAATCTTAACCATAATTTATTAGTTTTATAGTGCATACCTCAAAGATTGTATATTGTCCCAAAAGTTATGCCCCAGATAGGATTTGAACCTATGACCCTCCTCTGCTCGGGGACATAATCTTTAGGATAAAATAAAATTTTATATTCAAGTTTTAAGTCTTTAATAGAGCACCGGTGGTCTAGTGGGAGTGACCAGTTCTGTTCCTAAAGTCGTGGGTTCGACCCTGCTGGAGATTAAAGTCGTGAAGCTATTTCATTACTTTCTTACTTATTCAAAGAGCATAAGGATGTTCAGACGTGCTCGGACCACGCCCCCCCTACCCGCGCCTCAGGTAGCATGCTCGAAAATCAAACGTTGTTTGATTTTTGAGCACGCTCTAAATAAGCATGCTCATTACATTACACACGTGCTACTAATGAGCACTTGCTCAATAAAAGCATGCTTTCGTGCTAGTAATGAGCACGTCTGTCAGTACCTTCAGTCAAATAGCACCTACCTATACGCTCAATACAATACAAGCATTCTCTGACAGGTGGGTTTTAAAAAGCTATTGCATACTTTGTTTTATTCTAACATTGTTACGATGAGATCTCATCAAACACTAATTCCATTCGAAGCACATAGGATTAGCCTGCAGCTCCTATTAAGATGAAGGACGAGACGTGAGGCTTCCACGACGTCGCCACTCACCAACAATTACCTCACTCAAGACCGCTGAGAGCCAAGGAGGGGAAATAGTTCAAGACAGACTTGCTAGTTTGTGGCTTGGGGTAGACTGTTAGCACTGTTAGAAATGCAACATTTATTTATTTATAAATCCACAGCTGTTTGAAAACAATAAAAATTACTTAGTATCTAAACAGCCAATAACGGATTTACATTTTATGCATAACCAGCGAAATGCGCGACTTCTTCAAACTTAAAACTCAACCCTCACTGTACCCGTTTAAGAGTTGAATTTTGGAAATTCCTTTCTTAGTACACCTCTACGCACAAAGTCGAATATACCCTGAAACTCCAGGACCAGTGTAAACCACTGTGTGAGGTGTCTATATGTCAGTCAGTTAGTAAACCAGTCTCTTATAATTATTATAGATACATTTCACAAACATTTAGAAAAAGGACTACAAGAAAACTGATAGTGCCAATCTGTAACGTCTTTGGACCTCAAGGCTTGTTCGCGTGAAACTTCGCTGGCGCATAAGTCATAATTAAATTCATAAAGAATTAATCCTTTCCCCCTAGTTAATAGTAAGCTTCAGAGTAACCCATGTGATTTTATTGAACAAAACTATCTGACTTTTGACTATCATCACCGTTTGATCCGTTTGATTTCCACTGCTGAACTTGACCTCTCCAATACATATACTAAACTCTCTGTTATACTAAACAAAAATACGCGCATTTACATTTTGGAAGAAGAATCGGTCGGTGGATGTTTTCAGGAGTAGGAATAAAACGGTAAATTAATTTTAATGGATTTCTTTTTCCTGTAAACAAAGCCAGGTTTGACCTGAAAAAGTTAATTTGACCTATAAACCAAAACAAGAAAACCAAGTAGACAGTAGCCTATTTATAAATTATTTTAACAACCATTTTGAAGTTGAAATACTCACTTGAATTGGTTGCTCTTAAAAACACTGAACCGTTAGATATCTCTTTTAACGAAACTACTATATTTACTATATTTATTTTCTCGTAGCGTCAATTCGTTTTCAGTACTAGGTATTCTTAACCGTGGTAATAGAACTAGAATAGAATAGAAAACGCGTAATACCTATGTCTCGTATCTATTCTATGTACTTTTACTTATCCTATAAAAATGTATCTTGGTCTTATCTTATATGAGAAGGCCTGTGTCCAGCAGTGGACTTATGAAGGTTGGTGATGGTGTTGATAAACTAGGTTTTTTTTACGACTAGCTAATGAAACAAACCGATGGCCAAACAAAGCATTGCCTCGCAGGTCACGTTCTTTAGAAGCGTACCCTACGATGCATTTCTCCGTGTTCATCAACCTGTGAGACATACAAGTGCCTGTAATTTTACCGAAACTTAGTAAGTTACTTGGCGGGAAAAGTAAGCGTGGTAGTAGTACTTCCCCTGACGAGCTTTTCCCTAAGTTCTCTACTACTACTAAGATAAGGTATGAGAATAATACGAGTGCTTACATTGCGTTGTTGAGTCGATCCAGTCTATAACACTTGGCAGCACTAGCAGCAGCCTGTTTACGAGAAATGAGTTATGGCTTCTCGAAATTGCCTCGCTAATAACTTGGTACAACCACGTCTGGTCTTACGAAATAAGGGTGGACCGTTACAGGGTTGTAATTCAGACTGCGGGTAAGGGCCGTTGTGACTAAAAACTGCAAAATAAGCCAAATATCCTCTGAACCTTTTAATCAAGGAGCACCAAAAAAACTTCAGTCCAAACGACATACATGTAAGAGGAAAGGGTTGTGAGTATAAACCCCATACGATTATAATTTACCATTAATTTATTATTATTATTTAGTGTTGATTTATTTTTGGTTTTTTTATTTTTTTTATTTTGATGATACGATGCTTTTGGGATAATATAAAATCATTTTTACACAACATCATCTACCAAAGCTCGTACTATGGGAACCAAGTGACTGATAGAATGCTTATATTCGGGTTTTTTATAACACCCAGACAGAGAACACAAGTCACGTTCATCACAGATATTTATTCTCGGTGGGTATCGAACGCACAGCCAACAGTCTTTGTGATATGTACTCGTAAAAGTAGCTTCAGGGTCATAAAACTTATGCCGCATTTATGCCGCATTTACATTCAGCCGAAGTGAGCAGGGAAGTGGGCAGGGAAGTGGGCAGGACGAGTGTGTAAACACGATACTTCTCATGCCACTGCCATTGCCACTCGCGCTGCCCGGCGCTCCCCAAAATGGCGGTTTTTTGTGCGGAAGTCAAAGGACCGGCAGCGCGAGTGGCAGTGCGTGTTTACATTCTGCTCCGACGTTCAGTACTCGCCGAGCGCCTGGAGGAGAAAGACTTTGAATAAGTAGTATAGACTTCGGTAACTATCTCCAGTCGATTATCCAGCTCCAGTTATTGCTATTTATTAAGGGTTATTTCGATGGATAGATATCATCCACCATCGTCTACGACGAACATTAAAAATAATAATAATGCTGGACAATCCACACAGCGTCATCTAGCCCCAAGCTAAGCAGAGCTTGTGTTATGGGTACCTACTAGATGACTGATATACTTAATACAATATATTACATATATAGATAATTTTTATTATACATAGAAACACCCAGAACACCCGGAACCCGCAACCTCTGCGTTGCATTCTTTTTTTGTATTCGATATCTTTTTAAATATCGAACATAATTATGTATCGCAAAAAGAGACAGCGCGGCCGCTGTAATTATTTCGACGTCTGCCATTGCCGAAACTTGAAAGCGAAGTGAGTGGTAGGGCAGTATGTAAACACACACTCCTCTCGATCCTGCTGCAGCAGTATTTAGGGAATTATTGCCGGCAGCGCGAGGGGCAGCGGCAGGGGCTGAACGTAAATGAGGTATAACAGAGACCCTGCATCCGCGCAAAATAAGGACTTCCGCGAAATGAGACGGTACCTACCTACAAGCAACTTTGTAATAAAACTTTACTGTTTAGCTGTCACTTTGTTTTGACTTTACTTTCAGTTTCCGACAAATTTTGAATACTTTTAGCAATAATAGTATCCCTACTGCTAATAATAATCGGCGTAACCTCTAAAGTGTTACGACATGTTTTGTGTCTTTCGGTCTTATTCGAAACTGAAGTCAAAGTCAAAGTCAAAGTCAAAAATCATTTATTCAGTAATATCCGCAGGGATCATCTTGAAACGTCTTAAATCTAGGTGAATCTAAGATAGATAGATAGATAGATAGATAACTCTTTATTGTTCACCACACAGAAACATAATACAGGAAATATACACAATTAGGCAAAACAATGGGCGGCCTTATCGCTGAAAGCGATCTCTTCCAGGCAACCTTCCTAAGCGCCAGTTCCTCGCGACCAAGCCTAGAAGAAGTGAAGTTATTTTCATTTTCAACCTCCGCTGTACCCGTTTAGGGGTTGAATTTCGGGACTCTCTAGAATATGCCCTGAAAATGTCAAGTCACTACAACCAGTGGTTTAGGCTATGCGTTGTTTATATATCAGACTGTCAGTCAGGACAAAGATTCTTATTGGTATAGTTAGGGTGAATGTTGGTACATGATTATTTAAGTAATCAACATTTATGTGCTATGAATTTTATGCACAATTGACTACAAATATATGAACAAAGATATGTCTGTAATATAATGTAACTCGTCAATCAATGACATCTATCGGAAAACAATCGTCCGAAGTCAATGTTTTGAAAGACTAGATCGCGCTATAAAAAAATATCTATATATATAAAAGAAAGTCGTGTTAGTTACTTCACTTATAACTCAAGAACGGCTGAACCGATTTAGCTGAAAATTGGCAGGGAGGTAGTTTAGAGCCAGGAGAAGGACATAGGATACTTTTTATCCCGAAAAAATAACGGGAACGGGAAAAAACTGCCACGCGGGCGAAGCTGCGGGCGGCCGCTAGTAAACGATACCACCTGTTTGATATCTTTTAATCAGCAAGATGAATCATTTTAAGAAAGGTATCGGGCATGCAAATACAGGAACCCGTATTTTACGAGTTCTCTATTTTAATCAGTGTGAGATCAGAAGTGAAATCAAAATAACAATTATAAGTAGATTTAGTGAATTGGGTATTTAGATAAGTAATCCTCCCTGTTATTCTAGAGACTAACTTTTACGAGCGAATATGAACGAAGAAGAGTTAGTCTAATATAATCCGCGCTCAATCAATATCAATTTGAGAGTCTTTGTCCTGACTGACTGACTGACTGACATAGGCAACGCACAGCCTAAAGCATTGGGCGAAGAGACTTGGAATTTTTAGGGTATATTTCTTAGTACATAGAGCTGTACTAAGAAAGGAATTACCAAAATTGAACCCATAATCGGGTAAAGCAGAAGTTGAAGTTTGTATGAAAATAACATGCGGACGAAATCGCACGCGTTTCGTTAGTATATAATATATCGCGCGTAGAATAGAATTGAACCATGTCAAAGTACAGTTAGTAACACAAGTTCATTAAAAATTAAAATTTATTATACCACTTCACTTCCCGTTATATAGATAAATAGTAAATGTGAATTAAAAATTTTACGGCGAGTCAAATCAAATATACAAAATTTTTACCATTAAATATTCATGGCCCTCTGCTGCTGCTTGTACCTACAGTTTTCGAGTGAACCTACCTAGGCATGTTTAACAGTGTACTTAGTAAAAGTATGAGACCAAAAAGCTTCCCATTGCATAATTTCAATTTTCCCGTTCAATTATAAACAAAATTCCTATAAACATGAGCAAGCAAACCTGGTTAAATCCACGAACTCCGCCTCCAATGGAATTAATCAGGTAATTAATTCGTTAATCAAGTTAGAAACCCAGTTACCTAGCAAACAATGGACGCCAAATTACGTTCACAATCAATTATTTCGGAGTACCTATAACTCGATGGTTGTGAATAGATAATTTATTATTTAACAACCTAATAGGTAATTGGTAGTATATGTGGCAAAGATAAATAGATACCTACTCCATTACTCCATTACTTGAGGCATACTGCAATTTCACCAGAGACACCCGTCCCTTCAAACCAAACACGGCGATAGAAAAAAGTTTGGTGGTAATACTTCTTAGTACCAGCCCTTGATGAAGAGCCCCACTGCTAAGTACCAAAGGATGATACAAACAAACATACCTAGGTAACTGTTTAATGCCAAAAACTAGTATAGTTCCAGTAATATTTAGCCTCTACTAAAACGTTACACCATTTCGTATACCCACATCCAAAACTATTCATGTGGCTGTTAAGCGTTATTATTATTACGAACATGAGCGTGTTCCTAAGAACATGTGTACTACATAAGTGTCTAGTTTACTTAGCTCTTACTGTGTACCATAACAAGGCGAGCCTGGAATAAAGGGAAACATAAATATTTATTATTTGAAACCCTACTTACTGAAATAATGGGTGAGGAATATTTATGTATAATAGTTTTAATATTTAGTATCTACAAGTTATTTACGGTGAGTATACAATTCGCTTGTTAGGTAAATGGTTATATGAATAAAAGGAAGCATTTCCCGCCACTTTAATAACCAGGGCTAGTGAATTATCCCTACCAAGAACAAATATAATTATTGTTTGATGAACATAGATGTTGTGTGTCTTACGTTCTTGTATAATGAATTCTAATGAGCTCCCGTACCAAGTCGGAAAATGCATATATTATCTATGTAATGGTGTTCCTTTTACTCGTTTAGGTACGATACTTTTTAAATTTTTGAAATCGTTCCATTGGTTGCGAAGATATTACACATTTTGTACCAGTCAACCGCGGGGCGGCCGAATAGCTCATGTGACGTCACGAAATCTTTTCCGCCCGCGGGCGCGCTCTCCGCAATTCATTTATTAGAGTTCACTCGATCTGCGCGGGTCGTGTTGTGGTTTTTACGTGAATATGCCGAACTATAAGTACTGTATAGTACCGAAGTGTACTAATACTTCAGTTAGTACACCTAAAAAACTATTTTTCAATGTGCCAAAGGTCCCGAAAGTGCGCAAAAAATGGTGCACTATCATGAAGAGGGATGACAAAATTCCGCTTTCGTGCCAAACTTCAAGATTTTGTTGCGAGGATCATTTTGATGTAAGTAGGTAGGTACCTCCATAATATACCAACTATTATCATAGTTGGTATATTATGGAGGTACCTACTTACATCAAAATGATCCTCAATCATTACTCGTATGGTAAACAGGTGCGTAGGTAGCTTAGTAAAGCTTGTTTACGAATGTTAAAGAAAAATACAGGGTCGTACCTACTAGGTATATTTCAATGAGTAAGTAAATGATAAAAAATGTAAGTAGTGAAGTTTCTAATAACCCTTCCTCGGTAGTCGGGTTAAAACCAGGGTCGTACTCAGGTCTAACTACAATAAAATGTGCCGTTCCCGGTAATATTCCCCAATGCGGGAATATCCCACAAGTTTCCCGGGATATCGGAGATCATTTTGGGAATATAGAGGAATATTTCCGTCTTGGGGAATATACCTATATCTATCTCATCATCATCATCATCAGCCTGTAGAAGTCCACTGCTGGACATAGGCCTCCCCCACACGTTTCCAGGAAGAACGATTCTGAGCCCTTTCCATCCATCGATTTCCCGCGGTCCTAACAATGTCGTCAGTCCATCGGGTAGGAGGACGTCTTACGCTTCGTCTTCCGGTTTGTGGTCGCCATTCAAGAACCTTTATTCCCCAACGGTTGTCGGTTCTACGAGCTTTATGGCCTGCCCACTGCCACTTTAACTTGCTGATTCTGAGAGCTGTCGGTGACCTTGGTTCTTCTACGGATTTCCTCATTTCTGATTCTACCTCGCAGTGAAACTCCCAGCATCGCTCTCTCCATAGCTCGTTGTGCGACTTTAAGCTTGTGTATGAGACCAATAGTTAGCGTCCACGTCTCAGTGCCATAAGTCATCACTGGTAACACACACTGATTATAGACTTTCGTCTTGAGGCTTTGCGGTAACTGTGACGAGAAGATGTGCCGTAATTTCCCGAACGCTGCCCATCCGAGTTGGATTCGTCGGCTGACCTCCAACATATACCGGTACGGGTGCGACATGAGCATTTGACATAAGTTTCGTCTTACTCATGTTCATTTTAAGACCCACCTGTTGGGAGACAATATTGAGGTCTCTAAGCATTGTTTCTAGGTCTTCCAGCGATTCCGCCATTATGACTATATCGTCGGCAAATCGAAGGTGACTTAAGTGTTCGCCATTGATATTGATGCCATACCTATTCCAGGACACGAGCTTGAAAATATCCTCCAGTGCAGACGTGAACAGTTTCGGAGAAATTACATCTCCCTGTCTCACTCCTTTTTGCAACTGGATAGGAGTTGTACTCTGGTCCTGGAGTCGGATAGTCATGGTGGCATTACTATATAGGCCTTTCAACACTTCGATGTACCGATAGTCAATTTGACACCGCTGGAGTGACCGTAACACTGCCCAGGTTTCGACTGAATCGAAGGCTTTTTCATAGTCCACAAACGCTAAACAAAGTGGCTGGTTATACTCTTCGGTCTTCTGTATAACCTGCCGGAGCGTATGAATGTGGTCTATGGTACTGAAGCCTTTTCGGGACGAAGCGCGAACGAAGTTGCGGGCAAAAGTGATATATAATAAAAAAGAAAAAAATATATACCTGAATTTATTATATTTTTAGGTGGAAGCTGATAATAATAATAATAATGCTGAACAATCCACACAGCATCATCTAGCCCCAAGCTAAGCAGAGCTTGTGTTATGGGTACTAGACGACTGATATACTTAATACAATACATTACATGCATACATATTTTTTATTATACATAGAAAACACCCAGAACACCCGGAATAAATATTAGCAGACCGTACAAACATTTATCCCAAGGCGGGAATCGAACCCGCAACCTCCGCGTCGCAGGCGGACATTCGCCAGCCGCGCCACATCGGTCGTTATATGGAGAACTACGTCAAGTATAGGCTTGTGGGAGGAATGCTTAGATTGAAGAAGGAAGTATTGCATTCCTGTATTGTATTCCTGACCTTGAATTTATTGTATAATTTTTAAATAAATCTGGGTATAACCTACGACAAAATATAATTTAAATTCTTAGGGCTTATTTTAAACTTAACATACCTAACGCTTTCGTTTATTCATAGCTCTAAATTACGTGTCCAAAGAACTTAGGTAGGTACATTCCTGTCAAATTAAGTATTTAAGTCTAATTTTATTTATTTTATACCTACATAATATTTTTCTTTAAACCTTTAAGTTTCTACATACTTATCTACATACCAATGTTGAAAATAACAGCGTAGGTAGTTACAACAACAAACACAACTTCCCTGGCTGACTAACTTAAAACTTTTAGGTATTTTATAGGCTAGTCCAAGTATGTGTACCTACCTACATATTATCCTGTTATTCTGATTAGGTTGATAATGAGATTTGTTTACCTCTGAAGTTTCCAACCATGAATTTCAGCGCTTGTGTAATTTAAATGATTACAAGATAATCAAATAACATGAAGGTATCAACTTTAGGTAGATTATCGGATTGCGCTTGCTCAAAACCGATATCTACCTTATTTCTAATACTCATTTGTTATATTAAAATAACAACCTTCTAATAAAAACCTAATCAAATCACTTGGTGACGTTACGCTCCGTGTCGGACGAGTATCGCGAACAGAAACGCGGGGCGCGCAGTGGTTTGGCGGCTAGCGCTGGGCCATTGTGACGTCATCGCTTGCGTTCGCGCGGTCAGTGAATCTCGTTCGGTATTTTGCCCATAACTTAGTCAGTTTTGGCCGTAGAAAAAAAAATTTTGCATTTTATGTTTTAGTTTCTCAAGGCCTATAAAACTGCATTCATAGAAAAAACTGTGACGGGTCCCCATTACCATATGCATTTACAAAATACTTGTAAGTATTAGCACAATTAGTTATCTGGTCTCCACAGATGATTTGCTTAGTTTGGGTGTAATGACCACATATATTTTTACCACTCTAACAAAGCCAAAATTTATATTACTATTATATACTCGTACATGTACCTAAGTATATAACTAACAACAACTATATGTAACAATGATGTTATATATAGGTGAAAACTGGTGTAACTCAATTATTTCCAATTCAGACACATTGTGCGTTGAGCTATCATTAAATTACAATGGTTTGACAGGACATACAGACCGATGTCTTCCTGTTTGTCTGATCTCGATAAAAGGACACCACACGGTTGTGAGTTCAACTTATCACTGAGGTTGATGCTTAGAAAATAAAATTAGATTACTCAAATTACTCAGCTTGCCGTGCAACCGAGCATAAGTATCGACCCTGCTTAATTACAATATTATGTGTGGCATTGCTTAATCATTATGTTGTTATAAACAACATAGGTAACCATGGCATAAAATTATGGCGCAATACTAATAAACTTTGGCTTCCACGAATGATTTATTAAACGTATGTAATTTTAGAGTGCACTTGTCAACAGGATCAAAAAAATAGCACCTTATTTTATGATTAGGATTAACATATAGGCTACTTTTTATCCCGAAAAAATTACAGGAACGAAAAAAAAACTGCCACGCGGGCGAAGCTGCGAGCGGCCGTTAGTACGGCACAAAAGCAAACAAGAGTTTTTTTAACGTTTGTCTTAGTTTTGCTCGCTCTACTTTTTTAAGAAGAAATCCTTTGGATCGAACCTGAAACTAAGGAGTCTCGTCTAATCTAAATAGTAACGTCTTTCTCAGAATAAAACCGATGAAACTTCATTCGATCACTGCATGAGTGCAGGTAACTTAGTTTGCGGTCCCGCATTCAATACTTCCAATACTGCTGATATCTCACAATACAATGTCAGGGGAACTTTGCAAAAATAGAGATGTCTCAAGTGAAGTGTGAGATTTATGTGCTCGTTGCGTTACAGGCAGATAAAGATACATAATCATAGCTAGACATAGGTAGTACGGCACAGAAGGTTTAGAACGATCAATTTGACATTTGTGGAGTAAGTGTATCGTGTTGATATTTGAATTACATTGCGCGGATTCGATATTTCAATACGGATGTCGTGTCGGTGCGATGTATTTAGCTTACAAATGTTAAATTTCTTCGTGCTTGGCCCTCTGTACAGGTGGATATATATCATACATTTCAATATATATTTTGTTGAATTAAAAATGAAATTTTGTAGAAGCAGTACTTTTTGAAGGGTTTGTCCGGGGAAGTACTACCACCGTGCCTATTTTGACCGCCAAACAGCTGGCTATGTTTCGGTTTAAAGGGTGTGGGTCTCGGTGAACCTGTACTCCTGTAGCTGTAAACTACTGTAAACGTAAGATGAAAACTACGATTGTTGAAGAGGATAAATAAATTATCCGCTTAGTAAAATTTGCATTTGTAGTTTTTTATAATAGCTGTAGGAATCAAAACACCATGCCTAGTTTATGATCTGCTTAAAACTGCCGATTTCGGAAAATATATATAGCACACAGGCACCTACTTTCACGCAAGTAGGTATTGCGCTATAACTAATGAAACAATGAAACATGAAAGCCTCATTGCTTTTATCACCGCGCCGTAAAAGGCTGTTTTTATTACCGAAAAATGAACACACGATTGTAAGTACTTTCAAAGTTTTCCTTTCACATTAGCCCGTCAAGTTGGTAGCGTAGAGGTAGCGTGGTGGGTAATTATGATTTAGCGGCATGGAGAGTTCAAACTCGTATTTAAAATGTAGAGAACCATAATGGCTAATAAATCAGAGGTGTTACTTTGATATAGTGTGACCTCGTGGTGCTGTAGCACGCTTTTAGTGCTGTATTTCTTGAGCATGGTAGGTAGGTACTTAAAGTTATTAAGGGCGGACATCTTGCTTAAGTTATTTCAGTACTCAACGATGAGAAGGCAGACGCTTATGTATCTATTAGCTTTTATTTTTAACCATGAACAAGACATATGAATGGTAACTTCATAGATAAGCAGTGATTATTAATGCAATAAAATATATTTGTATTTTTTAGAAGATTAGAACATGGACATACTATAAGTAGGTACTTCTTTGTGCACAGATTACAGCGCGTTGTTTTAGTACAGTAAAAGTTAAGCGAGATGTATTCGACAGCAACCCATTTATGAATTATTTTCGGCAAAATTCTTCTCAAAAATGTCATGAATTCCTTTCTTAGTATACACAATTGCTTGCGTAGAGACGCACTAAGACAAATATACACTGCAAATTTAAAGTCTATGGCCGGTTAGGTTATTTAGGTTGCTACTAAAGTCAGTGACTTAGGCAATACAAAGATTAGTCCAATAGATTTAACGCTTTTGCTGAAAGTAATACGTAAGTATTATTAATTACTTATTTATTTCCTTATTACAGAGAGTTCAAACTGGTGCTCCGGCCTGACCCTAGCTCCGTGTTCTCGGAGGACGTCCAGTTCCACTCATCATCAGGGCAGATGGATTACAACACAGCACATGTCTACTCGGGAAAATTGGAAGGTAACATTTGCTATAGAAATCCATAGACGCTGGCACAGTTTTTTTGATCATCCTCCACAGAGAAGTAATACAGGAGTAACGATTGTCAGAACTCCGAACGACAGTTTGTTGAATTCCGAGCTTAAAGCCCCATAAAGGACCGATAACTTTTAAGAGATACTTAGAAACAACAGCCGATTAGGAGCAATGACAATTTTATTAATAGAAGTTAAATGGGTTCGAATCCCGCGAATTTTCAATTGAGAAATAACAAAAGTTAAAATTGTAGTAAGTACAATAGTAGTAGTAGAAGAGCTCTTAGTAAAGGGGTCGTCCGGGTAAATACTAGCACTATGCCTATTTCTGCCGCCAAGCAACTTGTTCTGTTCTGGTTTGAAGTGTTGTGTGTGCCGGTGTAATTACAGGCACACGAGGCTTAACATCTTTATGGCTCAGGTTGATGCACGTAAGGGCACGTTTATAATGAGCGTAACCTGCGAGGCAATGCTTTGTAATAGGTAATGGTAAACATCAGGTGGGCCATCAGCTTGTTCCACCATCAAGTCACATCTGTCACCAATCTGTCGCCAAACGAGGTGACAATGGCGAACTCTTTCAAATTTGCAGCAGGTCTATGTCCAACAGTGGACTTATTTAGGCTGATGATGAAGGAAATACAATATTATAACCGCTGCGGTTGCGTTTCAAATAAAACGAAGCCAAACAAATTAACAATTTAATGTACATTTGGAATTAACTCTCGTCCATCATAGCTTTATTTCAATAGCGCAAATAAATTTCAGAGATTAAACGCTCATTTACATTTTACTGTAGTACTTACCTATCTGCGTATGATAATTTTGCAGGTATACCTAGTTATTGGTATAGCTTACTCAGTTTTTAAGCCGTCGATAGTCCATCGTCGATTTCTTGAAACCTATCTAAGACACCAGTCTGACCAGGTAAATCGTGAGGTTTACCTGGTTAGACTGAATAAATCTGATGAATTGAACTTGTCGAAGCGACGCGTGACCCGAAAGCTGGTGAGTATCTGGCTCAGCGAATCAGCATTGCCATTAGCGTGGCAATGCAGCCAGTGTTTTGGGAACGCTTTCGATTGGAACTAGTCTGGATCAGTTGAGCTACCTTTAGATCGTTTGCAACGGTCTGATAGCTCAATGATGATCTATAAGCAATTTAACATGTACAATTGTACATATAAGCAACTGTAGCAAGAAAAAATATCTTAATATTAATGCGTTTTTATGACAGACTATAAGATAAGTTAACTACTTAACTATAAGTAGTATAATTTTGTTTGTTTACTCACTTATAAAATGATTTTAAAGACACTTTTCGTGATTACGGATTTTTTGCTAAAGCCTCTTATAATTCTAAAGACATTAGACCCGTCTTACGTGTCGCAACGCGTCATTTCGTAGAAGTTAAATATTAGTTCAGCCGGTGGCGGCGCGGGCCTGCTCCCTCTTTCTGACTCTATCTATCATACAAAATATCTGAGACAGTCGACGCGGATGTCCACGCGGAAGGTGTCTAGTGTGGTTCTGCCTTTAGTTTCGAGAAGGAGCTAGTCCGTTTTTGCCTCGTATTTTGTTATTCTACACTACTTACACGAGTTACACGATCTTGAACTTTACCTCAAAGAATTAATGACTCCATATTGTGTGTGATTCTGCAACATCGCATTACGTCAATCTCCACTCCCGGAAGATAAAGATTGGAAACGATTGTAACAATAAGCTCACTTAGATATAATCGGCTTACAAAAATGATGCAACTAAAGGTTGCCTTGTCTTCACAAAGTGGTATTGGAACCTCAAAGTACAGTTCTATTGTTTCACTTCTTTTCTTTGTCAAGCTTTTGTGTGATAAGCAGAGCTTGTGTTAATGGATACTAGATGACTAATAATGCTTAATACAATACATTACGTACATAGATATTTTTTATTATGCATAGAAAACACCCACAGAACACCCGGAATAAATGTTTGCAGATATTACAGATACAAAAATTTATCCCAAGGTGGGAATCGAACCCGCAACCTCCTGCGTCGCAGGCGGACATTCGCCCTCGGCACCACATTAGTTGTCAAAAATATAAATATGTCAAAATATATTTTTCTATAAGTAATTATTTATTTAGGACCAATAATACATACCAAATGGTGATCGTCCTGAGTTAACTTAGTTATTACGAATAAGCTTCCTAGTCTACCAGCATCTTATGACTAATGACCTGAAGATAAACGAAACTTCTCGTGCTAAAACTTTCCTAGAATAACCGGGAGTTTTCTTTATTGCCATGCTTTATTTTAAATTCGCGAAGGAATTTGTCATACTAACTTGTGCAGAAAGAGAACATTGCTAAATGTAATATTTGTACGTGGCTCTGACTATATGATTACCTTCAGTGCTAGTATTCCTTTTTGTGGCAATTTAAATAAAAAACAATAATAATAATAATAATTATCGATCATTAAGAATGTACCCTACAATGCACTGCTCTGTGTCCATTAAGCTGAGGTATACGTAGGTGTTAAGCCTCATGTGCCTGTAAGAGGGGACGGAATATAAAATGGGGACGAACGCACCTGGGGACGAAATGTAGGGACAAGAGGGAATAACCCGTAATTTCACTGGCATCCACACTCTTTGAACTGGAATGCAGCAAGTTGCTTGGCGGCAGAAATAGGCATGGTGGTAGTACTTCCTCGGACGAGCCCTTCACTAAGTGCTCTACTACTACTAAAATCTCAAATCTTCCACTTATCCCGATCTATCCTTACTTATCCGGCTGATAGATTTCTATAATTACTTTTTTTTTATTTCCAAGTGATTCTTAGTTTTAACGTGATCAATAAATACATGCAAATACTAAGACTTAGATAAGAGAACGGAAGTCATTAAAATCTAAATCGGTAGGTACGGTGTTCACACATGACATACTATTATGCTAATCATGTTGTAAGCTACGAGTTACTATTATTTAATCTGTACTGGATGTATGAAGTCTGCAGCAAGGAAGCTGTATATCTAATTAGTATTCTGTTCTTTAAATAGATTATTACCACATAACAAAGGTTCCCAGATAACTAACTCTATCTTAATTATATCTTTATCTAAACTCATTTTGGTCTTGATTTTTGCTATGCCTACGCAAAAGTATTTTTAAGCTGGATTGTCTGAAAACGGAAAGTAGCTTATTATTGAGAAGGATAACATTTAGGTTTGTACCTACATTTAATTAGTTTCTACCAAATGTTTTTTACAACTTTCTGGTAGGCTCGCCCCTAGCTATTATTCTAGCTAATAGGTAATTAACTAAAAATAGATATACTTTACTATAGTACTGTATTACTGTCCTGATATAATCTCTAAAAGTCTAGCATCTAGAACTCAATAATATCAAAAATAATGCAAAAGTACACTGTACCTGTATTCCTAAATGTATTTTTACTTTATCAGACACAAATATTCTTGCTAAACAGAAAAAATCCTATTCACAATACCTATTAAAATTTCAATTTCCCCAGAAGAGTGTGACAAATAAAACGATTCAAAAACCTCTCCTGTTCTAGATTTTTTATTTCGGCATTATGCACAGAGCATTAATTTACAAGCCGTACCAGCTTATCCCTCGTGCCTTTGTAGGTACGAAGTAAGTAGTATGAATATTATAAAGAATTAATATGACACATGTAGCATTATTCATATCAGATAGTGTTTGTTGATTCGCTTTCAAGTGATTCTATTTCTACATTCGTTAGTACAATAATTACTATTTTAATCTCATTGAAGATCACGTGTCATCTATGTATCACTCTGAGATATAGAGGTAGTCTAAGGTAGGTAGCTAACATATACAATTCAGCTTATGCGTTCATGGTCTCATGTGCCTGTAATTGCATGCATACCGGCACTCATTCCCTTCAAATCAGAACACAGTAGCTATGTATATGTAATGCTTGTAAATAAGTATAGGCATTGCAGTAAGCTACTTTATAATATGTTCTAGGAAAGCAAAGCATCTGCATTACTACTCCACTCTTCCCAGAAATCTTTACTCTGATTCCCAACCGTCCATTAATTGTTCGCGGGAAATTAAATTGTTTTGTTTAAGCTGTCTTACCTTTACCTTTTTCTTTTGTGTGTACCTTTGTGCCGTTTTATTATAATTAAAAGTCTTGTTCAAATTTAGCTATCTCGAATTAGCGTCAAGTGTATCATTTCCGGAAATGGTATTTGTTTTTTTATATACTTTCAAAAACATCTGATAGTATGAAAATCTCGTTAGGCCAGGACTATTATAGCGATTTTAAAGTTTTATCTGAAGCTTATGTTTCTTTAATATTTGAAATCAATCTCGTGCTAGTAATAAACTTTGAATGTGGCGTTTAAAATACCTAGTCTACCTACCAAGTACTACCTACCTACCTTACATAATGACAGGTGGAATGTCGCGAGGCTGTAGCTATGTTACCCTTAGTGATCTCGCAAGCATCCGAAACAGGCAATTAAACATGAGCTCGACAAACTTCTACATTCTGCGTCTAACTTAATAAAGCTAAATTATGTGCTGCGACCCATCTGGAACGCTCGAGACAAAGTGAATTTTGTACAAATTAGTCAAAAGTTTTAATGAACTAGGACGGAGTTATTTCTTCAAGTTTGTCTTGTCCTCATTCATCTGTTTGATCGAGTCAGCGGTCGATCCAAAAACACTCACGTGAATTAAAATAACAGGTAATGGGGACTATAGAAGACTGAAGAATACTTCCAAAAGAACAAAACCAAAATATCGTAATTTGCTTTTCCACATTTTTCTTTTTTCCACCACAAATTCTAACTCAGATCAAACCGTTTCTTTAAATAACACACGGCTTTTATTTGAAATCACCTCGATTCGATTCGACCCTGCTGCGGTCTTTGATGTTGCCCGTCCGTTTCTTTTTATTTTAAACACGTAGAAACTCATTTATCCTAATTGTACCATCCATCACACCCTACTGTAAAAAATAAAACCATACATTTACAAGAACGGTGTTTTGCTGTCAATGTTTTTCATCTGTTAGAAAATGAACAAAGGGGTGGAAAGGGGTGTAGACAGGGGGCAGTAATTACCCTTATTTATGAGCGGTTTTCATCCCTCCCGCTGCGACTGCAAGTTGTGATTTTAATTCATTGAGTTCTGAGGCTCTTTGCACCTGGAATTAGTTTGCATAAAATATCGTTTGCCATTTATTTCTACGTCCCGGTTTTGTACTTCAAAGGCTTACTAGGTGCGAGAGCTTCTACTTAAGTAATTGTTTAGGTGGTGTTTTACTTATGCATGTTAGGGAGACATCCTTCAGAATGAAGTTTACATTAAGTAATTTTGTCCACAGGTGACGAGTCATCAATCGTATATGGAGTAATTACATCAGACGGTCTCTTTGACGGGACGATCTGGACTCCAACAGAGGAATACTACGTAGAGCCCATCTCCCGGTACGATGTGGACCATCCATCTATGCATAGCGTCATCTACCGGCGGTCAGACGTGCAACATCCGCATGACAACCCTGACGCTACACCCTGTGCCTCACACTTACTCCACATGAAGAGAACCCTTGGCCTAAACGCAGAACTTTTCAACTTCACCACCGACCAAACAACTCTTGAAAATCCACCTCTCAACAACAAAACAGATGACTTTCTCGGTGGCATACACATACGCAAGAAACGATGGCTCCCTGAAGACGAGATGCAAGACGACGAGCCTAAGAAAAATCCAGATTTACCCTTAGATTTAGACGTCCCCTACACAAGCAACGGTGACCACTTCGAGAAACTAAGCACGCGGAAACCTAAAACCAAAATTGATAAAAGTAACCTCATAACAAAGGTGCGACTCGATTCCGAGGACTCGAGACCCAAGCCAAAGACGCACGTCGAAGTGATAAAGACGAAAGCAGGTGTTGTTACAGTGAGTAAGGATATAGTTAAAAAGGAGCCTGTGGGATATACGGTGCTGACTGCGAACGCTAGCGACGACGGACGACATGTTAACAAGAGAGCGACAGTAGATCCTAGAAAAACCACATGTCTAGTTTACTTGCAAGCCGACCACATGTTTTATCAAAGGTACGGGTCGGAGGAAGCCTGCATCGAGGTCATGACGCGACACGTGCAGAAAGTCAATGCAATCTATAAAGTTACCGGTACGTTCTTTACGGTTACATTCTTTGTGAATATTATTATTTTACTATTACAGCTATATTTTTTCATGAACCGTATTATTTTTTTCAGACTTCAATCAGGACGGAAGGCCTGATAACATCACGTTTATGATCAAACGAATAAAGGTTCATACGTCAGACGCGTTGAAAGATCCAGCATACAGATTTCCCAACAACTACGGAGTTGAGAAATATTTGGAGCTATTCTCAGGTGATTTTTGATTTTTTTATTATGTAAGTAGAATCTAAGCATACACGGCCTCCTATGCTTTGTCTTCCGGTTCGCAGCCATTATGTCTAATAAAGCTATTATTGCCATTAAAGCTATTATGGGACATGTTTATTGCAACTACGACTTCACTTTAAAATAATGCCTACAATAAAATTTTATTCAAAAAATATTTTCTTAAAACCATTTTTTTTTCAGAGGAAGATTACGACGGCTTTTGCTTGGCGTACATGTTCACTTACCGAGACTTCGAGATGGGCACTTTAGGACTGGCTTGGACAGGTGATCTCAAAAATGCTGGAGGAGTTTGTGAAAAAAACGGGGTAAGATATTTAATCATTTAAAATTATCTGTCCAAGTTAGGGAGTATACAACAAAAGTCCATATTCTTAGACAAAAACAAATCAATATTTATAAGGTATCTGTATTGTTATTTGTTACTGCAGCTCGCTACAAGCTAGAAAATAAAGAAGACGAAGCTCGATGCGACCGTAGCATAATCGTGAGCTGAATTTCCAAATTTACATGGTCAGAATCACCGTATTTATGCTAAAAGTATATTTCCAGCACTACCGAGGCAGTATGAAGTCCTTGAACACAGGAATAGTGACCCTTCTTAACTATGGCAAGCACGTGCCGCCAGCCGTATCCCACGTGACACTGGCCCACGAGATCGGACATAACTTTGGGTCGCCTGTAAGTATTAAATGTAGGATTACCTAGGTATCATAATTTGTATATATAAACAGTTACAATAGCTGAGACACTGGTTTTTTTTAACTTACTGGTAAATTGTGATAAAGGGATTTTCTAGGATAATCGCAAATATGAATTGGTTCTTCAAGCCGGATATCAAATTTGCTATTGAAGTTCATGTCTCCTAATAATAAAATCAAACGCAAATGCTAAAATCAGGGTTCAAATTAATGTAAATGAAATAATAAAAGCCAGTTTTTGGTGATATCAATAATTTATTGACAAGATGTTTTTTGGGCAAAGGCTTGACTAGCATGACTTTAATGCTAAACAGGCGCTTATTTCTTTTTTATTTAAACTTTCAGCACGACCCTGAAGTATGCACCCCATTCGGAGAAGATGGAAACTACATAATGTTCGCGCGCGCAACCAGTGGAGATAGAAAAAACAATAACAAATTCTCTCCTTGTTCTCTGAGAGCCATCGACCCGGTGCTCAACAACAAGGCACGATCACCAAAAGGATGTTTCACCGGTAAGAAACAAACATTTCATTAACTATTACATTTTACTTCTAAAAATAACTCTCCCAGTCAGTTCCAGACCTTTAATATATGAAAAAAACTTCCGTTTGTTTCTTTCTGACAGAGGTGTGCATAAAAAACTTAGGTATCATGTTATCTAAATCCCAACATTTTATCTAGAACCACAACCAGCTATCTGTGGCAACGGAGTGGTGGAACAGGGTGAGGAGTGCGACTGCGGCTGGGCATCCGAGTGCACGGACGTGTGCTGCCGGCCACAAGCCGCGCGTCCACACTACAAGCCATGCACGCTGACCGAACACAGCGTTTGCAGTCCTAGTCAGGTACTTTTACATCAAGTCTTCCTAGACTATTGTACTAATATAATCCCTGATCATGTTTGGACATAAATATATATTGCAATGATGTATAGTTGATGACGCATTTTTGGGTAGTACCCCAAGAAAATTATCATCTCTACCTATCGTGCTCCTGCTGGAAATGGTCAAAATAAGTATATTGTATACAGCCGCTACAAATTTTCAGTGAATTTAAATACAGACCGTTGTGTGTACATGGAACATATCTACCTAAGTAGTAGCAATCTTCTGATGAGACCTGTGAAGAATCCAGACTCGCCTCGTTTACTATGGCTTATGTTTTGGATAATTTTCACCTTTTTACGAGGATTCCTTATATAGTCGCAGCTGAATAATAAAACTTTGATGGTTCTAGGGTCCATGCTGCACAGCATCATGCACGCTCAAGTTTGGAGATCGGTGCCGGTCCGACAACGGATGTCGAGACGCAGCGCATTGTGACGGCAAGCGCGCGGCCTGTCCAACCAGCAAACACAAGGCGAACCGCACGCGCTGTGACAAGGAGCTCGTTTGTTATATGGGAGTGAGTTATATATCTCGCAAGTAGAAGTTGCCATTGGCAGGTAGAACTATAACATCCGCTGCGGTTGAATCCCGAAAACGAAGCATAGACCTCCATAAAGATGACAGGTTTGGAAAGTTTGCGGTTTTCCTTACACAGTTTGCTAAACGGTGACCTTTGATAAAGCATTACCTCAAACAGAAAAACCCGTTCAGTAGGAGAATAAAATGTCTTGGCATCGATGTGCACAGAGCACCAATTCTCGTAACATAAAATCATCAAATTCAAGTTTCAATCGTGTCCATCTCCAAATGGTATTCTTCGAAATTATTTCAGACAGGCCCAACTTGACATTAAAATTTTAAATAATTGGGCCCCAGAAATTCAATGAAACAACCAGGCACTGGATTTCAATTGTTTTATCAACATTAAATTTGCATTTTCATTCGCAGTATTGTTATAATGCTACCGCATCTCCGATTTCAAAAATCAAGGCTTAACAATCTATTTTCCATTTTCAGGAGTGTACAGGTTCTATCTGTTTGGCCTACGGCTTGGAGTCTTGTCAATGCGCGCCTCGCAAGGACGACCCGCGGTCTGCGTGTGAGCTGTGCTGTCGCAAGCCAGGAGGTGCCTGCCAGTCGTCCTTCCATTGGAACAATTCACCCTTCGACGTGCCCGACATGTATGCTAAGCCGGGAACGCCGTGCAATGACTACAATGGGTATGTTTTCTGTAATAATCATTCAAAGTCCATAGTCTAGCATTATTTTGAACGCAGGCCGTGTCTGCAATCAGAGGTGGTACCTGTGGGTTAGTCTTTAGTTAGCTTTTTCAGTGTAACCGTAGGTACGCCCTTAGAAGTTGCCTGGCTTTTATGCCGAGGTCACTTTCCTATAGCGATCGTTCATAATTCATCTTCCCGAGATTTAGATGAATAATTCACTTTGTTTTTTATTCACAAAGTATACGAAAAATAAGCTAATTAAGCTTTATTTATCTTATATTATATATTACCTTGCATAATATTGCTGTGATGTATACCGTAAAACTGTGGTAGATATACCGAACCATTAAATCGAACATAGCCTTTGAACCATCTTTGTCTATTCTGCATGAAATTCGGTTGGTATAAAAGTACGCACCAACATGGTATGTATCTCTGGAGACGGGATTTTTTGGGCCGTTTTAGTAACTCTCAATTTTTATATCCTTTTAGGTACTGTGACGTGTTCCAACGCTGTCGCGAGGTGGACCCGTCAGGTCCTCTAGCAACGCTGCGGAAATTGCTCCTGTCTGACGAGAGCATTGCCGGCTTCAAACGGTGGATGCTGCGGCATTGGTACGCAGTCCTGCTGATCCTGATATCTGTTATCGTCTTACTGGTTAGTACTGTCTGCATTATTATGTTATACCCTATTTTAATATTGCAATTGGTAGGTAGCATGGAATCGTGAAAAGAGTGACGGGATCGGGAAAAGGTTTGCCCATTTAACAATTGGATGATGCGGGTTATAGCATTAATGCAATTTCATAACAGAGAAAAGATTTTATAGAAGAGTACTGGTTCGAATCTGGTCGTGCAACAATGGATTTGTATTCGAGAAAATTATGTACGCAATACATCGTCAACGTATTAATTTCCGCAAAATATGGTTATGAACCAAATGTAATATTTAGCCGTATCTCTGACTACCCCTATATATAACCCGACTACCCCGACTATCTAAGACATCCTCAAAAACTCTTGTGCTACGTGGTAGGTCCTAAGAGATCTGAGGAAATATCTACCATGCCTGGATTATAGTTGTAAGGCTGTTTATGTTTCTGTTTATAAAAGAGAATTCACATTAGCAATAAATTCAATTTTTTTTTACTCACCTACATGGAGTAGTACCTATACTTACCTACTATGATGTTCAGACTATATAAAAAAATTCTCAATGAAATACTCCGTACAAATTTTACATAAGTATACATATTTATTGCATTGTTTTCAATTATTTATCTTCAGAAATGCTGCAGCATACTTGATGCTGTTGCAGATTACGACCAGTAAACTACTTCAACTACAACTCTATAAAAGCATAGCAAAACTTTAAAGGTATTGGCAGTACTTACGCTAGGGTGTGATGTGTGGTATGACTCGTTATGCAAAATGCTAGAAATAATCCGAAATGTCAACTATCTAAGCCAGTATCCAAGTCAATGAGATCACATCATCATAAATTTGATACTAACTTTTCCTCGCATAGTTTATCACGAATGTAGATTCATGTCCATCATCCCATATCATGAGCGGTTGTTTTAGTCAAACAAAGGTAACGAAGATAAGAAGACGGTTTTTTTTATTGCAAAATAAGAATTTTACAGTGAAATAAAAAAAACCGTTTAAGACTTCAAACTGATTTTCTAAAAGATAAAATTACTTATTATTTTTGTTAGATTTTATAGTGCTTACCTGCACTTAAGGAAATTACATAGGTTTTTATATTATCCCAAAAATTATTTCCTCAAGTAAACCTACGACCCTCCTTGATATGGGAATGAGCTAACCAACTGCGCTATCGAGAGAGAATCGGTCCGACGCAATAATCCTTGGGGTGTTTGACGATTCTTTACTGACTTATTCTTTGTTCAAATTTACAGGTGATAAGTACAAGGTTCTTCGGTCGCCACGGCAAGAAGCTTAAATCCGTGACTATCATCCACTCGTCCACTACAGAAACCGTCCGTTTACCTGATCAAGCCGATCAGGGCCTAATAGTGCACACTGCTGTTAGGTAAGACTCGCCAGGCAAAATGAACTAAGTGAACAAAATTATCTGTAGTCTAGATTTTCTGTGTATGTGAGGCCTCTACTCCTCGCGATGTTGATTTTCCATCTCTGTCACCTATGTTTATCATGATTTCAGCGGTCTACAATTTTTGTATAGATTCTTCAGTGATCTACAACAAAGTATTGTAATATTAAAATAGTTTCAGTATGGATCAATTCGTTATACTTCGTAACTATTGTCAAAACTTTAATACCTACCATTGGTTTTAGAGAAATATTTAAAACGAAAAATCTCGAATTTCAAGTTTTTACGCAATAGAAGCTTAAGTCTTCGATCTCTCGGACGCTTCGAGGATATATTTAAGGCTAGATTGTGTGAAATGTCTGGCATTATTATTAATGCCTAAACTTAACTACTTTTCAGGTCCAAAGTCCCTCTCAAGAAGAAGGTGGCCTTGCGTACGCGAGCCTACCGAAACAAGAAGGAACACAAGAGCAAACAGGGTGACAAGGCGTCACCGTCTCACAATGCCAATAAAAACAGGGTAAGGAACTCATTGACATGGCGGTTTTCAAAGTAACTGGCTACTTTAAATTTTGTAGATAGCAGGTACTATATATAGTACTATGAATGATATCAGATACTTATGTATTTTAAAATTTTCTTTTCTTTTCAGAAGCCAAGTACCCAAGCCAAATTAGAAGAATCTCCAAAAGTCACAAAAGAAAGTGCAGTAGTTATAACAAATTCAGACGGGAAGTCGCCAAAACACGTTCTTCTAGCTAAACATAAGGGCAAGATAAAGAAACGAAAAGTTAAGATGAAGAAGGAAACAATAGATTATAGTTCAATGCAGAAGCATCCTGCTTCCCCCACGAAGGATACAGAAGCCTTGTCAAAGGTGCAAAAATGGCTGCTAAGCACCCCTCAGCCAACGGTGCTTCCTAAATCGAAATCTATCCCCCTCGGTCTTACAGAGCGAACGCATAGACAAGTCCAAAAGGGCACAAGAAAAACTAGACCGTCCAAGAGCGCTACTAATCTATTGTCAGGAGAAAAGGCCAGATTACAAGTCGTATTCAAACCTCCGTTTAGATTTAGTGTGAAAATATGTAAGAGCGACAAAACGAAAGTGGTCCTCGATAAATCATCGAAACCCGATCTAGATAGAAAGCGGCACGATACCCTGCCCCAACAGACATGCCCAGCTGAGCCTTCTAAGCCCAATCCATCCAGCAAACCAAAATATTCCAATTCGACGCGAATCACAGAAAATCCAAGTGCCGGTATTCCGAAATTAGAAATGTCACAAAATCAAGATACTGCGAAACACGGGTACGCCAACCTGCTGCCACGCAGTGCGAGCGATTGCAAACTCACTAAGAAAATACCAGAGATTAAAATAAAGAGTGGTCATAAGAAGAGCAGCTCGGTAGGTCAAAGGAAAGAAACGACCGGTAGTCGACAGAACCTCATACCTCAAGAAGATGAAAGTGCACATGTATACGAGAACGTGGTAATGTCGCAGGACGCTTTCGTGCCGAAGAGCTGCAGCATGCCACGGCGGCAGGCCAGTGTAGGCATCTGCCGCCAGAGCAGCTACGGTCACCTTCCCAGAGCCCAGATTCGACCTCACAGACACAGCACTAACAACGTTAGCCGGTCCAGAAACAACAGCACTTCAGATATCGAACACTTCTACAATGTCATCGAGTCTCTGCGTAGGAACAACGGCAACGTCGAAACTTGCACCACCAATACTAGCAGCTCGTCAGGTAGCAGCGGACAGGAGACCGCTCTAGCAAAGAGTAGCTCCGGCTCACGAGTCCAAAGCGGCAGTTCCCGGCAGAACAGTCTAGTCGATAAGCATTCCCGTTCAAGTCTGGTCGAACCGTTAAAGTTGAAACGGCAGCTAAGCGAAGCGGGACTCGGGGGAGACGGAGCGACCGGCTCAAAGGGCTTCCAACTAGTCGTAGGAAAGGACAAGCTGAAGCGTCAGATGAGCGACAACGAGTTATGTCGGAGTAGAGTGCAGCTAGCGATGCCTATGTCGGCCGGCGCGGAGCCGCGGCAGCCATTTTGCTGGAACAAGCGTGCCAGTCTCGACTTCGAAACGGGCCAGGCTGGACGTGTACACGGCTCTGCGCGCAACAAGAAACATACATACACCTTCGGAGAACTCAAACACGCCGTCCCCAACGCGACAGCTCCTTTGAAGGACGCTCCCGGTGACGTCCAAATTTCCCCCGAGGAGTTTTTCAAAATCTTAGATAAGTAATTTTGTCAGACTCTTCGAGGTGATAGTATTTTTTGAACAAAATAAACGTGTACATAATTTGTATGTTAGAAATCTAATTCGCAAAGTGTAACTGTTGTCGGCTGGTGTAAATATTGTAATTTGCTTTTATCGTAATGTAATCTTACACTGAAACAGACCATTGCACAGTTAGTTTTATATTTAATTAAATTATTTTGTTTAGCCTACTGACCTGTCTAAGGTTACCTAGGTATATAAAGTAGGTAGTGTTTTGTTTAAGCGTTCCTGTGCCAAGTTTAAGAAAACGAAACACTAATAATATATAAACCACCAAGAGTTAAAGTACGCAGAATTCTTCTCTATTTTTCGAAGATGTAACGCGAAGCTGAGCAGACTCAGCTTAGTCACGTGGTTTGTCAGAAGAAAACTGACAACAACTGTTTGGCGCCAAGTCTCAGAATACCTACTAGGTACCTACCTACTTACGCATGTTTTGCTTGCTCTTTGGCATCGTGGCCAACTTACTTATCATTTGGGTAGGTACCTACCTACTCATGAAACATACTGAAAAATCAAAAAGTACATAATGACTATTCGAAACTAATTTACTAATAGCACGAAAGGTGCAGTAAATGTGGAGTGTAGGCTGATTGAGTACGTCAAGAGTAACTTTATCGTGGTCAAACCGCATATTCAAGAACAGAAAATAGGTTACAGTAGTAGACGCACAGAAAACCCCTTGATAAGCTTTTGGTTAATAAAAGACCTTACGAAGGCAAGATTTCCACTGCCCCTAAAAATAAACTAACGGTCATACACATTCTTACTAGGTAGGTATGCTACGAGTATAGTTCATGTTTTATGGAAGTTTTTATGTTTTAGGGAAGAATGCGTACGTCCTTGAGTTTCATTTTAAGGGGCAGCGGTAGTTTAATCTCAGAAAAAGAAGAAGACCGAGGCAAGTCTGAGCATAGTTACTATACCTACCAACGAGCCATAGACTGCAGCATCTTAGGTATCTGTCAGATTGCTTGCGGAACGTTGACGTAGGCCAAAACCCCGCCAGCCTTAAGTACAACTGGGCTGGACACTATACTGCATGTCCAACAACTTGTGGGCAAAGAGGGCCACGCAGTGGATCCCACAAAATGCGAAGCGGCAATGTGGAATGCCCAGAATGAGTTGGCGGGACGAGCTGAAAGGAAAACAGACAAGGGAGGCCTTTGCCTTGCAGTGGGATTGTAATGGCCGAATCATATATATTAGGTAATATTAAATCAATAAGTATACTTTATACCTACTTTTTAAGACCTAAGCTGGCAATGGCCTAGTTTCACTGTACGATCTCTTTTAAGGTGAATCTCTATTTTTTCTACAAACTGTGTACAAAATAACTCAAAACTATCTAAAGTGTTCAGTATAAGTTTAAAACCTTGGTTCATGATTATAATCATAAATTTTGGTTATATTTTTTTTATGTCATCCGAGTTTATATAAAAGTACTCTGTGGTTATCCATTATCATTAATTGTTTTTATTTTAGTACATTGCGTCAATTATCTTGTCAATCGGTGTATTATTTTAATGTAAGATGCTAACAAATAGGTACCTACGTATGTCATCTACGGATTAATAACCTACCTTGTAGGGGTAACTGAAGTCATATTATTTTTTTATAATTTGAACAAATAGGTACCCAAAAATTAAAACTAATTAATCATAGTTTTAAAAAGTACATAACAATTTTCGCTCTATTTGTTTACATGAAACCATACTGTAATATTTTATGTTTCGATAACTGACTTTATTTTTAGGTTGTGATTAAGGCTTGTCAAAAAATATTTTTGGAACACTGTGCTAATCTGACTTTTACCTATTTAAAAAAAGATTGATTTATGAAAATATTTTTAATAATATTAGGTATCTAATTAATAAAATTTAATTTTTAAAGAAAACGTGATCTAAGAACTTGAACTCATGGCTGTTGCATTATAATTTAATTCTGCAATATCTGGGATAGAACTCCAAAGTATTAGTAATTCCTCTTTAGTATGACAATATTGTAGTGTTTACGGTATAAATATAAAATATTTAAATATTGTAATTGTTAATACGCTGTCTAGATGTTAGTGTACAAAAATAAGATATTTTTATTAGGTTTCTGCCTAATTTACTTGTTCTGTATAATTTCCTCAAGGTAATGTATTCTTTTTCGAAATTCAGAACGGGTTGAAATTGAGATGTAAACCATTTCTGTCTCAGATATTATACAGAATGTGTTCCAGTATTTATATTATGAGTCGTAGGTACGAAAGCTTCGCGGCTGTGGTACAGCGATTATGAGCTTTGTCGTAGGGAGGTAAGGGTAACGTAAAAGCTATTATAGGAACTGATTTCTATGAGGATAGGTACTAAAAGTATTGGAAATGTTACAAATTTGTATTTTCTTTCTTATAAGTATGAACAAAACGAAATTTGTACTAAAGTTTGTTAACGGAGAAAGTTAAAACAAAAAATTTTTTTGTTTCAGCGATTTAGTATTTGAACTCTTTATTAAAATAAATCAATACAACGAACGCGTCGTGGCAAAAATACTAAAAACATTGAAATAAGTTGCTTTTGAGTCAATTAATAAACGTAGAAGTTCTTAGATTTCTTTCAAATTTAAAAGTGTGTTTAGAATGTATTCGTCAAAATACGCACTTAGGTATTTCGGTGACACCCTGTACCCAACCACACATGCTCATTGGTCAACAAGGCTTGGCTCAAACGAATCATCAAAAACTTAAATTACCTGCCTACGCATCTTTGCGTCTATGATCTCACTGTATTTGTTCCAAGTGCCTTATGAACAAATTGTTGCATTCCTAAACTACACCTACCACTTACTACGAGTTATATTACATTCCACAGAAACACCGATTTGTCTGCAAATTTTAGATACCTATGTAAGTATACCTACAAATAAATCCCTGGATCTGATGGGTGATACTAGATCATTTAGGTTTTTAATTATTGTAAACTTACACCGTGCTTATGTACATTACCTATATTTTCTATAAGAAGGTTCTGATTATATAATTAGCCTGTGATAGATTATTTCTAAAACACAGTCAAGTTGTATTCTGATAGGTAATTACTAAATGCTATGTTAGTTATCTTTAACGAATACAAATTTGTAATAAATTCATTTTCTAACATTATACTATGTTTTTCTGCATTTTTAAAATAATTAAAAATACTCGAACAATACAAAATGCGTATTATTTTATAAACAATGTGTCAATATTTATTTAGACAAAACATTTTTAATAAAACTTCTTCGTTGTTATGATATAAGGTTTTATCCAAAAGTAAATACTGGCATCTGCCAGAATGTTTCGAAAAAAAGTTTACGTTTTTCTTTTGTTTGGCGGTCTGTCAAACATCAATCGTTTATGTCATTAAAATAGAAGTGGAGGGATGTTTAAAATTTAATTAAAATAATTCGTGGGATGGCTCCGATAAGATACAGTCTTCATTATGAAGATTATTCTGAACATTTAATGTCAAGATTTGGAAAATTGCTACAAATGCAATCGTTGGTAGATATGACGCTTATGTGTAGTTCCCACACTTTACGAGTTCATAAAGCAGTACTCGCAGCAAGCAGTGCTTACTTTCAGGTAGCTTTGACCGATATTTTTATAAATTAGTACTTTAAAATAAATCTT
Source organism: Electrophaes corylata (assembly GCA_947095575.1). Lineage (NCBI taxonomy): Eukaryota > Metazoa > Arthropoda > Insecta > Lepidoptera > Geometridae > Electrophaes > Electrophaes corylata. The sequence continues at coordinate 3,159,403 of OX352707.1, read as the reverse complement.
AATTCATAAAAAAATAAAATTAGAGCGACAAAACAGCAACAAGAGTAACAATCGAAAACTATTTCGCTGGCTAACCTTACTCAACATTTGTACTAAGAGTTCGTCTAATTAAAATAATTGTACTATGTATTCCAAGAACGTGCTTGCGCGTAAGGATTAATCTTCTAATTAATAATTGTGACCCTAGGAGGTGCTACAAAAGCAAATGGGAGAGCCGTTGATTATATTAAAAATGCGCTTCAGTGTCCTAAAATGCCTGGTCGAGTTCATGTATTGTGGAAAAACTCAGTGCTTGGAAGAAAATTTAGATGAGTTGGTATCCGCAGCGCAATTTCTAAAAATAAAAGGACTCTCAAAAGTAACCAAGGAAGGCCTTGGTATTGCTGATTCCGGTAAGTTTTTAAAACTTAGAAATTACTGGTAAAAACCAATAAAATTGTCTCCAAGAGTTGTTATGATACAGATTCAATAAATAGGTACCCACGTACGCGAGTTTCCGTAGGTAATCCACAACACGTGAGAGGATAAAGTTGATCCAACAAACTGATTTCATTGCACCTACGTACGTAGCTGAATATGAATTTTAAATACCTTTCCCTAGGTGAACTGCCGGTCTTTACTCCGCCAGTGGTGATAAACAGGCCACCGCAATCACTTATCGACATTCACTCTCAGGTAACCACTTACATTTTTTAGCGAGATTATCCAACTCTCATACACTATGGTAAATTCAAAGCGCTAGGATAAAAAAAAAATTAACTTCTTACTAACAATTCGTTAGTAAGAAATGAGAATAGTTCCAGTTAGGTACCTGCGTCAGATTTTACCGTACCAAAGTCCGTAACCTTTATAAAATACTTGTAGGATGGTGAAAAATCTGTGCAATCGCAGTTACCACCTCCCAGCAACGGTCAGCCTTTGGATGCGTTTGGACGGCCCAGTAAGGATACAGTGGTTCGCATACCATTTGACATCGAAAATGGCAGTGGTTCCTCAAACGTTGACTACCCAGATATGCCCCGCGCTATCAAACCTCGTCGTGGACGGCCTACTGTCAGGGTGAGCCAATTCAATTGTCAAGTCTCCACGTAAATATTCAGAAAAGTTTCAGGTGCAGCATATTACACGCTATCACATGCAGTCTTAGGTACCTATAACGTCTAAACGCTTATTATTAGGATGCTTTGTTTAATCCGAACTTCCGATCACATCAGAAATCGTTGGTTTCAGCGTTCCGGCGGCGGCGGATGGGAAGGGGCTGGCTCTCTTAGCCGCGCGGCTGAAAGGGCGCTACTGAGGCGGGAACAGGATTCCCGGAAGGCTATACACCAACTTAAACATCTACAAACGAGACACATGCAGGTTAGTAACTTACCTGATGACCTGAAATTAAAAATATAAATTATTAAATGAATATTTAATGAAATCTAAAATATTAAAAAAATACATTGCAGGATTATATGGACAGAGTTACACTATCCCAGGCAGTGAACAGCATTTGTGGTCCAGAAACATCATCGAATAGTTACATGAACATGGATAACGACCTCATGTATAACATGGATCAAGGATCTTCTAACATTGATCCAAACATGGCTTTTGGCAAAGAAAACGCCATGAAAGACAACATCCCTACGAGCTATCCGAACGCCAGCTCGTCCAATACGGCCAATAATACTGGTGGCGACGGAATCAACAGCGCTATGTCCCAGTATGTCAACGCCCTCAAGAACGCCGGTCTTCCCACAGACCTGCCAATACTGTTTGAATCCGGAGACGGCTCCTACATTAACGTGAACGAGCAGGTCTTACTTGATATGGTACAGAGCAGCGAGATTCAATATGAAGTTATAGAACAACCCAACATTATTGAAAAAGTTGCCGATCCGAGCGAAATCAAAAGCATCGATGATCTGTCAAAATCCATAGAGAGAGGGGAAATGATGCAAGGTAGCAAAAGTTACTCATTGAGCGCAGATTTTGACAAAGATACTGATTACAATCGAACTGATGATGGAATGAATAGCCTTAACACGATCTTACCAGACAATCTTGAAGCTTATGCTGAACAACAAAGCTTCGTGGTCATGGATCCCCGACTTCAAGAGAGTAATTTGGACCATGTCAGTTCCAATGACTTTTCATGCATCGATGGAGATATGCAATTCTTTACCAAATCAATGAGCGATGATGTGAAAAAATACTACGAAGATCAGCAGCTTGTCGAAGCGAGAGTGATGGAACAACTGTGCCCGGCGAGCAGTTCTTTGGACACAAATTTTAGTATGTCGCTACTCGATGCTAAAAATTCTCAACTGAATGAAAATTTAAACCAAACCTACGATACTTTAAATACAGACGACCTTCGGAGAACAGAAGAATGCTATGATTTTACTCTACCGCTTCCACAGAGTAACGTCTTTAAAGAGGATTTAGACTGCTTGATAGCAACTCCTAGACGTAATGACGATGATGACGGTAACTCTTTCGAAATGAATAGCCAATTAGCCAGAGAGAGAGCACAAGCTAAGGCAGATATTATAAAAGATCTAATGAGCATCGAGAGTAAAATGAATTTGAGACAGCAAGATAAACACTCTGATGACGATAAAGAAAATCATAACAGCGACCCCGCCGTGCAAGATTTTGTAAATCCAATGGAAGATAATGCTAATGAGACAAACGAGTTTCAAAACAAACATGGTGATTTTACAGCTGGTCTTACACCGAACATGCAATGGATGGACATGGATGATTGCAGAACTCCTGAAAATGATACGAACAATGTTCATTCTGAAACTGAACATTCTGGATCCAAATATTCATTGATAGACCTGACGGATACTGTTAGTGACAAGCCAGAAGCGTGGGATGATGTTATGGACAATAGTGAGTCTATGAACAAGGAGAATGAAGCACCTGAAACAAACAAGATTACACAAAGCTTGGACCCAGATATTCCATACGCAGTAGGATTACTCCCCATGAAACCTGCTCAACAAACTGAAGATAATAGCTTATTGAAAAGAAGAAGCCCGATTGATTTAGATAGTGATGCAAAATGTCTAAAAAGGCGAGCTAAGAAGAAAATATGATAGTTTTCAAATAATACTACAAGTAAACCAAAACCTGATTATAAATAGTTATTGTTCAATTTGTTTAAATGCAAGTTCCTTTTTATGTTAGTGTGCAAAGCAAACGCAGATTAATAATATTAATTAATTTATGATGGTTTGATTTATTAAAATCTATTCTCACCTGCTTCCTTCTACAAAAATAGGAATGGTTTTTAGAAAAGATTGAGTTCCTGGATAAAAACCTGGAAACACATTCTAATTAAAGACTTCGTAAAATATATTGAAATGTAATAGCTCAAAGACGAAGACTTCATTCACTTGGTGTCTGGCGAACGCATATAAATACTCAAACAAAATAGATCGACTTTTTTATATACCTTCGAATACCTAGTCGACTGCACATACATACCTACCTACATGAACTTTCTTATATTACTGCAATGCCGTATCATTTGATGTACCTACGGTTCGACATTACGTGGGCACTTGACTCAGACCAGTGTGACCGAATCGTGGGACTAGATTCTACTGCGGAAGAGGTAGATTATCTAGGTACATACCACACTACCACTTTTATCTTTCTGGTTTCTGTAGAACCCGCTAGGTGATTCTAACGAACTGGATAGATTTCTAAACAGTACAGTCAGCTATATTTACTCTCAAAATGGTATCACACAATAAACACTTGCACAGTAAAAGGTAGGTATAAATAATGACAGTAATAAGTAACTATTGCTATTATTTTTTTATTATTTTAAGAACTTCATTTAACATAATGCATTTGAGTTATCGTATTGCTGTAACACCATTTTAAAATTATTATTTTAGGGTTGCTGACTGTACCAAACCCAAAATATTATAATTTGTAAAAATTAAAAAGAATAAAATGTTTTGATTTTCTTCATATAATTTCAATGTAAACATTACAATATAAAAGTTTTACTTAATTAACGTTGTAAGGCATCTCTCTCCACGTTTTATGAGTAAAAATGTTATCATTATAAATAAATACAATACAAGTTACCACTACAAGATAGATGCAGTTCATAGTGCTTGTCCAGTTATCGAAATTCTAGAAAGTGGTTGCATTAGTTCGATGTTCGGAGTTTATAACATTTAGCGCGCTTTTGCACTGCGTCTATTGATCCTAATCCAATAAAATGCGGCATCGTTTCGTTCTATTCATTAATACCTTGTTTATTTGAAATGAAAAACCGACAGTAAGTTCGTATTTTCCCCCAGATCCAGATCAGACGCAATGCAATAGCTGTCTCTCAATCGACAGCGAACGTTGTATACGTAGGCTTTGATTTGGGCACCTATCTTACAACATGTTTGAGATAAATATTATAGACTCGGGATCAGTCGTGCCATACTTTCATCCAAAAATAAACACTGGACCAGCAACAACGCCACATCACAATATAAAGATTATATGAGATTGTACCAAAAAAATACATAATATTTTTGTCTTACATCATTTATAAAATATGACATAATTTATTTGTATAAAAATAATATCATCAAACTAAAAATAAGATCGTTAAATGGCTCGGATTGGTGGTAAATAGCATATACAAATAACACTTAATATCTTACATACGAGATTCTTATACTTATTGTGATATGGACATAACAATTACAGCAATCAGCTTAAACTTACGATAATTATTGTCAATGAACTTTGACAGAAAATGTAATTAAAAAACAACTAAAGAAGTGTCCATAATGATAGCTGCTAGTTCAGAATAAATATAAAAATCATTATTGTAGCACAAAGCATCAATTTAAATTGATATTCCCGTCATAATATTGATAAAAAGTCAAGATCAAGGACACAGATCTAAATCAAAGTAATTGATCTTACTTGAATTGTTCAAGCATAATTTTTATTAAAAAAAAAGTAAAGAAAGCCGATAGAAATAAATTGGCCGGACAAATATCACAACCTAATATTAATGGAATGCTAATATCGCGGAGCCGTTAATTGATTTTGTTAGTTATTTCATTAATTCCATATTGCTTGTAAATACGACAACTTGATACCGTCCAATTACGGCTCTTAAACCTGCCTAAAACTATTTTTTCACATCACAAGAGATTCATAAGTAAGTGAACTACTATAGATAAAACGAGAGTTCCAAGAGCAATACTACCGCTATTCGCAGAGTCTCTTGCAGTGTAGCCATACGCTTCACTGTGGTAGTCACCCATTTGGAAGGTGATCGCAGGCGAAGACATGCGTCCATCACCTCCGTTGGAGTAAGCGAGTACACGCATATGGTACGTCTTACCGGGCGCCAGGTTTGAGACATAGGCCTCCAGCTTGTGCTCTACATGGATCAGGGTGTCATTGGCTGTGCTCATGTCCTGGTCTGTCTCCCAGACTCGCACCTAGAATATTACAAAATGGTATCATGTCGAGTAAAACTCGCGTCACGTAAGAAGAACGCAAGGAATGCAATAAGGCGATGTTATGTTCTAATTGGTGATATTTGGTAAAGCACGAAGAAGGGGTACTATTTCTTTGCCGTTGCAACCGTTTTTCTTTGCCGTCGCTCTATTGGTCCGTCGGTCGACCTCTATCTACGTCTCGCGCAACTTACCCATCCGCAGACTAATTCCAGTGCCGATCAACGTTCATTTTAAGTTGCGCAAACTAAAAGTAATGTCACGTTGGATCAACCAGGCTACAAAACTCGACCACAAGAAGGAAGCTAGTCAACGGAATTGACTAAGCCTCAGACTAAAGAGTTTTCAGTAAGGACTTCAGGATTGGCTGAGTGCATTTACCTTGTAACCAAGCAGAGGTTCTTCCTCATCAGTAGGTTGAACGTAGCGCCACACGACTCGTACAGTGGTCGGGTTATAAGCCCATACGTTGACAGATGCAGGCGGCTTTTGCGGTGCCTTGCGGAATGTACGTTCTAAGTATCGCTCGCTTTCAGGGCCCTCGCCCGCAGAGTTGAATGCCATTACCTGTAAATCAAGATTGTTCAGTAGCGTCTAAAAAATTTACTAGATGGCTTATTAATGACAAAGTATACTTAAAGTGGACAATTGGTTACTCTTCCGCCAAGGCAATGAAGTCAGTCCAAGTAATATAATCTACGTCCTCGGCACAAACTATACACCTAGATAATTAGATTGTACTTGAATGTGTCGATAGGTATAATAGATCGGATTTGAAGCTATGGGGCATTGGGTAGCAAAATAAATGGGACAGGTATTCCAGAATAGATAATTTTTTTTTGTTTGCTCAGAAGTCTGCATAGGTAAGCGAGGTCTACTGTTCTCACAGAACCACTAGACTAAATGAATTTGCTCAGATAGTCAAAAGAATACTCCAAAATCATGATTTTGCGCAACTTACCTTCACGAAGTAATAGATATCTGGTTCCAACCCCACGATAAGCGCCCAATTCCTCGTAGTCCGCGATAAATAGTAAATGGAATCTTCTTCCTTGTTAGCCTGCTTCCAGTACTTTAGCCTATGGCCGATCAGCTTGCCTCGCAGTCTTTCCCGTGATTGGTCAATAGGATTCCAAGTCACGTTCAATGATGTAGAATTGAAAGAACGAGCAAACACCATCTGAGGAGCCACTTGAGGCATGTCTTCTGCGGAGTATATAGTTACTGGTTCGCTCTCCGGCCCGGCACCAATCTCGTTGAAGGCTTGAACTTTTACGTCGTAAGGCGTGTAGAAGTAAGTCGGCGAAATGTGTACGACGTACTGACCAATATTTCCGGACTTCTTAAGAAGCAATGATTGGTATTCAACTTCCGTTCCGTTTCGTCTCCAGAATATCTTGTAGTGGATACCCGGCCCGTTTTGTAGAGACGGCGGTAGTGGACTCCAGGTGATAGTGAGATCGCCGGTCTTACCTCCGCCGCCACCGACCTTGAAGGGAGCATGATAAGGCTTATCGGCAGGAGTAGAGAATTGAGGACTCGGCGCAGATGGCTCTCCTGCGCCCAACACATTCACTGCTTGAACTCTGAACTCGTACACAGACCATGGCATAAGTGCTGTGTTTATTACGGATTGTTTACGCCCGTTGTATCGATCGATCTCTCCTACATTCGGCACGTTTTCAGTGAGCACAGTCCAGGTGGAGTTCCAGTGAGTGCGGCCGGTGATAATGTATCCAGTGATAGGACGTCCATTCGAGTTGCTGTCGGTCCATTCAAGAGTCACTTGAGAGCGTTGGATATTCTGAACTTGTAAGCCACCAGCCGGGCCGGGTGGTCCCTCAATGCGCAGTTGCGTGTGCGAAGATATACGTCCAATAGCTGACTTGACTATGCATTCGTAGTCTCCAACATCAGACAGACTTACATTAATGATCGTCAGTTCACCGCCATCGATTTTGATTCTCTTGTCAGCATAAAGATCTGCTGCCTCTTTCATTCGTATACCGTTATGATTCCACAGGTATGCAGTGTCTAAAACCGGATCGACCTCGGCATTGCAATGCAGGAAGATAACCTGCCCCACTTGAGTTGTGAGTCGCGGAGGTAGTCTTTCGAGGAAATGCGGAGCGCGTAGCACTAACAGGCGACCTCTGCTTTCGTCAGAGCCGTATTGGTTCTTAGCTGCGCATGTGTATACTCCTTCGTCATCTCTTGATAGCTGCCGAACGATCAGGTTGCCAGTCTCTGTAATAAATCGCTTACCGCCGGCGCCTATGACTATGTTATCCTTTTTCCATGTGAAAGTCGGTCTGGGAGCTGCTTCTGGGTTACATCTAAGTGTTACATTCCCTCCTTCAGATCCATAAGTTTCAGATTCGAGTGGCCGCTTTTTGAATGACGGCTTTAGAGATAGCACACGAAGTTGTCCACTTGAGAACGCAGACTTTAGCTGGTTCTTACCTTCGCATTGGTACATGCCAGGGTCTCTGGTTGGGTCTAAGTACTTAATTATTAGAACATTATCTTGTATAATGTATCTATCTCTATCCTCTGGTTCCAAGGTTTTCATAGACATCTTTTGTCCATTTTTCCACCATGTGTAATTAACATCAGGTATTCCAAAGGCTTCACAGTTCCAATGCAGCTCTCCTTTGTTATCCATGTGCTTGTCTGTCAGTGGAATAGTAAAGTTGGGCTCCGCTTGAACTTTCAAGAAGACACTATTGAAAATATGAGCTCTATCATTGCGTACATCACAGATGTATTCCCCTTCATCCTCAACTCCAACATTAGTTATTGTCATAACTCTGTTGTAGTGGCTTAAACGAGCCTTCCTAGGTAACTGGTCATTCTTCCTAGTCCAGTTATATGAAGGCACTGGGTAACCAAATGACACACATTCTAATCTAACTTCTTGTCCCACTGTGGGAGCTTCGGGGAAAAGTTTTGGGAAGTTATTAGGAAACTTGAGATGTTGATAATCAGAGTTCGGATATACAAAAAGGGGAAAGAAGGGTCCATTTCTACCAGCATCAGAAACTTTACTCATTACATTACAACTGTAGTTTCCTCTATCAATAGTTTCTAAAGCTGAAAAGTATAGGCCACCATCATGAGATACAAAAACACGTTTATCCTCCTCTACAAGATTGGGAAAGTAGTTTCGGGCCCATAAGAAGTTAACAGCAGGGTAGTACGAAGGTGGATCACAATAAATTACTTTTCCCCAATACTCCTTGCCATTCTCAATTGGTCTCTTCTGATTGAATTCCCTGATGAATCCAAATGATAAGCGTACTGACTCAGAGCGAATTGTGCCAAACTTATTTGTTGCAGTGCAATGGTACTTAACATTGTCTTTATCAGTATCCGGACTAAAGATCATTAGAGTTCCACCACTGAGGACGAACCTTGTGTCAACCAAGGGGTCTATTTCTGTGTATACTGGACTATCCACTTGGTAATCTTCTCTGTACCATTTGTAGACAGGAGCAGGAAAGCCACCAGCTATGCAAATCAATTGCACAGGATGATTCTTTAAAGGATCATAAACAGTATCGACAGGTTCCTTGATGAAGTATGGTCCTCTTGGTATTCTCTCAGGATCGTAAGTGTCTAAGCCATAGGTGAATGACCTTTGCTCCTCGATAAGATAGTGTAATCTCTGAGTCTGACCTTCACAGATGAAATGATAGTATTGAGTGCCGTCAACTGCTGCTAAGCCCCACCTGCCTTGCTCATGAGAAAATCTGTACACCAAGTAGTCAGATGGCAACAAATTGTAATTTGTGTAAGTAGATTGTCGGTCAACAAAGAAAGCATTTTCCAACCCAGACAACTGAGACCCATCAGCGTCATTTACCCAATGCCCAGGAGACTGCTGGTGAGCCCCTATATACCATGAACCTTTTTGTGGGTCCAATTTCATGAGACTAGTTATAATAAACCCATGTTCTTCAGGATTGTTTACAGATGCTAGATCTGCTTCGTAAGCTTGACAGATCTTACGGGCTTCATTTCTCGGCCTGTCAGGCGACTTTGTGAATCGATAACAAGCTTCCCTGTAGCGAATCCAATTTGGAGGGCACCTGTACCTCTCATCGTAATCTAAGCCAGCGTAATAAGTAGCTGAATTTTGTGGGTCGACTTCATTGTCATTCTCGCCATAGTTGTCCGTGTTGTAGACACTGTCCTGGTAGAACGAGCTCTGCGGTGCACTGTTGAAATCGTTACCATTCACGGGAAAACTGCCGTACGGTATTTGCTGGTTTGGACGGTATTGGGTTCCATTTTGTGTGTTACTTGGATATTGCAGCTGAGGGTAGCCTGGGTTGTACGGACCGGAGGTTTCCAGCACTTGCGCCCGCACACTGGCTACCGCTAGCACTAACAAAGAATACCTCATTGTGAGTTGGTCCTGAAACAAGATACGATATGAAATGTCTGTCGGCCAATTTAATTTTATGTTACATTTATGTAAATAGAGCCAAAAATATCTTATTACCTCAAAAAGAGTTCATTGCGATTATATTTCAAAATTCGTTTTTTAATTTGAAATTTTATCTAATGATGACAAACACAACCAAGGAAGCAAGACAAAAAATGCCTCGCCCTTTTTTCCGTTCATTCACTTCATTCTCATTTTATTTTATTCACTCATAGCAGCTAGATCATAAAAAAAACAAAAAATAGTTTTGGAATCTTGCAACACTTGCAACACGCGCTGCTGGCAGCACTGGTGACCGTCTTGTCCACAGAACACTTATATCCACAGAGTACACAAATACTACTTCATAAACTCACCTACTTAAGGCCCATTTAGACGGGGAGAGTTTCTCGTACGTTTCCTTACGAGAAACCATACGCTACTATCACAAGCAATAATCGCCATAACACAATCGTATCAAATTGTTTACATACAGGCAAGAACTAAAATCTCGCCTACGATTATGTCATACGAGATTCGCATATGACTTATCGCTAGGCGATAATTGCCTATGTTTGTTTACACAACAAAAGTCAAGCAGATTCTTGCTTATGAGTCTCCACTTGTATAAACACGATCTCCCGTGACATATTTTCAAGTTGATACGAGTATCGTACAAATCAGTTTGAATCGTTTTTAGTGCGAGATTTGTCAGTCGAGTTAAGTGATTACTAGTATAAAAATGACACGAAAATCTTTTAAATTCGGTTCTGCCAACAATATTAAGTTCATTGAACTGTATAGAAGTTAATATATATAATTAAAACACCCTCGCGCACTGCACTCATGGTAGCAACTGGCATAAAATCTCGAAATACGATTATTGATTTGAAATTCTGTTTACACGGACATAATAATATTCCATTGCAAGGCAATTGTCGCCCAAGGCAACGAGCGAGGAGAGCGATTGTTTAGACGAAAAAAATGTTTTATATTTCTTCGATAATCGTATCTTCGAGACGAGAAACTCTCCCCGTCTAAATGGGCCTTTACCTACATAAAATATTCCGCGTGATAATAGCTATGTACCTAGGTAGGTACCTACTTTCGTGCCCGTCAGTACAGTACCATCTAACTAACTTAGTGGGGATTATGACAATAAACCAATTAGATCACCGGTGATTAAGTAGGTACCAATAATTTACATGCCTACTCCTCAGTTTGCGAATGTCTCATTATTAGGTATATTGGTTTCGCGGTATATTGGTTATTGGTTGGTTGGTAGAGTTGTATCAGGTGAACAATCTATCTTGAAAAATCTATCAAGTCTTGATATATATGTACAGTCAGCTGCACTAGAATGTATACAATTTGTAACTTTCAGAACGGTATTACAGCAAAAAACCCTCTCTTACACCTCAAAAACTAAAAAGTTATAAAATTCATTGAAGACCTCACTTATTTTTGAGTCACTGTCGTGTTAATATTTTTAGCATCCCTGTGAAACCATTTTTAAATTTACAAATTGTATACATTCTAGTGCAGCTGACTGTACCTTACTTACCACAGGCACATTACCTACTAGGGAAGAGTAACCTATTTTTCTGTGGTACTGTCTACTTGCCTAGAGTTGCAGGCTTCTAGCGAAGCAGAAGCTATATGTTTTCCATGGTATCTATTGGATAAAATCAAATAAATTTGTAGCAATTGATCACATTTTTATTATTCTCAAGTTGTAAACAAGAAAATGATTCAATGGCTATATGTAATAATACTTATTAAATTACACTGTAACTAGAATTAAACAGATTTTTACAATTTTATTTCCATTCAGAATATTATGTATAGTAGGTAAAGGTAGGTACTTAACACTTAATGTGGTTAGTTATATTATACATAGGTACTACAAAAATCGTTCCTGTTCCTACTTTACGTTCCTTCCCCATTCAAGATTTCTCCTAATTAATAATATTTCATCACAGTTCAAAAATGTACTTTTCTCCGTTTCCTTTCTCTCTTTTCTTCAAAAAAAAATATAAATAGGGCGGAACTTGGTCTTAAAGGACAGGTAATTTTACCGTGCAATTTTGATTTATATAAAACAGCTAAGAGACAAACATTTCAAAAATACTTTATTTGGATGGGTAATCTAAATTGATCAAAATTAAAATATTTCATCCAATGTTACTTTAAATTTTGATTTGTAATATAATTTCAAAATAATGTATATTTTTATTTCTATTTGCATTATAACTAGGTATTTGCGATATGTTAGATTATGAGTGAATACATTTCCTAATATCATACATGATTTTATAAATAAAAACAACTAAGTAATTTACAGGTAGGTAAGTAAATAAATTGGTCAATAAAATAATAAACTCAATATTCTGATAATATTGATAACAATTAACATAAAATTGTAAGTCTAGGTACATAAATGAAGTTACTAGCATAATCTCAAAACAATTTACGTTATTTTCAAATAATATAACATAATAACAGTGATGTATCGATTGTGAAAAATGATTACAGATTGAAAAATCTACGTATTCATAGAAAAAAGCCGCAAATCTGATTCCAAGCAAGGGATTTGAACCCACAACCTCCGTATCCGTTTTTTCACTTGAGCTACCGATCGGGGTCTGATTGAAATCAATTAGGAGAGCATTCAATTTACAACGCTATTGCACTCGTTTCTTGACTATAAGTGCAATAATCGCGCGATAAGGCTTACCAACCCTGTCAAACTTACCCTCCATTTATGTCAATTAACATTATCGTAGGCTAACATTCAAATTCCACGCACGTATACTATTGCACACACATTAAAAGATTATGCCAATGCTTTATAAATAGTGGTAACTACATCTCGTTATTTTGCTAATTTCCTAGATTGTCTCTAACATTAAAGGTGACCATAACGATAACTAGGCGCACCATTAATCATCGTCGAATAGCACCCATTAAATATTATACATTTAAAGCGATACTTAAGCGATACAATGTGAATGTACCTTTATTTCAGTGGTCAATCTTCAGACAAGCGTCTACGACATAAACACACACACGCATACGCATAATAAAGGTAGGTTCCTACATTGACAAGCTATTTACAATATTTACAAGCGAATTGTTCGAACGGTAGGCATAACACCAGCAACTAATCAAGAATTTAATAAATAAATACCTACTAACACATTGATTATTTAATGGCTGCCTTAAATTACACAGTCTCTTTATATTAATATTCATTTTATATTGTTCTTATTGAGATACGAGATACATGTTAATACAATAATCAGTCGAGCCAGGTTTCAAGATCTCGATTATTGAGCCGTCGTCAATTCATACTCTTGATTATCATTCAAATATTTCCTACATCAGAAGTCGACACGAATTCAATTCACCTTCTGCATTTTTTTTACACTGTTCCCGATTTATTCTCGCAATGTCAGCTTATCAAAACTGTTTCTATCTTGAGCAGTTGTCGTAGTTTGTCGGTGACCCTGATTAGAGACACTTTGGAAGCCCTGACGTTGACTTTCTCGCCAGCGCCGAGCAGTTGGTTGCACTGAGCTCGTTCGAGGAACTCTTGTGTGCGGATTTCTCGCAAAAGCTCCTTTGGAGAGCCGGACCCGCAGTGGATTTGCTTCAGTAAGCTGTCTTTTGATTTTATCTGAAATGAAAAAGGAAAAAATGTACTCACTTTGGGTATCAAATCTACCGAATAAATATAATTACTATCACAGATAAGAGAATACTATACTAGTAGTACCTGCAACGTATTTTAGGTGTAGTAATTGAGGTAGATAATTCATTTCATTAATGTATGCAGGTACCTACATCAAGCTTTTTCCTATATGAGATGACACACATACTCGATAGTGGTGTTTTATTCAATATCGTTCGCTTCTAATGCGTCATTTGCAATACTATTGCTCATGGTTTTCTTGTCATGATCTTTGTTTACATAAACAATCCTTTTTCAGTACCTAGCTGACCATACCGGGACATGTTTAGTTTTCCTTGTACCTACCAACCTATCATATTCGTAATACCCGTGAAAGTATACTCAGCCAAACCAAAGTAAAGGAGAGAAGAAACATGTTAGTACATCATTTGATGACGAATATGAAAGGTTGGTAGGTACAAGGAAAACTAAACATGTCACACAGAAGTTAAACATTGCGTAAATACGCAATAAAGTAAAAGTACATGTAACAAGTACAAACATGTTAGTACATCAAATGATGTACTAACATGTTTCTTCTCTCCTTTACTTTTACTTTTTTGCGTATTTACGCAATGTTTAACTTCTCTGTGAATCATAATCTGAGAACCTTAGTGATATCCTTGATTGGCTTTTATTAAGAAGTAATCTGCTAAGACTGAAAGCAGGAATGCCGTTATTTACCTGCAGTAAGCTAGTAACATCCTGCAGCAAACACCATAAGCCATCAGTCGGCTGGCCGGGCGCGGTTCTCAAGCTGTAGAAGGGCGGGAGCGGTGCTTCCGTGCATTGTATCTCTATCATGGTGTCGGGGGGCGGAAGCGGGGACGCGGGCGGCGGGGAGCACAGCGGGTCATAGCCCAACTCGTCTTGATCTGCAACAAAATATAGATATGAAACTCACGTAGACCTACGACACGGTTAAGATGACCCCGATGACACGATCACTGCCGCAAATGCGGTGAAAGTCGCCTCATCAGGCACGGACACTGGGATGGAAAACACCTCCCTGTTAACGCCCTTTCAGCGCGAAGAGTGTCTCCGTACATCCCTTCCCTAGCAACAGCCCAAGCTGAGGTCCGTACCTAAGTTGTGTATTTGTGCTCGTTGCCAACAAACCCTTTTGTGTATAATTCTGCGCGCCAGGAGCCCAAAAATCGCCAGGCGGATTACACTAGCATTTTTGTCCATCCGAAAAAAATATTTATAACTCCTTACTCATGAACATTATGAAAACGCGATAATATTGATCCTGTTGTTTTTTGTAAGGAATTATCAAAACATATGAAAACAGTTTCTTATAAAATGATAGCTGATACAGTTACACCTACTAATATTGAGATGACTAAGAATAGCTTGTTTTCCTTGTGCGAATACCTCGTATTTACGATACTTGAAATTGTTTTTTTTTTGTGATTCGGAAAATATCGTTACATAATGGAGGACTTATCAGAACTAGAAATATTTAATATCTTTCACACTTAAAATTGTAAATAGTACACTACAACAACCGGAATGTTATTTTACTTTAGGTACACTTCATGCAGCATCTGGTTTTTAGCGTTTCGTAACAATGTTACCCTACCATGCCATGTAATATTGAAGTTCTTTAATTTGCAGTGAAAATAGGTAAATACACTAGGTATCTTATAAGTAGGTATTAGTTGTTTTCAGTTGTTACCTAATGGAGCAACGAGGACCTAGCTATCTAGATTTTTATCTTACTAACTTTTCTCAGTGTCCTCGCGCGGTTCCTGGATAATGTAGCCTTGTTTTTGCAAACAGTATAATTTTATTTATTACTAATTTCTCGAACAGCGTGATTTAAACTACATACATCCAAACAAAGATAATTAAAATGATCGTGAGGTTCGTGATTCATTGATATCTTACCAATTATTGTGGCTGGTGGAGGGAACGTCCATGGCTCCACAGCTCTTCCTTGTACGTCAGCAATGTGCAACTGCAGAAGCCTTGCCGCTGATCCCTCAGTCAGCTCTTCGGGAGTCTGCCCCGCGTACGTGCCGAGCAGCGGATCGGCACCATACGACAGCAACAGCCGCATCATTTCCACGTGGCAGTTTTCGCTGGCTTCGTGTAAAGGTCTGAAATTTATAAAAACAGTATTAATTATAGAAATTAACAGAGGTATAGGTAATTCAATTTAGGTAGGTTATATTTATAAAAAAAGTCTGAGAAAATACATCAGATAAATTTGTGGATCTGACTACCCGACTCAACAGATTTATACAAACAGTACGCAGAAAAACCATACAACTGTAAAATGTGTGTGTAGCTAATGTACCTGATCCCTCCTTGAGCGGCAGCAGACACATTCGCGCCGTATTGAAGAAGTAGACGTGCTATCCTGACGTGACCCTTTGCCGAAGCAACATGCAGGGGAGTAAAGCCCGCGTTGTCTTTCGCCGATGGATCCGCCTCCATTTTTTCCAAACAATACGCCACACAATCCTTGAATGAAAAGGAGAAAATCATTATTATTACACTCCGGTTAATTTGATTTAGAATCTAGAGCTCTAGTTATGTAAAATTCATTTACAGTGTGAAAGAGTCTCACCGTGTATCCAAGTCTGGCAGCTCGATGGAGATGAGTTTCCCCAATGCTCTTATTGATGAACCAGCCTTTGATCTCTTTCTGGACGTCTATAACGGACTCAGGACTCGGCTTGGCTACTGGTTTCCGAACTTTTGCAACTTGATCGTTACTACGATTAATCTTCTTCTTCTTTCGAATGTAATCAAATCCAGAACTGAACTTACGCCTGCCGAAAAGACGTCTAAAGCGTTTTTTTACTTCAGTGCCTCCTTCGACAGACACGGGTGAGCCGTTTTCTTCATTTGTTTTTATCTTTTCGTCCGTGTTGTTAGATAAAATATTTTCATTTTTATTTTTATTATTACTCGAAATTTCTTTCAGTCTTTTGTTATTCATTGATATCATTATACTATTTCTCTTTTTTATACGCATAAGACGGCCTTTAGCGTCATTGCGTTTTAGTAGTTTAGTACTCCTAAGTCCATCTCTTATTGAGCTAGATCTTCGTAGAATCTTTCCTTTATCAATTTTCTTAGGTTTTGGTTTAGGCTTACTTTCACCCGGTTCTTTCTTAACTACAACTTGGTCTTCCTTTTCAATAGAGAAAGGATCACCTCTGTATGATGTAGGGGGTGCAGACGCTGGCCGTTCATCGCCAAACACTTCTTTTATAGTAGCACGTTGTCTGATAATCCTGCTTTCAGTTCTTGTTCTTGATTTTAAAACGAGAGGCGTAAACTCTTCGGTAGCGCCAAGAAGACCATCTGTATTGTTTAGAAACTCATTTCTGTATGCTGTAACGGTTTCTTTTCTAAAAGCACCTAAATAGAATATGTCCTCCTCTAGTTTTTCTTTCTGAGCAATTAAATTTCCTTTACTGTTGTTTTTTACGAGTCCTAAACTAGGTGTTGCTAAAAGTTCTGAAGAAGATTTGGCTATTATTTTAGGCGTTTTGTCATCGCGTTCTTTTGTTTTACGCTTCGAATCTTCTTTCCTACCACATTTTTTAATAAGAACGTCGACAATTGAACTTCCTTTCTTTTTAGCTTTTGTTGACGATGTTATTGTAGATGTTGATGCTTCCGAATCGTAATGTAATCTGTTTGGAGCTGAGTAACTAGAATTAGAATCAAGGTCACTGTCAAGTGTAAGCTTGTCCGGTCGCCTTGCGTACAAGTCATCGGTGGCAGCAGATTGTGCGGATGACGGAGCTGGTGACAAAGGAACTGGGTCCAAATCTGGAAGAGATGTAGTGCCCCGAGTAAAGAAAGCTCCAGTCCCTCGCATAAATGGTCCTGCAGCTCGTCCGCGAGGTATTGCGATGAGCCTTGTGGGCATACGAAGAGATCGTTTATATCTAAACAATTCTTCCTCCCATCCCGGATGAAAATCGGAACCATCGCCAAAACCAGGTTTCCTTACTGGCGTTGAACTATTGCTAGTACTGCTTATTTCAATTTTTTTGGTTGGTGAAGATTTTCCCGGTGTTTTCACAGTTAGTGTAGTTTTATTTTCTTCACCCTTAATACTCTTACGGATTCTAAGTCTACTCGCCACGCAAAGATCATCATCACTTTCTGAACTTGAGTCGATATCTTGTTTCTCATTTTTGTTGTTATCAATAGAAAGTGATTTAGTTTTAGATCGTGACAGTTGTCTTGAAATTTTTCCCTTAACTGGTTTAACTTCTTCTTTTTCTTTAGTTGTAGAATCTAATGACTTTCTATTATTTTTATTTACATCAACATCGCAACACTCAAGTTTGACATACGCAGATTTTTCAGTAAAATCTTTTAATAGTTGATATTTCAGGCGTTCACTTTCTTCTTTTTCTTTTAGTATTTTACTTTTAATTAATGGTTCATCATCATCCGTCGATTCTTGCTCTTCTTTTATCACAGTTTTTATCACGACTTTCTCCTTGTTTTCTTCGATTTGTTTAGCGGTCTTTACTTTATTATCCTTCTTTTCTTTATCGCTTTTGTTTTCTTTTACTGATTTTTCTTTAATATCTTTACCTTCTCTCACAACTTTGTCTTTACTTTCTTTTGTTTCTTTCTTAACAAGAGCTGTTTGCAGTTTAGGCTTGTATTTTTGCTTGATTTTAGTTATTTTTTCAGGATCTTGCTTTTTATTATTGTCAAGTTTTTTCTCAATTGCAATGTCTGGGTCAGTTTTTATAACTTCAAGTGCGTCATCTAATTTTTGAGTTTTGCTCTCTGTTAGTGATGTTGAGGCTAACAGATCTTCATTTGTAACTTCATCTATGGGTTCTTGTTTGATAATAATATCAGGAGGAATAGAAGAAACAGTAGGGAGTTCAATTTCCGGTAGCTGTTTTTGTGCAGTAAGCTCAATGGCATCGACTTTCTCTGCCTGATCGATCTGAGGTTCTTTTTCATTGTCTAGACTGTCTAATCGTCGTTTTAATGTTTTCTTTTTGTGTGTACCTGTTTTAAGCTGCTCCATGAAGTTATCACAAGCATTCGCCCAGTCTGAATCTTCAGGTTCGTAAGGTTGTGAATCAAAGTTTTCAGTATCTTCTACTTTAATCGGAATAACAGCATCTCTCTCAATTTCTTCAATATTCATTGGTTCGGACTTTACTTCAGGAATAATTATTTCTGATGGTTTTTCTATTTTAATTACAGATTCCAATTTGAGATCTTCTCTAATGCGATTGAAAAGATGCTGCTTTTGTGATTTAGGAAGTAATTTGACTTGTTTTTCACCATCTAATGAAAAATCTTGCTTTGTTTCCGCTCTAACCGAACTATCTTGGGACGGTGGCATTGATTTCAGTTCTGCTTTTGTTCTAATTCTTGACGCAACATCATTTTCCGGAGACTTTACTTTTGCTTCAGGATTTTCAATGTGTCGGTATTCTGAATCTTTTGGGATTGAATCTATCGCTTTTGGCATTTGAATGTGGTTGCCAAAACTTGGAGAAGCTGGGCCCGATAAATGGTTCTGGAAAGGTTTAAGAATGCTTGCTTCGTGGTCATTTTCTTTTGTTATGTCTATTACTGGGTCATCTATATCATCTATAACAATTATATCTGGTTTGACAGATCTTGTTTGGTCAATTAACCCAGTTTGTTTAGTCTCCAAGCTATTCCTTAGAATACTTAAAACACTTTGTTTCGCAGGAACTCTGCTGTGAGGATCTAAGTGGTGTAGATGTGCATCTTTATCTCTTATTTGACTCGGAATCTTCTGAATAACGTGATGCCGACTACTCAAAGGAAGAGATCTATCAGGATAGTGCGGATGATATTCATTCGTCGGTATGTCACGAGCATGTAATTCAGCCGGGTACACGTTACTAGGGTAACGGTGAAGGCTCTGTGGATGATTTTGACGATACATACTTGAAGATGAAAAAAGCTTTGCTTTTTGTTCATTCTGATAAGCCTCCAATTGTTTATGACTGGTGTAACTGTAAACTGGTTGATTCATCAACTCGTGCTGCTCTCGTGCTGATTGATTCATACGTTGTTCTATCCGACTGTCCGAAGACCACGTTTCGTATCGAACCATTTTGTCAGGAATGTTGCTGACAATTGGACCGGAAGGTCGTTTTCTTTCTTCGATCAATAAATTTCTATCGTCACGAATTCTGTCGGAATGGCGCTGGTCAGCAACTGGTTTGGTGAGATCTATTTTAGGAACAAATGCCGGTCTAGCTACTGGAATGCCGTATTTGCTTTGTTCATAAACTGTATGAGGAGATTCTACAGAATACGCTTCAGATACTGGGCGCCGAGTATCATAAGCTCCATTGTATCGTACAGATTGATGACTTTGCTGTGGAGCTGAACCATAACCTTGACTTACGCTTCTTTCTCCGTATTGGGTGAAATTTGGTGAAAAATCAACCTTGTGAGAAGCTGAAAACCCAACAGATGGCATGTGTTGTAGATGTCGACCGGATATCGACGAAGGTCGTGGTTGCAAAGGTAATATTTTGCACTCAGCGGAAGCTGAATCTACAGCATCATCTTGAGTGGTTGAGGAATCTGCCGAGTTTTTAACTGTCTTTACCGATAAGTCTAGAGGCGACTCTCGTTTTTGTTTGCTCTGACTCGCCGGCGCTGGGGGTTCACGTTTACTTTTAATTTCGTTGTATAGAGAAGTTACAGAAACAGTCGGCTTTGCTTTTTGGTTAGGGTATCCTGGTTTAACGGTAGATCTAGCTGGTGAAGTTAGAACGGATGGGGACGCCGAGTAATTATAATTCGGTTTTGGTGCAGCTGGCATGCGATATGAGGTCCTCGCCTGCAACGTCGAATTTGGAGTAGAAGGTGCTGGCACATTTGAAACGTATCGAGAAGATGTCGACGGTGTTGGATAGTGATACCCACTTCGAGCATCTGCATTCCTATTTACTGACTGATAATCTATTCTCGGAGGGATACGCACAGGTTCAGATGCCACCGGTTGGACTTGCGAAGGTGCCGCGCGCTCAGCTACTCTAGCAGAATATTCTGCCTTTAGAGCGTCCATGGCGGCTTGCTTGTATTGTATCTGCTGCTGCATGATATCTACTCTATGGTTGGACAGTATTTGGGGTGCAGTCGGTGTAGGTCGATAGCCAGAATATGCCTGCTGCGGGTCGTATTTTCGCGTAGGGACCGACGGTTGCCTATCGTAGTGTGAATTAATCCGAGCGTACGGAGGCGTCTCGCGACGTTGTTGCAACGGCGGGTAAGCATGCGATGACCTCGTGTCTGCAGAAGGGAGCCTCTGTGTAGGTGGTGTTAATTGCGGATGGTGAATCGGCGGAACGCGATCGTTGTGCGGCGGAGGCGGCTGCGCCGGCGGCATCACATAGCGTTGCGAGGGTGGACTGTGTGCCGCGCCTTCCCGAAGTCTGGAAGCGGTTGCGTGCTGAGGGGCGGAACCGATTGAACTGGAGATCCTGGCGTACGAGTGTGGGCTGTGACGAGCGGGTACCGAGGGCTGAGGCGACGAAATTGGCCCGTTAGAGGTCCTGCCACCGTCCGCGACACTAGCCTCGTAATGGTATCTGCCATACTGCTCCGGTGGCCGCGAAGAAGAGTAGGGATCCGGTGGACGACTCGGAGCGTACGGATCTGGTGGTCTGGCGGTGGGCGTCTGTACGCGATGCGCTGGCGTGCGAAACTGCCCTGCGACCTCCAGGTCGTCGCGCGCATGCGGTGGCTGGGGAGGTGCAGGCGACAGGGGTCGCGCGGGTGAAGGGCAGGGCGCAACGGGCGTCGGTGCGGGCTTGCGGATGATGTGCGAAGGCGGCGAGAGCGCACCGCCGGCCTCCTCGTCGTCGAGGTCGGGCAGCTCACGCCGTTTCTCGGCAGCCTCGCGCATCACCGTGGCCTTGTGGATGATGTGCGGCTCGGGCTCCATGGGATCCGTGGGGGAGGCAGGAGGCGCGGCGGCCGCCGAGGGGGGACGCGATGAGGGTGCGGGTGCGCCAGACTGCGCCGGAGCGCCCTCCTCGGGAGGCGTGCCTGCTGGCCATGCGCCCTGCCCGGCACCCTCCGCTGCAACTGGCTTTGGTACACCCAGAAAGTACTGGCGCACTTTGCCTTCCAGTGCATTGTTGAAGGTTACGTCCATGCTACAGGCTACGTTTCTCAGTTATATTTACCTGCAACAAGATAAATACCAACATAAGATTCAAATCGAATGTAGGTAAAACTAACTACCTTGCCAAAATTATTGTAGGTAGGTAGGTACTATTTATTTTCAAATATATTTGTGGATATTTTTACACAACACCATCTAGCTCCAAACTAAGCATAGTTTGTAACTATGGAAACCAGATGACTGATAGAATTGTTGTTTTTTTTTGTCTATTTTCATTACACAAATGTTTGTTCTCGGTGGGGATCGAACCCAGCGCAGAAGGCGAGGGCTATTACAAACTTAGCTGTGACGGCTATCAGTGTACACGTACATATATAAATTACACTGAAGATGTCTGTATAACAAGATGTCTTAACTCTATTTTTAGGTACTATTCTAGGTAATTGAAAATACCCACGCTGGTCATTTCAATGAGCGATAAACTTGATATAGGTACCTACCTAACCTACCTATCTACTTCGATATAAGAGTCGGGGTCGTTGCCCTAAGCATGCCCTTGAGCGTGCTTTGCCTCCTAGCCTCTAGCACGCAAAAAAACGTTAAATTTACCTATCTAAATCTACCTAGGTAGGTACAGGTAGAGGGTTATTCGTACACTCTATGCAAATTTTAAGGTTTTTGAGAGCACAGAAAGTACATACTGTCCTAGCAGCTTTTAATTTTTGTGGTAGTTTTAGTGTTTTTAAGAGTACTAGGTACTTCTTTTACACAATGCGTTTTCCTTCCCATAGTACGTGTTAATAATTCACGTGTTCATTATTATATATTATGTACCACCGCACCGGTTAGCAATTGGTCTACTTTACATTGAAACGTGCTCTTCGCACTTTGCAGTTCAAATTCCACTATAGGCAAATAAATATAAGTACTAGTAGTGCAAGTAGGCAAGCAGGCACAAGCCAAGGACTCACTTGCACACATTAGAAACGATATAGCGCGATCCATTGTTGTATGTGACCTTCGTGAAACATCGATAAACCGTAACGCACCATAATTTGTATGGTTTTATTAAGCCCTCAATCTAAACGAACACTGTGTTATGTTGTTCTCAATTAATAAACAAGATTAACATTACAGATCAAACAATGATCGTGCAAAACAAAGAATTCAACAAAAGTTTCAAACTTCGAAACTCGAAAAAAACCGACCCGGAAAACTTTCTCGGTGACCGTGTCACGAACGAATCGACGCACGATATAAATAAAACAGAAAACAAAGGAGTTATTACGGTTACTGCCGTTGACACACTTTGAAATGTAATAGACCAAATTACTTCACAAAGTATTCTTAATTCAAACTGTTGCTACAACAACAATGTTGATTTTATTATTATAAGTACAAGACAAGTAGGTAAGTAGATCCTGACTAATTAAAATACCATCGAAACGGGGTTTAATAAACTCAGGCTTGGGTAAAAAAAACAGTCTTCGTCGTGACTTAGCACGTGTTTACGATTTATCAGCGAGTTTTCTCATTTGTTTCTGAAAATGGTAAAGCATTTGCTAACGGATCATATATGATGTATAAGGCTGATAGTCTTTGTAAATGATAATGTGGGCTTACCCGACCGTCCAGCCCCCAGATGAACAAACAAAACGGAAATTAAACCTTATTATTATAGACACAACATTTTCGGCGTTTAAAGTGTGACAGAGGTTGAACTGATACTGATAACACAATAGTGAGGTCCAAACTCCCGGGCCGAGAAGCTGTCTCGTAGCAACCCTCTATCGATTGCACCGAGCCCTTTGGCCGCTGACGAATGAGATGCGTTGAGCCCTTGCAAAATCTATTTATAATATAAACGTAACAGCGCAAACTCCGCTGGAAGGTACCAACGGAAACTCTACCTTGTTGTACTGTACCATCGATTTATTACCTTCGTACTGAGATTGTTATCATCAGTAATTTGTTTCTATCCCGATATTGATGTAGTTGGTAGTTATATTACAATCACACACATCGACTGACTTGTATAACGCTTTCTTGTTTTGTTTTATTGTGATATTATGTCAAACTATATAATATGTACTACCAAGGCCCAAGCCCGCAAGTTTCACCAGTTTTGAAATAACAACAAAAAATAATTACTTCAACATTTGATGTGGAAAAGAGTACTTCATTAATTTCGATTTACTTGTATACAACTGTATAATAATTTGTTAGTTTTTACAGTGCTTAATAACTAACTGCATAATCCCAAAACTTATTCCCTCGAGTGGGATTTGGACCCACGAGCTTTTCCTTGATACGGGGATGCGCTAACCAACTATAATCAGTAGGTTTTGATAGTATATCGTCAAGCATGTTGGAGCCACGGCCGCTAATATACCGTATTAAAAACTTAACTTATGTTCTAATGGAAACCTCTACAAAAGTTACTCAGTGTCATTCTTAGCATGACGCACTGATTTGCTTAACCAAGGTACAGAATGTAAGTTCTTACTTAACCTAGACATTGTTACGTTGGCACGTTAGGAACCTACCTACCTACCTAAGTATAGCGACTAGGTATTGTCCCAGCCTAGCTTATTTATGAGTCTATGAAAGGTCAATGTCACCTGTCTGACGTTTGAAATACAAGGGTCAATGACATCGCAAAATTTATTAACCCAGGCGTTTGTGCTTCTACTTTAGAAATAAATTAGGTACTTATGCGGAAAATTATTATCCTACCACCTAGAATTCAAAACAAGCGTTAAAATATCATTGATTGAATATTATGTACAGCTGCTATGTAGCTGCACTATGTTATCACAACATTAGTAAAAACTCTAGAAATCATGAAATCAGTTCATGAGTACATTTATGTTTGGAATATTTGCCACATAAATATTTATTGTAACGTTGTGACATATGGTTGTGACACCATTTTGAAAGTTACGAATTGCATACGTTTTTTATGTGACAGTCAGTTCAGGACAAAAATTCTTATAATTGGTATTGTAGATTCAAAACTAACCTTACTCAAACGTGGAGCCCAAAGAAGAGTTAAATTAAAAATATAATTTCAACTCATAGTTACTGTAATATTTATAATTTACTCGCTGTTCGCTCAAGCTTACTATAATCATCGACCTGTATAAATTCCCTGCTGGATATAAGCGTCCCAATAATCTTCCAGGGAGGTAGTTTCGAAGGTCCTAAGGCTCATCAAATATATAGTAGACCTAGCTATTAAACTTACTTGGCTAGACTATCCAGCTTGATGCGAATGACTGCCCCCAGACGCACTCATGTCTCTGGTTTACTAGTGAACTACCTGAAACAAGAAAAAGGTCTTCAACTATTTGTCTGACATAAACTTGTTTATTTTGATCGATATATCTTGTTAAACAGTTTTCATATTTTCATCGTAAATGTGAGTTGTGTTTATTCACCACCAAACAAAGGATATTTAATTTTGTTATAATGTTTCATGTTTTTAAATCGCTATGCTCTTATGTGCTTAGATACATTATGCATACTACTACTTCGCGTATTTCATACTAAGTACGACTAAAATTACAGGCACATGAGGCTTAACAACTGTATGCCTCAGGTTGATGGACGCTGAGCAGTACATCGTAGGGCACGTTCCTCACGAGCGTGACTTACGAGGTTATAGGCGATGGTAACCATTTAACATCCGGTGGGCCCATCTGCTTCTTCATCAACAAGTTTAAGTATAAAAAAAAACTACTCTTACTCTTACACCCCACGCTCAAGTAGATACCAATGTGTAAAGAAAGAAAGAAAGAAAAGAATTTTTTTTTTACTTTAGTACGTACTCAAAAGTATCTAGTTGTAGATAACAAACAGTAGCTGTACTACCAGCAAAAATAACGTCACAAGAAAGATAGACGTTTCTACTACATTTTGCACTACGGCCTACGTCGTCGTCAGACTTAGATCGTGACAAGATCGTCAGTTTCGTGTAATAGTAGTCGGAGCTCTTTTATGACGTCAAACAAGACTAATTTTACTCGCCAAAGTATTTATCAGTGTCTCTCTGCTGTTTCATTATCCTAAACTATTTTTATTTGACAGGCCAAAAAATGCTGCCATCTCTTAAGCAACAC
Organism: Electrophaes corylata; assembly: GCA_947095575.1. Taxonomy (NCBI): domain Eukaryota; kingdom Metazoa; phylum Arthropoda; class Insecta; order Lepidoptera; family Geometridae; genus Electrophaes; species Electrophaes corylata. Next base: position 3,133,506 of record OX352707.1, on the reverse strand, counting down.
GGAAACCACAAGAACGGCTATAATTTTATTGCTGTCAATTAAAATTGGTTTATAGGAAAATTAAAGACAGAATCGACAGCATTGATATTCATCAAAAAACGCAGTAAATCATAAAACAAAATATGCAATTAACTCTTTTTATACCAATTACTAGGGAAACGCGCGCGACTTCGTCCGCGTGAAGCTAATTTGATACAAATTTGAATTCCCGCTGTACCCGTTTAGAAAGGAATTGTCGAAATTAAATTTTGAGAATATTTCGGGCCTTCCTTTCTTAGTACACCTCTACGCACCAAGACGAATATACCCTGAAAATATCGAGTTTCTACGACCAGTGGGGGGTTTAGGCTGTGCATTATCTATATATATCCCAGTCAGGACAAAGATTCTTACCCTATATATAGACAACGCACTACCTAAACCGCTGGTCGTATAAGGAATTTTTAGGATTTATTCTCTTTGATGCGTAGAACTGTACTATAAAAGCAATTTCCGAAGTTTAATCTTTAATTAAACCGATACAGTGGGGGGTTGAGCTTTGTATAAAAATAACTTGACGATTACAAAGTCATTTTCGCGAGTTTCTTATATTTATGCATGCTCTAAAGTTATTACAGCTGTATGGCCATTGACCTATATCTGACATTCGTTGACAATACATCTCAAATTGACTTTCAAAACAGTTTATGTTGAATTTAAAGTTTTAACTGCCATTTTCAATGGCCGGATGACGCATTTTCATATGCTGCTAGATTTATCTACTTCTATACCTACTAATACGTATTAGGGATAACCTCTAGATAAAGATTATAATTAAGTATTTACAAACGCTTACGAGACGTCGTCGCCAAGACAATGGATAGATCAACCCAGACTAATGATAAGGTATGTGATAGACTCAAGAACGAGATAAGCCTTAGTTTATCTGTTCATTCCTCTGGTTATCCCTCATAGCATCTTCAAAGAACCACGAATCGATACTATTTGGTGCTGAAAGACCTGAGAGGATATTTACCGCCAGCATCATCATCATCATCATCAGCCTGTAGAAGTCCACTGCTGGACATAGGCCTCCTCCACACGTTTCCAGGAAGAACGATTCTGAGCCCTTTCCATCCATCGACTCCCCGCGGTCCTAACAATGTCGTCAGTCCATCGGGTAGGAGGACGGCCTACGCTTCGTATTCCGGTTCGTGGTCGCCATTCGAGAACCTTTATTCCCCAACGGTTATCGGTTCTACGAGCTATATGGCCTGCCCACTGCCACTTCAACTTGCTGATTCTGAGAGCTATGTCGTATATTTACCGTACATACATTATATACATGAAGCTGTTTCTGAAGTGAAATCTTCATTTCACTTTTCTTGTACCTTCGTACAAGTACTCGTAAATTACAGTGTAGGTAAAATTACCTTAATATTGCTATAAGATATCGTGATTGGTCCCCGAAACTGGACTCTACTAACGTAGCGATAGTAGTAGCGATTACGTAGCATTTTTATAGATTAGGTATTCAACTTTCTCATTACCACATTATAAATAGTATATGCTATGACAAAAATAACATTATCACAAATAGGACTGAATGAACTGATAGATGGAAATGACGTAGGCGTAATTACGTACATATAATAACAATTTAGGTGTTAAAAAGTTACATCACTATACCTCAGGCCTCATAGGGATGCAATTAAGAACCCCTTCGTTACCTCCCATGTCGAAAAAGGTGATTATGAGAAATAATCAGGTGATTATTCAGGTTCAGGATCAGGACACCAACACCGAAGTCACCAATCCCCCTGCCAAGCCTGGGAACTCCCCTAAATATGAAGAAGGCATCTACCCAGTGAACTTATTTAGGCTAATGACTAATAATGAATAGGTATGTAATAATAATAATAATGCTGGACAATCCACACAGCATCATCTAGCCCCAAGCTAAGCAGAGCTTGTGTTATAGGTACTAGATGACTAATAAACTTAATACAATACTATATTACATACATAGATATTTTTTATTATACATAGAAAATACCCAGAACACCCGGAATAAATATTTGCAGATCGTACAAACATTTATCCCGAGGCGGGAATCGGACCCGCAACCTCTGCGTCGCAGGCGGACATTCGCCCCCCGCGCCACATCGGTTATCAATGTAAGTTAAGCTTGTGCTTTGTCTAACCTCAGACCCCTAAAAAGTTGTAGTATTTAAGTCCAATTGTACCTACTTATACTCAAGTAGGTACAAAAGTAATTTTTCGATGAAACAAACAAGTCGACCGCATGCCCGTACGCGTGTGTGACTGAGCCATTATTTACGTACACACTCGCACAGCTGTGCGGGGTCATTGCACCCGTGAGGCGCGCGAAACAAGGTGAATCGTCTATGTAATGTACTATTTCGTACAGTTTTTATCTTGTTTTTCTGTATTGTTGAGACCCTGAAGATAATAATAATAAGATAATAATGTGCTCTACTATACTAACTCTACCACATCGGATGGCGTGGTGACTTATTAATAGAACTCACTTACCTACCAAGGTGATTACAACGCACTAGATGAACAGCCGTATCTCCTGAGTATTAATCACCGATAATCCGTGTACTAAGCGTGCTGACTATGCTATGGCAAATCCCGCTGAATTTGAAGGAGGCCACTATGCCCAGGAATGGACTTTAAGCTGATGATGTGACGACAACCCACCTCTTAGATAGATGGTCCCGTGCCCACATGCCATTGTATATTTACATTTACACCAATTATAAGAATCTTTATTCTGATTGACGTACAACGCACAGCCTAAACCACTGGTCGTAGAGACTTTACATTTTCAGGGTATATTCGTTTTGGTGGGTAGAGATATACTAACAAAGGAATTCCCGATATTCAAACTGTATGCTCATACCTTCACTCGGGTGAAATCGCGTTCCACTCATCACTTATTAGTACATAAGTGCTTTGTGTTTTCGAATGGTGATAACTGTATTTTTTTAATAATAATAATAATAAGTGTTTTTTATTGACATAAAGTTTTACAAGGTAAAGTTTTGAATCCAGAGGCTCCCGAACTAGTAAAAAACTGTGTAATAAGTTACCTGTACTCCCAGTTTAAATTCGATTAACCTAATTTCTTTTAAAAGTTTAAATTATGTTTAAGTGCAAAGAAACTACAAACAACATAGACAAAGAATAGTAATTAAATATATTACTTCTACTTACCTACTTAGTACCTAGTACCTACTCTACCACCCACCTACTTTATCTCATAGTAGGTACGAATGACGTCACTCGTCACGAAGATCAACTTGCCAGAAAGCACGTGTCGTTTGTCGTTTACCCTTGCCAAATAATATTTTCCCGTCGTTAAAATAAATCTAATCCTAAGAACACAATCATCATCACCGTTATTAACAGCCTGTAAAATCCACTGCTGGATATAGGCCTTCCCTATAAGTTTCCAGGAAGAATACAATAGTGTTAGTAAATTGACGATGGCTTTGTTGGGTTTCGGACTTTCGGACTTGGACTTTGGATTTGGACTTCGAACGTCGTCACGTTAGTTATTTCTAAAAAAAAAACAGACAGGCGGAAGGCGTTTGGAAGTTGAGGCGTAAAATTATTTTCACATGCCTAATAAACATGCAGAGATAAAACATTGATGTATTGATAAACATGATAGATTTTTTTCTAAATTTTTAGGGTTCCGTACCCAAAGGGTAACACGGGACGTATTACGGGGACTATTACTAAGACTCTGGTACGGAACCCTTCGTGTGCGAGTCCGACTCGCACTTGGCCGGTTTTTTTTATATTCTTCGTTGTGATACGACCTTAGATGTCACTAAAAATATTTAAGTACAAAAGGTGATCTTAATGCTCGATAGCATTTTCTGCTAGCCAACCTTGACAGGTATGAAACAAAGAGGTTGGCGTGCTATAACTAAACAGTAACTACTGATAGTTTTTATAAAATCTGACTGACATAAGTGATCTATCAACGCACAGCCCAAACCACTGGACGGATCGGGTTGAAATTTGGCATGCAGGTAGATGTTATGACGTAGGCATCCGCTAAGAAACGATTTTGATTAATTCTACCCCCAAGGGGATAAAATAGGGGATAAAAGTTTGAATGAAACTTTGTCAATTTTAAACCGATCGGGCTGAGACTTTGCATGCATAAAGCTACTATGATTTTATCCCGAAAAAATAACGGGAACGGGAAAAAACTGCCACGCAGGCAAAGGTGCGAGCGGCCGCTAGTACCTTCTATGTTCGTTAAATATAATATGTTTCTGTTCGTGTATCTGCCCGTTGAAGGTCTGTGAAGTACACTTCCTCTTAATCCAAATAACATCATCAGAGTTTTATTATCCATAATACCATACCCATATCCATCTTTATAAAGCTACAGAAACAAATACCCGATGCACCACAGAGGTTGTCAACGACGATGGTTCATTTGTGCTAACATGTGGCGCTTATAAATCGACTATCGCCAAACTAATTTTAGGGACGATTAATCTTTTCATGTTCTCTACAGTCACGTGAATATATATCTATGTATCTACCCCATCCCTTGTGAGACAAACAAATAATGGCGAGGGGAGTGAAATTATTTCATGTAGACGGTCCCTCAATGCTTTGGGAATTTATTGTTTCTCAACTTGGTTGTAAATGAAGAACACAAAATGTTCTCAAAAGTTTAGAGGTTAATTATTTTCTTACTAATACATCAACTCAGCAATGAGGTGGTAATATTTCCCCGGACTGCCACTTTAAAGCTACTTTGACCTATGACCAGTAGGTGGCAACATCCACGGCATTCTACTCCATAGAATAATTAGTTCATATTCTTAGTTCTACTCTATACAAATTATAAGATTCTTTCTCTTCACTGACTGACAGATATATATTCAACGCATAGCCTAAACCTAAGAATATTGACTAGTTTCTTATTCTATGGCCTAAACCACTGGTCACAGAGACTTGAAATGTTGAGGGTATATTCGTCTTAATACGTAGAGGTGTTCTAATTACTCACTGGGAGCCCTGTATATAAATAAATAAAATTAAAATAAGATATAATAAACAACCGCTAAACTGGCCTGAACAAGGAAAATTCACTTGTTTGATTGAAACAAGTTCCTATAGTTTCCGGGAAGGATGACAATATGTACAAAATTTTCCTTCTAATTTAGTTTTTTATCAGAAACCACACATAATATATTTACAGTTTCAATCGTGTCAATCTCTAAATGGTATTCTTCGAAACTGACATTTCAGACGGGCACAATTTTGGTAATACAAAAATTAATCAAACTCTAGTTTCAATCTCGTCTCAGCTTCAAAAAGATACGTGAATTGTGCCTTTGATTGTCGACTCGTAGACAACTGAAGAGCTATGTAGGTACCCGAAAATCCTATTTGAACAATAAGAATGGGAACAAGTTGCGTGGAATGTCTGTTGACTGTCTATTGTTACTTGATCAGTCATAATCCTAACCCTGGTATTTTAACCAGCGATAAGCAACGATGCTGTGCATGGCCTACATAGTCGTTCTATTTTACACCCGCCAGCGTCCTCTAAAATTAGATCCGCATTGTTTATGACCGGCGATTGACTTGTTCCAGCAGATCGCTCGCTTCCTGTATATATTACCCAGTGTGCCTTCCGTTTGAAGTGATCTTCAATTTCAGGGTTTATACATTTTATTACATTCTGACAAATTTTATAGCCGTGGTCCCGGATTAGAAGAATAGGACCCCTTTGTTGTCTCCCATGTCCTGTGTACTAAATACTAACACTCCGGTCACTCCGCTTGCCAAGCGTGGTGACTATGGCGAACCTTCTACCTTTGGGAGTGCCTATGTCCAACAGTTTACTTATTTAGGCCGATGACGTGACGTGACATTAGACTGTTTACCAGTACCTAATGAAACTATGAATCGAGTCGAAGCTATTTGCGATACCCCTCGTCATCTTAAAGACAGGTTACGAGCAACAGAAAATTATGATGTCTTAAATCACCAGTCTAGAGGTTTACGCGTAGAAGCATTTCTCGCTCGTTCTCTGTGTATTGTTTTGGTATCAGCGGATACATATATACAACATAATAATTAAACGCAAATACATACGTTTCAAACTTGTAGCATAAATCGTGAAGATACTGTGCTATAATTAGAACTAATCCTTCCTTGTATTGTAGACAATCTAGTAGTTTAATTCTCAGTTTACAGGTCAAAACAGCTGTGCGACCGCAAACAGCACGAGATAAAATACCTACTGGTGGTTATTTTTAAACCAAATAACTAGAGCTCATCCATTTGGAATGTCGCCAACGTTCAACGATATTGAGTTCCAAATGGTACTATTGTTGTAGGGATATATTTGGCTTTGAAAAATCGTAAATGATAGGGTAAGTAAGGTACTGTGCAAGTTTTACGATCCTTATCTTTTTTTAGGGTTCCGTACTCAAAGGGACCCTATTACTAAGACTCCGCTGTCTGTCTGTCTGTCCGTCTGTCGCCAGGCTGTATCTCATGAACCATAAAATAAATATTTAAGGGGGCTCCCATAAAACAAACGTGTTTTTTTTCCGTTTTTATTATAGATAATGGTATAGAACCCTTTGTGCGCGAGTCCAACTCGCACTTGGCCGGTTTTTTATTCAACTTGCTGATGTAACAAGCAGTACCTACCTGATTTTGAGTGGTAACCAACACCTATAACAAAGCTTTACCTCGCAAGTTACACTCGGTAAGAACATGTACCCTACGATGTACTGCGTCTATCAACTTGAGGCATACAGGTGCCTATAATTTCACCGACACCCCGCACCTTTCGAACCGAAACACAGCAGCGCTTGGCAGCAGAAATAGGCATAAGTCTTATTAGGTATAGTGTGAATTATTGAAACATTAAGATTTAAAGCTTTTAATAATGATGGATGAAACAAAATGACATAAAAATGTAACCCTAGTAAACGATTTCATGATCTCACAAACTACGGTGTGTGTTGCTCCAATTTCGCGTAAAACTGCAGTTTTACTACAGAAGCTAGTTAAAAGTTCAGATCGTAAAGAAAACAAACAAACAGCCTCGTGAGACTTTAAAGTCGTGAGGCTGTTTAAATCTGTTTTTTAAGGGTAGGCGGGATATGTACCATCCCTGGGGATTGACATATATATATATATTCTCAGATATTTAGTACTAAGTAGTATCAACTAAAGATTCTTTGAGGTAGGTCGGATTGACATTTATTTAGCACATTATATTTAGCATTCAGCTGTATTTGGTATTCCAAACGCGACAGGTAGCAAGCCCATCGCCGCTGCTAGAATACTAACTGGTTTGCACAGTGGGAACTATTGACTATTAAGTTTTACGAATAGAAAAATCCAGTGGCGCAGGACCGGATTTGAACCCACGACGACAGGATTAGAAGGCGTCGCTTCCACAACACCAGAGCTCTATCGCATATCGCATCGTAGACGAAAGTAATTTCGATAGAACCGTAACCGAGCGGATTGTGACACGCAACGCAACTGAGTTGTTTTCCTTCGACTTTAGTGTGTCAGTGGGTCAATAGCTGGCCGCGGTTCGCAAACAACTCACGAACCTGTTCACTGTTATTAGTAAGTTCGTATGCGCTTGTGATCAACTGAGTTTTCATGCTGCTTTATGCAAGGTTGGTCTTTGTTATAGCTTAAGTGCTGTTTTCAGCAGATAAACAGCAACGATGACGGTATGCCAGGCTGACTGTGGAATGGGTTAGGTCCCGCAGTGTAATTCAAAGTATGAAACTTTGCACTCCAATACACTCTGATCCCATGGAGACGTCGCTCTCTGAATCCTACTAATATTATAAACGCGAAAGTTTGTAAGAATGGATGGATGGATGTTTGTTACTCTTTCACGCTCTAACCAGTAGACAGATTTGGATGAAATTTGGAATAAACTTAGATTATAACTTGGATTAACAATAGGTTACTTTTATCCCGAAAAAATAACGGGAACGGGAAAAAAACTGCGCGGGCGAAGCTGCGAGAGGCAGCTAGTATGGCATATTTCAGGATCTAAGCCTTAGTTGATAGATTTATGAAGAACAATTCACTCTGAACACTAATGCGTCGTTAAGACGATGAGCTTTTGGATCGAAAATTTAAAGAATATGAAAAACTCCTGGCAATCTCGCAGTTGTTTACACGTGGTAATTTTTATATATCCTTTCGATAATCGCATGTTCGAAAAGATAAACTCTTCATCTAAACGGCGCTCTACATTTCCGCTACATACCTCAACATTTTATAATCCAAAAACCTCGGCATTCAAGTATTCTATTAACTAACATTTCCTGCTCCAAGTAGTTACGGAACCAGTTTATAATTACCTACTGATATTGTAGAAACTATTACACAACGAGAATTATAATGCCTATGCTTGCGATAGCACAATTTACAGCAGACGAACTGCTAATAAAAAGGTTAATATACTAAAAATGGATAAAATAGGTGCAAGGTATGGATGAAATCATCAGAATCAATAATGTAACATAACATGAATAGGTACAATACAATGTAATTTACAGTTGTGCAAAGAAATAGCAAGCGACCGAGGGAATGCATCTGTAGTCTGTACCTGTAGTACTGTTACCATGTCAGCACTTAGCAGTGTCTTCGCTGCCTATTTCGCTATTTAATTCAAAAAGGTTGTCTGGAAGAGATTACTTTTTAGCAATAAGACCTCCCATTGCGCATACTCTGCTGTTGTTAATTACCTATAGTGTTCTGTCATTGCTAATTTGTAAGGTGTACAATAAAGAATTTTCATTCATTCATTTAACGCTTAAAACACTTTCGTATTTATGACATGTATGTACACTAGGACACTTTGTTTTCTAATTTATGGATGGATGAATGGATGTTTGTTACTGTTTCACGCTCTAACCAGTGGACCGATTTGGATGAAATTTGGAATAAATATAGATTGTAACCTGGATTAACATATAGGCTACTATTTATCCGGACAAAATAACGGGAACGGGAAAAAACTGCCACGAGGGCAAAGCTGCGAGCGGCCGCTAGTAGATGAATAAGCCTCGGCTAAAAAAAACATAAAATGTCATCGATTTTATAGTCCCGGGTGAGAATCACAAGAATTCTCGAAAATATGATTCATACGAAGAACGCTTTAGTGAAGTAATTTCAAGCCCCCTGCATTTTTCCGAGAAGTGTTGCCTTTTTTAAATATTAATATAATATATGGACCTACGTATTGCTCTGTAAATAACTAAATTTGATCGCTACTTGGATACTTATATCGGAAGCATACCAGTCTTATCTATCACTGAGATAACATTGATGACATTTTGCCCTGTAGTTATGTCATTGTAAATAAATCATCACAATAAACTTGATAAGTCAGTGCAAGAGCATACTGTCACCATGTATATAAAGTATGTATTATAAGTACTTTATAGAAGTTCCTAGGTATGTTCTATTATACCGAAAATAACAACTTTTTAATGACATCTCATTCCATGAGCCCATCGGCTGCTCATGCTTATGATACCTACCAAGCGTCACGTGTCATTCGCATAACTAATTGAAGCCTAACAAAAGTGTCATACCTTAAGAAATAAGCATATTATAACACTAATCAACCACTTATATAAATCTCTATTCGTTAATTATCGCACCGCGAATACAAATACACCAACCGTGGTCGAGTTTCTGCGGCCGCTAATACAGGTTCGCAACGCGGAAATGGAGGTGAAAGTGGGGTGAAAGCGGCGCGCGCAACGTTTACCTAATCGCATCACCGACGCTGGCTGCGCGGGCGCACAGCTCGCTCGCACGTTACATCAGCGACCAAACCAACGTTGCAAATGTGAAAGTCAATGTTACATTCGGTAACTGTGCACAATGATAGCGTATTATTTGGGGTCACAAAATGTTCAATAGTTCAGCCTTGACTTCAATAGAGATTTAATGGGACTTCATCAAAAGGGTCAAACTTTAGAAACTTCTCAGATTAATGTGCCATACATGTGTGAAACAGTTTTGAATATACCTTGCCAATAGCGGTATTTTATGGTAGCTGTACCACGTGAAGGTAGCAAGCCGGATTTTCTTCTGCCAGGCGGATAAGATAATCGTGATCAAGAAGTAAAAAGATCGAACTTCTTCTTTTGATGGCATGGTACGGCGGCATGGACGATTACAGTCCGACATTAGAATAAAAGAGTGTAATCAGTGCAGATGCACATGTATAATATACTTGAAGAGAACAAGATGACACATTAGTATTTTGAAGATTTTTCTCATATGATAAAGCCAACGAGCTGAGAATATGCAAGAATCTCCATGTAAACTCACACGTACGAGTTGTTTACACGAAAAAAGTTTTTTATATCCTTTCGATAATCGGATCTGAGGAGAGAAACTCTCTGTAAACGCCGCCTAATGGTATAATAAAGTGAACAAAACTTGGTATGATTTATAATAATCTAACTCAAAAGAATGTGCTTGAAATAGAGCGTCTAGAGAAAGTGGTAACGTTATCTTAACGGTAACAGTGATAGTCGGTATCTAAGTGGGTCGCTGCAGACACTAAACTAGTTCAAACTGCTCTTATCTAGGTACCTAGTCGAATATGTATTAAGTTTATTTATTTGTTTACTTTCGTATCGAATTCGCTAATCTGGCATGCATGAAGCGTGACTCATTTACCACTCTGCGAGTTTATAGAGCTTAGAACTACTTACGAAATTATAAAAGCTGCCACTTCCTTTCTGATTCAATAACATACCATGTAACAATATGGGTCCGCTTATCAGTTCTTGGCATAATTTCTAAATATATAGAAACAATCAATTGTGTCCTACTTTACGCGAAGTATAAACCACACATTTACGTATAATATATTGGATAATGCACAATCACTAATTCATTTTAAAAAATAGATTACATGATTACATATTATGATTTGTATATGTAATTCATTTAGTGATGATTAAATTTAGAAAGAGTATAAGAAGGTAAATCTGCGAAAGCAGTTGGTTAATTCGTACAAATGACGTAGCTTAGCTGCGGCAGGGCAGGGGCAATAAATTTGTCATAAGTCTAAATGATATCAATAGCTGTTGATCTCTAAAGTGTGAATAACGAGGGTCTTCCTTATAGCGGCAGTGTCTGCCGGCGCGAATAGGAAACGCTAACCGACCGCCCGCGAACGTGCCTTGACCCACTTTTACACTCATGTAGGTACTCCACAAGTGCAAACTGAGTTCTCGTCACTTCACAGCGAGAATTACATATAAGCGACTCCAATGCAACCAAGACGTTTGTGACGTGGCAAAAAGGTAGAATTTTTATGTATCGGTTTTCACGAAAGATGTTTAGGAAGTTTCCATCAAAATGTTTTATTTTAACGGGTGTTTGGGTTTCGTTGGAAAACCGACATGATGCATGGGTTTGATTAGTCAAACCCATGCGTAATATCTGATGCACGCCTAGACACCTTGCTTTGGTTGACCGAAGTTCAGGCATGCGTTGAACTGATCAAGCGAGCGAAATTCTTAAACGAATCGTGCATGTTCCTTTGCCTGTATCTCTACTGCATGCATACAACATAAGTGAATGCGAGAATAACTTTCGAATCGTTAGTCTTTTTATTAAGTTGGGTAAGAAACTGAACTTTGAAATACCTTCGACGACAACAGTAACGATTCAAAACCAAATAACATGAGCTCACATTTTCTTAAATTTAACGACTTAAGATTGGGTAATTTTTAGGGTATCTTGGGTAGAACACGAATTCTCAGTATTATATAGATTGTAAATCACGTCAATGAAAACAAATCGAGTGCTAAGAATTTACACCAACACATCGTTCCACTTACGCCAGAGTAGGTACGTGTAAACAACAAGATAAAGGCTACGTCAGTTATTACCCACAAAAAAGGTAAAAAGTACGAAACAAGAACAACGATATAAATAATTAAACATCGGTGGCTCTCCGCGATTCAGTTACAAAAAGAGGGCAGAAGAAAATCATGGCAAGCTAACCTAAATCTGACTACTACAAACTAATTAAAAAATAAATTAGTACGAGCAAAATGTCACCGAGTTCTAAAATTAGTGAACTTGATGCGAGGTCGAGCAGCGCGGCAGCAGTTTATGCGAAAAGATGGCGCCCGTATGTATACTCGCAACGCAATCTCGATACTCTCGATGTCTCATTAGCTCGACAGCCTTGCTCAACAATTCACAATGAACATTACACACGCAGCAAATAGATTCAGAAGGCCAAACCTAACGTGAGAATTCGTAGAATGTCCAACAGTACCTGCCTCAACTCTCTCATTCCGATTTAGAGGCGAACAAAAAGTTCGAGATAAAATCAAAGCTTTGTTCCGTTCCTAATTGCTACAATGGCACTATTGTTTCTGACGCCTTGGTCTTTAGTGTTGTCGTCTTCGTTTATTTCATTAGTTAGTTTAATATTTAGCTCAGTTTTATTATTCTTTAAGTCATTAACCTTGAAAATATTATGTACATACTTAAGTAAAGTAACCGATAAACTAATCATATCATGGCCCACAGCTAAGCTACATAGGCAGTTATGCCAGATCACTAGTGACAAATTGAAATGTATTTCTTTACAGTACGATTTTGTATCCGCCATTAAACTTTGACTGTCTAAATTTAAATCAACATTACGATCCGCTGTTGACCCAATTTTCGCACTCTCACTAGAAAAGATTATAACGATCACATCTGCTACGCGCACGTTCGTTAACGATGTACAAGTTTTTTGTTAAAATTATACAATTAAACTAAAGTATTTTCGAATATAATAGGAACAATAATTGAGGAATATTCAAGCAAATACTCACAATTGCCATTTAGCAGCAGAAATCCAAATTACAATCCGATAATGACACAAACACAAAGCACAACCACCAGAAAGTGTGTCTAAAGCGTTTACTTCACTTTACTCTTCTGTACCATCCAACTGTATCCAATTTATGCACTGACACTGAACGGATCCTTCACTGTTATAATTCCACTAAACGTTACTTGAATAACAGCATAAATAAGATTACATAAAACCACACACACCGTATCTGGGTTCACACCCAGTTCCAAGTAGGTAGGTACCTGTAACAAGACAAAGCGTTAGTTAGTTTTGTGAATTTTCAATTAAAATAACGGTAAGCAAGATGTGCCACTAAACTGGAAGAAAGATAAGACACGCGCCACTTACTCGAATTGTTAGAGTTTTAAATAAAGCATTAAATTAACTATGACGTAAAGAAGTAGCAGCGCTACGGCGATACGTGCCGACGGGACGACGACCAAGAGCTGACTGCCTGGCGCAGTGGGGGGATGGGATGGGGAAATCGGGGGAGGGGGGCAGACGACCGGAGGATAGAGCGAGGGAGGGAGAGCGTCTGGTTGACTGGTTGGTCGACCTATTGGCTCGACACACACACAACAACAGCAATGTCAGACAGAAGATCGTAGGCTGTTTTTGCTTGACACGACTCTACCAGCTCTACTTAATTACCTGCATGTTTCCAAGTTTTTTTTTTAATATCTGTTATTTTTATTGATGTTTACATTAATGAGTTACTTCTATGATCTTAGGCGACCATCCTAGAACACGTAACCTTCAGTAAGACTCAGGGCTACGCCACTACGCGTTCGACCGTAGAGGTCATCGAATAGTTGGTGTTGCTACTGCAAATAAAACTACTTAGAGCTAAGTAGGTAGGTTGCTAATAACTTGAAGTGTAAACGAACCACATAACCACTCCCGACCGAGTGGAGTATTTGACTGACAAGCGATACTAATTTATGATAATGATTATTGATAAGATTTTTTACCATCTAGCTCAATCGGAGCTAACCAACCAAGAAGACAGATAAGAGCTTGATAAAAGTATGGACAATAAAGATGCGAGTACGGTCCGTACGATAACAAAAACGAATGTGACTCAGAAGACGTACCGTTAAATGCGGGGTGGTAGGCATGGATTGTAATTTATTTTATCTCTATACAGGATGGAATTTTCTGATGCCACCTGGAGGCAAAGTACTCATAACAATGGAGATAGAAAATTTCACTAGAAAGAATCATTTCTTTATTTTTAAAAAGAAACAAAACTGCATTCAAAGATTTTTTTTATTATTCTTATCACACCTAGGAATCGAACCGGCTATCTTTTCAAAAATAAAGGAATGATTCCTTTACGTGAAATCTTCTATCTCGATGGTCACGAGTACTTTACATCGAGGTGGCATTTGAAAATTCCACCCTGTATTACTGTATCTTTAAATTGATGGCATTTTGTCTTCGCCATGCATTTTAATTACAGAGACTTCATAGTTTACTATCGCCTAATCTATAGCCTCAAAATAATTGATTTATAAAAAAAAACTACAACTTTCGTTTATGCATAATTACGTATAAAAGTTATAGGTAATTGATTAAAAGTAATTTGTAGGTGAGATAGGTATCAAATTAAAATAAACTTAATACATTTTAATTTCTGTAGGTAATAAGATGTATAGAGATAGATGCTGTAATTTGTACTTACTTTAAATGAGATAAAATGTCATCTTGCGATTTTTCTCAGGTATTTCAAGAGCTCTAATTCTGCAAAATTTATACAACCGGTAGGTAGGTACCTTACCCAATCCCAGCCGTAGATTAAAAATAAATAAAATAAATATTAACACACATCTATTCATCGCTTCTTGCTCCAAACTAAGCAAAGCCTGTACTATGGGAACCAATAGAATACTTTTACAATATTTACTTTTTTTTACGAGTAAAGCCAGACATTCTACTCATACTTAAACTACTTTGCTTAAGTACCTACAAATACTAAACCGGTTGAGTAAAGTTCAAATAGAAACCAATTAAAGCTATTTAAACCTCATAACAGAAACGATTAAAACCTGATTAAGTTATATTTAAATGCAGCAGGTTCTACCTATATTAAGATCCTAGTAAGTGTAGGTAATACTAAGACAGTAACTAGGTGCCAATGCAACAGACAAAAGAAAAAACCGTGATTTTCATATTTTCCACTAGACAGGGTTCTTTATTTTATGGAAAAAAGGTCACGAAGATAGTGTTCGCTCTTTAGCATTTAAGCCATCATTTATAGACTGGCTTTTGTCTTCATCTAGCGTTTGATGAAAACGAGTGTTTCATTAAAAGACTTGATGAGCAAGTCTATCAGAAAGATACTTTAAGCCATCATTTATAGACTGGCTTTTGTCTTCATCTAGCGTTTGATGAAAACGAGTGTTTCATTAAAAGACTTGATGAGCGAGTCTATCAGAAAGATACTTTAAGCCATCATTTATAGACTGGCTTTTGTCTTCATCTAGCGTTTGATGAAAACGAGTGTTTCATTAAAAGACTTGATGAGCGAGTCTATCAGAAAGATACTAAGTCTTTCAATATTTCGCCCTTCCCATAAAGAACAAAAGCTACTCTAGTCTATTCCTAGCCGAAGCATGTCTACGTTTCGTACCGTACCTATGAGGTGCCCTTGTATTCGTTGCCTATAAACTTTTTTTGTTTATGGCTAAGTGCCTTATGCTCTCGCCAGTAGTTCGGTAACGCTACGCTATTGGAAAACGAAAGACAATTATACCAGCCAGCGTGTTTAGTCGTCGTCTAATAAAAAAGTCCCTGTGACAAAATCCACAACCGATTTCGCAAAGTTAGAATGAGCAAGTGAAATTAATAACGATAATGATGCTACGATATAGTTAAGACTGACTTACTGATCGAGACGACTCAACCGATCAATTGAATTGAATTGGTAATGGTAAACATTTGTCTCGGTTTATAAACACGATGTTTTATCTTGTGGCACACTGGCCGTAAGTGGAATCGAGCTCTCTCGCACCTCAACCGCTACGCATCACTGATAAATAAAAATAAATATGTACGAGTAATACACGTACGATCGCCGAGGGGGTAACGCACTTGTTTGGTTCTCACTTCTCAGTTCTGGCTCTCTCGCTCGCTCTTCATCGAGTTTTTTTGCTCCTACACCAAGTCATTGCCTTACCAGTTTTTATTTTATTTTTAATGGCGGCGATATAGCTCGTAGCGAACTGGCAACTGACGAACCTTTCACTACGAGCGATGGAATTCGTGAATTCGCGAGGCTATAGAAAACCTTGGTGTGATTGACCAAGGTGGCGGCTGGTGATTGCTGTGACAAATTTTGCTTTCTAATTTGAGACTCATTGAAATGGCAAGATTACATAGCGCCTCTATATCGTGTGAAGCCAGTTGAATCAATTTATCAAATTAGGCGCTTTCAATATTTTTTTTTTTTTTCAAATAAAAAATATCAAAGGGACGCCTATTATCCAGAAGTGATTCGAGATAATTATTAGGGGTATTACAGGGTGTTTACAGGGAACGAATAAGAAATTTATAATTTACATAATATGTGTTCGATGCGATTCCAGGGTTCCATTTAATTAGGAATAATTATGGTTATCATAAATATGGATGTACCTAGTTAAACTAACTCTACCAGCGTTTGTCTCTGAAAATACGGTCATCGAATTGTAGAAGCTTCAAGGTTGTTACGAGGTTAAGCGAAACGTTTAATTTACCTGACCACGTCATAGCAGCACATTTTGCTACCAACCGGTCAATCATGTACTGCGTATTTGAAATAGCTTGTGCGTCTATGTTCGTGGGAGCCGTAAGCACGTTCCTCCGTACTTGGTTCGCGCTGTAGCACTGACTCGTTCGAGAGAAAGTGACCATTGAGCGAATACTTTCGAAGTGATCGACGAGTTTCGGTGCGGTTTCGGCACGCACGGCGTTATTCTGTGGTTTGGACAGCCTCCGCCCGGCTCGGGTACCGTTACCCCCTTTTTGCGCAACGAGGTCGCGCATAAACTTCGGCACTTATCGTCATGGCAACGCCATTTCCTTGCACTTGCGAATTATACAATAGTAAAATGACAATAGCCACAATTTTTTAACTTGCACTAGCGAAACCGCGTGCGACATAGTCTAGAAGTTTTACGCAAAATTCAATCTACAGTATACGATTTAATCCCTAAACGGGTTTTGGGAATTATTTTCTTAAGCACGTACAAAATTCTTTACTACGTACAAAGATGAATATACTCTGAAAGTTTGAAGTCTCTACGACCAATAGTTTAGTTAGGTTTTGCGTTGTCTTTACGTCAGATAGTCAGGACAAGTATTGTTTATAAGTGGTTCACTACCAAGATACCGAACTAACATATACATTCACCACCCGCAACCACAACAGCGCAGAAGGCAGAGCTACTACCAACTGAGCTGGGACGGCTGCCTAAGACAGATAAACGCCAGTTCGTGTATTGTAGAGCCACAAAGTAGTAGTAGTAGAGTTCTTAGTGGAGGGCTCGTCCGGGGAAGTACTACCACCATGCCTATTTCTGCCGCCAAGCTGCTTGCTTCATAAAAGTTTCATTAAGGTTTCATAAGCAGTAACATAAAAAAAGTCATTTATATAGCTTATACCTATAACACCGTGTATGGCTCTACCATGCAGGTGTTGAAATGAAAGGCAAAACAAGGTCCAATGCTTACGCAGAGATTACCTACATGCCTATAGTGTAACCGATTGAAACAAAATCGCATCTTTTTATATTGTTATCACTTTACAACCCCAGATTGACTGGTTTTAAACTAAATAAAGAGCTACGTAGCTATATACAGTTCAACATTAATGTAAATAACCTCAATGAACTTTGCAGGTAGGTAATCGGACCCGTGTTTTGAAACGGGAGAGCGATTATGTCACTGCTGTTGATTACATCAACTTTCTGAATAGAATAGGCATCTGTAATTAATTAGAGCGATAATCGTGTAACTTTCTCGGCTTTCGTGGGAATTTAAGTTACTTATCTTACCTACTTAAGTTATCAGATAAAAGAAACCAGGTTGAGCGACTGAAATGAAACATGACTATCGGAGAGCGCAGCGAGTTCTGAAATCATCCTTATCCTAATGGAATTCTAATCAACGGTTGATTTAATCTAAGGTAGATAAGAATAAGAATAATGTATTTGCACAAACATAATAAAACATAAACTTTACCCAAAAGTAACAGTAGTTTTGTTGACTCACAATAGTACAGATAAAAACAGAAAGAAAAAAAACAAAAACAGCCTCACGACTTTAATCCTCAGGCACGGTAGATATCCTCTAAGACCTCTTTATACCAAGTAGTACCAACTTAGGTACTGAATAGTAAATCCTTACTATTCTGCACGTATTAAAGACAACGGCCTTTTGAAGTAGGGCTTAGTAATTATTATAAGAAAAATGGGAGAATACAATATTTGAGTTTAAGGAATCCTTGACAAATTAAAGGAGACCGTTGGTATTTCGGCGCCGTTATGTAAAGCATTGAATCTGCATAGTTAAAACCTGCTTTGCAGCTGGAGCACGCATACAAATTACTAATATTAAGCAGAGTTTTCTTAAAAGCGGTGTCCGTCATAAACAATCTGTAATTTTTGACTCACACGTAACAAGAAGCTTTGATCTGACTGACTGAATAAAGACAAAGCACAGCCTAAAAGCCGGTCGTACACTTGAAACGTTTAGGATACTTATGCATATTTGTTTTGGTGCAAATAGGAATACTAAAAATAAATGCTGAAATTCAACCCCTAAACAGGTACAGCGGGGGTTAAAGTTTGTATGAAAATAACTTCACGCAGACGAAGCCGCGCGTGTTATGTTAGTAAAATAATAAAATCCATCATGGGTATGGTGGGTACCCTATCGCCGCTGCCGCGGGTCTGCAGCATTCTGTGTCAGCCTGCTGACAGTCAGCAGACTGCCGTTTTTTTGTTATCATTTAACTAAATCAAGTTACTTTATGCCTCATGATGATGAAACAAGCAGAGGACCTGCGTGGTTTTAAGATGGTAACCATCACCTATAACTATATAATATATTTTTTTTAATATAATATAGCCTATGTCATCCGGGGATAGTGTAGCTTCCCAACGGTGAAAGAATTTTTCGAATCGGTCCAGTAGTTTCGGAGCCTATTCAATGCAAACAAACAATCAAGTCTTTCCTCTTTATAATATTAGTAAGTATAGACAAACAAACAAAACTGCGCAAATATTTTCCTTTTATAATATTAGTTTCGATTAGAGTATGTTCGCAAAGAATAATTGCGCTTTGGGTACCTAGTTGCCGGCCTGACCTTGCCTCGTAGCGACAGAAGTGGGTTAGTAGGACAGCAAATTTCGCACTTATTAAGAGTACACCGTATTAGGCCCAGTATTCACCAGAGATAAGTATTTTTAATGCGACCTGTTGATGGAACACGCAGATTACCCACCTGATCTAATATGGTTATCATCACCTATATAATTATATCAAAACATTACCTCGCATGCTCTGCGTTCACCAACTTGAGTCCAACTTTTGTTAAGTTAAACCTCGTGTGCCTCTCATTTCGCCGACACCCACACACATACGGAACACAACGCTGCTTGGTGGTAGAGATAGGCATGGTTCCACAGATGAGCCCTTCACTAAGAGCTCTACAACTATCTTATATCTATCTATAGAGATATGAAAATATGACTAATACAATCGTTTTTTATTATAATCACGCACATCGCATCGTCGTCGTTAAAGAGCTGTAGGTGGATTCTGAGTTTTTTTCGTTTTTCGGATACCGGATTTCGTTATGGAGATACGCTAGTGCCCCCATAGGCCGCTAGGGGCGCTTATCGTATCTCCATACAAAAAATTCGAGCTCGCAAACTCCGAATCCGCCTACTGTAGAGTCATTCTGTAAAAAATCGAACGCTAACTTAATTTCACTCACATACCAATTCGATTGCTACTTGTGACTTCAACAAGTGAACCTTTGCGCTTTCAGCTCTTCAAGAGTTCTATATGTGATAACAATGTGTCTATCGACCAAACGTGTCAAAATCATATTACCAAGCACGTAGTTTTGGATAACTACACGTTTGGTGTCTGAAGATGTCTGCTTCTTGCGTTTTATTGATCTAATAAAATAATATTAAGGGATAGTCAATGCGTATTCTATTGCCATTATTTACCAGTGTAACTTCTCTTCCCATTGGATTTTTACTAAGCACTATATAATTTGATTCAATATACCCTTAAATGTAATATCCGCTCCGTTTCAGAAAGCGGATATCAGATCGGAGTCTCTTATTAGTTATGGGCTATGGGCCTTCTATAGCGTAAGGCTGGCAGCAAACAAGCTTAGTTACCGATCGAAAAAATAGTTATTATGTGTACATGTTGTTGCTAGCATAATTATAATGGGTGCAAGATAATTACAACATGCAGGGGATTTAAGTGGGATTGAACCCCAAGACTTTCCCCTTGATACGGGGTTGCGCTAATCAATTTCGCTATCAGCTGGCGAATAACTTTATTTACATACTTTCATACCGCTCTGCCAGCTATTTTAAGCCATATAAACAACAATACAAAGCGTATGACACGCTTCGTTACCCGGTTCTTTATCATCATTCAATAACCTTCATCCCTCAAAGGTGATCTTCGATAGCAAAGTACGAGACGCTATAACCTCCCAGTCCGATCCGGCCGATGATGCCGAAGTATAAAAAACAATAAAATGACATAACCCACGTCATACCAAGATAAAGCAGCACATGCATCCCTCAGTATCTTGTCCAGTTAAAAACCCGAAGGAATCACCGCACCTGTAAGTCAGGAAGGCTTCACGTCAGAGCCCCGAGACCGTAGTCCCTGCGAGTAGATGCCAAGGCGATGGGTCACGCAACCGAGGCCCTTACGTGCAGTTCAAGAAAGTGCTGTAAATGACCGGATTGATTGATTGGTTGGTTCTACAAGAGAGCTATTGACATTTCCAATGCCCTTGCTGACTCTGAAAGCTTCAACGAGCCTCAGTGCCGTCGTTTCTTTTGCGGAAACATGGTTAATGCCAATTACAATATATAATAAAATGAATGATCAAAAGTCCACTACTACTAACTACATTTATTTATTATTTTTACCTAGAGTAACTAATACCTACCTATTAATAATACTTAGGTAGGTAAAGGCAATTTGTTGATGCGAGGCGGAACGAATGGTTTACAAACATATAGAATAGAAAAGGATATTGCGGTTTAAACAGCGTGGTCGCAGCCGTGTTATAACCGCGATTTAAATGTAGCTTAAGCGCCGCCGTTTACATGAGGAAAGTCTTCTCAAAGATGCGATTGTCAAAACGATATAAAAAACATACCGTTAACAACACGGACTGTTGATTCTCGTGTGCATATTCTTATCCCAAAAACTCTCCCCATCTAAACAGCGCTTTGGAATTCAGAACAATATCATCGGTATGTTAATGTTGTATACATAGGTAAGTATTAAATACCTACGACTTCTATATAGTGAAAACAAGCGCACGAAGAGAGATCTCATACAAAAGTGCATTGGACGAGGTTTATTACGCATAATTTTTTGCAATAAAACATTTTGTGTCGTGTGTTTATTCTTCATTGCAAATAATGAAAGGTCACTGTCCACTTTAGTGCACCGTGATTACCATGAAGGCTGAAGGTCCCATGTTTTCCGTACCAGTGGAATATCACGCGACTTCGTTCGCTTAAAACTATTTTCATACTTCAAAACCGAGGATTTACAGGGGGGTTAGCTCGTTCGTCATGCCGTTATCCATACCGTCAGCCAGCAAATAGCTCTGTACAAACAGGCCCGAACATACCCGAACTTGCCCAAATAGATCACAACAATGGATACGATGGCACCTTTGTGCAAATCCGGAATCCGTTACTTAAGTTTTGTCTTCTAATTTAAAAAAATCAATTTTACTAAGAGCTCTAGAGATATTAAAATACGACCAATACAATCGTTTTTAGGGTTCCGTACCCAAAGGGTAAAACCTAAGACTCAGCTGTCTGTCTGTCTGTCCGTCTGTCACCAGGCTGTAGGTATCTCATGAACCGTGATAGTTAGAATTTGGTAATTTTCACAGATATTTATTTCTGTTGTCGCTATGACAACAAACTAAACTGAATAAAATAAATATTTAAGGGGGCTATGTATATATGCACAATGGAACGGAACGACTCGCACTTGGCCGGTTTTTAACAGCTAACTACCCTCATTGTTATGAAACCAGTATTTTAGTTTAAAAGTAAGACTTCTGGCTTCAGTCAGTCAGTTTTATATAAACTAAATATATGTATAATGTATAAAACTTTTCTAAAGGTCAGTGGTTACTTCGAAAACCACTGACCTTATACATGTTTTAGCAATATTTGCGTAGGAGCTATTCAACTTCAGGTTTGAAGAAGTAAGCACTTACGCCACTTACCTAATGATTCTGGTTAATTGATATGAGTTAGACGTTGTTAGCAACGCTAAAAACGGAACTAGGCAGGGATTTAAGAAATAAGAGACTAATTTGTTAATTTTAAATTTTGAATCAGTCGTGTCATATATTTAATTATTGATTACTTACTCATACCTCTCATATATCTGACATATGTATTTTAACACTATGTAATTCCAAAATCTATAAAATCAAGGAAACCGCATTAGAAAAAGCAACATGGAGAACAATTTTTCAAAACCTCTACAAGAGATGAAGTATTCCAAAAACTTTGAACATTTAATTCGTTTTTGTAATAGTTTTATTTTATATTACAAGATTTTATTGTAATTCCAAAAGATGCTTAGGTTCTCATTATTATAAAAACAAACAGGACTTTCGTTCAGTCCTATACCTAAAATTTTATTTTACTAAATAGATATAGGTACAACTGTTACAAGTTAAGAAATAACAAGTTTAAAATCTACTTTACGACAAAAAATTAAGAAATGTCGACCTAACCCACCGACGGACTCTACCGTCGATAGAAGTTAAACCTCTGACATAAACCATTATTTTTTTCCTAAAGAAAACGGATAGATAACACAAGTAAACTTGGCCCCTACGACTATTATTATTACCAACACCGCAGGTAGTTGACCTTCCTGTGGGGTAAAGTGGGGTAGAGCGGGGTGCATGTATTTTTTACAACGCAACAAAAAACATATCCTTAAAGCCTTTGTTCGTGTGTAGGTGACTTTGATATAAATTTAAAAGTATACATTTGGTATTCTTTTGATAAATCAGTTTGTAAAGGACAGCTATTGACGTTTTTTTGTAACAGGTATATAGAGATAGACAATTTAACAAGTTTAAGAGCTAAATCTGTATACAAGATATACTGACTTCTTTCTTTATTCTACATAGATTCTATTAAAATATTTAAGAACTTTTAATTTTTTTACTTTAGTGAAAATTCCGCTATTTCACTGTGACTGAGTTGAATTGACCCTACGAATCAAAGGTTCAAAAGTAATCAAGTTTTTTTGATTTTCTTGTTAATTTTGACGGTTTTTAAGGTAAAAGAACCTATGCAAAAATATTATTCAGTATAGATCACAGAAAGATTCATTGTTCATTGAGTATGTTATTTATTTATTATAGGAAATTCAACAAAGAAAACACAAGAAATAAAAAAAGTATATTAAATAAAGGTTTTAAAACTACGAGCGTTGTGTATATTGAGAGAATATATGTATTATAAGAAGATCTAATAAGAGGGTGATTTGATTACTGTTGTTGAAATGAGAATCCTATTGCAAGTGTCAAATATGACAGAATTTCTATAATAAATAAAAAATAATACACAGGATAGTAGAACTTATAGGGTAAGTTTCTATGTAAGCGATGAAGTACGAAATGTATTTATAATAATAAATACAATTTATGTTTTTTTATTACTAAAAAAATACATTAATGTATATTATATCTCAGCGAAGTTTGAGCATTATAGGTATCTCTACCTACGCTTGGTTATTTTCAGCTTAGATAAGTAGGTATTTATAACTCTACATAAAAATGACTCATTTCATTTTTTGTTGGTCTATTCTATACTATAGAAGTACAAATACCTGACTGTCAGTCCCTATCACAGATCATCTGTGATGGGGGCCAGATGTCGCACAAGGCCAGGCACCCAATCTTTGCCTGGGCAATGGTTTTTTATTATCATTTTGGGCCTTGTTTAAAAATGTTAGAAATTTTTGAGAATACTATACGTGTGTGAATATTGTACGTGTACAAACTTTTTTGTTAGAATGACCTACGTAGTAGGTTAGGTACCGTACCTAACTTTAATTTTAGCAGGCTCTAGTTCAGCTGATTGTGTTGTGAAGGTAGGTATAGTTAGATCTAGATACAGATAGGCTAGACAGTCACTTCAAACTGAATTAGTTTTTGAGTGGGTATCAATAAAATATAACAAGACGCCAAGCCAACCATCAATCTTAATCCCTCAGTATTCACACCTAACATGTTTCGCTCCCCTATCCCTCTTACGCATACGTCTCAGTACTACATCAAAGGGGAGAGTTGCGAAAAATGGACCACACGCGAAAAATGTCTATCGGGAATAATCGAGGGTATCGATTCTCGTTCGTGCGTTACAAAGTAGTCGTCCTGAGCTGGGTGCTTTCAATAATAATAACTCGACGATTACACGCGAGTCATCGACCTTCGAAAAATCTGACCTGCGCCGCGCGCCGCAAGGTTGCGAGCACGCTATCACCACTACGCGTTTTCTACTCGATTTATTCGAAACTTATTTCGATTACCTACGCAACCTATTTAAAGAAATAAATAAAAAACACAAAACAAATTTAAAAAAAAACAATAACGCAAAACGTTGGGAGATAATTTTTAAAATTGGAACTTTATATTCTTGTAACACTGCAAGTATTGCAAAATTCTTATCGGACATTCACACATGTTATCTCTAGGTATGATTACCTGTACCTACTTAGGTAGTTTAGGTACTTTTAGTAATAAACATTTTCCGTCTGCATAGTGACCTCTGTTGGCGGAATCAGCGCTACGCTACAGGACAGGACGGACTCAAGGTGCTCAACATAAATGCTAAAGGTGAAACAGAAAACCAGTTGCTCCAAAATACCAATATTAATAAGATCAGTTAATGTCAACAAACCGAAGGTGAGCTTTCAGTGGCTTTATGTTTTTGCAGTTAATTAAAATGTATCAGAATAAAAAATATGTATGACCAAGCTGTTTTGTGCTTTTTATAAATTACCTTAATATATAGATTTGGCACGAAAAAGCCGAGAAACGAACCTAGTAGACTTATTTACTTACTTATACGTGATCATATATCTTGATCATGTATCTTGTACACACGTGGTGTGGTTTGTTTAGTTAACAGCAAGCCCAACATTATGACCAAGCTGTTTTGTGCTTTTTATAAATTACCTTAATATATAGATTTGGCACGAAAAAGCCGAGAAACGAACCTAGTAGATTTATTTACTTACTTATACGTGATCATATATCTTGATCATGTATCTTGTACACACGTGGTGTGGTTTGTTTAGTTAACAGCAAGCCCAACCAGCGTGACAGAAAGCCAATTTTATCGTGTAAACACGTGAACGAAAAATCTGTGGCCTGCGACTCATGACAAAAAGTATATGACTTGAAGTGGAGTAACCTGCCTATTATAAATAAATAATATTAGTAGGTATCTTGTCCTAATAGATGATTTTGTTAGTTGTCAAACTTCGTGCTTCGTTAAGTACAGCACACAGGTCGGCACGTTTCTACCTAATTTGTTACAATGACAAGTGATTATTGGACAAATATACCAACATTACCTAAAGAGTGATCGTAACGTACAATGAGGTCGTTGGAGGTGAACACTCCTCCAAGGAAAACCGTTGACCCCCCTCGACCACATCCGCGTCTACGTAGAGGCGCGTTGGGTATAAACATTTGTATGCTAAGATATTTAATTTATCGGGCATCGTACAATCCACGGTCAAAAAACCCCTCGTTTATCACCATCGTTTAATATCGATTCACAAGAAATCGATTCGAAACGACTATTATTAAATTATTTATTATTTCAACCATTGTTCAAGTTCTAAATAAGACTGAGATGAGTTCTCCCTCAGCTATTTTAATATCTCGAGTCTTGTAAGGCTTCAGGCATTGTATTTCAAGACGAAGACATAGAAAACTCGACGCTTATTTCAGCACGGTTATTGCGAAATACCTGAACATAATGAAATGAGTCTTTATTATCCCCTAAGTTAGAGTGCGATGACTTATAATAACCTCGAGTCTAGATACCGTTGTAAGCACTAGTAATAATTACCCGGAAGAATATAGCGTTTTATTCCAGTTGTATCCAACGGACACTGGAAGTGGTTAATTTCCAATCGTTGCTCCTTTTAATAGACATGCTCGCCTACCATCACTCATTAATGTGGATGACAGATAGCTTTATCATTTTAGAAGTTATTAAGATAGAGATAGAAAAGATAATTTTTAGACTAATTTTATAAACGTTTATTGCACTCAAATAATTAATAGGAAAGAAACAAATAGAGGACATTACTAAGGCGAGCTTAACCCTGAAAAAAGTTTTCTAACTTTTGAGGCTACATACGTGAATATGATATTATTGTCGAGAACTCGTATTGTTGAATGATTTGAGAACCATTTTAATATGATCATAATATAATATAAATAGTTTATCATCATACACAATACAGATGAACACTAGCAACATGATTAACATAGGTAATTCCGAGTTCAACCATATTAAACTCAAATTCAGGATTCCAATTACTTCCAATCCGCATCCCTGTCTAGACAGATCAGCTCAAAGTCATATCCAATGGAGATTAAACAAAAAGCCCGCCAAAGGGAATTATCGGAGAAACGGTTCCGTGCATTTTCGCAACCCATTTGGCTTTGGTAAATACAATTTATAAAGCTTATACGGCTATATAGAGCCTCGTTGAACAGGTTATTTCAGGTTGTTATGACGCCTCATGTACCTTTGAGTACCATGAGAAGATTTCGCGATATTTTAAGTTATACGTCAAACTTGTGAAGTCCTTGCAAAGCACCTTCAATGCTTTTTCCACCTTCAATGCTACCAAATTTAATGTCACAGCTATTCTGCTGTATTTTGGAGAGGTTTCCGGTCCTATGAGACATATTTGGATTGCCACTTGCAGTTAAAAATTTAAAGAGTGATACCGGCGACTCTGGTTTTTCTACTTCTTCGTTTCAGATTTTATTTCATAGGCTGGTTGCTTTATCTCTCGGCTCAGTAATTCCATAGCCCACTATGCAACTTGCTGTTACTTTTGTTGTGTACTTCATGTACTTATGCATGCGATCAATAAGAAAATCGAAAAGTGAAAACAGACATTTGGAAACTAAGCCTTTTGAATTTGAAGTTTATGAATATGAGCATTGAAAAACAGGGAAATGGACTTGATCAATGACCAAACGGGAACTGAGGATAAAACTATTAAGAGATAATAAAAATCAACGGTGAATATAACAGTATCAGTTTACAGGTTTATTCAAAAACTGGATTAACTGTGTAACTCTTACAGCTCTTTTTATTGACGATCGCGTGAAAATGCATGATTTGTGATAAAAACCGTAAAACCGCATTTTAGCGAGTGAGGCGTGCGTGAGGACAGCAACGTGAAGTAACTTTCGACTATTTTTGGCAGTTACGAAATGCTTTGCGAAAGCGGCTGTTGCGCCACTGCAGAACGAACCGCATACTATTTAAGATTTATTTAGATTTTTATGGTATTGCAGGTTTTTTGGTACAATACAATCACTGACACAAAAACTTTCTGCCATTATTTTGGATATTATCAGCTTTATAAACATTTCTTTTTGTAACTTATATCAAAATGTGCTACCCTACTAATATTATAAATGCGAATGTTTGGATGGATGGATGGATGGATGTTTGTTCCTCTTTCACGCTCTAACCAGTGGACCGATTTGGATGAAATTTGGAATAAATAGGACATAGGCTACTTTTTATCCGGAAAAAATAACGGGAACGGGAAAAAACTGCCAAGCGGGCGAAGCTTCGAGTGGCCTCTAGTGCATAATACTTTACCTTCGATTTACAATCATTATTACATCTGATTAACCTCTCTATATATTTTCGGTTTTTTTTTTAAATAAAAATGAAATGCTCAAGGCATATGCACTGATATAACAAGGTGATAAACAACACTAAAAGTTCCCGTTTCGGACAACATTCAGTACAATACCACAGAAAGATTATGATCGATGGCAGCCAAGGTTAGCCTTGGTGCACAAACAAGGACAAGTAATAAATCCAAGGTAGGAGCGTAACACTGCATTCTAGTCAGACTGATAAAGCATTATCTACCTATAGTAGATAGATTACTAAGGATTACTCGAGTGGCCGCCGACTAACCGACTAACCACTAGCCGCTACCTCCCTTTTAGAGTATCGCATTCGATCGTTTTATCTCGCAGAATGTAACCTAACAAGAATTTTTAACAGGTAGGCAAGGCTGGAAACTAGAAAGAGTTGACGGTATGCTACATGACTTAGCCATAGCCTGAACAACAGTTGGTATGGTTGTCGGGGAACTGGTTCGCGCGGGGCTGCGGGCCCAGACGAAGGGCGTCATTGACCTGCACCCTCCCTCCGCAGTCCGCTCCCTGTCGCGACACCCGCGCGAACCGTAAACTTCATTATCCTATTGCAATGCGAATCAAATTTGAGACTTGATAGATCACCTGGTTCCGCTTCCGACGGACAGCTTTGCGAGCTAACGCAATGAACTAAGCATTATAATCGGTTGAAGCACCGTGACAGCAAAATGAACGGCCATGCTAAGTCAATTGATTTTTAGTTTAGGCTTAGAAGTCAATGCTCCTATAAAATCGTTTTTGTAGAGCTTTATGACAGAGAGCGGCGCGGGTCCCGCGCCTGAATGGTGTAGTTCAAATAATTTTACTTTACCTAGTATAATCTTTGTTTAGTTCGGGTT
Organism: Electrophaes corylata; assembly: GCA_947095575.1. NCBI lineage: Eukaryota > Metazoa > Arthropoda > Insecta > Lepidoptera > Geometridae > Electrophaes > Electrophaes corylata. The sequence continues at coordinate 3,104,498 of OX352707.1, read as the reverse complement.
AGCTTGGCTGTCGCTATGTGATACGACCACCAATATTAATGACCACAATGTCAAACAATATATATCATCCAAAGGTTGTCTGGAAGAGATCGCTCTTAGCGATAAGGCAATCTAGTGCACTGGTTTTTTTTTTTAATTACTGTTTTTGTATGTGAATTCTTTGTATGGTACACAAAGTGTTTATCTATCTTATATCTACCAAACCAATCTACATGCCAGTGAATCTTGACACTTCCCTTTTTCTGAAGCAACATATCCATACTCTATACAAATAAATAAAATTGAAGTGTCTGTTTGTAATATTAAAATATGTAACCACTTTTTACTACATGCATAATGAATGTAAAATGCAAAAACGAAAAAATAACTAAATAACTTTTTTGTTAAATTCCGCGCGGACGAAGTCGCGGGTACAGCATTAATAACATCAAAACTATTTTATAAAAATACACTCCATTTCAATAGCAAACAGGCACGTGATAACAGAAAAGTTAGACAATGGAAACAAAAAGTTTACCAAAGGTCGGACAAGTCGGGTGAAATAAAACAAGTGCGCGTTTGAACGCCCGGAGAGTACTGGGTCAAGTTCATTATTCCTGCTTGAATAGAAAATAGACGAAATGAATTGGAGTTTTTCAACATTTTGAACAAACCAGCCTTTGCAGCTTATCTTGACCGTTGTTTTGTAGATTTTAAATACTTTAATTGTAGAAATTTATTAGAAACATAGCAGTACCTAATCGTTTGTAGGAGACACACAGACATAACTATTATAAGTAGGTATAGTTCATTATTCCTGCTTGAATAGAGAATAGAATAGACGAAATGAATTGGAGTTTTTTAACATTTTAAACAACCAGCCTTTTCAGTTTAACTTGACCGTTGTATTGTAGATTTTAAATACTTTAATGCTAGAAATTTATTAGAAAAATGACTGTGACCCGATGGACTGACGGCATTGTTAGGACCGCGGGAAGTCGATCAATGGAAAGGGCTCAGAATCGTTCTTCCTGGAAACGTGTGGGGGAGGCCTATGTCCAGCAGTGGACTTCTATAGGCGGCTGATGATGATGATGATGATGATGATGATTAGAAAAAAAGCAGTACCTAATCGTTTGTAGGAGACTCACATAACTATTATTAGTAGGTATAGTTATATATGTAAGGATAATATAGTTTTTTAGTTCCACAAGTAGGTACACATTATAAAAATTAAAATGAACACGTCCCTAGTAAGTAGACTTATATTTTGTTATAAACACTAGTAAGTAGGCCACATGAGTTACACTTAGGTATTTTTATTCAATTATAGGCATGCTGCAACGTTAAACAACGGTTGGTATAGCCGTTTAGAGTTACATTGCGCGGCATATCAGGCAGCGATAACTTGACTGCGAAATGGGTTACCAAGGCTGCGCAGTGTAACTTAAAACGACAATATGAAACTTCGTTTATCGTTTTCAAGAGTAGACCTACATTAAAAAATGAAACTTAAAAAGACTAATGACACACATGTCATCGGCTTCTTATCTCTGAGTATGCGACTAAGAATTTTATTCATTATGTTCTCGTAAAAAATGACTGGTTTTTATTATTTCGTCATTTACTAAAATAGTAGGCTAACTACCTACCTTACCTTACCTACCTTATAGTACTATGTATTATGTTTTAATTATGTAAGTAATAATAATAGTCTCATATCCTGTTTTTTTTTTGGCACCACTCTGTTATCATTTAAAATCCAGTCCATCCAAAGGTTGTCTGGAAGAGATCGCTTATAGCGATAAGACCGCCCATTGTGCATCGCTGTAGCTACTTTAATTTAGTTAATTTAGTTTTTAATTTGTTATGGCCTTGTGGTGTACAATAAAGAGTTTTCTATCTATCTATCTATCTAACTAAACATAACTTGCTTTCAAGAGAATCGCAATGGCCATGAATATTAATTCAAGTCTGTTCCAAACTTTTGTGGTTGAGTATTGTTGTGACTTGTTTGTCAGGCAGGCCAGGCAGCCCCTTTAAAATTCAAATATGCACCTAAGAAAACCATTTATCATCTTCATAAGTTTCGTGCCGTTTCTGCCCAAGACAAGCACATAATAAACAAAAGTAGGTAATTAAGTACCTTACATACGTATTTAAATAGGCAATACAACCAAAAACGGTTTTAATTCTGATAGCATTAAATCTCATCTTTAAAAAAACTTATTAATCAAGAAGTAATAAAAGTTAAAAGGGTCCAACCAACAATGTCAACTTGTACAACAAAAATATTAGAAAAAAAGAAATGGATTATACTTTCATAAACAAAATTGCAAAGTATTGTTTGCTCTCAGACCTTTTTGTGCTAGTATTTTTTTCTGAAATATAGCCATATTGTTCTGAACGGACAAAGATGACATTTGAGAGCGTTGTTTGTGACAGCTGACGGAACAAGTAAAGTAATAAATGCTCGCATGTCCATCGTACCCCACGTCCTGCACTGCTAGTGATCACATGCAGTTGAGACTCCAAATATCCGTTATTCTAACGCAACTTTGGGCGTAAATAAAAACTAAAAGGAGTATGAAGTCACCGTATGGAAACTATTAGCGGCCGCTCGCAGCTTCGCCCGCGAAGCAGTTTTTTCCCGTTCCCGTTATTTTTTCGGGATAAAAAGTAGCCTATATGTTAATCCAGGTTACAATCTATATTTATTCCAAATTTCATCCAAATCGGCCCACTGGTTAGAGCGTCCAAACAGCAAACATCCATCCATTCTTACAAACTTTCGCGTTTATTAAATAGGAAGGATAGGATTTAGGTACGAAGTTTATTTAAGATCAAATCAAGTTTCAGTGGTATTTTCATCAGAACATATTCTAAGGAAGTGTAATCATTGAGCTAGACTCAGCAGACCTCTTGCTCACATGATGTAAGGTGTGATAGCATGCTTGTTAGTCATGTCTAGCTCATCGACGCATTCGAGTCGGTGGGCGTCTAGTGTCTTAACCACAGATGAATAACGTCATTAAACAAGTAACTACCTACTTACTAGGACCTTCCTACCCACAGATTCAAACATGTTTATTGAACTCAGAACTTTGTTATGACAAGCAACTTACTTTTTATTCGTTACGGCCGAATAAGAGTTTAAACTTCCATTCGGGAGATCTGTAACAAAAAGGAAAATAAATTAGTCAAAACGTTTATAAAGTTTTTTTTTATACAATATGCTGATGGAACAAGCAGATGGTCCACCTGATGTAAAATGGAAACTATCGCTTATGACAAAGCATTATCTCAAAGGTTACGCACATTAGGAAGGTGCCCTACAATGCACTACCCTACGTCCGTCATTCTAAGGCATAAAAGTTATTAGGTGAAGTGCTTATTTATAGTATATTTTATATTTTAATTCAAATCCCAGATCCTTTTTATTTTTATTCCGTACCCAAAGGGTAAAACGGGACCCAATTACTAAGACTCCGCTGTCTGTCTGTCACCAGGCTGTATCTTATGAACCGTGATAGTTAGAGTTGAAATTTTCACAAATGATGTATTTCTGTTGCCGCTATAATAACAAATACTAAAAAACAGAATAAATATTAAAGGGGCCTCTCATACAACAAACGTTTTTTTTTGCCGTTTTTATTCTAGATAATGAACGCATGGAATGGTACGGAACCCATCGTGCGCGAGTCCGACTCGCAATTGGACGGTTTTTATTTTTATGTCAAAGAAAAATAAGGCATTTGTTAAGTTGCCCAGCGCCAGCGGTCCAAATCAGCTTATCATTTATTTTAATGTATCTACATCCAGGCTGAAAATCCAAGTGCTTGCTCGTATTTGACTGCCTGATAGGAGTGGCAGGCAACACAAAACTACTCCCGTAGTTTTGTGTTGCCTGCCTCAAAATCTATCTTTTCAAGGAGTCTAAAATTTCCTAACCTCCATTATACTAGATCTGCTGAAACCGCATATGAATGAAAATGACGTGAAATCATCAGTCAAATACGTATTTTATTTTAGTCTTTATTCTTAGACGTATTTTGTCCGTGCTTGCTAATTCATTTGATTGAACGTTGCTCGTCGCTCGCGGCCGCCAACCACAAAATGGCGGCAGGTGAAAGTGCCGGTGGACGATGGCCGCTCAGTCTTACCAACCTGTTTAAATGTTGTAGGTTAATTGGGTGTGATAACTGTTATGACTATGAGAAAACTTCATTTCATGATGTTTATAAGATTCTGTTCGTTGAGTAAACAATTCGAAGGTGGATCTAGTTCTACTTATCTAGATTCAGGCATATGCTTTATTAATACTAAGTTTTTTTTTAGTTTTAATCTTCCATTACCTACTTTGCAAGATTCGTCTAACTTATTCATAGTACTTTCGTACTTTCTTAAATAAATATCAGTGATAGTCAAAGACGACGACACAACATTAAATCAAAAATTAAAAAAATGTGACTTATGGGCTTCTATTTTAATGTAATACAAACGGTGTATTGAGAGGAAACATCAAATTCTTGACCGTGATAGAATTGAGAGCAAGCAATGCATGCTGTGTCGAGAGTCGAGCGAGACCTACCTACTGTTTCGTAATGCTCGATCCGGAAGTAACCGAGCCAGTATTGCATGCATTGCGAGAGTGCCTGCTTACAATCACGCACGCTTTAATGCCAAAAACTCTTCCGCATTGAGCTAACGGTTGAACACGCATCTGTACAGATGTTTTAAATATTGGAGCTGTGGTTTGGACCACTGTTGACCACGAAACACTTGGACTTTTCTTACAATACAAATAACAATACAAAAACGAAATCTAAACTAAATAAAATAAAGTGGAATAGTAGGTCGTGTCGTGTGCATAATAACTAAACGAAATATAAAGTCGAGGTAGGTACATAGAGCTAATAATGCAATCGTTTGAGCTGTTCGAACGAACTGCCGAGTATTGGGTTGCTAACCTAAACGCGGTCTACACTCAAGAATACGTTAACCCCAGTCAGTCCAATCGTTATTGTTATATGGCCTACTGCGATACATTTATTTAAGTGTATGATCAACTTTATTAATGTTCCGATTATTTGACCTTAAATGACCTTGAATGTATTGTTAACTACCGACAAGTAATCTCTGTACAAATACCTATACATGCGTGCATAAAATTATAATGTACTTCACCCATAGAATAACCATATTCTTTGACTTCACCATATTTTCTTTGCTCTATTATTTACTCTGTGCTTTTGTTCACTTAAATTATCTGTTAAAGGTAATTTAATTTCCTGTTACTGTAAAGCATTTCCCTTTGTCCTATCAGACCGGACCCCGTTAATAATTCACTTAGACCACAATTTGAGCGCAAAGGCATCGAAATTACGATGTCATGCGCCAAAGTGTTATTCGAATAGCCAGCTAGAACCAAGACCGTGGCGTGGGACCACATATCCGCATTCTTTCACCTTTTATCTTGTACATTCCAAATAAATATGTTTGTATTTTGGTTTTCTATCCATCGCAGTAATTAGGCAGTGTTGGTTCGGTTATTATTATTTATACCTATAAGGAAGCGGACGGATGGCGTACGCTTAGGGTAATCGCAAATTTTACCCTAAGCCCACTTAGGCACTTAGTACCACTACCGTAGTTCGCCACGGACTGAGATCTCGAGATATATTTTATACTGTATTGGCCTAGTGGTAGTTTGGTTGGTAGGTAAATACGAATGAGCAGTCAAACACTTTTCAACAAGAAACACTTCAAATCGTATCAAGTATATCCAAAAGGTGAACAACGAAACGTCTTTTAAACTATAATATTAAAAAACCCCTTGTCGGATTTTATTAACATTCTTACCAGTAAATTTCTTAACAAAAACCTATAGATTTATCAATTTTCATACAAATTGGATTTACGTCAACAACTGTTCGAAAATTATGTTCGAACTAGAATAATTCGCCTAACAGAGATCTTCGGTCGCTTCACTCTCTCGGTGCAACCACAAAAAAAGAGAAAGCATGTGGATGTTTGGGGTCGAAGTCGAAGCCTTGGCTGGCTCGCAATAATATGATTTGCTTAGGCAGGAAGTACTTTGGTATCGGAACTTCATTATTCAGAAACAACAAAGCACTTTCAGTGTTTTTAAAATTTCAATGTTGTTCCTTACACTTTTCACTAGGGTTTTGAAATACAATGTCTTTACATAGGATAGCTATACCAAAAATAAAGGTAGGTAAAGCCATGCCATGAGTATTTATAAGCTAAAAGTACGTTGGTAATGTACCATACAATTTACAGGAATCGGTATGGTACTTTACTACCATGGAGGGGGTATGAAAGCACTGCTCTTTCTCTCATAGCCAGTTACGAGAAGTTTTACTTCAATAGTGTGGTCTAAAGCACACTCGTTTTTTTATTATTGATATTTTACGGTTATTATTGGTAAATAAGCAGTTTTTATTTTAATTTGACACATTTTATTCGTGTTTTTTTAACAGCAGTTACAGCTCACTACGTAGTAGTCCTGCCTTCTGCGCTGTAGGTGGTAGGTTCGATCCCCACCGAGAACAAACATTTGTGTGATGTATAGGTACAGATGTTTGTTCACTGTCTGGGTGTTATATTTATTCTAAGTATGTATATATTTATTTTTATAAGTTACCCAACTAGAACATGTTTGAAAACGAAAAATAGAACAGATGAATGTCTGAGCTGTACTGTACTGAATAGTAATATCATCATCAACAGCTTGTAGAGGTCCACAGCTGGTCATAAGCCATACAATAGTAATATGTTGATATTATAATATTAGTGTGTTGAAATTAGCCGGACTGTCAGCTTTTGCGATGAGCTATGAATGAATAATGGAGGTGTAGGCTATCTTCGTCAATTACCGGCCAACCTTGCAGGCCCGAGGATGTGACGTCACGATATCTGTTCCCTTTTATTATTGTAGTCGTACTAGCATTTAATGCTGCATTTTGCTATCTCTTAACTAGCTTTAGTTAATCTAGCTTATTAATTTTTGTTAGTTCTTCTGAAGTCCGTTAAAATTTGTTGAAATTCTCAATTCAGCTGTCATATTTTTTTAATGTTCGTTACGTTACCTAATAACTCCGTCATTTATAAATCGATTTGGAAAATTATTTTTTATTTGAAAGAACATAATAATATGTTTAAAACTGATCCCATAGAATTTCAGCGGTTCATAAGATTGGTTATTTTAATAGTAGGTACCTAGATTTCGGTTGGATAGATTAGGTCGTCAGCGGACAGAGGCAGTGGCAGTGGACTTCTTCAGCTGATGTTCATGATGCTATAACACTAACTAGCCGAGCTGTCATTCAACAGCTGCAATTATACTGCTTGCCGGTTGCTCAACAATCGTTCCCCACAGTTTTGAGTAATCATTATCAATTTATTACGTAAAATGTTGACAAGCTGTCATTTATTTATTAATGTTTACAGAAACAGCTTGTTTATTATATAAGTGACCAATAGTAAAAAAGTGGACAGTAAATAAAGGAAATCTTTAAAACTTTTGAAAAAAATTAATTTGTCTTATTTAGTAAGTATACAGGTTTACATATTAGGTTTACATGTGACCACAACATTGGCAAAGACTGATTGCCTATAAAATTCATATAATTCATCCGTGGAAAAACATATCTTTTGCAACTAAAAAACATTTTGTTGCCTCGTATTTGATTATTTTATAGGCAATCAGTCTTCACCAGTGTTGTGGTCACACTAAATAGCGATCGATCAAACCTATAAAATAAAACTTCGATAACCTTTCGACTTGTCATCACTTAGGGTAAGTGCGGGCACCGAGACAAAGTCGAGGTCGTTAACCCTAGGCTATCAGCTGACGACATCGGCCCAACGCAGTGAAATTATCTTTAACGCCATATTCGGTCGTTCACTGCTTTTTCGTCACGGACACGAATGTATGTAGGGCTCTCCTTCGTTAATATAAAAATCAATCAATAGTAATGTTTTTTTTGAACTAATTCACAAAAACAATTTTCTGCAAGAGTCTAGTACAGTGTCGCGAATATCAATGCCCTCCTCCGCATTCAATAATTGTAGCGTCTCAACTCAATACTGATCAATTAGCACTAATTTTAGTAATGGAATAGGCATGTGTACTTTACTTTATAGTTGTTCAATAAACTCATCATCAACTTATCGCAGATTCGCAGTTCAATGCTGGACGGAGTTGTCTCTCATGATGGCCCGCCCGCGACCTTGCGCAAGTCGCTACATTTGCCTAAGTGTGGTTTTTAGTCCAGAAATTTATTCCAGCGGTCGGTTTTCGGCAGACATGACCGGCACTATCACTTGAGTTTGCTATATTTTTATTTTAATATTATTTCTCATCTATATCGACTGTGACTCCACTTCCCTTTTTTCACGCTATTTCAAATTATAAAGAGGATATTTAGTTCATTTAGGTAAGTAGTCCTGTAGACTCTACATGTTTTGTTGTATACGTACCTACAAGGCAACGAGAAAGAGATGTTCTATGTGTAATTTGGTACCAATCATGGTAGTAAATACCTACGGCATGGTCTGTACTACAGACTATGCCGTCTACAGACTATGTAGACGGCATAGTCTGGCATAAATAATGTAATGCACTCAAATCACATGTTAGGTTAATCGGAGTTCGAAATGCAAGCGTAGCGTGAATCACAAAGGTTTCCGGCCACGCGTTGTATTTTGGGTGTTTGACCTGCTTGTGAAAGTGAATTCTTGGAATTCGTTGATGATACGCGATTAATAAAGCGAGCCAGCCAACTGCTGCTCTACGAAACTGCTACTATCATAAAACTGGCGTAGGTAGGTAGAACAGTATGTATAGTAAGTACCTAACCTACGGGTACGGGGGGTAAATATAAATATATTTTTGCCGTCATACCTACCTAAGCATACGATATATCTACTACGCTCCGCGTCGTTCGTTGCCGATGCCGGGTTTCTGCTTCTCAGAAAACCAAGGGTTTGTATTTATATATCCTCACAAAGTGGCATCGATATAAATCACGTCTATCTTATTCCATTTATCTTGTCTAAACTGAACTATTTGTTTACTTTATCAACGAGGTGGCCTATTTTGCTTGAATTTAGCGTCCTTCGCACGCACTGTCATTAAATACTTACCTACCTACCTAATATGCGTTTGCGCATGGTAGAGATGGGTAGTGGTAGGTACCTACTCTACCCACCTAAATTCGGCTAGATGGGTAAGGCGCAAAATATCATAACCTACTTCTTTGTTGGGGTCACTGCTCTAACGCCTGTGCTTGGTAATAATTTTAATGTCAAGAAAGTGTAGGTACCTACCTATATTTTTACTTATGTACTATCTGGGCAGGTAGGTATATTGGACTAAAAGACACTTCAATATCCTGACTAACTTCACCTTAACAACATAAGGGGTAGGTGTGTACTATGCTCTATTTATCTTATTATCTATCTAGGTTGGGTAAACATACCGGTTAACCGGCCACTACCCCTTTTCGGCCACTTCGGACGTATTTTGACCTAATAGACAGTGTTATAGACCGCTCCTTTCTAATTTCGCGCCATTCGATCTGGACGAATTTTACGGTTCATAATCCAACGGCATGACCACGAAGTTTGCGAACTGAGCCCTCAGTCGCCATTTCAAAATTTGGTATGTTGACGCGTGTCAGATTTAGCGAAAAAAATAGCAGGTGGATGGATTTTCAAAGCTAAGTTTTTAAGTGTTACTGTTGGTTTATTGTTCATTGCTTTGGTTTGTGTGTATTTAGTATGTTTAATTTCAATATTCAAGTGCCCAAACTCATCAAACTTTTCATAATTTGTGATATTTTTAGTGGTCGGACAACACGATAACGATTAATTTCAAAATCTACTTTCCGACCGGGTGGTCGCATAACCGGTTTATTCACGTCATTTCTCTTTGCCTTTATTGGAGAAACCTTAAATTCACCAACATACATTCCATTATATTTGTGAACAGCTAGAATTTTGTAAATTTACAACTAGATTACGGCCGCCAGTATACCTCATATTTTCAAAGATATGGCCTTCAAAAATACCGAACGTTTAGCGGCCGATAACTAGTAAAAATAAAACCTGGCTCCGGCCGTATAAAATAAAGGACTTTATATAAGAATTATTATATTGTTTATAAAACATTTAGGTATGTTAATGGTATTGGTACCTATTTTCGTTCCTCTTAAAGTCTCGGTTTTACTGGACATCGAATATACATAACATGATAAATATATATTTTTTTTAATAAGTTTAATTTTATTAAGAGTAGATAAGTCGTCAGAAGAGAGTAAAAATATACCGCTTTTTGTGAATTTACTAATTGTTTTAATTTCATACTATTATAAGCCCTATAAGCTACAAAATAAGAGTCGTTTTTCTACCTTGAATTAGGTGGTCGATAACCAGTGCACTGGCGGACGATAACTGAGTGAAAAGGCCGATGACCGGTACATTTGCTATTTTTACGAATATATATTTTTTATAAATTTTGTATCACTGATACATCTATAAACGTTAGGTTTTATGAAACTACACTATTGTAGGACAAAACGTTTTTTTTTTTTAAATCTTGGAGTACAGCGTTATGATAGAAAACAACTCTAAAGTCAACAAGCCGCTTCAACGGCCGATAACCGGTATGTTTACCCTACCTAGGTATCTATCTTTTTTTTTTAATCTATATATGTATTTGAGGGCTCCTTAAATAGGTACATAAGTAGAGCGTTGGTTATTTATAAAACCCGATGCAGTGGGGAAAGAAGGAGGTAATACCTACCTGATCCAACAGACGAGCAATTTTTTACGGTGAATCGTATACCTACCTAATTTTATAACACAAAAGCCAAAACGCATAGGTAGAGCTCGAACTTACCTACCTAGAGCAAACATTAAGCTGAGAATGCTTAGATAAGTAATCTTACAAAAAAACATACCTACCTAGGTAGATACCTACTAGGTACACAATAGGTATGTAGGTAAGTGCGTGTGGTGGGTGTGTGCATTATACCTATATAGGTAGGTACAGGTACCTACTTTATAGCTCAAGGTCTACCATAACACGATCATCATCCATTAGTTACTAGGCGTGGTAGGTAGGTAGGTAGGTAAAGTAAGTAGGTACCTACCTACCTATTAACAGCCAATGAAATTCAGGGAGAATGCAACACGAATAACGTAGTTTTCATCTTCACTTTCTAGGTAGGTAAATAAGAGGAACACAAAAACACGCGTACCTACCTATAGCTTTATCGCTTCGTGAAACACGTTTCCAAACTTTTTATGGCCAACGACGAACAAATGTTTAACAGATTGAACGAATCCATGTTGGGCGCTCCAAGTGTCTGGTGAAACAACGCTCGTCAGTATGTTGAAATTTTCTCAAGTGGATTCGTACCTACTCGTAGTGCACGATTTAAAAACCAGTTTCCGCAAGCCTTGAAGCACTTGCACACTTGCCACGCCCATTGGAAGCAACTGAAGATTTTTGTCCAAATTTCAGGTTGAGCTCACGCATTGTTTAGTTACAATAAGTTTTATTTATTTTGGTGGTAGGTACAGAACACACACACACACATACACACTATTATACCTACATTATAGCCAGGTTTCAGTCAGTTCCATAAATCAAACAAAGGCCAGATGTTCGCTACCCGTTGATTGAGGAATAATAAAACGACGACGCTATTTCCGCATACGTAACAGCCTTTATCAAGATAATGGCATTGAAACATGTTAAATAAAGATTTCCTTATATTACATTGACTTCACTGTAGGTACATACATACCTTAGTTAGGTACCTACATAACTAACTGAACATGAGGTAAGTTGTAAGGTCCCTCTTTATTTAGGGTTTTTTCGAGATATTCAGCGCGTTTAAAAAAACTTGTTAGTGAATAGCTAATGTCTAACAAGAAACTCGACCAGCAGGCATCGACCGCGACGACTCGTACCCATAACGGTAAAAGACTTTTGAGGCACGCTCTCCGGCTCCGCGGTCGCATAGCACTATAGCAAGCAACATAAAATATACCTACCCACAGTACCTACTGCAGGGTTTTGGAAAAAACGACGTAGTTTTCCTTTAAATTCACGGCACTGCGATCCGGTTTCAGTAGGCAAACGATTGCGATCGCTCTCGCAGAAGTCTCAGCATTTACCTCGCGAGAATAGGTGCCTCGGAGGGACGATGCCAACTCAGGCACGACGACGACGGTGGCAGCGTAGCGCGACAAGTCCCACTTCACTGTCACCGATCGAACAACTCAAATAAAAGTCACTTCAGCACGAACTGCGGTTTTTTGTAAACATTTCCAGAGTTTTAAAACATTCGAGGGAACAGACGAATTAAAATTATAGTTGAATATCGCGACGAACAACGATACAGCCCGCCACGGGCAGAGCTCGAGGTGGACTGAGGGAGGGAGGGGAGGCGTGAAACACTCGAGCGAGAACGAGCCCCGGACGAGTGGAAGGGGAACGAGGTCTCATTCGCTCTCGCGGTTATCGCAATCACGAAGACACGAGGATGCCCGAGGAGCTCCGTGCCGTACCGAGTCGAGTAGAGCGAGTGTCGGTCGTGTCGCGCTACAAACGCGCCGCTGCCGCATGCCGCCGCCGCCAAGGAGGTCCACCGGCTAAGTTGGCCTGGCCAGGCCACTAGTGATATCCCACTCACCACATGCTCTGACTGAGGGCAGGACAGATTTGTACCTATTACGTTGTGTGGACATTACTGCTTGCGTGTAGAGCATGCATGCACAATGGTCTCTGTTTACTATTCCTTAAACAGTTCTGAGCTAGTCGATATTTCCGGTTTTTCTTACTAGTAATTTATAAAAACAATTCAGAAATCTCGACCGGTCCGTGACCAGACCATAGGTAGGTAGATGTTTTGTTTTAATTAATATACAAGTACATACCTAGGTTACCTGGAAATACCTGCTTCAATCTTGAATTGAAGAATATGTTTTACGAAATCATAAAAAATGACAATAGGTATACATAGGTAGGTAGGTAATATTTTTGTATTATAGGTAATCATTAATCAACTTACAAATAGGCCGTAACTAATGCCTAAGCCACACCGCCGGCGCCGCCCCAGCCGCGCCGCAGTTCGCCGCGCCGCGCGCCTCCAAAAATTTTTAACGCGCCGCCGTCGAGGCTAGATGATGTGTAAAAATGTTCACAATTATACATTTAGGTAGGTAGGTACCTACTTAATTAAGTAGGCTAATTTTCTTAGTAGGGATGCATATTCGTGCTGAAGATGATGACCTATCCATACAAAAGACGAAGTATAGGTAGGTATCGTAAATAACGTTGAAAAACCGATCCGTTATGTAGCAATTTGCACGCAACAAAAACTTGAACATCGAGGAAATTTCTCTCTGCGCGGTGAGTTTTTGCGGACGATGTGGTAGGTATGGTTGAATCGCGTTCCGCGGTATTGCTGCTCGTCGGGAAACCTGTCATAACAGTACGTGGAAAGAGATGCTGATACACTCACATATCTCTGTCACTGTCTCTGCCTAGAGTTAGCAAAATGATGTGTGGTAGCAGTTGCAGTCTTGCAGTAGATCAACTTTCTTCGCTCGAGCGTTCCCGCACTTTCCGATGTCATTGTTCTTTGCACGTGAGAACGTAGTTTTTGCTTTGTTACGTTTCCATGTGATTTTATGGCCTTTCCGAATGACTTCACTGTTGTTTTGTTCATCATTGATTGTTCTTATTTGATTTGCTTTTCATGCTCGAGGCACTCTACCTTCCTAGGTCCTCTACACCTGGTTAACATAAACCTACCCACAGGAGTTTTGTTTATCCCTTATTTGGTTTTGTTACTTCGGTCTTTCATACCCGTACCACTAACAAGATAAAACTTATAAATATATCTCTAATAGGTAAGCTACCTAGCAAATAGTGAAGAAGTGTAAGTTATGTGACTTACTGAAGGAACATACAGATGGCCCACCTGATGTTATGTGGTTACCATTACCTATAACAAAGCATTACCTCGCAGGTCACGCTCGTTATCGTGCCCTACAATGCAATACTTTGCGTCCATCAATCAACCTGAGGCATACATGTGTTAAGCCTCGTGTGCCTATAATTACACCGGCACCCACACCCTTTAAACCGAAACACAGCAAGCTACTTGGCGGCAGAAATAGGCATGGTGGTAGTACTTCCCCGGACGAGCCCTTCACTAAGAGCTCTACTACTATACTAAACACTTTCTTTTTCTTTTAACTTTTCTGAATAATAAATGAATGACATAAAACTCCTCCGAGTTTTCTCCATTTATAAACTGGATTAGGTACCAAAGTACCTAAACAAATCAATATATTAGGTGCTTAACTGGTTTTGTAGATGTATTTTAACTGTTTTTTACAAGACAATGCCTACACACAACGTTAAATCGCGACCTCCTTCCTTGTTGCAGATGTGTATTGTATGTATTCCGTGAAAGGTCAAGGCCTCGTTCATCAGCAGCTTGCAGTGTGTATCTCAGTAACATTTTACCGCTTAGATGAGGAGAGTTTCTCTCCTCGAATACGATTGTCAACATGCTACTCGTGTTGTAACACATGCTTGTGAAAACTGCGCGATCGCCTTACTCGAGATGCTTGGATTCAATGATCGCAAGCATATTCACGACGAATAAGTGTAAAAAAAAGAAGAAATAGCAACACGACTTTTTTCCCCAAACATGGTAGATATCCCCTCCGATCCCTTAGTACCAAGTACCTACTCGAGATTCTTCGAGGATGTCTAATGGGGGTAGTCAGAGATATGTCCAGATATTCCTTACATTTACATAACAAAGTTTTGAAATAGTAAGTATTCCATACGTGACAGGTTGCAAGCCCATCGCCGCTGCTAGAAAACTAACTGGTTTCCTCACGATGCTGTCATTTAATTTGCATGAATGTGATAGGTAGAGCTTTAGGACAAAAACACTGGTCTTCGTTGGAAACTCTATCTACGCATGATTATTCCCTTGGCTTCCCTGGCCTTCACAAAGATAAACAAATATAACGTACAGCGCAGCCGACTCACGCGCCACGCCACGCAACGCTAACCCAATTCCAGTGTCGGTCGGTACCTCGGTATCTGCTTTCACAACGCGTTGCATCACCGCTACACGCACTCCATATACTGCAGAGATGCGAACCTGCCGCAGATACTTTATGTACGTACAATTAGACCTTTAGGTAACTGAAGTCTAAGGTAAAATTCAATGCAGAGGGTCATGTATAGATGGCATGACAAATATCTACAATCCTCATGTTCTCATTGTTTATTGCTCCAGCCTGGCGGTGCGGAACTACTAAGCTGCACCGCCAGGCTGAAGTAAAAAAATACACTTAGCTTGGTAAGTATATTGAGTTATAACGAACCTTCCTTGTCCCCTTGCTAGGCAAAGGCTTCTTCAAATATTTCCATGCATCAAGATCCTGGGTATTATATAGTTACCCAGTCCGTCAGGAAGTGGTTCAGTTCGTCTCGTTCCGGCATCTCCGTTTTGGTCTCCCGAATCGCCATCTTGCGTCTCGTTGAGTCTTGTTGGACCTGGACGTTAATCAATCTTTGCGCAGCACACCTGGCATGCAGCAGACATGAACCAGAAAAATCTACAGAAAATCACCGATAATTTGGAACACGAGGAAAAAACCCAAAAAAACAAGGTTTTGGCCTTGTTGAAAATGTTCAATAGCATTGAAAATGGGGTAAAATTCCAAAGAAATCATGCACCGCGTCAAATACCGGCACCTAGCATCGCATCACTTAGCATCGGCGCAGTTTACAGTCATGTTGTGATTAGGTAATATTAGGATGCTTACGAGTAAAGTGGGACCTAGATATTTCTATGTGCATATTATGTTAATTTAATTTAATTATTAAAAACCAGCACATTAATGCAGCTAAGGAAGTCACGAGATGACTATAAACTAACATTGTCATGCCAGCAACGCTTGGCTTGGCTGACATGGCTTTGACCCGTTCAACGACGCATTTAGGTCAAGAGAAATCGATTTACCCTCCAAGTGGCCAGACGATGAATTATGGAGATCTATCAGTTAGGGAGAAGCTTAGCTTATTGTAAATTCATGACCAATGCCGAAGACGCATTCGGATATAAAGTACGTCTGACCGTGCACCGGAAAATTTTACGAATAGTAATATCTCTTTACACTGCTTTTTTATCTTCATCACCATTCAAATAGCCTTTTATGAGATAAGTACCTAAGGAGGTTTGAGGGTGTCTTGTCTACACCGCAGACTAGCTGTCATTCAAAAAAGAAGATACAAAACTTCGTTTACTAGCACATGCACCTACACATGTGGAACTCTATTGGAAGATTTATAATTAAAATGGTTATGATGTTTCAAAAGGTTCATGCTGCCGTTGTGTTTGTTGTACTGTAACATATCCATATAAAAATCTTAATAATTTGTTCAACTGCATTTTTTTTAAAGAAAACGTCATAAAAAAACAAAGCCTATCTACCTAGTATACAGACGTTATCATTGGTCAATAAAACAAAAACAAAGTAGGCAAGTTAGTTACGGCCATTGCAAAATAAATTGCATACATGCTTCTTATTTCCATTGAGTTTCTTCATATACTATCCTCTTAAAGACTTAAAGAGGAAGTAAGCAATAAAAACAAATAAGACTGAAGGTTGCAGTTCGAATTGCGGCAAGGTCAGCTCGGCGAGGTCAACTAGACGTTACCTAGCAACATTGAGATCGGTGCCACTCGTGTTGTGGCGAGTTAGCAGAAGTAAGACCACGTAAGACGTGCTACCAATGCATCTACGAAGTAATGTTTCGTTTTGGACTGGAGGAAAGGTGGTAGATGAAGAGGAAAGATAGGAAACCACAAAAAAACTCCGACTTAAGTGTAAGTGTTGTTGCTAGAAAACTCATGGAGCAAGTGTCAACTATATTTTCAATGGCAAATCAGTCAAGATACGCAATCAGGGGGTTAGTCCTCAAACTGGAGTTTATTTGGTCGATTGTGTCCAAATAAAAAGTGTATTGTGTCTCTGTTGTCTGCGAAGTATTATTATTTTACTCATTATCTTGAGCACCGGTGGTCTAAAGGAAACGACCCCGCCTTCTGATCCAAAGGTCGTGGGTTCAAATTCGGTCGTGCACCAATGAATTTTTCGTTTCGAAAAAATTATGTACGCAATGCCAGTGCTCTTAAACGGTGAAAGAAAATATCATGAGGAAACCTATGGCTTTGTTAGCTGCGCACGTGTTGACCACATGTATTTCTTGTGGAAGCTTGATGGAATAGGTGCATGGCAAGTCTATTCCATCTAAAATGTTGCCCACGGTACTATAGCGTCCCGTAAAAATATACAATAAAATACCAGAAAACATTAAGACCCAAGAAAATAATAAATCTTTTGGAAAAATATTAAAAAACTTACTGTTACGAAAAGCATACACTTGACGAGTATTTCAATGATCAAATAATAAATTACTAATGAATGAAACGAACGCCTATTGCTATTATTATTATAAACGCCCTTATTCTTTGAAACGATACCTACCTATATTTTTTGTTTTATGACCTATGTAATTTGCATGTTCTTTTTATACCTATATCGGTCCGCTCTACTCTATTGCAACACCCTTACTGGGTATATTATGTGTATAAGGCAATAAACATACTGAATACTGAAATACAGATTTGAAAAAGTTGCCTCTTACGCTATATAAATCATCCACAAATAGGCAAATGCCTGTTTACCTTTTACCTACTCAGTATACTTACCTATACCATGACTCTAGCTAATTATTCAGACCGTAATTCTTGATAAAGGTGGCATTAGACACTTGCCTTGTCGCGTCCATAGCATAAATAAAAACACCACGGGAGATACTTCAAAAAGTCGCATAAAATACTTAAATATATTTTTTGTATATAACCTTACCTTCCAACAAGGCCACGCGACTTTGAATCAATAATTTTAACGTCGTCTGAATGACTGGGTGTGCTGTCTCTTATCACGTGTCTGTGTATGAATTAGGAAAGATCCAGGGAATATCTTATTTTGATAAATAGGTAGGTGTAGTGTCGCCTCCTTACTTTTGCTATTTACCCTAGTCTGGTTTGCGGGGGGTTTAGTTTGAATGACTAAACACTTGACGACCAATGTGGCGCGGTGGGCGAATGTCCGCCTGTGACGCAGAAGGTTGCGGGTTCGATTCCCGCCTTGGGATAAATGTTTGTACGTTCTGCAAATATTTATTCCGGGTGTTCTGGGTATTTTCTATGTACATATATAATAAAACATAATCTATGTATGTAATGTATTGTATTAAGTATATCAGTCATACCCCATTAAGTATACCCATAACACAAGCTCTGCTTAGCTTGGGGCTAGATGATGCTGTGTGGATTGTCCAGCATTATTATTATAATGAAAAATATTTTACGAGCTTCTCTATCTCTACAAACTGCCCAAAACAGATCACTGGTTCAACAATACAAAACACTTTCCAAATTATTTGGGTCCGTGTGGCTGCCTCGTTTAGGCACACGTATATCAAAGGCATACTTCATCTACTTTTCACGTTACAAATCCAGGTACTTGGTTCATCTCTATCGTGAAAAGCGTGAACAAAAACAACACGTGTTGATAAATTTACCTTACAGGTGTGCCTGTTGGGCTCCAATAAAGGTGTTGAAAACTTGGTGTTGCAAACGTTTTTCCGTAAACAGTATTATACCTACTCGCACACCTTGACCTTGTTGCGAACTCAGTGTTTCTCAATCTTCAAGTAGGAGGTACATCCAGTTTGGCCTTTGTCGGATGAATCCTCTGAAGTTAAGGTCTCGCAATTTCGGTGCACATCAAAATCTAGACAAAAACTTATGTATGATAATGTAAATAATAAATAAGGTTGTTAGTAGTGTTGGTGTACCTAACCTATGTACTAGCCTAGTTTACCATGCAATAGGTAATAACTGTTTTGTTTACACGATCAGAAATTCCGAGCGTGTGAGGTAGCCAAGTGGTGATGTCCATTTCGCAGGCCCATCGGGTGTCTTACTCTCCGTCTTCCGGATTGTAGTTGCCATTAGATAACCTTTACTAACTTAACTTGCTGATTCTAAGCTGATATGCTGGTGACCTTAGTTTTTCTATGGATTTCCATATTTCTGATTCAAACGAATATAAAAGAGCCAGTACGTACCTAACCTGGAAAATACGAATAAAATTAAATAAAAAAAAACCTTTCTATACCTACTACAGCATCGTCCTTCACACAGATCTAGAAAAATAGACTCATGATTTGATACCTACCTACTTACTTACCAACTGTCTCAATTTCCAGCAAGGTTAAGCCATAAGTACCTATATAAGTCTCTACCTACATCTCTATAAAGTAAGATAGGTAGGTACCTAGGGTAGTGGCACCAAAAGTTGACTGCCCCCCAAAAGTTGACTGACAGTACGAAATTTCAAATAATCAAAAATATTCCGCTGAGTCCATATGTGCAGTATTTTTTTCCGCTTATGGTACCATTTTGTCGTCCCTTTTCAATCAAAAAATCAACAGTTTCTCCACGGAAGGGCTCGTAATCAGACTTTGCGCGACCAGTTCCCGCCAAAAACCAAATTCCTATGGAAAGCTACTTAAGGTAAGTGTCTTCCAAATTTAAGCATTTTGTCAGATTAAAGCAAGAATTAATAATCTATTTCAGTGGTCGTTGTTTTGAATTAAATCTTGATGTATTAAGCTTTGATTGTTTTGATACAGATACACAATATTTAAAGTATTTTAAAAGAAATTTACTGTTCAAGTAATGGATTCAATTTTATTTACTTGACCCAATAAATGACTGGTCCCCGCAACCCGTTCAACTAATGGAGAAACGGCATAATTTTACAGGCCGCATAACTCAGAAACTACTGCCCTTAGACGAGTAAACCACCGTCTAAGCTACTGCCTTAAGACAAAAATAAAACCGCACATATTAATTTTAGTGAATCTATGAAGTTAATTACCAAAAGTTGAACATGTTTTTATTATTTTAAGTGTTTTATTTAAGGACGAAATCTTGTACTGTTCAACTTTAGGTTTCTTCATGCCCAAAACTTGAACTGAGGATTATGCTGACATTTTATTCGTTCAACTATTAGGTAACGTGTCTAAAAATGAACGTTCATTTTTACTTAGTTCAGATTTTAGTTGAACGGATATTTGTCCCAGAATATTGTGGATAATCAATATTTTTTCTTAAGAACCTATGTAACCTTAATTAGGTGCATTAATTCCTATGAAAATGTTAGTTCAACTATTGGATAAAAATTGTTCATAATAAGGGCTCAGCGTTCAACTATAGGTAAAACATCCTAAATTTTCGATAAATAGTGATTTTACAAAAAAACTATAGGCGGAGGAAGCATTTTTCTTGCATAAATCGAATCTTGAGTATTTATTTAATGCACAAATCGTATCGGCAAACGATAATGTCACGAAGTAACGGAGGAAAAGCTTTTCAAAGTTGTCAAAAACCCTTAATCGTTCATCTTTTGGTGCCACTACCCTACTTCGTTTTGAAGACAACTTTCTATCGGACAAAGCAATCGTTTACGTAACGTTATGACTAATGTATCTTCCATCTTGCCCACCATTCACTTATCCCACTCGAGCAGAGCATTGTGTTTTCGTGAAGCGATGCTAGATAAAATCAGTAAGTAATCAAATCAATTTTAAATGAAACTTAAATAGATAGTTCCGTTGTCCTTATTACTCTACCATTGTAAGCTGAGTGAGATAGCAGCACATCATCTCTTTCTGAATGATTTAAGGCTAGAATAGGCAGACTGCTTCATGCGGTCGTTCCGTCGCTGTCGTTAGCGCACTGAGCAGTCTTTAGGTTCAGGGCTGGATTGTGTCTCCATGTTGCAAGGTACAATGTCCATGTACCGAGACTCAGAAAATGTGTAATAGGTACCTACTACATAAGTACTAAAAATGCTTAATGCCACTAGAATTTCAACACCGGGTATATTTCAATAAGTTTAGTCTAAGATGGCGACCCTAATTTTAGCCGTTTAGGCGTAAATTACTAATAGCTAAGCTAAGTCATATTTGCGTAATTAAACAATGGCTGGTAACCAACTTATAAAATGTATGTAAATGTATGAATAGTATATTTTTAGACTGTTATTAATTTCTAGACATTTTCTACATAAGATACCCGCTCAACTTTATTTTATTTTATTATTAATAGATGCTCAAACTCAACTGCTCCGGCCCTACAGGGCCAAAAAAAAAGATAAAAAAATCAAGCAGTCGACTGGTAAGTTAAAGAGTATTTTAATCGGCATGCAGTCCACGTACTCCCAGCCTAATATTCGCTCGCAGGTCGTGGTACTTAGTTGTGGGTTGCGCAAGCGCCGCCGCCGCCTTGCCGGTCGTGTGCGCGAGGCCACTTCGGCCTCATTTTCGTCAGGCCGGCAAATGTCAGGATCAAGGGCGGATCGTGATTCAAGAATGAATACCATTATATCCTTAAGCTAATATTATTAATGAAATATTCAGGGTTAGATGCGACATAAAACACAATAAAGATTTTCAGAACGTAAAGTTCTGTAATTCTACAATTGTTTCAGGATTTTACAATTTTAATAGAAGACTGTAGATAACGGTGGGTGGGCGGGTGCACTTCACATAATGCAATATAAACATGAAACTTAACGACTCAGAATGATGGACGACGCAAACCGCAGTACAATGCCACGTGGAGATTCCTCGGTGGATGTGTTCTGTAAGGTAATGAAGAGATAACCATCCAACATCAGGTGGTATTGACCACCTGATGTTGCTTGTTCTCTAAATTTTTCTCATAAAAAAGGTCATACTATCTGATATCTTGGTTGTAAGGTCCATAAAACATGAAAAATTATAGGAATAAAATACTTAGGTTTAACTATCTAACTTTACTTAAGAAGACTGCTAGTATAATTAAAATAATAATAATACTCGTATAATTAAACAATTTGATTTAATTTAGCAAGCCAGAAAACCAAAACCAATTCCAAACATAAAAATAAGACCCAATACCAACAATATTGTACTTATTTAAAGTGACTATTTTTCTATTCATATTCTATTTTCGTTGAGATTCCTAAACTATATGCGTCTAACGCTTCGTCTTCCGGTTTGTGGTTGCCATTCGAGAACCCTTCTTCCTCAGCGGTTGTCGGTTCTACGAGCGGTTTGGCCTACCAAAATTGCACTCCGTTATTTACAACTCAAGTTTAGGATTGTGTCACTTATTTACTAAGATTTGGTTCATTACATTTAACAATTTATATGTAGGTAGGTACTTAATCAATACAGCGACAATGCTATTATTAGAATGAAAGCCAGTTGACCTGATGATGGAAAACTTAAATAAAGAATTAGTTGACGAGCTTACTTATTATGTATTTGAGTATTTACCATGTAGCCAAATATTTATAGTAACGCTGTGACACCATTTTTTAAGGCACAAATTGTATATATTCTAGTGCAGCTGACTGTACCTACATTGATACTTCCTATTAATTTATTACATACAAAACATAAATAAAATAGGTAGAAAATATACTATAGGTACCTACCATGATACAACATAATTGTATACTCATAGAAAATATATTTTACAACAAAAACAAAAAATTCTATTCTTGTTAGCAAATAACCCAATCGCATCGTATTACAAGCTATTTCGTTTCGAAATAGATGCAACGATCTTAGAGCTTTCGCAATTTTGTGACCCGCGGGATCTGAACCCGCACATTCTCTGAAACTAAGCAATACGACCAATTTCGCTATAGTTCGAGATGATTCTGGCGCTAGTTACGAAAATCTTGAACCAATGTAAATTTATTTCTAACCACCGGCAAATAAATATTAATAATTATGTAGGTTAAGGTTGTGTAACTTACTGACAACAGTTGGTTAGGTATAGTTTAATATACTTAGACTATATGCCCAAGCAGGTTACCATAGTATTGTATGTGGTACATAAAAAAAACAGGCATTTGCATTACTGTAGATGATTTATACAGCGTTATTGGCAACTCATACTCCTATTTACAGGACGTAGTGCCCTGCATAAGGCTTAGGATAGAGCAGGCTTACTCGGCACCTATACCATACTCAGTCACATTAAATATGCATGTATCCTTTTAACTAGGATTGATTGGATAAAGTTTTAAATTGAACATAAACTCAATTTTCTCTACATTTCAATAACAATAAACCAGGATCTAATCTACTTGAGCTATCATGAACATATAACATCAGGCAATGTTCGCCTACGTGAGTATATAATTTATACACATAAAATAACGATTTACCGCACTCGGATTGCAATAACTAGTAGGTAGGTCTAAATAAGTAAATCTTAGTGGGTAATAAACAAAACTAACCTTAAATTAGTTCCAATTACCCGGGTTTTATGGCTAGTAAGTTAATTGTAAAAGCCTGCAATATCTTGCACTGAATAGATGATGGTACAAAAGTCACAACAAATCTTTATGGCTCCAGCTAGGCTATTACACATTTTACATAAGCGGTGATTGACCGAGATAGAAATTTGTAAGAGTAAAGAAAAAAAACAAATAGCATCACGACTTTAATCCTCAAAGTACGGTAGATATCCCCTCCCGATCTCTTAGTACCAAGTACCTACTTAGAGATTGATTCTTAAAGGATGACTAAAGGGGGTAGTCAGAGGTACGTCCAGATACTACGTTTGGTATATACCCACATTTTGCAGTAAGTAGTTAGTATTCGTGACAAGTTGCAAACCGTTTGAGAGTACTGGCATTGCGCACATAATTTGTTCAAACGGAAAAATCTATTAGTGCACGACCGGATTTGGACCCACGATCTTAATATCAGAAGGCAGGGTCACTACCACTAGACCACCGGTACTATTTAAATGAAAATTAATTAAAGCGAGCGCATGCTTTGTATCTTTAATAGAATCAGAAATTATTCTTAGCTAATAATGAAGAAAAAAACACTAAAACGCATCGCGAAACCATTCTAGGATGCAATTCCAATGCATTCCTAGGAACAACACAATCGTATTCGGGTTGTGGAGTCTAGCCGAATGTAGTATGCAATTGAGTTACAAACATCCGTTGTGACTGCTGTACGTACATACCTACTACTGGACTTACTTAAAAGTATGGCAGTATTAACAACTCAACATATCTATTAACCTACTGAGTGAGGATTAGGAAGACCTGCTCACGTATAGAACTGCTCAATAGTTATAAAAATTACAAGTAACAATTATAAAAAGATCAACAAAAACTTAGAACTGGATTCGGTAATGATGCGTTCGTTTATTATCCTTCGCCGATTCCGCTGACCGTCTTCTAGCAGCCGCGTACACGGCTAGTTTCGACGGCGAAGGCAAACTCGAGTCCCGGGGCCTGACCAAGGACTCCCGGGACTCAGCAGCGGGAAGGGACGCTGATGTGGGTACTGAGGGGAGCTTGCGGACTGTGTCATAGGGAAGTGGCGAGCTGCGGGAGGCGGTTGATGCTATGGAACCGGAACCGTCGGAATCCTGGAACAAGGTATTGTCTGGGCTATTTTTTTATGACATATTTTAAGGTTTAGTTACTTCATACGTTACTTATAGACCTAGGCAGTCCTACAGTTAGCCTAGCCTATTAGTATAACAGATTAAGGTTTTAATAAACTATGATAGTAATTATAACGAGTAAAATAATTCTGATAGTATTTTTTAAACTTATAGCGTTTCTGAAAGGCGGCTGCTAGCGTTATATTGAATTTATGACAGACCTCACAGCTCAGTTGGTATTGGCTCTGCCTTCAGCGCTGTAGATTGTGGGTTCGATCGTCACCGATGAGACATATTTGTGTCATGAACAATGATGTTTGTCTAAGTATGTATTTACAAAAAAAGCTTTGTTTAGTTTTGAAAAGTTCATAAATATTTATGTGTTTTTGGCTTAGCTATTACGAATTGGAGCCGAATACCGAAGGACGGAGGGTAATGTTATTCTAGTAGTTCCACCCGACCATTCATGATGGAATCTATCGAACTTTGTTACCAACATACCTTTCTTGCATCCCTATGTTCCAGCCTGTCGTATCGCGTGGTCCGCGCGGAAGGTTTCCTTGGCGGACGGGGCAGGGCCGACGGCGGGGGAGGTAGACTTGAGGATCGTGTTTGCTGGGAAGCCCTGCCTTGCCGCTCCAGGAGTAAAGCCTCTTCGCCCCGACCGCTGGTGCCTCGCGCGCCCACTGTGCTTAGCCCAGGGAAGCAGCATAGACCTCGCTGTGAAGATTACTTGTAAGTTATAAATGAAATAAAATGTTACTATATTGGATTTTCTCTAGATTAAAAATACGTATTACACTTGAAACAATAATGCTTAGGCCACATGTGGAAATTACTCAACTTCGTATTGACACACACTTTTATATTTTTATAGATATACGTTTTTACAATTCTTTTAAATATTCTCTGTAAACAGTATGGATGCGTAGATTCTACAACAATCAAAATGAATCATATAGATAAATCAAAGTTATAAGACCATAAACTATATAAGCGTGTAAAACTTAAAAAAGCAAACACGTTTAAGAAACACATTTGTTATATTAGTTAGACAAACATAAGTTAGGACTTACCTGTTAAGCAATCCAATCAAATATTGCAACCGCTTTAACACCAATAGCTCACTTAATCATTTTTAAACTTCATACTTAGCAAATTAATTTTTTTGGAACAGTTTTGTAACAAATCTAAAAAGTTCGGACTATGTTTTTTAAATTGAGTTGGTTGTTTAGCAGTTTATAATTATCTACACTAATATTATAAAGAGGAAAGCTTTGTATTTTTGTATTTTTGTATTTTTGTATTTTTGTATTTTTGTATTTTTGTATGTTATGAATAAACTCAAAAAGTACTGGACCGATTTTAATCATTCTTCTTTCATTAGAAAGCTACATTATCACTGAGTAACATAGGCTATATTTTATTTTGGAAAAAAATAGCGTTCCGTAAAATATTTGGGGTTTTCAGACACAAGGTGTAAAAAATCAACCAGAAAAGTTACTTATTTGGCGTACGCTGCCTAAACTATAAAAGATAGAACCATAATATGTTCTACATAATTGTAGATCTTATAAATATCTACAAAAAAGTCAGCGACACACTATACCTATCTATGTCGAGTGAGGCACAACAACCATTTTTTTATTTAAAAATCTTCAATTTTTTTTGGACTACATTTAAACGCATTTATTTTACTCATACTATTAATCCTTATCGAAATAAATTATTTTATCACTAAGTACAGTTCATGTAGATAATATTTGGTCTTCAAATGATTAGAATTGGACGTTTGGTTTTGAAGTTATGGCGAAATTAAAATATTACGTTTTCTGCTGCACGGCCCGTTGCGAAGTGAGCGTCACCAAGTTGGGAGTGCGCGTGCAGGGGAGTAGTTTAGATCTATGAGTTAGGTACCCGCGCGCGGCTCTGACGCGAGGTCGGCTCCCTACGCAGGTGTTTTATAAAAAGGACATTAATTCATAATGTCATATAGTTTTATGACAAAATCTATACAAATAAATAAAATTGAAGTGTCTGTTTGTAATATTAAAATAACGCTTTTTACTACATGCATAGGAATGTATATACGATACATATACCAAAATAGCATTTTTTTAAATTTTTGTCTGTCTGTCTGTCTGTTTGTTCCGTGTAATCTCTGGAACGGCTGGACCGATTTCGACGGGACTTTCACTGGCAGATAGCTAATGTAACAAGGAGTAACTTAGGCTACTTTTTATCCCGAAAAAATAACGGGAACTGATATAAACTGCCACGCTGGCGAAACTGCGAACGGCCGCTATTTTATGCCGTATTAACGCCATCTGTTGGTGACATCGAGTACTACTTCAGTTAAGATTTGTAAGTAAGCATGTTTACCGCCCAACGAAGTGGGCACCGGTCAGCTAGTTAGTTATATATAGCTTGTTATGTATTACTGCTACACTCCAAACATTAGGTGAAACTATACACTGCATTTTAGCGCTTATAAGATAAATGTTAGAGGCAGCCATTAAAACAACAACAAACAAAACATCGTGTTTATTCTAAAACATGCTTCGAAAATAGCACAAATACATTAAAATTCTTATCAAAAATAATATATAAATATACATTTTTCCTTAAAATTACATATAAAGCCTCGGAATGACAGATTCATATCAAACAAAAAAGGCTTTCATATACGAGAATAAATACAACTTACTCAAGAAGACTTGTGTCTTTTCAAAATATCAAAAGGTACAGTCATGATTTAAAACCTACATAGTAAATTTGATGATTTAAAATTTAAATAACTCATGATTAAAAATTTTGAAAATATTTTAAGATTCGTCTATCTCATAAAAATGTTTCAAGGCACAATTTTAATTTATCTACATAAAAACTTTTATAACTGACTGTACAAAAAAATATTTATAAATTATTGCAAAATATAAAATAATAACACTTACATACTGTTTGAGTTATCAAGTTTAAATACAATAATAAAATATGATTTGGTTATTGTTTAAAACAAAGGTACACCTAGCCAATAAATATGAAATAACTTAAATTAATATTAGTCTTAGATGAGTGTAGGTTGAAAACTATCTTCGAAAAAGGCCGCATAATATTTTTTATTCTAACTTTGGTTTAATTTTGTGACCAATGCGAAAAACTTATAAAATAACAATTAGTACTATTTGATGAATTGCTTAAGTAACTTATTACTTAAATTATATAACTTAAAACTTATTTACAAGACTAGTTGATTACTAGTGGAGACGTAGACAGTGGAATAAGTCTCGGAGATTCTTCTATGAATATATTTATTTAATTGGCACTAACTCTGTACTCTATGATACATATTCTCCAAGGCACGTCTTAAGGCACATTATTTTGTTTATTCTTTTCTTTATATGAATTATTAAATTAAACTAAATGCTTAGCTCTCTAGATCAAGTCAAAAAACATTTAATTAGTAATATCTAGAGATCATTTTGAGATAACGTGTAATACCAAATTGTTTTTTACATGTTATCTAGAAAGCAGAAGCAGCGGTTGTTGTAGAACCAACAACCGCTGGCTAATAAAGGTTCTCGAAAGGCGACCACGAACCGGAAGACGAAGCATAGGATGCTCCTACCCGATGGACTGACGACATTGTTACAATTACGGGAAGTCGAAGGATGGAGAAGGCTTAAAATCGTTTGTCCTGGAAACGTATGCGGGAGGCCTATGTCCAGCAGTAGACTTCTATAGGCTGTTGATGATGATGATCTAGAAAGCTAAGCAAATACAGTATAACTCTGTTCAAATTGAGACAAGTGAATTTTTTGGTAACATTTGATTGTACGCGAAAAAAGTTTTCAGTCACTACAATACTATTGAAAAACAACACACGAAAACAAAGCTGTGTTTTATTTAGTTTGCACATTTCTAAAGGAATGTTATATGGATAAAACATTTTTATCGGAATGTTAGTTTTGTGTGGAATATATTGTTCACCACCTCAATAACCGGCCATAACAATAAATCTCCTCATTTTTAGTCAGAGCAGTAATTGGTATGTGGGCGATTGTAATGTCCTAGACTCGGTTAGAAAACTCGTCACTTGAGTTGGCTTTTGAAGCCTCTACATTGGTAGAGGTGACAAGTGTGACAAGAGTGACAAACTGCAGAGTAACAGTAATAGAAGTGACTTGGTCAGTAATCTGTATGCCTTTCTTTTATAGTGCCGGTACGAACATGGTAGTCTGGTCAGCAAGGCCATTATTAAACAATTAGGAACGTTTCAGAACGGAAACGTTTCCGAAAATTTGAAAATATGACTACTGGTCAATATTTAGGATAAAAGTTGAATAAGCAGGCCTTTGCATCTATTGCATGATTTATACAACGTCAGGAGCAAGTTTTTCACTCGTACCCCTATTTACGGGACGACTATTAGGACAGCACTTGGAAATACTAGTTAATATAACCAGTAGTATTGAGACGGTCAGTAGTCGGAGTAGTAATTGTCATGCGGGCGCGGATCAGACGCGTGAGGTAGGTAACTCACGGCAGGCACGGGAGGCCTCTCCAGACGAGACTCCAGGACAGCCAGCTGCTCGTCCAGACGGAGGGAAGTGCTGTCAAAGCCGCAACCTGCAAACATTCAATTAAATGATAGATAGATAAACTCTTTATTGTACACAAAGTAAGAACAC
Source organism: Electrophaes corylata (assembly GCA_947095575.1). Classification (NCBI taxonomy): domain Eukaryota; kingdom Metazoa; phylum Arthropoda; class Insecta; order Lepidoptera; family Geometridae; genus Electrophaes; species Electrophaes corylata. The sequence continues at coordinate 3,075,148 of OX352707.1, read as the reverse complement.
AATAGAGATACTACTAACTATAAATATTACTGAGTACAACGGGCGGCCTTATCGCTAAAAGCGATATCTTCCAGACAACTTTTGGATGGAAAGGATAAACAAAAATAGATAAACGGCGTTGCACAAAAAGATAAAGTTGCTAACAATGTAGACAAACAAAAATTGATAATATAAACGAATATTTGATTTATCCTACATGTATCAACCTACGGGATTTAACGCTAAAAACGATAGATTCAGATAATTTGGTGGCTTTGACAGAATACCCGTCTACTGCCAAAATAGTAGATAGAATACTGAGTGAGCTTATAGTTTACATACTAGTATCGCCTTACATACTGTTACTACTTTTTTTTTACTGTTACTGTTTTTTTATTACAATAAAATATTATGTGTGTGCAATAAATAAAATATCTACGTCTACTCAAAACCCTAGATAAATCGTGTTTGTTAGAGACACGTCTAAACATTCGGTACTATTGTACGATCACTGCCGCACGTTTTACGACTTGCCGTTCGGGGTCGTTGCCCTCGCTTAGACTACATGATACATGTTGGTGGTTATGAATGGATATACAAACTAGATACAATTACTCTTCATTTTTAGAAATAGGTAACGTGGGCGCCGTTTTAAATGGAATGAACTCAAAACGCACTGAGTATAGAGATTACAGCTATTCGGAAGTGGTTTTTCTTACCGCTAGCGTTATCGTTATGCGGCGAGTAGTTTCTTCTCGCCGCTAGATGACGGTACCGAGCCACGCTGCCACTGCCAACGCCTTCTGCGCTAGAAAAGGAAGCTCCAGACGATAGGCCCACTGGAACATTACAACAAATATTAGCACACTCATCGTTATTCGTATTTAATCATTTATTGTAAGTTAAAAACATTAAAACCGTAGTCCTCGTAAGCCCTTGTGGCGAGCACCTATAATTAAATATAATTATTAAATTACTTTCCGTACGTCCGCGTCCGTATCAACCAAATTCCACCAACGCACGCTCGCGTACTCTGACTCTGTAACTCGTAATATATTTGTAATCTGTGAACCTGGACTTTCAATCTTACCACTTGTGTTATCAACCAGAAACTAACTATAAGTAGGTACGTAGCTATACCCTTATCTTATAACCATACAATAATTGACACTTTCCCCTTTCCCAAAATTTAAATCCGTCTATATATAACGCCACATCAAACTTCCCCCTTTCCTCACTCTATGCCCCCTCTTTTGTTTTTTTTTTTTGCAAAAGATATCTTGTGTAGAATAAAGTCATTAATGCACCTCATTAATCCGAATTTGATCGAAATTCGGCGATAAATAACGCTTGCTTTAGCGTTATTTGTCGTTACATGCGACCTATAGGCAAACAGACCGACAGACGGACAAAAGCATTTTTGACCAATCTCAAAACTGAAACGCATCGCTCGCTCGGTCAATAAAAACAATTTTAATTGTTTTTTTTTTGATCTGGTTTGAAGCGGTCAATCAAAGCATCTTACCAAGTTCTTCCCGACTGGAGTTGTTGCGCAGTGAGGCTCCGCTATCATACGCGGCGCTAGTGTGCTTTTGTAATACTTTCACCATCGCGTCACGCTCAGCCACTTTAGATTCCAGCTCCTTCACCCTGAAACAGATCATTTCAATAATAATTTTTTTTTAAATTTTTTTGAGATGAGATTGAAGCAAGAATTTAATTGTCAAAATTGATCCTGTCTGAAATTTCAGTTCACAGAAGAAGTTTCAGAGAATACCATTTGGAGAAAGACAAGATAGAATCTTGAATTTGACGATTTTTGGTTACGAGAATTGTGTCTCTGAGATGTTATCTTTAATCCTCAGAGGATTAAAGTCATGAGGCTGTTTCTGTTTTTTTACTATCCACCTACCCCTGGTCAGTCATCCTACATTTTGTCTTTCGGCATGTGATCACAAAATTCACAAATCGAGAACTTTTATTTCCCAACGGTTGACTTGACAGTTTTATTATCGTTTGGAAAATCACCGGCTCTTCTGTGAGTCAGAAACAAAAGAAAATCCTACAGGCTGACTTACATTGATCCAGTATTTCAATAGGTCTCAAAATGTTTGTTGTATGTACCTGCTCTCGAGATCAGCGACTTTCTTCTGTGCGACATGTAGTTCGTCCATATGTCTAATCTTCTCACTGCGCGCCTCCGCCATGAGCCGCTCCGATTCAGATGAAGTCTTCTCTAGAGCGGCAATCTTAGCGTCCCTGAAGTATACACTATTTTAAAACTCAAAGCTGCGAGGTACGAACCATTACTGGTGTTATGCTTATCTTACCTTACCTACACTTATTCCCTCTATATAATTATTTTTCTGCTCCTGCCTATTCAAATTGTCTTTTTTCAAAATTGTAAAATGTTAAATAAACAAAATGTCCTATTATGTACTAAAAAACTTTGCGTATTTTCGTATTTTGCTTTGACATGAGGTTTTATGAAAAAAACAGAACATGGTATAGTATAGTTAGGTAGTAAGGGTTAAAAATAACTGAAGTCTATAAACTAAAGAGAACTTTAAGTGTACATTTGTAAGCCGTGGTGTGGTGGTCCTACTGACTGGTAGAAAAGAGACTCGAAGAATTTCTCTTTATCCAAAGGGCCAAATGAGGACGCGAGGTATCTGCCATCGCATATAAACAGACCCTAAGAATACAACATATTCATACTCACTAGATACTCACATTGTGACCGCTCTTAGTCGCCGCTGCCTCTAAGCAGCTATCTCTGCACCTATTTATCTCACTCTTATCTTTGCATATTCACCAATCAGCTTGCTGTGTTTCGGTTTGATGGGGTTGCCGGTGGAATTACATGTCCACGAGGTTTAACACCTGTTTTCAGGTTGATGGATGCAGAGCAATGCATTGTAGGAGACGTTTCTAACGAACGTGAATTGTAAGGTAATGTTTTGTTATATGTAATACCACTTAAGATTATATCTTTTTTTTTTTTTTTATCTAAAGTGGAAACCTGTAATTGGCCTTACTACAAAAATTATCTAACTTTTGTGAGAATACTTTTTATATCGCTGTTGGTTTCCCAATAAATAAATAAATAAAGATCCGGTGCCCATCTGCTTGTTCCATCAGTAAAATTAGTCTTTCGTATATTTTATCACAGTACTCATATTTTGCAACTACTACCTATAGACATTTCAACTAGTATATTGAAAAAACCAGATATTGATGATATGATGTTATGATGAGGTAATGTTATCGGAGTGCTTGGATTTTTGTGAGAAGACTGTGTGAATTAATGACGTGTGTTTGTACTTTATTTACTCTAATTATTATGATGACAAGGTATATTATTTTCTTTTGATTATTATTCTTTTTGACATTCTTCTTTGTTTAAATTACTGAATTTATTATTATGAGATACGTAAATTCATTAATTTGTGTAATTGGCTGTAGCCGTTCAAATTAAATAAATAAATGATAATGAAATGCAGTTTGATTACCTAACGCGAACTGACTCGATGATTTCGATTACTGGCGTAAGCTTTGTGATGATTACTGGTGTGCTTTGATAGCACAAATTAAGTAGGACGGTGTACACTTCATTCAAAGTGAGACGACTAACTTTAGTAATAAAACTCAGAACTCAGAGAGACTCACTTAGGTATAGACGCTGCGGAGACAGCAGCCTGCCTCAAGGCCGCTTCCTCTAAGTATCTCTGCTCCCACTTGGCGCACTCTCCCTCTAATGCTAGTAGTCTTTCATCTCTTTCTCGCAGCGCCCGTCGGAGCTCCGCCTCGCCCACGCCGCCTTCGCCGAGCACCCCGGACCCTAGTCCGGCGCCTCCGCATTTACATTCACGTTTTCTGCAAAATTAATGTTTTATTACAGTTGAGATAGCAGCTCTGCCCTAATCTACGTTGTAGGTTTTGGGTTCGATCCCCACTATTCCCCCCCGAAAACAAACATTTGTGTTATGAACACATGTTGGTTCTGCATCTGGGTGTTAATATTGTATTCACAAAAAAAGTATACAAGAATTCTCTCTTCGGGATAAAAAGTAGCCTATATGTTAATCCAAGTTATAATCTATGTTTATACCAAATTTTATCCAAATCAGTCTGCTGGTTAGAACGTGAAAGAGTAACAAACATCCATCCATCCATCCATCTATACTTACAAACTTTCGCGTTTATAATATTAGTAGGATTCGCGTCTGTTTAGATCTGAGTTTTTAAGACGTAATTCGCTGTGGTTACCTTAGCGCATGTAATTCGTTCTCAAGTTGCGCGCGTAGCTTTCGTTCGGTATGTTCTCTGCGGTCGGAAGCTTGCTGGATCGATGCTAAAGCACGCTGCAGTCCAGCTACGCGTTCTACGTAGCCGCTTGCATGACGACACTAAAACAAACATGTCACAAGTCACACTTACTGTTTTGAAGGGAATATAAGGGTTAACCTATAAGTTTCAATGTGACTGAAATGATAATCAATAACAATTTATAAGTCTTTTTCCTGACTGACATATAGACAAAAGATGGTCTAAACAGCTGGTTATAGAGACTTAACATTTTCAGGGTTCTACTTTATTTGTGCTATCAAAGCACTTTACGCCAGTAATCAAAATCATCGAGTCAGTTCGCGTTAGGCAATCAAGCAAACTTTTTTTTTATGCTACTGCTGGTGGAACAAGCATATGGCCCACCTGATGGCGGTAACTATCTATAATATAAAAATGAATTGCAAAATGTTCGTGAGCGCATAACTCAACAACGCCTGAACCAATTTGGCCAATTCTTTTTTTAAAATGTTTGTTGAAGTTCAAAGATGGTTTTTACGGCGAGATAAATTCGAATAATTGCCGGAAAACCCCTAAAAACACCCCTTTTCTTTTTCCCATACAAACGTTTTCTAACTAAAACGAGCTTTATTGCTATAACATAAAGTTCATATTGAATTACAAGCACCCACTGTTGCTTAAACAATGTAGGTATGTTCCTAACGTCAAAGAGTCAATTTGCACTTTATTACCTCTGCACAAAGTTCAAATGCAATCATATCTATTAAAACAGTGTGCGTTGGAGCACAGATAAACAACAAAAAAAGAAAACGAAATCGAATAGTTCAATTTGGTCGGCTTCGCGATATTATTTCATTTGTTTTACTTTAAAATGCATTAGTTTTCAAGTCATTACAATAGTCAAACAAAACCAGCGTTACCAAAAGTGTTTTATTATTTTAAGTTTTTATTATTTCATATCCTTATTTTAAATACGGCTTGAAGGATTTAACTCCAAGTCATATCAAATTTAAAAAAAGTTGAAACAACAACAAACTGTCAATGTCAGTGTTTTTTTTTTTCTTGGATTTTCGGTTACCTACTCTAATGTTTGCAGTTTGCTTTTGTCAATTGATACACGAAACAAATTCGTACCTATATAGTATTTTGTGCAGTGTTTATTGTGACAAAATAATCTATACAAATAAATAAAATTTAAGTGTCTGTTTGTAATATTAAAATAACCGCTTTTTACTACATGCATATGAATGTATATGCGATACATATACCAAAATAGCATTTTTTTAAATGTTTGTCTGTCTGTCTGTCTGTTTGTTCCGGGTAATCTCTGGAACGGCTGGACCGATTTCGACGGGACTTTCACTGGCAGATAGCTGATGTAACAAGGAGTAACTTAGGCTACTTTTTATCCCGAAAAAATAACGTGAACGGGAAAAAACTGACACGCGGGCGAAACTGCGAACGGCCACTATTTTATGCCGTATTAACGCCATCTGTTGGCGGATGGATGGAAGTGGCTAGCTTTATTCTTTAACAAGTTGTTACGAGAAGAGGCGATCCCGGACGAATGGTGCAACAGCTCGCTGGTGCCCATCTTCAAAAACAAGGGTGATGTACAGGATTGTAACAACTATAGAGGAATAAAGCTCATGTCACACAGTATGAAAATTTGGGAAAAGGTTGTAGCGCGACGGATGAGAGAAGAAAGTGAGGTATCACAGAACCAGTTTGGATTCATGGCTGGGCGCGGGACTATGGATGCCATCTTTGCGCTTCGTCAACTTTGTGAGAAACACAGACGAGTACACAAAAATTTGCATATGGTGTTCATAGATCTTGAGAAGGCGTATGATAGAGTACCCCGAGAGGTTCTGTGGTGGAGTATGAAAGTTAAGGGAGTGCCTGAGAAGTACATACAGCTTATTCGAGCTATGTACGATCGAGCGAGTACTGACGTCCGGTCTGAGGCCGGAGTTACCGCCAAGTTCAATGTGGGTGTAGGCTTGCATCAGGGGTCGGCTTTGAGCCCTTATTTGTTTTTCCTGGTGATGGATGCTCTGACATCAGACATACAGGAAGAAGCACCCTGGTGCATGCTGTTTGTCGATGACATTGTTCTGGTTGGAGGAGATGCGCTTGAGGTCCAGAGCAGACTAGGAAAATGGTGGGATAAATTGGAGAGTGTCGGACTGAAGATCAGTAGAACCAAAACAGAGCATCTGTTTTGTGACTTCGGTGGTCCATCCAATTTTATCCCAATAGCCTTAGATGGTGTATTAGGGATACACCAGTTTGTTCCGATTTCGGTACCTCGGCTCATTGATACAGAGCGACGGCGATATTGGCCGAGACGTGAAGAATTGAATAAATGCGGGATGGATGAAATGGCGACAGGTCTCAGGAACCACGTGTGATCCGAAAATGCCCCTTAAACTTAGGGGGAAAGTTTACAAAATGATCATTAGACCTGTCGTATTGTATGGATCTGAGTGTTGGACAACTAAAGGGACTAATGAAAGAAGGGTACTTGCGGCAGAGATGCGAATGTTGAGATGGATATGTGGAGTTACTAGAATGGACAAGATACGAAATGAGTATATCAGGGGTAGTTTGAAAGTAGCGCCAGTGACGGAAAAATTAAGGAACAATAGGGTAGCGTGGTATGGGCATGTCATGAGGAGGGATGAAAGTCATTTAACCTTGAGAGCGATGAACATCAATGTTGATGGATATGTGGGTAGAGGTAGACCAAAGAAAAGATGGATGAATTGTGTGAAAGATGACATGGATAAGAAAGGAGTGAGTACAGATATGACGGCTGATAGAGGGGAGTGGAAGAAAAGAACATGTTGTGCCGACCCCACATAAAGTGGGATAAGGGCAGGAAGATGATGATAGCGCCATCTGTTGGCGACATCGAGTACTACTTCAGTTAAGATTTGTAAGTAAAAATGTTTACCGCCCAACGAAGTGGGCACGGGTCAGCTAGTTAACTATAACAAAGCATTGCCTTGTAGGTTACGCACATTAGGTACGTGCCCTACGATGCACTAACCTTAAGTATACTGGTGTTAAGACTCATGTGCCTGTAATTTCACCGGCACCCACACCCTACAAACCGGAACACAGCAATGCAAGGATCACTGCTCGGCGGTAAAAATAGGTACAGTGGTAGTACTTCCCCGCACGAGCCCTTTCACAAAGAGTTCTATTCTAATACATTTGTTTTGTTGCATTGTGGTATAACCAAGAAAAAAATCTCAAAAACAACTTCTAGTAAAGCTCGGAAAGGTTTGCGAAAAAGTTAGTAAAAAAATAACTTTACGGGAAGAAAGTTGATTCCACGTTATTCTACTAGTGTATATATAGGTACCTCTTCTTCCAACCGCACTACGTTGGTCTGCGCATTAGTGAGTGCAGTATCCAGTATGTCGATGTGCGTCCGTTGCTCCTGTAATGTGGCACGCTGCGCAGCCATTTCTATCTCTTGTCTCTCCTTCGCACATGCTAACTCTTTATCTGTAGAAACATTATTATGTTTAAACTGCTAAACCTCATGTGTCTGTAATCGTCAATATTAATACATATAGACAATATCGTAATTGAAAACTGTAGAAAAGTTTTATTATTACGGTTTGGACATTTTAATTTCATTGCAAGAAAAACTACCGCGGTAAAAAAATAATGGTTTTAACTAATAGATTAATAGACCAATACATTTTTTTTTATTATAATTTACTTTTTTATTTTTCTATCATTGAACTGTCATCCCTAAAATGGGGATGAAGCCTATATGAAAAACGCGAACGAAGTCGCGAGCAGGTCAGCTAGTCATAATATTTTGAGTAGCATGACGGTTTTGTTCTCATTTAACAACTATAACAGTTATTTTATTAATTGGATTAGCTAACTGGGAAAATAATGGTTAGGTTATACTCACTCTGTGTGATGAGTTGTGCGATAAGCATCTCTCTATTCTGTAATTCCTTCCGTAGTGCTTCAGCGCTGTTCTCGCCATCTGTTCTCACACCTTGTGACAACAACTCCACCTGCAATATAACTTTACTAGAGGCCACCACAGCTTCGCCCGCGTGGCAGTTTTTTCCCGTTCCCGTAATTTTTTCGGGATAAAAAGTAGCCTATGTCCTATTCCAGATTACAATCTATATTTATTCCAAATTTCATCCAAATCGGCCTACTGGTTAGAGCGTGAAAGAGGAACAAACATCCATCCATCCATCCAAACATTCGCATTTATAATATTAGTAGGATTATTATTTAACCGTCACAGTCTGAGGTGTGATAACCGTCACAGGTCAGATAGTAGTAGCGGTAGCAGCCTTCTGCACTGTAGGTGGTGGGTTTGATCCCCACGAGAACAAACATTTTCTATGATAAACATAGATGTTTATTGTGTCTGGGTATTATATTTTATTCTATGTATGTATTTACAAAAAAAGTATGTAAGTATTTTTATCAGTCATCTGGTTCCCATATACTATAGCTATGCTTAGTTTAGGGTTTATTCTTTTATTTATTTACTAGCGGTAAAACACCTTAACAACCTTCTTTCTTCTGGGCCCTTTACCGCCCCCCTCTAGGCCTCCAGCGCCCACAAGGGGGCGTTATCACCCACTTTGCTCTCTTTGTCTTTGTCTTTCTTCTACAAAATGCAGGCCCACGCGGGGTATGTCTAGTGTGATTCTACTTTTATACACTGGCACAACATTAGATTTATGATTGTTTCCCGATATTCGTTTTGTCCAAGGCTTTGCTCGTGACAACGAGCCTATAGAATAATTTTCTTCATTTGGTCTGGTGTACGTCAAGGGCTGTAACCCTCTCCACTACATCTAGTTACAGATAGGTACATTGAGGAGCACTAACAAATACCTGATGCTTGAGTGCACGGTTGAGATCGTGCAGCCGACGACAATCTGCTTGTAACCGAACACGCGCCGCTCGTTCTAACCGTTCACGTCGCTCGCATGACCCTACCAACTCTTCGTGCGCTGTACGGACCTTTTCTACTTCTTCTTCTAACTGAAACAGACGCATTCAATCAATTTACATATTTACAAACAATGGATACACATACTACTTACACAAAATGAAACAAAAATGAAGTATTTATCTTTAGTTTGTTTTTGGAGTAGGGTTTGTATGGAGTCATAATCCCTAAGCGGGCTTGTATCGCAAATCGTGAAAAACGAGCTTAGTTTGGGGCTAGACGATGTTGCGTAAAAATATCCATAAATAAAATCCTCGGGTATCATCCGCTGCTAAAGCAAACTCCATACCACTTTACTTGATACTTTAAACTGTACATAGGTTATAATACCTTGGAAGTTTTAGCGATCCGTTCGCATGCGTCCGCCAGCTGCCGCTTAAGCTGATGATTCTCAGCGGCAAGTGCGTCAAGCACTGCAGTGAAGGCATCATCCGGCTCTTCAAGCGAACCCTCACCGCCGGAACACCAGCCACTGGACTCTGAGCCACCGGGCACGGCACGGACACCCACACTGAAGAAAACAAGTTTAAGACAAACAAGTAATAGTAGTAGTAGAGCTCTTTGTGAAAGTCTCGTCCGGGAAAGTACTACCCCAGTACCTATTTCTGCCGCTAAGCAGTGATGCTCGCGTTCCTGTGTTCCCGTTTGGAGAGTGTGGGCGCCGGTGAAGTTACAAACACATGAAGCTAACACCTGTATGCCTCAGGGCAGTGCATCGTAGGGCACGAACCTAACGTGCGTGACCTACTAGGCGATGCTTTGTTATAGGTGATGTTTACTACATCAACGGGTCTACGCTAGTTCCACCAGCAATAGCAAACAAAAAAATTGTTCAAGGACTTAAACAGCCAGTACATACAAAAACACAAGTGACACATCTTAAGTGCAATGGTAGGTACTTTGTCCAAGTACTTTTCAACCGCAAAAATAAGAACTAGTTTTACCTAGTCAGATCAGGCTGCGATCTTGATAAATTAAGTTTCTCCTTGCTAAGCTTAGCCTTGGATTTGCCTTTGGGTTTTCTGTCGTCACGGGGTGGCTGCGCGCCAGGTGAGGGGGGTGCAGGCCCGCGGGGAGGGGGCGAGGCAGCCACTTCTGCCGCCAGGTGCTTCAGTACTGATGACTGGTTCAGAAAGTCATCAGGAATCTCATTGATTTCCTGTAAGATAATATATGACAGAAATTAGGAATTATATGTTTAAGCCAGTTGCTAATAGCTCGGAGTAGTTCCTTAGATAAAAACCTTACCTGAACTCCATGATCAGGAGGGCTAGTGTAGATTCTCTGGCCTCCAATATCTATGTAGTTCGCGTTTGCAGTAAGCGCCTGTTCCTTATGCACTTTAGGTAGCGGTATACCACTCTTCTTGCCGTCAGGCTTTTTCAAAGTATGGTAAGGAGACGATTGAGTTGCTGGATGTTTTACTTCGCTGCTTGTTCGTTCGTGTTCTCTGTAGATTATTAAAACCATTTATTAGATTGGGGCTAGATGATGTTGTGTGGATAGTCCAGCATTATTATTATTTATTATTTTATTTCTTACCCTATTAACTATGAGCTTGCAACCTGTTACGTATAGAATACTAAATACTGCAAAATGTGGGTATGTACCAAATGTACTATCTGGACTTACCTCTGACTAGGTACTAAGAAGTCTAACGGAATGTCTACTGGGCATGGGAATTAAAGTCGTGATGCTATTAGTTTTTCTTTTCTAAACTAAGTCGCGGGCATTATTAAATTTATGAAAGCTTAAAAGGCTTGAAGGGTGTGAGTAATAATGAAATTACAGGCACGTTCCTAACGAACATAACCTGAAAGAAGCAATGCTTTGTTATAGGTAATGGTACCCACTTATTGGTTTACTTACACTTATCATTAGGTGGGCCATCTGCTTATTCTATCAGCAAGTATGTAAAAACTTTTGCCGTCATTATGTAATGTAATCAAACTTTACCGTATTGGAGTGGGTCTCGGTGGCCAGCTATCATCCTGGTTATGAATGATAAGAGTGTTGTAGGAAGATGATGAGACGTCCAGAGAGCTACGATTGCTGTTCCCGCCACCAACAGAGTCCTTCAACGAGTTACGATTACTGCCTGGTACATTGTCCTGATGAATGTAACCAAATATAAATACCCTTACTACTGACTAACGGTCCGTCCCGGCTTCGCATGGGTTTTAGTAAGGATCCCTAATTTTTTGAAAATGTAATATAGCCTATGTCACCCGGGGATAGTGTAGCTTCCCAACGGTGAAAGAATTATTCAAATCGGTCCAGTAGTTTCGGAGCCTATTCAATACAAACAAACAAATCTTTCCTCTTTATAATATTAAGTATAGATAAACTCTGCATAACTTTGAGTTTTAGTCTCTTACAATCTAATTTTAATGACAATGCAAAAGACACTCATTACGTGTTCAGAATTATAAATTCATTTGACGGAGGTATAAATTGACATGACAAGTAATTTTGTTACATTATAGATTCAACTTTTGTTTGATTTTTAAACTCTATTTTATAGGCATAATGTAATATCTAATGTAACCCTCAGAACTATGAATATTACTATGAGTATTTGTTTGTATGTTCAAGCAAATAAATTTCTGATTCCTGGAAAAACATTCAGAATATTTTTTTATTTGTAAAAGGTTCATACACAAGACTGACTTCCAAATAAGTCACAAACCTTTAGTGAGTTCCTGTTATTATTGTTATTCTGACTTTGGTTCTCCTGCCCTTGAGGTTCAACTCTGGCTGTATGTCTGACAACAAAGCGCTCCATCCGCGATAGATTTTCATTAGAAGTCGACACATCTGTCTCGCTGCCAGATAAACTTTGAGGAAAACCACTGGACACTGTTAAATAATAAAAATATATCAATAAAATCAAATTATCAATCATTTAACAAAAACATAAGCCTATAATACCTTAGTACTAACATACACATCGTCAGTGGAAAGGAAAAAATGCTACTTGTGGGAAATCAAGTTTAAAGTTAATAACTTTAAACTTGATTTCCCACAAGTAGCATTTTGGCGCTTGTACTTATACAATACCGTAGACAGAGAATACAAATTGAATTCTCTGTCTACGTACAATACACAGTAAAATTAAACAAGTCCCATCACCTTAAAACCTGTTTTGACAACTGTCACAGCTCAGTTTGTAGTAGCTCTGCCTTTTGCACTGTAGGTGGTGGGTTCGATCCCCCGCCAATACAAACATGAGCGTGATAAACATAGGTGCTTGTTCTGTGTCTAGGTGTTACATGTATTCTTAGATCATTTACTCTCATGTATTCTAAGCATGTATTACAAAAACAAAAGTATTCTATTAGCTATCTGGTTCCTATAGCATAAGCTTTGCTTGGTTTGGGGCTAGAAGGCATTGTGTGAATGTGTGTCAATATTTATTTATTTATGCTACAACCCTGACACTAGTTCCCCATGACCAAACCTAAGAGAATAGGCAAGATACTTCCGGGTACCGGGGAATGTAATTGTTTCATAAAATCTTTAGGTTACCTAAATAGTGTTATCAAAAACCTATTTAATGTATTTTTACATATTAATTCTTTGCATAGTTGTGGTTTGTTTTGCAATGATAGGTTGCAAGGCCATACACTGCTCCTACAATATAAAGTTTTGCATCATAATGTTTCTAGAGCACTGATATTGTAGTAATACTCTATATAGAAATATTAAGGTAGCAGTTGTTGCAATCTCAAACTCATTGATGGGTGAAGTTAAATGGATGCTATCTAACCTTACATCATAAAAATATATGTTAGGCTAGTGATAGTCACACATATCTAAATTAAATAAACTACCCTTAAATAGCTTTGACAGTTTCTGATGTCATGCTGAGCTTCAGAATTATTTTGTTAGTTTTTGTTTTATAGAGCTTACGAAAACGAAAAACGAAAGCTTACTTAAGAAAATCACAAAGATTTAATATTATGCCAAAAAATATAATCCCTGAGTGGGATTTGAACCCACAACCTTACCGTTGATACCCTAACCAACAGCGCTATCAAGAGCTCAATCAAACCCAATAAAATAAGCTTTGGGATAGGTTCATATCCCTCTTGAGAGAATATTTTTTATAATATTAAGTATGTTATCAAATGTTGTTAGGTAATCCCAGAGATACAAATATTGAGGAGCCCATTATTTGTATTCAAAAATAGTCCCTAGTTTCACCATTCATCATTGACATAAGTACCTGAACTTCAATAATTATAGGTACTACTGTAAAACTGAATGTTTCACATCTATGTACTGTTTGATAGACTGAATGAAAGTAACACTGGTGACAGATAAAATTATGGTAAGATGTAACTATTGTGTACAAATGGTATTCCACAGTCATTTATACAATATACCTAAACTATCCATTGTAGTGATTTGTGGAAATGAGCATTATTGTCATACAATCTATGAGTCATAGCATTGGAATGTTGATTCAAGAAATTTAATTCAACTGTACCTACTGACTGCACTTACCAGCTGGTTTCTGCGTTCGTTGAATGTTATTCGAGAACGATAGGAAACGTCCAGTCGGTCGCATAGACCCCATTTTGGAACAAAATGTGGATAAGCGGAATCCTAGTTCGAAAACATTTCACACCTCACTCGAACTTTTCACAATAAATGCTCTCGTAACCTATGTATCACGATCTGAAAATGAAATACAATAGGCTATGCATGTTTACCGTCGTTCACTGAAGCTATGCATTGAAATAGATTTACAATAAAACCACAAACAATGTAAAGAAGGTATGGATGCCTTGGAATGGAAGCAACAAGTTCTGTCTTCAGCTCGACTGATGAAAAATATCACCTATTTCGAAGAAGTCTTTTCAACAAGTAAAGTTCAACAATAGAAATACATACATCACAGTTTTGACGGAGAGTGGATGTTATAGAAAATTAAATCTATGAGAAAATCCTGAGAAACAAACAAAACACGAAGACAGAACGAAAGACATTTTTTTTTTATTTATTCTCCAGTATAAAAGTTACTTTATGTATTCAACCAAACCAAGACCAAAGACAGACAACTTGCATTACAATGACGCGGAAGTTCCTCAGTAAACTCTAAACTAAAAGTAACTCAGAGTGTGTCCGTTAATCTGACAGGAACGTAGCTCCGATCCTGTTTTTGACTATCCCATCATTTAGTCAATGTCTCGATAGTTCATATTTTCATAATTCTGGAATTTGTCACCTCGTATTTTCGGATATTTTCATATAAATACGTTTCCTGCTAGCTTGACGTCAAGCTAGCAGGAAACGTTCTCAATCACAGCGATCACTGCACCTTTTGCACTGCTTCCTATGTCAGCATTTAGTCATGCATTTGTCAATCTTATATACCAAGTTTCATCAAATTTGGTTCAGTAGCAACGGAGATATTACGATGTGTTTATTTGAAAATTTAACGGACGCCATGTGCCATTTTGAGGTTATTTTCGGCCAAAGTAATTTCACTTGAATCGAGTCACCTGCAGCTTATTTCCAAGAAATAGTTATACCGACGGATTCTTTAGAATTTTATCTTTCAGATAGCAGTCCAACATCGTGGCTTTCTAGTGTTTTTATCCTAATAAACGATATATACAGTTTACATGCCTTTTCATACCAATATGTCCAGAGTGCAATGCAAAGTGATACTAGGATAGGGATACTAAACTTCATAGAAAAAAATCATACGACAGGAATGTATAAGTCATACACAGTGTTTCCAGCTTTTAAATCAAGATTAAAGTATTCATCATCATCATCATCTTAGATAAGTTCACAGCTTATTACCATGATTAAGATATGCCGATGCATTCTGCAGTATTTTTCAGCTTCAAATTTTTCAGCAGCAAATGATGGTACAAAAAACTGACATGGGTGTCTTTTTCGACTAATTTGGGGGTGCTGATTACGAATATCTGGTCAGATTTGAAATTCAAAATGGCGGGTGCAATTGATGGAATAAAAAACTGACATGGGGGTCTTTTTCGACTAATTTGGAGGTGCTGATAACGAATATCTGGTCAGATTTGAAATTCAAAATGGCGGGTACAAATCATGGTACAAAAAACTGACCTGGGGGTCTTTTTCAACTAATTTGGGGGTGCCGATTACGAATATCTGGTCAGATTTGAAATTCAAAATGGCGGGTGCAAATGATGGTACGAAAAATTGACATGGGTATCTTTTTCGACTAATTTAGGGGTGCTGATTACGAATATCTGGTCAGATTTGAAATTCAAAATGGCGGGTGCAAATGATGGTACAAAAAACTGACATGGGGATCTTTTTCGACTAATTTGGGGGTGCTGATTACGAATATCTGGTCAGATTTGAAATTCAAAATGGCGGGTGCAAATGATGGTACGAAAAATTGACATGGGTATCTTTTTCGATTAATTTGGGGGTGCTGATTACGAATATCTGGTCAGATTTGCAATTCAAAATGGCGGGTGCAAATGATCGTACAAAAAACTGACATGGGTGTCGTTTTCGACTGATTTGGGGTTGCTGATTACGAATATCTGGTCAGATTTGAAATTTCAAAATGGCGGGTGCAAGTGATGGTACAAAAAATTGACATGGGTATCTTTTTCGACTAATTTAGGGGTGCTGATTACGAATATCTGGTCAGATTTGAAATTCAAAATGGCGGGTGCAAATGATGGTACGAAAAATTGACATGGGTATCTTTTTCGCCTAATTTGGGGGTGCTGATTACGAACATCTGGTCAGATTTGAAATTCAAAATGGCGGGTGCAAATTATCGTACAAAAAACTGACATGGATATCTTTTTCGACTAATTTGGGGGTGCTGATTACGAATATCTGGTCAGATTTGAAATTCAAAATGGCGGGTGCAAATGATGGTACAAAAAATTGACATGGGTATCTTTTTCGACTAATTTAGGGGTGCTGATTACGAATATCTGGTCAGATTTGAAATTCAAAATGGCGGGTGCAAATGATGGTACGAAAAATTGACATGGGTATCTTTTTCGACTAATTTGGGGGTGCTGATTATGAATATCTGGTCAGATTTGAAATTCAAAATGGCGGGTGCAAATGATGGTACAAAAAATTGACATGGGGATCTTTTTCGACTAATTTGGGGGTGCTGATTACGAATATCTGGTCAGATTTGAAATTCAAAATGGCGGGTGCAAATGATGGAACGAAAAATTGACATGGGTATCTTTTTCGACTAATTTGGGGGTGCTGATTATGAATATCTGGTCAGATTTGAAATTCAAAATGGCGGGTGCAAATGATGGTACAAAAAACTGACATGGGGATCTTTTTCGACTAATTTGGGGGTGCTGATTACGAATATCTGGTCAGATTTGAAATTCAAAATGGCGGGTGCAAATGATGGAACGAAAAATTGACATGGGTATCTTTTTCGACTAATTTGGAGGTGCTGATAACGAATATCTGGTCAGATTTGAAATTCAAAATGGCGGGTACAAATCATGGTACAAAAAACTGGCCTGGGGGTCTTTTTCAACTAATTTGGGGGTGCTGAATACGAATAGCTGGTCAGATTTGAAATTCAAAATGGTGGGTGCAAATGATTGTACGAAAAATTGACATGGGTATCTTTTTCGACTAATTTGGGGGTGCTGATTATGAATAACTGGTCAGATTTGAAATTCAAAATGGCGGGTGCAAATGATGGTACAAAAAACTGACATGGGGATCTTTTTCGACTAATTTGGGGGTGCTGATTACGAATATCTGGTCAGATTTGAAATTCAAAATGGCGGGTGCAAATGATGGAACGAAAAATTGACATGGGTATCTTTTTCGACTAATTTGGAGGTGCTGATAACGAATATCTGGTCAGATTTGAAATTCAAAATGGCGGGTACAAATCATGGTACAAAAAACTGGCCTGGGGGTCTTTTTCAACTAATTTGGGGGTGCTGAATACGAATAGCTGGTCAGATTTGAAATTCAAAATGGTGGGTGCAAATGATTGTACGAAAAATTGACATGGGTATCTTTTTCGACTAATTTGGGGGTGCTGATTATGAATATCTGGTCAGATTTGAAATTCAAAATGGCGGGTGCAAATGATGGTACAAAAAACTGACATGGGGATCTTTTTCGACTAATTTGGGGGTGCTGATTACGAATATCTGGTCAGATTTGAAATTCAAAATGGCGGGTGCAAATGATGGAACGAAAAATTGACATGGGTATCTTTTTCGACTAATTTGGAGGTGCTGATAACGAATATCTGGTCAGATTTGAAATTCAAAATGGCGGGTACAAATCATGGTACAAAAAACTGGCCTGGGGGTCTTTTTCAACTAATTTGGGGGTGCTGAATACGAATAGCTGGTCAGATTTGAAATTCAAAATGGTGGGTGCAAATGATTGTACGAAAAATTGACATGGGTATCTTTTTCGACTAATTTGGGGGTGCTTTTCAAATCTGACCGTAATCAGCACCCCCAAATTAGTCGAAAAAGATCCCCATGTCAATTTTTTGTACCATCATTTGCACCCGCCATTTTGAATTTCAAATCTGACCAGATATTCATAATCAGCACCCCCAAATTAGTCGAAAAAGATACCCATGTCAATTTTTCGTACCATCATTTGCACCCGCCATTTTGAATTTCAAATCTGACCAGATATTCGTAATCAGCACCCCTAAATTAGTCGAAAAAGATACCCATGTCAATTTTTTGTACCATCATTTGCACCCGCCATTTTGAATTTCAAATCTGACCAGATATTCGTAATCAGCACCCCCAAATTAGTCGAAAAAGATACCCATGTCAGTTTTTTGTACGATAATTTGCACCCGCCATTTTGAATTTCAAATCTGACCAGTTATTCGTAATCAGCACCCCCAAATTAGGCGAAAAAGATACCCATGTCAATTTTTCGTACCATCATTTGCACCCGCCATTTTGAATTTCAAATCTGACCAGATATTCGTAATCAGCACCCCTAAATTAGTCGAAAAAGATACCCATGTCAATTTTTTGTACCATCACTTGCACCCGCCATTTTGAAATTTCAAATCTGACCAGATATTCGTAATCAGCAACCCCAAATCAGTCGAAAACGACACCCATGTCAGTTTTTTGTACGATCATTTGCACCCGCCATTTTGAATTGCAAATCTGACCAGATATTCGTAATCAGCACCCCCAAATTAGTCGAAAAAGATACCCATGTCAATTTTTTGTACCATCACTTGCACCCGCCATTTTGAATTTCAAATCTGACCAGATATTCGTAATCAGCAACCCCAAATCAGTCGAAAACGACACCCATGTCAGTTTTTTGTACGATCATTTGCACTCGCCATTTTGAATTTCAAATCTGACCAGATGTTCGTAATCTGAGGGCTGATTCTGAGTTTTTTTCGTTTTCCGGATACCGGATTTCGGTTTGCGAGTTCGAAATTTTTGTATGGAGATACGCTAGTGCCCCCATATGCCGCTAGAGGCGCTTATCATATCTCCATACAAAAAGTTCGAGCTCGCAAACCAAAATCCGGTATCCGGAAAACGAAAAAAACTCAGAATCAGCCCTCTTCACCCCCAAACCAGTCAAAAACGACACCCATGTCAGTTTTTTATACCATTATTTGTTTCCGCCATTTTGAATTTTAAGTCATAAGGTTGGTATCGACATGGCGGTAAGTCACACACAGTACATCGGAGAGGCAGAAACAATCATCATGCAGCTATGTTACGTACTGTGAGCAACCCTCGCTAGCTTGGCATGGTCGGTCAGTGCTACTGGCCACGTACCCGTGTTACCACATAATATCTCTTCGATAACTTGTGAAGTAAAGCTGAAAAATACTGCAGAATGCATCGGCATATCTTAATCATGGTAATAAGCTGTGAACTTATCTAAGATGATGATGATGAATACTTTAATCTTGTTTTAAAAGCTGGAAATACTGTGTCTGACTTATACATTTCTGTCGTATGATTTTTTCTATGAAGTTTATTATCCCTATCCTAGTATCACTTTGCACTGCACTTTGGACATATTGGCATGTAAACTGTATATATGGTTTTATTAGGATAAAAACACTAGAAAGCCACGATGTTGGACTGCTATCTGAAAGATAAAATTCTAAAGAATCCGTCGGTATAACTATTTCTTGGAAATAAGCTGCAGGTGACTCGATTCAAGTGAAATTACTTTGGCCGAAAATAACCTCAAAATGGCACATGGCGTCCGTTAAATTTTCAAATAAACACATCGTAATATCTCCGTTGCTACTGAACCAAATTTGATGAAACTTGGTATATAAGATTGACAAATGCATGACTAAATGCTGACATAGGAAGCAGTGCAAAAGGTGCAGTGATCGCTGTGATTGAGAACGTTTCCTGCTAGCTTGACGTCAAGCTAGCAGGAAACGTATTTATATGAAAATATCCGAAAATACGAGGTGACAAATTCCAGAATTATGAAAATATGAACTATCGAGACATTGACTAAATGATGGGATAGTCAAAAACAGGATCGGAGCCACGTTCCTGTCAGATTAACGGACACCTCAGAGTTCCATTCCAAAAATTTCAAAGGATCTATTACCTACTCTTTACCTGAGTACTTTTTTATTACTAAGAGTCGAGTGGTTTACTCGTCTAAGCTAAGAGTATTATTCCATTCTATCAAATACCTAACCATGCTAGGTACTACAGAAATTAAATCAAGCTCTTAGGTAGGTACATTTGGGCGTATCTCTGTAAATTTGGACTAAACTTCATACATCGTTTCGATGTTCTGGAATGGAGTGGCCAGCGTCTCACCTGCGTCAGCGACCTCTACCTGGCTTGTCATGGGCCTTAGCTCCGAGACGCAGACCGTTATTTTATAATATAATCTGAAAATACGAAGATAGCAAAGTTTTTCTTTGCAGGCTAAAAGTCACCAATTGTATTTTTCGCGGTCACCTTGTGACACCCTGTGAGGTAGCCTAAATGGCGAGAGAAAAATCGCATAATCTTATCCTGGCAGCACAGCTGAATCTTATGTAAAAAAAAAAGTTGATGGTCAAGTGACATGACACTGATGACACCTGACAAAAATAAAGAAAAAAAAAATACGAACGAAGTACTACGAAACGATAACGACCACAGAGTGCTTCTTGTCTATAAAAAAATTGTGCTAAAAACTACGAAAAAATAGAATTAAAATGTTGGGTCGTGCTTTTATTCGCAGAACCGGTCCGCTATCATATCAGCTCTTAAAATCCAAAACAATATCACATCCAGCAAAACACATTTTCCTTTTAGAAGGTTAGTACTTACCTACCTACTTTACTTATTGTTTGCTCTAGGCCCTAGACGTATAGAATTTTCAAACTTATATCGATAAATATTATTGCGGTACTGTTACATAACTATCAAACTGTATAAATATATAAATTGTATCATATTCTAGTCTAACTACTTGGAAGTTATAGATGCATCAGTTTCTCGTCCTACAAATGTTTTCACAACGCGGTATTACTCCCAGCAACCGAACACGAAGGAAATGCCGGTAGTCGACTATGAGTACGTCAAGAAGGTCACAACAAGCAAAGATATAATGATCATCGACGTGAGAGAACCTGACGAAATAAAGGAACATGGAAAGATTCCTAACAGTGTGAACATACCATGTGAGTGCCTTGTTTTGTTTAGTAAACACTTCTTTCTGTAGCTAAGTTTAATTTGTTTATATTTTTCAGTAGGCACAGTAGCAACAACGCTAGGTGCAACACAAAAAGAGTTCAAACAATTATTCAAAAGAGATAAACCTAATGAAAATACTGAGATTATATTCTACTGTATGATTGGAAAGAGATCGGGCATGGCCCAACAACATGCTCTAAATTTGGGATATAAAAAGTAAGTATTAAGAATTATTTATCAATATCTTAATTCTGTCAGTTTAGTCACAGCTTAATTTATTTTTTTCAGCGCAAAGAATTACTTGGGCAGTTGGACCGACTGGGCAACTAAGTCCCAATAATATATAATAAGCTTATGAGAGCATATTTGGAAATACAACATCTACAGAAGTAAATGTTGAATGTAGGTATATTATGACAAGCTTGATAATTATAAAACCTTTTTTGTGATAGTGGTTACCATGAACCATGTTGACATAGTAGATAAACAAGTCTGATTTTGCTATTGTTATGATTACATGATAAATAAATTATATTGTGTCAATTTGTGTCTACATAAAATTCACTCAAAGTTAACATAAACCACAACACAAAAATACTAAATTTAAGTGTTTAAAAGAAAATAAATTAATACAATCATAACAAAATTTATTTAACTTTTCAATAATAAATCGCAAACTCCACCTTAAAACTACAATAATTTACTCAAATAACACTTTTATAAAAATACAAAACCTAAAAATTAAGATTACTTTTGCTTGCTCGACCAGTCATTCCAGCTACCAAGGTATGTTTTGGATCTGTAAACAATTAATAACCAGGACATATTTAGACCAAAGACAAGAGTAAGGTCCAAGTTTAAATCCAGCTCCCCCACTCAATGGACTAATGACCATTGCATTGTAAATTAAAACACTTATGGGCAGTGAGTGGGTGAACAGGGTTCAAAATTTGCTTTTTCTAGAATCATACATACACATGTCTAGCAGTGAGCTTCTGAAGGATGCTGATAACATTTGACTACCTAGATATTTTAACTAAAGCTATTATGATGGTAGAAGGTTAGAGTGGAATGAATTGTGTAAAAGAAACTTACTTTGCATATCCAAGTTTTAAAGCCTTATCCAAGGCTTCAGTAGATCTCCGGCCTGACTGGCAGTAGAAAATCAACTCATCTGATGAAGATGGCTTGTCTCTCTGATATTGTTTCTTGAAATCAGCATCAGACATTGATACTAAGGCGTTTTGCACATGACCTACTGAAAATATGACTATTATTAGCCTATTGGTTCCTATTGATTCTTGATGAGAGAAAAATATGAAGTTTTAATTGTTATAATCTCAAGTCAATTTCGCACAGCTGAAGCCATTAATTATCCAAAGATTGAACAAAGTAGTAATAAGTACATACGTGGAATGTTAATGCTAGAAGGTATTTTCCCAGTCGAGGTAACTTCATCTGGATTACGGACATCAATTATGACTTTTTCAGGTTGATGGATAACTTTCAACATGTCTTCGTAGCTGATGATTCTTTTTGGATCTACCATTTTCTTGAAATCCTTGTTTTCTGTTGCAAAAGTTCTTTTGGAACTGGTAACGGCTACAATTTTTTAAATTATTAGTTTAAAATTATTTAGGTACAGGCAGTAGGTTCCCATAGAAAAAAGAAAGTAACATAATGTTGGTAGGAATATACTTGTATAGGTATGAAAAATGTGAGTACTAGTAAAGAAAAAGCATTATAACCTTGAGCATAGCTATTTAACTAGGTGTTTTAATGAAATACACACACACAGATGGCAAACAAGTCTTGCGTTTATAACCCTAGGAACTAAAAAATATAAATACTGTTCTGATTATTCCTCAAAATATGTGCTTTTGCTAAAGCATCATATGTAATACGAGGCAAAACTCTTGTTGCAGCACCAATTGCATGGAATGTAACCATCATGTTTTTATATGTACTGAAAGGTAAAATTACACAAACTATCTAAGTATAATTATGTGCTAATAATAAGTATCAGAGTTTATATTCATGTCGGCGTTTCAATAGAATTGTATTGGTACTTTACTTGATTTGCTAGTTGAGTAAGAACGGGTGAGATCGACCGATTCAAATGATTAAATACGTCCAAAGGTACACAATTGAGAAACTTTATTGTGAATCAGACCAAAGTATTCTGTGTTTTGCGATTTTTTAGCAAAGTATTCTGTGATTTTGAATAATTCTTGTCGAACGAATGGCATTTGCGGAGTGTTGCTCGCTTATCACGTTTGTTAAATCTTTCAGTCAATAAAAAAGTACTCTGTGGTTAGACCTTATCACGAAGGAGAATGACTGGTTGGTTGAGTGAGTTATGTAACGGCCCGGAGAATGGAATTTAAATCTAAGCAAAATTATTTAATAAGATGACCTTCATAGATATCAAAACCTAAACACATTGAAAATTGAAACAAAATAAGTAGAACCAAAAGACAACATTATATTAAATTAAAGTCTAATTATCTCATGGTTTTTGACCTAAAAGAACAATTCTACTTCTATGGTTTTTGACGACCGATTTGGCGCGGCGGGCAAATGTCCGCCTGCGACGCAGGAGGTTGCGGGTTCGATTCCCGCCTTGGGATAAATGTTTGTACGATCTGCAAATATTTATTCCGGGTGTTCTGGGTATTTTCTATGTACATATATAATAAAACATAATCTATGTATGTAAAATGTATTGTATTAAGTATCCATCTAGTACCCATAACACAAGCTCTGCTTAGCTTGGGGCTAGATGATGCTATGTGGATCGTCCAGCATTATTATTATTTTATTTCTAGTCAAGTGTTTCTCATCATTACTGCCAAGCCACATACAAGAGATGTTAATAAATATGTACTTGTTTATAATAAATACATCGTAAAATAAATCGATCTTTATTTGATACTAGCTGACCCGTGCCCACTTCGTTGGGCGGTAAACATTTTTACTTACAAATCTTAACTGAAGTAGTACTCGATGTCGCCAACAGATGGCGTTATCATCATCTTCCTGCCCTTATCCCACTTTATGTGGGGTTGGCACAACATGTTCTTTTCTTTCACTCCCCTCTATCAGCCGTCATATCTGTACTCACTCCTTTCTTATCCATGTCATCTTTCACACAATTCATCCATCTTTTCTTTGGTCTACCTCTACCCACATATCCATCAACATTGATGTTCATCGCTCTCAAGGTTAAATGACTTTCATCCCTCCTCATGACATGCCCATACCACGCTACCCTATTGCTCCTCAATTTTTCCGTCACTGGCGCTACTTTCAAACTACCCCTGATATACTCATTTCGTATCTTGTCCATTCTAGTAACTCCACATATCCATCTCAACATTCGCATCTCTGCCGCAAGTACCCTTCTTTCATTAGTCCCTTTAGTTGTCCAACACTCAGATCCATACAATACGACAGGTCTAATGATCATTTTGTAAACTTTCCCCCTAAGTTTAAGGGGCATTTTCGGATCACACGTGGTTCCTGAGACCTGTCGCCATTTCATCCATCCCGCATTTATTCTATTCTTCACGTCTCGGCCAATATCGCCGTCGCTCTGTATCAATGAGCCGAGGTACCGAAATCGGAACAAACTGGTGTATCCCTAACACACCATCTAAGGCTATTGGGATAAAATTGGATGGACCATCGAAGTCACAAAACAGATGCTCTGTTTTGGTTCTACTGATCTTCAGTCCGACACTCTCCAATTTATCCCACCATTTTCCTAGTCTGCTCTGGACCTCAAGCGCATCTTCTCCAACCAGAACAATGTCATCGGCAAACAGCATGCACCAGGGTGCTTCTTCCTGTATGTCTGATGTCAGAGCATCCAAATAAGGAAAAACAAATAAGGGCTCAAAGCCGACTCCTGATGCAAGCCTACACCCACATTGAACTTGGCGGTAACTCCGGCCTCAGACCGGACGTGAGTACTCTCTCGATCGTACATAGCTCGAATGAGCTGTATGTACTTCTCAGGCACTCCCTTAACTTTCATACTCCACCACAGAACCTCTCGGGGTACTCTATCATACGCCTTCTCAAGATCTATGAACACCATATGCAAATTTTTGTGTACTCGTCTGTGTTTCTCACAAAGTTGACGAAGCGCAAAGATGGCATCCATAGTCCCGCGCCCAGGCATGAATCCAAACTGGTTCTGTGATACCTCACTTTCTTCTCTCATCCGTCGCGCTACAACCTTTTCCCAAATTTTCATACTGTGTGACATGAGCTTTATTCCTCTATAGTTGTTACAATCCTGTATATCACCCTTGTTTTTGAAGATGGGCACCAGCGAGCTGTTGCACCATTCGTCCGGGATCGCCTCTTCTCGTAACAACTTGTTAAAGAATAAAGCTAGCCACTTCCATCCATCCGCCAACAGATGGCGTTAATACGGCATAAAATAGCGGCCGTTCGCAGTTTCGCCCGCGTGTCAGTTTTTTCCCGTTCTCGTTATTTTTTCGGGATAAAAAGTAGCCTAAGTTACTCCTTGTTACATCAGCTATCTGCCAGTGAAAGTTCCGTCGAAATCGGTCCAGCCGTTCCAGAGATTACCCGGAACAAACAGACAGACAGACAGACAAACATTTAAAAAAATGCTATTTTGGTATATGTATCGCATATACATTCATATGCATGTAGTAAAAAGCGGTTATTTTAATATTACAAACAGACACTTCAATTTTATTTATTTGTATAGATTATTTTGTCACAATAAACACTGCACAAAATACTATATAGGTACGAATTTGTTTCGTGTATCAATTGACAAAAGCAAACTGCAAACATTAGAGTAGGTAACCGAAAATCCAAGAAAAAAAAAACACTGACATTGACAGTTTGTTGTCGCTTCAACTTTTTTCAAATTTGATATGACTTGGAGTTAAATCCTTCAAGCCGTATTTAAAATAAGGATATGAAATAATAAAAACTTAAAATAATAAAACACTTTTGGTAACGCTGGTTTTGTTTGACTATTGTAATGACTTGAAAACTAATGCATTTTAAAGTAAAACAAATGAAATAATATCGCGAAGCCGACCAAATTGAACTATTCGATTTCGTTTTCTTTTTTTTTGTTTATCTGTGCTCCAACGCACACTGTTTTGATAGATATGATTGAATTTGAACTTTGTGCAGGGGTAATAAAGTGCAAATTGACTCTTTGACGTTAGGAACATACCTACATTGTTTAAACAACAGTGGGTGCTTGTAATTCAATATGAACTTTATGTTATAGCAATAAAGCTCGTTTTAGTTAGAAAACGTTTGTATGGGAAAAAGAAAAGGGCTGTTTTTAGGGGTTTTCCGGCAATTATTCGAATTTTTCTCGCCGTAAAAACCATCTTTGAACTTCAACAAACATTTTAAAAAAAGAATTGGCCAAATTGGTTCAGGCGTTGTTGAGTTATGCGTTCACGAACATTTTGCGATTCATTTTTATATTATAGATTATATATAATTATAAACGAATGCTCTCAATGAAAAATTATGAATGAAAACAATGCGGTTTTTCTCAGGCAAACTGATAGACTAACTTCAATAGTTAGATAGGTACATCCGCTCACCTCTTTATATCCGTTCTGTGATGTGAATAATTTCACCAACGTGCGCAAGTACCGTAGGTACACCATCACAAAATCACCAGACGGCGACTGCATGTAAGTAGTGGCATCGACGCCTTTTACTAACCGAATATAGACCTGAGTTTGGAAATTCAGGACTATTTTATAAGCAAAAATTAATAAAAATGTGGATACCTACCTAAGCCTTCAGTTGAGCAACGGTCAGATAGCTTAAGAAAGATACTTCAGTAGGTATTTACCATTGATTTAAAAAACGAAGGAGTGCGTAGTAGTAAGTAAATATGTCATGTAAACAATAATTCGTTTATTAAAATAATTCGTCAGTGATGATAATATTACATTGTGAAATGAATAAATAAAACGGTCGGTAGGTAAAAGGTATAAAAAACTATGTTTATCTATTTTTATAAAAGTAAAACTCAGTCTTTATTGTTTGAGAAATAGTGATGATATATTTTTAAATTGTATCACAATGTTTGTGACTGAAAATCTCGAAATGAAATCTATATTTTGAGTTCCACTTTTTGATAACAAGTACAAATTTGTAATATTTAATGTAGGTATTACTTTTACATGTTATTATTATCATTAAAATAAGTACACATCAGCGTCGGCAATAGGTAGTGGGTTACGAAATTACGAAAAGTAATTAAAGTGAGTTGACGGGCTAGTAATCTGCCGGAGCGTTTGTGTATAGGTTTTTGATTTAAAACTTAACAGACTTTTTTTTATTAATTTGTTATGTCATGCACCTAGATATAGTTTTTTCTATACTTCATTTGCAACTTTTGCAAAATATTTTTTCTTTTCATCGGGGTTAGGTATTATCTGAAATGAGTAAACAACAAATAAGTCAGTAAATTTATCATCTAAGTGTATTATTAGATAAATAAACCTTATCTTAGCAAAGGAAAACTTAAACAAACTTACGGTATCTTGACCTGGTTTCCAGCCTGCAGGACAGACTTCTCCATGGTTGTCTGTATATTGAAAAGCTTGTACAAGTCTTAAAGTCTCATCGACTGACCGACCGACGGGCAAATCATTCATAGTAATCTGTCTCAAAATCCCTCTGTGGTCAATTATAAATAAACCTCTTAGAGTGTGCCCCAAATCCTCAAGGTAAACTCCATAGTCTTTTGCAATCGAATGCGTTAAATCACTCAAAAGGGGAATATTGATTTTTCCGAGACCGCCCTCTTTACGTGGTGTGTTGATCCACGCAAGGTGAGTAAAGTGAGAGTCTACAGAACATGCCACAACTTCAGTGTTAATCTTCCTGAATTCATCTAGCCTTTCCGAAAATGCTAGGATTTCCGTGGGACACACAAAAGTGCTGAAACGAAAACAGTTAAAACTTTGAGTCAATAGTTTTGGTATACATATAACTACTTTATTTCATGCGTAGAATTCACCAGTGAAATCGTCCGTTGGAGTTCGTTGATACTGGCGAAGCATTTGACGCCCGATGTGCCGCGGCGGGCGCCTGCGATGCAGGAGGTTGCGGGTTCGATTCCCGCCTTGGGATAAATGTCCGTATAATCTGCAAATATTATTACGGGTGTTCTGCGTATTTTCTATGTATAATAAAAAATATCTATGTATGTAATGTATTGTATTAAGTAGGTACCTATATCAGTCATCTAGTACCCATACCACAAGCTCTGCTTAGCTTGGGGCTAGATGATGGTGTGTGAATTGTCCAGCATTTATTATTATTATTATGATAAGATGGGTGACAATAATGAAATAACGTATCTACCTAGTTCCTAAAATTTTTACAATAGTTTTTGTATTCGATTAAAATTGAAAAATGTTGAAAACTAGGTATGTTATTTTTTTTTAGTGCAGCTTAGATTGGATAGCCACGATTAATTTAGGATAATTTTAGGAATTATCATTTTAGGATAATTGAAATTAATTTGTTTCTTAGAGGTACCTACTTAGGTACCTACCTACCAGCGAATTTTCTTAAAATTTTGATTTATAAAATACATAATAATAAAATACAATCTCTTTATTTTGGATAACAATAGATCCATATTGGGTTTGTAAGCACGCAACAATTTATAAAAAATGAAGGATAGAGTGTTAGTAGGTATAACTTAAATTAAAATAAATAAATTAGAATAAAAAGCCTGTTTATTCCATAACTTAAAGTATATTACAATTCATGCATCTATCAGATTACTGCAAAAATATTTTATTTTATTTTAGTGTAAGTAGGTAGGTAGGTACCTACGTACCTAGTTATCATTAGATAGGCAGGTACTTCCCTATCTCTGTATTCAAGTGCTTAATTACGTTACGAGATTGAATGGAGATTAAAAGTAAAATAATATATTACAGTGATGGAAAAATAAAAAATAAAATAGACTCACAAATCCAATGGGTAAAAAAAGAAAACCAAATATTTTCCTTTGAAGCTTGATAAAGCCAGTTGCGTTATTTCTCCATCTACAACCGCGGTAGCCTCCCACTCAGGTGCCGGCTTTGATACTGTCAAAAAGTAGATTACCTACTTAGTATGATGTTTTGTGTGGGATAAATAATAATTGTATGCTAACATGACTTCTAAGAAATAATATGGTAGGCAACTTACTCATAGCTTTAGTAAATTGAAGCTTGTGCTCAATTTTTTTCGCTCCACCGGGAAACACATTACCACTACCGAATGAATAACATGAATCACTTTCAAATAACGCTGATTTACAATAGCTGGTTAAACTTAATAAAACCAAGAGATTCAGTAAATATCCCATTTTTTGCAATAACCTAACAATCTCTGCGTACGTAAACTGTTAAAAACCGGTCAAGAACCTCCAGCCTTATCGAAGAGCAGACTACAAACAAACAAAAATACATAGCTTTCCTCCCTCCAATGTTACACCCATCTAACATACATAACACAATCTTTTAAATGTGTGTGTGTAATGGTGTGCGTAGGAAATGTCAACACGTAAGCAAATTGCACCTATTAAACTACTAGGTACATTTTAGAATTAGTATGTAACGCTATGATAAATAAAGCAGAAATAAATAGCAATAACTTTTATCCCTCAATAATTTGTTATCAAAAATATAAAATCGAACGTCGAACTCGTACTTAGTATGAAATATTCATACATTATTGCATCGATAATATATTATTATAGTGAATTACATAACAAATTAAGACATTAGCAGCATCAATCGAAGTACCACACTAGTGTTGACAATTTTTATAATAATATTTATATTTATCATATCTTCTCAAATTGATTGTTGTTGAGTTAGATGGTTTTTGCCGAGCGCTGCCCGCAATTTCCTCAGTGTAATGGTTTTCGTGTGCCTAGTTCCATTTAGCACTCTGTGCTCCACTTCGAGTAATACTCTGTGCTGTGACTGTGTGGTTCTGTTCGTTCTGTTCAATCAAAGTACTCTGTGGTTCTGTTCGTTCAGTTCGTTCCTTCTGATCGCGTTTTGCGATCAAGCGATCATTATTTATCGTGTTTTTGTGTTTTAAATTATACTTCAGTACGAAAATGATTTTAATTCCACAAAATACATTTTCACTGTGATTTTGTGAGGTCAATGTCCATCGCAATCCTTTGCGGTAAGTGCTTAGTTTGGAAATCTACTTGTCGTTCACTATGGCGGTCTGTACTTTTCTTCGGTGCTGAATGTTGTTATTCCATAATGTTTTGTATTATCGTCGTTGTAAATATGATTGGAAATTATTTGCTTTCTATTATTTTATGATGCCTCATGCTCTCTAGATGGACGTACCAGATGAGAGCGCTTTGGATGTTGACCTATTACCCGACGATGGGTCTGAAGAGGAAGGTGAAGCTCCGCAGTCGTCAGGTGAGTTAAACTTAGTTTCAGCTTCTAAATTCACTTCGATTTTGTTTCATGTGTTAGTGCCAAAAAAATTACAGAATAATTACAACTGTAGTGTTTATTTAAGCTATTTTTAATACCTAATGATACTGATATTCAAAAACTTTTTAGACTTTTATCCGGGTCCAGGGTCAACTCCTACGTCATGTGCATCCTCGCCTTGCGGAGAGGAACCTGCTTCTCCACATGGAATGGTATCCCAGCCAGCTTTCTTCCACCATCAGAATTACACGCGGCCATTCTTTACTGCAGGCCGAAGAGGACCTGGGAGACCCCGAAAAGAAGGCCCAAAGCTTACAAGAGAAGGAAAAATTGTTAGACGGTAAATTACAAAACATTTACACTATTATCGTAAATACACAGATGCACACATTCTTGGTTTCAAGTATTTCTATAAAAGTAAGTCAAAGCCAAGTTACTCATCACATTAGATGACTAAATAGTAGGTAATTTTATTAGGGTTATTACTGCATTGTGGTAGACTAATTAAGAAAAATAAAAACAATTATTTACATTGTTAAAAAATTAAGCTGTGAGTTTCTTAATGGTTTTTCTAGGCTTGGCCATGAGGAACTGGCACCTATATTCACCTAGATTTAAGATGATCCCTGGCCAGGGACTTATTACGATACCGTACCGAACGGTTAATCAGCCCAAATTAATTTCGGTATTTGTTTATTTACCCAAATACTTTGTACACTTATTTAACCGTTATTAGATTTCGGTATCGAAATAGGGCGAGCTCATTGCAAAAACGACGACGCAACTTCAAAAATACAAGCCATGGCCAAGGTCAAATTTGTTTCTAAATAATTTCGGTAACGCAAACGCGAAGGTATCGCTATATAACGGTACCGTTATACGGACGTCATACCGTAATTTTAGGATACCCTTATTTAGCGGTTTCTAAGTCTCTGTCCCTGGCTATTATTGATTAAATGATTTTTGATTTAGGTTTTTATGTTTATAAAAGTTTTGTTATTTCTTTGTAGGTATAGAGGAGGTGCTGGTTCTGTGAGAGGAGCAAAGAGACACAGAGGGAGCCGTGATGATGCCCTTGAAGAAATGATGGAAGATGATGATTTTACCATGCCACCAGTGCCTGAAGAACCACCTTATATGCCTGAAAAATGGTATGTAATACATTTTGAAGGATTATAATAATAATAATGCTGGACAATCCACACAGCATCATGTAGCCCCAAGCTAAGCAGAGCTTGTGTTATGGGTACTAGGTGACTGATATACTTAATACAATACATTACATGCATGGATTAAAATGATTGTTTATTTATACTAATCCCAAACTCACAGTTTTTAACATAAATATCTAATATTTAACCTACCTACATACTGTTTTCTAACTGCAGGTCCTTACTGTAGGTCCTTACTGTAGGTAGAAAACAGAATTTAAAATGATTAAAAGTGTTTACTATGCTTAAGTTTTGATTTGCAGGATTTGCAATACCAGTCGTTGGAACTTCTTTGAGCCATGATGATTAAGACATTATCTTATGACAAAAAAATCTATAATTTGTATATAATGTTTGCAATTATCTTAGCATATGGCAACACTTACAACTATTCCATACCGTCATTGTTCATGTTTTTTAACTCCTATTTCATCTGTAGGGCTGGTAAAGTCTGTGCTCTCTGCAACCTGAGTGAGCGCAGTCAACTAGGGCAGGGTGAGATGCGTCAGATTCCCTGTTCCATTGAGGGCGAGGGCAACACCACCCCTGTAGCTAACTCTGGTGGGGCTACGCCAACTAGTGTGACTACCCCAAGCAGTGCTCCAACAACGCCGGTCACCCCTGGCCTGGTATCACCACCCCCTGAGTTGGTTGATACTAATCAACATCCCCTGGCTTTGCCGCTGAGTAGGAGACAGAAGGCTTTTAATAAGTGCAAGTAAGTGAAATATCATCCAAATTTTTATTCAGATAATATGTATATCGGCGCAATGGCGACATTGGTGTCAGCAAGACGCCGGGGCTACTTGAAATCACAATGTTTTGATTCAGTTTATTACATTTTAAAGTGAATTATTAGTTAATTAGGCGTTGATTCATTATTTTAAGGTTAACAAGGTCATTAATTAATTGATTGTAAAAACAAAACAAAACGCGTAAAAGCACAACACGCTTAGTGGCGAGGTAGCTTGCGCGCGGCTGTGTTTTGCATAAATACGGGCAGCGCGCTTTACAGCGGTCAAGCCCGGTAACGCTGTCGGAAATCGCTAGGCGATTATAGCAGCATTTTAGTCCGTTCGAAAAAAAAAAAAAAATACAGTGGTCAGTCTGGCTCGAGCCGCCGCACCGTTCGGACCTACTGTAAAAACTGTAAACCTGATTTGTTTGGCGCGGAATAAACGACAGTTAATGTTTCTTTCGCTGACGGTCATGAGTCAGCACTATAATGAAGACTGCTGTGACGTCATCAGTGTAGATATCACGGATGACCCTGGACCAGCGTCTCCGTTATGTATAACTAGCATAGATATTAAATAACAAAATATATTATCAATCTTCTCAGAACACCGCTATACAACATGGAGCACACAGATGAACTTTCAATAATTGGTCATGTAGAAATGCTGGAACTACCAGTCGTGGTGTTCTCTCGAATGTTCTATATGCATCGCAACTGCCTTGAGTTCTCGCCGCCGTTTCAAGACCAGATGGCGGTAACGTCATCTGATGAAGAAAAGGTGGAGATAGAGGAGGCGAGGGTGAAGGGTATACTGACGGTGGCGTTGGGAAAGAAATGTGCCTTTTGTACCAGACATGGTGCTAGTATTCCTTGTAAGGTAAGCTTATTTTAAACTGTATTCCACCTCGACTCATATTGTATCTGAATGGCATGTAACTAATAAGAAAGCTAGTCACAAGTCTAGTAGGTCACAGTTAATTACAAATCAGTTTTTGCTCAAATGCTCCTACATGATTGAATGTAACATCTCAAATCAAAACACGAGGTTGAGGTTGCAACTTAAAGTATGTAATAAGACCACTAAACCCGAACGAAAATAAAAACTGACCACCGAAATAAAATACTCAAGGAATGTGTAAAGTTACCTATCTCATAGAATACCACTTCGCTGATGGTCAAATAGATTTAAAGAAATACTTTTTTTGCTGAAGTTCCTATTTATAAACCAACGGTATATTGCTTATAGCGCTCCGCCGCCGCCCGGTCGTTGACGGGACGTGGCTGGCTGGAGTTAATTAGGTTCTTATGTTTATTTTACGATGTAATGTCGGTATTGATGCCGAAAACACGAAAAAACGGACTAAAAGTGTAAAATTTTTCTTGTAATCAGAATCATGTCATGAGCAGTGTAACCTTTTGTTTCAGATGAACTGCAATAAATTCTTCCATTTTCCTTGTGTTCTTGCATCTGGAGGATTCATTGACTTCCAGTCCAAATCTTCATTTTGTAAAGATCATCTCTATCAAATACCATTAGTTTGTGAGTATGCTTTTCCCCCCTCAATTAAAGCTATTGTAAAATTTAAGTGAGTGAATCAGAATTCGTTTTTAAAATTTAAATTTAGGGAGTATAAGTATTTGTTATAATTTAATTTTAATTAAAATAAGCATTGCATGCTTAATTTAAATTAAAAAGTACTTGCAATCACCAATCTGGATTTTAACCTGTACGCTTCGCATTGGTGGGCTAAATTTTTATAAAATTAATTAAATTTGTCTTATAAATCTTGACAAGATAAATTTTCTAATACCTCCAATTACAGGACGGCACAGTGCGCAGAAACTCTGTGTTCATATTGGTAATTTGGTAAATGTTGTCATCAGGTACGTCAGATATAGATTGTAGGACCTGTAGGACTATCGGAGACATCGCCAATCTGATGACCTGTGTGACGTGCGGTGCTCACGCGCATGGGACCTGCGTTGGTCTGGCTCAGTTACCAGGTATGCAATTGCTGACCCGATTAAGCACAACTATGTGTATTTATAATTACTAACTACATATTATTTGTATAGTGTTAAGTAGTCTATCTGGTTCCTTTGCGTAATTTGGAGATAACATGTAATGTTTAGATTTAACCTTTTATGGTTGAAACATACTGATTGTATCTTGCACTAGATATATGAGAGTTATTGCAATGACATTCGTTCTCTTATTAACGTGGTTGGGCCGTGCAAAGCCAAAAATGAGCCTAAGATACGATTAGTGTGTGTTTTACTTAGACGTATTATCATATAGCATCATAGACTGCATTGTACTAGTATTGTCGTGAACACCTTCCTCACCGCTCGTAAAAAACCCTACGACGTCCCCCAACGGACGTCGTCATTGCATACGTCTGCAATTTGAGATTTGTTTGGTCTGTTAGAATTATTGAAGTGAATTAATATGATAATAATATTACAGGTGTTCGATCGGGTTGGTCGTGTCACACGTGTCGCGTGTGTCAGGTGTGCAGAGGGGAAGCGGGCGGGGGCACAGGGGTGTCGCCGGGGGAGCCCCGGGCGGTCGCATGCGAGCATTGCGATAAGTTGTACCATGCCACTTGTCTACGGCCGGTCATGGCTACCGTGCCGAAGTATGGCTGGAAGTGTAAGGTATGTTTGTGTGTCATGGCCTCCAGTTCAGTTTATAGTAGTACTGCCTTCTACAATGTATGTTGTGTGTTCGATCCCCACCTAGAATAAACATTGGTGTGATGTACAAAAAAGAAATCTTAAAATTAATGTTAGTAGACAGAGATAATGTTAGATTTAGGCTTTAAAAAAGGTAACTGGGTCACTAACTGGGCAACAGGTAGAAGTTTTGTTCTTCAGTGACTGGAGAAGCCTGAATCTAACTGATAAGTCACAATGACCAGCATGTCGTGGTGGTTTTGCAAATGCGTCTCATCAGCGGCATGGTATTGCGCATGATCGAATAAAAGTCAATCAATACGCGTATCCGCAAACATGATGCGACGGCTATAATAGCACTCTGAAACTGTTATTATATTGGACTCGTAGGCGCTGTAGGTCTTATCTGTATTCCAAAACCACAGATTGCACAGATTATCAGTTTTTCTATTTTTAAGTTACCTTTGTTGTTGTAGTGTTGCCGCGTGTGCTCAGACTGCGGCGCACGCTCCCCTGGCGCGGGTCCCTCCTCACGCTGGCACGCACACTTCACTGTCTGCGACTCATGTTACCAGCAACGCAACAAGGGCTCCTGCTGCCCTCTGTGCCGGCGTGCCTACCGTGCCGCCGCCTACCGTGACATGATTCGATGTACTATCTGCAAGCGGTATGTTATGTAATATGTGGAAAGATCTCCTTTCAATCTTGGAATATATTAATCGCGAAGGCTGTAGAACTCAGTTAAATTAAATTCGGAGTACATCTTATGTAGTTTGTGATCTGGATAAACATAATGCTCTTTATCTACATCTATACTGACTGACTGCCATATATACAACGCACAGCCTAAATCGCTGGTTGTAGAGACTTAACATTTTCAAGGTATAATCGTCTTAGTCTTAGTAGTCAGTGGTTTACTGAGATGGATATTCCCGAAAACCATACCTAAATAAATAATAAAATAAATAAATAAATAATGCCGGACGATCCACACAGCATCATCTAGCCCCAAGCTAAGCAGAGCTTGTGTTATGGGTACTAGATGACTGATATACTTAATACAATATTATATTACATACATAGATATTTTTTATTATACATAGAAAATACCCAGAACACCCAGAATAAATATTTGCAGATCGTACAAACATTTATCCCAAGGCGGGAATCGAACCCGCAACCTCTGCGTCGTAGGCGGACATTAGCCCGCCGCGCCACATCGGTCGTCAAATGGGTACAGCGGGATTTGGAGTCGCGCGCGTTTATGTCAGTAATATATATACAGGGTGTAATGACAATACTCTTCCCGTGTTCGCATATTAAAAACTAGTTAGACGATTCTAAATCTGATAGTCTTACATTATAGATATGTTCACGGAATGTGCGATCCTGAAGCAGAGCCGCAGCAGTACAGACAGAAGAAAGACCAGAATCCGAGCTATGAGTACTGTTGCCCTATTTGCAAGACTCAAATGCCGCTAATGTCTTCCAAATCTGGATGTAAGTCTAACCAATTAAATACACTCCTAATTTATTTATTTTAGAATGATAATAATCTAGTTCCTAGCTCCGCTTTCTGTGCTGTAGGTTGTAGGTTCGATCCCTACTGAGGGCAAACGTTTGTAATTAACGTAAATGTTTGTTTTTTGTGTGGGTGTTTTGTATTTACAAAAAAAACGTGTGTAATTATTCTATCAGTCATCTGGTTCGTATAGTACAAGCTATGCTTAGATGATGTGGTGTAAAAATGGCCACAAATATATTTATAATAAATATATTACAAAAATATAAATAATCTTAAAAGAAAGGGCGAAAATGTGCTAGTATTTTGGGCAATTTCTAGCATCAATGGTGTAATTGTCTGGATTTCAAACAATTTCTTACAAGCGAGACAGAATTTGCCGGTTTGACTATCTTGTTTACAAACTCTGTTAAGACTAGCTTCGGGTTGTAGTTTCTTCATTAATAAAGAACGTGCATCAATGCAAGTCATGGTAATCATCTAATTGAACGACAGCACTAACTTTACTAATATTATCAACGCTAGTTTGGATGATTGCATCTAAACAAGTGATGATAATATGACTAAAATTGAGGATTTCCCATGATGTCCTAAATGACTGAGCGAGTGAAGCGTCTCAGTTTCGAGATTGAGAATGCTTTTGTGTCGTTCGTCAGTCTATCTGTCTGTTAACGCCTACAGGACGCTGGTCTACCGATTTTGACACCTACAAGTTGGCCCATAAGTTCCTTGATTTATTTGAATTTTTTCAGCCAATCACGATTTTTGATTGGTTTGACAATGTGGGGGGAAAAGAGAGAAGGTTGCTATTGCGTTATATATCTACTACAGTTTTGAACGTTTGGTTTAGAAAACAGTGTTTAAAATTTCACTATGTATATATTGAGTGTATAGGTACTTTACTGAATTCGCTAATATCAATATTATTTCTTGGATTGGTGAAATCGTTATTTTCTTGCAAACTCAAGTACATTCAAGCAGTAACACGACGACACGACGACCGATGTGGCGCGGCGGGCGAATGTCCGCTTGCGACGCAAGAGGTTGCGGGTTCGATTCCCGCCTTGGGATAAATGTTTGTACGATCTGCAAATATTTTTCCGGGTGCTCTGGGTGTTATGTACAATAAAAAATATCTATGTATGTAATGTATTGTATTAAGTATATCAGTCATCTAGTACCCATAACACAAGCTCTGCTTAGCTTGGGGCTAGATGGTGCTGTGTGGACTGTCCAGAATTATTAAATTAAAAAAAAAATTAACATTACAATTACTTATTACACACTGTTAATTTTACACTGTTAACATTTTGCATAAAAGGGCCTTATCGGAACAGTGTTGTTTTTTCCAGCTTTCGATGAGGACACCATGGCTTCTACATCTCAAGACTCTTCATTTGGGGATGAGAACTCACAGTCTGAACAGGATCCTTTGGCTATAGAATCTAAGGTAATCTTTCTATTACTTGTTTTAGTGTTCTGAAGGAAACTACGAATATTTGTA
Source organism: Electrophaes corylata (assembly GCA_947095575.1). NCBI lineage: Eukaryota > Metazoa > Arthropoda > Insecta > Lepidoptera > Geometridae > Electrophaes > Electrophaes corylata. The sequence continues at coordinate 3,037,011 of OX352707.1, read as the reverse complement.
ATATCTCAAAAATTATGAATGTCATAACTTTTGTACCAACTTGTTAATTTCTTTAAATGGGTTAGTAATGTATTTGGCTTGTTCCACAGTTGTTTCTCATAAAAATAAAATACAAAGTAATAGACATTTGGAATAACGTACAAAAAAATTTTTAGATGTTATTTTTTTTATAAGCTTTTACATACTTTTACAGCCTGCGGATGTAGGCCTAGGCAAAGGCAAGCCATTCACAGTATCCTCAAAAGTAGCCAAAAAGAAGATTGGTGGGTACAAACTAAACTGCGGGTTCCCTCCAGCGGGCAAGTTAGGCTTCCAGAAGCGGCAGAGGTCTGCACTAGACTTCGGGCGGAAACGCGGCTCTAAGCCTAAAATGAGAGGCGTGTTTGGAGTGCCGGGGTTAGGTCTACAAAGGCCTCAGGCACCTGATAATAAAACACCAGAAGATGACCCAGGTATGATAAGCTATTATTATTGATATAGATTAGACTTTGTCATCAGATAAGTCATTGCTAGACACAGACCCCCATGTTTGGGAAAAGATTAAGACTAAATAATATTATTCTAATGATTTTCGTTAGTATGTATGTCCCCACATAACAAAGCCCTACACGCCGCTGCCAGACAAGCTGCAAAGGAGAAAGGATACGAATTTGTATGGGTTCGCAATGGCCGCATTTTTATGAGGAAGACTGGAATCTCGGAGTTTATCCTTGTAAAGGACACGGGTACTCTGGCACGGTTAAAGTAAAACGGCACCATGGTTTCCTCAACTTTAGCGACGGATTCCATTAGTATCTACTACCAAAATACTCGTGGACTCCGAACTAAAACACATGTTTTCTATAGAGGTCTAGTGCAGAGTGATTACGATATTATAGTGTTAACTGAGACTTTCTTGAATAATAGCGTCCAGGACGGGGAACTGTTTGATCAGAGATACAGTGTTTTTAGAAGGGATATACTACAGGGTTTGACACCCATAAAGATGGTGGCGGCACACTCATTGCTGTATCAAAAAAATTATCTGCTACACGCATGTCAGAATGGGAAAGTATGTGTGAAGATCTATGGATCATGATCCAGATCCCTCATGCTGGGACTTTAATAGAACTAGCATTATGTGCAATTTATCTACCTTCCCCTGCTAAATATAAGGAATTAGAGCATTACATTGTACACTGTAATTCAGTAATTGATAAATTTGATGGAAATATCTGTATGATTGGTGATTTTAATCTAAGCAAAATAAACTGGGGTCTTATTGAAACAGATCATTCTAATATGCATAATTACAACAAGATTTGCAAGGCTTTAATTGAGTTTAGTTACCTTGCAAACCTAAAACAATGCAACCAGGTTCAGAACAGTGAGCAAAAAATCTTAGATCTTGTCTTTGTTAATTCCCTCCCGTGTGATGTCTATCCATCTTTAATTCCTCTGTGTCCCGTTGATTCATTTCATCCTCCTTTAGATATTAATATTGGCTTCAGCAAAAATATAACATTAAAAATGAACCCTAATAACAAGAAACTAAATTTTCATAAAGCTAACTACAATGCAATAAATATAGACATGTCTGAAATTGATTGGGAGGAGTATTTCGGTGAGTGCTCTGATGTGAATTGCATGTTAGACAAATTGTACGTTACACTCAATGACTTCATAAAAAAACATGTTCCAGCCTGTAAAAATTACGGTAGCAAATATCCTCCATGGTTCGACAAACAGCTTATTGGTCTCTTACGCGAAAAAAACAACCTACGCATAAGGTATAATAAGTACAAAAACCCAATGGATAAACTGCGCTATCTCACACTAAGTGATCGTTGTGAGAAATTTGCTTTAATTAACTACAATAACTACGTTGAAGATATTGAAAAAAAGATACACGACAATCCAAAGTACTTCTGGTCTTTTATAAAATCGAAAAAAGGTAGTACTAACTCCATCCCCGATACATTGACTGGTGGTCAAACCACTACATCGAATGGCTCAGAAATCTGCGACCTTTTTGCCTTGTCATTTTCACAAGTTTACGACCAAACTAATCTTACAAATGCTCATACAATAAATAGTGAATCAACAAATATAATAAGTGGAACAGAATATAATGGCTCGTCTTTGTTAGGTGTACATATTTCTCTCAAAGAGGTTAGAAAAAAATTAACACACTTGAACACCTCTAAAGGTTCTGGACCAGACGGAATACCTTCAATATTCTTACAAAAATGTGCGGATAATTTAGCAACACCACTACATCTAATCTTTAATAGATCAATATCTTCTGGAGTATTCCCAAACAAATGGAAATCAGCAAGGGTGGTACCAATACACAAGGCAGGAGATCACCACTTGGTGTCAAATTATAGGCCGATATCGATTCTTTCAACAATGGGTAAGGTTATTGAATCCTTAATTTGCCCAATAATACAAAATCATTTTAAGCAGTTTGTAACTGATCATCAACATGGTTTTATAAAAGCCAGATCGACAGCCACAAATTTGGTTAGTTTTGTTGAGGGAATCGCAGAATCAATAGATAAACGGCAAGAAGTCGACGTTATTTATACTGACTTCAGTAAGGCCTTCGATCGTGTCTCCCATTCCTTGTTGGTCGATAAGCTCTCATCGTATGGAATCGATGGAAGCTTAATTCAGTGGATACATTCGTACTTATCAGACCGATCATTCTCTGTGGTAGTCAACGGCTATGAATCATGCATTCACGAAATTCGCTCGGGTGTACCGCAGGGGTCTCATTTAGGACCTATCTTGTTCAGCATATTTATCAACGACATTACCAAATGCTTCAAAAATTCTACACCCTACTTATTTGCAGACGACCTAAAAATTTCACGAACCATCTATACTGAGCTCGATATCTCCCTATTACAAGATGACCTTAATCGCCTTCAGGAATGGTGTCTAACCAACAAAATGTACATCAACACCGATAAGTGCTACTACATCAAGTTCACCCGCAAGCTTAAGCCCGTAAAATCAAATTACACCATAAGTGGCAGGCCTGTACGTGAAGTTGAGCAGATTAGGGACCTAGGTGTGATTCTGGATAAAAAAGTAACCTATTTGCCACACATCGACAATATAATTAAAAGATCTTCTAAAATGCTAGGATTTATTATCAGAAATAGTAAAATATTTAAAAAACCTCATACAAAGATTATTTTATACAACACCTTGGTTCGCAGTATTCTTGAGTATTGCCCAGTGGTATGGCGGCCTCACTATGCTACCCACATTTTAAAACTTGAACGCATACAAAAACGATTTCTGTGGCACTTGGCATTCACTGCTAAAAAGACAAAAACGTTAAAATCATACTCAGATAGGCTCGAGCATTTCAAAATTCCATCATTAGAAAAACGAAGAACACAATTGGACCTTATATTTTTACACAAAATCTTAAACAATAAAATTAATTGCCCGCAGCTATTGCAAAAATTTCGTTTTAGAGTCCCTCGTGGCATTCCCCGCAAGCCAATTGTACCCCTCGTCCCACCCCTCCGCACCACTGTTCTTGGTAGCAACTCCCCCATCCCTAGAATAAGTAAAGCCCTAAATAATTATTGTACTCCTATTGATATTTTCTCAACTACTATTCACAAATTCCGGCAGTTCTTATCTGAGAACTTGTCGAATAAATTGTAAATTTTTGTTTCTTAAATTGTCAAATCATTGTATTATTAATCATATTCTTCATTCGCTTTGTTGTTACTCTTTCTTTATTGTTTTTTGTGCATGCGGTGTTTACCTTTAATTGGTTGTGCAATTAAAATGTATAACATTTACACTATATTTAAGTTTTGAATCATTGTAATAACCGTTGGTAAACCAAATAAATAAATAAATAAATAAATAAATGTATTGCGTTGGAAACAGCTTAAGATTATTTTAGTCTGAAAAGTATTCTGCATCTTTAGAAGATGATTTTATATTTTAGAAAATATGTTATCTACTTATGAAGCTATCTAAATGTTTGTATTTGATACTCTTCACTGTTACTTCAACTTTACGTTTCAAAGATTATTTTTCCAGAATGCCTTCAAAAGTAATAGTAAAAGTTAATAGTTATATATTTTCGACTCATCCACGCATCTTTTTCAGGTGTGGAAAACAAATTAGTTCTATGCTCAAGTAAAGATAAGTTTGTTCTAACGCAAGATCTTTGCGTGATGTGCGGTGCCATCGGAACTGACTCTGAGGGGTGTCTAATCGCCTGCGCGCAGTGCGGACAGACTTATCATCCTTATTGCGTTAACATAAAGGTGAGTTTACTGTGGTACTTTATATTGATGTTACGACATTCCATGAACAGATTTCTTAACATATCTATCCGCAAGTAGTACAAAAAGTGCATGATGCAGCAACAGTAGCTAAGAGAAATACATAAATCGACTAAGTAGTTAAATTCATAAGAAAAGTTCAACTAGTTTGTCAGTAGTTACGATCGTAATACTCCAATTTAGACTTACTTTACATACTGGTATGAGCCTAGTTAGTCCACTGCTGGACATATTTTGGAGCTTGCTGGTCATAGTCACTACAGTCAGCAAGCGTATTGGTAGCTGCAGGATGCTGGTGCCTGGTTATTACCTGTTGTGTTTCCTTAGTCGCCTTAGTCAAGACATTTTATTATTGGTACATTAATTCAGCTACACATTTTGATACCACAGGTATCCCAAGTGATCGTGACACTCGGATGGCGTTGCCTCGACTGCACTGTTTGCGAGGGCTGCGGCAACCGCGGTGACGACATGCTTCTACTGCTCTGCGACGATTGCGATACTGCATGGCACACTTACTGTGCTAAGCCGATCCTGGCCGAAGTGCCGAGAGGGGCGTGGCGCTGCGAGCGATGCCGTCGCTGCCTTGTGTGCGGCACTAGGGACACGCCACACTGGTGCGATAACTACACCGGTGAGTATACTGTACTGTATGAATGAGAATGAGAATATTTTATTTGTAACTCAAAACAACGAAAACAAATAATAATGTAAGTATTAAAATAAAAGACATATTTTGAGTCACAAAACGGTCTTTGTCTCAGCATGAGCCAGTTGTAAACACGTTACAACCAACGCTGGTCTTCGACTGTAAAGTTACTGCAGCCGATGTTGACCGAAGTAACAAACTCTTGGTCATTATTAACCTTCACATCTATGAGAGATGGTTTAAGCAAGCGTCAGGTTTGGTTGGAGAAACAATTTCGACTACACATTCTACTGGTAATTCTACTCTACCTCAAGCCTTTTTTTTAAAGTGACTTGCAGTAGCACAGGGAATATTAATAATACTGACTTACAATAACCATCTCAAAATGAACTCTTTTGATTAGAGATACCTACTATATCGTAAAAGCTATTTTTCAGCTCATCTGCATTTCAGTTTACCTATGAAACAGAAACAGCCTCACGACTTTCACCAGGCACGGTAGATATCCCCTCAGATCTCTAAAGAGCACCAAGTTGTACCAACTCAGAATTCTTTGAGGATGTCATAAGGGGCTAGTCAGAGGTGTGTCCATATTTGGCACATACCCACATGTTGCAGTAGTTAGTATTTCATACGTGACAAGTACCAAGCCCATCGTTGCTATTAGAATACTAACTGGATTCATCACGATATTTTTCTTCACCTTCACATGACAAGAGGTGTCATAAAACTCAATTTCAAATGATTCGTTTGTATCCAGTAGTTGTTCAAACACATGTTACTGTGATCAGTGCCTGTGACATGTGTTTTGTGTGTGGGATTTGTTAAGTTTGAAAGCCAAAAAGTATTGCTTTGTTCCAGAATGTGCTCCGTGCGCTTCGCTAGTGATGTGCTGTGTTTGTTCAGAGCCTTACTCCGATGGTGAACTGATAATCCAGTGTGAAACATGTAATCGATGGCTGCACGCTACTTGCGATGCGATACGAAATGAGAACGATGCTGAGATCTGTTGTCGGGCTGGGTAAGATTCTGAAAATCTGCTATTCCATGCAAATGTTTAATACCTACTTGGCTAAAATGTATGTAGCAACAGTTTTTTTACTAGAAAAAGTTATTTGGATTGATGAGTACTTTGACTTTCGACCCTCTGGTGTTTTCAGAAGTAGTCTTATTAAACCTAGTATAACTTTTATTTAAAGGTGATATTAATGAAAATACGAAAACAAAGACCCTTAGATAATTCACAATAAGCCTAATCTGTGCCTTATTTAATCGTGACGGGTTGTGTTTTAACCGTGAAAACGTAACAAAGATAGACACTTCAATAATAATTAGACATTTAATTTGCGATAACTACCCACTTTTGTATAGGTATTTTGAACTACATATTCACATCTAGATGTCTAAGGCGTTATCCTTGATGATAATACTATCGCCACTATAGAGACTTCTTGACGCCACATTCAAGAAATTTCGTTTTGGAACTCAACGTATTTGGACAAACCCTCCTCCCATGGTCTTACCAACCTTGCGGTTATACGGACCGAAACTGCCAGCTCCGCACCACAACGAGCGATGCATTACTCTACAAATTGGTACCTAAGCGCATGTCCCACCACTCGACCCCTTCTGGGGCATGATAAACACAAAACTGTCTTCATCGCCGGACTGCTCGATTCTGATCCGCCTGTGTGGAATGTATTTGGACAGTCTCTGTAATTGTGTTCTGTATCTTTAATATCTCCTATAGGTACAAATGCATACTTTGCCGAGGGCGCGAGATCCCCGCCCCCCACATAACCCGCGCCATCGAGCCCGCACCCCCCCCGGCCACGCCCCCCGCGCGCCCCGCACTGCGCCCCACCCCCCTCTCCCTCGGCCTGGCCGGCGAGTACTACGTCGATGACGTATGCCTCTCCCACCGCGGCGCACATCACATGAAACAGCTCGAGGCGGAATTGGGCATCACTCATACACGGAGGAAGCGAAGGTTCAAGAACGAACAGAATGATAAAGATGCGGGTAAGTTGCGTGTGATGTTTACATCACTATTGCGGAATGTTAGTGGCAACAACAGTTTACTTGAATATTCTGTTTAGGCGACACATTTAAGTGATATCAAATGTCATATTGGTAATTTGACCGGCTTGAAGTTAGTCGGTTATTTAAGTAAAAAGCAAATGTTGCGACCATGTATACATAGCCAGTAACTAGCTTTAGAACAGAGAAAGTGGTACATACTGTATTACTTTTTGTAATATTCGCGTTGATATCGCTCGAATACTTTTCGCCGTATGAAGAATATTTTAAAATGTTTACCACATTGCTTTACACTTTCGATTTCTATCTGCTTATGAATTTATGATTTATAACATACTAAGCCTCTGTCCAACTAAAACATTTAGCATGGCTTTTTTTCTTTTCATAAAGCTCAGTTAGTAGATAAATTATTATCTAATATGAGTTTTTGTGTGTTGGACGCTGGCATTGTGGAATAGAAATAATGGCATCTATTGAAACAGTGGTTCAGAATGCTGATGCGGAGATGGCTGATGACTCGAAGCCAGATACCACCGCTGAAGTCAAAGAAGAACCCGGTAAGGCTATATGACTTACGGTCGAATACTCAAACGCAGCTTAAATTTAATCACGGCTCAAGTAACAATTTTTTGACAGTTTGCAATGAAAGTCTTCACTTGAGACGTGATTAACGTGAAGTTGCGATTGAGTATTCGGCCATTACACTTTTATTAAATTATCAAATTTTTCTTTAATTTTAATTGAGTGTTTTTGAGACTTATTTCATTAACCATCGCGATCTTTCTAACTTTTTTGCAACCTTTTAATATCTAACTTCGAGATGTACAATACTACTGTGCTGAAGCATACCATTATCTTAAAATTTAGTTCAAAGTACAAACTTAAATTATGAAATCGGATATATTTTTGTTTTCTGTACATATTTTGTTTGATGTTTCTTTAGCAGAAACGTCTCGATAATTAGCACTCGTTCGATTATCTTATTATAATGCTTTGTGTTTAGGTTTGCAGCAAATTTACAAAGAGGGTATACTATGGAATGCAGCGAACGACGGACCCCCACCAGACGGCTTTACTCTTTACACGACAGAAACTGGCCTGACGGTACTCAGAAGAAAGAGACAGCGAAACCTCAATAAGCTGGGAATAGGAGGGTTTGTTGTGCGACAGAGACTAGCGACCATCAAAGCTCAGGCGGATGAGGATAAAGAGGGAGACGGAACACAGGCTTCGGGAGGTATGTTAGTCTGACTATCATGGTAAAGGTACCTGGGAAACCATCCATTAAACCAATTGAGATTATATTGGCAATGAACGTCTACTAATTTTCACATGGTTTATGTAGAAAACTTATTTACATCTAGGTAGGTAATAATATACCAAGGTAGGTACCTAAGGTATTTTGTATTATTACATCGCACATTGCTTTGTACAAGGCACAAGTATGGCGCGATGCGTGCGGGGTAAGAGGAGGGACGTGTGTGCCGAGCGCCCCGCACCTCAGCGGGGGGGGCCGCCGGCTCAGGCGCGGCTCGGTTTGCATCGCCGGCCCGCCAGTGACAAAAGATCAGAGAGAGAGAACGGTCACGTCACTCGCCGTTACTGAAATTCGCGAATGTGCTTATAATTAGTGAATTAGTGTCATAAGTAGTCTGTTTTATTTGTTGCTAACTTTGCCGTGATATTTTTAATAAACTTTGTGTTTCGTACTTTGGACTCGTGTTTCTAATCAGTGAACCCAACACCTAAATATCTTATAATTTGGTCCTTCCGAGTCGCATCATCAAAATGGAAACACGTAGTACCACAAAACGACAGCTCGAGTCATCAGTCAGTCGAGAGGAGGCCTCACTGTGCACGACACCAACTAACGCTGTGGCGTCGGTTGTAAAGGACGAGAAAACCAATAACCGCCGCCATCTTACGAGTAGCGCATCCATGCATTCGGGTTCAAGTCGTGTCAGCAAAGAAACCTTACGACGCAGAGCTATTTACGAAGCAGAACTGCAAGTTGCCAAAATCAAAGAAGATTTGATCACAAAAAAGTTAGCCATGGACATGGCAGAAATTGATGACATCGATGAGATTGATGACGACAATAAAACTCGTGGCACGCAAATCGAGAGCAGTCGTAATAATGTCGAGGAATGGTTAACAGATCTAGCAGCAGCTCTACCGTATCACGATAATCACAGAGGTCTCCCCCAACCTGCTTACAAAGATGGGGGACCCCATCAAAGTATGAGGCCCCACGAGTGTTGCGAACCTCCCCAGAAAGACCCGACATTAGACACGCAAATTCCGAGGATTGGTCCCGTCAACGCCGCCATAACCAGCACCGCCGCCGCTGTGACTCCCGCCGACGACGCCGCTGTCACGACGCCGGAGGTCCGAACAGTTCCCCTAGCTGTACCAATGATGAAAATTAGAAGCTACGAATTACCATCATTTGGAGGGGTTCCGGCGGATTGGTTGTTATTTAAAAGGTCATACGAGATGTCAACGGCTACATACAATTTTAGTGATTTTGAAAATATTACCCGACTACAAAGAGCGTTGATCGGCGAAGCCAAGTGTGCTGTCGAAGACCTACTGAGAACCAGCTCCGACCCGAGAGAAATTATTAGCGCTCTGGATCAGGAATTCGGGCATCCTAACCTTTTATTAGAATGCGCGTTACAAAAGATTAAAGGACTTTCACGAGTGTCGGAAAGTGGAGCTGAGATACGGAAATTTGCAGCAGTGGTGAGAAACTGTGTGTCGATTTTAAGAAATATAAGAGCCGACGGATATATTAACAACCCCCAGCTTGTGAGTGATGTGCTGAGTAAGTTGTCGCACGCACAGAGAGCTCAGTATGGAGAATATGTAATGAAACTGGATACAAGCCAGAAAAGTGAGGATCTCAGAGTTTCGCCAAACCTGGACATCTTGGTGGAGTTCCTCACGTACCTAGCAAGAGCGTCGTCATATTACATGCCAATAAGTACGACACCATCAACCACAGCACCCAAAACATCAAATAACGTTAACCTGTACAACGCCGACGGTCGACGTGTTAACCCTTCCACCGCCACTGGGTTCCAGAAACGACAAGCAGGGACACGAGATCGAGTTTTTACGAATGTTGAAGTACCCCCTATCGACGGTGAGGTAAAGTGTGTGTTGTGCGCAGAGGACCATGAGTTACCCAAATGCAAAAATTACCTAAGTATGTGCAACGACGACAGGTGGGAACCTAAGTTGTGGTTTACAGGACCGCAATTTTTACTTAAGGAAAAAGAAGATTGGCCTGTCAATGAGTATAATGATGATGCCGCTGAAGATCCTGAACGAGTACATCGAGTTTGTATAGTGCAGCAGAGCACCCCAGTAATTGACGTCAGTAGATTTTCGTCGTGGACACGAGCAGTAAGGGTGATGGCGAGAGTGATGATGTTTATAAGTAAATGTAAAAAGAGACAGCGCCTGGAACTGACCGCTGATGCCTTACGAGATGCCGAGATATTGCTATTGAAGCTATCTCAGGCGGAATCCTTCCCTGATGAAATGAGAGCTATGACAGAAGGAAAGCCACCATCGTCAGGTAGTAAGTTACGTAACCTAGACCCTTTTATTTATGAAGGAGATGGTCTACTCAGGGTTAGAGGCCGATTGAGTGCAGCATCATACCTAAGTTTTGACGAGAAACATCCGATAATATTAGATGGCCGCGGCAGAACAGCTCAGCTGTTGATACATAATTTTCACAAGAAGGCGCTGCACGCTAACAACAATACTGTAATAAATAGTATTAGGGAAAGATATTGGATAACCCATCTTAGAGGAGTTGTAAGAAACGTTACGTTAAAATGCCAATTTTGTCGAATTAGGCGCGCTATGCCGTCGGAACCGAAAATGGGAGACTTACCATTAATTAGACTAGAAGATACTCGACGAGCATTTGTACATTGTGGGATTGATTATTTTGGTCCTATGGAGGTAGCCATTGGAAGGCGTCGTGAGAAAAGGTGGGGTGTACTTTTTACGTGCCTTGTAACTCGCGCAGTTCATTTCGAATTGGCTACATCGCTGTCCGCGGACTCAGCTATAATGGCTTTACGACGTTTCATTGCTCGTCGTGGCCAGCCAGCAGTAATGTGTAGCGATAGAGGGACGAATTTTGTGGGAGCTGATGCAGAACTGAAAGCGGCTTTACGTTCATTGGACCACGATAAGATTCAAAGCGACGCAGTGGCTCGTAGTATTTCATGGCGATTTAACCCACCCGCTAGTCCACATATGGGAGGTTGCTGGGAGCGTCTAGTGAGGTCGGTGAAAGCAGCGCTGAAAACCACGCTTAACCAACGAGCACCAAGAGAAGAAGTGTTGCTTACTTTATTAGCCGAAGCTGAAATGTTGATAAATAGTAGGCCATTAACCTATGTTGATACCGATCCGAATGAACCCGTTGCGCTAACACCTAATCACTTACTTCTCGGAACTGCATCGGGCATATCTACGTTGGGGACGTTTGATCCGGTTGATCTTGATTCAAGGAAAACATGGCGTAAAGCACAAGCTCTGGCGGAAATGTTTTGGTACCGCTGGTTAAGAGAATATGTCCCCACGCTTCAAAAACGCCAAAAATGGCATAGTAGCACGCAACCAATTAAAATAGGAGACGTAGTTTTGATTTTCGATAAAAATCAACCTCGAAATACCTGGCCTAGAGGAACAGTAAGTGAGGTATATCCTGGAACAGACGGTCAAGTAAGAGTGGTGGATGTAACCTTAGCAAATGGGACCGTGCTAAAACGACCGGCTGTAAAGGTGGTAGTGTTACCTATTGACGGAAGGGTTGTTGAGTAGGTAAGTCAAAGTTTGTAGGTACAATAAACACCCACACCGCGGTAAACGGTGCGTAACTGGCGTAGTTACCCTAGGTGCGCTAAAGGAATGTTATAGGTATTTTGTGATTAATTTTTATGATCGTTGTTAAATGATTTAGTGTGTTCATTTTTGTGTTCTTATTTTTTGTTTATTGTCTGTGTACCTATTACCTACGTTATTAAAGAAGGTACCTACCTACCTAGATTGATAAAATGTTTATGTGGTGTAGGTAACTTATACTAGATTTGTTGTTGTCGGCCTTATAACTTTAGCCTCTAACAAAGGGGTGGAATGTAGAAAACTTATTTACATCTAGGTAGGTAATAATATACCAAGGTAGGTACCTAAGGTATTTTGTATTATTACATCGCACATTGCTTTGTACAAGGCACAAGTATGGCGCGATGCGTGCGGGGTAAGAGGAGGGACGTGTGTGCCGAGCGCCCCGCACCTCAGCGGGGGGGGCCGCCGGCTCAGGCGCGGCTCGGTTTGCATCGCCGGCCCGCCAGTGACAAAAGATCAGAGAGAGAGAACGGTCACGTCACTCGCCGTTACTGAAATTCGCGAATGTGCTTATAATTAGTGAATTAGTGTCATAAGTAGTCTGTTTTATTTGTTGCTAACTTTGCCGTGATATTTTTAATAAACTTTGTGTTTCGTACTTTGGACTCGTGTTTCTAATCAGTGAACCCAACACCTAAATATCTTATAGTTTACTTGTTATAAAAAACTTTTCGCTAGAGGATTGATTAAATAACGGGAATCAGTTTGTTGAACGCAAGACAGTGTATCGTCGCTCACGTTCCTACCGTGCGTGACCTGCGAGGCAATGCATTATACTAGGTGATTGTTACGATTTAACATCAAGTGGGCAGTCTGCTTTTTCTGTCATTTTGGAGGTTTTTGCGCAACAAATTACTATGCCTTTTTATCTGTGTATTTAGCAACGAAATGGCTCCTTCTGTTTGCAGATAGTCATGGTTCAAGACAGATCTAAATTTTAATGAAAAGTAGGCTTAAGAAATGTTTACACAGTATACACAGTACAACTCTTTTATTGGTGTATTTTCTATGTTTTCTAACAGAATCACCAAGTAACAAGCGTAAGCCGCGTCGGAAGCCCCGTTCTAAGTTGATGGAGCAGTTTCCACCGTACATGCAAGAAGCTTTCTTCGGAAAAGATCTTTTGGACCCTACCAAGCCTGTTGTCAGTTCTACAGGTATACACGAAAAATAGTTGTAGTCCATGGTTATACAATAACATGACTAAGCCAATTCTTTAAAATAGCAATGAGAACGAGAGGCAATAATAATAATAAACATTGACATAGTACATTCATACCACACCCTCTCGCCCCAAATTAACCAAAGCTTTTACTATGGGAACCAGCTGATAGAATACTTGAGTATATGCTTTTTTTTTGTAAATACATATGTTGTAGGTGGTTATTACCACTTAACTTCAGGTACATCTAATACTTTTCTCCAGGAAACTCATCCGAGAGCCCAGGAAGTACCTTACGACCAGCTACTCCAGAAGGCTACCGTGAACTGCGCGATTTCAAGATCGACCTGGACTGCTCTGATAGTGAGGGCGAGGATGTACTAGCAGCACTTACCATTTTCAATGAAAACGATCATACCATCACTATATCGCTCAATCAGGTAACTACTGTAACTACTACTACTAAAAAAACCTATAGCCCAATCACTTACAATTTCTCACTGTTACTCACTGTTGACAATTGTCTTCTAATAGATGTTATTTTTGAATTATTTCAAGTAATTCAATATAGAAAAACAAGCTTCTTACTTTAAGCTATGGTTCCGGCTTCGAATAAGATGCCTCGCTACTTAAAGAACACACCAGGAGATCTCATCTTCTGTGCCCTAAACACCAACTCTCATACCAAGCTTGGCAGCTATGGCAAGTCTCCTAAAATTGGGGTACGCTTAGGCCAGCAGGGAAATAATAAAAGTGGAAAAATAAAAGGGTCTATTATTATTATTATTTAGGCCAGCAGTGGGCTTATTTAGGCTGGTGATGTGACGAATATACTTTGCCCAAATACAGGAGGAGACAGATCTTTTGCATACACTGCAGCCTAAAGGACAGAAAGACGAAGTCAGCGCAGACGGTGTCAAAATAAAGACTGAAACAGACGAATGTCAGCTAAAGCACACCGAAGATTCTACAGCGTTAAAGAACGCGATACTAGGCCCCCAGACCGAAGCCGAGGCCCCAGCCAATGCACCCGAAGCGCAGATCGTCCCAAAGACTGAAAGTATTAGTGGTGAGTTGTATTATTTATATTTTTTTAGGTAGTATGTTACCTCAATGATAATAACTTTTGTGGCTAGTTACCTGTGCGGAGAGTTAACATTTTAGTATGTTAATAGTACTTTAAGTGCACCCATACATGGTTGGGCTTCCTAGGTTATAATTTTAACGGCTGTAGTTTTTTTTTTGCAAATATTATTCTTATGCTTATGGATTCTATAGCTAGTCATCAGCCCGAATGAGTCCTCCGTTGGATATAGGCCTCCCCCATATTTGTGGGGTTTCTCTACCTGATAACAAACAACTAATGTTGTTAATGTTGTTAGAAAACTCAAAAAATCCTAATCTTCGTTTACAATGCAAAATATGAACGGCAAAAAACACCCCATTAGGCTCAGGCACCTAATGAAATCGAAACAAACCATATTGATTTATTTTGATTTTTTCAGAAACTGGTGGGTCCTCGCAAGCGTCCACAATCTCCCCCAAAGACGACCTCAACTTAATCAATATAAACATAGACAACATGGTCCGCGACTCGCTACCGGACATGGACAGTAATGATGTTGATGAAATATTCAAAGGAGTTCTTACCGATGATTCTCAGGTAATATTTTAGTGGTTATACGTGCTGCGATTAAAACACTGATCAGAAGAGCGAAAACACCGTGTTTCGCCTCGTGCGTTTAAAGCTCAAACGTTGCTTGTGGATTTTTTTATTTTTTTGCGATGTGCAAGCTCTCACCGACACGCGAGCAAGAAGACGTGTATGTTCAGGTTGTATACTGCGCGCAGTCCCCAAAGACTGCCTTACTTTTTTATCCGGGTAATGTATACGATAGGCCTATGTCCAGCAGTAAATTTCTAGATAGAAAACATCCATTTGTTGGGCTAAGATCTTGCAATTCCGCTACACCTCATGATTTTGTGCCACGAATTGCCAGTCCCGTCTATAATATCAATATGTATTTTTGCAGGAGTCACAGGAATCGTCAGTGTCTTACGTGAATTCGATAGCGGGTACACCGTACTCACAACAGAGACGGCAGCTACAAAGCCCCATGGACTCTTATGCATCGCCTTATCACAACGATTTCGGAAGCAAGTCAGTATTGATGTCTCTTTCAATCTAGTTACTAAGAAAAGAACTCCATGTAATTCTCAAATATTACATGGATCCTTCATTTTGAGTCTTTTAGAAGAGTCACACATAAAAACTAGGGAATCACAAAGCTTCGTCGTTAGGTCGCCTAGATTGTCTGTTTTAAAGCATAGATACTCCTTGTTTAATAAAAAAAAAAATTAAGTAAAACCTTATGTGACCTATAAGTACAAGCTATGTTTAATAGATGATGTTGTGTCCATAAATATAAAAATATGAAAATCAACACAATCGATTATGTCAAAGAAAACGGCTACCACTCAGCATTATCTACAGTGCCAAAGCGAAATAAAGATAATTCAGTGTACCTAATTTGATTGTATGAAGCTCTTTAGGCTTGAGTTTACCCAGACACCTTAAGTCTCTTGGTACAAAGTTATCTTTTAAGTTGTAAAACAATTTTACTGTTTTATTTTAGTGGCAGCAGTGCTTTGAGTCCGCTGTTCGGGTCGGACAGCGGCACTGGCAGTCAATGGGTGGAGCAACCTTCGGCCCCGCCTCCTTCGTACAATCAACGCAGTGCTGACAAAATGCGTGCTGATGAAAGTGAGTATTGTGTTGTGATTACCCACTCAAGCGCTTAACATGTTTTGTATGAAATCCCGCTTATTTGAAAGGTTTTGACCCAAATTTGTAGTGTAGATGGTGTTCTACATTGGGTAACTACACTGATTGAGCCTATCCCAAAATACGAACAGGACTCTTACTGCTGAGTGCCATGGCTACATAATATGTATATTTTGTTGAGTGCCTTTGTTCCCAAGTCATTAAAATTAAACCCTTGATAAAAACTAAAAACTAACTGGTCTTAAAATCTTCGCCCCAATATGGTATGGTTTATGGATATGGTTCTCCGAAAGTTTGTTTTCCTTTTGTATGTATATTTTATTTTAAATACTTTATTACAAATTCAGGTCTAGGCTCAGCAGCGACAATATCTGCCGTCCTTTACGCAAACACGAATCACCCCGAATGGAAGACAGAATTCCCGAACTGGGTAGATCGTTGCAAGCAGATCCTCAAGAAATGGCGCGCACTTCCTTCCGAACAGAAGGCACCCTATCTCCAACGGGCAAGGGATAACCGCAGCGCGATCAGAATGAAGAAAGCTCAACAGGTATGTATGTTTGTGCTCAGACGTGGTGTGTGCTAACCCGACTCACTTACCACCCGTGTTTATTGTGTGCCATTCAATCCTGGTTTTATATGGGACAGAGTACACGAACATTTTTATTGGTTGCTTATTTTTTTTATCACTATATACAGTACAACTGTACAAGCTTTCTTGAATACTTCAGAATGCACATTCATTTTTAAGAGACAAAGTAAAATTAAGTAAAGCAACTAAAGATTAACCCTGGTACTAATAAACTCTGCGTAACGAAATAGTTACATCGTCTTTTGTCTTTTGTATTGGCTGGAAGTTTCAATTTACGAAACAAAACACGGTGCAGCTATTTCGAGTTTATGTCGAGTTTATTAGTAGTCCTGTATCAAACCAGTTTCAGTATAGGCGATATGTCCAGACCTTAATAAAGTATCTTGAAGTTAGCAAACAGCAGAGCGGCCCGGCCATATCGCCCTAACTGTACATTTGAGTGCCTTCCTCAATACAATATCACGAAGTGGAAATGTATTACCCACTTGTTGTGGACTGTAGTTGCTATAATTATTTGTGTTACAAATGTATTGCTACAATTCTACTGGGATATTTAGAAACGTCAAAAAGTGGGATGAAAATTTGTTGACAAATAATTTAGGAGCCTTCAGCAAACAAGAAAAGATTTCGGCTACATACATTGTTAGCTAATAAGATGTGTGATAAGTGCTGTAGATTCTATTGCTTGTATCGGCTAGCACATGTAAATAAAACTAGGATTCACAAGCACAGTATGTTGCTGTTAAATATGCTTCGACAGTTGTGCCCGTTTGTTAAGCGAAAGAATCTACAGTGTTTTTTGTCGCTACTGGTTCTGATTTTTCTCTTGATAATGGGATTTTCGCTTGATCAAGTTGAGCTTGGTCCAAGTGGGTGTTTCTCCTAGTGTGTACCCTGGGCTTCCGATGCCATCCCTAACAAGAGTAGACCGCACTATTACTGCCCAAAATTATGCACCGTCCAAACATCCAAGTGCAAATCTAACTCGGGTTCGCATAGTCGGGAAAGTCCTTTGAAAAAACAGCAGCAAAGAGAGAGATACTAAGTATTGAGGCGCGACAGAGTACGGGCGGCGAGAGCGAGACGGGCAGCGGAACGAGCACGCCCACCACGCCGACGGGCGCAGCAGTCGGCGGGCCGCCGCCAGCCGCGGCTGCACCGCCGGCGGGGACGGTCGCGCCGGGAGCCGCGGTCGGCCCGACCCCCCCCATTGTCGGCGCTCCCGGGGGCGCACCGGTGCGCGCGCCCAACGTGACGGTGACGGCGGGCGGGCTCCTGGAGGCGGACGCGCACATCCGCGTGCTCACCCCCTCTGAGATCATGCGGACCCTGCCGCGCCTCGCCCACCACCCTCCTACCACCCCGCGCGCCCCCGCACCACCCGCTACCGCTACCCCGCAGCCGACTGCGGCGCCGACGCCGACGCCGACGCCGACGCCGACGTCCACGCCCGCGCCCGAACCCACACCGCCCTCCCATACGGTACCGCGATTTAAGACTCGACTCGCATACACACTGTCGCATTACTTACATTACTATCATAAACACGAAACAATCAATATTTGTTGCGGTGCGTGTTTTTGTTTACTCCTTACATATATCTGCAATATTTGCCTTTTAGTGTCTGCTTTTCAGTTCAGAACATCACAACAACATAAGGACCGTTACAACAAAACATTACATCCTATAACTACAGTGACACATACCTACAACATTTAAATTAGACGGAATACATGCAAAGTGTGTATGCGAGCTGCATTTCGACAGATTGTTGGGTGATCGCGCGGCACCTCGTGGTCCTTTGCACGTCCGTTAAATTTCAATTCCAACATCACCCAACAACGTTTTTGGCTGTTCGATGGCATTGTAAGCTGGTGTGTTTTTGTTTCCTTATTATTTGAGCTGGCTTTTATTGAGGACGCGC
The DNA here is from genome assembly GCA_947095575.1 of Electrophaes corylata. Classification (NCBI taxonomy): domain Eukaryota; kingdom Metazoa; phylum Arthropoda; class Insecta; order Lepidoptera; family Geometridae; genus Electrophaes; species Electrophaes corylata. Next base: position 3,018,620 of record OX352707.1, on the reverse strand, counting down.
GTATTGATCCCTGAGAACGCCTCCAGAACTCGCGTCCTGTTTCCGTAACGTTGTTCTTTTTTATTTTCGCTTTGCATTGGTAGAATTGGCTTTAACATTGGAGGCACCAGTTGTCTCCAGTGGCTGGTTGTGGAGTGCTAACAGTTCTAACACTAAATGTAGTTCACGGTTGATTTGCGTATCTGCTACTGTATAAGCTTATAAATTAGATATAAGTTACTGATTAGGTATAAGGTACACGTTTACTAAACTTTTATGAAATGTTATGAATAAATAAATAACTGTATTTTTTTTATTTATTTTGTGTAGTAATTAACTTTTCTTTCAGTGGATTAACATATATAACAATTTTGAGTGCATATTTTATTATTCATTGAGTTTATATTATTAACTGGTATTTGTCTGTTTGCGTTTTTCCGTAAGCTTAAGTTATTTTTTCGCGATAAAAAGGGTAAACAAACTTCTGTCCTTGTCCAAAACCTAACCTCTCTACCAAAATCCGTCTATATTGTTAAAGGGTGAAAACATTTTAAGTAATTATAATGAAAGGTGCAACGGATATCTAGTTACTATTCGGTATCCGGTCGGATTTCTTTACGATAAAGCATAAAATCTGAGAATAATTAAATTTGTAAAAAGATAGATAATGATCTGGTTCCCATAATACAAGCTATGCTTAGTTTGGGGCTAAATTATGTGTAAAAATGTCCACAAATATTAAAATAGATATTTTAATTAAAAAAAAGTTACGTAACAATTAATAATAATAAAGTAAAGGTTTTGTGACGATATATCTGTTAAAAATATTTTATTCGCAAAGCTTCTGCAAAAAAAGTATTTGATGTACAAATACAATGTGTTAAGTATTATGTATTTTGGCTTTGGTTTTTTTTTATACATACTCATAGTAATATAATATCGAAGTCACAAACCATAGGTAAATCGTGTGTCGCATTTTGGTAGTTGGTGTGTTACTCACTATGAGGCTACTGAAAACCAGCACTACAAGAGATCTTGTAGCAAATGCTGGGTGGTCGTCATTTTTATCGTCACATTATGCAACTGTATTTTTGTTCATATAAAGAGACATAAATAATTTTCTATTCTATTTTAACAATGAACGCGTTATACGCGTTGCGATAAATAAGAAGTGCTCACCGTTGCTCCCTTCGCGGTCACAGGACTCACGCCAGGCAACTTTGCAGGATACGCGGGATCACACATTTCCTGCTTTAGGTCTCAGCTTACGCCGAATATCCGTAATCTGGTCTTCGGCTGAACCACTACCCGTTGCATCACTAATTATAATATTCGCTTCAATTCATATACGCTAGGTTTCATTCAAACAAAAAAAAACCATCCAACTATTTCATTTTAACTATCCACTGTCACTTTATCGATATGACATTGACATTTCTTGCTAACAAAAAGTTGTTACTGGAATATTGATTGTATGACGAATTTAGGGCTTTCAGCATCCAGTTGCTGACTTGTACTGATTGGAAATTTTGGTCTATAAGATGCAGTTGCAATGCACTTCAATGCATAAAAATGCAGTGAATCTTTGGTTGAATTCGTCACAATTAATTTAAACTAGAGGAACTTGACTTCGTTCGATTGAACCTATTTTCAAAATAATAAACCCTGAAAATTCCAAGTCTACGACAATCGGTTTTGACTGTGCGTCGTGTATGTCCTTCAGTTAGATATGATAAAGATTCTTATAAAATAAGTAGATTTCTGTATTAGAGGTTTAGTAAACTAAAATATAGTATTCAAAACAAACTTAATGTATATTAATTTATGTACTTATCTCAGTTTAGAATACACTTGTAATAAAATAACTTATTAAAACAAGCATGTCTTGTCATGGTTTTATAAACTTAAATATTTAATTTTCAGTTTACTATTATTTGTGACTTGGTTACTGTATTCTTTATTTATGTAGTCTTATTTATTGTTATATATTATTTTATACTACATAAATGACAGGCCACATAGCAAGACTGTTGTAAAAATGTTTTCTTGCCTAATTTGTATTATAGTACGACATAAATTTGCCTGCGTAGTTCAAGCATGTAAATAAGTAATAAAGGATATGTTTTGCCATTACAAAGAAGAATAGAATTATAGTTAATGCGTAAAGATGATGACCTGGGTTCTGCAACGCGAAATTAGATATTTTGAGCATGGTACTTGCTTTATATATGTTACCGGAAAATATCAAAATCCGCAAGTTTATAAATTTCCTAGGAAATTTATAAACCTTCGTAGGATTCTAAACGAGAGATAAATTGTATTATTTTACGCCCACATTTTCGCAAATTGATAAACTTACCTAACTCACGCGTAAAATAATAAGTAAGCAATAACCAAACGCCATTGTGCGCTCTGATTGGTTGAATAAGTCACGTGTTTTTTCTCCTTCCGAGTCAGATCCGCCCTAAAAATCGAGTGCAAAAGACACAACTAAAGAGTCAAGTTGTACCTTAGTATAGGTAGATCATGCAGTTTTATTTCTGGCACTTCGGCGGCTGCTGCCGCAGCACGCTCGCTCTGCTCGCTCGCTTCGCGCGTTTTTTTTATGTTCTAACATAACCTAACCTATCCGAGTCGGATCCGCCCTAGAAAGCGAGTGCAAAAGATGCAACTAAAGAGTCGAGTTGTACCTTATTATAGGTAGATCATGCAGTTTTATTTCTGGCGCTGTTAGGTAGGTAATCGAAAGTGATAAATTTATAGTTTGGCAAGTCTGATTGTATCTAAGTCTATGGACACAAGCATTGCCACTGTCAACATCGACCAATCAGAGAGCAGTGTGTTATTTTCCATATTTTAAAGAAGCGTAAAATTAAAAGCTCTTCTGTGATTGGTCGAACCGTTTAGAATCTTACGAATGGATATCCGTTAGTTTATAAATTTACCACGAGACGTCGCAAATTGATAAATTTGCGAAAATGTGGGCGTAAAATAATACAATTTATCTCTCGTTTAGAATCCTACGAAGGTTTATAAATTTCCTAGGAAATTTATAAACTTGCGGATTTTGATATCTTCCGGTGACATATATAAACCCAGCCGGCCATAATTTAAAAACTTCAAAGAATAAGAAAAAAAGAGATTTGTAAAAGGCATCAACCAAATCAAACCATTCTTCTTTGAGTGACAAAATATCCTCTGCCCTTCTACTCGACGCAACGACTTATATTGAGTATCGATGTAGGAACAAGAGCGGACATGCGGGCAGCAGCGTTCAGCTCGTGAGGCCGAGCAGGAGCGCCAATGGAAGCATTTACAGCAACAACGCCAGCAACAAACGCAACAGCAGCAACAGATTATACACGATCAGAGGATGCAAGGTAGACCTTGTCTAATACATTAAATGAAGTAGGTTCTAAATCTTCATACTATGTGCGATAGATCTATTCCGAACATTACTATTAGCTGAGTCACTACTACACTATTGTCATCTTACTACGTAGATTGAATAAACATCACAAATTAGGATCATCTGCTGACTGATAATGGACACCCACTTTAGTATCCCCACTGTTTGAAATATTAACTGTTGTTTGTCAATTGACATGATGGGGTGTTCATAATCAGCCAACAATCACTTCATCCACAGTACCCCCACTTGCATCACAAACTAACCTCGCGTTCCGCCTTCAAGCAGCGATGCAGCGGCTGCGAGCGCCCGACGGCAGTACTTCCCCCGCCTCGGTGCCCCCCCACTCCCCTGGCGTGGGGGCCGAGGCCCCCCGCAGTGCCTTCCCCGCGGCAAGGTTCCCCCTGCACTGTGGGAACGAGGATATTAACAGGCAGCTGAGGGATTTGTTGCAACGACATCCGGAGAAGATGTGGCAGCAACGTAAGTGAATTCGGACACTTGGCAATTACTGATAGATATTTGGAGAGTAGACTTCTAATTTATTTTTTAATTTAGACACATGGGCGATAGAACAACAGCCGAGGGTCCAATTGGTATAAATTATTACTGTTACTGAGTAGGGTTGAGTTGGATTCCAATGGGTTCGGAATGGCTAGTACAACATATTGAGATCTGATAGTATTCTGATTAGTTGTTCCTCTAGTATTTACTTGTTGAGCGGACTGGTTTCCGCAACTAGGCCGCTGATGAGCCCCTCTTGCGTGACTGCTTGTGGTTGTCAGTCGAACCACTCGATGTCCTGCAAGAAAGCCAACAGCTCACTTATGCCGGCGCAGGTCTCACTAGGTACCCTAGGATTTATAGGGATATCATTATAACTATGGAATAACAGTTGCTGATGTGGACAGGAGTCCAGTTAGTTTAGTCACTTCTTTCATAAACGCGGCAAGGAGATAAAGTACCCCGTTTAAAACTATGTACTTGTTTGTTGACAGAAGGAGACGGCATGGAAGCTGGTGGTATGGATGGTCAGCAGCAGTTCCGGCCGCCCCTGCCTGTCGGTATGCGACCCAGGCAGCCGTTGATGCCTAACCAGCGGCCTGACCAACACAGTAAGTACAACAACATACTCGTACACTTTGCGATACGTGTGTTGTCTGTCGTTAAGGATTCCGCGTTGTATCTTCAGATTCGTTGTTGGCATACCATTGATAGGTATTTTTATATCACTGATAGGATCTACCTTTATAGATATTACTATAGTGATTTTTTAAATGTCATTATCAAACAATTAAATGTGATTTTTTGTCAGTAAAATATTTATTTTTGGATTTCTAGTTAAATCACAGTTTCTATTGTATAAATTGGTCGATCTGAGCAAATGTTATCTTACAGTGATAATGCAACAACGCATCGTGACAGCAGAAGGTCAAATGCAGCAGAATCAAATGTCCAATCAGATGTCCCAACAAGTAATGGAGGCACAGAAGACTAACGTTATAGTTCAACCTAACAGTGAGTCTACTTTTATTGGATATAAATGTAAAATAGGTTCTGTATGTACGGTAAACATTCCCTTACATCTCTTGGTACTCGAAACCTTTGAGGATGTGAGTGTGTTAGTGTGGACTACGATTTTTATAAATACTAGTAGACATTTGAAACAGCGTCTTCTATCCGAATCAAAGCAAAAGTTATTTTATGGGAACTAGATTGAACAAACACCGGAAAGCAGAAGGTAGATACACTAGCAGCTGATCTTCTTTATGATCAAGCGCAAAAGTCCCTATTTCCTGCTTGTTACGCTGCACTTTCGAATGTCATAGTTGGGTACTTATCACTTGAATTACTCGTGTCTCTACCACTGTTTGATTATTTGAAGCGAAAAAGAGTGCGCAAAATACTTATAACTGAGAGGACTTTGATTGAGAGAACTGTAATATTTTGGAAAGATTTTCTACTATTGTATGGTACCTTTTTTACCTCCACATCGTTCTACAAGTTGACTCAAGGCATAATCATACTTGTTTTTATAGTGGAGCATATAAAAAGGCAGCTATCATATTAGAATAGGTGACCTGCGATTATTTATCGTGTTATACGCACTTATTCTACTTGATGGCTGCCAACATTCTACCTGACCCATATAACAATGTTTAACTTTATTCTTCTGTAGCTAAAGCTCATAATGATTTGCAGATGACAACCAAAACAAGCAAGAAAACCAAGACCATGGGACGGACGAAATGGATATGGCCGAAATGGATAAGCTAGAACAAGATACAGGAAATATTGGTGAAGTAAGAAGTGTTACTTTCATTTTTAATTTAATACATCTGATTATCGCTTGGATGTGGACAATCGACTACCGTCAGAGCCCAGCTGGTAGTAGACCTGCCTTCTGAGCTGTCGGTTGTGGGTTTGATCCCCACCAAAACAAACATCTGTGTTCATCACACACACATTTTTTCCGTGATTGGGTGTTATTGTATTGTATTCTCTACTACGTATTTACAAAACAAAGTCTTCAAGTACTATTTTATCAGTTATCTGATTCCCATAGTACAAACTGCTTAGTTTGGGGACTAGGTGGCGTTGAGTCAAATATGTGTCTGTATTGATTTATTTTTACCCTATAATGTAATTAATATAAACCAGTTTCTTGCGACGTCGAAAAGAGGGAGCATCAAATTCACAGCTAAATTATTTCTTCATTAGGTTGGAGATATCCTAACGGGCCTCAGTGGAGAAGATGATGAGGAACTTCTCGAGTCCCTGACCGCTGAGATTGGTGAACAGTTCAACATCCTGGAATACGCAGACCCTGAGCTGGCTAATCTCAACGACGCTGAACATATCCTAGATGGATTAGAATTGGCTGATGACGTGCCCGAAAGACACGCGAAGCGAGAACCAGAGTAAGGACTTCTTACACAAGGTCTTAAGCCTCATGTGCCTGTAATTACACCGGCACCCACACTCTTTAAACCGGAACACACCTAGCTGCTTGGCGGTAGAAATAGGCATGGTGGTAGTACTTCCCCGGACGAGCCCTTCACTAAGAGCTCTACTACTACTACTTACAACTTTATACTTATAAGATTAAAAAAATGAAAAAGGACTCATTTAGATTGACGACGATATTATTTAAACTCAACTTAAAAATCTGCTGGAATGTCAGTTGATGCCTAACGCGATTAACAAAGTTCGAAGTAAATACTAAGAGGTAGACCAAAGTTGTAGCAGACATGCATCATCTTTAAAAATTAGTCAATCTTTGAGCTTTCGTAAGATGTAAAGTTTCACGTTTTTATTTGTAACAGGGATGAGTCCGACCAGAACCAGGAGAATAACAAAATGTACAACGATCTTCAGAAGGCCGTCAAGAACATTGAGAATAAGCCTGAGGTGAAATTGGAAACAGAAGTGAAGACAGAGGTACAAGAACTTTCTATCATTTTCAAATAAAAACAGCTCAACTATTTGGGTTATTCCCATCTGATCATATGATCAGATTGTGGTTGCATCTGATCAAACAAAAAGTTCCCATCAGATCATTGATCAGATGCAACTGCTTTTTTGAATTTAATTTTGTGCCAACGGATCATAATAATATTTTTGGCGTGTAATATTACTATGCAACTAACAACCTTTTTCTATACGACCTTTTTGTACTTATTAACTACCTATTTTTATAGTTCCTGTTGGGTTGAGAAAAATAAAAAAAACTTATTTTGATTAAAAAATCGCAAAAATACGTAAAACTTTAAACAAAATCAACAGTATAACAATGAACAATTCTTTAAACAATAAGTTTTGTTTATTTTTCTCAACCCAACAGGAACTATAAAAATAGGTAGTTAATAAGTACAAAAAGGTCGTATAGAAAAAGGTTGTTAGTTGCATAGTAATATTACACGCCAAAAATATTATTATGATCCGTTGGCACAAAATTAAATTCAAAAAAGCAGTTGCATCTGATCAATGATCTGATGGGAACTTTTTGTTTGATCAGATGCAACCACAATCTGATCATATGATCAGATGGGAATAACCCAACTATTTTTGGTTTCTTCATATCGATAGTTTAGTTTTTGTCCTCATGCGCCTAACTCACCAATGCCAATGTTTTTTTTATGTTACAATAATTTGCTGCTTTTTTTATGAATCATATGTAATTATTGAATAGGTACAAGAAATAAAGTCTGAGCCAAGTATGGCGCAGATGTTCAGTGACGGTGTTCAGAGGATAATCACACCGAACCAACAGATGGCTTTGCAGGTTAGACTACAGGTTAGCACTTTGTTTTGTTTTGCATTTTCACACGCTTTATTGCTTCAAGTAGGTACGCATTAGCGAACAGATGCAGGCATGCACGTTTGATTTAAGTGACACCAATCCTACTAATATTATAAATGCGAATGTTTGGATGGATGGATGGATGGATGGATGGATGGATGAATAGATGGACCAGTGGACCGATATGGATGAAATTTGGAATAAATATAGATTGTAAGCTGGAATAGGACATAGGCAACTTTTTATCCCGAAAAAATAACGGGAACGGGAAAAAACAGTATTGAATAATATCCCAATCCTTCCGTGGATGTTTTAAAAGGTTAAGAGAACGCTTCAAAGCATGGACTTGAATACTTAACTGAGGTCACCGATTTGCCTGACAAGCGTGGTGACTGTTGAACCCAAAATATGGTGGCGTCCTGTGTCCAGCAGACTGCGAAATATCTGATGGGCTACTATCCGTCGCAAATCCGTTCAACCAACGTCCGTTGGTAACTCAATAGACGCTTGTTGAACATGGGAACATTAATTCAAAGGTTAAACTTCTGTGTAACATGTACTTGTTTACAGAATGCAATGCAAGCTATCAAATCGGAAGTGAAATTGGAAGGAGACGACAAGCAACAACAAAGGCCTGTATTCTCGCAAATGTTCGCTAACCAACAGCAGCGATTGCAAATCCATCATCAGGTAACAAATGCTTGCAGCTAAGTGGTTTTTTACTTTAATAGAAAAGTTATAGGTACATTTGACATGACAGTTATAGGTACATGACGACCGATGTGACGCGGCGGGCGAATGTCCGCCTGAGACGCAGGAGGTTGTGGGTTCGATTCCCGCCTTGGAATAAATCTTTGTACGATCTGCAAATATATATTCCAGGTGTTCTGGGTATTTTATATATACATATAATGAGAAATATCTATGTATATAATATAGTATTGTATATCAGTCATCTACATAGTACCCATAACACAAGCTCTGCTTAGCTTGGGGCTAGATGATGCTGTTGGGATTGTCCAGCATTAATATTATTTTTTCGAAATGTTACGTAGTCTATCACAGAAGCTTAAGTGAACTCACTTGTAGCATAAGTTTAGGTTATACTTTGTATATTTGTTTCCGAATAAAAACAATCGTATATATTAGTAATGCCAAGCGTTGTCACTACAAATCATCCCAACTTTGGGGGTATGTACAGACCAGTAGTGAACTTATTAGATTTCCATAAGTTTAATATCGACGTGCCTGGTTTTACAGAAGTAATCAATGTTTATTCAGTATGTTTATTACCTTATTATGTAGGTTATTGGTATTAGGTATTATTATGTAACTACAGGCACATGAGGCTTAACACCTGTATGCCTCAGGTTGATGGACGCTGAGCAGTGTATTATAGGTTACGTTCCTAACGAACGTGACCTACAAGGCAGTGCTTTGTTATAGGCGATGGTAACCACTTATCATCAGGTGGGCCGTATGCACGGTCCATCAGCAAATTGTAAAAAAAAACGAGTGTGCTTTAGACCACACGACTGAAGTAAAACTTCTTTAATATACGAAACGTAAAACTGGCTAAGAGAGAAAGAGAGAAAGTGCTTTCATATCCCCTCCATGGTAGTGTTAAACGTTTAGCACAACCTTGTTGGAAGTCGCATTAGAAGTATTACTTCAAAAGGGACCAGGTAATGGGTACCACTGCGTGGTATACACTATACAAATATGAAACTGATAAATAATTTGTTGCAGCAACAAGGCGTCGTACAACGTGTGCCGCAGTTCGCTTCAGCGGCGCCGCAAGCTCCTCGACAGCAATTACACTTCCAACCACACAATATGCACTTTTCACAGGTAACTAAATAAATAAGGTAGGTGAAATTACAGGCACATTCGGCTTAACAACAGTATGCCTCTGATTGGTGGACGCAGGGTAGTGCAGCAAATGGCACGTACATAACGTGCGTGACCTATAAGGCAACGCTTTGTTATAGGTTATGGTTACTACTGAACATCAGGTGGGCCATGTGCTTGTTCCACAAGTAGTAAAAAAAAAGTATATCTATAATCGTCATCGTTAGCCTGAACAAGTCCACAGCTGGGCATAAGATATGAGAAAGCTTTTATACATTTCCAGGAAGAACAAATCTGATAGAAAAGTTATAGTGAATAATACCCATGAATGAATAATCCGTTAGTAGCAGACGTTGGTTACGGATCGTAGTCTGTCAGATAATCTCTCATCTCATTGGCTGATGTCATTTGAATTTGAGGTTTTTGATATAAGATAACGAGGGTTATTTCCGGTTTGTGTTTGTGTGTATTTATTTGTCGTTTATTGCGGTCGGTCAGTATTTTTGTTGGTAACTGTCGATTTGGAACTAAAATGACGTATCGAACGGTTTAAAATAACCTAGCTAACCTGACACCGCAGATCTAGACGGGAACCAGGCGAACCTAGAACGAATAACCTTGACATTTGTGGCGTGAGAATACCATATTGGCATTTGGATTACATTGGCATTGGATTTATAGTATGGGGTTCTACAAAAAGGGCGTTTTAAAATTTTTAAAGGGTCGGCAACGCCCTTGTAATTCCTTTGGTGCTGCAGGCGTCCATAGGCTACGGTAACCACTTTCCACCAGGTGGGCCGTAAGCTTGTTTGTCAACTTTGTTGTATAAAAAAAAAAGAATTGCGGCACCTTGATAACTCAACTGCGGAGTGTTGCTTGGTTGCCGCGCAGTGTAACTTTGTACTCTTACGTTACAAATGACAAATCTGTTCGTATTTAGCTCCTGAGGATGAAGCCTTAACAGTGCTGAAACCAGTTTGATCTTTACTGTATTGTTGTAGCAAATCGTAGACCAAGGCGGCACTTCGGGAGGAACGGTCGCCGCGGGAGTGTCGCCCGCTGCCGCCGCCAACGCACAGAATATCGTCAACGCTATGACGGCACAGGTAAACTTGTATAATGTACAAGAAGTTGACTAACTATTTTATACTCCATATCAAAGTCAAAAAGTATATACTCAGTTAATATGCAGGGATATTGTCTTAGCTTATCATGCATGGTCATAATTACCACTGTTTATACGATTAACGGAAAACGGAAACAGTATATGGGCTACTTAAAGTTAAGTGGTAACTTTTACCTATAACAAAACAATACTTGGTAGATGTCCTGTTTTTTGCAGTGACTTATGATATTATTTAAAATGGAACACTGAAATATGCACGTTGATAGTACTTCCTTGGAAGTACTACCTACGTGCCTATATATGATTGGTGTAGATTAGCCGTGGGTCTCGTTTTAGAAAATGACCCTCTGAATGTCATAAAAGACGATTAAGGGATAGCACCAGGAAATGGCAGAATTTATTAAGAAGTAAATACCAACACTGCGGTTATCAATCCGCCTACCAAGCCTGGTGGCAATGGCAGACCCCTCAAGTATGGGTGAGGCCTATGTCCAGCAGTGGACTTAATTAGTCTGATGGAGGTGTTGTTTACAGGTGAACGCGGCGTTAGCGGCGGGGCGTAGTATCGCAGCGGGTACGCGACTCGTGGGCGCGGACGGAGCTGTCGGCATCGTGCGGGCAGACAGAACTGTCACTCTGTCCCATCTACCATACTCTGCTACTGGACACCAACCACCGCAACAAGGTGAGACTAACATTTTAGAAGCTTTTACCGTAAAAGCTGTTACTATTACCTTAATGTGTTTTTGTATGTAACGCTATGATCTCTGTATTCCAGGCACCGGTGTGCCTCGTCCGCCGCCTCCGCCGCCGTACCCCGGCACGTTGCGACAACCGCAGCCGCCGCCGCCGCCCTATCCACAGGTAAGGCTCTAACCCGCTGCAATAACCGCTACTCTATACCTTTTATTCATACGCTGATGCCACAACACAGAATGGAAAGACTACTCTCGAAAACTTAAAGAGCCTTGTTTCGAAAATCTTTTAAATAGATTATGATAGTTTTTTTTATATTAGTATTTTATTGCTTATTTATTATGTACATCCATTTTGTTTTATTTTATAGATTACTTTTATTTCTCATTTGCTACATCTCCATTTTCCAATTTTTCGTATTAATCCTCTCCTTCCTTAGGTTGCCTGAAAGATATCGCTATTAAGCGATACGGCCGCCCATTGTACTTTCCATTTTATAACGGTTCTTTTTACTTTGATTACGTATTACTAGTGTCTGGTGTATGTACAATAAAGTATTTTTCATTCATTTATTCATTTATGACCGAAAGTAAGCATTTTTGTACTTTCGTTCTATACAGTTGTATTACACCATAATAGTCACCATCTATAGTCATTTTATAGATTTTTCAAGACAGCAGGAACCATTTTGAAACAACAAAGAGAACATTAATCCAAATACTTCCCTGAATATATGTATAGGATATAGGACCTCCTGTAGGGAAAGCTGTGCGAGTTCCGTTCGTTTTCGGGAGTTATTTTAAACCCTGTGTACACTAGGTTCAACATATCTTTGTGATTCTGAAGCTAGGTTTTGCAAAGCTACGTCTCGGTTCCGCATGTATAATTTTGAGGTGTGTGAGCGAGATAAGACGATGCGACCAGCTACTTCAGAGTTGCAAACATCCGTTGTACGTAGTGGGTGACGTGACGCCCTTTGCTTGTTCACGGACATCAGCGTTAGAGTGAAATAGGCGTCTTTGGAGCAATTCTGATTTATTTCTAAAAAATGTGAAAATAAAAGGATAAGACTAGAACGTGATGCTTTGTTGATTAGCATATATTTTGTCGATTTATTTTTATTTGTATGAAAGATTTCGTTATTTTCTTCATTTCGACATATCTCAGAATTGCATCAATGATACAAATGTTTTAGGTTTTTAAAAACATGAATAATCAGTTAAATCCCGGACTAAACAGAATGAAAGGAGTCGGCCATCTAACTAATTTGAAATAATGCTATAGCTAAATGTTCTGATAAATCTTGGAGGATTTTTGGGTACATTGTCGTGCATGCTGTATTTTCGTGTTTTGACGAATCTGTTTTGATCGTAATCGAATCAGGACAGATTCCACAGCTTTCAATGTATGGCGTAAGCTTTGGTTCACATTTTCGAGACACGTTCAATGTCAATGTCACGCAAATCGCCGTTTAATGTGAACCGATTATGATGTTTTTTTATAATTCGCTTAATTTTGATCGTTTCGCAGATATGTGATGTTTTAAACGTTATCATAATATCCAGAGCAATATTAATTTGTTGAACAATTGGTGGCGGTCGTTTTGAATGTAAATAACGAATCTAAATTTAAAATGACTTGTTTGAGACAAGCTTACAAGACTAATATTGCATGGGTATATGAGTATTCGCCTTCATTTCATACATGGACCTATCTAATAACAAGTAATTTTTTATCGGTAAAGTGAATGAAAACCTATTTCTAAACATAAGAACTCATGAGAGTATTTTACATAGAAAAACACAATTCACTGCAATTCCTGTGCACAATTTTAGCTATCTATTCGAAAATTTGGGTATTCAAGATTAATTTAAATACTTAATAAAATCAATTCGTACTGGAAATTTAAATTGAGTAAACCTAAAGAGAATGCTGTATCGTGTTTAGTCCAGTTTGTCCTCATTCGATTGCGGCATATTTTAGTCGAATTGTAAACATTTGCAATACAAAAGCAGCATTGAATTTGCGCACGTCCCACTTTTTTGTCATCTTTTGGGTACATCGCGGCCTTTTGCGTTGTTTTCTAACGTTGATCTATAGTCAAAACTATGAAATGGAGGCGAGAGTAGGTGTTGTTACCCATCGACTGCGGAGTACAGGCGTGTTGTTTGCATGTCGGTGGTTGATGGTTGTTGGCGCGGGCAGGCGCCCTATGAGGCGTGGCCCGACTGGCTCCACCGGCGGCCGTTGCTGCTGCAGGTCAGACGAACCCCACTACCCCCGGCTTAATGCACATTCGTCACACTTGCGTCAGTAAAACTCTTGCTAACGGATTGAACTCTTGTGGTTGAGCGGATACGTACTGACGCGTTTGTCGCGATACAGTCGCTAGCTGTCAAAATAAAAAAAACGCGCGATTGCATCGATGTTAAAAACTCGTGTTGTTTGTGACCGCTCTAGTCCACATTCGTCAAACGCTTTGGAAGAAAATGAACTAAGTTTAGTAACCCAAATGTTATGGTAATACACTGATTTGCTCGACAACCTTGAAAGCAATATTTTTTGGAAGAGGAAAGAGCAAGATTCTTAAATTTGCAATTAATTGTCCGACTAGCTTTAGCAGCAACTATTTTCAAAGTCGACCATGTCAAAATCTGTGTGTTATTAGCTAGAGTTTTCTACGTTACTGGCGAATGTGCAATAAACCAGCCTATAGCCTACACAGCACCTCACCTAGCTCTCTAGCTGTCCTTGGACCTATCCTATCAAACCTTTACTCTTGTGTGTGAAAATATTGTAAACAATTTTAGATATCTAAGGAAAAACGTTTGTAACATGTTTTTAAAATAAATAAATAATCAAGACTGGAGCTACAAAGTTTTCTAATCTTTCTAGTCTTGATTTTAAGTAATATATTTTGTGCTAATATTTCTCGTAATAATAAGTTATGTAAGTAGATAATAGATGCACACAAACTGTTTTTGTAGTGTCATATAATTCTGTTAGTATTGTGGTTACTATCACATGTTTTATTTTCTAACAAATAAAAAATTATAAAACTAGAACGTATGAATTCTTGTACTTTCCTTTCCTCTCCTCTACCCTCTCGTGATCCTTCCTTAGTCTAGAAGGTTCCAGCGGAATCTAGAGGGCCTCGTCACCGCTAACCACCTTTACGTGTTTAACGCTTCTTACTCTGCTCGCTCGTGGCACGCATGCGTAAAACTAACCTTTGTACTATTTCAGCATCCTTCCTAACACAACACTAATAATAGAGTAAATTAACATTAGTGAAACTGAATTTTGAAATGTAAAAGAGCCTAGGTTTAATTGCCTGTCTCATCTTGGCTGAAGTTTTTCAAGGTGGTGGAGTGTGTGATCTTCTGGTTATGGGATTGACTGTTTTTGATGTCATGAATGATTTTGATATAGTGATGTGAGATACTCTGCACAATTACTCATACAGTTACTAGTTAAACAAGCACCGTAATACCAACTCAACATTACTTACAAAACTCAACACGGATCTATTCTATGTAGAATAATGATAAATTTCTTATTCAATTTGGTTGCGTATAAAAGTACAGTTTATAAATGTACCTAAATTATTAGATACCGCATAAGTTCACATAATCTATCTTACGATCAAAATCTGTAGTATTGTGCACATATCTATTAGTTAGTGTATTTTCAGCATGTGCTAAAGTATTTTGAAACTATTAATTTGACTGACTTATTTTGATGTTTAAATTGGTAGCAGGATCAACTGGCCGTAGTTTTACTTGATGTTTGATTTTGCCAATGATAAATTTTCTCCAAGACTCAACAGATGAATAATAACCATTCATCGACCTACCATTCAAGATGAGACAGGTAAAACGGTAGTTAAAATGCTACCAGACGTTGTATCGAACGAGTCAAATGTACGCGAACTTTTGTCAGCAGAACTGTTTATCTTTCTACCCATTAAAGTTGTATAAAAGCCACAGAAAAAGTCTCAGTACAGTACAGTCGAACACTAAAATGCGAGAGCGACACGATTGTAGCGTCGCGATCGCGATCGGCGTCGCAGGCCGGGCGACGTCACATATCAAATATTTAACCATCAGAACGTAAACCAGGAGCAACCGTTGCTTCTCGAGGAGCTCCTGGAGCAGGAGAAGCGGGAGCAGGAGCGCGAGGGGGGTGAGGGGGTGTGGTCGGGCGCGAGTCCCGCGGCAGCGGTGGGTGCGGCGGTGGCGGCGCCGGCGCCCCCCGTAGCGGTGGCGGCGCCCCCCTCCGTGCCGCTGTACGTCGGCATGGCGCCGGCCGCGCCGCCCGCGCCGCCCGAGCGCGCCGTCTCCGACGCGGACGTGCACCAGCGCCTCGTCTACGAGCAATGGCTGAAGCAGTACAACGCCTTCGCCGCCGACCAGCAGCGCTACTACGAGGTCGAGGTCCAGAAGCTCCGGAAGGTCCGCAAGGTGAGCAGTAGTGCGCTTTCGTGTCGTGTGCTTGTAGAGTAGCCGCGCCGCGCACCCGCGCCCCGTCACTAACGAGGGACTAGTACTAATGACAGGTTTCGATGAACACTATGGAAGCTCCTGAAACGCGCGTGAAATCACAGTTGCTTTGTTGTTTTACGGACTTTAACACGGGCAAAATAACCGACGGCGAAACGCTGTGATTTTACTTACTTTCATGGATTTCTATTCCTCGTTATTAAAACCCCTCCTCGCGAGTAGGCCCCGCCTCTAGACTCCGCCATATTTCAGTCGCTGAACAGTAAGCAGCGTCAACTGCGCAAGTCTGGCAACGAGTTGATGCCGAACGATGCCGCGGAGCTATTGCGCGTATCGACCGAACAGCAGGCGCTCCAGAAGCACCTGGAGGCAGCGAGGAAGCAGGCCAGGCAGCACAGCATGCTTATACAGGTAAGAAAAAATCTCAGTTTTACGTTTCAGTATCAAATGCTGAATGAAATATTAATATAATAAAGCAATATTTCAAAAACAATCAATTAAATGATTAAGATATTTTGAGACATTGTTTTTTTGCATTTTAGGAATATGAAACAAAACAGCGTCAGCAGAACCCACAAATGACGCAACAAACCGTCATAAGCCAACAACAGATTAGCTCAAACCAGACCGTGTTTACGGGCAACCAAAACATGCCTCAAGCGCAACAAATCCAACAGACAACACTCAACCGCCCCATGCAACTCGGCATCGGCAGCGGCATGCAACAAACACTCATACGCACACAATCAGGCGTCATCTCCAACGAGCGAATAGGACTCGTTGCTTCAACACCGCAAGGGCGAATACTCCAACAGGGCGGACGAACTCTAGTCATTGAACAAGCGGGAGCTCCGAGCCAGCAGTTAGTGCGACAGTTATCACAAGAGCGTCCACAAGGATTGGTCCAATTCGGACAGCAGGCTCGTCAGCCGGTACAACAGGCCCAAAGGCCGGGACCGAGGCCGGCCATGTCGCCTTTACATGTGCAATCAGCTCAGTCCCCTCTGCATTCCCTTGCACCGCAATCCCCGCTACATCATTTGACGTCACCGATGCAATCACCACTGCATTCCCAACAGTCACCGTTGCATCACACTGCGCAATCTCCTTTACATCCTTCCACTCAGTCGCCGCTGCAGCAGTCGCCGCTACACTCACAACAGTCGCCAATGCACGTGCAGCAGACGAATATGCCGCAGCAATCCCCGATGCATCCTCAACAGTCTCCCATGCATCAACAATCACCGATGCAGCAATCCCCGATGCATCAATCGCCGATTCATCCGCAACAGTCGCCGATGCATCCTCAGCAGTCGCCGATGCATCCTCAGCTGTCGCCTATGCATCCTCAGCAGACGTCGATGCATCCTCAGCAGTCGCCGATGCATCCTCAGCAGTCACAAATGCATCCTCAACAGTCTCCGATGCATCACCAGCAGTCGCCGCATCACACTCAGAGTCAGATGTCGCAGCACTCGCCGATGCACTCCCAGCAGTCGCCGATGCATATGCAGCAGAGTCCCATGCATACTCAGCAGTCGCCCATGCAGCCGGCTATGTCGCCGCAGCATTTTCTCCAGCAATTGCAAGCTCAGAGAACTAGTCCGCAGTTACCTACGCCTAGCAGAAGTCCACAGGTAATTATTAATATTCGACAAATACGTTCCTTTTCTTTATATTGTTACAAAAAAAGATTATTAATGTTGCTATTAATACTTCATACATTGTTCTAGATCTATCAACAGTCACAAATACAAAGCCCAGTGTCTTCACACTCGCCGCAATTACAAAATGTGAGTCTATTTATTTATGATAGTTTTTTTTTATAATTCATTCGTTTTTATAGATAAAAAAAAAAATGAAAAAATAAAGATACATCCTTATTGGATTATATCCCGTTTTGATAATCTTAAAAAAATCTGGATCTCTTTTCAAGCTGGAAAGACTAGCGGCCGCTCGCAGCTTCGCCTGCGTGGCAGTTTTTTCCCGTGCCCGTAATTTTTTCGGCATAAAAAATCTATAAATGTTAATCCATCCATTCATCCATACTTACAAACTTTCGCGTTTATAATAGTATAGTAGGATTAGTTATGTAACCACAGCTAGATCCTTAAAGGATTGCATCCACTAGACCACCGGTGCTCTCAAAAAATATGTGGTGATCAATTTCTAACTCTGAGCCAAGTGATGTTTAAGATTCCGTTGCATAAATGCCTGAGATTTGAATTTGCCTTGACTTTTGTTTGTTGCAGACTGATTATATAACGGGTAGATTCCCGCGACCCGTACCTGGTGGTTCGCCACTGCCCACTCGGTTTGCTCGTCCGCCTCATCATCAAC
Organism: Electrophaes corylata; assembly: GCA_947095575.1. Classification (NCBI taxonomy): domain Eukaryota; kingdom Metazoa; phylum Arthropoda; class Insecta; order Lepidoptera; family Geometridae; genus Electrophaes; species Electrophaes corylata. The sequence continues at coordinate 3,000,414 of OX352707.1, read as the reverse complement.
AAGGTAAACATTTACCTCTCGTCGTGGTTATTAACTAAAAATCTAAAGAAAAGGACTGTTATCCTTTAGTCATAGTAATTTATTGGTACGACAGCATTAAAAATTAATAAAGTTATATTATAAACCCATTGATTTTGTGGAAGCCTAGCGTATAACTAGCGCTTAGATTAATCTAGTTTATAATATTTTAATTTATAAGTAAAGAAATGCAGGTGTAATTTATATCTAAAATTGTTCGTTTTGTGGCAGGTATGCGTGTAGGTAGTCCATTTGTAGGACGTCAGCAAACATCACCGCTGGGCAGTCCACAACCAATGCCATCACCGGGCAACCCTACTAATGAAATGGCTGTAAGTATATCAAACCATTTACTAATAAATAAAACTTTGAGTGACTTTGTTAAATCAGAAATGGCATTCAATTTTGTTTTTAGTAGTTTTTCTGTTCATAGGATGCATTTCTTATTATATATTTTTTTACAGCGTCAGCAAATGGTGGCTCGCCAACAATACAGTCCCATGGGCCAACCCGGCTCCCCCTCAGTAGCAAGGTCCCCCCACGTGCGGACGCCCACGCCGTCAGCCTCTCCCGCGGCTTCACCCGCACCTCACATCGACCACGGTGGTGGCCACGGACATCACATGGCACCAGCTGACCATGGAGGTGGAAGTAACTTTGATGTAGCACCGGTATCCGACTACGGCGATGGTAACAGCAACGCAGCGCCGTTCCCTCCGGGCTTTCGCTACCGCAAGCCCGGCTTGCTCGGAGGAGCGCCGCCGCCGCAGTGGTCGCAGAGCGACAACCGTAGGCACATACCTATCCTTAAAAGACGCCGCTTCGCCGGGAAAACTCCCGCTGTAGACGACCGCATCGATGAAGACACGCATACGTACGCTCATTTCACACACGAGGTGGATTTCGAAAGCGACGACACACAGAGACAGGACGATGATGTAGTGCTTGTAGAACCTCGAACGACCCAGCTGTCCCGCACACTCCAGTCTCCGCAAGAACGCATCGCTACCGAAGAGGATTTTGAGGAACTGATAGACGGTGGTACCGTTGACGATTCTGAAACGGATACTCCTCAACCCGTCCAATCCACGTCTAGAACTGAAACTGCTACTAAAACCGTTGCTGTCATCAGTCTCTCGACCGGGAAACCGCCTGCTGCAGCCTTGCAACAATACAAGCTAATGGCTCCGCGATTACCCGTCCTAGGAACTCACGTCCACACGGGATCGAAGCTCCTCGATGACGTCTCTCAAGCGACCGTTGCGTCAGTATCGATCGCGAATCAAACTATCTCAGTGCCTGTGTTGAAGAACCTGTCGGTACCGATAGGCACGGGGTCCAGACCTCATCAGAAGAAGGTTGGACAGCAAATAGGACCAGTTATAGGCGTTATTGGTCCCGGCGGTAGCAAAGTGACAATGAGCCCCGTTATTACTCTCGCGACTTCGAGCCCTCAAGCACGCGTGCCGGTTTCCTTACTCACGCAGCATCAAGTAAAACAAAAGATTGTAAAAACAATTGAGAAACCGATGTCGCTTTCCCTAGGAGGATCAAAGCTGTCTAGTTTATGTGTCACACATGACGTGACCCTCCCGGCTAAAATTTTTCAAGACGATGTGGCATCTCCTGACAGTACTGTGGTGAGTGAAGCGGGAAACTCACGAGACCTCGATATTGAGAGGGAAATCAGTCGTCATACAGAGCTACCCTCACACGCTCACTCTTTTCCTGAACGCGGGCCTTTACCCCTCGGGCGGGCGGATATCAAGAGCCCTGATCCCGTGCCGGAGACAATCCCAGACAACATAATGGAGGGTGACGATGATGATAAACCAGATGATACAGCTACGGAAATGTTACTGGCTTACACCGCAGCGCATGCACCGTTACCGCCCCCCGCGCCGGCACCGCCCCCTGCCCCTGCGCCTTTAGACCCCCCGCAGGAAACCGTTGTTAAAACCATCAAGGCAATCGCAAATCAGACTAAAGACATGTCTTATACTAACAACGTCATCGACTCAAACATGCAGATAACTTCTGAAATGTCTCACGAATCTGTGCAGATCTCGATTCCATCGCCGACACCGTCACAAGAGAGATATTTGAATGCAATCACGATGAGGGAGCACCCCGATGTGCCAGATGACAGAAAACATGTCGAGACTTTTGAAGACATGTTGTGTATGCTTGAAAATATTGACGAGCCGAAAACGTATGGAAAGCAGCAGCCACGTTCTCAGCCGCAGACTATTCAGCAGAACCCAAATGCAGGTCCATCTCGAGAATTGCACGATAAGCCTGAACCACCCACGTTCGGCAAACGGGAACCAGACCGGCTGGCTTTACAAGCGGCCACTTTACCACAACTATCGCCGCTATCCCAACCTGCGGAACTACAATCAAATATGGCTAACGTGTCGCAACAACTCAGAACTATCATGTCTTCAATCAACCAAAACGCCGCTAAAAGTGACGCTGCCAATGTGATAAGGAAAAGTGACGCGACACCAACGCAAGTCAACTTCGAGAATCTTCTACCGTCTTCGAAAGTAGAAGTGGCGGCACCGAGACCGTCGCCTATACAGAGAATTGACAAATCAGTGGTTCAAACGGGTCTGGAAGCAATGCCGATGAGCGTAGCGCAAGCTATTGGGTCTAGAGTTAACACACTATCTGCAATGAATCAAATGAGGAAACCAACTACAGTCTCTCCTTTAAATTCGCCCGTAATGCAAAACTCGCTTATGAAGTCCCCCGCTCAATCGCTGCTTACAAACCAAAGTACGCTCATTACAAATCAGTACAATCCCATGGAAGATATGATTCCATCATCTGCTTCCCAAATAATTCAAATGCCGGCACTATCGAGAATTCAGTGTAGTACAACTCCACAGGCTATCATACACACAAATAATTCAATAACGACGAGTACTATGAACTTTCAACATAAACAACCCTTGCAGACTAGTATACTGAGCCACACGTTGTTACAGCCTACGAGACAAATGAACACCAATTTACCTTTCAACCAACAAAGTATCAGTTCTAGCCAACCACCCGCATTAGTAATGACTTCAAGAACTATGGGGAATAAAGAAGTGCCTCCAAATGTGACCGTCCGAACGCACACTATAGTTAGTCCTGGCATAAGCCAAATTCAAAAACAACCGACAGCTCCGTTAAATTTCATCAATACGTCTAAACTGTTACATACGCAATTAACTTCGCCTCTAAAAAGGTCCAAGTCTACCGACGAACCAAAAACTGAAGTGATAGTAGGCCATATACAACCGGCGAAACGGCACAGCGTCGAGGCGGTTGTCGTGAAATCAGAACCAATGGAAACTGATGACCCTAACGCGGTCAACGCTGCCACTGACGCTTCTGGCAACAAAATTCCTCAGAGTCCTATTAATCAAAGAAATGATGAGTCTCAGAATGTGCTTCTAAAACAACTGCTACAAACATCAACGGCAGCCACGACCGTTGGGCCGCAGCCTCAACGTACAATGACTATAACAAGAACAGCGCCCGCGCTTGGCACGATACCGTCTCTAGAAGCTCAGCTAGCCAGGCCGTCGATACCACCTCCAACACTCACTCTCAGCCATGACGTAGATATTTCGAAGGCCCCACCTCGACACATCACGACTGTTAGTTCTTCATTTCCAACAAGACCGATGCAAACATGTATCCCCACCTCATCCATATCACCGTTAATTCACCACTCGCATACCACGCAATCACTTATGGATGTTCGCAAACCTCCCGTGAAAATCATTACAAAAGAAGAAACCGTACCTATACCAGAAAGTTCCCCAACGATCAAATCCATTCACATGGGGCAAATGGGATACATGAGTATGAGTAATATTGAAAGTCAACATCAGTTGCAACAAGCTATCAAGAAAGAAATCACTCCTCCACGACAAAGCCCGGTTCATCGACCTTTTACACCGCTGGATGTCAAGAAGGAACTAATAGATGAGACTTCACAGCAATCTGCCGCGTCTGGGGTCTCCGGAGCGTCAGACCAAGGAACTATTCGGCTTGACCATCCCATGAAAGAAGAATACCCAGAGAGCGTCAACATGGATTCTAATCAAGAACCGAACGTTACCGAAACTCCGTCTGAAGCTAAAAAGAGAAAGAGACGAGAGTATCAGCAAAAAAAAAGAAAGCAACTGCAAATGAACATGAAAGCGGCAGCAGAGAACAGCTTGAATGTCACAAATGCTAAAAAGCGGCCGCGGAAAGGGTCTAGATACGAAGAGGACTATGACACTTTTATTGACAACTTGATGGCTCAACTACGGTTACTACCGACAATGCAAATTCAAGAACCAGCTTTAACTACAAACTTTGCCGTTTGCCCACTGTTCGGTTCAGGAGATTTAACAAAACTGAAAAATAAAGATTACGATTTCCTCAAAGGTGACTTGACTGGTGAATTCGGAAATGCTAAAATCCCCAGTGTCGCTGATTACTATAACACTAAACCTTTCGGAGACGAAGAACCACTTCCTGAAAAACCACCCGCGTCAACACAGCGAGGATTCTACGACCAAGAGTTCCAACCCATCACGTTTGATGATGACCCTGAAGACAAAAAGCTTGATTTCGTTTGCAAAGAGCGAGATACAGATACTCCGGATAGTATCGTCAGTTGTTCCAGTCCTGAGTGTCTTGACATTGAGCCACTAAACAGATTTCCTGGGCTCAAACTCATTGATGATGATGAGGAAGATGAGGACAGTGATGCTGCCTCCGGACGCGTATCCCCAATCATACCTATTATTGCGCCTGTTCCTATTCGAATCAAGACATTAGGGCTATATCCATTAAAGGAAGAGGAACAAACCCAAAAGACGTTGAAGACATCAGACACGGACCCGCACAAAATCAAAATGGAAGGTTCGCCTGGCTCTGAGAGCAACGAAAATGTCACGGTGACGTTAACTTTGACATCGGGTGCTGCTGAAGATATACTTGGAGTATTGAAAGAGCTTGCTGGAATCTTACATATTCCGCCGCCAACGTCCTACCAGATTATAGAGAGAACTGCCACACCCCCGTCACACAAATTAGGACTTTACAGATCTAAAGGAAAAGACGGCAAAGAGGGTACTCCAATTGACATACAAAGCATTTTGAACGGTGCAGCCAAATTCTGCAGGCATTGCGACGTTGTTATCTTAGATTCAGTAGTCAGAGCTAAAGCTTCGGAGTTCCCACTCCTCTCAGCCAATAAGGGTAATGCTGGAGAGATACTGTGCGACAGTGACTCAGAGCTCTACTTCTGCAGCACTCAGTGCTACGAAAGGTTCGCGTGGCGACCGACAAACATCATCCTCGATGGAAAATCTAAATCAGCTATCAAAGGAGTCAACAAGGCAGAAACTGATACGAACACATCTCGAGATCGCGAAGACTTCGATACAGCATCCAACGAGAGCATGGAAACGGACGACTTAGATATTAAACCAGACATTAAAGACGAAAAGATGGACCTTTCATTCATGGATTCACTCGACAACGATGAATTAATGAAGGAAGTTGGCGATTGTGACGTCAGCGCTCTAGAGTCTGAAGATCTGAAAAGCGAGCAAGACGAAAAGAGTAACCAAGGTGCAGAGAAAGAAAAATACAGAGGGATTCGGTACAAAGCGTGGTCGCCAGGTTGCATAGGCCCGCCAGTGAAATACAAACGACCTACCGACAGAGAGCTAACTGAGCTAGTTTTTAGAACTGGGGTGGCTATAATGCCGGTGACGAATGAAGATCACAGACGGTGTGAGCTTTGTGGAATAGAAGGGGATGGGGTCACCGATGGAGTCTCAAGGTTACTGAACTGTGACGTCAATAGATGGGTACACCTAAACTGTGCTCTATGGTCCGCAGGAGTCTATGAGACTGTTAGCGGTGCCCTTATGAATGTAGAGACTGCTCTAGCGACAGGGTCAAACGCAACGTGTGCAGTTTGTAGAAGACTGGGTGCTACTGTGAGATGCTTCAAGGTGCGGTGTGGAAGTGTCTACCATTTGGGATGCGCAGTGAAAGATAATTGCGTGTTTTTCAAGAACAAGAGTGCTTTCTGCGCGTCGCACGCACCAAAGGTTAGGTTTATAATTTTTTGTGATTTATAGAGAACTCATGCGTGTGCAAAGTACAGAGAATAATAATAAAATACTGTTACAGTATATCTCTTTTAAATATTATTTTTTCTTGATACCTTACATTCTTTCACCTTTGCTATAACACGTTTAATCCAGAACAATGCGTATAGGAGTAAAAACTGTATAATGGTATGTAATATGTGTTTTTTCACCGGTACAGAATGAGAAAGACAACGAGTTGACTACCCTAAGCGTCCAACGACGCGTGTTTATATCCCGCGACGAGCAGCGGCAAGTCGCATCGGTGATGCTTCACTCTGACAGCAACCATCTCATTCGAGTCGGCGGCCTCATCTTCCTGAACCCGGGGCATCTTCTACCGCACCAACTAGCAACCTTCCATACACCCAACTACCTTTACCCTATCGGATATAAAATCGTAAGTACTCAGCCGGATAGAGACAGTGATGGTAAGATGAGGTGGTACCTCCTGGAAGCTACTATCTTGAATTCTATGTAAGTATTGAGTAAGTATTTTTTTTATTATTATACAGTCTTCTGCTGCACTAACGCATCAGCATCTCCTGAGTATTTAACACTGCGGTCACCAATTCGTCTGCCAGGCGTGGTACATACGGCAAATCCCCTCAAGTATCAAGGAGGTCTATGCCCATTTTTATTCCTGTATTGACTTATTTAGGCTGATGGAAGGGAAAAAGAGTACTTTACTTAAAGATGACTGGTAAAATACATACACTTCACATGGAATTTTCTTATTGCCAGGTTCGGTTCTACTGGTCGATGGTCCGCGCTAACCGTCGTTGTCGATACCTCTGCTGGATCTCTGAGGAGGAGGGACGGCCACGCTTCCACGTGCGCGCACAAGACGAACCGAGACACGAAAATGCCGCAGCCACTCCGCGCGCTGCCTGGGCCAATGTAAGGAACTGCCTGATTACTTTAGTTTTATCTTATTGTTTTATATTGTGAAATTGTGCAAATACTTATTTGCCTGTGTTATTTATATTTTACTTCTTTATGTGTTGAATTTCTACACATAACTGTTTTGCCATATTGACGCATTTTCGATGTATGAGCTTGTATACACGAACTGTAGATTATTCTAAACAAGTCTTATTATTAATATGAACATGCCAAGCCTTCTGGGCATCCACCGAAGGCCCGTCGCCTCCTAGCACCTAAAGCATGATGATATTCGCCTGCTTACTGGTTGCTTACGCGGCCCAGTTTCAAGTTTAAAAAGATGTAGGCCGTTTGAGATTTACTGTTTGGTCGTTCTGAATATACAACTGAATACCTATATAACTAATATGCTCTACTTATTTATTTATTTACTTTTACAGTCTACATGCTATTCGTAAATATGAAACTTTTTCTAAATAATAATTTTGTATATAGATATTAGACGCAGTAGCTGCATTGCGCGATGAACGCAACGAAGACGGAGTTCTCAAGCTATGGCCTAACTACGTCACGGGCGAAGACTTGTTTGGACTCACGGAACCTGCCGTCGTCAGAGTACTGGAAAGTTTACCTGGTAAGTTCATTTACCAAACTGACAGTTTCAAAAGGTTTCAAGGAAAACGCATTCTAATGTAAGTGATAAAGTTTATTTTGCATTAGCTTTTGCGTAGTATAACTACTAGCTGACACAAATGCTTGACGCATAGAACAAATTGTCGATTCGACCTCGATCAAGATGAGAATAAGGCAGTAGTATATCGAGACATTACGTACGTTCGGCACTTACCTGTATTGAACGAAAGCAACAAAAATGTAAAAAAGCTTTATATATACCAAAAAGAGCAAAATCTAATAAAACATGTTATCACACAGGTATCGAAACCCTAACCGACTACAGATTTAAATTCGGTCGATCCGCGCTTCTCGAAGGAGGATTGGCTATCAATCCGTCCGGCTGCGCCAGATGCGAGCCGAAGTGTCGCACATCCTGGCGCAGAGCTCCACGCCCTCTTCACACAACAGCTATGCCTCACCTCCCCGCACCGCCCCCCGGGACCGACCAGCCTGTATGTCCGTACACCAAGCAGTTTATACACACTAAGAGCAGCCAGTACAAGAAGATGAAGATGGAGTGGCGGAATAATGTCTACCTTGCTAGGTAACTATGTTGTGGAACCTAGGCCTTAATTTTATTATAGACTCTATATTTAATTAGTAGTAGTAGAGCTCTTTGTGAAGGGCTCGTCCGGGGCAGTACTACCACCATGCCTATTTCTGCCGCCAAGCAGCTTGCTGTGTTCCGGTTTGAAGGGTGTGGGTGCCGGTGAAATTACAGGCACATGAGGCTTAACACCTGCATGCCTCAGGTTGATGGGCGCAGAGTAGTGCATCGTAGGTGACGTTCCTAACGAGCGTGACCCACGAGGCAATGCTTTGTTATAGGCGATGGTAACCACTTAACATCAGGTGGGCCATCTGCTTGCTTCATCAGCAAGTTGTATAAAAAAAAAAAAAAAAAATTAAGTTGCTTTGTATTATGTATTATACGAAACATTTTTAAGATGTTAAATTCTAAAAGTTTTTGTCAATAACAAAAAATATACCTTGTTTCTTTTTAGATCGAAAATCCAAGGACTAGGACTATACGCAGCTCGAGATATAGAGAAACACACAATGGTCATAGAGTATATAGGCGAGATGATTCGCTCCGAGTTATCTGAAATACGCGAGAAGCAATATGAAGCTAAAGTAAGTACAACATTATAATCTCTTTGCCAACAAATCACGCACACAACTGTACCACTTTTTGTTATTAAGATCTCATCTGTAAAATACTGTTACAATATTAATAGGTATAGTTATTGTATAGTTATCTATAAGTAATGCGAAAGTCTGTTTGTGAGCGTAACGTGACTAATGCCCGGTTCCTATATCCAACTAGCGTCTGTTAGTAGTACTACGGGTCGTCAGATAAACGTCAATTCAACCGTGTGTGATATCAGCCAATGAAATAAAGGCCGACATCCGACAAGCAACGATTATATTAACGGACGCTTGTTACATTCATTAGAACATAAATGTTTGTTTGTATTCCCAGAATCGCGGTATCTACATGTTCCGCCTGGACGAGCGGCGTGTGATCGACGCGACATTGAGCGGTGGACTGGCGCGGTACATCAACCACTCGTGTCAGCCTAACTGTGTCGCCGAGACTGTGGAGGTGGACCGGAATCTGCGCATCATTATCTTTGCGAAGCGACGCATCGCCAGGGGCGAAGAGGTAACATACCCGTTCCTATTTATTAATACCAACATGTCTGTTTGTTAGCTAAAGCGAAAGCTTTAGCTGATCCACTGAACCGATGGAACTGTAATTTAACACAGAGACGCTTGACGCTTACATTCTGATGACGAACATAGGCTGTTGTGATTTGTGCATGGTGGTGGTAGGAACCAAGCTGTAAGGATCTTGCCTGTTCTTCTAAGCTTGGTCGCAAGGAACTGACGCCTAGATCCTAAACTACAAGACCATGATCACAAAAAAGATCTAGAGCTATAAGAGATCCAGAGAGATATTAACAATGCTCAATAAATGCTTTTTGACTATTTCAGGTAGATCATTTACTTAATTTGTCACAAGTCAAAAACTAATACATCATCATCAGTATAGATTTTTTTATATAGATTTCCAGTCAGAAAAATTTTTAACTACTCCCCATACTGGCGCTTCTTCACAATGTCATAAGTTCATCGGGCGGCTTTAAACTTGCGTCTTTTGTTCGTGGGTGCCATTCAAGCCCAGCAGTTGTTATGTTACATTACCTCTACTAACGTTATGTTTGTCCACAGCTGGCGTATGATTACAAATTCGACATTGAGGACGACGCACACAAAATCAGCTGCATGTGCGGCGCCCCCAACTGTAGGAAATGGATGAACTAAACCGAATAAAGACTATAATAGCTGGACTATGTATTCAAGATACACATTATTTTTCTATTAGTCGTAAAACAAAATTTATTAATTCAAATCAACGTATAGTTTAAAAACATTTATGTAATTTTTGAACATCTACCTGTAAGCCAAGTGTGATGAGAGTAGAGGTAAGGCTATGGAACCTAGAGTAGTTTACCAAAGTTGACTATGTATTTATAAGCTGACGATATGTATTATAGATTAGAGATGTATCGGACGGCACTTCATGAGTTGTGAGGTTTATACTTATGACAATATCAATAGTTTTATACTACTTTCAATTTTATAATTTTTATTTTTATGGACTAGATCGTTATTCATTGGAAACACATTTTTGTAAATAGTTTAGAAGTGATATGCATATAATGTAGGATATAAATCGTTATTAAATTCAAATATTTTAGATGTGACCGTTTTAAAGTTATTAAGATATTTTTAAGATTTTTTTTTCTCAATTTTTAATGTTTTCTATGAATGTTTTGTATTTACTTTTTCAGTAATCCGTAAGTAAACTAAAGGGGAATGCCACACTTAGCGTTACCTACGATTTATAACATTTATGAAAATTATGAATGATTTATGCTGCTAGTGAAAATAAAAACCTCCACTTGATGTATTGATAAAGATGGTTTAAAACCGCAAGTATTGCTTAATTCTACGGGATAATACAGGGTGCCATAGTCGACGCCAAGCCGGAAACGAGTAATAGGTCAAGTCATAATAGATAATTTTTTAAATTATTAAAAATTAGGAAAATCTAGCAAATGAAATACATGTTAGCATATTCCTATGTGGGGTATACATACATGGTGGCACTGCACAATCACACGATAAACGATAGTGTAAGGGAAAGCAAAGATCGTACAGAGAAACTAAACAGTCAAATAGTACAAACTTTATAATATAAATAATTATTTTTTCAAATTTTATATTTTTCTGATAACTTGGTCTATTTCCGCCTTGGCTTCGAGTTGAGAGACCCTGTATAGCATTTCAGTTAATGATAAACGTCAAAATACTTACAGACAATAATTAATCATCAATATGATTGAACTGTGCCATGTTTTAATCCCACCATGAGCGATAAGTCAAAAGCGCAAAAACAGACAATAAACAAAAATTATGACAATGTGTCTTTTCGACATGAACATGAGTTTTTCTAGACAGTAACTGTGGCATTCCCCAATGCGAGTTCAGCACATTTGTATACAGCATCGTATACTTCAGAAATCTCATTGATAGTGTAGGTTAGGTTATCAAGTAGAAGCGTATGCATTTAAGTAGTGTAATAGGCGTATTCTGAAACCAACTAACAACATTGTCTAGTGCTGGATGTCACCCACTAGTTGTATAAGAACTATGAGTCCTAGGACATCAAATTGATCTACAAATGTGTTTATTTATAGGAAAATCTAGCCATGTGATTTCATAGTTCTATAGAATTAATAAGACATCGCAAAAGTTAATTTTCTGGTCAGGTTTTAGCGCGACCACATATTGTGATATCATCTTTGGTAGGTCTTAATCTAATCATTGGACAAGTTGTTTTTTTGATATACAACTCTTGTTGGTGACACAAGCCATCTGCTTGTGTCATCAACCTACCTGATGTTAAGTGGTAAACATAATTTATAATAAATAATTGCCTCGCAGGTCACGTACGTTAATAACGTGTTCTACTACGATGCACTGCCCAGCGTTCATAAGTTTCATGTGTCTGTAATTTTATGACATTATTGAATTCGTCTCTTCATTTAAAAACTATTCTTATACTTGTGGGACCCTAGATAGTAATTCTGACATCACGATGTGCCTCGCCAGTTTTCATGTAGACTTTGTAGGTTAGTTCGGTAACACCGCAGCGCGCCTTTTCAACCGGATGAATTTATATATGGCTGGCTGTGTGAAAGTAATTATGTTTACCTCACTAAAGGCGTTATTACACTGGAGTATCGCGAACGTGTTTCCAGTAAAAAGATCGCTGTCCTACTGCGACGTTCTCACACTATACACTCGCGTGCTTATGACAATCATGATAATATGGACTTGACTGAAGTGAGGTGCGACGGTTTGTACGCACGCGAGTATTATGATATTACGGCCCGTTGACCGATCACCTTGCTGGAAACACCAAAGCTGCAGTGTAATAACGTTCGGACGATAACGCAAAGACTGTTCACCAACACACCATCCAAATCATTCGTTTCTCATAGATATTTTCAAATTACATTGGTAAATATCCCGTTTCTATCCAAAATATTGCTTATAACAGCTCACTCAACCGATTGCTATGGGTTGTGTTGGTGAATAGTGGCCCAATGTTAACGTCCGTCTACTGGCAAGTTCTGTATAAATAGTGCGCGATGTAGCTAGTATAATTTATAGTTAATGTTACCGTAATGTGATATTACTTCACATAGCGTGTGCTGTACCGGCCGGGTAGTTTACAAACTAGTTGAATGAAGTAACCGTGTTTAGTTCGGACGTATCGGTTATGTAGGCTGCTCCAAGCTAGTTTGTTGGCCTGCGCAATATTTTTCAGGAACTATTTATATATATGCGCGCTCTGATCTTAGGGCGCCTAGTTTTATAGGCAGAACTGTAGTCGTATAATAGATTATCAGGATATATTTAAAAGTGTACCTATGTCATATTTGCCACCCTAGATAAACGGTTATATGAATTTTAATGGTTTTAAATATTAAATAAGTTTACAAAATCTGTTTAAGCCGTCAATCGATCTCGTATTCCAAACATGTTAGCACTTTCGTAATACGTTTGTCTACATGGCCTTGTAAGGTCAATATGGACATTGTGATATCACAAGGAATTTGTAAGTCTCAAACACACAGTTGACTATGTCACGATTCAATTTAATTTTAAGTGTTATGTGCAATATCATTTAATTTTACTCTCGATTGTAAATAACCATCAGTAATTGTTTAAACATGACCTAGATAGTAGTACCCATCATATTTAGTTGGAAAACAAACCTTCACGCGTTTACATCAGATTATTTATTAAGCATTCCCATACGTTTTGCATTAATATTGTTAACTCTGAAGAATATATTCACAAGAGAAATAAAATATTGTTTGTAAAATTATTATTTAGAAAATATACATTAGTATTTTTATTGCATTATTTTCCTATCATTAAATAATTAGTATCAAACTTTGCTTTCTTTTTACTAAGTACCCTGTGAATTTGCCCTAAGACTTTAACCCTGGTACTCGATGAATTTTGTATTTTGTCTTATGTATTGACAGGCAATTTTAAATTAGATCGAAAAAGATAAAGGAAAGGGTAGGTATGGGGTAGGTCTATTTCGAGGTTACACAGAGTATTATTAGTAGAGCAAGAGTTTTGAGAAACGACGAAGGTCCAATAAGGAAAAGGAGGGTCGTGCCGGACTCCTCAAAAACCATAGTGACGCGTAGTGACTTAAGTAGTTAAAATATACAATAGGTACCTACACTATATTTAAATATGTAGGTACACTAGCTGCACAGGCATTTAAATTCAATGGAAACTAGGATCCCCAGACAATACGTTACTAGTATTGCATGCACATAGGTGTAATCAGGAGTGCTTGCTCCCTAGCCACAATTTTCATAAACATCAGAACTGTAGGTTTCATCGAGATTTGTTAAATCAATTCTGTGGCATCGCATCAGCTGATGCTTCTTGGAGAGCTCCTAAAACCACCCACTTAATTTACAATTCTCGTTTCTCAAGTCAGATGAACAATAATGATCTTGACATTATTGTTATGTGATGAATATTCATGTATGTTCTGTGTCTGGGTGTTATATTGTATTCAAAGCATTATTATTATTATTAGTCCTCCGTGTACCACTGCTGGGCAAAGGCCTCCTCCATTCCCTCCACACATTCCGATCCTGTGTTAAGTTTTTTCAGTCCCTCTGAAAATAGTCGAGCTCGTCTCGCAATCTCCGTTTGGGTCAGCCGCGTCGCCTTCTCGCTGTGTCAGGAAGCCCATCGGTGGCTATCTTTGCCCACAGCTCACCTGGCATGCGGCAGACATGACCAGTTCAATCCCACTTCAGCTTCGCGGCTTTTGAAGCTACGTCTATGATGTAGGTATGTATTTACAAAAAAAGGAATAGGTATGATTTTATCAACTACCTATCTGGTTGTATATAACTACTAGCTTTGCTTAGTTTACAGCTAGAGGGCGATGTGTAAATAAATATTTGCCGATATTTGTTTATTAAACCTTCAAGAGCGCCTAATACCAATTCATTAGTCTGGTGCCCCGAGTAGTGACAATTAATCTCAAAATACATATCAGATGAAAGAGAAGGGAAGTACTAAAATTAAAATAAAACGAATTATTTGATATAAATTTCATTACAAACTGTTTTTTTGACTTAAACTGCAAAATATACCAAAGAACATGTCTAAGTAAAGCTGGGAAGCCAGCAGACGTTGATCGCAAGAGACTGAAAACGGCTCGTCTAGCAGAACGACTATCCTACTCTCAATATAGTTCTTCTAGTAAATTAACCATCATTACACCTAATATCTTGTGATAGTAAACTAGAACCTAAAAAATAAAACAGGTCTTGAAATTAACATTTTATCAGTGTCATGATGACGTCATTACTGGTGAAGAATCCTATAGCTTGTAACACTTCGACTTACTTTAGACAAACCGTTTCGTACATTATTTATTAAACAATCCGCAAAAATTCTTGAAATAATTTACAAAAATATAACATTCGTCATTTTAAATATAACTCAAGAGCGCTACTTGAAATATACGAGTAGTAGTCAAAATTATCACTCTATGCTGGAATGAGAATAAGAAAATAAATATTAATTAAAATGTATTGTAAAATTGCATTACTCCGGCTGCTGAGAAATATCCAAATGGCTACTAAAATATACGACTAAACACGTAACTTAAGAGAAGACAAAGCGACTTGAACAGAATCAACGACGCTTTCCAAGAAAAAGATTTTGGCGACGAGATGATAGCGAATTGACCATGCTTAGCACTATTAGCTTATTAAAAACACAAATATTTAAACGGTTTCACAAACCAAATAACCGAAGAAACTCTGCATAATCGAGTGAGCTTACGTAAAATAAAAATTGATTGATTCAGTGTATTACAGCCAAAATCGACCACTGAACAGTATTTAGCTAGCAACTATCCGCTGCCGAATACCTCGGAGCATCACTTATATTAACACACCTCGCTTTCTAGTAACGCGCAGGTGCAAACAGATTTATTTGTATCAATAGAGTTATTTTGTACTATACAAACTAGGTTTTGATACGTAGAAAAGTTTGAATACTGTTGTTAAACCAACAAGAGAGAATGGTTCTTATATATAAAACACGATAAAGGGCAGGGTTACCAGAAAGCGAGTTTTCACAAATATTGCATTTCAAACGTCCACATTTGTGGAAGTAGCCATTGCCATCCGCCTTAACTCTGAGCTTTATAGCGTTATTTACGGACGCTAATTATTCACTATTCGAGGGTGTATTTGGACACAGTCAATGCTGGATTGGATTAGTAGAACTATTTAATAACACCCTGAATATCAATGTCTCTTTAGCCATGATACGATAGCTTCTCACACTCATTTATTAAATGAATTATGATATCGATGATTTATATATATTCATGTATGATAGATAGAAGTAGTTAAATACGATATCTAGTTAGATAATCTGCATTGTATATTACAACTGATATATATTGTGTCATGAAAATTGCACCATAAAGACAATCTTTGAAATCATATTACTGCATTTTTTGAATACTACCTCCACATGCTATTGGGTGCTTGTATACATTTGGCATAGGACACATTATCGCAGCAGTAATATCCCATGCATCCTGATATAAAATATCCAAAAACGTCACTAAGCTGATTATAAATCCGCTTGTAATGACAGTCCGTCGCTTATGCGAGTCGATGGTAGTTATACAAATTCTTAGCGTGTACGTAGTTGTGCACGTCGCAGACGCACACTTGTAAGCAATTTTTTTTTATACCAGATAGGTATCACCGCTTTGGACAAGCCTGGTTCGCAGAGTGATCCCGGCAAACGCCTGTTTACTATGATGATCATTCTGGGAACGGGGCATGCATTTATGCTAACATTTGATTTATAATTATAATAGTATTCAGTATTTTTAAGGATGTACTAACACTCTTTCCATTTTTTTATATTGTGTTTACTAACCCTATATGGATCTATCGTTATCCGAAATACAGAGATTTTATTTATTTAACAGTGACAATTTAGCTGACAGCCTCAATATGAGGTCCAATCATATTCCTAAGCCCGTTTACCCAACAATTATATAAATCTGTCAAAACATAAACAATGCTTATGCTTTTACCATCTCTTACAAATTGGTAAAGTTTATTAGTGACTTTAAGCAATATTTAAATATCATTTCGTTGTACCGTTTGTTGATTTTATACACTATATTTGTAGAAAAAAAAACTGATGAATCTATACTGACGTATCCATGCTTGGACCAGTACCGGACCGGGGCCGATTATAATCATATCAGCTGCATCATCATACCAATAAATGTAACTTGAATCCAAGCCATCTATTTATTTTAAGCCGCTTGACACAGAAACCCATCTTCCTAGATCCTATAAGTCCATGGGAGCGGGCCCATCAGTGAACTTCTTCATGCTATGATCATGATGACAAGGGACTAGGACTTTATACGACTTTGTTGGCGGGCCATTTACTTGATGACACCTGATGTTAAGTGGTAAACATCACCTATAACAAAGCATTGCTTCTCAGGTCGCGCACGTCAGGAACGTGCCCTACGATGCACTGCCATGCATTCATCAACCTGAACAAATATGCCTCACGTGCCTGTAATTTCACCGGCACCCACAGCCTTAGTAGTGTCTTCTACCTTACTGTCTTTGGTTGTGAAGAAAATAAATACAGCTTCACGACTGCAATCCCCAGGCATGGCAGATATCCCCTTAGACCTCTTAGTACCGAATACCTACTCGGGATTCTTTGAGCATGTCTAGTGGGGGGTAATCCGAGGTACGTTCAAATATTACATTCAGTACATAGACATACCCACATTTTGCAGTAGGTGGTATTCCATACGTGGTAGATTGCAAGCCCATCGCTATTACCAGAATACTAACTGGTTTTCTCGCGATGTTTTCCTTCACCGTTTGAGAACACTGGCATTGCGCACACAATTTTTTCGTCAGAAAAATCCAGTGATACACAACCAGATTCGAACCCGCAGTCAGAAGGCAGGGTCTTTCGATCGATGTTTACTTAACTCTTCCTTAATAAACTTTTACCCTGGTGTACTAATACACTGCATAACGTTGAAATAGTTACAGCGACTTTTGTCTTTTGCATTGGGTTATTTATTTAGCTTGTAAGATGTGATCGTTTTCCGTCATGTTTGGAAGCAACATAGCTTTTTCATTTTAATTGTTTTTCTAGTGTTATTTTAAGTTCTGATGTGTAATTTCGGTGATATTTTCTCCAACACTTGAGGTCTTAGCACAAGTGTAAGCTGTTGAAATGAAAGAGTGTGGTATCCTGTCCGAAAATGTTGCCTATAGGTTTTGAAGAGAAACGCCATCTTCTTCTAAACCAACACCAACCGACTTTACTTCTATTTACTGATTCGACTTTACTAAAAACTATTTATTGAAGTAAAATTTCTAATGCGACTTCCAACAAGGTTGCGTTAAACGTTTAACGCTACCATGGAGGGGGTATGAAAGCACTGTTCTTTCTCTCTTTCTCTCATAGCCAGTTACGTTTCGTATATTAAAGAAGTTTTACTTCAGTCGTGTGTTCTAAAGCACACTCGTTTTTTTTTTATCCAATTGACATTGGCAAGATTGTCGAATGACGGACAGGTGCCATAAAGAAAGAAGATGTGATCTGAAAGTGATCCTCGTGATTTTATTGAATAAATACCATTTTGATTGTTTGTAGCTTTGTAGTAGCAGTACAATAGCAGTAGGTACAGTAGTTACTTTGCTGTTGAGTCGGTGTAATGTGTATGGCTAGTTTACTATATAACTTGATCAGTATTGAGAGTCTCAGAGGGGCGGAGGCCGAGGCAGAGGGCGAAGAGGTGCTCAGTCAATGTACTGCGCGAGCCAACGGAAGCCTTCGCCGTAACCCTGGCGCTTCAGCACGGAGCACATGAACAGCTCGAGCGGACGCCCGGGCAGCTCCGACCGCGGTACCCTGCCCTGGAAATTAAAAATAAAATAATATTAGAATTTTCAAATAAAACATACATACCTACATATATCAAATCAAACCTGTTTCTTATAGGGGTAGGCCGAGAAAACGAATTTCCATTTGATCCTGACATACTATTTATTTGTCACATTTGCTTCATTCTCTTTTTTTCCAAATAATTTTGAAACACTTTTTTTAAATCTGTTTTAATATTATGTAAATTTATTTATTTTTCGGTCTGTTTCATTATCCCTGACGCTTTATAACAGGTCTATAAAATCATATAGTCAATTTTACGTCAACAAATAGAGATGGCAACAGACTTATCAACTATTTTAACTAAAGAAGACTTTAGAGACCATTATGAAACATGGAATAGATAGTTATTTTTTTCACACTAGCATTCTCACTATTTTGGGTAACAGTAACTGTCAAGTTCAGTTATTTTTCGAAACGTGGGTTTCGTTTTTTCTTTTACAGATTTACAGGACCCTAAAAATCGGGATAATCGACAAGGACGCGCTCATATTTTTTTCCATTCGATAAATTAATTGTTGTAAGTAACACTGGTCGATACAGTTGTGTAAGCAATAGGCATCTCATTTGTTACATTCATTTATGTGTATGTGTGTAATATATATTTTAGAGAAGACTTATAAATAATATTTTGCATCCAACCTGTAGAAATCCACTGCTGGGCCTTCCCTATACGATTCCGTTAAGAACAATTTTGAGCATTTTCCATCCCGCGACCCTAACAATATCGTCGTTCTATCGGGTGGGAGGGCGTACTCCGGTTCGTGGTCGCCATTCGAAATCCTTTACTCCCAGCGGTTGTCGGTTCTACGAGCTATATGGCCTGCCCATTGCCACTTCAACTTGCTGACACTGAGAGCTATGTCAGTGACCTTGATTCTTCTACGGATTGTTTCATTTCTGATTCTATCTCGTAGTGAAACTTCCAGCACAACTTTCTTCATAGCCCGAAGACTTTTAGCTTGTGTATGAGGCCAATAGTTGACGACCACGTCTCAGTTCCCTAAGTCATCACTTAGGGAACACGCACTGATTTAGACTTTCGTTTTGATATTTCGCACCCAGCTGATAATATAAAATTATATATGAAAGTTTAAATGTTTGGAAGTCAAGTATTGAACTCTTCACGCATGGGTTAATGTCCCGAGATTTCAGGCCCAAAATAATATGCGCAAATGATAGGGGTTAATCTTTTGGTCGTAAAAATAATTTTATCAATAAATTATTACCTACGACTAAACTCGGCGTAACCACGAAACAGTTAGACCATGTCTCGTCTCTTTCGATCTTTCCTGTCAATGCAAAAGACAAAACATGTTGTAACTATTTCAACGTTACGCTTAATACCAGGGTTCGTAGACAAAAATTTACAGAACCGATTCAAACGAGTAGCGGTTAAAAAGGGCTTGTTTATAAACATACGTTTCCCCCCACTTCTTTCGCAATGTACTTACTATTCACGAGAGCGTAAAAACAAGGTTTCCGAACTTTATCGCATTCCTTATCTATATTTCAAAAATACTACTATTTGTAAAGTTCTGTCGTAATTCATATTCTGCAAATCAATTGTATGAGAGTCCCCTTAAATATTTATTTTATTCTATTTTTTAGTATTTGTTGATATAGCGGCAACAGAAATACATCATCTGTGAAAATGTCAACTCTCTAACTATCACAGTTCATGAGCCTGCAGCCTGGTGACAGACGGACAGACAGACAGACAGCGGAGTTTTAGTAATAGGGTCCCGTTTCAACTTTTGGGTACGGAACCCTAAAAACGGCAAGAAACCTGCGTTAAAAGTTACTAACCATGCCAGTAGTCTGCTGGTACAGATTGAAGAACTGACGAAGCTCGTCCTCGCTCGCCGCGCCTGGTTTGTCGATCTTGTTGCCCAGGATCAGAACCGGGCAGTTGCTGAGAGTCTCGTCAGTGAGCAGTGAGTCTAGCTCAGCTTTAGACTCGGGTAGACGTGCGCGATCGCACGCATCTACTAGGAACACGATCGCGTCGACCGCGGGGAAGTAGTCACGCCATACTCGCCGAGCCTGCTGATGCCCGCCGAGGTCGAACGTTGTGAAACGCATACTGCCTATGGATAGCTCTTCAGATGCTGTGGACAACAATTAGGTTAAACTATGTTTTCCATGTAATATAACCACTAAATAAGTGTAAAGAAGTTTTTTTGCTTTGTTCATATTTACTTAGTAAAGTAGTGTAACTTTAAAAAACCTGAACCCCTATTGGACATCTTTAAAGAATCTTAAGTTAGTACCAACTCAAGTACTACTTGATTCTAAGAAATCTATGGAATATGTATTTACAAAAAAAATATATCAGTATTCTATTATTATTCAGTATTCTGTCACTACAAGCTACCTTGGGGTTAGATGATGTTGTGTAAAAATGTTCACAAACATTTATTTTATTTTATCTACTTGTGCCTGAGAACTAGACTCGTCAAGGTAACCTGGCAAATTTATACTGTAATTGCTGAGCTCCATCTACAGCCCTACTGTAGTAGCTTCGAATCCCACCCAGTTCAAATACCTTTGTGTTTACATATTACATGAAAACCTTAGGATCAGAAGGAGGGTCACTAAACTACTGGTGCGGTAAACCCGTGAAGATACCTCTTCCTTGTCTTTATAAATTATAAGATGCATTTATAAATTAGCTCAGCTATGAGTTACATAAACTTAAGAATTCATATTTATGTAAAAAAAAATCGATGTAATAAATATTTGATACGGAGCTTGTTTGTATTGCATCTGAGTAAAAAACAGGAAATAGTTACATAAGTTCAAGTCACCTTGACAAAATGAATTTATAATGTCATGATTTTTTATTCAGATCTAAATATTACATAGCATTGCTAGACTTCCTTTAGTAATCACTAACATTTGCTTATTTACTACTGTAGTAATTTGTTTATTATGCGGAAGCACCCTGCGGATGTCTATGAACAGACCTAAATGTGTTGATGGTAGACTGACACAGAAAGATATCAGATACAAATAATTGTTATTTTAGTACAATTCTCTTTATCTATCCTAGCACATAAGCACGAAATATGTTGTTTCTTTTTCAAGGTCACCATTAGAAGTTAATACTTCGTGGTTTCAGACCATATGTAGGGAACCAATAAATAAACAATAACAAACAAGAACACAAAGGAATCGAATAATCTCAGCACTGACAACATGACATAGTGTAATTGTGCATTAAAAGATAACATGGTAGAACCAGACCAAGCAGTAATAAATATTGATGTCAATTCCGTTGCACAGAACATAATAAGACAGTGCAAAAATTAAAGCTACCCTTGCTGTTTCGTTAACAGGAAGAAAACTATTGATTTTTTTGGGTCAAATAAGTTTAGTTTAGATAAACCAAACTTTATATAACTTTTCTTAATGAATTAGCCTACTTTGTCCTGCTGCGGGGGAAATAAAATATAAAATAAATGATTGAATTCTTAGTAATGTAAACTATAGTGCTTTGTCATTCTTTTCATAGCAATAAGTCAAGTCAAGAGTGAACAAGTGGATTATGGCTAAGCGTGCTCCACCTTAGGCTGCATCTTCACTTTCCATCAGGTGTGATGGCAGCCAAACGCTTAGTTATCATTAATAAAATAAAAAAAAATAGACAATCTAATTGAAGAAGAAATATACCTACACAATATTTGTCTTGTAATGTTTTGTTGATATTTGTTTTGTATTAATTGATAGTCATGATCACTGAAACAAATCTTCTGTGTCTGGAACCTTAGCAGTCTACTTTTAAGATATTTTATTTGCAGAACACATTTGCAATTTTATATTAAATTAAATTAAATTCTTTATTTCAGATTACAATGATCCATAACAACATAATTAAATTAAAACTAATAAAATAAAATATATCTAATCAAGCCAAATAAAATCCAATTCAAATGTCAAATAATAAATAAATAAATATTAGCCTACTGAATGCTACCCTAGCATGTTATCCTAATTGAAATTAAACAAGTAGCTGGCACTAGGTGGGTAATCTAAATTGTAGATTAAGAAAAACTATAGTATAACTTTTATTTTTGTTCAAATACACAATCAATGAATTAAAACAGCAGGCTAAAAGCTGGTGGTATATTTTAGACTTTAGGCTGTTGATCTTGCCATCCTGAATGCATTTTCTTAGGTCAGAGTGAAGTTACACTTGAAGTAATAATTATTAGTTCTTGGTGTTAAACAGTTAGAGTCCATCAAAATCCATCTGGACACTATTTAAATTATGGCAACACCGATCAAAGTACACATGTCCAATAATGTTTACAGACAACCTCCAACTAGTCATAAAACCTACTACTTATCAAAGTAGACTTAGATTGTATTCATCATCATCATCATCAGCCTATAGAAGTCCACTGCTGGACACAGGCCTCCCCCACACGTTTCCAGAAAGAACGATTCTGAGCCCTTTCCATCCATCGACTTCCCGCGGTCCTAACAATGTCGTCAGTCCATCGGGTAGGAGGACGTCCTATGCTTCATCTTCCGGTTCGTGGTCGCCATTCGAGAACCTTTATTTCCCAGCGGTTGTCGGTTCTACGAGCTATATGGCCTGCCCACTGCCACTTCAACTTGCTGATTCTGAGAGCTATGTCAGTATTAATTAAGATTGTATTAATGAGCGTATAAATGAATACTTCTCACTTGGATGCAATGTAGGTACATGCTGAGCCAGTCTGTCATCCTTGAGCATGTGAAGGAGTGTGGTTTTCCCTGCATTATCCAGTCCCAAGAACAGTAGTTTGCCAGATTTCTTCCATAGACCTACCAAACAAAAGATTTGGTACAACATCCAATAGTAAACAAGAAAACCTAGATCTAAAAATGGTTGAGGTTGAGCTAGACTACTTATATAGCAAAACACTGGCATAGAAATAAAACTGATTATTATGATTTCAATGACAATGTTTGATAGGTTGTTCAAGGCTTTGTCCAAAGAATTGGCATTATATAGGAATATTGTTATTTTAAAAAAGTGTTAAACTACTGTTTGTTATGTTATGTAGTGTTATGTAGTAACACAATGGTTTCGTTCACATAATATATTTGTATGATGTGGCAATCCATCATTGGTGTATTCATATAAGTTTTAGGTATGTCTTCTTTATGTGCAAGGTCATCAATTCTTTATAACAAATATTGGGTACATTCTAAGAAGACAGATTAGTGGTTGCAAGTAAAGTTATAAAAATAGATAGAAAGTAAATAACAGTAGATAAAGTTTTAACTCACCAAGGAAACCAAGGACTCCCGTAAACCAATCCAAGATAAACATTATGAATCTGGAATGTAGGAAATTATTATTTCTACTAAATCATTCCATTAGATAAAGGATTCACTCCAACCTTCTTGAACTTCACTGAGAACGTATGTGATGTGATGACTCTAGATAATGACTTGCAAATCTGAATTCATCAATTACGACGTAGCATTTACACGTGAAATATCAGATTAACATTATTCATTCACCAAACATATGTCCTCAGACGTCGTCAGACATCGAAAACGTAGTAAGAATTCGCTAGTGAATTGAGTAACATGAATGACAGAACGTAATTTGTACTCGAAGTTAGAGCGAACATTTCACTATTAATGAACAACAAATACTCACTTGTTTTAATTGAACTAGATTAACTAATGCTAGAGGAAGTTTATCACAATATTTCGCACTTATTTGCACTAAACTAAAGCGCTAAGCCTAGGATTTTTCTCAGCAAGAAAAAATGGATTTGGAATTATGAAGTTGGCAATGACGTGACATACGCTATTTCCGGATGCTGTCATTTTTACAAGGCATGGAATTGTTGCTATTTCATTACCTATAGCTGCAGCGCCTTGAAATTATTTTTTTTAACAATTAAATCTCTGGTGAGCGCGATGCACATGGGCGCAGCATTAGCATGTAGGTAGACTGCATTTCCTGAAAAAAGAAATAGCTTTTACGAATCTCATCCTCTGGTACGGCACATATATCTAAAGGGTGTCAAAAGGCACGTTCAAATATTATATTCCGCACATATCCAGATTCTGCAGTAGTTGGAATTCCATACGTGGCAGGTTGCAAACACATCGCCACTGCTGCTAGGCTCATGGGTTTCCTCACGATGTTTTCCTTCGTCGTTTCAGAGCACTGGCATTCACTGAGTATATTTGAAATAATTTCTCATACCCACAAAGTTACATTAAATTAGGTATAAATCAAATTCACATGCTTTTTTTTATTATGCTATGGATTTACAATTATAAAAAACTTCAACTCAGGCTCACATAATTCGTAGCCATACTGCATAGCATGATTCCATGTTACAATATAGGTAAATTTTACGTATATTTTACGTAGTATTTTTGGTGTAAACGTATGACTGTATTTTTAAAGGCTTGGACTAAAATTTCTGATGTAACAAAGCATTCTGTGGAAGGGAACTAAGATTTTGAAGTGGCAACCCTAGCTGGAAAAAAAAACTAAATCTTTCTCTAGTTTTTGACAGCTTTCAAAGCTCAAGGTATTTTGTTTTTAGAAAAAAAGTAGAAAATAAATAATAAATAAAATAAAATAATGATATTATATGATAGAGAACGTTTCACTCTATCTAATCGATTTCCATTTTTATGTAATTTGTGTGAAGATTACTTCGATTTTTTAAGGTTACAAAGTGCTTGAAGAAGTGTTGTTATTTTCAGGCTAAATCATGGCCCCAAGGAAAAACAAAGTTGCTAAAGAGGAGGTCCAGGTGACTCTGGGTCCTCAGCACTTGATCGGCGAGACTGTGTTTGGCGTCGCCCACATCTTCGCCTCATTCAACGATACATTTGTTCATGTTACTGATTTATCCGGTCGGGAAACCATTGCCCGTGTCACCGGTGGCATGAAAGTGAAGGCCGATCGTGACGAGGCTTCGCCCTACGCTGCTATGTTGGCTGCACAGGTTTGTTTACTTTATTTTTCTATGTTCAGTGTGTTAAGCTCCATATTGAAAAGTATATTTAGGGTTATGTATGGGTCAAAAGTATAGCTATACAAATTGTCTGCTGGATAATGTCTTTTGGACAGTTTGCTTATCCAAATAACAAGCTGTTAGATAATTCGGAGAATGTTGTAAATATATTATTATTATTATTAATTCCTTACAGCATTTTTGCATGTAAAATCAGCTGGTTACCATTTAAATGAATTGACTATGTATAATTAATTTCTTATTGCTAATCCCATTAATTCAACGCTATTGTTGTGATGTTGTGATACGTGTTTGGGTTTCACAACATTGAAATAATAAATCTTTATAAATTTCAAATATTCTGAATCTTAGGTTGTGACCAGTTATTGATTATGAGTGTATGTTATCAGCCTCAATAAGTCTTGCTGGGCATAGGCCTCCCCTAAATTTGCTATGGTTCCCACTCTAGTCATGTAGATTGGTGACCGTAGTGTTGTTGCTTAGTACTGGGAAGATGCTGCCGCTGATATCCTGATACATTCCTTTAGTCACCACGCCTTGTTATCATCAATTTAAATGTAATTAAAAATACATAATTTCTTAATACTATTTTGTATTTTATGCTACAGGATGTTGCTGAGAGGTGTAAGAACCTTGGAATCACAGCACTTCACATCAAGCTCCGTGCCACTGGTGGCAACAAAACCAAGACACCCGGACCTGGTGCCCAGTCTGCACTCCGTGCCCTAGCTCGTTCCAGTATGAAGATTGGCCGTATTGAGGATGTCACACCTGTGCCATCAGACTCCACTCGCAGGAAGGGTGGCCGAAGGGGTCGCAGATTGTAATCTGTTAGTTTAAGCACACTGTGGACTTTGAATAAAGAGGTTTATGGTATTTTCATGGTTTTATTGGTGCAAACTATTATGTACAAGTAGGACCCAAAGGGAACTATGTAAA
The DNA here is from genome assembly GCA_947095575.1 of Electrophaes corylata. Classification (NCBI taxonomy): domain Eukaryota; kingdom Metazoa; phylum Arthropoda; class Insecta; order Lepidoptera; family Geometridae; genus Electrophaes; species Electrophaes corylata. Next base: position 2,974,088 of record OX352707.1, on the reverse strand, counting down.
TTGTGTTTTTAGGACAAATTTTGTGTTGCCCCTAGAGTTGTCAGTATTACTCCAGGTGGTAGTACCTCTTGCATTAAAGTACCCTGGACCATTATAAATGCAAATAACTTTTGGAGTTAACCTTTTTTTAGTTTTTAAATAAATCTTGGCATATTATCTCCAGCTTGCTAGACCTAGGTATCTGATGTCAATACTAATAGCGTCCCCTAACCATATTTGTTTGGGGCTAGATGGTTCTGTCAGAAATTTCAGGCACGCGATTCATAGCTAAATGTATGGGTTTTTTTCATACCACTTGCTAGCTATATCATACAATTTCTGCCGCCAAGCAGTCAATTCAGTTGAATTTCCGGTTTGAAGGGTGTGGGTGCCGGTGATATTACAGGCACATTGCCTCAGGTTGATGGACGCAGGGCAGTGCATCGTAGGGCACGTACAGTCAGCTGCACTAGAATGTATACAATTTGTAACTTTCACAACGGTATTACAGCAAAACAATGAACTCTTACACCTCAAAAACTAAAGTCATGAAATTAGCTGATGTCCTTACTTATTTCTTGAATAATTGTCGTGTAAATGTTTTTAGCACCGCTGTGAAACCATTTTGAAAGTTACAAATTGTATACATTCTAGTGCAGCTGACTGTACCTAACGTGTGTGACCTACAAGGCAGTGCTTTGCTAAAAGTGATCGTTACCACTCATCAGGTGGGTCATATGCTTGTTCTAACAGCAGTATAGAGTAAGCATAAAGAAAAAAAACATTTTGAACGAGCAGTGACTTGAGAAGGCGGGGTTGCCGGCAAGTGCTCTTTGATGTTGCGGCCACACTACCGGAAAATCCCATTAATTCCGGCGATGATGGACCTTATCACCACCGCTTAGCGTCCATCATCGCCGGAATTAATAGCATTTCCCGGTAGTGTGGCCGCCACATGATAGGATCACCATCAAGTACAGATGGTAAAAAAAGTTTTTTAATGGGAATGAGAAATAATTATGCATTTCTGGGGAGAACATTGTATGTTGTTATTTATTGATAAAGGTACATATTAATTTCAGCTACAAAGATAGATAAGTTCCCTAAACTATGCTAACACTTGTATAATTTACAAAGCTTTTACAAAGTTAAAAATAATTGGTTAAATTTTAATCCGAAAGGTAAATTAAAAAACCCTACAGAAATAAAATCCATTTACAAGTAAGTTTTTAAAGTATTGCACATAGAAATGGTGTAAGTGGCCTAGAAGTATATGTTTATAACAGTCTTACACTAATTTTGTGAAAGTTAAAAATCTTTTTAAAAGTTGCTGTCATAAATTAAATACCCACCCGCACATTATTTATATAATTTTTGTCCATTTTTCAATATTTTTTATTATTTTAAAGCTATAAGAAATATAAATTTACATGAGTACAGAAACATTTTGTGATCAAAATAATGAACATATTTTTTATGTATGCTCTCTGTTCCATTTGATATAATATGAGATCTTAGACGAGTAAATCGTCTAAGTATGAGATCAATAAAATACATTAACATAATTAGCACAAATCCGAAAAGTAGCTCCTTGAGCCCCTATGTACCTAAACATTGAATACACTTTACATTTACCACAAACATTGATACAAACATTTTTATAATAATTTTTCTAGTACAAACATGGAGTTCAATAAACATGAAAATAAACAAACACTGCAGCAACTTGCATAAAACAACACTCGTTTTTAGAACACAGTAATTTCGATAAAACCAGTCAACAAAATTGTGGGGGCATAAAAATAAAAATTTGTAATAAAAATTTAAACATTATAACAAAAACTAGAATACGTTACATTAAACCTCGTGCCATTAAAAATTCGTTACATAATAACATAACTATAAATAATTAGATTTCCAACAACCTTATAAACCAAGATGACAAAACTCACAACACTGAATAACGCCCTACTCTTTGCTACAATTTTATTTTTAATGGCATAAGAGGCGATCACCATGCCACCACAATTTATTTAGGTACGTTAACGACACTGAACTAAAGACTACACAAACATATAACTGAACATTCGCCAGTTTCTGCTTACAAAAGATTCACCACTTTTACCGATTAAAATCGAAAAGTTTGGGTAAAAGTGTGAAAAACATTGCAACATTCAGCCGGTAAATGTCCAGCGGCCCACGAGCACATCCGCGAGATAAATTTGAATTGTATGTTATCTAACTAAGCGGATGGGTGCGTCGTCCCGGGCGTGGGCCGGGCGCGCGCTTTACGCTACAAGCCAGTTTTGAGTCGGATCTTCTTGAGATGCGAAGGGGAAGGGTTGGGGAAAGGCCTTCGCTTGCCGGCGAGAGTAGTCGCGTCCGCGCGAGATCCTGGCTGTGCGCCTAGCACCGTGCCTCCCGCGACGTCCTCCCACGTGCCTCCTATCACATCCTCGGACGAAGAGGACGCCATAGCCCGGCAGCGGTTACTCGACCTAGCGGACCCGCGAATGGAGCGCGCGAAGCTTCTCTTACTAAGCTTAGCGGACACCAGGGAAGCGCGAGGGCTCTCCGCATCATCGACCGACCGTCTACTCACTTTCGCTTTCACAACGCCGCCGACTTGAGTCTTGCTTGTGTTAGGCTTCCTGATAGCAAGGATGTTCCGACGCTTTGTTGATAGCGTTTTCGGCTTAGGTTCGTTTTCGGTGAGATATCTTGTTCTAGAGGTGGATTTGACGGGTTCATTTTTCTTGGCGAACTTCATGTTCATGCTGATGATTTCGTGGCCCGATGCTCGCGGGAGGAGGGCCGGGCTTCGCTTGCGTTCGGTGTCGGTTTTGGCGCCGACGTAGGTGTTCTCTTTGCGCTCGTCGATGACTTTTCCTTTGGAGCGCGCGTACAGTGGAACCCTGGTCGGGGAGCTGGTCTTTGGACGTAGACGAGACATCGTCAGCTGAAAGGAAATGCTTCATAAGTTCAGGATATATACAGGTGTGCAGTGTGCTCAAACATAGCAGTTCCCAACAGCGATCTAAGATACTGTATAGTGATACGATTAAGAACAGCAGCTGTTCCGGTTTATCCGTTCATTAATTTTAACTAGCAGACTTATCTTATTCAATTAAAGTCATTTGAATCAAACTACGCATGATAATATAAGACTAAGAAGAACTTAAATTATGTACGGCAATAAAGTATAGTGGTACCCCGAACGATCGCCTTATTACGAAACTTACGACAAGATCGGTCCGCGACAAGGGTTAAGAATCTATACTAGTTTATAAGTATCTTTGTCCTGACTGACTAACATATATATAGGCAACACACAGCCCAAATAGTTGGTCGTAGAGCCTTGAAACTTTCAGGGTAGGTTGTGTTGATAAGTACGGGTGTACTAAGAAAGGAATTTCCGAAACTCAACACCTATAGAAGTACAACAAGGGTTGAAGTTTGTATGAAAATAGCTTCACGCAGACGAAGTCGCGGACGTTTCCACTATATAGTAAACAATATTATCAATAAAAAGTGCCATTTGACACTAATGTACATTCATTTAGGTATTTTTGTCCTATAACGCTTGTTGCAAGTTACGTTTTAAGGGCGAGTCTTCAACCGGGTGTGGTAGGTACTATGAACGCTGTTGCTAACTGCATTGTTTGCGGTTGTCGGATACGTGTATAAAGCATTTTGATAGTGTGGCACCTCACTCCCAGTTTTAGTAGTACTAATATCTGTGCAAATGATGGTTATAATTCGAATTCGGACAACACGATTCACTCAACAATTTGTTCTTACCCTGACTACTAATTAAGGACTGTTGTTTTGATCTGTTAACTGAAAATTAAAATACCAATGTTACCAAAGAACGAAAAAAGAACACAAAAGTATTTTCAGTGAATAAAAAAAATGTGGCTTTGTAGTGCATGTTAAAAAGCAATGAGTTAATGTTTGTGAGAATTATTGATTAAAATGTTAGGTGCATTTTTTAAAGCATTGGTTTAACTATCTGGTTTGGTTTCACACCCAGCCAGGGTTTAATTAAGCGATGCAGGGTCAGTGACCAATACAATATGAAAAATTTGAGTTTAAAATGGATTCATTTGTTTAATAAAATCAACCAGAAAATCTATATATTTGTGGTTCGAATCGCAAAAGTCGAGACGTAAAATAAGATATAAATAAATATAAATAACGTATCAAAGTGTGCGTATGTCATTCATATTTCGCGCAATGTAAAATAAACATTGGACGGCATCGGGGTTTATCTGCGCATGGGCAAGATGCGTGAGGAAAATGTCTACTTACGAACCAATAGCACGCGGCAAATTATATAAGGCGTGAGAAAAAGTCAAAAAGAATTTATGCAGTGATAATTTAATAATAATAATAATATTTGTAATATCTAGTGATAGTTTTGAAGCGTCTTAAACCTATAGTTTGGCGCCGGTTCCACGCGACCAAGCCTTAGAAGAACAGGCACGAAACTTACGGCTTGGTTCCTGCCGTTTTTTGTATGAATGAGTCATAGTTTTATGTATACACTAGAGGCCACTCGCACGTTGCCCGCGTGGCAGTTTTTTCCCATTCCCGTATTTTTTTCGGGATAAAAAGTAGCCTATGTCCTATTCCAGATTACATCTATCTTTATTCCAAATTTCATCCAAATCGGGCCACTGGTTAGAGCGTGAAAGAGGAACAATTATCCATCCATCCAAACATTCGCATTTATAATATTAGTAGGATATCTATAAACAAACCTGAGGTCTCATTGTTTTGGTGTGTGAGCGTAGCCATTCCCTCACGGCGGACAAATTGCGATGTTCAGAACAAGGGATTCTGGAGTTTGGGTGTTGTCCGGTCAGATCCAAGATAGAAGCACCGAGAGAGCGACCCACCTGGGAGATTCAACATGGTTAATTATACAAAAACCGGCCAAGTGCGAGTTGGACTCGTGCACGAAGGGTTCCGTACCATTATCTATAATAAAACCGGCAAAAAAATCACGTTTATGAGAGCCTCCTTAAATATTTATTTTATTGTTTTTTAGTATTTGTTGTTACAGCAGCAACAGAAATACATCATCTGTGAAAATTTCAACTCTCTAATTATAACGGTTCATGCGATACAGCCTGGTGACAGACGGGCAGACAGACCGACAGCTGAGTCTTAGTAATAGGGTCCCGTTTTACCATTTGAGTACGGAACCCTAATAAAAACGGTGAAGGAAATCATCGCGAGGAGACCAGTCGGTATTTATAGCGACGGTATGCTTGCAGCCGGTCACGCATGGAATACCAATTGCTGCAAAATGTGATTATTTGAACGTACCGCTGACTACTCCCTTAGACTTCTCAAATAATCTTGAGCGAGTATTTGGTACTAAGAGATCTGAGGGGATTTCTACCATACCTGGAGATTATATTTGTTCTAAAATTAGCACTCATGTATTTACAGAAAAAAATATAAGAGTGGCTACAACCGCTCATCCTAGATTAAGAAAAGTTACAAATTTTAATATATTTTTGATAACTTTTTTCGTCCTACTTCTGGACCTATCCCTATTGGATACTACTATTACTATCTAAAGGAGAATATTGGCTCTGCATTTTTGCTTATTCCTCAATATTTAAAACATTGATTGTCATCACAGACATAAAAACTAGATAAATTTAAAAATTTAAAACCTTGATAAAAGTATAGTCAAAATATTCATAAAAGCATTTTTATAGCTGGAAATGAAATAAACGAACTTTTGTTTATGTACACACGTATTCGTAGCATTAAATTATTTGAGAATATTTAAGTGCTACGTAGGACGCCGGTGGCTGTAGTGAGAAAAAATTGGTGCTTCTTACCGTATTTTTTACCGAACAATTTTTTGATTTTACACTCGAAAAGGATACATTTTTACATTTCAGTGCTCATAAAGCTGCTGTGTAGGTAATTAATATCTGGAGATTTTTGAAGTCATATAAAAAGCGTTCTATATACAATGTATAAACTACTCTATACAAATCTACTCAAGTCTAATGAAATTCCTTAAGTACACATAATTATGTAACTCCTAGCTCGTACAAATATTTATTTACTGAAAATACATGATGCAAATTCGTAACAAACCTTCATGGGATCTAAGTCTTCAAAAATCTCCAGATTCTTAGCGCGACAGTGTGAAACTCTTACCTGAAACGTTTTTGTCACTTCAACTTCATTAGAAATTAACTAACATGAATTTAATTCAGCCTTATTCGTAATAAGACAGCCGTCACAACTCAACTATGCCTTCTGCGCTGTAGGTCGTGGGTTCGATCCCCACCGAGATCAATCATTTGTGTGATGAATATAGATGTTTGTTCTGTTTCTATGTGTATTCTGTGTATAACAAAAATAGTATTAAGTTATATGGTTTTCATACTAAAAACTTTGTTTATGTCGGTATTTATTTATTTACGCGATAAAAAAAAAATTATGGCCAAGGCACGATAAACTGAGTATTTTATAATGTAATACAATTAAAAGGGCGTCAGGGTTTGAAAAATAAACAAGTAACAATAATAAGGATAAAAAAATTATAAGTAAATAAATGAAAAATAAATATATAAATTAATTGAGCAATAAATTTTTCTTTTTTAAGCAAAAAATTAATATATACATTGCTTAAAATTGGTGGTGTCACATGAGTAAGAGACGTCGGTAGTTGAAAGTATTGAATATCTTGACATGTATTTTTATCAGTAAGTACTGAAGCTGTAGGTAGGACATAAAAAGACATCAGTTTTTATGAATCCCGGTAATTTCAGTTTGTCTGCTTCCAATCTCACTTATCCTTAAATGCTTTGAGAGAGAGATCTAGGTTTGGTCGCGAGGAACTGGCGCTTAGATTCACCTAGATTTAAGACGTTTCAAGATGAATAAATGATCTTTGATTTTGAGAGAGGGGAGGGGGGAAGGTGATGATGGTGTTGAGACCGCAGGTAGTCTAGTCTAGTCCACATGCGCTTATACAAACCTGAAACGGGTTTACCTCTTCGAATATGTGCGGCGTGTACTTGGGCGGCGGGGGGGCGGTGTGCGGCGCGGGCGCGGGCGGCGGCTCGCGCACGGGCGGCGGCAGCACGTTCACCAGCCGGCCCGTGTTGTAGTTGCACTCCAGCGTGTACGAGCGCACCAGCCCCGTCGCCTTCAGCACCGCCACGCGGCCCGAGCCCTCGCGGGACATGCCGTCGCGACGATCCCTGCACATACATACACATGTCTATTATTATTACTTATACTTATATTTCTACCAAAATAGTTATTAGTCACGATTAACATAGTATTTTGTAAAACGTAGCATAACTTAAGTAACATTACTTGTTTTGTACGCTATAGCTGAAAGTATGATTACATATAATCATACTTTGTTTAAGAGTAATCGAAGTTTTATATACCTCAACTATTTTTGTTAATTAGTTTTTTCAGTGCATACACATACATACACATCGTTATACTACATAACGTTGTGGCTGCCGGTGAAATTGCAAACGCATGAGGCTTTACACCTGTATGCTTCAGGTTGATGGACGCAGAGCACTGCGCCGTAGCGTGACCTGCCTGGCAATGGTTTGTTGCAGGCGATGGTAACCACTTAACATCAGGTGAACCATCTACTTGTTTTATCAGCAAATATTATAAATAAAAACCGGCCAAGTGCGAGTCGGACTCGCGCACGAAGGGTTCCGTACCATTATCTATAATAAAAACGGCAAAAAAATCAGGTTCGTTGTATGAGAGCCCCCTTAAATATTTATTTTATTCTATTTTTTAGTATTTTGTTGTTATAGCGGCAACAGAAATACATCATCTGTGAAAATTTCAAATCTAACTATCACGGTTCATGAGATACAACCTGGTGACAGACGGATAGATAGTCAGACAGAGTGCGGAGTCTTAGTAATAGGGTCCCGTTTTACCCTTTGGGTACGGAACCCTAAAAAAGGTTATGCTATTGTTATAGTCAGAATACGCTCAATATCACGTGGGAAGAAAATAAAAAAAAAATACTATGTACATTCCTACAAATAATAATTTAATAATAAACATTTGTATGTTCATTACCTAAGGTAGTACCGCCGTAATGCGATAATGCCTGGGTAAATTGTAAAATGAGGCCCATACCTATCTCTCGCTAGGGAGTATAGAAGACTCGTCATCAGGTGGTCTATTCATTATTTCTAAAAAAAATGGTAACAGTAACACTCACTTGAGGTACATATTCCTCTCGGTAAAGTTGCACGACGAGAAGTGGAAGTGCAAGTTGTTCATAGACATAATCCGAGGCAGCAACATACATTCCACACAGCTATCGGCGTCATCGAAGTGGTTGCCGTACATGAATATACCTGGAACCAATGATGAATGAATGAATGAATGAATGAATGAATGAATGAATGAATGAATGAATGAATGAATGAATGAAAATTCTTTATTGTACACCTTACAAGCTAGAGAATAAAACAAAAAACAATGTAGTCAACAACAAATAATGTATAACGGGTGGTCTTACCGCTAAAAATCGATCTCTTCCAGACAACCTTTGGATGGAGAGAATTTAAAAATAAGAGGGTTGGCTGGGGTACACTGATTTACAGTCAACTACCTATAAAAGTACACTTATGGACCTAAACCGCTTTTAAATTTGTGTGAGAGATGTTGAGTCTTCTACATTTAGACCATCTTGGTATTGGAAAATGCGGGTAAGAATAATAATAATAATAATGCTGGACAATCCACACAGCATCATCTAGCCCCAAGCTAAGCAGAGCTTGGGTTATGGGTACTAGATGACTGATATACTTAATATAATATAATACGTACATAGATATTTTTTATTATACATAGAATATACCCAGAACACCCGAAATAAATATTTGCAGATCGTACAAAAATGTATCCTAAGGCGAGAATCGAACCCGCAACCTCCTGCGTCGCAGGCGGACATTCGCCCGTTAAATAATAACTGCCACTCGCAGCTTCGCCCGCGTGGCAGTTATTTCCCGTTCCCGTTATTTTTCGGGATAAAAAGTAGCCTATGCCCTATTCCAGATTACAATCTATATTTAATCCAAATTTCATCTAAATCGGTCCACTGGTTAGAGCGTGAAAGAGGAACAAACATCCATCCAAACATTCGCATTTATAATATTACTCGTAGTAGTATTACTAGGGATTAGAGTCTAAATTACCTTACCTTTTTTAGAAGCATGTCCGTGAAGATCAATGTATAGGTAAAGTCCAGACTCCGGTTCCTTGGTGACTGAGGGACGCGGCGGGGGTAAGATCGGCGTGGCGGCCTTCTTACGTGGATGACGCGGTACTGCTGGGGACTTGGGTTTGTCTTCCTTTACGGGTGGAGGCTACAAAATGCAATGAGGAAATTATATTCTTTTTTATGCTACTACTGGAGGAACAAGTATATGATCCACCTGATGTTAAGTGGTAATCATCACCTATAACAAAGAATTGATTTGTTGGTCACGTATACGCTAGGTACGTGCTTTAAGGATTACTACTCTGTGTCCACCCCAACCTGAGGCATACAGGTGTTAAGCCTCTCGTGCCTGTAATTACACCGGCACCCACACCCTTCAAACCGGAACACGCTGCGCTGCTTGGCGGCTGAAATATGCATGGTGGTAGTTCTTCCCCGGACGAGCCCTTCACTAAGAGCTTTACTACTACTAATAATACTATACTTTTCAAAATAATAATAATGCTGTACTCACAGTAAGTGATGCGTCCACTACGCTGGCTAGTTGAGCTGCGCGCGCATCTCCACTGTCTCCGCACGACACTCCGACACTAGCGCACGACACCGCTTCAGACACCTTCTGTTAATTAATACCAAGAGCCTGTTAAGAGCATGGTAACAAGGTATACACTCTTCTAATTAGAGTAAATAAATATTTCAGGACATTTTTACAACATTATCTAGCCCCAAACTAAGCATAGCTTGTACTATGGGAACCAGATAACTGATAAAATACTTGTATACGTTTTTTTTTGTAAATACATAATTAACTTACTTACGGCCGAATACGTAATGTAAATTTAATCACGTCTAAAGACGCGATTTTTTGACAGTTTGCAATGAAAGTCTGACAAAAATTCGTCACTCGAGACGTGATTAAATTTAAGTTGCGTTTGAGTTTTCGGCTGTTGCTTACATAAAACACCCAGACAGGGAATAAACATCTATGTTCATCACACAAATTTTTCTCGGTGAGGATCGAACCCACAACCTACAGCACAGAAAGCAAGTTACTTCTAACTGGGCTGTGAGGGCAGTTATTAATATTTACTGAGGGGATATTTACCGTGCCTGCGGATTAAAGTCATAAATTATTTGAATGGACTTACGATTTCCTCGTCTAGCTCAGATATAACGTAACGTTTGAAACAGTTCGTGCAGAAGTACACGTTCTCCCCTTTGCCCGGAGACTCTGAGTCTTGAAGCTGTAACAAGTTCATGATTTTTAAATACTAGCGGCCGCTCGCAGCTTCGCCCGCGTGGCAGTTTTTTTGCCGTTATTTTTTCGGGATAAAAGTAGCCTATATATTAATCCTATATAATAATCTATGTTTATTCCAAATTTCATCCAAATCGGTCTACTGGTTAGAGCGTGAATCGCGAGCGAGTCACCTAGTTTTAAATAAGCTTATGTCCGCTTTGTCATCACGGATTTCTATATTAAAAACCGCAAAAAAATATAAACGTAAATACAACGTTTGTTGTATAAGAGCCCCCTTAAATATCTCTATTATTCTGTTCTTTAGTATTTTTTTTTTGAGATGGATGTGTGGAGTGACGAGAATGGATAAGATAAGGAATGAGTACATTAGAGGAAGTTTGAAAGTGGCGCCAGTGACTGAAAAGATGAGGAGCAATAGGTTAGCATGGTATGGACATGTCATGAGAAGAGAAGAATGTCATTTAACGAGAAGAGTGTCAGATATGAATGTGGATGGATATGTGAGTAGAGGTAGGCCAAAGAAAAGATGGATAGATTGTGTGAGATGATATGAGTAAAAAAGGAGTGACTAAAGAGATGACGGATGATAGAGGCAAATGGAGGGAAAAAACCTGTTGTGCCGACCCCACATAAAGTGGGATAAGGGCAGGGAAATGATGATTCTGTTCTTTAGTATTTGTTGTTATAGCGGCTACAGAAATACATCATCTGTGAAAACCTCAACACTAACTATCACGGTTCATGAAATACAGCCTGGTGACAGACGGACAGACAGACAGACAGTCTTGGTAATAGAGTCCCGTTTTACCCTTTGGGTACGGAAACCTAAAAAATTATCCTAGTTAACTTTGATGTGTCCTTACTGTTAGACAAATCACAAGCACGTTAGATTACCTTTCGTTCTTGCTCGTCGATCTGTTGTCGCTGATGTTCCCTATACTCCTCTATCGAGTGGTAGGTGGGAGTGTTCGAGCGGACCTGGAAGGGATTTAGGATAGGATTTTGTTTATGGAAAGGGTTTATAAAAGAACAGTCTAGTTACATTAGCTAGTTACACATAGTTTTTTACGGTTATCTGGAAGTTATCACGTCCAGCGATAAAACCGCCCATTGTAGGACAATGACATTTAGTTTCTTTTCCTTTGTATTAGTAAATAAGTATTTTTTAGTTTAGCTTAATTGCTAGCTTGTGTCCTCAATAAAGTTTATTTATTATTATTATTATATTCTTAGTAACCTGTTAGATTTATCTCCAGGTGATATCACCATGGAAGCCAAGCAGCTTGTGTTCCGGTTTGAAGGGTATGAAGCCACTGAAGTTACAAGCCCACGAGGTTTAATACTTGTAGGTTGATGGACGCAGAGCAGTGCGTCGTAGAGCGCGTTTCTGGTGTTAGTAACAACTTAACATCAGGTGGGCCAACTGCTTGTTAAATTAGCAAATCATAAAAAACGATACGGTGAAAAACTGCGAGCATGTCACCACAACACCCAGAATAATTTGTTCTGTTGCAGTAATTTAACCTACATCTTGTTTTAACCTGATGACCCCGTACGTCAAGTATAGCTGTCAATGTCAAAATAAGTACGATTCATACCATAGCCGAGCTGTATCCAGGCACCATGTTGGTGATTCCCGGCATTGTGTCTTCTAGCTTATTGATGGCAGCACGACAAGTGTGGCACCAACCTATTCTGACGTTCGCCGCGCGAGACTCCTTGGCGCCCATCGTACTGTCACTGTCAAAATCATAACACAATTCATATATTTTTTTTAACCCACTGCTGGGCAAAGGTCTCCCCCAAAATCTTCCACTGGTCCCGATCTTTGGCGGTCTCCAATTTTTAATTCTAATTATAAATCTTTAATTCATAATTAGAATTAAAAATCTTTAATTTATAATTAGAATTAAAAATTCAAACATTTGAAGTCTTTGAATTTATAATTCTGCCATTGATTTGCGAAAGCTATGTGTGCTTAGCTAGATACCAAAGAATCACCGACGAGTGGAGAAAGCCGAGGGAGCGCAGCGAGCTACTTTTGTTTAATTTCAAAAGAAGTAAAGCTTAAAAGGTCCCTGAAAAGGCCGGCAGCGCATCAACATCGTCTTTGGTGTTGCAGATGTCTTTGGGCGATGGTGACTATAGTGAATATAGGAACTCTCATCCCATCGATGGATCGGTTTGCTCGTCTGCTAGTTTTGGCATAAAAAAGTAGGTAATTCCTTGCCTGACGATTCAGAAATAGTGGTGCTTAAAGGCCCCCCGATCAGATAGATCGACGACAGTGTATAATATTGCAGGAAGTGAATTGCAGGTGGATAAAAAAGGCTCAAAACAAATTTTATGAGGCATCAAATATCAAGCAGTAAATTTCTTTAAGCTGATAAAGTATCCTTTATTATCAAAGCGAGCCACCCAAATTAGAAAGTTGTCTAAACTTTTACTGTTGTAACTCACCCGCCCACAGACGAAGACGAGTCCATAAGTAAACTAATACTATTTTTCAGAGTATCTCGCAAAGGCCGGAGCGGGTTACTGCCTTGCAGGTTCAGTTCTTCGCTGGTACTGATGTGGACGGTAGAGCCCAGACAGGAACGAAGCACGCTATCGTTCAGTAGTGAAGTACTTTCTTGCAGGTTGGTCGCAGACGGCTTGGAAGATGTGTCGCTGGTCTGAGACGTTTGAAGTTTCAAGTCGCATACCTGAATGTGCAAGGATATTCTTATACTTCGATCAATGATACCCCTAAATATACGGTCGGCGCAAAAAATCCGTCTCGGTAAATTGATTTTAACTATTAGTAGGTAATTTAATTTTTAATTTTTCTTGACAATTAGTGACATAATTTGCTAGGTGACATGGTTGTAATTAGGTTGAACTTTGCGGGACACCAATCCGCGTGCCAAGTGTGATGACCACAGGTGGTGACCATGGCAAAATCCTCAAATGTAGGAGAGGCCTATGTACTATTTGTTACATAAACAGTCCCCTTAAAATATTAGCAATTAGCTGACCCAACTTCTTTCCCGTTTTTCATACAAACTTCATCCCCTTTTTATACCCGTTTTAAGGATGACAGCTCAATGAAACCCATACTAAGTTTTAAGTTGGATTATAAGCTAACTAATTCTACAAATCACATCAACATTCATTCTGTAGTTTTTGCGTGATGCGTGTACAAACAGTCGTACAAACAAACAATTTTTTTAAAGTTGATTTTGTCTTTTTATAAATAATATTAGCAAGATATCAGAAAGATATATTTAACGTACAGGCGTTTCGACGTCTACAGTTGTAGCATTGTATAGATTCTGATTTATACAAAGCCATGTGTTTGCTAGAAATTTTCCAACCATGCTCAATAAAGCTGTTATCGCTAGAAATTCTCTGGCAAACTGCAAGCCACTGTGAAGCGTTATCTAAAGCCTAGTATTGTGTTGTATTACGTTCACTATCGGTTCTAAATAGATTGCTTACGGAGCTAAGTACCGTGAAATGTAACATAAACCTCATTTGTTCCTATGCATGGTCTTTCCGAATTTATAGTATCAGAAAATAGGGTTATGCACTTTTTCAGTGCGAACAACGTTAGTTCTCCAATTTTGTGGATTTACATGTTTTTGATCTCAGAAAGGACTAGCAATGAACATAGGCGAATAAGTGCAACCTGACGATTGTAAAGAACCTCCTTTACAGTTGTCAGCTTGTGCTGTTGTACTGGGGGTTACACTACTTATAAATATTATTTACATTTAAATAATGTTCAAAATAAGTTCTGTCACTGTTTATCATCATTCAATAAGGGATGGCAATTGTTTAATATAATATAATAAAAAATTACAGAATTCTAAGGTAACAAAATTATGTTTATAAGTCGGTTGAAAATCGAAAAATAAATCAAATTTGAATGTTGTGACAATGTTTTTACTGTTATTGTTAAGCTTAAATTAAAAAGAAAACTTTACATACCTGTTCAGCCAAGGTAGCAGCTTCGACGCCAAGCGTCTTAGAGTCCTTGCTGTCAGAAGACGGCTGCTTGATGGTCGTGGAAGACTTGTTGCTGCTTAAAGACTTGCCCGGCTTCTCGCGCTTGTACGCATCGCTTTTGTAAGAAGTCGTCGAGTTCTTCTTCTTCTTTGTTTCTATTAACTGTGGAAATATTTTGAAATTATGTGAGATTTGTTTTATACGACTTACTAATTGAACAAGGATATGGTCCACCTGATGTTAAGTGGTTACCATCACCTACAATACAGCATTGCCTCGCTAGTTACGTTCGTTAGAAACGTACCCTGTAATGCACTTCAGTTCAGTTTCATAATGCACTGCTCTGCCCATCAACCTAGTGCCTGTGATTTTATCGGCAGCCACACCTTTCAAGCCGGAACAAAGCAAGCTGATTGGCAGCAAAAATAGACGTGGTGGTAGTAGGTACTTCCCCAGACGAGCCGCATTTTACGTATGCTTGTACTTTCTTTTTTTTTCTATTCTAAGTGGCTTAGTTAACTGTTATTTCTTGTCGTGTACTTTTTCTCTCTTTTAAATATGTCATGCTCTATTCATTAGTAATTTTGTTACCTCAGCGCTTTCGTTTATGTTCTGGATGCTTCTTGATGTGCAACTCTTACTGTCATCGCAGTTATCTTCCTTCTCGCAACCGAAGTGGTAGTATCTGAAAAATAATTTTGAATTTAACTAGAATGACCCCGCGCAACCTACTCAGGGTTCAGAAAAGTTCTCAGCACATAAAATTACAGAAAGGTAGTGATTAAAGGTGTAATAGTAGTAGTAGAGCGTTTTGTAAAAGTACTTAACCCCTGTTTTATAGAGACCCCAAACACCTGGTGTGTTAGGGTTCAAAAAAGGGATCTTTTAATAGTTATTTGTTATACAAGAGTGCAAAGTTGCTTTTTAACCGCGTGTTCAATTTTGATGACCGAGCAATCGAAGGATTCTAAAATTCCAAAATTAGAATCCTGAGCGTTAGCGAGGGAATCAAAAGAGCACGAGGTGAAAAATCTTTGCACTCGAGTGCAACACGTAACTTTTCATTCCACCTCAGCGAGGAAATGACTAAATGCAAAAAAAGCAAATTGAAAAAAGAACACCAAAAAGGTTCCGAGTCTGAGTTTATAACAAATTAAAAAAAAGTTGTATGATATATTCGGCACCATAGAGGTAGCAGTAAATAGGTTTAATGTTTTTTTTAATTCACAAACTTAGTGCACATGATGTTCTAAATTCAATTTACTTTATCCTCTAGAGAATAAAAACGGCTTTTCCACTCAGATATTAAAGATTAAAAATACTCTTTCCGAGATGGTGGGATGAAAAAGATTTTACAATTATAGCCAATTCTGTCAAGGGTATTTCAAGGTGAAGACCGTCGGATGCAGCGCCAAAGATTTTCTTCAAATAGGTACACTTGGTTCAGATTTAACCTTTTTGTATATTATTATATTCTATGATGGCTCCAAAAGACCCAAGGTCCAAAAAAGGGATTATTTATTTGAACGCTTTTACAATTATAACCAAATCTATCTCACCTGATCAAGGATCTCGAGGCGAAGACCGTCGGATGTAGCGCCAATGATGGATTCAAATACACTCTGTTTAAATTAACACCTCTTGTATCTGTTCTATAATGACCCCTAGCGACCCCGTCCGGGTTCAAAAAAGGGATCATCTTGAAGACGTATAATTTGCGCAGTTGTATCGCAATGGGATCATTTCTCGTGAGCAGTAGGTTCAGAAAACCGTTGAAGACAAAGCTAGATGGTGTCTCGCCAGGGTGAACTCGGGCCGAGATGAAGATTACCTGAAGATTATGATAGTATTTTAGCTACAAATGGATACCTATTTCCATCACTAAGCACTTATGTCCAACTGTGCTGGCTGTCTTGACAAACTAACGAGTAATCATCTGAGCGAGATTTAATCCCACGACTACCCCTTGACGGCAATACACATATACCCTGACTCCACATGGGTGAATAACTTGTAGCTGCGTACTTTTTTGGGACTAAGCAACCGTAACATCCGATGAATGTTGTAGCTTTTGTGTAAATTCTATTGCTTTTATGGCCGGCTATGTACGAATAGGTGAAATCAACCATGATACTATTTGATGCTGTAATTCGGTTTGAAAGGTGTGGGTGCCGGTGAAATTACAAGCACATGAGGCCTGTACGCATGTCCATCATAAGGATTGTTTCGCGCAGTAAGACCTTAGAGGCAAAGTTTTGAGAATGTGATGTTACCACTTAACAAAAGGGCTATTCGATTACTCCACAGTAGTTTTTTAAAAAAGAAACGACTGCCAAAGGTTTACAGAGTCCCAAAGTGAAGCGGTACTTTATTTATGTAATTAAATTGCAAGATAAAGATATATTGCAATTTTATTTATTATCTTAAAAAAACTCTCTTCGGCCAAGCTTAGAAGATCAGACATAAAACTTATAGCTACCTAATGCTAGCAGGAAACTGACCTTTTGATTCTGAAATTTAAAAGGCTTCTTTTGGTTGTCAGGGGACAGGTTCTACTTTAGTCCTAATTCTAGGGGTTCTACAGCCGTTTTTTCTTCTAGTTCGTCTCGAAGATCAGACAAGATATTTATGACAATGTAATGCTATCAGGAAAACTGACCTTTTTATTCTGAAACTTGAAAGGCCTCTCTTGGTTGTCAGGAAACAAGTTCTTCAGACGTTCCTCCTTCTCATTCGTCAGGCCGTGATGAGAGGTAATAGTCAGTAGATCAACTCGCCTCCCTGATTCAAACACAACAACCTTTTTCACGTGACTCTATCATTGCAGCATAGCCTATCATAAATAAGTATTTATAAATTGGTAAACCGTGAAGAAATATTGAAACCCACAAGCAGTTAGATAAGGTGGATAGACAAGACACTCACAAACCAAATTTACGTCAACAAAAAGAATATAAAGTAACCCGGTTAACTCCTGTAGTAAAATCAAAAGTTGTAAGGAAAGTTCCTTGGTATAATGGGTGCCATAAAATGAATTGAATGACCGAAGATAGCATTGCAATTTAGAGCCACGCGATGCAAACTTTACCTAACTAGGTCAGGTATTGCTACACAATTATATAACCTTTATTTTTAATTCTTACTAGCGTGGAGCTCTTATACTGTGGGTTAAACAATGCCAAAATGAACCCTAAATCATCAGTATATTAATATTTGTTAAAAATGTAAATTTAATAATCCAGCATTTCGTTTATAGTTTCATTTAATTTGCAGAGCACTTACTGTATTAAGTAAAGGTTGTGCTTTCTCCATCGGGTGGGCGTAATAAAGATATTGTTATCTACTTTATAGCCACTGGTTGTACCTACTTGAACAAATTAAACTAGTTGATTCTGAATTTAGCAAACCATAGCTAGATCATACCTTCAAGAGAGTAAACCAAACACTCTCTGTAGTAATAGATATCATCTGGCGACTGAGCGGGCGGCAAAGGCAGCATTTTCAAGTCGATTGAGTTAAGAGCAATCTGCAGTTCAGCGAATGAAAACGGATAGGTGAACGCAAAAAACGACGTCGCCTTTAAGTTTTCCGGAGTACGGTACTTGAAGCTCAGGGTAAATGTGTTGTCATCGGTCTGAAATTTCAAAGTATTTCGTAGCCAAGTGTCATAATCTAGTTATATTACTATCCTTAAAGAATTTTGAGTAGCCACTTGGTAGGTACTAAAAGATAGGAGGAGATATTGATATCGCCTGGGCTATTAATTTTTTCTTTCTTTTCTCTAATTATTTTTAAAATAACTTTTTATTTAACCCGAAAATAGGCATAGAAGTCGTAAGCACTACAGTGCTGTGGATTGTGAGAAGCTAATAAAATATAGCACGCGTTGATATGCGTAATCTAACTTCTATTATCTGCTTGTCAAGATTTGTTTGCAAAAGGTGAAAAGAGCGAGCGAGTCGCGAGTGGGTGGGTGGTATATGGTGGGTTTATTTGGGCTGTGCAGGTAAATTCTGTAAATGCAATGACAATAAAATTAATAAAGTTTCTGTTGTCCGTTCTGTGAATTCTAGAGATAAAAAGTCATTGTCTGTTGTGTCATAAAGTTTCTTTGCTATGACTATTATTAGAATCTGTATACTGAAAACATTCACCGCTGAAATATAGTTGCTTAATATGATAGCCGCTCCAGTGCCTACCTTATAAAACAAGTACAATCTTATTGAAATAAAACATGGTAGGAGTACCATGTTGCACGGAGGGAGGTACTTACAGAGTGCACTGGACGGTCTCTGATCCTCTCCCACTGAGGCTTGCCTGGCAGAGTGCGAGTGACTGGTGCCATACCTTGGTTGTACATCTTGCCTTGTTTGTTCAAGTTTATCAGATTTAGTCGTACCTGTTCATTCAATTTATATAATTCAAAACTTTCTGGAAATCTTATCAAAAAACTGTTAGAAACTACAAAGAAAAAATATCCTTTGGTGTGTTACAAATGTGAACTGATTGACATTATGATAAGTGAGACTTACAAGCATTCCAGGTTCGCTGGCCTGAATTCCAAAGTAGAACCATGTCCTATTTCCGTTCTCAAATTCAGTGCCAGCACAGTCAGGCCGCGTCCACATGTTGAACTCATAGTCAGGGGTCTCCACCGAATTAGTCTTGGAATTCAGGCTCGGAGCTAAGAGGACAAACAAATTTTGTGCACCTGTTTCAATAGTTTTGCAGTATAAGCTGTGATTTTAGTAGAGAGGAAAAGCATTGTATTAATCCTAACAAAGCCAACTGGCTGGCAAATACTAGTGTTAGATAAAATAAAAATTGCCAAACTTGCAACTTATTTAAGCTTTGTGTATGCTTCACTACACTTCCCTATTCAAGTAAGCTATGATTCTGGACATCATTGAAGTATAAGGTGCTTTTAAGTTTTTATCAATGGTACCTCCTACCTAATTTACTCAGTAGCAAAACAAAGAACAGGGTTAAAGTTTAATTACGACGGTAACATTATAAACTAATAAATCTTTGAGGAATTCAGACCATGAAAGAAGCAAATTTGGCACAACACAAAGACAATTTCCTTGTTTGGAATTCATATGGTCATGGCTAAAGATGCTTACCAATGAGCTCCGTGGGCACTCTCTCTACATGCCCAAGATTTCCAGAATCAAAATTGTGAATAAAATAAAATCCACCGCACTCAATAATATTATTTTGATCCATCATTGAAAATAATGTATTCGACCGACTACTACATCATACAAAAAACACAACGTTAACGCCAATCATTTAGAATGTTTTACACTCGTATAATTTCTCAATTTTTCCTACAAATCAAAGAAATATTTATACATGTTTGATATTTTGAAATTGACACTTATAAAACGGAGGCTGCACTGTTTTTCTAAACAAAATTATGTAATTTTGTTGACATCGATTGACGGATAACAGCTGATTTGTTTTATTGGTGATCTTTTTAATTTTTATAGCTTCTCTCGCACTGTTCAGAAAGAAAAATGAAATCAATAATTTGGTATAGTTTTTATAGTGTTGATCAAGAAAGCACAATTACTTTAATTCAATTTATTTTTTAATTGGAAAGACAATGCCATCATGAAATTTTAGTTCAAGATGGCGGACTTGGCGGAGCAGCGGAGGTGCAGTGCGGGAGGCGGGTGGCGCGAACCAGGGATGGACTTGAACGCTTAAAAAATTGTCGAAAGTGGAATAAATACGGGTTTATCATAGAGTTATCGCCGTTTTGGGAAATAATGATTCTTGAATTAGGTCAACTGCACGAAACACGGTTCCCAGTTTCCAACCGCCAAACGATAATTATCTTACGAAATCCAATACTGGCGCTGACCTTCCTTCCCTTTCCTTTTGGTTATTTTGGTCTCACTCGCACGATATTGATGTGTGTGGTAGCCAAGAGGAAAGGAAACGCGAGAGAGGTGGGCTAAGAAACACAGGATTTTGCTACATCGGATGGGTGGGAGTGAAATGGATATGCCAGTATAAAAAAATATTTTCGATAATTTTATCTAAAGATCCAGATTCTTTTCCTTTTTTTTATACAATACAAAGTACCTGCCTTGTAGGTCACGTTATTTAGGAACGTAACCTATAATACACTCCTCAGTATCCATCAACCCGAGGCATACAGGTGTTAAGCCTCATGTGCCTGTAGTTTCACCGGCACCCACACCCTTAAGACTAGAACACAGCAAACTGTTTGGCGGCCAAAATAAGCATGGTGGTAGTAGGTACTTCCCCGGACGAGCCCTTCACTAAGAGCTCTACTACTCTAGTTGGGCTTATATCGTGCCTAGTTCTATCATAGTTATGACTCAAATTAAAATCATCATCAGCCTTTAGCTAAACACTCTGAAGTTCACTGCTAAACATAGGCCTCCCCTACAAACGTTTCCAGAAAGAACGATTTTGATCCGTCTACCGACCTACCGTGATCTTAACAATGTCAAAAACTGAGAAGTTTTTGTCTCCAGACGGATCTTTCTATCGAAAATATAATATTTTAACATAGGTAGTGAACTCGAGCTCGACCAATCAGTACCTAACAAAAACTACATTCTTCATGTGCTGAGCTCCAAAGAGATTTTTTTATCTTAGCATACACTAGTTTTTTTTAGTTTCTATGTAAGGGACCAAATGTCCCAATCTTACCATAGGTGTTGTTGCTAACACAGATTTCTAATGAAAATGTCAATTAAATTTGACAGATTTTCTATAGCAAATCTGTCAGATTTGACTTTGACTTTGTACGGTCGACAGCGTAAACAGTACAAGATACTTGTAGCGCCATCTAGCAAGCCTGATAAGAACTATCCTGAATCGCGCTGATTCGCGTTTACGAAGCTTACACGGAGATTGACTATGAAATATTTCCGAAAACCATCTGTTGTAACTATGTAGGACCCCAAGCCAAAGGTCGGTCGGTGGAAGATCTTCCCTTTTCATGGAGTACATACATTCCAACCTTGACCTCCACATACCTATCTACTCTTGAAATAATCCAAATTGCAATCAGTACCTACCTACTAATGCATCTTTGCCAATTTCGCTCATTCTACCTATAATTATGTTGCTACACTGCCTACACTAAAAAAACTCACAAGAGTACTTTCCACCTATCATTGAAACTTCAGATAAACTTTGATAAATGCCTAACTTACCACTTTTTTTTATAAACCTTTTGTGTCCCACTGCTGGGCAACAGTCTCCCCCAAAATTTTCCACCTTTCTCGATCTTTAGCGACTTCCCACCAATCATTACCATTATACTTACCATTATATGGACTAAATACCTAACAACTATCTAGATATTATGATGACACTAGTTACCAACCACCTATAAGAATGTAGTACCTAGGTAAGTAGGTACTTAGTTATAGAAATAAATAAAAAAATGTTTACTCCATTTTGTAATTTAATTCCATCTTTACAATTTTAATATTATTACGATAATGCTTAATCATAATTTTAAATAGTATTTTTAGACGTGGCACTTAACTATAGGTAAACAAAAAAGGTTTTATTCCTCTTGATTTTGGATAACTTGGCCAATAAATGCCTTCATCACTAACTGTGTATCTTATGTTATAAAATACATCCTACCTATTTGAGTTTAAATATAATTTCTAGAAATAGACTACCGACACATATTTTTACGTCCTCATTACCTAGCTTGTCTTTTCTGAGCACATTATTATAATTGTTTTATACACTGATCGGAATTAGGTGACGTATTTACGAGGGTGTAAGGCTAGGTTCATATGACTACGTTCATATGACGGTGATTATCGTTTAGATTACCTACCCGCGCGGTACCGCGCGACGATGACCGCGCGGGTAATGTAAACGATGATCAACGTTTACTTTGGTCTTGTACCGCGCGGTTCGTTGTTCCGCGCGGTACCGCGCAGTCATATGAACCTAGCCTAATGCTAAAATGAATGCATATCTCTTTCATTTTTTTGGTGTCTAATACTCCTCCGATCACATTGTAAATCAAATCATACCAATGGATAATTAAAATGTCAATAAGTTAAATCCAAGTAACGCCACTTTAATCCAACCAGTGGCTATATTTTATAATTTTATTAACATTAAATACAAATACACAGACTTCATGGACGCGGTGAACATTATATTTGGCAACTTTTTTTGGCTCATCCACCAAATAAATTACATGAAATTGGTAAATAAATGATCTTCAGTTATATAACCTATCCCAGTCTATTGATATTAAAATTGAAAAATGAAATCAATGAAATAAATGAATAATATCACACAATCAACTTGTTCATAACTTAGGTTGGTAATCTAAGACTTTTACAATTATTTATTCAAATAGATCAAATTAAAACATTATTTTTATATCGCGACATACATAATTGATAATTTAGGTACTTATTTAACTTTAGGGGTAGGTAAACAATGAAATGGAAAACCTTTTATAACATTCTATCTAGCTAAGTAATTTTAATCTAATGAGCCAAAACACCTACTCACGTTGATTCTCACGCCAACTTCAACTATTACCTACATCTTGACAAAATAGTTCCATGCATAGGTTAAGTTAATCAATGAAATAAATCTTAGAAAAGTTAAGACTAGAATGTCAAATTTATGAGCGATACAAAACCGTGATAAAACATAGTGCAATTTAATTTAACGAAACATTTGAACAAAATGTTAAGTTTTGCAATTACTTACAATAAAAAACTCAGTTCGCTCACCAACACAATCTAAAACGACAATCATAATTACGACGCTACCATACAAACAATTTACTCTCATTAACTTTCCTTACAATATTTGGCGCAATATAGGTATTGCTAAAATAGAGATTATAGTCCATTGTACTATACAATTTACACCGTGGTATTAAGAAAAAAATATGATGAAAACTACTTTTCTAGGTACAGTCAGCTGCACTAGAATGTATACAATTCGTAAGTTATAGAATGGTTTTACAGCGTAACACTTCCTATTTACAAGGCAAAATCTCAAAAAATACCTGAACTTATGTTTTAATTTCACGAGTTTTGAGTTTTTACATGTTTAAGAATTTATTATAAGGTTATGATACCGTTTTGAAAGTTACGACATATATATACGACACATGTAGGTATACATTCTAGCGCAGCTAACTGTACTCCACACGTAAGTTAATCAGATTGAAATAAATCCATTTTAATAGCGAACGTATTGATTATTAACCCCTTAATTTTTTTAGGTCAGTATAAAAAAAATATTTTATTATTTTTTATGCATCGGTTAAAAAAGACTTTCCTATGATTAAATTAAAACTTGATTTAAACAGGAAGACAAATACGTTTTTTGAATTACAATATTAAAAATCGTCATGCATAATTATTTCTAAGTGTAGGTAGGTATTTATTATACATTGCTCGCTCAAAGTTAGATAATCATTTTCGATGAGACAACGTACGCCAAATAATGTTTCACATTTTCGATTCTTAATTCTGATAACCACTGAACATTTAAAATTGTCTATATAACTCAAGAACATTATCCCTTGCCCTCATCAGGTATCGATATTGAAATTGAAGTAGGCTTAACATTATTTTGTTTACTATCTGAGATCATGTGTATACTAGAAGTGATAGGAGTGCGATGTATTTCTTCTGTAGTAGTCAATTTGCATTCAACAACTCGGTAGTTGCAAGTAGCAGATCCGCAATCGAAGTCAGGGCGAATAACATTTGGGATGCAATCTTCTAGGGATTTCGATTCTTCCTTGAACGGAGGACAACTGTAACAGAAAATGAAGCAGGTTAGTATAATAAATAAATATAAAAAATAAAAAAATATAAATATATTTATTAATATATTTTATTTATATTAATAAATGAAATGAAATTAATTTGCTTAAAATGTAGTACATGGAGAACTTATATATCTAGGTTATTAGACCCACACATTAATACTGAATGAAACTGAGTAATGGATACCATGTAAGTAAGTTATACCTTTAAAAAACAACAGCCTCATAATTATAAAATACTAGCGGTTAGTCCCGGCTTCGCACGGGTTAAAGTAATGATCCCAATTTTTTTTTAAATATAATATAGCATAGGTCACCCAGGGATATTGTAACTTCCCAACAGTAAAAGAATTTTTTAAATCGGTCCAGTATATTCGGAGCCTATAATGCAAACAAACAGTCAAATCTTTCCTCTTTATAATATTAGTATAAGTATAAAAGTATAGATTAGACCTCGTTTGTGTGAAACTATTTTCATGAAGCTTTAACCTCCCACTGATCTTTAGGAGTTAAATTTAAGGAATTCTTAGCCTACGCACTACAACAAATATACCTTTAAAATTTCAAGTCGCTAAGGTCAGGGCAAAGATTCTTATAAGTCTTTATTTTGTGTGTCATCTACACCAATCTACACAAATTATAAGAATCTTTATCCTGACTGTCTGACTGGCATATAGACAACGAACAGCCTAAACCACCGGTCGTAGAGGAATTTTCAGGCTATATGCGTCTAGGTGTACTAAAGGAAAGGAATTCCCGAAGTTAAGCCTCTAAACAGGTGCAGCGGGTGTTGAAGTTTCTATAAACCTTCACGCGAACGAAGTCGCACGCGTTTTACTAGCTTAAAATAATTATTATGAGTTTATAATCAGCTTTATTTTGTATGCTATTTACCTCAAAGGTGGCGGAGACGGTGAGCGCGATAAAGGGAAGCTCGCTACTTCTCGTGAAATAGCAAGGGACTTTATCGAACCAAATGTTTGCTCTGGACTAAGTGGGGCTCCAAGAACGGATGCCATGCCTCTGTAACAAGAACAAAGATTCATTATAACAAGATGAGCAGGATGCTAATATTAATAGTAAATAGTAGTAGAGCTCTTAGTGAAGGGCTCGTCCGGGGAAGTATTACCACCATGCCTATACCTGCTGTCAAGAAGTTTGCTGTGTTTCGGTTTGAAGGGTGTGGATACCTACTACTACCTATATGTAGGTATACCTAAAGGTAATGGTAACTACTTAACATCAGGTGGGCCATCTGATTGTTCCATCAGCAAGTCACAAAAAAAAAGAGTGTGCTTTAGACCACACGACTGAAGTAAAACGTAACTGCAAAGGCTATGAGAGAAAGAACAGTGCTTTCATACCCCCTCCACGGTAGTGTTAAACGTTTAACGCAACCTTGTTGGAAGTCGCATTAGAAGTATTACTTCAATAAATAAAAATACATACACAACAGAATCCGATGGCACTAGGAAAGGTAATGGTGGCGGGCATGGAGCATCGGCACGGGCCGGCGATGTGGGTTCAGCTGAGCGTGGGCAGCGTGGTGTCTCACCCTCCTCTACCATGCCGAGCCAGCTATGCAGCCTGTGCCACAGCCCAGTTGGGCTTCCTGTAAATTCAAAGGTAATTGTTAAAATCTAAATATATGTATGTAATAAAAAAATGTATAAAAGACTCAAAGGTGATCTATCAACGCACAGCTCAAACCACTGGACGGATCGGGCTGAAATTTGGCATGCAGGTAGATGTTATGACGTAGGCATCCGCTAAGAAAGGATTTTGATTAATTCTACCCCCAAGGGGATGAAACTTTGTATGAAACTTTGTCAATTTTAAACCGATCGGGCTGAGACTTTGCATGCATAAAGCTACTATGATTTTATCCCGAAAAAATAACGGGAACGGGAAAAATCTGCCACGCAGGTGAAGCTGCGAGCGGCCGCTAGGTAATAATAAATAGCATCACGACCTTAACACCCTCCAAGCACGGTAGATATCCACTCAGTACCGGGAACCTAGTCGAGGTTCTTCGAGGATGTCTAAGGAGGTAGTCAGAGGTCCAGATATTACATTTGGTGCATACCCACATTTTGAGTTGGTATTCCATACGTGACAGGTTGCCAACCCATTGCCACTTCTAGAATACTAACTGGTTTTCTCACGATGTTTTCCTTCACTATTTGAGAGCATTGGCATTGCGCACATACATTTTTTGATGAGAAAAATTTATTGATGCACGATCGGATTCGAACCCTTAAGATCTGAAGGCCGGGTCACTTCTACTAGGCCACCTTTGCTTCTACACCACACCATACATCAGTACCTAAACCATTTATTTTACACTAGCGGCCGCTCGCAGCTTTGCCCGCGTGGCAGTTTTTTCCCGTTCCCGTTATTTTTTCAAGATAAAAAGTAGACAATCTATAATTATTCCAAATATCATCCAAATCTGTCCACTGGTTAGAGTGTGAAAGAGTAATAGAGTATAAGAGTATCCATACATCCATCCATCCATCCATACTTACAAACTTTCGCGTTTATAATATTAGTAGGATACGTTAAATGATTTAAACGTCAGGTAGTCCTAGGTTGAGACTTAGAAATATTACACTTGAAATACTTACTTGAATACTTTCTGCTATTTTGAGGACTTAGTGGATAAAAGTCACCATGGATGGGACAGTGAAAAGCTAGTCTCCGCTGACGCCGCTGAGCAGACCGCATCAACATGCATAGCACAATACCTGAAATTAACAAAAAGATAATGATATTGTTTTTCTTATCTTATAGCATGGCGTAACATATAATATTTAGTTTTATTTTAGTATGTTTGATGCTATATCTATGTATGTAAAGTAACGAACATTCGTATACTAATTACAAGAATAATAGAACTCAGAAGCAGGGATAAATGTAGTGCGGCAGGCGAATGTCTGCCTGCGACTTGACTTGACAAAGGTTGTGGGTTGGATTCCCGCCTTGGAATAAACGTTTGTACGATCTGCAAATATTTATTCCGGGTGTATCGGGGTATTTTCTATGTATAATAAAAATATCTATACATATAATGTATTTGTATTGTATTAAGTATATCAGTCATCTAGTTGTAGTCTGCCTGTTTAGATCTGTTTAGGTCTGTTATTTGATTTCTTTCATCTTTTATTAAGTTACCTAATTTTAATTTAACTTTGCATGCTATGTATTGTATATAGCGAAATACGGATCATTTGTTTTGTTTTTGTTTTTAGGTACAGTCAGCTGTACTAAAATGTATACAATTTGTAACTTTCAAATGTGAAACCATGGTTTCACAACTGTGCTAAAAATATTATTCACAAAATAAGTGAGGTCATCTAATAGTTTCATGACTTTTTAGTTTTTTAAATTGTACGAGTTCATTATTTTGCTGTAATACCGTTGTGAAAGTTACAAATTGTAAACATTCTAATGCAGCTGACTGTACAAATACAAATATCCACCACTACGTACCACCACCACCACGTTACGTATACCACGTTAGAAATAAGTACTTACCAGCTATAGTCATGAGTGCCCCCGCAACGATGCAAACCGGGCCAAGTACTCTTGAGTTCCCAGTGAATGCGATCCGGGCAGCATAATGGTCCGGCTCCTCGTTTTCACCACAACCGCGGTACGATGCCGCTGTGAAAGATAAGATGATGGTGTTAAATAATAGCTGTTATTGATATTAGCTGTTGTTTTTTAATTGAATAATAGCTGTTGTTTGTGGTAACCAACCGGAAGCACAAAATTGGCGCGATGTTTAAAACAAAACATTTTTAAACTGAGAAACATTCTTTCTGTTCTACATCCTAGTTTAAAAATGTGTTATCTATTTTCTCGTATCTTAGGTACAGTCAGCTGCACTAGAATGTATACAATTTGTAATTTTCAAAATGGTTTCACAGCGGTGCTAAAAATATTTACACGATAATTATTTCAAAAATAGGTGAGGTCATCCACTAATTTCACGACTTTTTAGTTTTTGAGGTGCAAGAGTTCATTGTTTTGCTGTAATACCGTTGTGAAAGTTACAAATTGTTTACATTCTAGTGCAGCTGACTGTACATTCCTTTACGTAGGATTAGTCATCAATAAAATCTACACTAATATTATAAAGAGGAAAGCTTTGTATTTTTGTATTTTTGTATTTTTGTATTTTTGTATTTTTGTATGTTATGAATAAACTCAAAAAGTACTGGACCGATTTTAATAATTCTTTTTTCATTAGAAAGCTACATTATCACTGAGTAACATAGGCTATATTTTATTTTGGAAAAAAATAGCGTTCCGTAAAATATTTGGGTTTTTCAGACACAAGGTGTAAAAAATCAACCAGAAAAGTTACTTATTTTGCGTACGCTGCCTAAACTATAAAAGATAGAACCATAAAATGTTCTACATAATTGTAGATCTTATAAATATCTACAAAAAAGTCAGCGACACACTATACCTATCTATGTCGAGTGAGGCACAACAACCATTTTTTTATTTAAAAATCTTCAATTTTTTTTGGACTACATTTAAACGCATTTATTTTACTCATACTATTAATCCTTATCGAAATAAATTATTTTATCACGAAGTACAGTTTATGTAGATAATATTTGGTCTTTAAATGATTAGGATTGGACGTTTGGTTTTGAAGTTATGGCGAAATTAAAATATTACGTTTTCTGCTGCACGGCCCGTTGCGAAGTGAGCGTCACCAAGTTGGGAGTGCGCGTGCAGGGGAGTAGTTTAGATCTATGAGTTAGGTACCCGCGCGGCTCCGACGCGAGGTCGGCTCCCTACGCAGGTGTTTTATAAAAAGGACATTAATTCATAATGTAATATAGTTTTATGACAAAATCTATACAAATAAATAAAATTGAAGTGTCTGTTTGTAATATTAAAATAACGCTTTTTACTACATGCATAGGAATGTATATACGATATATATACCAAAATAGCATTTTTTTTAAATTTTTGTCTGTCTGTCTGTCTTTTTGTTCCGTGTTATCTCTGGAACGGCTGGACCGATTTCGACGGGACTTTCACTGGCAGATAGCTAATGTAACAAGGAGTAACTTAGGCTACTTTTTATCCCGAAAAAATAACGGGAACTGATATAAACTGCCACGCTGGCGAAACTGCGAACAGCCGCTATTTTATGCCGTATTAACGCCATCTGTTGGTGACATCGAGTACTACTTCAGTTAAGATTTGTAAGTAAACATGTCTACCGCCCAACGAAGTGGGCACCGGTCAGCTAGTACGGAAATAAAATGGTATTACTAGTTTACTATCACTGTGCGCGTGCAATCCCTGTGACCTTGCCATACAGGCTTTTTAGTCCTAGTGTGGGGAACAGAGTCACCTAACGGCACTGCCCTTTCCAGTATACCAATGTCTATGTATTTTTTTTTAAAGTAACTATTGAATTGAGTCATTATTCTTACCAGTAAGCACACAGCCAACAAGCATGAACAGAAATCCGAATATCGGTAAGACGATTTGGCAGTTGGCTGCAACGACCACTCCAGCAACCGCAAGGCCTCCTTCCACCTTCTCCACGCGGAGTCTTGAGATAGCTGGCGGGCATCGCGGTTTTCCCACTGGAGCGCGAACCAGCGGCTCACCAGGTGGCGACGTCGTCCTGTCAACAAAAATAAATAGATTTAAGTTATTTTTTTTGACGACCGATTAATATAAATCCAGTAAGCTTAGTGAAAATAATTAACAAAACGTCTCAACCTTAGCAGAGAGAGAGAGAGAACCGGCAGAGTGCCGACTCAGCTATCAATATTATAATACAGATTAATGTGTTTTCGTGAACCAATAAACCGAGTTGGGAAAAACAAGTCATAAACGAAAAACAAACAAGGGTCTGGACATTATTGTAACCCTGGAGCGTGCATTAAATTTGCCTCTAGTATTGAACGCTTCTCTGTTCTGATTACCTATCTGAGAGAAAATTGAAGTTTTCTCAATTCTTTTCCAGCAGGTCCTACCTAAGGTAAGTAGACAGTACATTTTGATTTTTGTTTTACTAGGTATTGTTTTTCAATGCGTGTGGCTGGTTTAAAATTTCGTGGTTAGGAAGACGGTAGTACGAGTATTACCGGACACAATAGTGGGCGTATTGACCAGAACTAAACGGTGGTGGATGAATGCCCTGTACTAAGCCTGTAAGGTAGGTTGGTCCTACCAGTTACGGATCGCTGATTACAATTAACTGTAGTTTTCGATTCGGTGGTCACAGCCTACCAGCTAAAATATTCTATTGTGCCGAATTCTGCAATAACCATGGCGCAGAAGCTGGTGGTGCTTTTTTTACAACATCTGAAGCTCTAAGTGAAGTCAGACACGATATCGAGTGATTATCCTTATTTCTGTAGTATTTACTCTTATTGTACAATAAAAATCTGGTGCTATGTACCAAATTCTTATCTTCTCGTAACTGAGCAGGACCCTATCATAAACTTATCTGCATAATTGTATTATGGCAGGGCATAGAAAGGATACGTATAAATGGCGTAGGGAATCTACCACTGGCTCCTGAACTGTGATCTGAAAAATTAATTCCGTAATTTCTCAGTTTTTTGTACCGACTAATTATAATGTAGCTTGATTAATAGTAACTTTAAAATTATTACTACCTAAGCGAGACGTACCCTTACGTCTACAAAGTTGTGTTTTGACAGTAGGAAGGTATCTACGCCAAATGGGAGTAATGTTTCTTTGTCACGATCTTAGCAAATTAATTTTATTAGATACCTAGTGGAAAAAGTAGGACTCGTGTCATTATAGCCATAAAAGGTGAACGACATAGTTTTAAATAAGCTACGCTCATTTGAATATGCGTTGGCTACATGCGATGTATTTGCAGAAAATCATCCGTGTATAGATAAAATTTATGAATGTATGTACCCTGGCGAAGTCGGGATAAGCACGGAAGCTCTCAAACAAGGCGTAGGTTCGCCTTGTTTGAGAGCTTCCACTCTACGGTAGAGCGTCTACCCCATTTAACCAACCATTACAATAGTCAGGAAAATTCCTTACAGAAATCAGCCACTCCAATATTCTTCTACGCAAAAAAGGAGAGAGTGAGACATTAAACTAGTCCTATAAGCCTGTATAAGCCTTATGTATTATGTATTCAGGCTTTTATCAAGATTGTCTATTGTCGAATATTTGCATCGCTATTTTAAAACGTTCGTTATGCCATTTTAGTTCGGTATCGGTAGCTTCCGACAAAAATTCCGAAAGAACGCAATTTTAAAACATTCGTTTATGCCATTTCGGTTCGGTATCGGCAGCTTCCGATGGAAAAATGCTATTTTAAAACAATCGTTATGTCATTTTGGTTTATCAACCGACGAAATTTTTAAGATTGCGGGAAATTGGTGGATGGAAAAGGCTCAAAATTGTTCTTCTTGGAAATATATTAGGGAGGCCTATGTTGGGAGGGAGGGAGTTGGGAACTTCTACAGGCTGATGATGACGTTGTTGCAGCTATGTTTCGTCCAGTAGGACTCTATAAGCTTTACTATGGAACAAATTAATTACTCAACAAATGCTGCCTAAATATATTGTTACAATAGCCTCATAATAGCATCATTATTATAATATTCCCGACGTGCGCCCTCCCTGACTATCACACGCGACGAGTTATTTCTGTTGGGTTATTCTCGTGGCTGGGCGAGGGGGCAATTTACTGCTGTCATTAGCCGACAACACGGTCTGGTGTCAAAAATAGTCATCGCCCTCCACACAATTGAGTGACAGAGGACGTTGAATATGGCTGGCGGGCGTTCAGATCCTGTAATGCAGACAATCCACTTTATTAACCACTTTAAACCTTGTTACATAGTTACACAGTCCAAATTTGATAGCAAAATTACAATTTGTTATTTAGATAAGTACTTATTTAGTTTTCATGAATAATTTACAGAGTTTAAGGCCACGTTGTTGGCAAAAAAGTAGAGATTTTCAGTGACGCACTTGGCTCACGATTTGTTACGCGTGAGCGTGATACAATTATTTAGCTTGTTATAAATATTAAGTGTGGAATAGGTACTTCTTTATACTTACATTCAATCGGAAAAATACCGATATAATTACGCATATTACTTTTAGGATTCTTTGTTCTGTAATGGTAGGTCTTATAGGTACATATTTCATTAGCCAGTGCAGTTGTATAAAAAAGGATGGCCAGGTTTTTAGGTCTCTAGTCATATTCACTATCGGCCTGTAAAAACGTCCTTTGCTTGAACATAATGCCTATCCCTCATATATTATCAGGAAAACCGATATTGAGCTCTTTCCATCCACGAATTTCCACAGCGACGGACAGATTCATCCTTACGCTTGATCTTTCGACTTAGGTTTCTTATTAGGTATCTAGGACCTTTTTTTTGTAACCTTCCTTTTTTTCGTTCTTCCTGAAAACGTATAGAAGAGGCCTATGCCCAGCTATGGTCTTCCACAGGCTGTTAATGATGAGATTCTACTATAGTAGTTTGTTATATCATCTTGCACTATAGATTAATCTTTTGCGGTTTGTAGTGAGGTAACTAAACAAGTTACTCTGTATCTACATTACTTTATACCTAGTACTGTGTAAGTAGGTATACCTTATAGTAGGTAGGTATAAAACGCTTCCTTATTACTTGGGGACACACGTGAGATTATAACTCTATGACCGTAATACCCACATTATCTACTTATCAAATCAAAATCAATCAAAAAATATCAAAATGAGCGGACTATGACTTAAATATTTGCACGGTCTGCAAATATTTATAACGGGTGTTCTGGGAGTGGTTTATGTAGGTATAATAAAAAATATCTATGTATGTAATGTATTGTATTAAGTATTAGTCAGATGACTGTGTTGATACACACCATAACACAAGCTCTGCTTAGCTTGGGGCTAGATGATGCTGTGTGAATTGTCGAGTATTATTATTAAATAAATATTTAAAGACATTTTGCACAATATCATCTAGCCCTAAGGGGCCATCTCCACGAGATTTGTGGAACGACGACAATATCGCCGCGATTCTCTCGCATAAATTACAAAAAACACGTATATAAAGTATTATATCTGCTATTCGGTTCCCATAGTACAAGCTATACTTAGTTTAGGGGCCATCTCCACGAGCGAGAGAACTGAAAAAAAACATGAAATTAGTTTATAAGATCACTTATTTTTTGATTATTAGCCAATGTTTCTTGTAACGCTGTCACAACATATTGGAAGTTAAGAATTGTATTCATACTAGTGCAGCTGACTGTACCTAAATGAAAGATAGGTACTTACCTATATTTTTTTGTGTTTCTGTTTAAAGTATGTTTGAGAAGCGAAAACTTTATATCTCCTCTATACTTTAATTATTATCAAGTCGATGATAAAACACTTCGAGATTCAGATTCAGGATAAAATATTTCGGAAACAAGGCCTTTGTACAAAATTTCGAGGTGTAAGTACCTATGTTTGATTATTTCTCGACGAGTTTCTTGTTTCTTTACTTTATTCTGAACACTTTACAATACCAACCACTGAGAAGAGAAAAAATAAATATTTGATTTTTTAAAGTTAATAAAAAATGATTCACATTTCAAGAACGTCTAATGACTCCATGCGGTTTTTATTGCTTGTTCTCTACCCTGTTCTACACAACTCGTAAAAAAGACGCTCGATTTAATTTGAATCACGTTTGAATTTTAGTTTCTATCTTTACATAACTATAATATCGGTAGATCAGATAAGAAATAACTAAAAAAGCTCTCATATTAAACTTCGTTCGTGCGTTCCTTATTTAAAATTCAATATCTTTTTTTAATTCGAAAATAGATCTAGGTATCTTTATTATTCTAGCAAATTTATTGTCAAATTTTTTGAGTAGACAGATTGAAGCCTCGAAAATTGACATGTGAAAGAAAACATAAAGTAAGTTTTTTTTTTTTTTTTTTTTTTTTGTGGCATCTGTCCGTCTTGCAGACAATTTTGCCAATGTCAAGTGGGTGGGTTGAATAAATTCTTTTCAGTCAAGTCGAGTCGGTAAAAAATTTTAAGTCAGCCGTCATCGGTTTTAAAGAAAAAGATGGCGTTTTTCTTCAAAACCAAAAGGAAACATTTTCGTTCAAATCAGAATGCCTCATAACACACTTTCATTTCAATTGTTCATACTTGTGCTAAGACCTCAAGTAATGATGGTTAAAATACCACCAAAATTACCCATCAGAACTTAAAATAACACTAGAAAACAATTAAAATGAAAATACAATGTTGCTTCCAAAGATGACAGAAAACGAATGTTAAAGTAAGTTAATAAAGCAGTTTGAAGTCGCTAAGCGACAGATACCACATACCAAATAATTAAGTTTTTAAAGCTAGAAAGACGCATCAAGGTAAACTGAACTCAAAGGCATCTAGGCGAAACTCAAGAATCAAAACGATGTATGAAATGTTCGACAATTTAACGTAAAATTGGATTATTTCTCAAGTCACTACTTGCATGGTTATTTAGCATGCAGGTTTGCATTCAGCATGGTTATTTAGTACAACGGAAGTCCCGCTTATATTGTTTTGGCTCGAACAGTTCTAAAGATTAGATCGCCTTTTCTGCATAAAACCTAGGTGGGTAAGTTTTATTAAGGATGAGGTGATACTGATAACGCAAACGTCAGTAAGTGCAGACGTGAGGAAGCGGAGTGGAACAGACGGGTTCAACGGCCGAGGTCCCGTTCCAACTGTACCAACTCTAGCACAAAGGGAACTAATTATTCGTTCTGTTTGGTATGGGAGCAGCTACCTGCTATGTGTAGCGCTCAAGTATTTCGTAATTGGTCGGGAGGTACTTAGGTTACAAATAGGTTAAGCACCTGTACCGTACCAGACCTACTTCCCAGAAGGGTAAAACAATTATTTTAACTCCTAGGACACGACCGATAAATGGTCATTCAAAGAATTAGGGGTCAGAGTATTTATTAGTTACTACTTGGTAGTAAAGCACTGGGTGCTCTGGTAGCAACCCCGCCTTCCGATCTTAAAATCGTGGGTTGGTCCGGTCGTGGATTTTTCTATTCGAAAAAGTTATGTTTGCACAATTGCACAGTTCTTAGACGGTAAATGAAAACATCGTTTATGAAATCCGCGGCATATTTAGAGCTAGAGAACTAAGTAAGGTAATTAAAAAGTTCTTGACGTTATATAAAATTAAATCATCTACAATAGATGCATAGAAGTAGATACGCAAGGAATCAGTAAGTTGTGACGAAAATTACAATTTTATCTTGAATTTTTTAAGAAAAAATCTTTATAAATGTAAATTACAAGATCACAAATTTAATAAGTATGGCCTTACTTATTTCCTTAAAAAACACTTATTTTTGTTTCATTAAAGTAAAAGCAAGCAATAAAAAGATAACCTGAGCTGAAACACCCTGAAGCACGAACAATCAAGAAAAGCTTTTACAGCGATGTTCTGCTAGCACCAATTCCTCTCCTAACATGTAATCTCACAACATGTAATGTTGGCTTGTAATATTTCAAACTTATAAGTAGGAATATATTTAGTACATATTCCTTAATGTAATGTAACAAAAACTGTTGGCCCTGGTGCTAAGGGTATTATTTACCCACTGTTCGCAGCCGGGCAGGTTTTGCTTGGATTTGAAGTGATGAATGCTTTTGACTTGATAAAAGATTTCCATAGGCCGAGAAATGTTTATTATTTTCTGTGAAAGGTCACAAGGGAAGCTCGGGGTTCAACAGTTGGTAGGTAGGTATGTGTACAATGTTTATTTAAATTAGGAAAAAAGATCGGAATACGTGTACCTACCTATTATATCCTATGCATTTAACAAAAACTGTGTTTTTATACCTTCCTTCGTACTATACATAATTATGATGTATGTATGTATATAAATTGTACAATCTCTCTACGATCCTCTTGAAACAAATGTATAGTATTTTTACTGAGAATGAGTTTTGAGATTTAGTATTATGATTTGAAAATCTCAAGTTTTTAGGTGTAGGCAAGTAATATTAATATTGTGAGTTAAAGCGGACAGATTATATCTTTCGTTACATCGGCACATTCACTAGCGAACCCACGCCCCTACAGTGGAAAGCAGGTCGAACTACCCATTAGGCGATAATTTAATTAATATTAGCAAGCATCTGTACTTCCCTACTTAGATATTACACATATTTATAATGGATGTTTACTGGTGTTTTTAATAGGTAAAATCTTTAACTATTTTTTAGTTTCTAACTACTTACTACTGGGAACCTACTACGAGTAGATTCGACCATATTAGGTATGGGTAATATTATTATTAAGTACTATTTTATTTATTGCACAAAGATAAAAAAATCATTTTCTACCTGCCAATTTTAAGGGGCCGCAGCATCATTTAGCCTCAAGCTAAGCAGAGCTTGTGTTATGGGCACTAGATGACTGACATACATCATACAATACATTATATACATACATTTTTATATCTATATTTATTATACATAGGAAATACCCGCAGGTCACCTGGAATAAATATTTGCAGATCGTACAAACATTTATCCCAAGGAGAGAATCGAACCCTGGTAATTTATTAATATATATTGTATAGGTATCTACCAAGGTAAATAATATTGGTACATATAACATGTCTACATACATTTCTACAAAACCTATTCTTATAACTTGTTTATACTTCTAATAAAGTTTTAAGTCATTCTTGTTTTACAAAACGCTTGCGTTTTATTTTCCCTACGTTACGTTACGCAACGACTCCTCCAGAGAGCAAAAGAATTTAGGCCAGGATCATACGAGGTTTGACGACCCGACCTATTTGTACGGAGTAAGTCGCTAAATCCTGGAGCTAATATTGTAAAGCTTTCTTGTTGAATGACGACGGGCATAAAATATTAACCGAAGGGACACAAAAGAGTATTAGAGTTAAGACTCAGTTGTTGTTCTGCTACGTCGATTTATACGGTTCCAGCATCGTACTAGCGTCCGTTAGTTAGTAGTACTACAGGTCGTCGCGTTTTAGATAAACTCACAGCTTATTGGCCAGAATGGCCAGTGTAAGCCGTCATTGTAACATTATCCAATGATATGCAAGCAACTATTCCTGACGTTTGTAAGATACTGGAACCGGGCAAGAGTGTAACATAACTAAATACTCTTGCCCGGTTCCAATTTCTTACAAGCGAACCGGGCTAGAGTAGTTATGTTACGTAAGACATTCATAGAATAATGTGTTTGAGTCAAATAAAACTATTTTTTTCTTACAAGTTTTAAGTTTTTTCTTTTTTTAGTATAAACATGACGACTAAGGTTATACTTTTTTTAAAAACGGCTTTTCATTGAGAGTAAGTTTATACCTAAGGACAAAGTGAAGAATGTGATACAATTTCCTGATATCACATGCAGGCGTGCAAGTCTCAGCTTCCTATAAATGAGTATACTGCGATTGTCACGTAACAGCCATATATCACTGGTGTTGATACAATCAGGGAATTTGATTTTGGATCCATTAGTCTGTGTTGACGTCAGTAGAGATATCAAGAGGCCCATCAGGTCAAAGCGACCTGCCAAAGCACAAATTACAAAGGCTACTGAATATTCATAAAGCACTTGGTAAAGCAATCGGTATCCCCGACGAGGTCGTAACCGTAACTGGATGGATATCCATTGTCTATAACTTAAGGAATCAGTGTTACTTGACACTGTTGTCGATATTTGACAAACGTTATACGTAATTATGAATCTACTAGTCTCACAACCCAGTTGGTAGCTACTCTACCTTCTGTACTGTGAGTTCGATGCGACTCACAACAGCTAATGCAGGTAAATACCTAAATAACTAAGGACCGTAAATAAATATAATTGTAGTAATGACAATTGATTTATTGAATATTAATATATCTTTTTTATTTACCTGTAGATATATATTTATTAATATTTTATACCATTGTTTTCTTATGTTTGTGTATATTTAATGATTTTACCTGTTAAAATTAATTGAATTGTGTTATCCATCTGTCATATTTACTATGTTTTTGTATTTTTTTTTCTAATAAAATATAATTTAAGATATGATTGTAAAGTAATTGTTAGCGAATAAAATTAATGAAATGATGGGGTCTTTTCATTTTCATGTATCGCATGTATAAAAAAGCTTCTGGCTTTACCGAGTCTACAGGTCTACTCTTGGAAACAATAAACGAAGTTTCGTATTGTCTTTTTGAATTACACTACGCGGTATGTTAGGCAGTGTCAACTTGACTATGAATCGGCTACCGAGTTGTCCCGCATTGTATAAACGACAATACGAAACTTCGTTTATCGTTTTTAAGATTAGACCGGCTGGTGATGATGACGTACCTAAAAACTTCGTTATAAGTGGGATACAAAAGTATAAAGATATTTCACGCCTCGTCTCTACATCATTTACCAAAGTAATTTGAGCCAGCTACATAACAACTCGCTAACTCGTTTTCGCCATAAACGACGGTATCCGCTTTATATCAAACTCAACGTTTTTATGAAATCTTGAAGTAAGTGCTTTTACAGCCTATTAGAAGCCTATAAAGCCAGCCTATAAAAGAAGGCTTTAGCTGCTTTCATCCTCGATTTATTACTGATAGGAACAAAAAAGTTATGTTATTGTAATGTTTTTTTTTATATGCGAATTGCTGATGAAACAAGCAGCTGGTCCACCTAATGTTATATCCCTAGTTAACGTTAGTTAAGAACGTGCCCTACGATTCGCGACTCCGTGTCCTGAAGCATACAGGTGCCAAGCCTCATGTGCCTGTAATTTCACCGGCACCCACATCCCTCAAAACGGAACACAGTAACCTACTTGGCGGCAGAACTATAGGCATGGTGGTAGTACTTCCCTGTACGAGCCCTTCACTAAGAGCTCTACTACATACTATGTGACTAATAAGTAAAATCACGTAAATAGTACTTGCTACGGCGTAGCGAAATATATCATTTTGGCAAGCTACGACGTAGCTGAAATAAATGCTTTCCAGACCGGCTACGACGTAGTACGAGTAGTGAAGATTTTAGTAATTAATTATTTACAATCCTCATCAATAGGTAAAAACTAGTGTCTTACGTGTGGTCGCGTATTACCCGTAAACGAAACAGACTTTATACCTTATGGATCGTTTTGGGGGTATTGCGAGAGCTTTTCGAAATTATTATCTGAGGCCTGATTCTCGTATATTTTTTTGAGCTTAGTTGAGATTGAAACAAGAATTTGATTGTCAAAACTGGGCCTGTCTGAAATGTTAGTTTCAAAGAATACCATTTGGAGATTGATACGATTGAAACTTGAATTTGACGATATCTCAATACGAGTAGGTATTATGGTCTCTGAGTGCACAAACAGGTACTAATTATGAATTATAGGTATATATATAGCAAGGTAAGCAACAAAAAGCCAGTGGGAGGCATTTAAATGAAGTTGATTGTCAAAGTAGTTTGAGCACGGTCCCTATCTTTTATTACATAACATTGTATAGGTACTCTGTCGTATACCTAGGTATAGGCGTATCTATATTTACACGGGACAAAGGTTCTATTTATAGACTGTATGCAGCGCTCCGGTGGCTCAGAGTATCAAGTCTGTTGTGTCGTGTGAAGTTTACAATTTTTATGAAGTATTTTATAACGTTTAAAACAAAATGTTACTTACAAAGACATGATGATGATGAAGATGATATACGCTCATAGGTGCATAATCTATAATGACAAATACTTTCGAAAAAATCTTCGTCCTGACAAAGGCATTGCGCACATAACTTTTTCCATCCTTTGGTGTACGATCAAATTCGAACACACGACGTTAGGATTAGAAGGATTTAGGATCACCCTTACTAGACCACTGCTGGTAAAATTGTCAGGTGCTGGTGAAAACAGTTTACGCGAGGAAAGTCGCGCATAAACTTGTATAAAAAAAACGTGCAATGGCATTTGTAAACGGGCTAGATTTGTGGCAATTTATTACTGCAATCGTTTAGCTGTCCCACTTACGAACTATTCGCGTAAACGAGATAACCGTACAATATTGTTGCAGCTTCAAATTGCCGCAATTTCTTACAAAGTTTTATAAATACTTTATTAAACTTTGACTTTTGACAATAAACACATACAATGAACATTTACTATGATTTGAATATCATCCTTTATAGTCAGTCCTTCATTGTGAATCATTGTGTCTCATGTGACAGCCGTCACAGCTCAGCTCTGCCTTCCGCTGTAGGTGGTGGGTTCAATTCCTACCAAGAACAAACATTTGTGTGATGAATATAGATGATTTTCTGTCTTAGTGTCTTATTGTATTTTATGTATTTACAAAAGAAAACACATGTAAGTATTCTATCAGTTATCGGTTTCCATAGTACAAGCTATGTTTTGGGGTTAGTTGATATGTAAAAATGTCCACATTAAATTTATTTATTGTTGAATTATGCGTATTATGTCCGCTAATACTGTGACGTTTCTCTGACTACTCCATTTAGATATCACCGAAGAACCTCGTGTAGGTACTTGGTACAGGGATCTGAAGGAATATCTACCGTGCCTGGAAATGAAAGTTGTGAATATATTTAATTTTATAAATAACTTTCCATCCATCTATCTCTCTGACAGTTTAGCAGCTCATCCCGTTCAATTCCCCTCTTCCGGTTCGTTAATATGGTCAACATCATTGCCACACTAATTTGTCACACAACAATGAACCGTGTCCACTTGTGATACAGATGAGAGCCGAACTACCCACTAGTAGGAAGGTACACGAGTCACATAAGTACATCGTTCGTAGCCAATAAAGCGTACCACAGTATGCCATTGAGTCGACTAACATAAACAACTAATGGAAACGCGCGTGACTTCGCCCGCATGAAGCTATTCTCATACAAATTTAAATCCCCGCCTAACCTTCGAGAGGTTGTGTTTCGAGAATTCCTTTCATAATACAATATCTACGCACCAAGAAAAATATACTCTAAATTTCAAGTTTCTACTATTTCAAGACCGGCGGTTTAGGCTGTGCGTTGTCTATAATATGTTTGTCAGTCAATCAATAGCTTAGACAAGTAAACCAGATCAATAGTCATGATAAAGCTGCTTATACTTGAAAAATAGATAGATT
Source organism: Electrophaes corylata (assembly GCA_947095575.1). NCBI lineage: Eukaryota > Metazoa > Arthropoda > Insecta > Lepidoptera > Geometridae > Electrophaes > Electrophaes corylata. Next base: position 2,932,598 of record OX352707.1, on the reverse strand, counting down.
TCAGATGTAACACCTACTGTAAGCATGGGGCCTTAAAAATGTTAACTTCATGAGTATTGGCGATAATTTTAAATGGTAGGTACCTGAGATACCGTGAGAACTGTACTAACAAACAACAAACAAAGTTTTGTTAAGACATTGTCTTCGAAAATAGCACGAATGCTTAAGAAACTTTGTGTTATAATTTTGTTGGTCTTTACAATAAAATAACAAAAAATATTTGATGAATAGTACTACTACTATGTCCAACTTCATCTGAAGAGTAAGCTGGGGCGTAAAGGTTCTCGAATGGCGACCACGAACCGGAAAAGTAAGAGATGGACCCTTTTTGATGACTGACGATATTTAGGATTGCTGGAAGTCGGTGGATAAAAAGGGCTCAAAATTGTTTTGCTTAGCCGTGAAAACATAACAAACAAACATATACACTTTCGTATTTTTATATGATATGTATGACTTTGGTAATTTTTTTTAATGATTTTTTACTTTTTAACCGTGTACCTATTTACGGGATCTTAAGTAAACTTGACAACATTCAAGAATTTGTTAAAATAAGATATCAAAGATTTTATTCAAGACCTTCATTCTAACAGAGGTTCCTCGCTATGGCTTCCATAATCCCTATAATGAGCTGGAAAAACGCATGACAACTGTTTAGTGGCGGCTTAGGTGCTTAAGAGGATTTTCTACTGACATCTGTGCCTAGTCAGTGAATAAATAAATGAAAATATTCAGTTTAATTAGATGTACAACACTAATATTGCTATTATTATACGAGTGAATGCGATAGTAAAGATTAGTTTTTATTTGGGTATAACGCTAGCAAACCCGCGAGCGGAATTTTTCCTATTAGATATTTCATAAACCTTGTCCTAATATAATAAGTATTTGTGGCCTCATCTTACACAACATCATCTAGGCCCAAACTAGGAAAACTTGTACTATGGGAAACAGATGACTGAAAAAATACTTATACATATACGCTTTTTTTGTAATACATACTTAGAATACCATATAACACCCAGACGCAAAACAAAAATCTGCATTCATCACACAAGTGTTTGTTTTCCATTGGGATATAGAACAGAAGGTTGAGTTGCTATCAGCTAAGCTATGTCAACTGTGGCAATATTTTTTTAGAGCTGCTATAAATACGGAGATTTATGCAGCAAAAGAATTCAGTAGCGCTAACTAGTGTGGGGTAACATAAACTATTCTTCCCTATTTTTCCTATTCACATAGTGATATAGTGACGAAAAATAAACTTAGCAAAGCAAAAACACCATCCTATTCCCATTAAACTACCCCTAAGCAGATAAACACAGTGGTCAAGTTTCACTTAGAGGTACCCAGTTAAGCTGGATCAGAACAACTACAGGTAGAGATAGGCTAGAGTGAAAAGTTACAATGCGCTCATGAATATGTAGATTACAGATTTACCAGCTTTGAAGCGAAGTTTTTGCTGAAATAACGGGGCTTTTTTACATGATTTTTATGGTACCTCCATTTACCTAGCTCCTAATTTTACCCTAACGACAGGATCTGTGTTCTATATTCTATTATTATTAACCTTGGTTGACAGTAAATCTATATCTATACCACTTATAAAAATATTTGTCCTGTCTGACTGAAATATAGACATCGGACGACCTAAACCAACACGAGAAGTTTTCGAAATTCAACCCCTAAACGGGTACAGCGGGGATTGAAGTTTGTTTGAAAATTACTTGACGCGGACAAAGTAGCATGTGTTTCGTTGCTAACCAACCGTATAACTCCATTCCACATAGATTTTATTTATCTACTACGATAAACACGCCACTTAGCTCGGTCTTCGGCTCTTCTCATCTTTTAGTGTTTTTTGAGAAATCAAATTCTTATAAAAAATTAAAGTTTTGAACAAAGGCAGTCGCGTAAAAAGGCTACGAATCTTTAAACGAGTTGTAAAATCCAATACAGTACCTAGCTAATAACCAAGTTATTGAATTTTGAGTGGTGTTACAAAATTAAACAAATTCTCGGAGTAGAGTTCCTACATGAATACGTGATATGATACTCTCAAGGTATTTCAAATTTAACTCTCTTGTCGTTCTATTTTAAATTAAATATTGAGCCAGGCCCTACTCGTATGCCAGCGAATGTGTAAATAAACTGGAGTATTTTGTATATTGTCAATTTTATTTTAGGCTGCTGTGCAGCTGTGATACATTTATTAAATAATTATAAAGTATTGACGACCGATGTGGCGCGGTGGGCGAATGTCCGCCTGCGACGCAGGGGTTGCGGGTTCGATTCCCGTTTTGGGATAAATGTTTGTACGATCTGCAAATATTTATTCCGGGTGTTCTGGGTATTTTCTATGTATAATAAAAAATATCTATGTATGTAATATAGTATTGTGTTAAGTATATCAGTCATCTAGTACCCATAACACAAGCTCTGCTTAGCTTGGGGCTAGATGATGCTGTGTGGCTTGTCCAGCGTTATTTATTTATTTATTTATCTCTAGACAAATCGAATCTTACTGAAAACTCCTTACTTATATTGAGAAATCGGGATTTAAAACATGTTTTCTGTTCATAATGATAGAATTGGATGATAAATCTTAGTTATAATAATAAATATGTAAGTATTCTATCATTTATTTGGTTCCCATAGTAGATTTGCTTTGTTTGAGGCCAAAGACCCAATTCTTGTATTTTTTTGGAGCTGAGCTGAGATTGAAACTTGAATTTGATAATCGAATTTGGGTCTGTCTGAAATATTGGTTTCAAAGAATACCATTTGTAGATTGACACGATTGAAATTTTATTACGTCAATTAGGCCTCAGATGAAGGTGTGTCAAATGTATGTTATTGTTATAATTTGGGCTAACAGAAATCCAAAGCACCGAATTTAAATTCTGTTAATTCCTTATTACAAACCAATAATATGTAACCAAAAAAACAAATCGAGGACATGTACAAAGGCGTGCTAAGCCCTAGTGTAATTTAAATTGAAATTAAAGCCAAGTAACTTTTTATTTTAGAATTAAGTGTGCCATCCAGACCCCAGTGTGAGTTAAGTCGAGCGGGTAACTATATAATTATTTTGAAATTGATATCTGGGGCTAAATGAAACAGTTGCAATGCATGAGTATTAAAAAGTGTGCCAAAACAAGACGATTTGGCAAATACTTGCATATAAAAAGTTATTTCCTGTTATTTTCCTTAGGCTTTTATATTGTTAAGTTCAAAAACAAGCCTTAACTATTTGTCAATCACGACCTTATCGCTACAAGTGACGGCGAAAGCTGAAAGAGAGCCTTTTGAAATAGCAAAGCTTAGCTAATTCGTGGGCAAGGCCAAGGGCGCACGAGGAACGATTAAATCTTATTAGGCTTCGTGACTCATAACAACAGCTGATTATGTACGAGTGGAGCGAACGAATAAGCGAAATGAAATACCTATAACGACGTACCACAAAAAATACTGCCATCTCTCACCAATGGATAATGACGAACAGTGACAGGGCCATTTTAGAGTAATGTTTTTTGTGGTAATACCCCATTAGTATGTTCTTTTAATACAAATTGCTGATGGAACTAGTACCCGGATGTTTACGAGGTTGGCCATCAGGTGATGGTTACCATTTATCATCCGATGGGACATATGCTAGTTCCATGCACATCAGCAATGCAATATTACAATTAGTTACAGGTGTAACAAAGCATTGCCTCACAAGTCATGCACGTCTTAATGTAGGGCATGTTCTTAAACATGTCCTACGATGCACTACCCTGTGTCTATCAACCTAAAGTATTAACCTGTAATAGCACCTGCCTGCACCCACATTCTTCAAAGCGGTTCACAGCAACACGAATATCGTTGCTTATGGGTAATCAGAGGGCTATGAAGTAGTGGTCACCAAATCTTGATGGATCTGCACTGGGATAAGTGAACATCGTCAAAGTCATCATCAGCGTGTAGATGACCACTATAGATGTTAAAGGTGATGGCAATTGTTTTACTATATGGACCATAAGCCTGATCATCTAACCATGCCACAAAAAGCCTGCAGTACCTCCAACCCATACAAAAGTGTCATGAGCACAGGCCACGCAGATATTTCTATAAAAGCATTTAAAAACTTTATTAGATTCTAATTTTATCCGATGTAGGTTTACGGCTGACCTTATTTTTTCACGCTATTCTGTGGCCACGACTCCGCCTCCACAATCTAAACATATCAATCAACAGCTTCAAAGGACTGAACACGTCTTTATCAAAAACGTGTTAAGAAAACATGTTTTTTAAATGTTTCCTGCAATTCTGAACGATATGGTGAAGTTAGATTAGATCCTTCCTACGAACTAAGATGATAAAAAGTCAAACTCGAAGTCAACATTATATAAGACTAGCGAAACATGGTCCGCGTGAAGTTATTTTCAAACTTCAACCCCTGCTATACCCGTTTAGGGGTTGAATTTCGAGAATTCTTTTCTTAGTATATCCCTCGCCAAGATAAATATATCCTGAAAATTTCAAGTCTCTGCGAGCAGTGGTTTAGGCTGTGCGTTGTCTATATATGACAGTCAGACAGATAAAGATTTTTATAGTTGGTATGTATGTATCTCGTCTGCTGACCAAAAAAAAAAAACGTACCATATGGTCGAGTTGACGAACGCATTAACATTATTTCCAAAGCAAAAATTTAGAAGTTCACTTACACTCAGCTAAAGTTTCACTTTCGCAAGTAAAACAGTCCTTGCTTTATAAAAATTACTGAACATTTACAGCCTTCACTGTAAACACATTGCTGTGTAGACTCTACTCTACAGTAATGCAACGTTTAATTACAATACGACTTGCACTGACTGTACAACTCTGAGCAACGAGGCACTTGACAAGTTTATCGGCTTCCGCAGAGCCAACTCCGTAAAGGCTCGCTCACAATACAAAACAGCTGATAGTACTTGTAGCTAGGCAGCAATCACACCCACAGTTTTTACTTTGCACCGTGATACAGACGAAATGATCTTACCTAACCAGATGACCATAATCAGTGTACAGATCATGCAATCATCAATTCTTGTATTCAACTCTGGGATACCGATTCTGTTTTTAGATGGCAGCGTCACACGCATTGTGCACGCAAATCGAGGCAGAGTGGGTTGTGTTCCACTCTGCGTTACACACAGAAGATGATGAAGTGCGTTTAATATCTATCATTCCGGTAATCGTCGGTTACTTGAAGTATAATGCCTTCGCTTAAGTATTTGGTACACTTACAGTTTGTTCAGGCCTTTACCCAGTGGCGTGCCAAAGAAGCAGCACTAAAAGTTGTACCCTCAGAATTAGCTGATTCGCGTGGAGCCGTGACCCTCGCGTGCAAGGTCACCGTGTCAGCCAGCGACGTTGCCAATACCAACTTAAAAGCTTCGGTTTTGAACCTTATTTGATAATAGGACCGTAAAAAAGCTTGAGGTAGCCTAGCCTAGTGCGAAATTGGTTCAAGCCTAGTTCCCAAGTGCAAGACACAACTGTTACGCACCTACACAAAGTACAAAGGGCCCAGCACGAACAAATTTGACATGCGTAATCAATACTCGTTGCATTACGATTTCCGCACAATGCGGTTCAAATGTCAAAACGCTTACGCCACTTTCAAATTTATTCGTGCGGGTCTCTGATACCATTAAAACTAACTAGGCACCGATTTATTTTCCTTTAGATCGTCCAAGGTTTCCGACGCCAGTCAATCATTGCTAATGCTTTCTAATGGAGCCAGCACCCAGATAAACAAATTAATGCATCTCTATCTCCTTACGTCATTGGTGTCAGGGGGTTGTATTTATGTCTATGTATAGTGGCCTATATCCAGAATCCCTGATAATCCACCATAGAGTGCATCTACCCACACGTACTCGTGTATATAATCCTACTTAGAAGAAGAAGAAGAATATTAGAAAAGAACGAAAAAAAATGACGAAATCTACGTAACAACAGGGCTTGAAACAGGGTCTAAAATTTGGTAAAGGCATTTTATGAAGCGTGATTCCAAGTTGATGTAAAAAATAACTTCACGCAAACGAAGTTGCGCGGGTTTCATTAATGTATAGTATGAATGAGTATAACTTTATAACCGGCAAGTTATTTATAGTCCATAGTTTATAGATCGCAGCATCCGTGAGTTTCGGAAGCGCCATAGACGAAATTCTATGTAAAGTTCATAGTTTTAGAATATAGACGGCGGTAAACATGTCTCGTTCCGTGAGAGAGGATATGTAACAATCTAAAATTGCAAACTCATCTTGTACAGACGCGTGCATGAAGATTGTATTAAAAAAAAAATTAAACGTGTTTATGTTGGTAGTAGATTTTGCGCCTATTACTAAACGTAAAAGTAAGCAGGTAGGTATGCATTCTATTGTAGATGATATAGACATCGTCACAGGAAACTTTTTTCAATGATGCCTCTATTCGCTATAGTACCTGGGACAGGATTTAAGATAGAGTAGACTTTTGCCCAGCATCTCTTCCATCCTCAGAGCTTAGTCGGCCTAATCCACAAGAAAGACGTGGCCACGTGCGGAGCTGACTAAGCCACGGGTTTCTTTACGTAAATGTAATTACCTACATACATTATGACGTAGCTTGTAACTTAACTATCTTAGGCCGGTGACTTTACCTGCTGCTCTATTATGTGGCGAACTAGGTACAGATCTTTATTATGTAAATTAAATAACATTTTGTTACGTATTTACTATTAGGACTGAACTCAGACGATTGTAATTTGCTCTGAGTCACTGAAGGAACATCTGACTGCTTATCTATATTGGCAAAAAGTAACAGCGTAGGTATAGGTATCGAAATATTAACATACATATATCTAAAAGGAATAGTTTCTAGGCGTAATAAGTAATCACAGGAATACCGAAACAATAAAAATCTATACGAAATTACTATAAGTACTATTACCCAGTCGGAGGTATATTGGTTTATATTTAAAATTGAAATGAAAAGAAAACAAGACAAAAAGACCTCTAAGATCTGTTTCTATATATTTACCAAACTAATCAAGATTCTTTAAGGATGACTAAGAGGGTAATCAGAGGTCGAAATCCAAACTTTATATCATTAAACTATAATTATATTTTCAAAAGGGGCCTACCTTTTGAAAATAAACATAAACATAAACATAATTTATTTCCAATCTTAATTGGTACATATTTTGTTTGTAACTTACTTCCTAGAATAAAACTACTTAGATCTAGATTTAGAAATACTTAATACGAAGGTATACAAGTGTAGCTATTAACAATTTTGAATGGGACAAATAGGTAGTTACAAAAAATCATACCCTCCGTGCTAGTTTTGACTGTGTTACGGCAGGGTAATTATTTTGATCTCCTATAAAACTATATAAATTCGTAACTTTGAATAGACGAGTGGATGTAAAGTTAATATATAAAGGAAATATTTAGTAATTATCTTTAAACTTAATCTAGGTTGTTGTAACGCTAAAGGACTAATGACCTAATCAAGAAAAACATAAAATATACATTCTCAAAATAAACAATTCACAAGCTATTGCTATCACTACCAACACATAGTAATAAAAATGAAAAATGACTGGGCTAACTTAGATCTAGATACCGTTTACGAGTACGGCGACTAAACTAAAGTACTAAAATAAAAAAAGAGGGTAGCATGCAGTAGGTAGGTATTTATTAATAATAGAGTTAGGATTAGGGATTAGAATATTATATAAACAGTTCGTAGATAGTTAGATAAGTGTAGTAAAATATAATTATAGTCTCTACTTCTTTATTGGATTTATTAACTAAACCTTGACAATCCTCGTTTTAAATATATTAAAGTTAATTCTAGGTCTATCTAAACCCACTGTTTTTTGTACACTCAAAGGCACCTCTATAGTTAAACAGGGTCATAGTGTCCATATTAAACACGTAACATTAGCAGATTTCTCTTTCCGACTGAACACGCTATCTTAAACAGTATTAACTATAGATCATGTTTATAGGTACTATACTAAGGTACTTAGCAAATAAGTAGGTATACGTTTTCCTACGATTGGCTGAGATTAGCGTGTGAAGAAGAACCAAGGTACACCTACCCAGGATGTGGTAATGAGCGCCCTATTATAGATGATTCGGTTACGAAGGTTACAAGTTAAGGTAGGTACTAGGTACCATAACAAAGTGTGCGCAAACGAATACTGATTTTATTAAAGGTTTTTAATTTATTTGGCTCTACACGCAGTAGTGATTATGTCCTTTCTGTGGCTAAACAAGCCTATACTCCGTCTAAAAACAGGCTTAATAGCAAGCACGGTGAAATTACAAGCACATGATGCTTTACACCAGTAGGTATGCCTCAGGTTGGCAGACGCAGGGTAGTGCATCGTAGGGCATGTACCTAGTACGTGGCCTACAAGGCAATGCTTTGCTATAAGTGATGGTTTACCACTACTCAGTTCAGTTTTAAAATTTCTTTATTAACATAATAAAATATAATATTACAGAAGACTAGTGTACATTTAATCCTAGTGCTCGTAAACATAACTTGTAAGCTGTTTTTTAAGTCATACATGGCTTATTTAAAAACTTTTGAAAATTGCATTACTTGCATACGACCTAAATTAAAATAAACATAAATTTATAAAAGTTGGCAATAGCTAACAACATAACATAAAAGATAACAAACATGTATATTTTTGGATAATAATACACTTGATAAAAATATAATATAACCACTACTAGGTTTACCACTACTAGGAATAACATAAAACTCATGGTTCAATGTAACGTTATTTTTGAACTAAAATTACTGACGTAATATCAACGAAATAATATTCAAAATAAAATGAGCACTGCCATGGCGCCACAAAGTACTTTTTATATACTGAAACATGGCGCTTACGACCGCGCCGCTGCCGTGAGTTCCAAAATATGAGGAAGAAATCGTTTTTTGAAAATACTTTTTTTTAAAATCTTGGTGAAAAAAAATGCTGAAGGTTAATTATTATGATGCTTAATTATTATATTCATCTGATTACTTATCTATAACCGTTGTATAGTCTTCGTTTTTTTTTTGCCCTTTTTCTCGATTGCAGGGGGTGTAGAAATCCAGGGTTCACCTCATTAGATCGATGGTTCACCAACACCCTGAATATTCAAATGATCATAAGTCAAAGTGACAATAACAATCCGATACCATCAAAATAAATGGCAGGTTGATTTGATGGCAAAAACTCGTTATGTTTCAGAGCCGCGTGACTGAGAATATTTCCTTGTTTCTCGGCATAAGTACCTGATAGAATTGCCATTTTTTATGTCTACCACAGAGTATACAAAAATACAGACAACACTTACAAAAATAAAGCAAAAGTAAAGCATAGATGACAAAATAGGTTCACAACTTTTGAGTCATGGTCTTCATAAAAATATTGTCACGGAATAATGACATTCGCGTATAGGTGGTATAAACCATAGACCTCATTCCATGGGTTTAGATAGCAGTAAATAAGCACTGACATATTGACATAACGCCATATAACCCCAAACTTTGGAAGCAACATTGTATTTTCATTTTAATTGTTTTTCTAGTGTTATTTTAAGTTCTGATGGGTATAATTTTGGTGGTATTTTAACCATCATTACTTGAGGTCTTAGCACAAGTGTGAACAATTGAAATGAAAGTGTGTTATGAGGCATCCTGATATGAACGAAAATGTTTCCCTTTGGTTTTGAAGAAAAACGCCATCTTTTTCTTCAAAACCGATGACTTTACTTTTTTTACCGACTCGACTTGACTAAAAATAATTTATTCACTTCCACTTGACATTGGCAAAATTGTCCGCAAGACGGACAGATGTCACAAAAAAAAAAAAAAAGCAAAGCTTGTGCTATGGGAATGATTGAGTACTTTGTAAACAGAATACAACACCCAGACACAGAACAAACATCTATGTGCATCAAACAAATGTTTGTTCTCGGTGAGGATCGAAACCACTATGTACCTACAACGCAGAAGGCTGAGCTTACTACCAGCTGAGCTGTGACGGCTGCAAAAGTAAATGATGTAAAGTTATGAGCCTACCTACACACTAGTCAAGTCACCTAGGCATGGACAAAAACATTATTTCAATTTCTAACCTTAGATCATTTACTCTCTTTCTAACAATGTTATCAGAACTGTATGGAAAAATACTAGGTAAGTACTACTTACCTATTTATAAGGTATGATTAAAATCATCTTCAAAATAACTTATCTCCGATTTTAAACTTGTAAAAGATACTTAGACAGACACCTATCAGCGCATATTTACAGTAATTGGCCGCAAGATCGTGACTCGGCCTCTATCTGTGGCAAAAACGATGAAAACGGCTTTGGATAAAATTGGGGCCGATGAACGTTCATGCTTATCAAATGTGAAATTTTGGGTAGACCAATTTCAGTTATGCATGACGGAATCAGTACAAAATAAAGCTAGCTAGGTAATCTGAACTTGTTAAACTACTCAGAGAATTCACTATTGTGTGACTATGTTATAGGTATAAATAAATACTGGAACAACGCCATTTAGCCCCAAACTAAGCAAATCTATGGGAACCAGACAGCTTGTACGTAAAATACTTTTTCTTGTAAATAAAACTCAATATAACAATCAGACACAGATGCTTGTTCTTGGTAGGGATCCAACCATGACTTCAAATGTTCAAAATGATCTGAGAAATCTGCAATAATAACATTGATTGTTGTATTGACAGCTACAAGTTCTCCTTTTCAGCTCTTAAATCATCCTTTATACCCAACGTTTTCAGCTATTCTGCCTCAGATAAATAAGTCAACCCAAAGCGGTTTGTTTAACTGAGATTAACACAGTTTCAAATTAGATTTTATTTATACTAAGTACCTACCTACATGATACTGCGTAAATATTCCAAGGATATTCGGGTTTATTTGTAGAAATAACAATAGAGCAGTTTAGTCATCATATCCGAAGCGCAGTCTTATCTTCTTTTAAATATAGGTATATAACTCAAAGGTGACTGACTGACATAGTAATCTATCAACACACAGCCCAAACCACTGGACGGATCGGGCTGAAATTTGGCATGCAGGTAGATGTTATGACGTAGACATCCGCTAAGAAAGAATTTTGATTAATTCTACCCCACGGGGATAAAATAGGGGATGAAAGTTTGTATGAAACTTTGTCAATTTTAAACCGATCGGGCTGAGACTTTGCATGCATAAAGCTACTTTGATTTAATCCCGAAAAAATTACGGGAACGGGAAAAAACTGCCACGCAGGCGAAGCTGCGAGCGGCCGCTAGTCACTTCTATACCTATAGTACCTTGTAGTTGTATAACTATAGGTTTAGCAACAAAGTAGCAGATGTCTTCAATAACGAAGGTTCAGGCTTTTGGGCCACGGAGAGGTGACAGCAGGTGCGTCGGCATTATTTATTCACCATCCCGACCCGACCGAAATACATTTTGCGTCAATCGGAAAGTAATTTACTGAAGAGATCGCGTGCCAATGACAAGGGTCTTTTTTACTATGGGACAGCCCAGTCAATCAAGTCAATCTGAATTACAAAAATACATTGATACATTTACAAAAATCATTACCTTACTATAACGATTATTTTTATCTTTGAGGAATTTTTATAAACAATCAAACACCATACTTAAACCTACAAGAAATAGCAAGTACCTCATGATATCATCAGCACTATCATCTATCTGAAAAGGTTATTTACTGTCCTAGAAATGTATCCTAGTTTGGTTTGTGGGCTATTAAGTTTTTGCACTTCATATCTCGGCCGTTAACGGTACCAACTGCCAAATTCAGCTCGTACCTATCTATGAATCAGTGTACGTTTTTAAATGTAGGTAATCCGAAAAAACATCACCGTCACGTCTAAAGAAATATGCAGTTATTGTTTTCTTATAAATCGAGGGCATGGCTCCTTTCACGACGTTTCTTTAACTCGCGTGGTTTCGAACTGGTCCATCACCGCCCTTCTCTCAAAAAACCACCCTGTATGACGTCTGAGGTGGTCAACCGGTGGTCTGAGGTCGTAGATTCAAATCCGATCGTGCATCAATGGGTATGAAAGCACTGTTCCTTCTCTCTTTATCTCAGTTACGTTTCGTATATTAAAGAAGTTTTACTTCAGTCGTGTGGTCTGAAGCACACTCGTTTTTTTTTCAATTATGGACCTATCACTTTTTTCTATCATAACAAAATGCGATGGAAATAGTGAAGATATAATGTTATTCATCGAATTTTGATCAAACGCTCTCTGTGTCTGTAAGGTGTGAGCAAACAAAATAATAATATATGATGCCAGAGTGTGGTTTGAATATAACTGTGAGTGATGCTATTTACTAAGAACTTTCTGAGTAATCAGATACTTTCAGAGTAATCTGGAAAAGTTTATCATAACTGGAAAAACTTTTCCAGACATAAAAAATCAATGGATTATATTCATTCTGTCTCAAAAATTGGCTGCAATTCAATGTTCTCACACCATTTTATTATTTGAGAGCATTGGATTTAAATCGTTGAAATAAGCCTCGATCTTGCCAAGTTCACTGACACTACATTCATATCTAAAAATCAATTTACTCTGTGTTTATTTTTTGTTAAAACCGGTCTCAATGTTGCTCTACCAGTCTTCTGAACTCGTATAACTATATCTGGTGTTCCGTTACACATTATGTTACTGGTTTTATATTGTTACATAATCTGAGGAATTATTTATTTACTTATTTATTTATTCATCATTCTTAAAAAAATATTATAAATCTCTTCCTCGAAGGTGGAAACAAGAGACCACACAAGCTTTATTACCTACAAGTATTACAAGTCTGTACTATGAAATATGTGCTCATACAGTGTCATGCATATTTCAATAATCCTCCACTTTTCATCAAAATACTTTGTAATGGAAGTAAAATCGCAATTATCGAGTTAACTGGAATTTCAGCCATTCCGTGAGTTGAAAATCGGTTCCAGCAAAACAACAAACCAAGCAAACGAGATATAGAACCTACCTACTGGGAAGATTTAAATTGCACGTATTGGCTGAAATAATTTCTTCTAAGAAACAGTTGAGTGTAAACATATTCAAAAGATGTGTTAACATTTAAAATTCGTGGAATTGGATCTCATGAACATTTCGTGTACTTCTCTTGAAGTTTAAAGAAAATATGAATTGTGATCTGACAGAAATATGGTCAGTAAAACTCCTGTACGGTTTTAAGATAAGTGATGCCATACAAATAGTGTATTGTTAAAAAAAATGGCCTCTTCCACTCCAAATCCACTAAACAAATTGACTGACGGATTTGTTTCCACATTTTGTTTCACTGTAATCATGTGGATTTGTGTATGTGCGTAAAGTCAGGTGCTATCAAATAGTAAAAATTACATCATGAGAAAACCCGTGGCTTAGTCAGTTTCGCACGTATTGTCCGTATTTTCTGTGGATTAGTCGACTAGGCTGACAATATGGTAAAATACAATCCTCTTAGCCTAAGTCTCTACCAGTCGGGCAAACCATCTAGATTAATGTGCGCCCGTAAAGCATATGTGAAAAAAGTTTTCACAAATGCCTACTTTTTTATACCTTTATGAAACAAGTAGATAGTCCACCTGATGTTAAGTGGTAACTATCACCTCACGTGTCACGATTGTTAGGAATGTGCCCCTCACAGTGCATCCTGTTAGAATACACTGTCCTGCTGCGACTCTAGCCACCAAAACACTGCTCTTTTTATTATCTATTTCTGCTTGACGGCAGCAATAGCCCTACTACTAAAACCTCAGGTAAATCTACTCAAAAGTTATTTTATAAAGTAGTGTAATAGTGTTTTTACCACAACTATTTAGGCTTATCATATTTAACAGGATAACACGAAAACCGAAGGTTTGCTGGAAGAAAACTCTTTTCAGGGTTAAGCTCGCCTTTGTACATGTCTTTTGTAATCACTGTTTTGTAAATATTTCTGTGTACAATAAAGAATTTAAGAATTTAAGAAAACCTTACACTAGGATCGATGTTGACCTACTTATTTTGACATGATTCATCTTCGCCGTAACATGCATACCGTCAATTAGCTGCTTCTAATTTTTTTACGAGAACAGCTTACTATGTCAATTAACATACATTAAAGGTGAAATTGAATGCATAGTTCTTGTCAAGTTTTTGGGTTCTCCATACTTTTTTGTGTCAGTAGGTTGGTCTACTTTGTATCACATAGTTTTCTTCTATTATTAACACTTTGCGTCTTTTTATTTTCTTACTAATTGTACCACCTTTTTTATTACAACGAAACACTCTTCAAGCTTTAAGTTTTTGAAAACTATATGGCCTCGTAACAGATTTATAATTAGACTTATATAAATCCCACTTGCTTGAAGCTATTTTCAGACGAACTTCAGACAACCCCTGCTGCGTTAGGTGTTGAGTTTCAGGAATATGTTTTTAGTGCACTTCTACACTATGCTCCTAGATTTTCCTAGCTTTGAGACGTTTCCAAATGATCTTTAAACATTATTGAATAAATATTTTTTTACTTTGACTTTGACTAAGAGCAGGAAGCTACTCCTACCTGTAGTTATAGCTTTAAGTTGATAGTCATCAGCCATCAAATTTTTATACAGTTCATATAGAATAGATCTAATAATGGAACATGATTGTATCGATTCCTTGACCCAGAAATATACTGAAACATATCACAGATCTATCCCTCGATAGTTTATCAAGTTGAGTAAGGTGACGTCATAAGTTTCTCTCTAAGTAGGACCGATTGAATGAGAAAGTTTTAGCCTATTTCACTTGGCAGGCGACATTAATGGGTCATGTTTGCAAAACTTAAAAGCTTTGTAGTTTCTGAACTATTAAGGTTAAACAAGTCGGTACGTTGTCCATACAAACGCTGTAAGTGTTTAATGTCTACTATTTATTAACGTGCGTCCGAAGTTAAGTTTGATACTGAATTATCTTGCCATTATCTAGGTACGTTACCCTATATGCTACAGTAAAATCAGATTACCTTGAAAGCTACAAGCGTCGAAAGATTTAGTACTAAATTTTGTAACGCTTGTAACTTTCAAGGTAATCTGATTTTACTGTAGAATATAGGGTAACGTACCTAGATAACGGCAAGATAATTAAGTATCAAACTTAACTTCGGACGCACGTTAATAAATAGTAGACATTAAACACTTACAGCGTTTGTATGGACAACGTACCGACTTGTTTAACCTTAAAGCTACAATGTGATATAAACTACCTTCGAAGTTTGAACTTGAAAGTTGGGTATTCTATACCAATAAGGTCTTCATCATTGCTTAAAATTGATTTTTATATAAATTTTGGGCACTGAAAAATTGTCTGAAAATAAAGAATACTATTTGGAATGATATTTCGTAACCAGGATTGGGTCAGTCAGTTATAGTTAGCTCGTGATGCAATATCATCTGTGAAAAGCTTGAAACAGTTTATATAATTAATTACAATTTGTTTTAAATTAAAATTTACTTTAAATAGATATACCGATACTGATATACAAAGATAGCACCAGCGGTCTAGTGGAAGTTACCCGGCTTTCTGATCCTAAGAACATGGGTTCAAGTCCGGTCGTGTAACAGTGGATTTTTCCGTTTGAAAAATTTATGTAGTCTCAAACGGCGTAGGAAAACATAGCGAGGGAACCAGTTAGTATTCTAGCACCGGCGATGGGCTTGCAACCTGTCACGTACGGAATACCGACTACTACAAAATTATTCTTTTTTACTTTGTTTCAATTACTTTAAAATATATCTTTGTTTTACTAACAAAGTGGATGTAAACATCTGAAAATGAAGTAGCTACTTATATTAATGAATTTATTGAATTTGATTAATGTCTTTTCATGTTTGAAACAAAATGATGGACAAAACCCTCAAGCTGATTGCTTATTGACAGAGTAATTACCCCCCCGTCATAAAAAAGTTCACTGTTTTCGTATTATTTGAACGTTTTTGTTTGAGCTATGGTCAAAACACTTTATATAAATTATGGTTTCGCGTCAATTATTTATACCTAACTAATGAAGGTTTTTTCATACAAAGTTCAACCCCCGCTGAACCCGTTTAGGGGTTGAATTTCGGGAATTCCTTTCTTAGAACACCTCTGCGCACCAAGACGAATTTACCTTGAAAGTTTTAATTGAAAAAAGTGCATTATCTATAATATCAGTCAGTCAGGACAACGATTCTTATATAATTAGTATAGAACTGCACACGGACGAAGTCGCACGCGATTTGCTAGTAACATATAAAATAGCATCCTACTAATATTATAAACGCGAAAGTTTGTAAGTAAGGATGGATGTGTGGATGGATGGATGGATGGATGTTTGTTACTCTTTCACGCTCTAACCAATAGACCGATTTGGATGAAATTTGGAATAAACATAGATTATAACTTGGATTAACGTATAAGCTACTTTTTATCCCGAAAAAATAACGGGAACGGGAAAAAAACTGCCACGCGGGCGAAGCTGCGAGCGGCCGTTAGTACAATAAGTGAAACAGGTTAGTTAGTCTAATCAGACAATCGATTGCCTTAGCACCGATTATTGTCTACAACACTTGAACCAGATAGATAAAGCATGATCTGTGTGACATCTCGTTTCTCATTAATTGTTTATTCAACTGTGCGATTCTAAGACATGTGCTCGAGAATTTACGCAACATCTTATAGTCATAGATAACGCATGATAGATATATAGGTAACACTATTGTACACAAGCATAATTTGTTGAAAACAGACCAAGTTAACAAAGTACAGTCAGCTGCACTAGAATGTATACAACTTTAAACTTTCACAACGGTATAACAGCAAAACAATGAACACTTACACATCAAAAACTAAAAAGTCATGAAATTAGTTGATGACTTATTTTGGAATAATTGTCGAGTAAATATTTTGAGCACCGCTATGAAACTATTTTGAAAATTACAAATTGTATACATTCTAGTGCAGCTGACTGTACACCGGGTGGCCTTAATGTTGAGAGCGATTTCTTCCAAGCGACCTTGGCATGGAGAGTAAGGAAGCGGTAAGGGACGGCAGTGAACAGAGTGATCATAAAGTTATAATGGAGAAGCTTCGCAAGCTTCAACACGAAAATCTTATATTGTTGCCTAAAGCCTTATAGAACTAAGATGTGATTGCTAACTATTAAAGCAGAATTACATTACACTCGCACCGCGTGTCGTGACGCGTCAGAAGCCTATCGGTCCCATACATTTTGTATAGAAGTGATTACTTTAGATCAGACGGCGCGGGTGGTCTTCCTCCATCTCTGCCTGTCCCATACAAAATATCTGAACAACGCGGGTCCACGCGAGTCGTGTCTAATGTGATCCTCATAAAATTTTTTTATGAGGCTAACCTCATAAAAAAGCTGAAGCTACGAGATATAATCCGAACTTTCGCCTCCATTTAAGTCTTAAATTTAAGTGCATAATAATATTAGCATTTCATAAATACAGCTACGTTTACCTACTAATTTCTAGCTCATAATTATGAGCATCGCATCGTTACAGAGACTATAAAGATCGTCCGGCATCTATGGTTACTGATTACCCCATAAGTATAAAGTGACACATATATGGTATGTGTTTAGTTCAACAATACACACTGAACCCTTTGTTTAAAATTCCACCCGCATGGGACATCATTCCATACATTCTTAAAGCGTGGGTAATCTTCTTCACATATTTAAAAGGTTTTTTAAATATAAGTTTATTAGTAGATTAGTAGGCGACCGATGTGGCGCGTCGGGCGAATATCCGCCCGGGTTCGATTCCCGCCTTGGGATAAATGTTGGTACGAACTGCAAATATTTATTGCGGGTGTTCTGGGTATTTTCTATAATAATAAAAATATCTTTATAAGCAATGTATTGCATTAAGTACCTATATCAGTCATCTGATATAGGTACTTAATGCAATACAAGCTCTGCTAAGCTTGGGGCTAAATTATGCAGAGTGGATTGACCAGGATAAAAAAAAATCTAATAAGAAAATTACGTATTTATTAAGTAATTATTAGTTAGTTTGTATAAAATACATATGAAATAGTTGAGCTGTTTCAGTTGCAAACTATCTAGAGATAGCTGAACTGATCCAAATCAGTGTCAAAAGCGTGATAAAAGGCTGTGTTTAATTACCTAGAATTACAACTATTATTTATTATAAACTTTAGTCAAATCTCACGTCATTGTATCTACTTTATTGATTATATGTAATAAAAGTATTTTAATGTGTATGCTGAGACATAAGTACCAAGGTATAAGATTTCTCTTATTATGCAATCATAACTTTTATGTTTTTACGGCAAAGGTAAATAAAGATAATAATTAATTGCTTAGTTAACACGCGATAGAGTGCTTAAAACTTACGCATCATACCCAAAATCAAATAATATGTTATATATTCGTATTTATTTTTAACAGAGGCCCAAGTCTTGTATTTTTTTGAGCTGAGACGAGATTGAAACTAGAATTTGATTGTCAAAATTAGGCCTGTATGAAAAGTCAATTAAAAGTGAATTGTGAGTTAGACATACTTTCAAAGTGTTTTATGAATTAACACAGCATTTTTTATTAGCAAAATGATAAACGAGATATATCCGAAAAAAGTTATCAAATTCTGCTGCTGAGTGTATAGCTATTCTACCAACAGTGCCCTATTTAAAGTCAATTATTTCACAATACAACAAATCCGCAGTGACAATGGTAGTCCGCCATTATGATGAGAATTGTTAAAGAAATTACACGCATTCAGTACAATGGCTTAGTTTCCGGGTAAATAATAATAGTTACTGAGAGTTGCGTGTTAGTTGGTTTCAATATAAGACGAATTAGGATCATAATCTTCCTCTCACCGATTGTATCGATTATGTCTGGTGCCAAAGCTTCAGACAATCTATTGTGTATGTAATCTGCGCCTCTAGCCAATGTCAATGGCTCTTTTCGAAACAATCCGATTTCTATATTCGTTATCGTTCTAAATAATTACACATAGGTACTAGTATGGTATCAACATTATTTACAATATCATTTTTGTAAAAATTTCTAATACCTATCTGCAGGGTTAAAATGTGCAACACGACAAAATTGACAAAATGTTTGTCTACTTATTATCTCGTGAAAAACGTGCAAAGTAGAGATATCTCTTTCTATCTATTTGTGGTAACATAGCGGCGTTAAAACGCCATCTCGTTCCATCAAATGAGTATTTATTTGACGGAACGAGATGGGTTTTTGGATTATCGCCAATGTTTAGCTTATCTTTGAGTCTTTTGTCTACAAACTTCATCTGCCAAAGTACTACTACACCGTCGACCGCATCATCATTTAACATCAGGTGACATTGCGGTCAAACATTTACCTATGAAATCTAAAATAAATTGTCTACTCTACTATCTAAGGAATAGATGAATACTAGTAAGGAAATTTTTAGGATGTATCTAGGTATACTGCATACAGATTACAGAACTTTGTTCAAAATGACACGCACGAGTAGGTTATTGATTTTCAGAGCTGCAGAAGGTAAGGCTTATCTTCGTAAGTAACGATGGCAGACCAAGGTCAGAGGCATAGCATAGAGGCTCCTAGAATTAGCTTAAAGTTTATTATTGCGGTATTTGACGGCTTGAAGCCTTTTTTTTCTAAATAATGGCTAATAATTGTTTGAACAATCTTGCCAATATTATGCAAGTTAATAAAAACCACAGACTATATCACTATCTGCTTGAGTTATCTGCTGACTGTGTCCATTGCAAATTTTTTTTTTATTGGTAGAATGTTTTAAAGTCTAAAATATATCAGGGAATATGTAGGAGCTAATACAAGCTCTTGAAGGGCTCGTCCGGGGAAGTACTACCACCACGCCTAATTCTGCCGCCTAGGAGCTTGCTGTATATATTGAAGACTGTGGGTGCCAGTGAAATTACAGGTACTTACATGAGGCTTAACATCTATTTGCTATAGATTAATGGGTGCAGAACAGAACTTCATTGAGCACGTTTTCGACGAAAGTAATCTGCAAGGCAATACTTTGTCATATGTCATCTACTTTATCCTAAGCCGTGTGTAGAAATTAAACAAAGATAGGTTTAATTTATAAAAAACGGGCCTTAATATATTTTACCTATAAAAACATTAATTCAAGGAGCTACTAAAGAATATCCAATGTTATTTTAATTTACTGTACCCTCGACTTTGTTTAAGCATTATCTTGGTTGCAACCCACGGATTAAGAGCTTATCATGAAACGGTTTGTTTACTTTAAAATATCTGCATAAGATAGTTTATCTTAGACTTCATTTGGTTTTTCTAATTCCTTAGAATGAAGATTCTTTATCTATTTTAATCAAATTGAATACCTATCAACTTTCTTAGATTATATAAATAGAATCATTTTTGGAGACTGTATCTTAGATCGTTAGTCGTTTTCAAACTAAACTTTACGGTTCTCGTTTGATAGTAATAATAATATTTTTATTTCAGGCCGTAAAATACACATCTATTACAAATTATATATCTACAACTAAAGATGACAGAAAACGAATTCAAATAAATGTACCTACACTGCACTGATCAAAATAAACTAATTAATAAATACTAATTACTATAGGGCTCTTGGACAACTCTAGTGGCGCCGCGTTGTGGCAGATTCAAGCAACACGCGGACGTCAGAGTGCCTACAGCTATGTACGGTTTACGTTATTTAATTCAATTAATAATGTTACGTTCAGTTAAAAAAGTACTCTAAAAACAATAGATGGGTGGTACGAGATACTGTTGTGTTGTGGGGTGTAAAAATTGCAACCTCAAACCGATAAACCAGCCTTGCAGGAACATTCTGTTCTTCGTACCATACGCTCTAGGTTCACCAGAAAACAACATGAATATACACATACTAATACCAGCACAAATAAATAGCGTAACAAACATGCAGAATGTTAACCATATTTAATTTTAATTCTAGCATGAACATTTTCAAAGAATCACGTGCAAATTATTTTATATGTTTTATTATCTATAATATGTTACAGATGAAAAACGATGAAATAAAAAATAACTAAATAAATAAAATTATTATCGGTTCAATATTTCATGAGTACTTTTTCCTAAGAATGAAATAGGTTTTCACCAATAAAAATATGTCACTAATTTAAAATTCCATACCCATTGTTAATAATGAAAGAAAATCTTAAAGTTGTTTAATATCAAAATAAAAAATGCAGTTCAATGAATCTTATTTCAATGAACAATACTTATTCCTTCATTATTTATGATTCTTTGATAAAGAAATACCTACATCCTCATTTTCCATTTCTTTGCATGTATGGTTCTTTTAATTATTATTCAACTAATAATTAATTGATTTAATAATTCGTATATTGATAACCTCCTGAACATGATGGCTTTGGAATAATTTAAGCCCTATAATTGTTAATTCATTGATCATCACATTATTAGTAATACGATAATCCTGTAAATAAATACGTAGTAAAATTATAATTAGTTTGAAAGAATATCTCATATTTCGTGTATTTACTTACCTTCCGACACAGATTTTCCGCTAAAGAACTTCGCATAAATATTTTGGAATCCACACTTAATGATGGTTTGGCTCATAATATCTTTTTAATCATTTGTTATCGCGTTAAATAAAATAATTATCTAAAACGTTCAGTAACTTATATGCGAATCGTATGACAACTGCTATGACAAGAACGACCTCGAATTGTCGCTGTTAACCGACAGATGGCGTTGCCGTAGTTTTGGCATGATATCCAAGAGCCCTATTATTAGGAAATAATATAGTAGCTGTCAAACCTAGTATGTGATTTTCTTTGGTAGAATATAATAAGTTTATAAAAAGTTTTAAATTGTAGGTGGCTACTGATTGCAGATGTTTCAGTATCAAAATATTTAAATAAGCACAACACACAGATACCTTGTAGGTATGTACACAATATACGTAATTGGACGGAGTATGTTTGTTTTGTGTAAGCAAGCCGCGTTTTTTACGATACCTACCTAACGTTTATGTTATACATACCAACACAGACGGCCTAGACAATATTAATTTGTTTGAAAGCGATTTTAGTTACTTTTGATTATTGCTTACTGGATTAATGTTGGATGATTTGACTGGCCTCACAATTCAGTTAATTCGATCTTCAACAAGGACAAACACATTATTGTTTATAACTATTGTATCATATGTATTTCGAAAAACGCACATCATTATTCTATCATTTATCAGAGGGGTGATTGTGTAAGTCTTGTTATTTTCTAGAAAATCCTACTAATGTTATCAAACGCGAAAGTTTGTAAGTAGGTATGGATGGATGGATGGATGTTGGTTTCTCTTTCACGCTCTAACCAGTGGACCGATTTGGATGAAATTTGGAATAAATATAGATTGCAACCTGGATTAAAGTAGGTATAGGCTACTTTTAATTCTGAAAAAATAACGGAAACGGGAAAAAACTGCCACGCGGGCGAAGCTACGTATGCTACGTACGCTAGTATATTATCATATTAGATACTTGCAACAGAGTTTTGTTAGCAACAGAAGATAGGCAACAGAACAACGCAATCAGGGATCTGGTTTATCACAAGCTTTGCTTAGTTTGGGGCTAGATGACGTTGTGTAAAAATATCCATAAATATTTATTTATTTATCATACCAGTTGAGGTTTAACTATAAAATTGATGGATGAACCAAACAGTCACATGTCTAAACTTAACAAAGATAATCTATCAATACTAGAAATATAATTTAAGTAAGTACGGCAACTCTAATAAATTAATGACATTGTACCTCTGATGTTTAGTTGTAATCTATAAAGCTATAATCGATCTATCTATCTATCTAATTACTTTGTATATACCTTACATATTTACCTCAAAGCTTACGATGATAGAATTATGCGATGTGACAACACATATTGGAAACATAATCTCTGCGACGCAGAGGTTGCGGGTTCGATTCCCGCCTTGGGATAAATGTTTGTACGATCTGCAAATATTTATTCCGGGTGTTCTAGGTATTTTGTATGTATAATAAAAAATATCTATGTATGTAATATAATATTGTATTAAGTATATCAGTCATCTAGTACCCATAACACAAGCTCTGCTTAGCTTGGGGCTAGATGATGCTGTGTGGATCGTCCGGCATTATTTATTTATTTATTTATAATATGGATCATATTAGTACCACACCGTAAGAACATGTAGCTTAGTAGGTAGGGACCTAGGTATTACCTAAGTACCTGTCAATTGAATAGTGTGGTACTAAAATACTGATGGATATTACGTATTTGTACTTTTGTACTAGATTAAATTTATATTGGGTTTTTAAGCGATATGATATGTTTTACTGATACGCTATTAGGTACTTGTCTATTTTTTACAATTTGCTGAGATAAGCCTTGAAAAACAGATAAGAAACTTACAGCTAACTTTCCATAGCTTTTTTATATGTGAAGTATCTATAAGATGTGCTAAGATAATCCTAAAAGATAGTAGAGCTTTTGGTGAAGCGCTCGTCCGGGGAAGTACCTACCACCATGCCTATTTCTGCCGCCAAGCAGCTTGCTGTGTTCCGGTTTGAAGGGTGTGGCTGCCGGTGAAATAACAGGTACATCAGGCTTAACATTGTATGTCTCAGGTTGATGGATGTAGAGCAGTGCGCTATAGGGCACGCTCTTAACGATCGTAACCTGCAGGGCAATGCTTTGCTACAGGCAATGGTAACCACTTAACATTAGATGGACCATCTGCTTGTTTCATCAGCAATAATATAAAATAACCTAAGTTATTTTCAGTGGAAAGATACGCCCCACGCAGCCGTCTCCCCGCGCCTGCCGATGGAATGTAATGTCATCTTATTGTTCATTTGGGTCTTATTAGATGCAATTGTAGTTATGAGTCATTTTTATCCATTTTAAAAGTGGCTTAAGTAGCTCTGAAGTTTTTGCTGTAACTAGGTGTTATTTTAAGTTAGTTTGTCGGTATAGTAATAAAAAAACTAAGTAAACTCATTAATCTTAGTGGTTAAGGTAATATTTTACAATAAGTACCTTAGTTATCCACTAAAAGCTAGCAGTACAAAGTAAGGTAATAGAAATTAGGTGTTGAAGAAGTTATATCCTGACTGAAGCACCTTTCACTGTTTTCTTATAAACAAGACTTCCGATTTGATCTAATCTATTACAGACCAAAGAATATGGACTTACAGACTGTGGTTGTGTTTTGTTTTTATGTCACTGACAATATTGTCAAAGATGTGGATTATAACAATAATATTGTAGATTCGACACAAAGTAATGATTATAAAAAAAATCTGGTACTAAAATAATTCTTATCAGTATAATTACGTTTTATGGTTTTTCTGAATATTGTCAAGGTAGGGTAGGGCGGGTCTAGTTGAGCAATTTTTGACTTGAGCGGATATAGCTCCTCAACAATAAGTCTCAATGGGTTGTTACGCAGCTTGATGGATTAGTAATTTATCCTTTTACAAAAGTGTCATAGTAATTTATTTCATATAAGTTGGATTTAAGAGTTACAGTGGTTTAAATGCAGAAAGTCAAGCATGCTCAACGTACCCCATAGGTGAGGTAAGTTGAGCAAGGGTATGAGGTAAGTTGAGCACTTAGAATGTCTAGCCAAACCATGGGTTCAATGTTAACAAGAGATGAAATAAAATTTTTGTTTGTCAATCAACGCTTTATTTAAAGTCTTTGTGATAAAAGAACAAAGCTTAAAGTCGTTTTTTTCAAATAATTTAATGGAAATAGAATCAACCAAATATCAACGTATCTTAAGATTAACTTTAGGATTAGATTCAGTCTTTCTGTTCAAAATCAGACTTAAATATTTATATTACTATATCAGTTTAGCTTATATCTTAAAATAATCCGTTCCATTTGCAGTCCAGGAGGATAAAATTTTTATGCCAAATGTAGCAGTACACTCGTAAGCAAGGCGACGAACGTTTTTTGGGGAATATCTATAGCAAAATGATGCCATTTGTAGCAAGTATTTTTTTAAAGAGTCCTCTTGTATGGATAAAAATGCGTTGATGTAACATAACCTATGAATGAATCACCATCTTCATTTAATTTCTTCAAAAATCTTGTCAAAGTGATCCGTTTGATACCAAATTCTTAGACGGCGGCATTCGCACTTTTTTCTTCATCATTGACAGACTTTTCAGCATTATTTAAGTCTTGAGTGGTGTAAGAACATCTTGTAGTCTTACTATTGTAAATCCGCACCCTTAAAAACAGTTTAAAACATACATTACTTCTGTTCTCAGTCGCGAGGTTAGTTGAGCAACTTTAGCTCAACTAACCCCAATCTTAGATTTTAAAACAAAAGTGAGGCTATGAAAAAAACGGTAAGAATTATACCCAGAACCTTTATATATATCAAAAGTACAGTTAATTTATAGAAGATTAACACTTACCTGATTGAAAACAGATATCATTTGACCAATACAGCCGCAAACTTGCGGTAAACAAATTTTTTACTTTTTGGTCATAAAATAAACAATGCGCGATTATGCTTCACTCGCTTCTCAAGTCGCCACTGGCGGTCGTGCCATTAATTCCTCTCCCGCGACCCCTTCTTTCCGCTATAGAATGCCTACGCGTGTGATGAATAGTTTTCGAGATATTTCGATTGCCCAACTTGCCCCTATGCTCAACTAGACCCGCCCTACCCTACCTACCTAGGTAATGTTGAGAAATGAGAATTACGAAGTTTTGGGGTTTCACAAATATATTTTGTAAAAATACCTCTGTAGGCCATACACGTACTAAGTTTTCAACTGTAGAAAATCAAATTAATTGACTATAGTAAGAATAACTATTCATATCGCAGTTTCTCGAATGAAACTTGATGATTTTAAATTATGATCACATTTTGTAACTGAAAACTATGTTGTCGATAGAAAAACGGTAAATCTAGCTAAACGCCAAATAAAACTTAACATACGCCAACACTAAACCCGAAACAATAATGAAAAAACTAAAATATTGGTAGTATTATTACATTTAAATCGTAAAAGCTTTCTAATTCCGCTTGTCAAAAGATAAACAATGATTAAAACTATTGTCATCTTTTACCAATGGGTAATGACAAACAGTGAAATTCAAATAATGTTTATAAGTATGGGGGGTTAGTAAGTAAATATATAAAGCAGGTAAATAAAATATAATCAAATATTCTGATATAGTCAGGTAGATGTCACTTCACGGCAAAGCACTATCATCACGAAAACATGCATACCTATAATGAAAATGTAAGTTAATAAAGGAGGATAGCTCTATAATCTAGTTGGACTTAAGGGCTTTCTAAACGATACTAGCGGATCGGCAAGGGGTCTCACCAAACCGGTTGGCCCTTCATGCCGGGGATCCGCTCCTCTGAGAAACACCACAAGCGCATCGCCTTCTCAGCAACGCGCCATAACAAACGCATACCATTTGTTGACGGTCTGAATTTCCCCAGTCATCTTCTCCATTCAAGCACAGCACATATTCCGAATAGCCACTAACTACTGAATTAAATACAGAAGCTACGCGTGCCACGTTTCGATCGCGCCACGGCTCGCGGACGACTGCCTGTGCCCGGCCCACGTCACACACCCATGGAAACTAAACGGGAACGTGCGCAGTGTGTGCACAGCCTAACCGAAATCTGTACGAGTGAAAGTCATCTCTACTCTCATAGCAACAGAGCAACCTTTTTGATATTCCAAAATGGTGTATATGGTGATTCAGGATTGGGTATTATGTACTCGGAGTATCGCCAAAGCGCGCTAGATGCGGAGTTACGGAGTAAAGAAAGTGGTGCGTTTCTGTTTGGTTTGGATGCTGCAGGCAGCGAATGGACCGAAATGCGGTCAGTGTCGGCGGCCTATGCAGTATAGAATGTATTGTACGGGATTGCGATGCGGAAGCCATACAAATAATTCAGTCAAATACATTATACTCGTAAGTATGTATTTCAAGATTATTCTTGCAAAATAACCTTGGCAAAGAAGTCAATGACACACGAACAAACAGGCGACACTTTTGAACGCTTCTCATCACGCTAGTAAATTTTCAGATAGTAGTATTACCTGAAACAAAGCAGAATGATTATTAAAAACTGTTTCAAGTCCACACGTAAAGAGAGCAGGTAGATTAGCATAAACTAGGCATATCAAAAAGGAAAGTCGATCAGGTGTCGACCGGTGAACTGGTTTCCAATGCTTCCTAAAAATAAATTACCATCATGCATTAATATATGTATAGACGAAGCTTTTTCTTGAATATATGGATACAACCACAACTCTACCTTCTGCATTGTAGTTTGTGGGTGCGAAATTGTTGTGTCTGGGTGCTAAATTGCATTGTAAGTATTTTATCAGCCACCTGGTTTTCATTGCTTAGTTTAGAGCAAGATGGTGGAGTGTAAAATGTCCACAAAAATATATTTGTTCTCAGTCATACCATTACATGCAATTAATGGCCGTTTAATAATGATATTAAATTGTAATTGTTATTAGATAGTCACTATTTCTTGAGAAATGAAAGTTACCGTGGGAGCAAGCGAGATGTAAAGATGAATCTAGACCGATAACACTACGTTTCATAACAAAAGGTAATAAATTAAAGAGTTATTTTGATCGGACAAGCTTGGCTTCCTAGTTTTTCTATCTTCAACAACGCTGTCACAACAATTACGGTTAATTACATTACGGTTTTTTCAGAGGATTTTTGGTTTGTTATAATATTGGAAATGCGATATAATCGACTTCGTCTGCGTGAAATTATTTTCATACCAACTTTAACCACGCTGCTCCACTTTAGGGGTTGAATTTCAAGAATTCCTTTCTCAGGACACCTCCACGCCCCAAGACAAACATGCTATGCGTTGTCTACGTCCCTCTGTCAGTTAAGACAGGGCAAGGATTCATAAAATCGTGTATTATATATACCTATCATTTAAATCTACAATCTCGAAGGTTTGATATAATAATCATTATGTACATAAAAGATAAGGGTAGGAAGATAATTATGTACACCATTAACCTTTACGCAGGAAAAAACTAATTTAGGTTTTTCGCAACAGCAGAAAAAGCGACGGGGCGAGGAACTTATTACAACTCGTACGTAAACCTTGCCAGGAACTGACTCCGTGTTGATTTCTGTGATCTAAGGACCGTGTCACATGCTACAGGCTTAAAAATGTTCTTTTGTGACACAAAAACAGGAGTCATAACTAAACTGTATCTAAACCAACAAAAATAAGTGTTTACAAACAGAACGCCTGACTAACAATGAACAGAATGAATGTAATGTTTTCACAATTGTGAACATGTGGTTAAAGCCTCAATATGCATACGCCGGTAAACAACGTTGTTACAAAACACGAACGCTGTAATGTCCTCAGGCTATCCAAGCGGTCGTGAGTTAAATACAAAAAAAAACCTTTTTAAAATGAATGTTTTATCAATGTTTTGTGAAACCTACAGCCATGTCAAAATCATACATTTTGCTATTTTAGATAGTACTAGCGGCCCATCTCGGTTTCGCACGAGTTTTAGTAAGGATTCCAAATTTTTTTGAAAATATAATATAGCCTATACCTATCACATCTTGCTTAGTATAGATAATGAAGGAAGAACGAATTGTGAGAGAAACAGCTAGTTTTCAGTCAATTAAATAGGGACAATACAATGAGAAAATAGTTAGTTGTTATTCAATAATTTGTCGTTCATAAATTCATTTAGATCATAATAACATTTACTGATCAATAGTGCTCTCAGCTTTCTCTGGAACAACGAACGAGGCAACTCTCTCAGAGACTGGTAGCTTATTGTAAATGAACGCAAACTGACAGAAACTGATAGAGAATAGTAAATTTGACTATACTTGAAGCATCTCTACTCACTTTCCTCGCTCGGTCAATAAATCTGACAGTATAGGAGTATTAAAACAAAACGCAGGATGTATTCCCAGTAAATAAATAATCAGAGCAGATTATACAAATTCATTCTTAAATCAATAGGTTCCTAAAGATCTCGTTGAACGAATACAGATCATGGCATCATCGTTTGGGGAAAACTGATTATTCACAAAATAGCACGAAGGCGGCGTAAATGCTCAAACTTAAATAGCAAATTTCTATTAGCAGAAACTCCCAGTATCAGTCAGATACATCATGATCTTGTTCTACTATGTAGTGTGGGTGGGTTCTGTTTAACTCGTACCTATATCTAATACCACTTGTAATAAATCTTTGTCCTGAGGCCCAATTCTTGTATTTTTAAGGAGCTGAGACAAAATAGAAACAGTTTCATTTTGCTCAAATTCGACAGTAAAATTCTAGTTTCAATGAAACTAGAATTTTGTTGTCGAATTTGAGCCTGTCTGAAATATCGGGTTCAAAGTACCATTTAGAGATGCTTTTTCGTTACGTAAATTGGGCCTCTCACTGACTCACGTAATGTATGTAAATATTCGTTGACGTGAGTATAGTTTATCGGTATTTTTTTCAATTTGTACAACTTCGTAAACATCAGTGGTAAGTTTTTCTGGCAGCTCAAGTAAAAAATAAGGAAAGTCAATCAAGACGACTAAGGTTACAGAAACTCGATGACACAAGCGGAAATTTAAACGTAAAAAATGTTACCATCTGTGCAGTCGGTTAAGAAGCAATTTTACATCCGGATGAAAAAGATTTGGCTAACGACAACAAATCAACTAAAGAATTTCTAAACGTCGTAGTAGGCTTTAGTCAAAATACCGTCATAAAGAGGAAAACTGTAACGTATAGTTAATCGATGTATCTATTTTTAAATATATAAAGTATAGTAGTAGTAGTTATGGTAGTGAAATAAAATGCTTAATTCATACATCCCAAGGTCAATTTGTCGAGTTCGATTAAACTTTCGGTAGCGCAGTAAACTATGTTTTATTCGAATATTTTTTTCTTTACTAAATATCATTAATGGCTTGTTCAATGAGTCGGCAGATGAATAGAAATGTTTGAAAATGGTTATTTTATTCATTTAGCAATAAAATCCACATCCTAAATAATAATGGATCTTCTCTAAGAGGGTAAAGCCCTCTGAGGTCGTGTTCGGAGAATGTTGTTAGGAATTAACTGCAGCTATTTGAATATTACCATAGACATTAGGGTTGTCGAAATTGTGGTAGAAAATAATACCGAAAATACTGGTTTTCAGCGGGCAATTCTCATGGCGTATAGACTCTAAAATCAGAAAATACGGTAGTTTCAACAGAGAAGCGGACTTCTGTCAACCGTCGTCAAAGAAAGGGTATCGCACAGTAAGAAACAAATTGACAAATCGACACTATGTCGGGTGTATCTAATAATTAGACCCTAGGGTAAAGTTACGCCATCAAAGTGGATATATTCCTAATCTTTTCGTACTTTTGATTATGTCTAAGGGGTAATTAGAGGAGAACGCAAAAGACACATGTCTTCTGCGTTCTCAGGTTGCTTAGTTTTAAATATATTTTAGTATTCTGCACAAAATAAAACCTTGAAGGCAATGACATTTGAAACAAAAAACAAATATAGTATTTATCTATTTTCAAACACATTCAAATAAATCAGGAAAGGGGCAAGTTTCCCGATCCACCCTAATTTAGAGCCAAAGTTTCAGTAAATGGTCCAAAATAGCTGTTAGCACATCCATAACAGTATTTATAGCTTAATAAAGCTGTTTACAAGGTAGGGGTTGATAAATGGTGTCGTTGATCCTTCGCCAGCAAACCTTAATTTGCATAGAATTGATTAGAAAATATTTAAGCCGATCCTTCTTACCATAATTTTTCCATAACTTTCAGAATCTTCTTTTCGAACGTTTCAGGCTTTCAAATACTTGCAGAAATCTATAGTCTGAAAAATAATAATGAGGTCGCTGATTTACTAAAGTTTTGAGGTAGAACCTCACTTGTCGACTGCGGAGATATACTCAAAGCTTCACTCAAAGGCTCTTTGTGGTCTCAAGCTTGGTAAATGAGGGTGCTTAGCCGGAAACGGGCATTTAATCCGGGAATATAACCATATCTATAGATGCCTTCGTGCGCAGTTTGAGTGATCTTTAAAGTCTTTACCTACAAGCTTGGTCGGAGTGGTTCCGGCTTAGGTTATAAGTCCTCGTCCTCTTACGACAAAGAGGCGTACTGTAGGCATACTGTAACATCTGTACTTATACATGTAATTCAGCAAATAAGTACACTTTGACTTTAGGCAACGCAACAAGAGATACGCATAGAAGAATCTCCTGAGCACGTTACACTGATTTTGGCAACGAATACACATACAAACGTGGTGACTATGGCAAATCCCCCCAAATATGGGGAAGACCTACGGCAGCAGTGCATGTAAGAACGAATATCGAACAAAAGATTATCTACCATCTGGTTTCATCATTGTTTACCATAAAAGCCAGTGCCGGGTGTAGGACCTATATGTTGACCTATATTTTTAGGTTTGGGGCGGCGCTGGGTGGCATTATGCTGAGACAGGGATAAAACCCCACGTAATACTTATTTATTATTTTATTCAATGTTATCTATATTTATAAACGAGAATTTTCGTATGAAATACAAATACTTTTCGGTATGAACCTGCAAAATGAGAAGGTATGAAACGCCACAATTTTACGGTACGAAACTGAAACTTATTCAGCTTTGCAGAACTGCGGTATGAAACGGGAATACGCCAAATTTGGTACTGACACTCTTTGATACATGCTAAGGATTTGCTTTCTGTCATCTTTGAAAGCAACATTGTATTTTCATTTTAATTGTTTTTCTAGTGTTATTTTAAGTTCTGATGGGTAATTTTGGTGGTATTTTAACCATCATTACTTGAGGTCTTAGCACAAGTGTAAACAGTTGAATAAAAGTGTGTTATGTGGCATCCTAATTTGAACGAAAATGTTTCCTTTTGGTTTTGAAGAAAACGCCATCTTTTTCTTCAAAACCAATGACAGCCGACTTTACTTTTTTACCGACTCGACTCTACTAAAGTATTTTATTCAACCCACTTGACATTGGCAAAATTGTCCGAATAACGGACACATGCCACAAAAAAAAAATTTGGGAAACTCGTACCCCAAGGTCTTAAAAAGAGGGTCTAAGTTTACATGGAAAATAGCTTCATGCAAACTTAGTACTACAGAATACTTTTAGTTCAAATATAACTGATATACCAATTAATCTATTTTCGCTCTCGAATGACTCTCTTTAAATACAAATAAACCCACATAGTAACCCTTCGTTAATTAGGTTGTCTCAAGAGCAACCCTGATTCACGAGTGGAAAATAAAATATCACGTTCTGTATACTTACTCTACTACTACTCTACTCTATACTTACTTACTTACTCTAGGGCTGTCACCATTCAGTTTACTACTGTGACAATAATAATAATACTTATAGAAAGAGACGGCAATACTTTAAGCAGTGTTTATCTTTTGACAGATTTGTAAGTAAGGAATTTTGTGGCCTTATAAAAAATTCACAAAAGATAAACAATTCTTAAACTATTGCTATCTTTTACCAATAGGTAATGATAAACAGTGACAGGAACACTTTTAAGCATTATTTTAATTTTAAACAAGGTTAATGAGTATGGGGGTTAGTTAATAATGAATGGAACATGTAATTTATCAAGAGTTAAAAGCTTGATTTACTACGGTCTAAAAAGTTTTCTATATTTTTCTATGCTAGTAATACTTGAGCATAGCTGGCAACTTATCGCATCTCACTTTAGCTGTGTCCTTAAGGTTAAACAAGTCAGTACGTTGTCCATACAAACGCTGTAAGTGTAGGCTAGGTACGTTACCCTATATTCTACACTAAAATCAGATTACCTTGAAAGTTACAAGCGTCGAAAGATTTAGTACTAAATCTTGTAACATACAAGATAATTCAGTATCAAACTTAACTTCGGACGCACGTTAATAAATAGTAGACATTAATCACTTACAGCGTTTGTATGGACAACGTACCAACTTGTTTAACCTTAAGGATCAAACTATTTGTATTGGTATTTTTGCTTGTCACGTGGCAAATGTGGTAACCCTAATAAGCAAAGGTCCCGGAAAGTAAATATGAGTAGCCCATATCCACAAACATTTATTTCGTAGGAATTCTGTGCTTCTAATATGTTTTCCAAAATTCAGTGCAGAAGTATTTATAATGAAAAATATCTATGCATGTAATGTATTAATAATAATAATAATGCTGGACAATCCACACAGCATCATCTTGCCCCAAGCTAAGCAGAGCTTGTGTTATGGGTACTAGATGACTGATATACTTAATACAATACATTACATATATAGTTATTTTTTATTATACATAGAAAACACCCAGAACACCCGGAATAAATTTTTGCAGATCGTACAAACATTTATCCCAAGGCGGGAATCGAACCCGCAACCTCTTGTATTAAGTATATCCGTCATCTAGTACCTATAACACAAGCTCTGCTTAGCTTGGGGCCAGATGATGCTGTGTGGATTTTCCAGCATTGTTATTATAATGTTTTGAATATAACCATCTAGTGCTACGGTGGTAGGTATAGATTAGTATAGAAACGTTTAATGGCAAGTTTATACTGTTTGCTTTAAAATCGCTGAAATAACCTTCTATTTTCAGGTTCTGCGTAGGTAAGAAAGCTGAAATCCGTAAAACCAAGGTCACCAGTATAGCTCTCATAATTAGCTAGTTGTAGTGCCAATTAGTATGACTTTATAGCTAGTAGAGACCTCTTTGAAAGTATAGTGAGATGTTGGTAAAGAAGGCCTAAATCGTTCTTTAAAAAAAAAAAATTTTTATACAACTTGCAGAACAAGCAGATGGCCCACCTGATGTCAAATGGATATGGATACCATCGCCTATAGGTTCATGGACGCTGAACAGTTCCTAACAAGCGTGACCTACGAGGAAATACTTAAATATAGGCGATGGTAACCACTTAACATCAGGTGGGCCATCTGCTTGTTCTATAAGGAAATCGTATAAAAAAAAAAGTGCTAAGCGTAGTGATAGAACAATCCTAGTCCCGACTCCTTCCGACTGATTATGATGATGGTGTGCCCTATTACTAAGTACAAATTTTTATTTCGGTAAATCTATATCTAATCAATTATAAGAATCTTTTTATGACGACCGATGTGGCGCGGCGGGCGAATGTCCGCCAGCGACGCAGGAGGTTGCGGGTTCGATTCCCGCCTTGGGATAAATGTTTGTACGATCTGCAAATATTTATTCCGGGTGTTCTGGGTATTTTCTATGTATAACAAAAAATATTTATGTATGTAATGTATTGTATTAAGTATATCAGTCATCTAGTACTGATAACACAAGCTCAGCTTAGCTTGGGGCTAGATGACGCTGTGTGGATTGTCCAGCATTATTTATTATTTATTTATTTATTATTATATAGACACCGCTTGGTGCGTAGAGGTGTACCTACTAAGAAAACTAGCTATGCATTATATCATGTATACCTACCTAATATCCTTGTATTTAGCTCGTCGTTCGAAAAAGTAAATTGGGTTAAATACAAATACGTTGCTCATTCCAGAACTGAATCATAGATTACAAATAAAAATTGGAATCTGAATCAGTTCAAATGATTCAAAATTTCAGTGTATGGCTCATCCTTTGGAATTTAAAGGAATATTTTAACGACGGACACCTAGCACGGATAAATTTTACACGACCGTGTTGACATTTGAATTACAAAGCGTGGCATAGCGTGGCAACTTTAATTTCAGATTCGTTTTCTGTCATCTTTGGAAGCAACATTGTATTTTCATTTTAATTGTTTTTCTAGTGTTATTTTAAGTTCTGATGGGTAATTTTGGTGGTATTTTAACCATCATTACTTGAGGTCTTAGCACAAGTGTGAACAGTTGAAATGAAAGTATGTTATGTGGCATCTTGATTTGAACGAAAATGCTTCCCTTTGGTTTTGAAGA
This sequence comes from Electrophaes corylata, assembly GCA_947095575.1. Taxonomy (NCBI): domain Eukaryota; kingdom Metazoa; phylum Arthropoda; class Insecta; order Lepidoptera; family Geometridae; genus Electrophaes; species Electrophaes corylata. The sequence goes on along the minus strand of OX352707.1, from coordinate 2,897,470 downwards.
AAAACGCCATCTTTTTCTTCAAAACCAAATGACAGCCGACTTTACTTTTTTTACCGACTCGGCTTGACTAAGAAGTATTTTATTCAACCACCCACTTGACATTGGCAAAATTGTCGGAATGACGGACACATGCCACAAAAAAAAAACTTTAACTTAACTTCGGCGGGTTGCCGAGCAGGATGTCGGACGATGTGTTTACGCCACAAATTTTCAAATTTGTTCGTGCTTCTTTAGGCTTATCTGTTGGTCGTTTATAGATGTCTAAAGATGTGAATAGGTATACAGGGTGTAAAAAAGTCTACTCCTGCAAACACTTATCTACAACACAATGTTAATCTGAACATCCAAAGTCAAAGTTGAAAAGAATTTATTCGGTACCTAATATACGCAAGGATCATCTTGAAACGTCCTAAAGCTAGGTGAATCTAGGAATCCAGTTTCTCGCGACTAAGCCTAGAAAATAGGCAAGAAACTTACGGCTTAGTTTCTACCGTTTCTTTTGTACGGCTTTTTACAAATTAATAATAATGTAAATAATGAAGTTCCAGTGTGGGGCCAAGGTGAAGGTAAGACAGAAAACATGTTAAGGCAATCATACCAAGAATATAATATTATACAACAGAAGTTCAATACACATATGCTATGCTTCAACTAATAGTAATGCTTACAATCGAATGAATTCAAATAAGAGAATAGAACAGACATTGCAAAAATATATGCTAGCTGCCGATAGGTAGAGCGACCGCAACATCCTTAATGTAGGCTGTGAATTCCAAGAGATAATACACGTTTGTATACCTAACTACACGTGAGTCATAAAGTAGCTAGGTGCGTGCATAAACTTAAGTATTATTAAGTTGTCTATAGAAGGTTTTGTTTACACAATAGTATTCTACAACTAAGTGTAGGTACATTCGTTCTTCATCTGGTATTATTACACATTGTAAATAAATTTAGCACGACATTGGAGAGTCAGTGAACGTCTTACAGTGCGTGATATCTATTTTAATCAGAATGATTATATAACAAAGCATTTAGTTACTTTCATTTTGAACAGAATGTTGTATATGTTCAGTTTCAAGATGTATCGAGAATTTTATAACATAGTTTTATTGACCACATTTTATTTGTTATTTGTAAAAAAACCTCTAGTTATAGTAACATAAAGCTACTATGATTTTATCCCGAAAAAATAACGGGAACGGGAAAAAACTGCCACGCAGGCGAAGCTGCGAGCGGCCGCTAGTAATTAATAAATTAGGTTGAGCACAAATAGGTAAGTGGCCAGGATAAAACGATGACTGATCGAGCAGACCTATAGTTCTTTCCACTAGCCTGTTGCGGGAATTGTAGGTAGTGTGCTTACTATTATAAGTAGGTTCAACTTCTATAATTAAGTTACTTAGCTTGTACGTGAACACCGAGAGGTTGTTTGTAGGAGAGGTACGAAAATTATTTAGATTTAGTTCACATAAGGTAAATAATTCTTGGAAACTTCATAGCAGGAAAACTGTTTTTAGATTATCATTCGAATCCAGAAGCGAATGACTAACACTTCCCATTTTATATTTGTAAACCTAAATTCTAAATGCAATATTTAGACTTGTACCATCATCTAGTTACAATCTATTTTATTACACACCACAGCTTAAAAGTATAAAAGAGTATACATAAAAAATATAAATAATGTTACGTACAATGGGCAGCCTTATCGCTAAACAGCGATCTCTACCAGACTACCTATGGAAGGTATGAACTCGTGAAGTTTACAAAGGGTGCTTTTGAGTATGAAAAATTATAATAATATAATCTTTGATGCGTAGCTCTATAATAATAAGATTACATACAATTTACGTCTTACACAACCTCAAAAGTTTTTAAATAAATAAAAATTTTATAATAAAAATAACAATGGAAATTTCTGCAATGCCATCTAGACCCAAACTAAACAATGCTTGGGCTTTGGAAACCTATAACAGGAATATGTACTATCATACACACCACCTTGTAGAAACCAGGTAACGGATAAATACCTATTATTAGTATTAATGACCTTGTATTTTTTAAATGCTAAGGTACGTGGGTTCGAATCCAGTTGTGCACCAATAGATGTTATTCAAAAACTATGTGCGCAATGCCAGTGCTCTTAAACGGTGAAGAGAAACATCGTGAGGAAACCAGTTAGTATTCTCGCAGCGGCAGTGGGCTTGCAACCTGTCACGTATCAACTACTGCAAAATGTGGTACCTATGTACCAAATATAATAATAATAATGCTAGACAATCCACACAGCATCATCTAGCCCCAAGCTAAGCAGAGCTTGTGTTATGGGTACTAGATGACTGATATACATAATACAATAGGTACATTATTTACATAGATATTTTTTATTATACATAGAAAATACCCAGAACACTCGGAATAAATATTTATCTGCAAATTAACAAACAAACATTTATCCCAAGGCGGGAATCGAACCCGCAACCTCCTGCGTCGCAGGCGGACATTCGCCCGCCGCGCCACATCGGTCGTCAATATCTAGACGTTCTTCTCACTACTCCCCTAACACATCCTCGAAGAATCTCTTAGTTACTTGGCACTAAGAGATCTGAGGGGATATCTACCGTGCTTAGGGATTGAGTCATAACGCCATTTTTTAGATACTATGTAGCAAATCATCCTAATTATAGTCACGAGACTATTTTTTGTCGCTTTGCCAATACAATATCACTAGGCAATTTTTTTGTGAATTACTCTTGCTAGCAACTGTTGGATGTACGAATTTCTAGATTTTAGAGTTTTGTTTACTGTAATAATAGACTATTTTAAAAATACTTCGTTCTTTGAATATTTTGAAATCAGTTTAAAATTAAACAGGTGGTTGCCAGACATTTCATAGTATTTGACGTAAGACTAGAATAGCCACATATTCTTAGAGAATAGCTGTTGTATCATCTGTGGCTTAGTTAATTATGATTAGTCGCCTACGCGGTTGCTACGTCATCCATTACGTAGGCTCTTACGTAGATGCGTCTACGCAGACAGAGTAATGTTTTCGTAGTCATAATGTAAAAAAGTCACATCGATACGCGTCATATTTAACACAATAATAAATTAAAATAGGTAGGTACCTACATTACCGTACTTACTACCTATTGCGTTTCGTATCTACATGACTACTTAATTTACAGTTACAACAATGTAAATACGAATTGCAAGCACTCTACCTGTGGTGAAAAATGATATGACTTCGCCAGCGTAAAGTTATTTTCATGCACTTCAAGCCCCGCTGTACCTACCCGTTTAAAAAGTGAATTTCGGGAATTCTTTTCTAAGTACACTTCTACGCACCAAGAATATAAAGTCTTTACGACATACGGCTTTGCGTTGTCTATAATGTCAGTCAGTCAGGACAAGGGTTCTTTTAATTGGTTATAATTTGAAATGATCTAGAAGATTATAAAGGAAATCTCTTGCAACGAAAGCAAAACAACAAAACGTGAATAACAGGAATAACCCACTTGACAATTTCATTTCAAGATTGAAGAGATCTTTGTACTTCGCTTCATTAAGTGAGTTGTATTGGTTTGATATGAGCACAATCTCAGTACAGCCATATGAAATTAGGAAACTTTGGAAGCTTTTGAAACAGTCTTGGGGTAATGACAGAAGTCCACAAACATTTCCATCAAAAGTTGGTGGCATGCCAAATTTATATCACTTATAAAAATATTTGTTCTGACTGACTGACATAAAGACAACGCACAGCATAAACCACTGGTCGTAACTTGAAATTTTCAGGGTGAATTAGTCTAAGATACGGGTATTTTAAAAAAGAGAATTCTCGAAATGTGACCCTAAGGGCACGTTCGACGACGCAAGATATTTCACGCGGCGTCCGTGCGATTGTGCAAATATCATTGTGTCCTAGTATCGTCTCAATATTAAAAAAAACAACAACAAGGTTTGTTTGAAAACACATTTACGCGCATAAAGTCGCGTGCGTTTCTACTAAGCATCAAATATAACGATAACAACATAGTTAAAGTGTTTCATCTTCTGAGAACGTTTCGAAATGATAATATTTTACAGTAATGATGAATAATGTAACTGAAAATATTGGAGTTTAGCATTTCCAGTGAGTGATTCAGGTGGAGTCTTTTATAAGTAAAATAAATATTCGTGAACATTTTTACACAGTATGATCTAGTCCCAAACTTAGCATAGCTTGTACCTTGCCAACCAGATGTCTGATAGAATACTCGATCCTCACTGAGAACAAAGATTTGTGTGATAAACATAGATATTTGGTCTGTGTCTGGATGGTTTATTGTATTCTAAGTATATATTTACGAAAATCCGTACATAAGTAATGTATCAAACGTCTGGTTCCCATAGTACAAGCTATGTATAGTTTGGGACTAGATGATGATGTGTGAAAATATCCACAAATGTTAAGTAAGGATTTAACATATAAATGAACAAAAAAAGAGAATAAAATAACATTTTAACAAAAATGGACACCAATCATCAGTATGCTAATGCAGTGAAGTAGGTAGGTATACCCTATCTAGCGTTGGTTTCCTGTGTTGCCAGATGCACGCGTATGCGGCGCGCTTAATGTTTGTCAACATCGGGCTAAGCCTACTATTGGCTCATATTTGGAGTGGATCATCATGGATTGCCATGATCACTAAAACATAAAACAATAAACCTGGATATACATTCGGAAAAACTGTAATTGAAGTTCTATATTACCCTTTAAAGATACACTGCGAGCCATGGCAGGCAGCGACAACTAGTCTGTGGAACTGCTACTAAGTTACCCCGCAGTATAACTCAAAATTTTTGAAGTAGACACCCTTTTATGCTGCTGGAACCCTGCTGGTGGAACAAGCATATGGCCCACCTGATGTTAAGTGGTAACCATCACCCATAACAAAGCATTGACTTGTAGGTCAAGCATGTTAGTTACGTACCCTATGATGCACTACCCTGTGTCCACCAACATGAGGCATACTGGTGTTAAGCCTTACGTGCCAGTAATTTTGCTTAGTCCATACAATCTCAGATTTACACAAAGACGGCCACGTGACTGTAACACAACTCTGACACGTGTCCGATCATCCTCATAGCTCAACTGTGGCGTTTGAGTCACTCATTTTACGTATACCTACCAACTGTCTTATTCACAGTGAGTATTACTAGAAGTTATGAATTCCTGTATGTGCAGTAATTCCTGTTCCTGTAAATTTAGTGCAAGAAATAGGTCAACATATAAACTTACTTTTTAAATAAAATACATTGCAAACGATCTAAAGATAGCTCAACTGATCCAAATCAGTGCCAATCGGAAGCGTCCCCAAAACTGGCTGCATTGCCACGCTGAATTTCTAAGCTAATATGCTGGGCCAGATACTCACCATCTATTGGGTCACGCGTCGCTTCGACAGACGCCTAGAAAGAATTTTAAAAATGGGAATAATTATAATAATGTTGGTTAAAGATATAAACATACTGAAGTTATTAACTGAGCTAGACTTGAACCCACTACCACTATGTAGGCTTTCTTAAGGCCTTGAGTTATTTAGAAATCTAAGGGGGTTGTGTCGGTAAAAACGATAACTGAAATTTCGTTTTATCATTTTGTTTTACACTGCGTGGCATGCCTCGCAACGTTCCTTGACTGTGGAACAGCCACCGAGTTGGCCCGCAGTGTAACTCAAACGATTATACAAAACAGATTTTCCGAGTTTATTTACAGTACAATACAAACATTAACCTTTTAAATGTTAGTTTCATAATAATATTGAGAGAAAGTCTGTTATAGTGCGGTTTGGCAGGGACACGAAGTCACCACTTGGCTTAAACCCAAATTCTAGTTACCTACACCTACCTCACTACCGTTACACTAGACGTAACAATATACAAAATTAAAGTAAATAAACATATACCGTTTCTCCAAATATACAGGGGGATTAGTTATTGCTTGTGCAAACAAAATTAAATACATTTATATAACTGCCCTGCCCGGTGTAGGAGTTGTAGGATACATTTATAGTGATTAGAATTTTTCGTAGAAACTATAAACTATTATAAATAAGTTTGTAATAATCATTTCGTAAGTAAACTGGCGACGGCACGACACGAAATGATAGCTACCGTTGAGATTAGGAATATTTGAGCTTACAAGCTCAAAGTACCAGAGTAGTAACCAAAGAAACACAAATTAGATATTTTATTTATTTGTTAGTTATTCTTTATTCTACAAAAAATATAATAGAAGGGCTTAATGCTAAAGCATTTACTACCAACCAACATAAGTGGTGGTGTAGAAAAGGCGATGTATGACAAATATTAAAGCTTTGATGAACCTAACAAAAATAAAATATTACTTATCCAATACATACAATGTACTATGTCATACAAATGTATTGCTATTTTACAGAATATTGCTGTGTGGATTGTCCAGCATTATTATTATTAATATTGTTTGATCAGCTTTGTAATTGTAGGTGAGTGTGTACCTAACCTACTTATGAGGTCTAAGTGGGGACGTTTCTAAACGCACTCAAAGATAAATGTTTCTCTAGAAATCCTTTTACTATCATATCAGAAAGAAACGTTATCAGTTCCCACAGCCATATATTATTTCCGAAATGTTTCAGAGGAAATATATTTTTTATGTACAAAACATAACTACTCTAATCAATAAATTGTGTGGTTTCTATACGTCAATTCAATATTTTCACGACATTGGATATATCCGAGACCGTGTTGACATTTCCATTTCCTATTTGGAAATGCAAGCCGTACACTTTTATTTTATCTGAACCTATTTTCCTCAAACTTTTGATTTGAGCGTCTTTTTCGCTCATAATAGTTGTTTTTACTATATTATAGAAGAAGCCACTGACGGAGGGTATAAAACACTGCGCCAGTCAACGCCCGCTCTCTTTCTGCTGCGAACCGTCGTTGGGCAAACATCTCCGTTCACGCCCGTGCTATACGCACCTACCTAGCTCTATAGCTGCATACCTACCTACCCATTTTTATTGCCTTGTTGTTGATTTCATTTTTTACCTTTGTATTTGATCATTTTTGAAGTAAATTGTTTTAGGTTTGATTTCTTTGTGTTTTTTTTAATGAAAAATAGGTCAAATACGCTAGATCAGAAGTGGGATAGAATAGTCCATCTTCCCCACATTATTTAACTGCTTTTCTAGTTATTTTTTCAGTTGTGTAAGATGTCTGATCGCAAACATCGTCGTCGCCAACGAGAAAGGTTGTCTCCTCGTCCTAGCAGGCATCGAGACCGTACCCAGGACGGTCAGCTTGGGAGGATGATGGAGACGATGATGGCCAGGCTCACGGCGCTGGAGGAACGCTCCGCAGCGCGACCCTCTTGGTCACGTTCGCGCCACGTGCCTCGAGCGCATGGAAGTGCGCGCGATGCATCGCCGCCGTCCGGGCGCCGAGCCTCGGTGTCGCCGCCATCCCGGCGCCAAGTCTCGCCGCCGCACCGCTCTAGTGCGCGTGCACTATCGCCGGCGCCGCTTCCGGTGCGTTCCAAGACGCGCACCCCGCCGCTGCCATCACGTGTTGATGCGCTGCCGCCGCCACGTGTTGATGCGCTGCCGCCGCCACGTGTTGATGCCCATGCGCTGCCCCCGCTGAGGCGCCTCATGTCGCCGGTGCCACCTGTGGCGTCAGGGCAGGCGCTACCGCTACTACCCAGCGAGCCATCACCGCTGTCGCCCCTGCTTCCTGCATCGGTGTCGCTATGCGTGTCCGGATCGGTAGGCACCACCGGTGAGGTGAGCGAGTCCACGGGCCAGCCAGCACAGGAGACGGTGACCGATCGCATCGTGGATGCTATCCGCTCGATCAACATGTCAGTAAGACCCAACCAACATTTTTACATTTCGAGTTTTGATCCTAATTTACATAACATTGAGGATTGGTGTGCTGAAGTAGACCGAGCTAAGTCCCTAAACAAATGGAGTGATTACGAATGTCTGTCGCGAATAGGTAATTGTCTTAAGGGTGATTCTCGAGTTTGGCTAAACGAATGGGTGACCAGTGATCGCTCATGGAGCAACTTTAAACGCGAGTTTAAACCATTGTGTCTTTTCCTTACGTTACTGACATCGGCTCTGTCGAGCGAGCCGCATGGCACGTTGCTAGTCATAGCTACTACCAAGTGCAGTTTTGTGTACAGGCAGCGTCTTCTTTCTGCTTTGTTGTTTAATACAGTCTTGTGCTAATGCTAAGTGTCGTACCTACTAAATCAGTAGTCAATATAGATGCAATCAGCATCATCAAAGGTTGAAAATATTTGATCTTTTGCTTAGTGTTCTGCCTACTTGTTTACCGATTAACATTACGTAGGTCAAACGATCAGTAATGGTCAGGTAAGCCGAGCAAGTATCAAGTCGCCTAGCAACGAAACTGAGGTGAGACGTTCTACGAAATCACATGAGCATAAATAAGAAAACCGGATGTGTTTTGAAGTATTTTATTACTTTTCAGTCCAACTATCACGCAAACCACTTCACCTCTAACCTCTACGCGTGAGTGCAGCTCCCGACGACATCATGTGCGGGTGCGAGATGTCGTGCTAGCGCGGCGTCCAGTCGGCCAGGGTGCGGTAGGCGGCACACACGTGGTGCGATGCGTGCCTCTGCACGCCTAGCTGCGCGGTGCTGCGCGAGGGGCTCAGTCAGCCTTCGCCTGCAGCGACGCTCGCGTGGTGCGATGCGTGCTTCTGCACGCCTAGCTGCGCGGTGCTGCGCGAGGGGCTCAGTCAGCCTTCGCCTGCAGCGACGCTCGCGTGGTGCGATGCGTGCTTCTGCACGCCTAGCTGCGCGGTGCTGCTCGAGGGGCTCAGTCAGCCTTCGCCTGCAGCGACGCTCGCGTGGTGCGATGCGTGCCTCTGCACGCCTAGCTGCGCGGTGCTGCTCGAGGGGCTCAGTCAGCCTTCGCCTGCAGCGACGCTCGCGTGGTGCGATGCGTGCCTCTGCACGCCTAGCTGCGCGGTGCTGCTCGAGGGGCTCAGACAGCCTTCGCCTGCAGCGACGCTCGCGTGGTGCGATGCGTGCCTCTGCACGCCTAGCTGCGCGGTGCTGCGCGAGGGGCTCAGTCAGCCTTCGCCTGCAGCGACGCTCGCGTGGTGCGATGCGTGCCTCTGCACGCCTAGCTGCGCGGTGCTGCGCGAGGGGCTCAGTCAGCCTTCGCCTGCAGCGACGCTCGCGTGGTGCGATGCGTGCCTCTGCACGCCTCGCTGCGCGGTGCTGCTCGAGGGGCTCAGACAGCCTTCGCCTGCAGCGACGTTCGCGTGGTGCGATGTGTGCCTCTGCACGCGCTGCTGCGTTCTGCTTTCTTCGATCGTGAGTGGTAGCTGCTGGGGTACGTGACATGGCCTGTCGCTATCCTAGTCGAGGTTAAGAAATCGCTTCACGTCGTGCTTCTTTTCTTAACCGCCACGGTTCAAGTCACGCTTCACGTCGCGCTTCTAACTTGATCCGTGGTTGTGTATGTAGTTACGCCTCACGTCGCGCCTGTGACTGCATTGGGTTGTGGTCAGGATATTGCTTCACGTAGCGCCTCTTATCTTGACTTAGCGTTTCCTGAGTTACTTGCCTCACGTAGTGCCTCTGACTCGGTGGTTGTTTTTCATTGATTTTGCTTCTCTATTCTTATCTTGACTTAGCGTTTCCTGAGTTACTTGCTTCACGTAGCGCCTCTGACTCAGTGGTTGATTTTGCTTCTCTATTTGTGCTTTATGTCTAATGCGTATACTTGTATGCGCCAATATCTTTCTTGATGTTGTGTTTAGATGCAGACCAAAACCAAGAGTCCACTGAGGCCGCGACTCAACCGCGAGTTGACGAGCCTTTGCCCGAAGCTTTGTCATCAGGGGTTGACGTACAACAGCCTAGTACGTCTGCAAGCGTAAGGCTACCGTTGGGCGCCTCAGACGCCATCACTGCAGCTCAGCAGTGCATCAGCGTCGCGCCTGAAGGAGAAGACCAGCCGGAAGCCGCCTTCACACGCGAGGACGACTGTCCTCACAGCCCGGAGCAGAATCCTGAATTTGGATCAATTTCCATGCCTCTGCTGGAGACTGACCTACAGAGTTAAGGGAGCCCGAGGACGGACTCCTGTCAGGAGAGGCCGTATAGAAGAAGCCACTGACGGAGGGTATAAAACACTGCGCCAGTCAACGCCCGCTCTCTTTCTGCTGCGAACCGTCGTTGGGCAAACATCTCCGTTCACGCCCGTGCTATACGCACCTACCTAGCTCTATAGCTGCATACCTACCTACCCATTTTTATTGCCTTGTTGTTGATTTCATTTTTTACCTTTGTATTTGATCATTTTTGAAGTAAATTGTTTTAGGTTTGATTTCTTTGTGTTTTTTTTAATGAAAAATAGGTCAAATACGCTAGAATATAATATAAAAAATAAATATATATTTATGGATATTTTTACGCAACATCATCATGTTTTTACTACCACCACACCTATTTCTATCGCCCAGCAGATTGCTTTCGGCTTGTGGGGTGTGGATACCGGTTAAATTACAGGTACATGCTTAACACCTGTATGTCATAGGTTGTTAGACGTAGAGCAGTGCATCAAAGTACACGTTCCTAACGAGCGTGACTTTTGGTCAGTGGGCCTTCTGCTTGTTTCACCAGCAAGTAACATAATTTTTTTAAACATTTGTGTAACTATTCAACATTTTAACATTTTATGGTTCAAAATACTTATCAAAAGACTTTAACTTCAACCAATAACTAGTAGTTTGTAGGTATAAGAAAGCATACCGTACAAGTTACGCAATATTTTTAATTACCGTACATTTGAAAGCCTACGGCTAAACATGAAAATAGCCAATTTATTCTGGTTGTGAAATTGAATTGACGGTCGCAAAGCTTCAGTCAGTAGGTAGGTATAATTTTAGAAAAAACTTTTAGGTACCTAGGGGTATAATAAGAACTTATAGCTTTGCTTTGCGACTGGCTATTTTGTACAGAAACTTTTTAGTGAGGAAGTTTTCAGTTTAAAAATAAATTCATATAGCAAGTTTTTATTTCGGGTACCTACCTATATTATTTAAAATTAAATTTATTATGTGAGTTTTATTTTATTATTTCAAATTATACTATACATAACTCGAGCAATTTTAGGAAATAATGGGTTTTAAACTGTATAATATTTAATGCTGTACGTAAAATATTGATGTTAAACAGAAAAAAAATAATTCATAATATTTAAGGACTTTGAATCGCTGACCGACTATGTCAGCCCTGTAAAAGATTGCTATTAAAATTACCTACGACTTAATAATATTATAAACAAATCTGAACAGGGTCCTAGCGGCCTCACACAGCGGGGCAGAAAGTACACTTTGAAATATACCTACATCCAAAAGTTACTTTTCCATTGAGGCTTTTAACAGCTTCTGTGGCCGCTGCCATCTAGCATCCCGGAACACGACCTACTTTTATTCAACCAGTTCATGTTGACATAACACAGTGCCTTAGTTCTTATTTTGTTCTATATGTAGCCAAGGCGCATTCCAGTTTTCTCTGACGTGTGCATAATCGCCGATACTGATGTTTTTTCTGATCTTCATACCAGCTCAAATTCACACAACCTAATAAAATTATTTACATCGTACCTGTTTACATAATACAATGTAGAAATACATGGAAATAATTTAGTGAAGTCGAGATTTTTAAGTCCGGGCTTAAAGTTCATATCTATACCTAATATTATAAAGAGGTAAGATTTGATTGTTTGTTTGCATTGAATAAGCTCCGAAACTGCTGGACCGATTTGAAAAATTCTGTCACCGTTGGGAAGCTACACTACCTTCGGGTGACATAGGTTATATTATATTTTCATAAAAAATAGGGATCCTTACTAAAACCCGTGCGAAGCTGGGACGCACCGCTAGTTTATATAAGTAATATAGATAAAACGACTTCTTGCGACGCTGAAATACTGTCGGTCAATAAAATCGTAAAACAATTTTGGTTATCCAACCAAAACGTTTTTTACTGTTAGAAAAATAATCTACAATTTGCGTGCACTGATAGGTATCCTATAAATCTGATTATAAAATACGGTCAGTCCATCCATTCCCGGGATTCGGGTGACATAGGTTATATTATATTTTCATAAAAAATAGGGATCCTTACTAAAACCCGTGCGAAGCTGGGACGCACCGCTAGTTTATATAAGTAATATAGATAAAACGACTTCTTGCGACGCTGAAATACTGTCGGTCAATAAAATCGTAAAACAATTTTGGTTATCCAACCAAAACGTTTTTTACTGTTAGAAAAATAATCTACAATTTGCGTGCACTGATAGGTATCCTATAAATCTGATTATAAAATACGGTCAGTCCATCCATTCCCGGGATTTTGTAAGTCGTTCTCCAATCTCCATAAAAGTCTTTCGGCTTTGGGTTTCCTCATTCGTGATTTTATCTTTTTATTCGCCTGGAGCATCGACCCTTTGTTGTTCTGTTTGTTATCCACAATTTTCTCAAATAACGTAGGATAGGTAAGTAACCTTGTTATTACCATTTTCGTAGCAGGGATGAGCTTGCGTATGCGTAAGGATAAAATTATATCATGTGTAAAAAAAAAAGGGTATGGGTATGTGAAAAATTACATATTAGCGTTTGTTTTGATAAAACCAGATAAAAAGAATAGATGCCAACCAGAGCCCAATTTTCGTAATTTTTTCGAAGTAAAACGAGATTGAAACATAAACTTGATTGTCAAAATTGGCCCTATCTGAAATGTCAGTTTCAAAGAATTTGATTTGGAGATCGACACGATCAAAACATGAATTTGACGAGAGATTCCGTGACGAGAATCAGGCCCCCAATCTCATAAAGCAATACTAACATTAATTCATACCTTGTTTTTCGCAACACAACGTAGGAATAAAACAATTCTATTTCTAATCAATGTCATGTATTTTCTTTGGTATAAAACGTTTACCATGCATAACACTTTTTTTGCATGCTCAGTAGCATATAAAATGCATTTTTTTGATAAAATATTATATTTATCATCTCAAGTAAAGTGTCTCTCCAAGGATTTTCACAAACAACCATTCTGAAACTATTTCCGTAAAACTTTCAGTGTTACTACTATTTCAGATGGTAAAAGTTGAACAGTTACCTACTTCCGCAAACTAGGATTGCTTCCGAACAAAGCCAAGGGTACACGTATTCTAATAACTTAAGTATTCCTACGATTGATATAAAGATTTGTGGTGGTTTTATCTCTTCTGCGAACCATATTTATCTATGGTGTTAGATGACGTGATATCATAAGCACCCAGCCTCACAAACATCGTTAGTTTGGATAAGTTGGTCATTTATCTATGAAAATCCTTTTTTATTACATGAAAAATGGGAGCTCGTGTCATATTGGTTTCTGTAAGGAGCTTTACGATGATTCTTAGCGTTACACCATACTAGTTCTATAGCTCGGAATTTATTAACGTAAGTTTGATATTACAGTGGAATTAAATCCGCTGATGGATTACAGTGGAACAACTGGAATCTATTGTTGGGTTACAGTGGAACAAAATGTGGAAACAAATCTATCAATAGATTTGTTAAGTGGATCAGAGGGAAACAGGCCGACTTGCTAGTAGACTGCGTTCCATAGCCCGTTGGCAGACCTCGAGTTTGAACTATCTACACAGCTCGTTGCAAGCGATTTAAAACTTCTTCAAGTGTAGCTGTAAAAAGTTTTGCGGAAAGAGGATCTCCTTGCTTAACCCCTTTTTGAATTTGGACTTCCTTCCATCCAGTAGATGATAATTTAATTGCTGCTGTGATAATGCTGCAAATATTTCGTAAAAGGTCTATGTATGTAGGTTCAATATTTTGGTTATGGAGAAAGTAAATCAAACAGAGATCTAAGGTATAAACTACCAAAGGCTTTTGAATAATCAATTAATACTATATATAGAGGTAACATAATAACTCTAATGTTACTATTACCACAATATCACTCTGATGTTACTATCAATATTTGTCTCGTCTTTATTTCGAGACGCTACAAAAGTATACGCAAAGACTACACATTGATGTTACTTTGATGTATCTGTTTCGTCTCAATACATAGCTTGTTATGTATAACCTACTCGTATGTTGTTATTCTTCTTCGTAGCGAAGAGAATCGCTGTCCCCTGTCCGTCATTCGACAGACGATTTTACCAATATCAAGCCTCCGCTAGGAGTAATAGAGTAAGTACTATTTGTGATTGTTGGGTGTGTTTATAAAGTCCATGTTCACTGTAAAATTCCCGGATATAACGCATTGCAGTGTTGTGTAATAGACGTTGGTCGTTTCCAGGCCTTGGGAGAAATTTATTTGAATAGTTTCCTAGCTTTAGGCATGCAAAATGGGAATTTTCACAATTTGCAGTTGAAATATTTTAAAGCTTTATACAGAGATAAACCCACATTTGCAGTAGTTGGTATTCCATACGTGACAGGTTACAAGCCCATCGGCGCTGCTAGAATACTAACTGGTTTCTTCCCGATGTTTTTCTTCTCCGTTTGAAAGCACTGGCATTGTGCACATGCATTTTTCGAACAGAAAAACGACTGGATTCCATCCATCCATCCATTGGTGCACGACTGGGTTCACACCCACGATCTTAGGATCAGAAGGCGGAGGTACTACCACTAGACCATCGGTGCTCCTCTATACCCTTAGATACCCTCGAAGAGTCGCGAGTGGTTATTTTGAAGAGATCTGAAGGGATACTTACCGTGCTTGGGGATTAAAGTCGAGATGCTATTTCTTTTTTTATACAAAGATTTTTTTATTCTTCTTGATGGAGTAAGCAATTGGCCGACATGATGTAAAGTGGTTACCATCACTTATTATAACAAAGCATTGCCTTGCAGGTCACGTTCGATAGAAACGTGCTCCATGACGAGGTACGAGGCATACAGGTAAGCCGGCGTGTGGCTGTAAGGTAATGTGCCTGTAATTTTACCAGCACCTACACCCTTCAAACCGGAACACTGCAACGCTATTTGGCGGCAGAAATAGGCAAGGTGGTATAGTACTTCTCCGGACGAAGCCTTCACTAAGAGCTATAATATACCACTACTAAAAATGCTGAATGTATATCCTACTATAATATTATAAATGCGAATGTTTGGATGGATCTCTTTCACGCTCTAACCAGTAGACCGATTTGGATAAAATTTGGCATAAATATAGATTGTAATCTGGATAGGACATAGGCTACTTTTTATCCTGAAAAAATAACGGGAACGGGAAAAAACTGCCACGCGGGTGAAGCTGCGAGTGGCTTCTAGTCATATGATATTTGTGATTTCTCTCGAGGCATAATAATCAAAACATTTATCTCTTATGGATACATTTATAATCTAATATTTATAATGCTTGTTTTAGTTGGTTGTTTACTTAGTTCTGAAGTGACATTACAACCTCGTGATAATAATGATAACATGTGAACTTGTATTTTGACACAGCGTTATCTGTTTCTAGAACATAATGTTTATTGTTTGGTTTGGCCTTCCTTAAATATTAAAAAGTATTTGTAAATGTTCTATGATAATACGAAACTAAGCCATAAAACTGGGAAGCCTAAACCAAATCAATTTGATATCTGTGGCAATAGTCTTAGTACGAAAGAGGCTTGAAGATTAGCCCGATCAAGTGCGCTGGCAAGAACTCAAACAGCCATAAAATAAAACAGACGGTGCGTGCCATGAATGTGATGGTTACTTGACGAGTTATATCGCTCGGTTTCTAGTGACGTTGGATGACGGAAATCATTCAGACTCTGACAACCGAATATTTGAATCAAGAAACATTGTTGGATTATTTAAATAGAAAGCTCCGATTGACGCGAATGAAACATGCAATACCATTTCTGAAAAGACATGCACAGTAAACAAAGTTTTACACAGTATATAATAAAAATAAAAAACACTTGTAATGTAATACCTTTATGGGAACTGATATAATTAAATCAATCTTTTTTGTACATCAGACTAAGAATGCAATTTAACACCCAGACAAAATATAATGTTTGTTCTTGGTGTGGATCGAACCCACAAATTATAGCACAGAAGGCAGAGTTACCACTAAATCAGCGGTGACATTTGTCAAAAGTAAAATAGCACTTATCGGGTAGTAAATCAGTTATCTTTATCAAACTCTATCAACATTTTTTGGGTTGTCGTTCCGTGCCTTTATGATTTACGAATATTATGGTCAGAAAACATTCTTTGACCTGCTTCTAAGTGTCATTAAGGTTACTGTTGGTCAAAACGAGTGCATGGGATACTTTTATTATTTTATTAGGCATGGGTGTAATCGAAAAAGTTCAGAACCCGGCCTGGTTTAGTTTTTTGGTAGTTGAACCCTGATTAAGCTGATAAAACACGTGTATGAATAGAGATAAGAGAAATTACTTTATTTTGATATTAAAAGCCATTATTTATGTAGGTACATAACACTCGCACGTACTGATAGAACTTTCGAAAAGAACAATTTATAATAACTTGAAATGTTTGTTATGAACTAGTAGAAAAATCCAAAAATATTGCAATGTCACGTGGCTGTTGACAATAAATATACAGCGTGTAATAATACTACTTCTGACACTGAAACTATGCATTTAGACCATAGTATTGATTACAAAAAAAAACACTGGTTTTTTTTATATAGTCAAGTATGAGGCTTAACACTTCAGATAAAGCCCCATGTGCCTAACGATAGAGCACTACGTTAGAACACGTTACTAACATACGTGACCTGCGAGGCAATGCTTTGCCATAAGTGATGGTTGCCACTTAACAAATATTTGCTTATTCCATCAGCCAGTAGCATAAAAATAAATGTTACCATGACGGAATGGCGGGTAATACATCATATCGATACTAAATTACTTACCCGCTGTTCGTTCCGTTTACCGAAGCAATTCCCAGTAAATCTATTTAGCTTTTCCGGCTTAGTAAATACAATCAGTAAAGCGGGGAATGGAATGCTCAGTGAGCCTTCTACTGACGTGGCCAACGTAATCACGTGAAACTCGTAGCATTGTACTACGCCGTAGATGTATTAACGATTCGTAGCAACGTACTACGTATTACGTTGCGATCGTGAGCTGAATAATAATTTGTTTACAGGAGATATCGTGTGATTTGAAAGTAATGCGTAAGTAAGTACTTGGTTAGATATCCTGTTTTGATATACCACTCACATACACCCCCTCACACATATACATCATGTCGGCAACATGAACATCCTCACCAATTAAGTTATATTTTTTAGTAAGTAATATTGGTTTTATTTAAATAATTTTTATTTTTTGTTTCGTCAAATTTTTTCATAACTTTTTTAAACTATTCAAATTTTTTAAATATTTTCTTTTTTTATCGCTAAAGGCAAATTAGACTGCAGAAAATAAGGTATACAAAATTTGCAATAATTAGAGATGCTGAGGCGAGTCGTTGTGATCCGTCGCTATACAGGCTCAATAGAAATCATTTCAGTATAAGTTTGTCATTTTAAGTTTCGTGTCGATGACTCGGTGAAGGAAGGCTCCTATGTAAGGCTTCTTACGGATATAGAATGGAGGTTGGGGTCTCTTCTTCTTCTTTGCTAAGCACAGATAGTGAAATGAATCCCTAGCAACACCATTTTGAAAGTTCCGAATTACATCATACTGCAATCGATCTATAAGTTACCTACCAAACGTAAATAACTTTGATAAAGTTACTAAAATTACGGCCTAGATAACATTTGCAATAATAATACCGACCAGCCCAAAACGAGGTCTAATCTTTGAAGTATCGGGAATTGGAACCTACTTAGATAAGGTGTTGTTTGTAATGATATTTCTATTTACACGTGATCTATAGACATGTACCTACCTACTTCGCCTTCGGCATACGGACGCCCGTTACCATCGCCTATAACAAAACATTGCCTTGGAGGTCACGTTAGTTAGGAACGTGCCCTAAAATACACCGCTCTGCGTCCATCAACCTGAGGCATACAGGTGTTAAGCCTCATGTGCCTGTAATTACACCGACACCCACACCCTTCACACCGGAACACACACAGCAAGCTGCTTGGCGGCAAAAATAGGCATGGTGATAGTACTTCCCCCGGACGAGCCCTTCACTAAGAGTTCTACTACTACTAAATTACTGAATTAGTAGATGCAGCAAAGGTAGAGCACGCATAGCTAATAATTCACCTGCCTTTCTTCTATAAATTCCCAAGATGCAACATTTGTTTAGTCTTTGTAATGTGTTCAAAAGTTACGAATATATTGGTTTCCTGTTGTGTATCAATAAAATGTACGAACAATGGAAAGGACTTTAGCTAAATATACACACAGACAAGCAGATGTAGGTACTTCAAGGTGTGCATGTCAACAAACTGAAACCGCCGCACGTAGGTAAACAAGAAGGTACTTACAAAACACTACATCATTACAATGATGTTTACGAACAAAGATATCGTCGTATCAATAGAGCGGGTATTATACCTTCCTACTTACTAGATATGGAGTACTATTATTAAGTCTGTGGAATAGTTTAATACTGTTTATTGCCTATACTCACCTACTCTATAGACGAAGCGCTCTCTGCCAAGTTAATTAGATACCTACTTACCGGAAGATATTCTGTATTTCCGTACCTACTTATTATGGCTTCAGGATGTAAAAAAAGACATCCGTTCTTCTTGATTCATTCCGAAGAATAAGTTGGCTATTTTTTAGATAAATATCGATGTTTCTGAAAACCTAGGTTTAAGGATAAAAGTAATGATTTGCTTGACTGAATGGCTCATTTTTTTCGGGAGGGACTCACAGCATACAGAAAGTGGGTTCTGTGGGTTCAGCAAAAATCCTCAAGAACTGTGCCAAACTATTTTTATTGTTTACAGAAGCACTTCCGACAGAGGACTCATTTTATTTTTATTTTATTTAAAACTGCAATAATCTGAACGTATAGGTAGGTAAAGGTATTTTGTCTGTCTTGATGTTAGGATTTTATAACAGTAGTGTACCTATATGTTCTGTGTCTTTTATTGTATCCGCGACTATGTCCGCTTGGTTCGTTTTTTCCGACTTACTTAACACTTATCAATATATATTTTGACCAATTTACACAATATCTTTAATAACTTATCAGAATAACATATAGGCTATTAAGCCTATATGTTATTCTGATAAGCTATTATATTGTAAAGTTTCGTTAAAATCTACCAAGTAGTTTTTGCGTGAAAGGATAACAAACATCCATAGGTACTGACAAACTTTCGCATTTTTATTATTAGTATGATAATTATGTATTTACAAAACAACATTTGTTGAGTTTGAGGCAAGATGGTGTTGTGTGTAATTATTTTATACTATATGAATGAAGTATTTCCGCCATGCATTAGCTTAGTAGTTATGTAGGTATGTATTGGACTTATACACATAAAAACTTGATAAACCTGACACCAGGTAGGCTTCGAAGGGCGACAGGACTCACCTTGAGGGGCGTTAACCCCGCACGTAACACTACAATTAAAACCAATTAGAAAGGTCCCTGCTAAGTTACGTAGGTGCCTAGATTCTATTTAGTACCTCGGTGGGTATGTAGGTAACTATATAGTTCTATCAAAGATAGGTAAGTACGCTGAATACGCATCAAACAAAAAAACATTGCCTGTTTGAGTTAGAGGCGGTTTTTCAGCTCTATCTAGGTACTTAGGTACTTTTTTAAACTATTATATAATCAATGGCTTGATATCAATAAAGTTATTCTAGATTTGTTTATTGTACTCTGTTAATATTATCTGCGATAGTAAAGTAGGTAAGTAAATTATGGACTTGGTAGGTGGTAGAGTTCCTCATGTCTCTACATAAGGTACTTTATCATTCTGTATAATATACCTGATGTAACCTGGAAATACCTACCTATCTAAATGTTGAAATGAAAGTTGTTTTACACTCAGTATGAATGAGATTGTCTTAGCATTGCTAACAAAGGAATGTTACTAACCTCGGGTCTCCAGCGTCCAAGGAATTGATTGACCCCCGTGGCACCAGAGGCCGGTAGCTAGATCTCGTCATTGTCACAAATCACCACAAGTCATCACACTATCTTTATCATTGAGCTAAATGATATGAGCAATCGAAGCGGCATACAGTCGACACTTCACAGCAACTACTGACTATTCATCGTCCTATCTGCCCTGTTCATTGATAAGCTATCATATCGGGGACGAAAACTGAGTTTATAAATATAGAAGGTAAAAATATCATGTCGAAAACAGCGTTTTACTGTTTAGGTACTACGATCGATGATTATATATTTGGGTTGGGTTAGGGTGAAAGCTCAATGCGCCGCCACACCCCTCTTCCTTTCGTTTTACCGCCATCTGTTGGAAACGTGTCGAACTTGTTGCAGTGACTTACGCACGGCGAGGGTAGGTTAGGTTCTCGTATTTATTTAGCGAAGTTTGTACAACAGTCCACCCATAAAATAAGTTTTTTAATGAATGCGGTGTAGGTCCTTTTTTTGTTTAGGTATTTCTTTACTTTTCAAAACCATTTCATCAACACCAAAAGCAGACAGGACTCTTATTTTTATTGCATACTGGTTTCGTTTGTTATGGATATTAGAAGCAAATAAGAATTATGGAAACACATACTTGCAGCTAGCTAGCTACCTAAATACCAACATAACGTTGAGCTGATTAAAAAAAAAAGTCCCAAAATTCAAGTGCCGACATTTGCTATCGGTACTTTGCATCTTTACGATTTATGAATAAGTTAGATATTCTGCATTACCTACTCAACGTAAAATTGAAGGTTGTAGAAGAACCTACCAAAACCAAGACAGTTAAGTCTGGTAGAGTCGAGGTGTAGAATGATGATAGGCAAATGTTGATGGATTTGTGTGACAAATCACGATTGGTAGGTATTTAGGGCCGAATGTTTATGCAGAGAAAATAAATAAAACAAAGATAAAAAAACCGAAATCTCAATCAAATTTCAGTCAGTTCAAACAAACATATTTTATTTAGCCGACCGGATTAACATTATTCCTTTTTGTGCCAAATGTAGGTATCAGTATTCTCTAATATTATTCCGTGTAATCGTTTACTACCTATGGACCTTAGTAATGTTGGGACATAAGTAGCTGAAGGCTTAGACATTTTTTTGCTATTGCATGAATAAGGGTAGACCTAATCTATTTAGTTAAAGCTGTCTCTACATTAGGTAGGTACCTAATTATTGGTGAGTAAAAATATTGTAGGTGTAGGTAAGTAAAATATTAGATAGTTTTCTTATCCTCATTTTCCAACAAAGCTTCTGTCTCCTTTCCACCCGTTGCCTCAGACTCTCCTTCTTCGTTCTCTTCAGTTATTTTTATTGTTGGATTCTCCTTCTCACCCACTATTTCAGATTCTGCTTTTTCTTTCTTATCGTCTTCTTCTTTTATAAATGCTTCCAACTCTTGTTCAGCATTTTTCAGGTCTTCTTCTGTGATATTTATATCGGGGAAACGTCTCTGAAAACGGATATTTAATTTTGAAAAATAAACTTGGTGTTATTAAACAGTCTTGGGTAGAGAGTTCTATTCGGCAGTGGGAATCGAACAAGCCTAGGGAATACCTCAGCAAGGAACCTTTCATCAGTCGTGATGAAATTTCGAAACTTAGCCGTACCTAGGTAAGTATCATAATATGCCTGTTCTTCAATAAGTTTTGGCGTGTGAAACTGGTGCCTTGAATCGTCTAATTTAAGAGACGTTACGAAATGAGCTATAAGATTTTTTTGAGTAATTGAATAACCATTTGATGAGTACCAAGTACCTTGGAACCTATCTATATATCAGCCCGTGTGGACCCACTGCTGGGTATAAGCCTCCTCTTTAAAACGCGATTCTCTCCGGTCCTGTGCCAGTCTTGTCCATTGCTGGCCAACTACCTACTCATCGGGCGGTTGGTCCACCTCGTGGTCGTTGAGCGTCTCTCGGCCACAATTCGTTAATCCACGACTTTTGTACGGCGTCGGAGATACCGAGCATGGCACGCTCCATTGCTAAAGAGTGTTACTTTTATTTTATGCATGTATTCCTTTGTGAACGGCCATGTCTCAGATCCTTATGTTAGTAAGGGCACGACACGTTGGTACCTAGGAACCAAAAGACGGAAAAATTCTCACCTGTAGTTCCGACAGCGTGTTTTGTATGTGATCCTGTTGAGCACGCATCCTCCTCGGCAGAGTGAATACGGTGTTGAATAACCGCATCATGATCCATCCCAAAATAGTTAGTCCTCCATACGTGAGGACTGCCTTCCCCATCGCCCAGTAGTCAACGCTGACTTGCTGATGCTTCATGATGTACCTTATAACTTGCAGAATAATAATAGTATAAATAAAAAGAAAGAAAGAAATAGCATCATGACTTTCATCCGCAGGCACGGTAGATATCCCTTCAGATATCTTAGTAACCACTCGTGATTCTATTAGGATATCTAAAGGGACAGTCAGAGATATGTCCGGATATTACATTTGGTATAAACCCACATTTTGCAGTAGTTGGTATTCCATACGTGACAGGTTGTAAGTTCATCGCCGCTGCTAGATAACTGGTTTCCTCACGATATTTTCCTTCACCGTTTGAAAGCACTGGCATTGCGCATATACATTTTTCATAGTTATAGTACAGGCTTTTATTAATCCAATGAATATGTTGATAAGTTCATTATAAAGATACCTAAGAAAACCTTATTTATGATTACACTTCAATTATACATTTAAAACAGTTACACGAAAACTTGCATAAAAGTACCTACCTGTATTGAAATTTACAAAAGGTACCCATCTACCTGTTATTCACTGAAATCTTAAATCCAGCACCGTAGGTTTTTTTACCGATTCCTGTTCCCAATATTGTACGAGCATCCGTTGGAAGTGCTACGGATCGTTGCCTCGTCAGATAAACTCTTACCTCATTAGCCAGTGTAAGCGATTACTGTAACATTAGACAATGAAAGCTTATCTGAACGGTTATTAATGATACTAACGAACGCTTGTAAGATATTGAAACCGGGAATAAGACTCTAATTAAAAAAAAAACAGGATGAACGATGTTAATTCTTTCATCCACTTCCATTGATCCTCGCAATAGCCAGTATGGTAACATTATTATGTGGTCGCAATGGTTTGGCTTACCTTCTGTACCTGTCAAAAACAGGCCACCGTTTCAAATTTCTGTCCGTATTGTCCTGTCCGAATTGTTTATGACGAGTGCAAGTAAAGAAGTCGTATATGTTAGTGTAGTGACCCATTTCCCATGGTAACGCGGATCAACGCTGCATGAAATTATTGATGAAGCAGGGGTGGTGTACCTTGGAGGTGGAACAAGTAGTTAGTATTTCCATAGTAAGATTTAGTATGAAATCTTTCGACGCTTGTAACTTTCAAGGTAATCTGATTTAACTGTAGAATATAGGGTAACGAGCCTAGATAACGGCAAGATAATTCAGTATCAAACTTAACTTCGGACGCACGTTAATAAATAGTAAAGATATTCAGTTACAACGTTTGTATGGAAATTAGTACCTAACGACTTGTTCCACCTTAAGGCCACACTTTAAAAATTGTCAAAAGATAACTATTCCTATCCTATCTCATATATTCCTTGACCAATGATGATGACAAACGGGCAAGGTTTAGTTAAAATAAGTTTGTCTACTTTTTAAATAATGTATTTCCCTACAGATCAATCAAACTCAACACCACGTTTTATCCCTTACCTACGACTTATTTGAAACTAGTTTGTCTATGCAAAAGTTGAAACACAGTAACTAGTTATAACTATTAACACAAAGTTTATTATTTATTTACTTACCTATAGATTATTCCGTTCAGTGATCGCGCGCCACTTCACTCGCGTGAAGCTATTTTATATAAACCTCACTCAACCCCCCTGTAGGTACTTCTTTAGGGGACAAATTTCAGCAGTTTCTTTTTATTACACCCCTAAGAAGACAACAATGTCTTCTCAATTTCAAGCCTACGACCAGATGGCTACAAATTAATATTCGGTTGCTATATTTTAAAAGCATTCATCAGTCAGGACTAACACGTCTCAAGTGCCGAATTTTTGACAGACTTTCATTGCAAACGGTCAAAAATTTTCGACTTGAGACAAGCCTATATCTGAGATGCGTATATATAGGTATTCGGGGCTTAATCTCTCATCTCACTGGCTAGTGTTATCCGTCGCCTAATGAGACGTAATGTAATCTACTGTCAAACTACGCTAGTAACGCCACTACTACGTTTTTTAGTTAGTGGTGGCCAGTGGTGACCAATAAACTCATTTATACCAAAGTCCACATCTGTAACTGTCTGACAGATTAAGCAAAACAATATAGCCGGTAATTAAATAGGTATAATTGGAATCCTAATGCAGTTCTTGACGTCAAAATAACAAAGTACAGTAATAATAAAGTTAATAAATCAAGGTGATTTTGATAAAACAGAAAAATTTGATCAACAATAGGTACATTAATAATACAAAGACACGCAATAGGTAGGTACTCACACCTATTATGATAAAATAACTCATCATTATGCTGTTATCAGCGACACACAAAGGCAAGAATATAGGTAGGCAAACTCGTAAGTACTTACCTTCCTACAAACCTTCCTTTTGTGTAGCGTCTCAAAACAATATACTTAGTAGATGGTTCAAACCAAACCTTGCCCAATTTTGACAATCAAATTTTTTTTATATAAGTTGCTGATGGAGCAACCTGATGGCCAACCTGATGTTAAGTAGTTACCATCGCCTATAACAAAGTGTTGCCTAGGTCACGCTCGCTAGGAACGTGCCCTTACGACGCACTGCTCAGCGTTCATCAACCTGAAAGATACGCAAGTGTGTGCCTGTGATTTCACCGTCAGCTACCTATATCCTTCAAACCGGAACACAGCAAGCTGCTTGATGAGGCGCGGTCCGCCTGCGACGCAGGAGGTTGCGGGTTCGATTCCCGCCTTGAGATAAATGTTTGTACGATCTATAAATATTTATTCCGAGTGTTCTGGGTATTTTTTATGTATAACAAAAATAAGTATGTAATGTATTGTATTAAGTATATCAGTCATCTAGTACCCATAACACTAGCTCTGCTTAGCTTGGGGCTAGATGATGCTGTGTGGATTGTCCAGCATTATTATTATTAACTAATAAAACTTCTGTTAATAAAAAATAAGCATCAATTTAATATAATGCTATACCTAGATGTAGGTAAGTCTAAAATATTTAAGTAATCCGTTGTCTACTTTAAAATCAGTTCTCAGTCAGTCAGTAAACAGTTGTCTACTTTAAAATCTTATACCTTATTATTTACTGTGCTACCGTTGGTTTACCCCAATAAATAAAATAAAAATAGAAAATGTTGACGACCCATGCAATCGATGAATCGATATCCTCGCCAGCGCTAGACGGCAATTAGACATGTGATATTGACATCTGACCATTACTACTACTGCTTATTCTATGCCGTACCACCACCGGTCTGAACAGCTGCGTTCATGGCAATATAGGTATTTAAATAAATAAAATAAATAAATAATGCTGGACAATCCACACAGCATCATCTAGTCCCAAGCTAAGCAGAGCTTGTGTTATGGGTACTAGATGACTGATATACTTAATACAATACTATATTACACGCATAGATATTTTTTATTATACATAGAAAATACCCAGAAAACCCAGAATAAATATTTGCAGATCGTACAAACATTTATCCCAAGGCGGGAATCGAACCCGCAACCCCTGCGTCGCAGACGGACATTCGCCCGCCGCGCCACATCAGTCGTCTATTTACTACTATTGATATTGATTTTGCTCCTAAACAATTATGAGTCGCAAATGAAACAAAGGAAGATGGGTCAATGTATACAAGACTATATGTAACAGTTTGTGACTATGTGTTCAGTTCGGTATGTATATGTAGGTACAGACAGTATGTACAAGTTCTTGTAACAGATTTAGGTTATGGAGCGGTATTTTCAAAAGTACCTTCTTGAGATAGCAATATTTTATTCTAGCACTAAAATTAGTGCACTTTTGGGTAATTTCATTTAGTAAATAACTAGACCTCTATGTAAATTCTGTCACGCGCGACCTCGTCCGCCTGTAGTTATTGTCGTGCAAACTTCAACCCCCGCTATACCCGTTTAGGGGTTGAATTTCGGTCATTCCTTCCTTAGTACACCTCTACACACCAATACGAATGTACCCTGAAAATTTCAAGTCTCTACAACCAGTGTATTAGGCCTATAGGCTGTACGTTATCTTTATGTCACTCAGTTAATAAAGCAGGACAAAGATTCTTATAGTTGGTATAGATAGGTATTCATTCGTATGAAACTACTAACGCTCGTGCGTCCGTTAGTAGTAACTATCCTTGTCTGGCGAACAATCTCTTATTTCATTGGCTAGCAAACCGTCATTGTACATTAGCCAATGAGATAAGAAGTTGAAGACGTAGTGCTACTAATGCTCGCAAAGTACAGGAACTGGGCATTAGTGGAAAGCCAGAAAGTTCGAAAAGAAACAGCTTCACGGCTTGAATCCCCATACACATCTCAGATCTCTCAGTACCAAGTTGAACCAATAACAACTAAAGGTTTGTTTAGGACATCTAAGGACTCCCTAAGATGTCCTAAAAAACCTTGATTTACATACCTAAGAGGTACATCCAAATATTACACTTAACCCATACATTTGTAGTAGAAAGAAAAAAAAGTAGTGTTATCAAAATTGAGGTTTATTTAAAAGTGATAAATCTATTTATACAGATCGCAACGCGAATATAATATCAGTTTCAACATAAATAAATTAAATAACAAAAAACAAGTTACTAAAATATACAACTGAAAAAAAACTTCATATTTATTTCTAAGAAATAAAAGAAATTATCTACACAATACAAAGACTGTATATTAGTTGGTCTCACAATCACAGTTGAGTATTAAATAAAATATTAAATTTAAAATACCACATGATTTCTATTCAAAAATTTAATGAATAGAAAATGATTAATTGTTTACATAAATTAAACTAACCTATTAAATTAACGCGGTGGTTTTAAAGTTATAAAAGCCCACCGGCTATATTGTGAACCTTGGTTAATTAAATAATTTAGTAGTATAGGTCAGAAGGGGACGTCCGGAGAAGTGCTTCCACCACGGCGTTTTCTACCGCCAAGCAGAGTTGCTGTGTTTCAGTTTGTAAAATATGAACGCCAGTGAAATTACAGGCAAATGAGGCTTAACACCTGTAGGCCTCAAGCACGTTTCTAACCTCCGTGACCATTGACCTGCAGGCGTATTCTGAGTTTTTTACGTTTTCTGGATTTCGGTTTGCGAGCTTGTATTTTTTGTATGGAGATACGGTGTCCCCATATGCCGCTAGGGGCGCTTATTATATCTCCATACAAAAAGTTCGAGCTCGCTAACCGAAATCCGTTATCCGCAAAACGGAAAAAACTCAGAATCCGCCCTCATGAGTGTCTCCTGCTAGTTCCAATATAAGTAAGTTGTATAAAATACAAAGAACCGTTACAAAGCACCTTATGACTGATGCAGTTTCTTCATGGAATATTAACCTCTTAATTTTGTGGCCAAACTTTTTTGCGAAGACTTAATGAGGCACAGAAAAAATTGATCGTTACAGAGTAATTCAACAAAACGTGTGGCCACACGGTCCTGATTACTGAATGGTAGGCCACATGTTTTGATCATTATCTCTGTTTTTCATTATTAAGATTCAGTCCGGCACAAATTCTGAAATGTAAACCAAACTGCGTCACTAAGCCGTCACTAAATATTAGCATTGCATCCAGGCTCCTACAAATGTGGCCACAAGCTTTAAGACGTCGTAAAGTTAAATAAAAGAACGAACCAATAATATCTCTGACAAAACATATTCACTTGATACTAGCAAAACTGTCTATCGATTGACGGACAGGGCCATAGAGAAAAGAAGAAGACTCTTAGTAATACTAAGCATAGTACTAACAGACACTGTACTATGTATATTAGAACACTATAATTCTCTGTACCCGTCAAAAGTTACTTATTAATTTGCCGGCACTGTAAAAGTTATCCTAGTAATTTAAACGTTATATACAAGTGATATACAAAAGTAATAATACACTTATGCAATAAATAGGGTCTAGATACATTTGGTAGTAGGCTCAAGGCATGTTCTGTATGCACTCTTTTATCTGCGTCCATGCTTGTAGATTCTGCAACGAAGGAAACAGAACTTGAAAAACCCCACATCAAATTATACAAGTCAAACAAATAATTATGACGACCGATGTGGCGCGGCGGGCGAATGTCCGCCTGCGACGCAAGAGGTTGCGGGTTCGATTCCCGCCTTGGGATAAATGTTTGTACGATCTGCTAATATTTGGTCTGGGTATTTTCTATGTATAATAAAAAATATCTATGTATGTAATGTATTGTATTATGTAATATCAGTCATCTAGTACCCATAACACAAGCTCTGCTTAGCTTGGATCTAGATGATGCCGTGTGGATCGTCCAACATTATTATTATTATTATTAATTATACAAGTCAAATTATACTATTGTAAAACTGTAGAAGTCAAACAGTCTGTACACTAAAGGTGTACAGACTGTTTGACTTTGTTTGTTTGTACAGTCAGCTGCACTAGAATGTATACAATTTATAACTTTCACAACGGTATTACAGCCAAACCACGAACTCTTACACCTCAGAAACTAAAAAGTCATGAAATTTGTTGATAGCCTCACTTATTTTTTGAATAATAATTGTAGTGTTATTTTTTTTAGCACTGCTGTGAAACCATTTCGAAAGTGTCTTTGTTATATAATGGTAACCAGTTAACATCAGGTCGGCCATCAGCTAGTTCCATCAGCAAGCGTAAAAAAAATATTCTAATATTGTTGCGGATTAACTTACCTTTTTAGCTGCTTTGACTTGTAGCCTGATGAAGCTGACTAGAGTCTCGTGTAGATCCTTGTCCTTTTGTCTTTGGAAGTACTCTATCTCAATCAGCGCCTTTTGTGTGAACTCTCTGAAACAAACACATTTTTTTTATACAACTTGCTGATGGAACAAGCAGATGAGCTGATGTTAAGTGGTTACCATCACCTATAACAAGCATTATAAATAATATTTATAATATAATTTCATCGTTCAAATAAATATTTGTGGACATTTTTACAAAACATCGTCTAGCCCCAAACTAAGGCATAGCTACCATATGGGAACCAGGCGTTTGACAGAATCCATAAGTACGGATTTTTTGTAAATACATACTTAGGATACCTACAATATAACAACTAACTCAAGACTTACTTATACTTACATATCTATACAAATAAATAAAATTGAAGTGTCTGTTTGTAATATTAAAATAACCGCTTATTAATACATGAATATGAATGTATGTACGGTACATCTACCAAAACAGCATTTTTTTAAATTTTTGTCTGTCTGTCTGTCTGTTTGTTCCGGCTAATCTCTGGAACGGCCAGACATATTTCGACGAGACTTTCACTGGCAGATAGCTAATGTAATAAGGAGTTCTTTTTATCCCGAAAAAATAACGGGAACGGGATAAATCTGCCACGCGGGCGAAGCTGCGAGTGGCCGCTATTTTATGCCGTAGAACGCCATCTGTTGGCACGTCGAGTACTACTTTGTTAGTTATTTTATAATGACTACAATCATCAGTATTTATGTACTAGCGCCACCGTGCGTCTTTATTTTATCATATTTTACATGAAAATCAAAAAAATTCAAAGATTTGTAAGTTAACATGTTTACCGCCCAACGAAGTGGGCACGGGTCAGCTAGTACAAAATAATAACTTACTCAAGATCTTTGTTGGCCTTTTCAATAGCTTCTTTATCAGCCTCGATCTTCGAGTCTAGGACACGCGTGGTCTGATCACGAACTATGTCAGGGTCCGTTGTGCCGAATATTCGAGACATTATGCCAGATTTGCCAGCGGCAGCACGATTTCGGTCTGATATCCTGGAAAAAATAAAACATTCATAAATAACCACACATTAAAAGTGTAGTAGCCTTGGCAGTCAGTCCGTCCGTAAGTAGTAGCCCGGCTTGGAATAAAAACCCTCCAGTGACACTAAAAGGTGTCAGTTTGATTTTGTTGGTGAGACAGCGGCGTTCTTGTGTACCTAACAGCCGTCACAGCTCAGTTCGCAGTAACCCTGCCATCTGCGCTGAAGGTGGTGGGTTCGATCCTCACCAAGAACAAACATTTGTGTGATGAACATAGATTGACCGAGTGTTACATGAATTCCAGTATGTATATAAAACAAAAATGTACATTAGCATAAGTATTATACCAGCTGTTTGGCTTGCTATGCTTACTTTGGGGCTAGAAGGCATTGTGTGGATGTGTGACAATGTATATTATTATTTTTTTACCTGCTCTGCAGCGTGTCTTGTGCATTCTCTCTCGCCCGCTGCATAGCTTCATGGTTGCTGCATAGCTGTTGTAATGCACCCGCGAAGAATAGATACTCCTTCAGCTGATCTGCTAATTGTTCCTCATCTTCCGCTACCGAGTCTATGCTGTCCGCTATCGAATCTGAAAGCAAATTGAAAACAAATTTTATTCATGCGTGGCAGATTTTTGCGACTTCGTTTGCATTTTTAGGGTTCCGTAAATAAAACGGGACCCTATTGCTAAGACTCCGCTGTCTGTCTGTCACTAAGCTGTATTTTATGAACCGTGATAGTTGAAATTGAGTTTCACAGACGATGTAATTATGTTGCCACTATAACAACAAATACTAAAAAACAGAATAACATCAAGATATTTAAGGGGGTTACACACGTTGTCTTTTTGCCGTTTTTATTATAGATGGTACAGAGAGAAAGAACAGTGCTTTTATACCCCCGTCATGGTAGTGTTAAACGTTTAACGCAACCTTGTTGGAAGTCGCATAAGAAGTATTACTTCAAATTGTATAGTTACCAAAATAGTGTCCAGCTTTCTGCAATCCATCACCCATTTCCTTTTCTATGACGCTCCATTCGCTGAACAGTTTGCCGTAGTTAGCGTGAAGTTTACATAGCGCATAATTTTTCTCTATTATTTTTGACCTGCAAAATTAAGTGTTAAGGTTTATTTTATTATAATCCAGATAATAAAATGTCTTACCTAATTAATCACTACCCTAACAGCTCAGTAGTGTGTGTGCTCTGCCTTTTGTGCTGTAGGTTGTGGGTTCGATCCCCACTGAGTAAACATTTGTGTGATGAGCATAGATGTTTGTTCTGTCTGGGTGTTATACTGTATTTTAAGTACGTATTTACAAAAAAACGTATATCAGTCATCTGCCTCCCATAGTACAAGCTATGCTTAGATCGGGGCTAGATGATGTTGTGTAAAATGTCCACAAATATTTATCCCTTATTCTGATTTATTATCAAACTGAAATATTGATATTTTTTTTACTTTAACCTTTGATAAAGAGATGTTTGCATTTTTGACTTTGAATATCCATGATGTTTCTATACTATTTACTATTTTTTATCTGTCTTTACTTTCATTCTGTAATTCAGCAAATAAATATTAGAACCTTTTTTTTTTCAAACAAATCATCATCATCAGCCCCAATGAGTCCAATACTGAACATAGGCCTTCTAAATTTTTTGAAAATGTTTGTCTATTAATTTTAAAATAAAAATATGAATTACCTAGTGTATAAAAAGTTTCCTAGATTAGTTTCAAGTTGTTTGCCATAGTTCTTTACACTTTCAATTTCAGGGTCTGGTTTTTTCAATCTTATTGATACTGACAGCGACTTGATTTTGTTTTCAGCTTGTAATAAATATCCTGAAAATAAAAAAGCCCACTTTAATTTCAAATAGATAGATAGATAGTTTTATTTATACGAGTCGCTGACGTTACGAGCAGATGGCCTAACCCGATGTTAAGTGGTTACCAAAACAAACATTGGCTTTAGCACGTTAAGTAAGATGTGGAGATCAGTGATGTCTATGGATGAAGTAACATCCTCTATGCTTCAGAGCAAGTAACATACCACTGTCAGTAATGGTTTCCCGCCAGCCATGCTCTTGCTGCAAGAAGTTGATGAACTGGTCGTCGAAGCACAGCCCTGGGTGTGATGCTACTCGAAGAAGGAAGTTCTCGAGCCCAGCACGGCGCCGCTCTACGAACTCAGGGTCGGTGGTGTCAGACTTCCGCCACGCGTATAGAACCTGAACAAAACCGGCATGAGTTAGTAGCCAAAGCCAGTGACAGGTGTTTCCTGTGGAGGTAAAGGCCAAGAATAGGGCTTCTCTATCATTTAAAGGGGATACCGTAAAAGACGATTTAAGGAACGCATGTGAGATAAGTGAGGGGTGAGCAATGTTAGTTGTAGTAGAGCTCTTTGTAAAAGGGCTCGTCTGGGGAAGTACTACCACCACACCAAACATATGATGCTTGTATTCTGGTTTGAAGGATGTGGGTGCCGGTGAAATGACAGGCACATGAGGCTTAGCACAGGTATGCTTCAGGAGGTGGACACAGGGTATTGCACTGTAGACAGTAGCATCTCCTGAGTACCCTATACCGATGCTGTGGTTACAAATCTGCTAATTTCAGATTGGAGAGTGTCATATACTGTACTAATTATATAGGCTTACTAGTCTTCTTTGTTAGTTTCATAATTAAAATAGATATATGTGGGTAGACTGATATAGCGCAGCGATGCACACCTTGCTACACAGCTCCCTAGCT
The DNA here is from genome assembly GCA_947095575.1 of Electrophaes corylata. Taxonomy (NCBI): domain Eukaryota; kingdom Metazoa; phylum Arthropoda; class Insecta; order Lepidoptera; family Geometridae; genus Electrophaes; species Electrophaes corylata. The sequence goes on along the minus strand of OX352707.1, from coordinate 2,864,564 downwards.
GAATAAACGATTCCTATCCAAATACGGTTTCATTATTGACAATTCGGACATACTAGGGAGGCAGGTATAATATTCAAAGTCTGAACTGGTGGACATTAGACAAGATAAAACATATGTAGTTCTTTTAATGATATACCAGATTTGACCCCACAACCTGTTTCGTTGGTGCGTGTGGGCAGCCATACAAGTAATTGATTGATTTGGCTGGGGCTTCTATGACCTGTATGATCCCCAAATTAGAAACTAATAAGATTTGTAGGTACTGTAGCAAGAAATATGGGCGATGTAAACTAGAAATAGCTCACTGTACTGTATGTGCACAGGAGTGCATAGTTTCTTCAGAAGATGCTTCGTGCATACTTGGACAGAGACAACATCAACCTTTTTTTAATAGTCAAAATTATAATATTTATAGGCGAGTTACTGTGACCATACCACAATCTATACTAGTTATAAGAGTCCTGACTGACATATAGATAATGCACAGCCTAAACAACTGGTCATAGAGACTTGATATTTTTAAGGGTATATTTGTCTTGGTATGCTGAGGTGTATTTAGAAAGGAATTCCAGAAATCCATACTCTAAACAGGTACAGCAGGAGTTTAAGTGCTGTGGGAAATGGCCACAAATATTTATTTGTATTCTTTACCCTTTTCTCCGGCAATGGTGGTATGACTGCATGTGGGTATGTAACTAGAAGGTAGTCATGTATCTGTTCAAACTCAGTGTACCGCCTCCAAATAGTACTGATTTTAGATTGCACCAATTTATATTCCGCATCTGTGACCCTGAAAATAATGACATTTGTTAATAAATAAAACTTTTAAAATAGGCTCACATTCATAATCTCCGTGCAATGTACTACACACCCTCTTTAAATTTCTGTGTACACTTAATGCACTAGAATGTATACAATTTTGTAAATAAAATAAGTAAATGTAATAACTGACCTCATAATTTTTCGTTTTTGCTGTGTAAGAGTTTATTGTTAGTACCTATTGCCTATTTACTATTTTAAAAGTTACAAATTGTACAGCCTAAGTGCAACTGACTGGACTTTTGATACATACCTATGTACTAAATATTTAAGCAAAAACTTGTGTGGTAAGGTAGCTAGAAATTTACTTGTACAACTTAGTTTGGGTCTGCAACATGGCCTGTTGACGCCAATGATAAAATGATTGAAGTCTTGCAAACTTGATGAGTACTCTTAATCAGCTAATACTTAGGGTAAAATAACCACTTTTCACATCCTAGCGTGAATAGACTTACAAATTCTAAGAAAAACATTAACAAAACTTACTTTAGATCAATTAGATAAACTGTGAAATGGTCTCGAACATGTAGTGTGCCATTAGCGCGCTTCTCAGACTCCACGATAGAAATATCTACATGTTTCAGCAAAGTATCCTAGAAGAAATCACATGATTCAATAACAAAAACGCAATTTATGCACAGTTGTAAAAGTAGGCGTAACAAAAGCGTACTTGACTTTCAAAATCGTCCACACTCTCGATTACACTCTGAGATCTTGAGGCTTTGCTTGGCGAATTCTCAACAGACATTTTGTATTTGGTTTGTTAATTATGCCGAGCTACAGATTTTTTGAATTTGATTTAGAAAATTTAGCTTGTTTGCAACAGACGAGCAAGACAGGAACAATCGAACAACACGAAACGAATGGCAACAATAGAAATTAGAATAGGCTAGGCCATGCCATGTCATGTTCACAGAATAGTATACCTAAATCATGATCATGTCATGTCACTCATTCATGTGTCATTATACGACATGATATGACGCATGACGCAAACAAAAAATACTTAATTCCTATCATGGTGCAAATTTATGATACAAAACAAGCCAGCTGAAGGGTGATGTATAAAACATGACAGAAACATGGTTTATCACTGCACATTGCATTATGCGTATCAATGGATTTAAGGATGTTATTTCATTTTTCTTGACTAATCTAATATGTAATCAAGGAAGGGGGAGAGCCCTTTACACAGCAGTGGGACACAATAGGTTAGTAAAAAATCGATTAATTGACAGCTCTAAAAAAACTGAACAGCCTTTTATAAAACTGAAATTGCAGACAACGGTTAAACAAATGCTTTAAAGCATGTTAGGTTACCTTGATACGAGTACGAGTTACATTTTGAGTCATGATACGAGGTGATGATGCGTGCTGAATTAATAATACATGAAATAATGATACATGACATGACATTACACGTAATTGGATTGTTTTGCCCATGTCTAATGAGTGAAGGAAAAGAATGAATGAGTGGCAATACGAATGTGTGAACGGGATGTGACATGTGACAGTAGTTAATATGACAGTCTTGACATTGAGTGACTGTTTAATTAGGTTTAAATCATATTCTTATACCTCATTTACATTCAGCCCCTGCCGCTGCCCCTCGCGCTGCCGGCAATAATTCCCTAAATACTGCTGCAGCAGGATCAAGAGGAGTGTGTGTTTACATACTGCCCTACCACTCACTTCGCTTTCAAGTTTCGGCAATGGCAGACGTCGAAATAATTACAGCGGCCGCGCTGTCTCTTTTTGCGATACATAATTATGTTCGATATTTAAAAAGATATCGAATACAAAAAAAGAATGCAACGCAGAGGTTGCGGGTTCCGGGTGTTCTGGGTGTTTCTACGTATAATAAAAATTATCTATATAAATGTAATGTATTGTATTAAGTATATCAGTCATCTAGTAGGTACCCATAACACAAGCTCTGCTTAGCTTGGGGCTAGATGACGCTGTGTGGATTGTCCAGCATTATTATTATTATTATTAATGTTCGTCCTAGACGATGGTGGATGATATCTATCCATCGAAATAATCCTTAATAAATAGCAATAACCATTCGATATCTAGCGACTGGAGATAGTTACCGAAGTCTATACTACTTATTCAAAGTCTTTCTCCTCCAGGCGCTCGGCGAGTACTGACTCAGTACTCGCTCAGTACTACTGAGCGTCGGAGCAGAATGTAAACACGCACTGCCACTCGCGCTGCCGGTCCTTTGACTTCCGCACAAAAAACCGCCATTTTGGGGAGCGCCGGGCAGCGCGAGTGGCAATGGCAGTGGCATGAGAAGTATCGCGTTTACACACTCGTCCTGCCCACTTCCCTGCCCACTTCCCTGCTTACTACGGCTGAATGTAAATGCGGCATTAGGTTTAAATAGAACCACAGCTACCACAGACTACTTGGCAGCCACAAAGCAGCACATTCACGGTTCACGGTGCTACTAATAAAAACTTCTATCGATCTTACACCGAGCTTACGCTCAGTAACTATTCCGAGCGTAAGGTCGTTGTAGAGTATGTAACTTCTTACCAATAAAACTAGGAATTGCTATGCCAACCTAACTTGCGCTCTAGGTAGTATGTAGGTACTCGGTACTAGGTGCGTAGGTACCTAATTAGGTTATGTTTTGAAAAAACTAAATTTCCGTAGCACGACGTAGTAGCGGCGGTTGTTCAAATAAACTCGAAAGGTGCAGACTCGATTACCAATAAAGAAACCTACTAAAAGAATTATTTCTTAGCACCATAGGTAGGTACACCTCTACGTACCAAGTATACCTTGGCAGTACCTAACTACCCTATGAATTTTAAGTCTCTACGACCAGCGGCTTAGGCTGTGTTATATTATAATAGGGATCACTGCTTCGCTGCCATGAAGTTATTTACATACAAATTTCCTGAAATTTAACACCTAGAGGGTGTTGCCCTCCAGGCATTCAATTTCAGGAATAGGTACCTACCTTATTACTAGAGTGAGCACTGGTGATCTAGTGGAACCGAACCTGCCTTCTCATCCTAAGGTAGTGGGCTCCAAACGGGTCGTGCACCAATGGATTACTTAATCAATTTGAGCGCCTTGCCTCTTCTTTCAAAACGATGAAGAAATCTACGTAGTTTTCTGGCTACAGCGATAGGCTTGTAACCTAGCTACGTATGGAATACCAACTACTTAGGTAGGTACTTAGGTAGGTGTTTGACATAATGCCAACAGCTTCTTTCTACCATCGTACTGCTCGCCATAGGCAGGGAGTTCATCCTCACACCTTGGAACCTGGGTGGTCGCGCATCGTCCGGTTTCAGAGGAACTTCCTCCCGCGATGGAATGATCTTCCTGCTGAGGTTTTCACTCAGCTATAGTATGGGGTTCTTTAAAAAGGGCGTTTTAAAATTTTTAAAGGGTCGGCAACGCGCTTGTAATTCCTTTGGTGTTGCAGGCGTCCATAGGCTACGGTAACCACTTTCCATCAGGTGGGCCGTAAGCTTGTTTGTCAACTTTGTTGTATAAAAAAAAGGTCCTACTGCAAAATATGGGTATGTGCAAATCTAATTTAGGTACTCGCTGTTACCCGCGACTTCGTCCGCGTTTGACCAATTTACACAATATCTTTATAAATAATATGTGTTATTTTAATGTAAAATCTATAATATTGTAAAGTTTCATTAAAATTCATTGGGTAAGTAGTTTTTGTGTGAAAGAGTAACAAACATCCATAGTATGACAACAAACAACATACAAACAAAGACCTAGTATGATTGTAGCCGTTTATTGTCCCTCAATAAATAAATAAATAATTTGTTCTAAATTTTTTCATAAAGGCAAGCAAGGTATTTTACGCATAAATATTTTTTTATCTTTTCTAAAAGAGAGCGCTAAAATTACAGCGGTCCTTGGTTTTGTTTTTCGAACGGACTTTAATGCTGGTATAATCGCCTGGCGATTTCCGACAGCGTTACCGGGCTACTTGTGGTCCTTGTTCATGTGCTAGATGATAATCACAACGTTTCTTGTGATGTTAGATTTGGTAAATGCAAACACAATGTGGAAAATATCATAAATATTATTAGAATAAAATATATTACCTACCTAATCAAAACAACGATAAACCAAAAAAGTCTTATTGAATAAATAAGTTTTTTTTTGGTTGTAGGTACAGTCAGCTGCACTAGAATGTATACAATTTGTAACTTTCAAAATGATTTCACAGCGGTGCTAAAAATATTTACGCGACAATTATTCAAATATAAGTGAGGTCGTCAACTAATTTCACAACTTTCTAGTTTTTGAGATGTAAGAGTTCATTGTTTTACTGTAATACCGTTGTGAAAGTTACAAATTGTATACATTCTAGTGTAGCTGACTGTACATAATTCAAAAGTTTTGTAAGTGGCAAAAGGAAGGTCAAATTAGCTACTTGCGTGGGTTTGAGACCTGAGGCCTACTTTGTTTGTGTCTGTTTTCATCATTACTTGCTTTAATATATGCTCATCATTTCATTACGACTCGTTGTGTTATCAACTCATCTTGCAGCGGGTAATTAGACCGGCTACCCGCCACAACCGGCTCCCGCAGTAGCTACGGACCCCCCGATATAATACTTACAAGAACTTGTACAGCTCCTACTATTCAAAACACATCGCTTGCGCGATTCAGGATTTGAATTTCAATCGCTGTTTAAGCCCGTTTACAACCTAGAATTCGCTTAAAAACCTAGTTAGATTTATTAAATACGATATCAGCTTTAAGGAAAATTATTTAGTTTTGTTTTAAATAAATTGTACGGCAAGCTACAATAAAAATAAAATATCTGCTTGTGTAACGGGTTTGTCTGTAGTGGAAAAGAGAAAACAATATGAGACAGCACATTGAGTTCCCGCCCTTTTTCAGTTCGCATCTACTCGTAATAGTAACAATTCAGATCAATAAAACAACCCAAGGTATGCATTATTTTATTTTCAAGAGTGACTTTATAAAATGTATCAATATTTTTAAGAAAGCATTACAGTTTTACCAAAATTATCGAGTAATTTCTCAATGGTTACGTTTAGTGACATCTGTTTGTGCGTCGGGACTTACGAACGAGTCGGGGGTAACAAAAGGTAAAAACTGAAATGAGGGGTCGGAACCCTTCTTGTACAAAACAGACTACTAGCATGCAATGCGTTCATCAATGTAACCATAGATGGCAGCAAATACACCTTTAATTTCTTAGTATTTAGGTACATATCATTTAGTTCTAATACATGTTATGTACCGATACTAAGAAATTAATTATTATTAATTAGTTGATACATGTTACTTAGTTTAACTCTTTTCTGTTGAACTTATTTACTTCTAATAGACTCACCGGCTATGCACGGTATTTAAAAATAAATAATAATGTTATTATTATTATTTAAGCATAGCTTGTACTTTAGGAGCCATACATAAATATATTTTTTTTATAAATGCATACTTAGGATACAATATACCACCCAGAGTGACCCAGACAGAGAACAAACATGTATATTCATCACATAAATGTTTGTCTTCGGTGGGGATCGAACCCACAACCTGCAGCACATGGGCTACTACTAACTGAGCTGTGACTGACCGTCTTAGAATATTACTATAGTTCCATAATTTCATATATGGACGCGATATGTATATAAAAAAAACGAGTGTGCTTTAACCACACGACTGAAGTAAACGTCGTGACTGGCTATGAGAGAAAGAAAGAAAGAACAGTGCTTTCATATCCTCTCCATGGTAGTGTTAAACGTTTAACGCAACCTTGTTGGAAGTCGCATAAGAAGTATTACTTCAAAAATAGCTAGTGTTTATTCCTCCACAAGGAATGCAAGCTATATTTCTGCAATTTTCCTCCATTTGTATGCCAGTTTAGCTGTGTCAATGTTTGCATGTACTACTAGCTTCCGTCAGTCATATCAGTGGCTGAGCATTTTTTTATTAAAGTGACTTGTTGCTGGAACGAGCAGATGGCCCACCTGATGTTAAGTGGTTACCATTACCATTACAAGCAATAACGAGGCATTGCGTCGCAGGTCACGCTGATTATAAACGTGCCGTTACTATGCACTACTCTGCGTCCATCAACCTGAGGCATACAGGTGTTAAGCCTCACATGCCTGTAGTTTCACCCGTCAAACTGGAACACAGCAAGCTGCTTGGCAGCAGAAATAGGCATGGTTGTAGTATTTCCCCCGGACGAGCCCTTCACTTAGAGCTCTAACTACTACTACATAATTTTCCCTCCATACATTTCTATGGTGGGTTTGAATTTTTTTTATCCGTTGACAGAGTCCAATCGGGTGAAGAGGAATCAGCGGGTTTTAAGGCACAGAGAAAGGCGCAGTTGCTGTTTTTAGACTATCATTGTAGCTCGTGGTGGGTAGTACCTTATCAAGAACCTTTATTCCCTAGCACTACTTTCTTCCATAGCAAACATAATAAGTATCGTACATTTAAGTAAAAAAATGATACTAGAAACATTAAAGTACTTATATTTTTTTTACTTAAATGTACAATACTAATTAAGTTTGCTACGGAAGTGCTACGAGAGTGCTACGAAATAATCGTAGTATTCTTTATGTATTAGAGTGCTACGATTTATATTGATGATATAATTAGGATTATGTCAAAAAAATACCGATTGCAATAATGTACTAGACCAATTTTTTTTCCTTGCTTTCCGATAAATCGTAATGAAAGGTAGGCTTATGAGTTGTTGTTGAGTTTACTAATAAGCTTAAGAATCCACTTGGACATGGCGAGAAAAATATATTTCTAACAAATGTTAAAATCGGGTGTCGTGTGAGCTTAGAATGTGTGGAGGTATACCTGTCCATGTAGCGCCTACCTATGCGATGTGTCTAAGCCTACCTATGTGGTTATGCGATGTGCCTACTCTGCCTGCCTACTACTGATTCCTACCACTTTCTATTCTGAGGGTTTCCTAGGGGGTACGAAATTAAAGGCACGATTTTGCTAACTGATTAAATCATCAATTTATGGTAATGAATGTTTTTTTTTTAATCTATGAAACATTCTAAAAAAGTTCATATCACAATAAAAAATTGTTTGAGACCTCAGTTCAGGGTAAACTACTTGAACTTGAACTATATTGAAATGCAAATACCTAGATAATACAAACTTACTTATTAGGAACTCACATTAGTTGCTTTACCAAGTTTCTGATAAAACCAAGAATCTGGTAAAACTACAGATATAATACAAAATAGTACAGTATTTAAAATAAAAACAAACATTATAAATTTTTTTACTCTTATATAAAAACAAATAAAGTACATAAGTTTCTAGCTTTTAATAACTTAAAACATATGTATGATTAATATCAATTATGAGTGATTAATAATAAAGTTCTTTAAACCGATTTTAATTGACAAAAGGAAGGTCAAATTAGCTACTAGCGTGGGATTAGGACCTGAGCGGCCTAGCTTGGCTTGTGTCTGTTTTCAAACTTCACTTGCTTACTCATCATTTCAAATACGATTTGTTGTGTTATCAACTCATCTTGCAGCGGGTAATTAGACCGGCTACCCGCTACCACCGGCTCCCGCAGTAGCTACGGACCCCCCGATATAACACTTACAAGAATTTGTACAGCTCCTACTATTCAAAACACATAACTTGCGCGATCCAGGATTTGAATTTCAATTGCTTTTCAAACCCGTTTACGACACATAATTCGCTTAAAAACTGAACTATATTTATTAAATACGATATCAGCTTTAGGTAGTTTAGTTAGTTTTAGTTAAATACACTATATAGCATGATAAAATAACAATAAAACAATCAGCTTGTGTATCAGGATTGTCTGCAGTGGAAAAGAGCAAACAATATGAGACAGCATATTGAGTTCCCGCCCTTTTTTATTCCGTATCCACCCATAGGTACTAGTAACAATTTAGATCAAAGCAAGCACTGAAAGGTATGCGATATTTTATTTTGCAAGAGTGACTTCGTAAAATGAGTTAGTATTTTAAGAAAGAACTACGGTTTATACCAATTTGTCTGAATTTCTCAACGGTTACATTACTGACATCTTGTTTGCAAGTCAGAACTCACGTTAGAAAACGTGGAAAATGAAACGATGGGTTGGAACCCTTCTTATCCAGAACAGGCTGCTAACTTGTAATGAGTTCATCCACGTAACTATAGATGGCAGTAAGCTGCCTTCTATATTTTGTATTATAGTCACATGGATGAACTCTGGTGATGAACTGGAGTTGTTGTCACTAGACGACCAGTTCTGCGTAGTGGGTGGTAGCTTTTCGAGAACTTTTATTCCCTTGCTATTGTTGGTAGTACAGTTTTTTATCCAGATAGCGCTACGGAAGTGCTACGAGAATGCTACGAAATAATCATCATAACGTTATGTATTAGACTGCTACGAAATAATGATGGTACACTATGATTACGTCCAAAAAATACCGACTTTATAAGATAATTTTATTGTCTTTAAGCGTTCCAGGATTGGATTTCCTCAAAACATCGTGAAGAAACCCGCGACCTAGTAGTAACTCATAATAAATACTACTACTATAAAACTCATAACCTAATAATAACTGCTAAAAATGCCCTCAGTGGCTAGTGGGTGTTTCTTTTACCCATGGCTAACTCCAATTCTATTTTCGCAACTAAGCAAATAGGAAATTGGTAAGAATTCGGTGATACTCTGTTGGTCTGTTGATTTGTTTCAAAATAAATCGTCTTTCTGTGATCAATACTCGAGCTGTTTCAGTATAATTTTTGAACCGTGGATTCGATTTAGGTCGTTGTTGAGTAATTCACCTATAAGCGTATTAATCTAATTGGACAGAGGAGGTTGATAAGATGTGGTTTAAATGAAGAGAAAAAATATTTTCCTAGCAAATATTAAGAATAATAAAATTAAATTATAAAATTAAACGATAAAATAAATTATATTATATTTTTTATATGAGAAACGGATTATTGAGCAAATACGTTACAAGCTTTAAATCATTTAAACCATTTATTGTTTTAATTGACAAAAGGAAGGTCAAATTAGCTACTAGCGTGGGGTTGAGACCTGAGTGGCCTAGCTTTGTTTGTGTCTGTTTTCAACTTTACTTGCTCATCATTTCAATACGACTTGTTGTGTTATCAACTCATCTATGGCGGGTAATTAGACCGGCTACCCGCCACCACCGGTTCCCGCAGTAGCTACGGACCCCCCGATATAATACTGACAAGAATTTGTACAGCTCCTGCTATTCAAAACACACCACTTGCGCGATCCAGGACTTGAATTTCAATCGCTGTTTAAGCCCAGTTACAACCTAGAATTCGCTTAAACACGGAATTATATTTATTAAAACTGTATTAGCTTTAAACTAATAAATTCAGTTTTTATTGAAATAAACTGTACAGCATGCTATAAAAAAAAACAAAATATCTACTCGTGTAACGGGATTGCTTGTAGTGGAAAAGAGAAAACATCATGAGACAGTGCATTGAGTTCCCGCACTTTTTAACTCAGTAACTACTCGTATCAGTCAAAATTCAGGCCAGAACAAGCACGCGTTATGCATTCTTTTGTTTTAAAAGAGTGACTTCGCGAAATAAATCAATATTTTTAAGATAGAAATATGATTTTACCAAAACTATCAAGTGATTTCTCAACAGTTGCAAGTAGTGACATCTTGTTTGTAAGGCAGGGCTCACGTTACAAAAGAGTGAAAATTAAATGAGGGGTTGGAACCCTTTTTTTACATAACAGACTGCTAGCATGCAATGCGTTCATTAAAGTCGGTATAGATGGCAGTAAACATATTTATAATTTCTTAACATAACATGTAGTAGATATATTGATATGTGTAACTCTTGTCTATTAAACTTATTTTCTACAATTAAAATTGAAGTTATCCAAAATAAGTGCATGTATGTTATAAAGATAAGTAAAACCTGTGCCCGTCTTCATAAAGCATCTATTGAGTTGAGACATACACATGCTAAGACTAATGTACCTGTAATTTCACTGGCATTCAAACACTATCATCAGGTAATACTTCCCCGAATAAGCCTTTAAATTATAAGATCAAACGAACTTCTTGAAGTGAAGTTCGATCATTATTGTATGAGTCGCATCATTCGAAGATAAAGTTAAAAGCTCTACCACTACTAATTTGTTTCGTATCTTACAAAATATATACTAAGAATTATTTTTTTGAACATCATATTATTTAATTGTGTTTCTGTTGTTGTAATGAGAACTCTATTGCGTGTCAAATATTAGGTACAGATATGCTGTTAATCTATATTATCTCACTGAGGCTGTAAAAAAAAACTAAAGCACTGGTATTGCGCACATAAAAATTTACAAAATTTCAAATAGAAAAATCAATTAGTGCACGACAGGATTGAAAAAAAGATGAGATGAAAAAAAAACAAAAGAGGGTCAATGCAACTACTGGCGTTGGGTCGAGACCTTGAGGCCTGTTTGTTTGTTATTTATGTTTTCACTTAGGGTTTCTTTTCTTCAACTCTGCAGCGGGTAATTAGACCGGCTACCCGCCACCACCGGCTTCCGCAGTAGTTACGGACCCCCCGATATAATACTTACAAGAACTTGTACAGCTCCTAGTATTCAAAACACACCACGTGCGCGATCCAGGATTTGAATTTTCATCTCTAAATAAACCCATTGACGAACTGAAATTTGCTTTAAACTAGATGATGATTGTTAAATATGGACTGATATTTACGTTACGTTGTTTAATTTTCGCTAAAATATAATATTTAGTATGCTACAACGAAATACAGAAATTTGCTTGTGTAACGGCAATGACTGTAGTGGAAGAGAGAAACCAATATGAGATAGCACATGGAGTTCCCGCACTTTTTAACTCTGTTCTCACAAAAGAAAATGTAGGTCCGTGGAATTACCTTTTACTTTCATAATTTTTTAACAATGATTTAATCAAATGTAACAATTTTTGTGATACAAATAATCATATTTTCAATATTTATTTGTATGAATTTAGCCAAAAAGTTGTTTTTATTTCTACGTAGCGACATCTTGTCTGTATGTTTGGACTCACATTACCAAGGTGGAATGGAAAATGAGGGGTTGCAACCCTTGTACAGACTTCTAGCATACTTGCAAGCAGTTAGTGAGAGACTTGCAAGCATTTAATGTGTTCATCGATGTAACTATAGATGGCAGTAAGTAACTCTAATCTAACCAGTATCTACTTCGCGTTTGCTTATAGGCACTCTTTAGCTGTCTACCATATTTTCATTATGTTAGTAGCAACTATATACACCCTTAGCCCAATAATTTACGAAAGCTATATTTTGTTTTAAAAAAAATCATTAGTATGAGTTTGCTTACTTGAATTTTAGCACATATAAAAAAATTAATTAAATACTGGCCGACAAATAAACAGCGCACAAGAAAAGTAATAGCATTCCTTCTTTCATCGATACCTCTTAGATTAAAATGAGAGTCACATTAGCTTGTATGCTTCCAAATAATCACGTATTATTTGAATGATTTCAAGAGCGGAGTAAATAGACATCTTCTAGGTAAACGTACTACACCGTTGACCGCATCATCACTTTACATCAGAAGGGTGATTGCGTTACTGTTGTTATAATCAGATCCCTATTGCAAGTGTCAAATATAACAGATCTAAATGATCTGAATATCTGAATATAACTTTTTCTTAACTTTACTTTAACTTTTTTTTATTTGTTTTTTTTAACTGTCAACCTATGTTATCTCATTCAGATTGTAAAAAAAAAGAACACTGGTATTGCGCATAAGAAAATTTTAAAATTTCAAATAGAAAAATCAATTAGTACACGACAGGATTGAAATCCATGCCTTAAATAGCTAAAAAAGATGAGGTGAAAAAAAACAAAAGAGGGTCAATGCAACTACTGGCGTTGGGTTGAGACCTTGAGGCCTGTTTGTTTGTTATTTATGTTTTCGCTTAGGGTTTCTTTTCTTCAACTCTGCAGCGGGTAATTAGACCGGCTACCCGCCACCACCGGCTTCCGCAGTAGTTACGGACCCCCCGATATAATACTTACAAGAACTTGTACAGCTCCTACTATTCACAACACGCCACTTGCGCGATCCAGGATTTGAATTTCCATCTCTAAATAAACCCATTGAAGAACTGAAATTTCCTGTAACCTGAATGATAACTGTTAAGTACAGACTAAGTTTTAAGTAACTTTATTTAATTTTCTCTAAAATGAAATATTGAATAAGCTACAAAGAAATACAAAAATTTGCTTGTGTTACGGGAGTGACTGTAGTGGAAATGAGAAAGCAATATGAGATAGCACATGGAGTTCCCGTACTTTTTAACTCTGTTCTTATAAAAGAAAATGTAGGTCCGTGGAATTACCTTTTACTTTCATAATTTTACAACAATGATCTAATCAAATGTAACAAATTTTGTGATACAAATAATCACATTTTTAATATTTATTCGTGTGAATTTAACGAAGTAGTTGTTTTCATTTCTACGCAGCGACATCTTGTCTGTATGTTCGAACTCACATTACCAAGGTGGAATGGAAAATGAGGGGTTACAACCCTTGTACAGTCTGCTAGAAGACTTGCAAGCATTTAATGTGTTCATTGATGTAACTATAGATGGCAGTAAATTACTCTAATCTAATCAGTATCTACTACGCGTTTGCTTATAGGAACTCTTTGGCTGTCTACCTTATTTCCATTATGTCAGTAGCAAATATACACAGCCTTAGCCCAATAATTTACAAAAGCTATATTTTGTTTCAAAAAAATTATTTGTATGAGTTTGTTTGCTTGAATTTTAGCACCTATAAAAAAAAGTTAATGAAATACTGGCTGACAAATAAACAGCGCACAAGAAAAATAATAGCATTGCTTCTTTTATCAATACCTCTTCACATTAGCTACTTGTATGCTTCCAAATAATCACGTATTATTTGGATGATTGCAAAAGAGGAGTAAATAGACATCTTTTAGGTAAACGTGCTATATCGTTGACCGCATCATGACTTTACATGAGAAGGGTGATTGCTTCACTGTTGTTATAATCAGAATCCTATTGCAAGTGTCAAATATAACATATCTAAATGATCTGAATGATATAACTGTCAATCTATGTTATTTCATTCGGATTGTAAAAAAAATCACTGGTATTGCGCACATAAAAAATCATAAAATTACAAATAGAAAAATCAATTAGTACACGACAGGATTAAAATCAAAGATGAGGTGAAAAATAACAAAAGAGGGTCAATGCAACTACTGGCGTTGGGTTGAGACCTGAGGCCTGTTTGTTTGTTATTTATGTTTTTGCTTAGGGTTTCTTTTCTTCAACTCTGCAGTGGGTAATTAGACCGGCTACCCGCCACCACCGGCTTCCGCAGTAGTTACGGACCCCCCGATATAATACTTACAAGAACTTGTACAGCTCCTACTATTCTAAATACACCATTTGCGCGATCCAGGATTTGAATTTCTAACTCAATCTAAGCCCATTGACGAACTGAAATTCACTTCAAAGTGAATGATGACTGTTAAGTACGGACTAAGTTTTATTTTACTTTATTAAATTTGTTCTATAATAAAATATTGAATATACTACAAACAAATACAAAAATTTGCTTGTGTTACGGGAGTGACTGTAGTGGAAACGAGAAAGCAATATGAGATAGCACATTGAGTTCCCGCACTATTTAACTCTGTTCTTATAAAAGAAAATATAAGTCAGTGGAATAACTTTTTGATGATTTGATTAAATGTATTTATTTTTATCTATTGTAACTATTTTTTTTTACACAATAATTCATATTTATAATATTTATTCGTATGTATTTAGTCTAATAGTTGTTTTCGTTTCTACGTAGCGACATCTTTCCCGTAAGTTTGGACTCACGTTATCAAGGGAGAATGGAAAGTGAGGGTTGCAACCCTTGTATAGAGTGCTAGCATACTTGCAAGCATTAAATTTGTTTGTCGATATAACTATAGATGGCAGTTAAAAACTTTACAACAAACACAGTTAGCAACTAAAAATCTAATCTACGGGTCAAAACCCCTGTAAAAACTGATTGTAAGTTCGGCGAAAAAACGGACGTTGCTATTATGGCAATTATAGCTTACTGGGTTATGTTGAACTGATAGACTAATGCTCGGCTCGGATTCAAATCCACGTCTCCTCAGTCGTGGGATCGAGTTTAGTCGAGCATCAATGGATATTTCTATTCTTAAATGGTGAAGAAAAACATCGTGAGAAAGCTAGTTGCGAGGAGCTTACAACCTGTCTCGTATGCAATATTAGCTATTAAAAAAGGTGGTAATGTGCCTAATGTAATATTTGGACGTACTTCTGACTATCTCTATTAGACATCTTCAAAGAATCTTGATTCGGTACTCTTTGGAGATCTGAGGTATTTGCTAACGAGTTAATGTGTGAATGAATGGATGTGATTTGAACACATTCATTCGTTCGCTATGGAATGATTATAGATAATCATTCCATATCATAATTTAGTGATGATACTGTTCGTTTTTTTATATTTTCTTTTTGAGTTTTGTTTTGTTTGAATAGGCACTAAACTTTAATTCCACCATTAATTATTTTGTAAATAGGTACTGATTATTACATTGGCTTTGATTTCATATATATATATATATATATAGTTTACACAGATTTGTATACGATTTATTAAGACAATGCAATGGGAGAAGCCACTGGCTCCTGAAACACAGTTTTAACTAGTTCGGGAGCCTATGGATTCAACACTGAAATATTGTTATTTTTTTGTGTCTATAAAATAAATAAAAAAAATAAAAAATCTTACGTACTAGTTGAATCTCACCACCATAGAAAATCCTTTACGGATGCGCTACGAAAGTGCTACGGAAGTGCTACGCAAGTGCTACAGTCATGCTACTTAGAGTTTATAGTAATAAAAGTAGGTTGTAGTAGTATTACTACTACTATAATATATTATATATTACTACTGACATAATTATGTCATCATCATCATCAACAGCCTGTAGAAGTCTACTGCTGGACATAGTATACAACTTGCTGATGGAACAAGCAGATGGCCCACCTGATGTTAAGTGGTTGCCATCGCCTATAATAATGTATTACCTTGTAGGTCACACTCGTTAGGAACGTGCCCGGTACCCACAATCTCCAAACCAACATGTCAATTTACAATTGGAACTTCATGTCAATGCAAAAGGCAAAATACGTTTAACTAATTTAGCATTACAACTAGTTTACTAGTAGGAGCAAAAGTATTCTTATGAAAATGCGTAAAAATTACCTTTATGATTACTTACAGGCACATGAGGCTTATGAGGTTTTACACTTATATGCCTCAGGTTGATAGACACTGAGAAATGCATCGTAGGGACGTTCTTAATGAGTGTGATCTACGATGCCATACTCTATAGGCGATGGTAACCACTTAACATCATGTGGGCCATCTTGTTTCATCAGCAAGTTGTATAAAAAAACTAGCTACGAACCAATTATTATCATATACCTGTCAAAGAAAAAAGGTTTTCATATAGAAAAAAGTACTCTAAATAATGTGTATGAATATAATAGCAGAATATAAAACTTTTGTTAATTAAAATTGTATAAAAATCCGAAACATTGTTTTCGATAATCCATAAGATATAACGATGAAATACTTTTCTTAAGACCGTTAATAACTTTCTCCTTCAAAAAAGGCTTATAATGTTCAAGTAGCCTGGAAAGTTTAATTAGAGTTTTTTCTTAATTATATCTTCCTCGAGGCACTCTAATAACTGATTAAATAATGACTACAGATGGAACGGTTGTACGGTAATTAATTGTTATAGCATATCTGGTAGATTTTAAGTTGTCTGGTATCCGAACAAATATCGCATGATAGAAAAACTTCATTATTAAGAACGTAACAATAAAATAAAATAAAATAAAATAAATAATGCTGGACAACTCACACAGCATCATCTAGCCCCAAGCTAAGCAGAGCTTGTGTTATGGGTGCTAGATGACTGATATACTTAATACAATTCTATATTACATACATAGATATTTTTTATTATACATAGAAAATACCCAGAACACCCGGAATAAATATTTTCAGATCGTACAAACATTTATCCCAAGGCGGGAATCGAACCTGCAACCTTCTGCGTCGCAGGCGGACAATCGCCCGCCGCGTCACATCGGTCGTCAATTAATCGTTATTGCATATCTGGTAGATTTTATGTTGTCTGGTATCCGAACGGTTATTGTATGATAGAAAAATTTCATTAATAAAAACGTAAGAGTAAACGCGTTGTGGCAAGTTCCGAGTGTCCCACTGAACTTCGACAGGTTATTATTTCGACACGTAGTTCAATTCCCGCCTTGAGATAAATGTTTGTACGATCTTACATCTTGTATTATCATCATCAACCTTCATTAGTCCACTACTGGACATAGGTCTCTCCCAAGACGCGCCACTTGTATGCAGTTGTAATATGGTTCATATTTGCTACACTATTTTATAACAGCTAAGTAGTGCTTTAGGAGATGATAATACGGCCAAGTTTTTTATTTTTCATCATAATTAACCTTTAGAAGTTGACTGAGGAAATTGGCCATCCCCATTTCCAGGAATAATTCTTTACAATTTTGACCCTTTTCCATCCACTGAATTTCTGTGATCTTTACAATGTCTTGTCCTTTGCTTCGTTCTTCAGTTCATGGTCGCCATTCGAGGACCTGTATTCCCTAGTTGTGGATTCTACGAGCTATATGGACTACCCATTGCCTCTTTAACTTGCTAAGTTCAGCAGGTCTACTATCAGAAACGATAAACGAAGTTTCGTATTGTCGTTTTGAGTTACACTTTGCGGCATGTCAGGTAGCGACAACTTGACTTTTGAC
This sequence comes from Electrophaes corylata, assembly GCA_947095575.1. Classification (NCBI taxonomy): domain Eukaryota; kingdom Metazoa; phylum Arthropoda; class Insecta; order Lepidoptera; family Geometridae; genus Electrophaes; species Electrophaes corylata. The sequence continues at coordinate 2,846,799 of OX352707.1, read as the reverse complement.
GGCTACCGAGTTGCCCCGCAGTATATTACAAAACTTCGTTCATCGTTTCTAAGAGAATACCTGCAGAGCTTGTTTCAAGTTTGTGTATTATTTGTCAATAAATGCGCACGCAGGGTCTTTATACCACCGAAGATAAAAATAGGCGCAAGAAAGAGAACTTATCTAACTGAAATACAAATAAAACCGCCCTCTTCATGAGTTTGACCTCAACATGCAACCCTTGTAGTCCTTATTAAAATATACCTTTCTATTGCCCTTATCTACCAAATAAGCTGGACGTTAATGCGGTACTAAAACATCGGAGTAAGAATAGTATGGATAACTGTAGAACCCGTTTCAGAACGCGCGGGAAATAATAAAAAAACTCTTGTACGACTTGCTCGTAGTACAAGCAGACGTGTGGTTACCATCACCTATATATAACTAAGCCTCAAAAGCTTGAAATTCACCCACACCCTTCAAGCTATAGCAAGCTGCTTATCGGCAGAAATAAACATAGTGGTAGTACTTCCCCGGTCGAGCTATGCACTAAAGGCTCCACTTCTGACTTATAATGTCTGGAAGAGATCGCTTTTTAGCGATAAGACCGCCCACTGTACATTCTCAGTTATTGTTAATTATTGTTTTCTCTCATTATTAGTTTGTAAGGTGTACAATAAAGTATTTTCATTCAATTATTCATATAATAAACAATAGTGTTCTATAGCTGCTGTGATAGCACTCTATACTTGATACCTATCAGGTGGGTCACATAAACAAGTTTGAGTACAGTTAATGGGTCAGATGTTAATTGTAATAGAATAGAGATAATGTAAAGATAGTTTTACATGAGTATGGTTTTCTTAGGTGTTGCCTACAGAACTTTTGTATTCAGGCGGATAAAATAGATTTGCTTTAGAAAATATAAAGATAAAGTAGGACACAGATGTTTGGTTTCGGTCTGAGTGTATTCTAAGTACATTTGTATTAACAGAAAGTATATAAATACTATGACACTATTTGGTTCCCATAATAGAAACTTTTCTTAGTATGAGCCTAGATATATTGAACACTTATATTACACGGGTATTTATCGCGTATTACCTTTTTTATTTATTTTCCCGACGTTTCGACTATGTTGCAATAGTCGTGGTCGCGGGGAGAAAGGTAATACGCGATAAATACCCGAGTAATATAAGTGTTCAATGTATGTTCCGATCGCGAAAGTTTAAAAAATACTATGAGCCTAGATGTTAAGCAAAATAAATTCCACAAATATTTATATCGTTACAATATCGTTGGTTATGTCTTTCGTTGGTTATAATTACAGTACTTTCCCGGACGCACTCTTATAACAATACCATGTATAAAATAATACCATGGTAAAATACCTTTCTATAAAAAAGCATAAGCAACTATAAAAGTTTACAGTACCCTTAGAAACTCAACCTCTTAAAATTTTACAATAATTTGAGAAAATGGTTATTAGTAATCGCTTTTACAAAGAGATTAACCTACACTGTTGGATAAGTATTGTGTTTTTACTGTGCCTGAAACCACTTTACAACATTAACCTCGATGTGAATAAGGCTTTTCTTATTATGTAATTAGTTTATCTCTTAATCCCCCACACTGGCTCAATTATTTTGAATGCAGTAGCTTAATTATTCCGAATGTTTCTGGGTTACCATTTGGTCTACCACACCAAATGCGAGAGTGGTGCGGTTGCGGTTACTGATTAATATTTTGTGTTACATCTACTGCAATAGGGCATGAGCAAAATTAAGTTTGGATATCGCTGTGTAGCTGAACGTACAATACATAGACTCCCGCGACACAGACGTTGCTCAGTGCGAGGACCATTATACATATTCGTAGATTTATAAAACCTTTGCAAAAACACGACTAATAATATCTATGTCTTAATATATGAATATAACATATATTAGGACATAGATGGCTTTTTAATATGAACTGATATTGTGTTGTGTTTCTATGTAGCAATAAATATATTTTACATTTTCAATCTTTCACGACCTTAGGATAAAAAGGCGAGATCGGTCCCACTAGACTACCTCAAAAAGTAAGTAAATCAGCACTGTAAGTGTAACAAAAAAGGTCACAAAAAACCCGGAAACCTTACTTAATAAAACCCATTTGAAGGTTCGTAAACAACTTTAAGACCTGTTGGAACTCAGTCACGTGTAACTAGGATAAATGAAACATGTTTTATAGCTGAACGAAATCTTACTAATCTTTATTTTTTGTGCGTGGTTGTAAAATATATCATGCGTAGTAAAGCGATAAATAAACTACGCCATTCTGTTTTATAACTCAAAGTAAAAACGTAAACAGGCCTTTGATGCTGCATCCATTGACAGCTGTCACAGCTCAGTTAGTAGTACCTAAGAATATGGACTATATAGTACCGCTGCGTTCTGCACGTAGATATTGTTGTCCATATGCAGGAATCCATTATGTGACGACCGCTGCTCAACTATCTGTTCCGCTTTTCTTCTAGGTTTAGTCGCGAGGAACTGGCGCTTAGATTCACCTATATTTAAGACATTTCAAGATGATCCCTGCGGATATTACTGAATAAATGCTTTTTGGCTTTGAGTTATCGTTACGGACTGTCTTTTTCCGCCAACTGGGCGGAACTATTTTAGTCTAGCAGACTTACTAGCAGCGTCAAAAATCCACGTATTCGTACAAAGTGCTGAATTTTAGATCCTATCATTAGATCCTATCAATTCTCTAATAAAAAAAACTGCGAATATTAATACCTTCCTGTTGCACTTTAGAGACTACAAGCAAGTGGTACGACGGTATAACTAAAGGCTACATGTAAACTTGTACTATCTTGCTAAAAGCCTTGCAATCGCGCTTCACAGTAACAAACGGCCGGTGTCAAGTGTCTGCTAGGTAAGTACGACAAATCCCGCGACGTTTCTCAGAACGTTTTGTTGTCTCTCAGACTAAAGACTAGGAAACCTTATTTTAATTATTGTCTTTTGAACAAATGCTGTGATTACACAACCATGAAAAATGCAGCCAGGAATTGGTGTACATTTTGGCATTCATATTCATAGTCATGTATTCCATGGTTGTGCTTTTCTGGTCGTACAAAATGTTGTACACACTCAGAAAACACGACCATGTAATTGGATGCCAAAACTTTGCTTCTCTTTGCACTCACTTTCTTTGCCGGATCCGACTCGGAAAAGTTTTGGAAGTGGCACATTTAAAGATCTAACCTAACCTAGGTTAGAACATTAAACATGTGCCAGGCAATAAATGAGCGAAGCGAGCGTGCTGTGGCAATAGCCGCTGAAACGTTAAAAATAAAACTACACTACCTCAAAATAGGGTAGTACAAGTCTTTAGTCAGGTCGTGTATTCCATTTCGTGTACATTTTGGTTGCGTTTTCTTGGCTGCGTCTTCCTAGCTGCTCCTTTTATGGCTGTGATTTATCGGGTTGTGTATTCCATGGTTGTACATTAACCGGACTATACTATTTTTGGTGCAACAGACGCCGAACTTTGCTTACAAAAGAATAAAATCGCTTAAAGCGGCAGTACTGATAAAAACAAGTCGGCGTAAACAGAAAATTGTGTAAAACGCCAGCTGCCTCCTACCTGTCATTGCAAACTGTCAAAAATTATAAAGTAATATGAACTTTCAATATCGAATTCCGGGTTTGTACAAAAATGCCCACGTATCTATTGTTCGGGTCTATTCGGGGCTGTTCGCACTGAGCTATTTGGTGGCTCACGGTACAGATACTGACATGACAAACTATTGAGCTCACTGTTATCCCTGCGACCTTTATTATCAGTACTGCCGCTATACACTATAAAGCATACAAATGTATATTCCACATAGGATCAGTGCCTCGTGCTAGCTGTCTCCCCGTGATAGATGGCACCCCATAGCTATTTGCTTTTATACACAGCTTTATTTTTTCAATTTCCTTTAGGCCTTACATAAATTGACTGAACATATCTGCTATGGCTTTAGTTTGGGCGTTTTCAAACGCTTTTTCCATACACCGGCACCGGTTTAGAGGGATCGGCCCTGCCTTCTGTCTAAATCATTTTCACTATAAGCGTATAACGAATTTTCTTTCGGAACGAACTAACGTGCGGAGTCTAGATAATGTTGTTATGCTGATACTTACCACTTAACATCAGGTGAGCCATCTGCTTGTCCTAACAGCAAATGGTATAAAATGAAACGTGTATCTTACGCAAGTTTGCCCTCCTTTGTTCCAATCTTCATCTCAATGGGTTCGATCACTGTGACGCATTTAAATATAAAATACTAGAGGCCATCTGCAGCTTCGCCCGCGTGACAGTTTTTTCCCGTTCCCATTATTTTTTCGGGATAAAAAATAGTCTATGTCCTATTCCAGATTACAATCTATATTTATTCCAAATTTTATCCAAATCGGTCCACTGGTTAGAGCGTGAAAGAGGGACAAACATCCATCCATCCATCCAAACATTCGCATTTACAATATTAGTAGGATGTTATAAAAATAGAGGAAGAAAATAAGAACGACTGAGCATAAACAATATCTCCGAAAAAGCGTTGGCGGTTCTAGGAGCCGCCGCAGGGTTCGTCGAGTATTAATCTTTGCAATTTTATTCGAATATTCGAGGACCATTCGACAACCGTGTTTTGTTTCACTCAATCGTCACGTAGCAAAAATAGCATGCAATTTTTTTTAAATTTATTTTGTCCCACTACTGCTAAGCTTTCCCGCAATTCTCTCCGTCCCTCGCTTTGTCCCACCATTTTTTCTTAAAGATATCGAGATCGTCCCTCAAGTCGGCCAAGAAAGCGTTGGATCCCTCCAGATCCAACGCTTTCCTGACTCCAACTCCGACTTCACCTCCCGTGCGGCTACCACGGAGTCACCATGAAGTCAGCTTGTAATAAAAATAACTAATTAAACGAAGATATACCTTGAACTACCAACTTATTGAAGAAACCATTAACAGAACCCGGTCATTAGCGTTCCACCGTTACAGTTACGATAAAGATAATTGTGATCGCTCCATTCATTCTCGCTCTTATCTCAATGAAATAAGATTTAGAAATTATACAGCTTGAACGAAAGTTACTTGTTATTTACTGCTTTCGTTATGAAACACAGTTGCGGAATACGAACAAAATAGATATAAGAAACAGTTATCAGTAATCTATACCATATATATTAATTGTAATTACAGGTACATGAGGCTTAACACCAGCATACCTCAAGTTGACCATCTGCTTGTTCTATCAGCAAGTGGCATAAAAAAAGACGTATAGGAAGTATTTTTTATAAAAAAAACTTAACCCATTAGAACTGTACATATTAGAAGTATTTCTTAGATCATCAGTGAATGACCTTTGTTTTCCCAGACACAACCAGCCAGCCAAAGCTGAAATTATAATAGTTACTCTTGCTCGTCACGTCAGAGAAATCGTATCATTTTTATATCAGTTTCTAGCTACTGTGAAATATTGGGAGACTGATCCCAACGCGACCGAGCGCATTCAATTTCCTTCGTTGCGTTCCTCGCGCGGGCCAACTTCCGCGTATCGTATAACCTTGTTTACCTGTGACTTGATATAGGGGATATCAGCTATTGTTTTTTGTTTAAAAGCATGCTTGTTTTCCTAAGTAAGTTTACAGATAGACATATGCCTCTTCCAAGTTCAGAGAAGCCATTATCACCACGCTTGGCACGTAGATTGGTGACCCCAACGTCGCGTCGGGGCTTTGCACACGGATAATACTGCTGCCTATCTCTTCTTATACTTTTAGGTGCTTCTTACGACATTGATGATACTACTATAGAACCTGACTTCTCACAGAACTACTAATAATTAGAAATGATAGTATTTTTCTCCCATATTACTGTGTGGAATGAGCTACAATTTAAGGTATCTCGTTCATGGCTATAACAGTCAAAAAGCCATGACAAAGGTTTGTCGGCCCAAAACTCTGACTCCGGAAATGGTCACTCGCTCATACGAACTATTTCTGTAATAATTTTAACAGACACTTAATACGAATAGATACAGCATAGTGGAGGTCAATCCTAATGTCGTATTACCAACAACTTGACGTCATCAATCTACGTCGCATCGACTGAAACCAGGTTAATGGAGTTCCGGATTAAAGCCTAAAATGACGAGTTTTACGAGTTTGATATATTCTATATGATAAATATTTATACATATGTAATTATATTTACACTATAGGGAAAAAAAGAAAGTCCTTTTCGCATTAACCTTGCCAAGACCGAAAAAGCAGACAGGATGTTATTTTACTTGGCAAGCCTATTCTATCTCTCTCTATCTCTATGTCTCGTCCAAGGAAGTACTACCACCATGCATATTTCTGCCGCCAAGCAGCTTGCTGTGTTGTGCACTTGTATACCTCAGGTTGATGGATGCTTAGCAGTGCGTTGTAGGGCACGTTCCTAAGGTGTGATCTACGAGGCAATACTTTGTTATAGGCGATGGTCACCACTTAACATCAGGTGGGCATCTGCTTGTTCCATCAGAAAGCTTTGTAATCAAATAAAAAAAATACGTACGTCAAACAGTAGCAACCAAAATCATTCAATTCAAACGTCAACATAGTGTTAGCCCTTATATACTTACATGTTTGGTAGAGTAGGTATGTATGTTGCCTGGCTTTGTTGTCAAACTCTTCTCATTAATCAAGAGAGCTAAAACAATGCCCATACGTGCTCCAGTAAAGCGAAGGCAGACGTCAGTTTAGCCGGGACGTTCGACATAAGTCGGTTGGATAACGTTTTATTCCCATTCAGCCACCCCTGTGACACAACGCCACTTTTTTTTCCCCGTTGGGTAACAGTGTAACTCAGTGGGAAAATAAAAGTCGCAATGTGTAACAGGTGTAACTCAACGAAACTTTTTCGTCCCATTGTGTCACAGTGTGACTGAAAGGGTGTGACTCAACGGGAATAACCCCTTTGCTCAATCCTTATCCCCCCACCCTTCTATCCTTTCTTAATCTCCTGGCAAATAAGTACCGAGTATGTTATATTCCATACTTATTCAATTATGTCACGGTTAGATTATTACAAAATGTGGGTATGTACTGAATGTAATATAAACGTACCTATGCCTACTCTCTAAGGCATCCTAGAAAAATTTCGACTAGGTTGACTAAGACTTGAAAATAAGCGATTTTAAGGGATACCGTGCTTGGGAATTAAAGCCGTGATACAATTTATTTATTTTTATTATAATTTTTATTCTGTGTAATTACAGGCACACGAGGCTTAACACCTATATGCCTCAGGTTGATGGATGCAGAGCAGTGTATTGTAAGGCACGTTCCTAACTAACGTGACCTACACGGCAATGCTTTGTTATAGACGATGGTAACCACATAACATCAGGTGGTGGGTGGTGCTAGTTCCATCAGCGGGTTGTGTAAAGGAAGGATATTCAGCTAGTCTTGTGTTTCTGCTGTGTTCTGTGCGATGTTTGGTTTCCTTTGTCTAAGGTACGTTTATTTGGTTTTGTATTGGAACAGTTGAACTATATACAGACTCTCTTTTCCAAAACTATGCGCCGAACCTTAACAGGAAACACGTAGTCTAGTGAAAGATCTACAAACAACGTGCCGGTAAAGACGGATGTTGATACGAAGCGATAAACAAAAGAATCGTCTAAAATACGACTGCTGTCAGAACATGCCTGGCATTTGAAACGAGTTGAATTGCAAAAAAGTACAAACAAGTTATTTTACATGTACATTTACTATTTTTTGAACTTGTAGGGATTGATGTGGTGGAATAGAACTGTACATTAATCGTCTATTTGATACTTTTACAATGGACTTCCGCAAAGTCACGCCTGAAACAATTAACTATCTTATTTATGCCGCGTTTATTACTTAAACGGCAATAGTAGTAAATATATAGTCACATACATATGCATACAATTTATTCTAGTACATAATTTTTTTTGTGTAACTATTTAATGTAATAATAATAATGCTGGACCACATGCTACCACACAGTATCATCTAGCCCCAAGCTAAGCAGAGCTTGTGTTATGGGTACTAGATGACTGATATACTTAATACAATACATTACATACAAAGATATTTTTTATTATGCATAGAAAATACCAAGAATACCTGAAATAAATATTTGCAGATCGTACAAACAATCCCAACGCGGGAATCGAACCCGCAACCAGGCGGACATTCGCCCGTCGCGCCACATTGGTCGTCAAATGTCAAAATATGTGCCTGAATAAGGCGTAGTTTTTAATATTTTATCGACAAATAAAATTAATAAAATATTATAACAAGAAAACTCCATGAAAAAAACGGTTGCTTGGACTGTGTTGCTTTGGAAAAACATTTCCGGTTTTTACTGTGCACTGACGATAATTATTTATTTGCGTGTGAAGCCCACGTGATAAGGCAATATTTTACACGAAATTTATTGTGTGGCGCGCACGAAGGGTTTCCTATTTTTTGTTATAGCAGCAACAGAAATACATCATCTGTGAAAATTTTAAATCTCTAACTATCACGGTTCATGAGATACAGCCTGGTGATAGACGGACAGACAGACAGCGGAGTCTTAGTAAATGGGTCCCGTTTTACCCTTTGGGTATGGAACCCTAAAAAAACCTTGGTAATACTTCTTGTATATGCTATGTGAGTGCCCTTGGAACAATAATGAAATAACTCTGATAGTCAATAAAGTCCACTGGCTTCATTTACTCTTAAAATCTCTTTTTACCGTCCCTAAACGTGACTGGTTTAACGATATATTTTTTTAACAGTCCCTTTTTACTGCAATTATGATAAAAACAGGCCGCAATTTGTTTACGACTATCATTTTGAAGACACATTTTAGTTTAGTGTGTCACATTTACTTTTTTATATTATTTGACAGTCGTCACAGCTCAAATAGTGCTTTGCCTTTTGCGCTGTATGTTGTGGGTTTGATCCCTATCGAGAACAAACATTTTTGTTATAGACACAGATTTTTGGTCTATGTGAGGGTGTTGTATTGTATTCTATGCATGTATTTCCGAAAAAAGGAGTTGAGTATTCAATCAGCTGATTCTTGTAGCAAAAGCTTTGCTTAGTTTGGGGTTAGATGTCGTCAAATAGAATATATTTGAATATTACCTTCATTATCTAAATCTGACCTAAGCTAACCTACTTCTGGGTAAAAATTCTTCTTCCTCCATTCTACAGTGATCTTGCGTTCATCATGAGCTCAGATAAGTCCACTAGTGGGCAAAAGCATCATAAGTTGGCATACGTTGGTCATAATCATCACGCTTGTTGGGCTTTTTGGACGCAGTGTAACATAAAACGATAACACGTAACTTCGTTTGTCGTTTTCAAGAGTAGATCAGCAGAAAGGCCCATCTTGCAGTCACCGGGACACTTTCTTGCTAGTCTTATAAAACCCGGGAACCCACTTCAGTATAATTATAATAATAAAATAATAATAGTGCTGGACAATCCACACAGTATCATCTAGCCCCAGAGCTAAGCAGAGCTTTTATTATGGATACTAGATGACTGATATACTTAATACATTACATTACATACATACATATTTTTTGTTATACATAGAAAATATCTAGAACACCCGGAAAAAATATTTGCAGATCGTACAAACATTTATCCCAAGGCGGGAATCGAACCCCCAACCTCCTGCGTCGCAGGCGGACATTCGCCCGCCGCGCCACATCGGTCGTCATTATTATACGCTTACATTGTAAGTCGGATCTATTCACGCCGCGCCGCCTCATCTAACTGTTAAATGGAACAGAATGTAAATAAATTTGGGTGATTCAGAGTTGAACGGAGCACGTTTTTTATCCTTTAGCTGGGGATGTTTGATATCCGCTGACGGATTTCAATTAAAGTAACTTGAAAAAGTAAATCAATAAACAGCTGTTACTGTTGTACACCAGAATCAGCAAGTCTACTCTGAAAAATATAAGCAAAGTTTCTTGTTGTTAGTTTGAGTTATATTGCAGGGCAATACGGTTATATTGTTCTAAAGTAGTCATAAATTAATAATAATAATACTGGACAATCCACACAGCATTATCTAGCCCCAAGCTAAGCTGAGCTTATGTTATGGGTACTAAATGACTGATATACTTAATACAATACAGTACATACATAAATATTTTTTATTATACATAGAAAATACCCAGAACACCCGGAATAAGTATTTGCAGATCGTACAAACATTTATCCCAAGGCGGGAATCGAACCCGCAACATTCTGCATCGCAGGCGGACCTTCGCCCGCGCGGCACATCGGTCGTTAAAATCTTCTCCTATTCTTACGTTTTAGTTTTGTATCACATGTAATACATTTTCTCATTATCTGCTTTGTGTTTGTACACCTACCCACCACTACAAACTACTCTCTATATCTTCTAAGGTTTGCTAGACGAAAACTCTTTTTAGGGTTAAGCTCACCTATGTAAAAATAACTGTCTGTATAATTTGTGTGTACAATAAAGAATAATAATATTTCATCAGTCTAGTCGTCACTGCCTGGCTTGCAACGAAGTATCACTCAAAAATTTCATATTCTGTAACGAAACTTTTGTGTACTTTTCCTGAGTAAACCCACTCAACACGAGCTCTTTCCCAACACAAATGATCATTTAAAGTTGGCAAAGTATTAGATCCTTTGTACAGGTTTTAAAACATTACTGAGGTTTATTTGGCACATATACATTTATGTACAGAGTACTTTAATATGTAGACTATTTAAACTTTAAATGTAATTACTCTGCTTATATTAACGTTTTACGTAAGATACCACCTTATGATAATATTGTTTGTAATCTTCCTACACCTTATTAATATCATAAAATAAAGCCCCATACTTAGAGAAAGTACTAATGTGGTAAATTAATGCTAGCCCAGTAACTTGACTCACACAGTTTCTAATTACACACGCAATGTATAAGGTAATACTAGAAAAATACCTGTGTATACATATTACACAGGTATTTTTCCAGTTTTACCTTATGTATACCTCCAGTGATCAATATGTGTTATAAAATTCAAAAACATCAAAAAAATATGTCTTTTATCAATATTTAAGAGCACAAATCTTTAAAATGTATTTAAACATAGGTATTCCAGTAAAGAGTATACCACTAGCAGTAAGAGAGTGCGTATTTCTAAATAGAACTGACAACTGCTGGGAAATAAATGTTTTCGAATTCCAACCACGAACCGGAGAATGAAACGTAGGACGCTCTCTCCCCTGATGGACTAACATTGTTAGGATCACGGGACGTCCGTGGATGAAAAGGCTCAAAATGGTTCTTACTGGAAACTTATAGGGGAAGTCTTTGTCCAGCAGTGGACTTCTACAGCCTGTTAATGATGATGATGATTTTATCATCAATATGCATGTCTTCTATGTGGTCTACATCTGTAAATGTACCCTTGTTTAGATACTCAAAAGTAAAATAAAAAAAAGCGTTTTACTTGCTACGCTATAAATTTAAAACAAACACACATCTCATAATGTTTTACTTTGAACGAAAATAAGCTTTGAGAGGAAACCAACACGGCAAAATTGTGCTTTTGAGTAAGTACAGTCAGCATAAAAAATTTACAACCTTTTCAGAGCTAAGATAATATCGGAGGGACGATATTTCATGGGGCCCAGAAATCTATGATTTACCGAGCGAGCAGAGCGACTCAGTTTTGAGATTTCGATTTTATAAAATATTGTGATAGACCAAATTTATTTATTTATTTTTATTTTTTTGTCAATCGTATTTTTAATTGAGGGACTTCCTGATATAATAAGTAGATGGTCCACCTGATGTTAAGTCGTTGCCATCACATTTAACAATAGCGTAGCGTAGCGAGCACTGGTCCGCGCCGAACGAGTCCTTTCCTATGAGCTTTACTACTAAAGGTAAGGTAGTTAAGTTGTTAGTACCATGGACGTTCATATCTCTCACGATATCTCGGTACAAATTTGTCGAAATCTACTTTTCATGCTGACTGTACCTCTGTATGAGGTTGGCATGCTTTTTCTTGTTTCACAGCGAATTTTCTTTTTCAAAGGAAGTTAACTTGAGGATTTGATAATTGAAATGGCTTGGGTTACTTTGTGCTTTTTCTAATAAAGTTAAATTATTTTTATAGTAAATGAGGTTCCATCTACTCTATTACGTTCCTTGAAATGATAATGTTATTTTGCCTTTACAATTTACTTTCCAATCGTCAGTTTCATTCACAAGTTTTAGGTCACTAAGTAAAGTTTGTACTATGAAAATTAGCTGATAATATTTACCAGTAATAAGAATATTTGTCCTGACTGACTGATTGACTGACTGACTTATAGACAATGCATGGAAATAGTTTCACGCGGGAAAAATTGCACGCGTTTTGCTAGTATAATATATATTTTTGGTTTTTACATCAAATTAAAAAAAAAATAACAATATGCCGTTGTTGTTTAGAAAGAAAAATATTTCCAACGAAAATACCGGTAAAATGATTTAAAGTGTGGTTTTGTACTAGATAAATAGATAGATAACTCTTTATTGTTCACCACACAGAAACATAATACAGGAAATATACACAATTAGGCAAAACAATGGGCGGCCTTATCGCTGAAAGCGATCTCTTCCAGGCAACCATTACTACTACCTTTTTTGTACTATCGAGGGTAAAGGTAAACTATTATCAAGGGTGTAAGGTTCTATTGTTAGGACAGAGTTTCTTTCCTCGAATATACAATTATCGAATAGTCTAGTCAAAAGGCCAGAAAGGGATTCCGTGGAAGCAAAGTAATCACTTATAACTGAGCTTAGGTTAACTTATTATGTGATAAGGACTGACTTTGAAATAAACTAGGTTCGGAGTAGAATTTGTTGATATTTATTTGGCACAGCTGCTACGCAATTGCTACAGCGTAGCAGATGCGTAGCTATTTGCTACGCGTAATGTTTTTACTATAATATTTGAAAATAAATAAACACAAAAGCTATGAACTTGTTCTTATATAACTTTAAAATGAATAAAGTATTTGTGGTGAACCAAAATGTGAACATGCGCCTATTAACAAATTTATTAAATAGGTGGAAATTTCAGCAATTTTGGTTTAAATTTAATATTTGTGGCTTTAGTGCCGAAACGGTGGAGGGAAACTTCTATTTGGCCAAATTTACTCCATTTAAAAGCCTCAGGCTGTGTAACGTCCCTTAAATAGGGGTATGTGTGAAAAGTTGCCATTCCGTATGACCATGTTCATTCTATGCATTGGGCCGACTAAGCTGAAGACATAAGGTTTGGGGTAAGTTTACTCCATCTAAAAGCTTCAGGCTCTAAAACGTCCCTTGAATATGGGTATGAATAAAAAGTTACCCCTGACGCTGTATTATCATCTCAGATAAATTTAATAAGCTATTCTATTACTATTTAGAAACAAAAAGATTACTACGTATTTTCATGTGGCCCTGTGATGGAAATATGTCATCATATTGAATTTTCATGCTAATTTTGTTATGTTACACGTAACAACATTTAGCTCCTTGTAATAAGGGCTATAGTTAATTAAATTTGAAGTACTACTTGTGGCCGTGTTGGTGTGTCGATCGACTATGTCTTGTGGTATCAATAAACTAAGTTTCGATCTTATTTTGTGTTATCGTTACATTGCGGGGCAACTAGGTAACCCTTCCTCAGGAAAGTTTTTGCTACCGTGTATGCAGCGCAGTATGACATAAAACGATAATTACGAAAGCCTTATGTGTGTTTTGCTAAGCATCAGAGCGTGTTGAGACGACGCGAAAGATTCCGCACGTTTGTAAAAATAAAGATACGATATACGATAATAATACGATACTCTGTACTGATTTTCTCAACCGCGCTAATTCTTTAGCGCCATACAAGCACGCCCTTAGGCTTTAGGACACCAGGTATGTATGTAATAAGTAGATTCTAGATATTGAATTTGAGTATCTTAAATATAATACACGTAAATACTAAAAATAGATTACTCATAATCTCTATATAATCTAATCTAAAAAAACCTCTAATCAGAGTCGAATATTTTATACAATTAATACAAATAAAGAGTATTTGTGGTCATTTTAGCGTAACATCATTTAGTCCCAAACTAAACATAGCTTGAACTATGGGAACCAGAAGAATGATAAAATACTAGATAAGATAAACTTGCTTAGATACGTTTTATTTTTGTATATATATATATATATACTTAGAATACAATACCCATATAGAGAACAAACATCTATGTTCATCACACAAATGTTTATTCTCGTTGATATTTAACTCATAGTCGCATAGAAAGAAAAGCTACTACTAACTAAGCTGTGCAGCCGGCCAATTCTCATGAAGAAATGAATGAGAACCGCTGTAGTGTGAAATACCTTAAACGTCTGGACTGCGAATGTTGCTGGCTTTATTGAAAAAATTGCGTACCATAAAAAGAGTAAATAAAACAAGCTATAGAGTTTGAACCACTTAAGTTAGTGAGGGCAACCCTGCTTTTCGAACCTTCAAGATTTCTTTTTCTTTTCAAGACAAACTCACACCTTCCCTGACCAATATGTTGCCTTTTCAATGACCCTTTTTTCGCCACGTTTATAGTCCACCGAAGGTGCAGGTGGTCGTGCAAAGTGGGCACTAAAGCAGGTGTGGCATGTCCTGCATTAGGCATCCGCAACTGCACGGGAAGCCATGCTGGCCGGGTCTATAACAAGACAAGATTTTTCAGCAACGACCGACCTGGTTTCTAAGTCAGTTGAAAGATTTCTATATTGATCTCCGCAGATTGTGTCCATGTAACAGGTTCTCTGCTGGGGCTATAAACTGTAGAGAGGGAGATGGTAGTTCCTCCATAGCTTACTTGTAAAGGCTAAATTTAGCCCCTAAAGGGGCGCAGTGAGGGTTAAAGTTCGTTTGAAAATAGCTGCGCGCGCGATTTCATATACTCTAATAAGTTTTTATTACTCTCAGAGCATTAGTATAGAAGCGGTATTGAGGGCCATTTAGAACCAATTCGTGCAGAATTTATAGATGTAGTACCTTTTATTCTAGTGACAATTGGCCGTTACTATGATTCATAACGTTATTTTGGCTCGCTTTGCGATTTATTCTCACAAATGAAACAATTTGTTACTTTTTAGGGTCACGGTACTGAGAGAAGAATTACTAAAAGAGCATTTTTTTATTGAACATTTTATTTGTTAAGTAGCTCGTATTTTTGTGTTCCGGCTCGAAGAATACATGAGTTTTAATACCCGTATACCTCAGGTTAATGGATGCAAGGCTGTGCATTATATATAGATAGATAGAAAATACTTTATTGCATACCACAACTTATAGATAAACAAGTATACATAAAAACTTAAAAATAATGCCAGATACAATGGGTGGTCTTATCGCTAAACTAAGATTTCTACTAGACAACTTTTGGATGCTTGTTCCACCAGCAAGTTGTATAAAAAAGCTAGCATTGCTTCGCTCTTGAGCCATTAACTAGTGCTAAAGATTTTTAATCAACAATTGTTCATGAACTTGCGTTGCTGATTGTACACTGGCAAGACGTGACATACATAATGCGTAATATTGAAAGAAAATAAGTCACTATAGCTTGTGTCACACAGATGCTACTAAAGGTTAATGGGCGAAATATCAAAAAAGTGAAAAAAAAAATTAATAGAAAGAAAAACTTTACGAATTTGATTTCCAGGCACGGCGTTTTTTCCCTCAGATCTCTTTAAGACCATTTAATATCGACTCAAGATTCTTTGAGGATGATTTTAATGGGAGTAGTCAGAGAAACGTCCGATTTTTACATTTTGCAGTGGCGTAACCTTAAATAAATACATAAATATTTGAGAACATTTTTATACAACATCATCTAGCCCTAAACTATGCAGAGCTTGTACTATAGGAATTGTTTTTTTTTTATTACAAGAGTACAATTTAACACGTAGACAGAGAGCAAAAATCTACGTTCACCATATAAATTTTAGCCCATGGTGAGGACCGAACCCACATTTTACTGACGTAGCGATAACGTATTTTACTGACGTAAAGCCAACGTATTTTATTGACGTAGCGGTAACGTTATTTATTGACGTAGCGCCAACGCATTTTATTGACGTAGCAGTAACATATTTTTTACTTTTTGTAGACTACAAATATGAAAACTCAGCTAGAATTTACCAGTCTCATAGCTAGCGGCCATGTCTTTGACACCCAGATAAATGTTTTATCTCAAAAGTTATAAGAAAATATTAAACTTATCACGTAGAAGCATCGAACGATTATTGTATATGTTTTGTTAGGTCAGAGTCAAAGTTTGCAAGTCGCAAATAATGAGACAATAATTTTTAGGGTCCCAAAGTCTGACAAAAAAATCCTTATAACAAACTCCAAGGATTTATCTGTGTGGATTGTCCAGCATTAATATTATTATTATTTATAATTCTGCATAATCCACACAGCTTCATCTAAGCTAAGCAGAGCTTGTGTTATGGGTACTAGATGACTGATATACTTAATACAATATAAGTACATACATAGATATTTTTTGTTATACATAGAACACACCCAGAACACCCGAAATAAATATTTGCAGATCGTACAAACATTTATCCTAAGGCGGGAATCGAAACCGCAAACTCCTGCGTCACAGGCGGACATTCATCCGCCGCACCACATCGGTCGTGACTGCATGGATGCAAAAAACATGTAATTGTTTGAAACATTACACAAACATCTTGCTGTTATTTTGCAAAGTGATGTAATAATAATATATCAAATACGCGCTTGTCGGGTAATAAAGGTTTTTTTATATTTACCGTATTGCGTAGGGTTTTAGAAATATAATATAAGAAAAGAAAGAAAGAGAAGCATTTTATTAACCTAAACATAGGTAAATATTATAATTTACATTTGTCTACCTACCTACTTACATTCTAACTCAAAACTTAGAGATGTGGTGGTAAAACGTTAAAGCAAAGTAAGTACGTACCCAGGCACTAAATGAAAGAGAGACATTGGTTCATTACAAATACGTGACGATAAAATTATACTGGGATCAATTTGGTGGGTACCTGACTCAGTACTCAGCAGCATTGCTATTCAGCACTGGTATTCTGCCAGGGCCTAGGGCAATAATAATATGACGTTTTTTAGACCATTTTTCATCGCAGAAACACGTTTAAGCAATATACGATACGTCACGAGCTTGGCCAATTTATTAACAAAAGGGCTAGATTAACGTGATATCAAAACACTTTGAGACTGAGTAGACTAGATAAACTTTATTCAGTCCTAAGCCTGAAAACCTGTTACCGTGAAATGACGGTTATAAAATAGCGTTGATGGCAGTTGTCAGTATTATAATAATAAAACTCATTTGTTTCCTTTTACAAAGTTGGTAGATAGGTATGAAGTGAATACAGTGTGCAGTATTTATCTGACTAAAGAAACAACATACAATGTACCCACTTTGCAAGGGACTAAAGCTTGAAAGGGGTAAGTATTGTACAAAAAAACGGTATGAACCAAGCCATAAGTTTGTTGTCTGTTCATCTGGGCTTGGTCGCGAGGAATAAGCGCTTAGATTCACCTAGCTTTAAGATGTTTTAAGATGATATCTGCTGATATTTACTAAATAAATGCTTTTTGGTTTGAAATGACTTTGCGCTATGGTGACCCATTTCTTCATTCATAATTCACAGTAGTCATATTACGGTCACTGTTTTACACGAAACAAGAGCTTCACTTCATGCTATGAATTATCTCCTAGCTCGCCTTACAATGACAGACTCTTTGGTTCCAGATAGTTGGAACTTCAAGTTGAACGTCTTTTGATCGATATTGATGGTAAGTAGAAAGTTGTTTGATAGGAAAATAATAAAGTACCTACTCTTTCTGCACACATGATTATTATTATTATTTTATACATTTGACACAACGCTAAGTTATCCAAAGCGGTATCTCCATAAATGAATGTGACCTTCATGTTACAGAAATCGTTTTTAGGGTTTCGTACCCAGAGGGTAAAACGGGAACCTATTACTAAGACTCCACTGTCTGTTTGTCTGTCCGTCTGTCACTAGTCTGTATCTCATGAACCGTTATATTTAGAGAGTTGAAACTTTCACAGATCATGTATTTCTGTTGCCGCTATAACAACCAATTCTAAAAAACAGAATAAAATAAATATTTAAGGGGGCTCTCGTACAACAAACGTGATTTTTTGGCGTTTTTACGTTGGTACGGAACCTTTCGTGCGCGAGTTCGACTCGCTCTTGGCCGGTTTTATTATTCGAATATGAATAAGCAAGTCATGCACGAACAGTACAAATAACACACATTTATTTAAGATGACACATCGCACGTGTCACCAAACAAACTTCTCTTTGAGATTCATCGTCACCATTTTTACATCCCTGCCTTGTCTTGCCTATGACGTAGGTAGAAAATTTCGTGGGTGTTAAGTGTATTTTAATAGTGCGTAGGATTGGTACAGTCAGTAGCAACAGGATGAAAATTTATTTATTTATTTAATACTTTATTGCACAATTATTAAAAATAAGTGTACAAAAGGCGGGCTTCATGCTATGAGCATTTTCTACCTGCCAACTAAGGTAGTTTAACAAAGGTTGGCGTGCTAGCTTAAAGATAAGTGCCTTTACTAGATTAAACTACCTACACAACTATACATAATCTAACTATAGGTAATATATAATAATAATAATGCTGGACAATCCACACAGCATCATCTAGCCCCAAGCTAAGCAGAGCTTGTGTTATGGGTACTAGATGACTGATATACTTGATACAATATATTACATACATCGATATTTTTTATTATACAAAGAAAATATCCAGAACACCCGGAATAAATATTTGCAGATCGTACAAACATTTATCCCAAGGCGGGAATCGAACCCGCAACCCAGTCATCTGTCATCTGGGCCGCAAGTCATCAAGTTCCCATAGTACAAGCTGTTTAGTGTTAGATAATGTGGAAAAATGTCCACAAATATTTCTTTATACATGTTATATTTTATGTCACAAATATTTGTATTTTTTCAATGTAATTTTATGTGTGCAATAAGGAATTAAGAATTTATATATTTATATTGCTTCGAAATATAACGAGCTGAAATAGAACCAATCAACTTTGTATTATTCGGGTGTCATGACAACCGCCGTTTTAAAAAAAATAGTACAAAAGGAGATGCTATCTTCGGAGATAGCGCCCAATTATTAGTATTGTGAAAACTTTGAAGTGATAATGAATAAAAATCTGGAAATTACCCAACGCCAACATGGCGGATATTTTCTCTTCACTGAATACTTGGACTTCATTGACATTGAATTAAGTAGCACAGAGTAAGACAGATGGATGAAAGTCACGATGGGGTTGAGCGTTATTTAACATTATTTTATTTTTGATATCTCTATTTTAAATTTGATATTAGGTAGGTACCTCTATTTTATTTTTGATTTAAGTATGTAATTTTTAATTTCAGTAGGTAAGTATTTGGTTGTTGTATACAAGTGACATTTTATTGTATTTAAGTATACTTTAATTATGGATTTATAAATGTGAATCTGAAATAAAAAATGTAATGAAAGTAATAATAATATTAATCATTGCAGAAAATATACAACTGTAGCATAACATATACACTCTCGTATTTTTTTGGAGCTGAGACGAAATTGATGCTAAAACTTGATTGTCAAAATTAAAAAAAAAACCTGCCAAGTACGAGTCGGATTCACGATTTATATAAAAAATCTTATTTGTTTTTAAGGTTCCGTACCCAAAGGGTCAAACGGGATCGAGTCAGTCAGATCAGGACAAAGATGTAGTATAAATGTAACAGAACCTATAGCTTAATTTCTTACTCTGTTTAAGTTAAGTCCTAAATATAAGACGAAAATGGAACTTTTGACAAACTCTCGAAGTCAGTAGAAATTAACTTGTATGGACCCTTTCAACTTCCTAAGCACGAATGCTTGCCATCATTAGAAATCCAATCTACAAATCTTCTTATCTTCAACTTAGCTTTGAAATATTTATTTATAATTTACTTTTGATGGAAACACCTGCCTATAATTTGTGTATTAAAGTGGGAAACACAAAATGTAAAAACAACGTCAAGAGCACAAATAAAAAATTGACATTAAAAAATTACATTGCGCGTCAAATTTTTATTCGATTGTGTTGCATGTTGCTAACTAACGTTACATGCGTAACCACTTAACATCAGGTGGGCTGTACACTTATTCTATCAGCAAGTAATATAAAAAAACATCAGTTACAGAGGGTAAAATGAAAAATACATTAAGAATAAACTTAAATAGTGCAGGCCTCTAACACCATATGCCCTATGTAGTCTGTAATCTCTAAGACCCCCATTGTAGAAACCATCACTCACGTTCAAAAGCGATAAGTTGCAGTGCTTTACCTACATAAAAGTTTCTCTGGGACGAACTACATATTTAGATAGAACAAAACAGAAAAAAAGATTTATCTCTTTACTGATTACCACGTTTTCGTTTTCGTTTTGACGAAACATACGGTAGTTATACCTAGAACCTAAAGCAAGATACGGCAAAAAGATGTCCCTGTCGTTGGCTGTTTTCATCCAGTCTCTTCCTGTGAATTGAAGTATGTCGTCTATCCAGCGAGCTTTTGGTCTACCCCTTTGTCTTGGTCCTCTCGGACCTGTCCGATAGCACCCCTAAAGGGATCGAACTCACAACCTACACCACAGAAAACCGAGCTACCGCCTACAGCAAAGCCAGTAAAATCTATTTACCGGGTGTAATAAGAACACTTCCAAATGCTCCAGGAACGTGTAAAATTACCTACAACAAGGTACCTTATAGAATAACACTTGGCTAACAGTCAATTTATAGTAATACGATTATTATTTTGCTAAAATTCTTATTTATCAACCAGTGATGTATTTCGTATAGCGGTCAACGTCCGCGCGGCGAGGTGGTAACAGCGAGGGCAACGCACCTTTTCTCCACACATTTCCTCTTAGCTCCTGTTTTTGGTGTTTTGTCGTTTTTACGCGTTTTTAAATCAGCATTAATATCAAAAACTCTCTTTAAATCTCTTTAAATACTTTTATACTTTTGTATAAAGTATTTTTTGCGCGTTTTTTATTTATTTTTGTAACCAGAATATACTTTGAATGCGTAGTTCCAGTTTTCAAAAGTAGTTATTCCTCCAGGTATAAGTAGTAGTACTTTACTGAAGCATGGTGTACGAGTAGATTGAGTGTTCCGTCGTAGTCGTGTGTAAGATAAAGATGTACCTATTTTTCATTTTAAAAATAAAACGATACATAGCTTCTACATAGAAACCCCCGGATATCCTTTCAAATCTCCTAGTACCAAGTCTCGAGATTCTTTGAGGATGTCTTATGGGGGTAGTCAGAGGTATGTCCAAATATTACATTTGGTACAAACTTACATCTTGCAGGGGTTGGTATTCCACATTTTAATTTTAAAATTAAACAGTTTAAACTGAGTGAGTTTTTGATTTACGTTTGGCCCAATCCAGGGGCCCAATGCTCAAATTTTTTTGTAACTTAAAGTGGAATTTGACGATATTTTGTTCCGAGAATTTAGCCTCAGAGCACTAGTGATCTAGTGGTAGTAACTTCGACTTTTGGTTCTAAAGTGGTGAGTTCGAATCCGGTCATGCACCAATGGATTATTTTTCTATTCGCAAAATACAATCAATTCAACGTGTCTCAAAGTCTTACCCTGATATTATAAGCTCGACGTTAAATTGAAATACACTATTTTTTCTTCATCGAAAGAGACAAAACACGATGTATTTCGAGGTTACGTCGAGTTTATTAGTAATTGTTGGAAATGCTATTTTGTTTTACTGTTGATTGATGCACTGAAGTGTCACCGCCATTCAATCTGGATCTAACATAGGGTTGCCAGTTTGTAGATCCTCGTATAAACATTTAATATTTGTATTTTTATATAAAAACATAAACACATAATTCAATAGAGTAGTCATCAAAATAAAGTAGACCAACAAGCTTACTAATTAAATATCATTGTCGATAAGCAACATAATTTAATAATTCAGAAATTAAACAATAAGCAAAATAATTAAATAAAAATGTCAATAAGCAAAATAATTTGATAAAATAACATGCTAGAAGTGCCTAACTCTAAGACCGACCTGTTTAAAATTACCCCCATGTCACTCGCTATCTATTAACATAATACAAATAGAGTGTATAACTTTTCAATACTTGTTTACAAATAGAGTGTATAAGTTTTAGGGTTCCGTGCCCAAAGCTATTTATTTTTTATATGAAAACTAAATTATTTAACAGATTTTTATGAAATTAATACGGGACAGCTCTGAACGTACCTATATTTTTCCAGATAAAGAAAAGTAAGGCAGCTGCCGATAGAAGTGAAAACTAGGCCAAAAGGTACACATATACACAGTATACATACAGCTCATGGAAAGCGATTGGCGACGATGACGCAAGTTCCATGATTTTTGTTCACCCAAAAAGTGCTCAACGCGCCTAAAGAAGTTTTCATTTCAAAAATAGAAATTTTCCAATCATCTATGACTAATTGATTGAATGGTTGTTAATGAGTTTATACAAACGTTAAAAAAAAACACAACCAAACTCTGAATCTCCTTTTTTTGAAGTCGGTTGAAAGTACTACTTGTATCTTCTTTAAATTTAAGAGCCTAGCTCTTGTCGGGGGTTCGATGCAATCTTCTCCATTTCAATCTTTCTAGTGCGGCCTCCTTGTATATGTCTTAAAAAAATAGTAGTTACATAATTAATAAACTGTTGTGTGAAATGTTTCATATCTATATCTTTTCATTTATTTCAATAGCTTTTTCATATAAAATTCTTTGGCAACCCTAGGACCGCAGACTGTAGCTTTGTTTTGCTGGACGTGACAGCTACCGTGTTATTCTAAATCAGTGACTCAGTGGAAATGTGTCCCAAATACCAACATTAAGCCAAAGTGAGAAAAACAATCTATATCTATATCTTTCTATCTATATCTATACCAATTATAAGAATCCTTGTCCTGACTGACTGACTGGGATATAGAAAACGCACAACCTAAACCACTAGGCGTTGAGACGTGAATTTTTCAGAATATATTCGTCTTAACACCACTTTCAAAGTTACGAACTGTATACGCTTGCTTCTCTGAATTCAGTGCAGCTGACTGTACATCCATAATGTTGGCGTTTCGTTTGCTTCTCTGAAATTCACGGATAGTTGCCGAGATGGTTTTGAATATGACTTTGATAATAGCTGGGTGAGTGAAGTTAAACTTCCAGCTATTAGTGGGTAGACGCTTTGAATACCACGATGTGTATTCAGTTGGAGTTTGCGCTTAGATAATGTTTGAACAGCTATTTAATACCCAGTAAATGCAGTTTAGTTTATTTCAGACGGGTAAACACTCGGCTGACCGTCAAATAGTTTAGTGTGGTAGTAGAAATTCAAGTAAAAAAACACAGAGTTACACAACAGACTTTGGAGAGAGCTATTGTGATCAATACGAGATATAATCAGAAATGCGGAAACCCGTATAGAAGAATGTCACCGGCATAACTCTCAGAAATACAAAATGCAGGCAAGATGAAGTGACAATGGGCAGGCAATATAACTCGTGGAACGGACACCCTCTGGAGAATAAAACTTCTTGAAGACGAAGGAGGACGCACTTATACCCGATGGACGACAACATTGTTAGGAGCGCGGGACGTTAGTGGATGAAAAGGCTCAACAGCGTTCTTCCTATAAACGTATAAGGGAGGCTTGCGTCCAGTAGTGGACAGTCTGTGATGAGAGCATTTAGTGAAGGATTCGTCTGGGAAGTACTACAATAATGCCTACTTCTGCCGCCAAGCAGTGTTACTGTCGGTTTGAAGGCCGGCAAAATTGCAAGCGGCTTAAGACATCCTCAGGAATGGACAACGCAAGGTCTTAACTACCGATCATAGAGACTTG
This sequence comes from Electrophaes corylata, assembly GCA_947095575.1. Taxonomy (NCBI): domain Eukaryota; kingdom Metazoa; phylum Arthropoda; class Insecta; order Lepidoptera; family Geometridae; genus Electrophaes; species Electrophaes corylata. The sequence goes on along the minus strand of OX352707.1, from coordinate 2,822,718 downwards.
AGATTTGTTGTGGAGCGGAGATGTGTACCATGAAAAAAATCTTAAAATTCAACCCCTAACAGGGTGCAGCCCACGCATTACGTTCGTTAGAAATGCGCCCAACGATGCACTACTTTGCGCCCATCAACCTGATTCAAACATATGCCACGCCTCATGTGCCTGTCAAGTCAAAGTCAAAACCATTTATTCAGTACCGTTGAACCGTCATAAATCTAGGTAAATCTAAGCGGCAGTTACTCGCAACCAAGCCTAGAAAAAACGGCAAAAAATCTACGGCTCGGTTCCTACCGTTTTTTTGTATGATTCTGCTACAAAAAAATAATAATATAATACAACTAAGTAGATTTTCATCAGCTTTATGAGCATAAAAGTAACAACACAAATTAATTTGCAGTCTCATTAGTTCGAGATTGAGCTAGGTACTTGTTCGTATTTGAACGGGATTACTCGGTTAGCTCAGTCGAAAGCTGAACGAATTTAGTTAGAAACTCTATTCCTCTTGTGGTTTACTGTATCGTGTACAGAACTGATTTAAAGTTTGTAGGTGTGTTTCTATTTAACGCGGTTTCATTCCTAAGTAAATATATTAATATTACTCTACGGTTTTACATTTGAATATCACTAGGTATATTTTTGAAATAGGAATTGGAGTTGTCAAAATTGAGCCTGTCTGAAATGACAGTTTCTAAGAATACCATTTCTAAAAGAAGAAAAAGAAGAACGGAGATTGACATGATCGAAACTTGAATTTGACGATATTTCTTTACGACAATTGGGCCTCAGATGCGCCATCTGCTTCTTCCAGCAGCGAGAAATATAAAAAAGTATTAATTTGTAAAAAAGATAGTGATTTGTTAGTACAAACAAATGTAAAATGCTCTTTGTCAAGCACGACAGCAATTCGGTGTCGTTTTTGACAGTTTGCAACCATGTTATAAAAGATCATGGTGGTTGATCACACAAGTAAGGTTTTAAACCTATTACGTGAAATAGAACGTATTTTTTGAAACCAATTAAAAAGCTTTTGATGTTTCTAAACGATTCGAGTTTTCGAATTGTGGTTACTCATTTAAATTAGATTCCGATTGTGCTCCATTATCTGAACGGTACAAAGTAGCAAGTAAAATTCAAGCTAAAATACATTTATAAATCTAATTCTGGAATACCTAACTCTACTAAAAACAGCCGGAAAAATCTATTTATACAAAGTAGGAAACTCTTTCACCTAATTCATGCTATTATGATGTCACGAGGCCGCACTAAATCATAGCCTATTGTGTAAAAGGTTGCTGTTTGTTGAGGCTAAAGCTAGCTTATTTTGCAATAGGGTGGAATTTCAGGTGATGACAATTTGACAAGCTAAATTTCACCTTTTGTATTTGTTTCACATGGAACCGGCATTGTATATTATACTAGTGGAAACGCATGTGACTTCGTCCACTCTCTGTAAATAGAATTTACTGTCTGCTGAGCTATTATTATTATTATTATACATACAAACTTCTATTGCACCCTTTGTGGACATTTTTACACATCAAATAGCCCCAAACTAAGCATATTTACAATGGGAATTACTGATAGAATACTTATACATATATACTTATACTTATAATGACGACCAATGTGGCGCGGCGGGCGAATGTCCGCCTGCGACGCAGAGGTTACGGGTTCGATTCCCGCCTTGGGATAAATGTTTGTACGATCTGCAAATATTTATTCCGGATGTTCTGGGTATTTTCTATGTATGATAAAAAATATCTATCTATGTAATGTATTGTATTATGTATATCAGTCATCTAGTACCCATAACACAAGCTCTGCTTAGCATGGGGCTAGATGATGTTGTGTGGATTGTCCAGCATATTATTATTATTATTATATGTTTTTTTGTAAATACATACTTATAATACATGCCCAATATAGAGAACAAAGACCTATGTTCATCTAACCAACCGCACGGAAAACAGAGCTACTACTGAGATGATTTATTTCTAAGTACACTCTTACGGACTAAGACATAAACCCTGAAAATTTCAAGTATCTTCGACCAGTGGTTTAAATTCAGGTTCTAAAAGAACTTGAAATAAAAAAAAATTTTTTGATACAAAATAAATTATACACTTGTTTACCGTAGGTACTTATTTATCTTACAGTCTAGACAGTTTCATAAGCCAAAAGAAAAAAAACAGTTATATACAGTTTATTAAACAGAAAAACTGAGCAAATTGGTTGCCGCGTTCAAAATGAAGATAGATTTTCAAGTCATTATTCTTCTGTACTATATTTCATTAGTTAATTAACTTTTCTAAACGTAATATTTATATAAAAATATGATACTACTACCCGTATCTTATTTCTACCAATGAATAAATCCTTGTTGTGTGTTACCACTATACATAATAATGATATTTTATTGCTTTATGTATAATTTGGACAAAAGATTAAGAAACGATTTGTTAGAAAAATTGGTTGCTGAATTTAACGCAAAAGTAAGCACGGTTTTAGCTAGTCTGAATAATGTCGAAAGCACTCAGGCCCGTCTTGGTTATATTAAGGCGGGTATAATGGAATTTATCACCTTGGCACGGACACGCGTGACAGATTTGTTAATAAGTTAATGCCTGTAGGGTTACCGAGGCAACAGTGCAACCACGGAAGAGTGAATTACCCAGAATACCCATCATCGGAACTGGCTATCAGTGACATTTTGTAAAGCTGTATATCAAGTGTAGATCAGGTTTTCAAGTTTTTTGATAATTACCACTTGGCATAAGTTGGAAAATTTGCTTGTTCCAAAAAAAAAAACTATTCTATCACGATGTCTCCTAAAAATGTTTGCAAGAGGGTTTTTATTAATTTCCAATAAAAACCTGTCTCTTAATATTCCTAGATAACACAATTAGGTAAAAAACGGCACCATATTTTACGAGAGAACCTTGAGAAGCTCGGAAAAATTATGTTTCAACCAAATTTTGTAACGGAAACATGCAAGATTCTTATAACACATGAAGAGGTTATACGCGATAAATACCCGTGTAATATAAGTGTTCAATATAAGCTAAGACAGCCGTGTCATTTATTAATATACATTATTTTGCAAAAATGTTGAACATACTAAACAAAACAAATCAGTATTTGTAAGTATAGGTATCTTACATATTCACAACACCAACATAATAGAATATGTTATTTAGTTTGTAAATAAAATTCTAGAAAACCCGGCTCATGTTTACCAAGGAGCCTAATACGCAATGTAAAGGTAGCTTTAAAACGGATTACGCCCATTTATCCTGTTTGTTTATATCACCACCTTGTTTGAACAGGGATCTATACTTAACTAGGTTTATGGACTGGATGTTTACCTACTTCGGAAAACGATAGAAGAACTTTCATACCGTAATTTTGAGTAACTGCGCGGCATACCAGATAACTATAGCTACTGAGGGTTCACAGTATAACTCAAAATGATAATATGAAACTTCGTTTATTGTTTTCAAGAGAAGATCTGCTGAGGCCTGTCAGACAGAAAGTTTGTTCAATAAAGATTTATTCAAAGCTCACAATACTTTCAGATTTTAATTGTTCACCACGTGCACATAATCGGTAGGAACAACTTTATTACTAAAGGAAAACGAAAAAAACTTTTATTTTTATACCTTTTGGGGGATAAAAGTTGGCGCTCGACCATCTGGTGCGGATACGATCCCCGAGAAACCTTTACTTTATCCGATAAAAATATAATGGTTCTGACCTTAGGAGTAAAACTACTTTAAAAAGCGATACCGCATTATAGCAGTCAAATTCAAAGTCGAATATAAACATTAATTTGGCACATAAACAGCACGGTTACAGCAAAAAAATACATGATATGGACAGACAATTAACTACTTTCGAAAACGAAAACTGCGCATTACGACCATGATTTTGATTATAAAAATAAATAAATAGAGAAACGCGAAAAAAAACATGTTTTCATGTTTTCGGCACTAATATTCACAATACATCTTAAAAATAAACATAAATAGTTAGTTATCTTATTTAAGAAAGAGTAAAAACAAAAAACCAAAAGCTGTAATCTAAATAGAAGCATCATCTGACTGGTGCGCTGCTCTTGCTGCCGGACGGTGACTGGTCAACGACCGGGCGGTGGCGGATAGCTATATACAATACATCGCTGGTGATAGATACTTCTGCAAAATTATGCCTGGGGATAAACATCGTGAAGTAATTTCTTATTTCTTTCTTTTCTCTTTTTTTATCCACTGAATTGCCACGTTCTTCATAAAGTCGTCGGTCCATCGGCGGGGTCGTCCCTCGTTCCCATTTCTTTGTTTACTGTTTCGTGGAACTAGTAAATAAAATAAAAAGAAGGTAATTCTAAGAAGCTCTGAGCATAGACGACAGCCCATTAGGCTGTCGTCACCATGATAACAAAGAACGCTATTTCAAACCCAAGTTTTACTGAGAAAGTAAGATTTGTTGGTCATTTTATGATGACTCTATTTACACTTATTTTTTATGTTATTACTTACATTTATGTATTTTACAGTAACCCGTATATAAGTTTGCACTATAAGATTCTTTTGTCCAGGCACAAATCAAACAACACTGTTACTAATAATTAATAATATAATAGTATAAAAGATTTGTTTTTCTTAAATTAAAAAAAAACGTTTTGTTTCACTTAACTTTTACACATTACAAAGATTAGTTTTTTTATTACTTATTTGTGTAAGGACCGCCTAGAGTGGTAAAAGCCCCCTCATCTGCTTCCATCTCGGCCTGTCTCTAGCTACTCTACTGCCTACTCTAGGTACTAATTGTGGTGATATCGTCACTTATATGGCGAACTCACGAATCTGCACTTTTCACGAAAATGACTTCCTAACGCCGAACAGCTTAAAATGCTTTTAAGAAAAGCTTAAAAAATATACTTTCAATTAAATTAACAAAATATGTTCCCAAGGGCCTATTTGAAAAGTGCAAAAACATATTTTTTTTGCTCTTCTGTGAACTTTTGGTTTGGTTAAACATATAAAGGCCTCTATACAGACTAAATGAACTAGTTTCAGTTTAATTTCGCTCTAAAGCTTATAGAGTCACAGTCGGTATTCGATTGATTGCTTTTAAATGGAGATTGGCGGAGCATTAGGGGTTGTTTGCTTAGTAAATTGATAATTAACAGGGGTAAGGAGTTTGCGCTTTAAAGTTCCTATTGTAAAAGCTTTGTTTAATTTGGAGCTAGATAGTGATGTGGAAATTGATTGACTCCCATATATAAAACAAATCTCATCAGATACTTTGTACAGTAGCTTCTTATTTCTCTTTCCTGTCTATCTTTTTCTCACACGCTGTAAGTTGAGATAGCATGCATATTAGCCTCGTCGAGTGACGAGTTTGGACAGGTAACTTGTGCTGCTTTTACAAATGGACCTTAAAGATCTTGGTGAATTATGGCACATCTTCTCAACATGACGGAATGCAGAGATAATAATAATAATGCTGGACAATCCACACAGCATCATCTAGCCCCAAGCTAAGCAGAGCTTGTGTTATGGGTACTAGATTATTGATATACGTAATCCAATATATTACATACATAGATATTTTTTTATTATACATAGAAAATACCCAGAACACCTGGAATAAATATTTGAAGATCGTACAAACATTTATCCCAAGGCGGGAATCGAACCTGCAACCCCTGCGTCGCAGGTGTCCATTCGCCCGCCGCGCCACAGCGGTCGTCAAGACGATGACTTATGGAATTGAGACGTGGTCGCTATTATTGACCTAAAACACAAGTTGTTACACAACGGTCTATGGTGTAAACTATATTGGGAGTTTGACTACAAAACAGAATCTGAAATACAAAAAAAATATAATTTGCAGGTTTTGTAGATCATAGAATATAAAAAATATATTAAAAAAGCAATCGCGGTACCGAAATTAAACCGAAAAATAGAAAGGTCGCTGAATCTATTAAAATACCTGTCAACACGTTTACCGATGAAATTATGACCTTTTTGTTATGACGTGCAATACCATACGCTTTTATCATCACTATAACATCGGGAAATAACTGTTTATTAAAAAAAAAAGCAACTGGGAGGTTACAAGTTACAACCTTGAACTTGTAAGAACATAAATTTGTTTTAAATTTGGAACGATTTTCAGTAAAAAGGTGTATCAATTAGTTACTCGTAGTTTATGACGGCTTGGTCGTGAGAAACTGGCACCTAAACTATCTAAGCTATATTTGTTATTTTTATATATACTACTAAAAAACGTACATACTTTACGTTTTAGACATTAGACTCAATACTCTAAAACTAATGTTACATCGTCACCCTACCCTATCGTGACCAAAGGGAATATACAGAGCTTGAGTGGTAAAGATAAGTAAAAACACTGGTAAAACTGTGATCCAAGTAAAACAATCAATTACGCGCAAATAGCTTGCAAGCTATTTGCGCGTAATTGATTGTTTTACTTGGATCACAGTTTTACCAGTGTTTTTACTTATCTTTACCAATCACGAGCTTAAGGTATCTACGTATTTCCGGAATTTGTGTTGCACAAGATGCTAGCGTAGCACACTATAAGAATTTACATGTCTATGAATCTTTATCTGTCTGCACTTCACTTACAAGCTATAAAATTTATAATAATTTTATGATTACTAGTTTGGCTTAAATAAATTATCCAAAAGTATCTAGAAAATTATCTACATTTTTTCTATGGTGATTTATTTAAAAACATTGTTTAAATTACTCATCGTCACTTGGTTCTGGGTTCACAGCTAAGTTAGGCTAAGTCAGTAAAACTAAGGAATAAAAGCTATGCCTTTGGCGCCGAAGGTTGTGAGTTCGATCCTTTTCGAAAATAAATGTATGTGTGACGAGCACAGAATGAATGAAAAATACTTTATTGTACTCACACCAGACACTAATAATATAAAACAAAATAAAAGAATAGTTATAAAATGGAAGGTATAATGGGCGGCCTTATCGCTTAGTAGCGATACTCCTTAGATTCCAGGCACAGATGTATAATTAAAACAATTTTTTCATTGATCTACAACGTTATCATACATTATTTTACACAAATAATTGGCATACCTGGCTACACATTATAAAGGTTTTTGTTGTAGGTGGAACACAGAAATTTCATCACCGACCGCAGGTAATTTGCCCAGAACGCTGGTGTTACCTTTTCGGATAGCTAAACTTATTAATTTAGTATAAAAATCTTGAGAGTAACTATTACTTTACGAGTAAATCATATTTCTTGTTGATCATATTTTCTTATACATAATATGTGTAATTTTATTTGATTATCCAACCCTTTCAAATCAAAAACTAAAGGTGAATATGAGGTAGAACCGGATAGCATTGCATGTATCAAGAACAGTAGATAAAACAGCAAGTTGTAGAGGTCGGATTTACACCCCAGATAAGATGAATGAATTTTGTGATAGATGACACGGGTAAGCACTGTGAGAACTAGAGATAACGGGTAACAAATGGAACATGTTGCACCGACCAAACATCGCGTGTAGTGACAGCAGTAAAATTCTCAGCTATATAAATATGGGCTAAATATTCCTTAAAACACCAGCACAGCACAAACTAAAGTATAGGAATCGGACCACTGATAAAATACCTTATATACTTTTTCACTTCTCTTGCTCAAAAAGGCCGTCATTGTAGCATACCAGAGCGGGGATAAAATAGCATTTTATCCTCTAGGGGATGCCTCCTCCTTTTTTTTTTAATTTTTGTGCGTCAAATGACAATGAGCCTACAAAAACGAAAAAGTTTTTAGTCATAAGTAGAATATTCATGAATAAAGACTCGACTAAAATGAAGTTCTTTTTTTATGAAACAGTAATAACTGTTTCATAAAAAAAGAACTTCATTTTAATTTTGAAAATGGAACTAAAATCGGCGATCTCTAGTAGAATGCATGCAATGTGTTGCGGCTACAGAAGAAACAAAAAAAAGACATCGGCGCGAAATCTTTATAATTTTTTATTTCATATTGTATTGGTTTGTTTTATTTTCTCGCAATCGTAGTGAAAAGTATAGTTAACACACGGAGCTAAAACCCATTAAAATTTGGTTTCTATTTACTACTAAAAAATATAATAAATAAATACTTACTATAAAACTACCTCGTATATAATGGGTGATTTTCAATTGTTGGATACAACAATACGACATCAAATTTTGACGCGGGATGGTTTGAAAAAAATATTTCTTGTTACTTTATTAGTTTTTTGCCGTTAAAAGTGCTATTTCGAACTCAGTTTTGCGATCGACGATTGTAATTAATTACTGACTATATGATAATTACAATTTCGGTGCGTTTGGGTGCGGTCAAAATATGGATGTGACCGAGGTCGTCCTCAGACCTCGGTCCAGAAACAGTACCAATATGAGTGAAGAAGAAATGGGTGTGCAGGCAATTTTTGATGTAAATCAACAATGTGAGGAATTATTTGCTGTGCAGGAGGCACGGCCGGCCAAACGATTGAGGTACAATAGTAATTATGATAGAGAATGTGTTGATGAGGATGGATTTACTCCTGTACAAAGGAAGGCAAATCGTGTTGCGACTAGAAAGGCCTGTGGACCAACATCTGTGGGAGGTACCATTCATTTGAGTAATAATTGTTTTGAAGTATGCGTCTCGTCATACCAACTGCTGCCAAAACAAATTGGATTGGCTATGTTACTGAAAGCTGAAGGAATAACTAATGCCATGCAAATAAAATACAAAAGTCCATACAGAGTGGTCATAACATTTGAAAATAAAAATGACGCAGATAATTTAATTTCGAATAAAACCTTCATGGAGTCTGGATACAGATGTTACTTGACAAATGAGGTTGGTGTTAGTTATGGCGTGGTAAAGTATTTGGAACTTGATGTAAAAGAGGAAGATTTGAAAGAATCATTGCAGTGCGATCAACAAATACTGTCTATAAAAAGGTTGAATAGAATGTCGGAAGAAGGTGAATGGGTTCGTAGCGAAACTGTGCGATTCGGTTTCAAGGGCTCTACTTTGCCTCCCTATGTGTTTGGATATGGTTGCAGGTTCAAGGTAGATCCTTACACTTTTCCCGTGACGCAATGTGCTTCGTGCTGGAAGTTTGGACATTTGACACGAACGTGTCCAACGAAAGAGACTTGTTGTCCGAAATGTGGTCTAGGGCACACAAACTGTGAGACGACGGAGTACCGATGCATCAACTGCAAAGGCAAACACATGGCTCTTAGTAAGTCGTGTCCTATTTATTTAAAGGAGAAAGAAATTAGAACGATTATGTGCAACGAAAATTGCACCTATAAACATGCGCTATCGAAGTATTTAGAGAAGGAAAATTGTACTTTTGATGAGCATTTTAAGAATCCATCATCTTCCTTTAAGTTTGGTGATCGACCTAGCGCGACGGTTTTTGAACCCCTTAGACCAACCAAGTCTTACAGTCAAAGTGTTGGTGCCAAGGTGAACCAAATGAAAGCATCAATATATCTGGATAAGCCTGAAGTTTTATGCAATGAGATAGGAGAGATCAGTGACGTTGATTCAAATGAGAGCAGCGAGGAAAATGTTTTTAAAAATGGGCCTTTGAGAGTACGAAAAAAGAAAAATAGAAAGGAAAAGAATCGTGACAAAATGTCATTGCGCAATGATAATGCTGCTTCTCAAGAGTCTTCGTCGAGGGTGGCGCCGGCGGCTAAGGTGACAAGCGAGGGAAAAACTAACAAAGGTCAAAAGAAGAATACTACCTTTAGTAATATATTTAGGAAAGTGAAGGAGATTGTGTTTTCTGCCTCAAGTTTTGAAGACAAAATTAGCCAGGTGTTGAAATTTCTTTTTGATGAGTTAATGTCGTTTATTGTGCAGATGGTGAGCAGTGGAGATGTCTTGACTAAATTGTTTGGCCTCTTTCATGATGGTTAACAACATTTTCAATGCATCTGCGGCCAACACTTTTCAGTTTTGTTCATTATATTATTAGTTCGTAGGTAGTAATTGCAAGCTTTTACAGGGCTGACATAGTCGCTCAGCGACTCAAAGTCCTTAAATTTTAAGAATAAAAATAAATAAAAAATATAATGGGTCATCCTAGATAAGAAGAGAAGAGAAGGGAAGAGAAGAGAAGAGAAGAGAAGGGAAGGGAAGGGAAGGGAAGGGAAGGGAAGGGAAGGGAAGGGAAGGGATGGAAGAGAAGAGAAGAGAAGAGAAGAGAAGAGAAGAGAAGAGAAGAGCAGAGAAGAGAAGAGAAGAGAAGAGAAGAGAAGAGAAGAGAAGAGAAGAGAAGAGAAGAGAAGAGAAGAGAATAAGATAATGCTAATAATAGTTATAACGTATAGTTATATTAGGTGGTTCAAGGCTGGCCATCGGACGATTCATTCTTAACGTACGTGACATACGTGGGAATGCTTTGTGAAAGATGATGGTTTATTACTACTTAACAGCAGGCAGGCAAAGTACTTATTTCATCAACAAGTAGAAAAAATTTACTACTACGACTTTTAAGCACGTTTGATATTTTCCCAGATTTTGTAGTTTCTTTTTGGTATTTTCGAACCTTTTACTTTTGACGAAAATCGACACTGATGATTTAAAAAAAAATGTGTGAGTAAATGGTTTTTTTGTTGCTGATAATGATCAATCTTTGCAAAGAAATATATGAAAAATGTAAGGAAATACCTAGCAAATATTCCGTATTTTCTTATTTTTATACAAAAAAAACTTACATCTTATTCAAACTTCCATCAATAGTAAAATATTTAAAAAAATCTAAAGATGCATCAGTTACTGTTTTCTTATAAATCGAGGGCGTGACTCCTTCCCATCACCACCCTTCTCAAAAAACCATCCTGCATATGACACATTACGAACCTCATCGCCACTGCTAGAATACCAACCAGTTTCCTCACAAAATTTTTCTTTATAGAACTCGAAAGAAACTTTATCTACCAATTAAAATTCAACACACAAAAAGGTTACCTAGTCCTACAGTGAACTTCATGTCAACTGCTTCGAAGGCCAAAGAAAATCAGAAACAAACTTGTCCCTACAAATAGTTTTCTAAGGTGTAAGTTTGTAACCAAATTTGTTGGGGCGAGAACGAAGGGGCCACGCGACATAATTACCTACTTATCCAGACATTCTGTAGTACAACCAGAGATAAAAGGTCATTGGCTTAGTATACGTACAGCTCAATATCATCTATACTTGGTAATCGTACCACCCATTTGTGCCAAGCATTTCGGATCCATCTTCATACATCACTGTCATTTGTTTTCCTGACCACTATAATCTGAACCTCATCATCTTTTTATTTAAACCAATGACAGCAGTCTTTACTTTTTTTCCTCACTCGATTTGACTAAAAACTATTTACTAATCCACTTGGCACTGGCGAAATCGACTGTCGAATGTCGGACAGATGCCACTATGAAAATAAGAGGAAAAAAACAAAAAAGAATTATTAGTGTCTTCTAGATCATTACTGTAACACTGTTACCTATCAACATAGAAACAAACATTCAAATAAAAGATTTGGTTTTTTGTTTGTTTGTAATGGATACATCCAAAAAACGCTTACCGATTTAAAAAGTAATTTATTTTTATTTATTTATTTTTATTCTTCTTTTTTCTTTTAAACTATTCGTCTCTTGTCTTTATTTGGCACCTGTCCGTGATTTGACACATAATTTTGCCAGTATCAACTGGACGAATCTCGACTTGACTAAAAACTATTTTACTAACTTCTTGACATTGGCCAAAATTGTTCAAAATTGTCTGTCGAATGCATACATAAAGAAGAAAAGAAGAAACATCGCGGATTCATTTTCTGTCATCTTTGGAAGCAACATTGTATTTTCATTTTAATTGTTTTTCTAGTGTTAATTAAGTTGTAATGGGTAATTTTGGTGGTATTTTAACCATCATTACTTGAGGTCTTAGCACAAGTGTGAACACTTGAAATGAAAGTGTGTTATGAGGCATCCTGATTTGAGCGCAAATGTTTTCCTTTGGTTTTGAAAAAAAAACGCCATCTTTTTCTTCAAAACCAAACACACCCGACTTTACTTTTTTTACCGACTCTACTTGACTTAGAAGTATTTTATTCAACCCAGTTGACATTGGCAAAATGGACCTAATGACGGACACATGCCACAAAAAAAAAGAGACATCGCAGTGACGTGCACTCTCGGTCACAGAGTACTTTTGCTCTCGGTGTTAGGTAGCGGTTTTCAAGATCTTAACACTCTTCTTATTGTACATGGTTCAAAACTTGAGCGACAAAGTGCTTGAGATAAACAAGTAAACCTAGTGCTTCAATTTCAAGAATGAATCTCTTGGGTTGAGGTTATTTTAAATCTGAAAATTGTAACTGGCTCTGAGCCAAATATTTTTAAACCAACAAATTGATCCTTCAGGAGACAATGGTTTTATCCAAATCTCCAAAAAATCATTGTTATTTCAACTCATAAAAAGTTTATCTCGACGTTCTGTAGAAAGTTTTTCTTGTGAATTTATTGTGCGGGGGAAAAACAAAATAGCTGCTTCATATAGCCTTATTTACATAACTAAAAGCACGTCATCTTTCTTTAAAATGTAGGGTTTCGTACTCAAAGGGTAAAACGGGGTCCTATTACTAAAACTCCGCTGTTTGTCTGTCTGGCCGTCTGCCACCAGGCTGTATCTTATGAACCGTGATAGTTAGAGTGTTGAAAAATTTTACAGATGATGTATTTCTGTTGCCGCTATAACAACTGGCTCTCATACAACAAACGTAATTTTTAAGCCGTTTTTACTATAGGCAATGGTACGGAACCCTTCGTGCGCGAGTCCGACTCGCACTTGGCTGGTTTTTATTATTTAATTACTTAATTAATAAAGTTAAAGTTAGATCAAATACATAATAATAATACATAAACTACGATTATACTGACAGAAGTGATAATAAATAGTGTTCATTTAACATGCTCTTAAAAATAGGTAGAGATTGATATATAACTTATAATACACTATAACTCCCAGACCCAACAAACATCTATGTTCATCACACAAATGTGTATCCTCGATGGAGATCGAACTCAAAACCTACAGCGCAAAAGACAAAGCTACTACCAACTGACGACCGATGTGGCGCGGCGGGTGAACGTCCGCTTGCGACGCAGGAGGTTGCGGGTTCGATTCCCGCCTTGGGATAAATGTTTGTACGATCTGCAAATATTTATTCTGTGCGTACTGGGTGTTTTCTATGTATAAAAAAAATATCTATATATGTAATGTATTGTATTAAGTATTTATATCAGTCATCTAGTACCCATAACACAAGCTCTGCTTAACTTGGGGCTAGATGATGCTGTGTGGATTGTCCAGCATTATTTATTATTATTTATTACTAACTGAGCTTGTATGAATTGAATAGGTATGATAGGTAGTAATACTTCCCCGAACGAAATCTTTCACAAAGAGCTCTACTATGTCGTGACAAACTCTTCTATTGCATACAAATTAGATAGGCAAACATTTCAAAAGGAAGCGCAAATAAGCTACTTATTCAGACCTGCTTAAAATGTATGTTGCCCGCTGAAAGCCGCTTGAAGTGAGCGACGCGCAAAATCACAGATTGAAACGACTTATACAAAACGTTTTCACAGCCACTGCACCTGTGTTAGTACAGTCAGACATGTGTATGTGTAAAATCTTCATTCAATCTTATTCATAATTTATAAACACTTTAGATTGATTGGTAAAATTCTAGAGGAAAGGCGTGCGACGTCGCCTGCGTGAATCTATTTCCTTAAAAATTTCACAACAGCTGCTGTATCCTATTATAATACCCTGTAGTAGAGGTGTAGAGAGGTATACAAAAAATAAATTATTTACTTGTGCACTTAACGATGGTTGAAGTTTGTATGAAAATAACTTCACGCCGACAATCGCACACGTTTCTCTCATCGGTTATAAAATAGATTGTGAGGATAAGTTCTGTTTTTGATTTAGTTGTTGAGTTAAAAAAAACTAACTGTTAAATCTTTATTTAATTTTGTTGACATGAATATGATAGCTACAAGAATATTTTGTACAGTCCCTATAGTGTCCGAGAGTATGAATACAGGAATACATCTTGATGTTCTTCAGTGTACTTAATCCAAAGACGTCGAGCTACGAGTGGACACAGAATGCAGGCGCCAATTCCATACAAACGTTCGGCACCTCTAATAGTAGATTGTAGAATTGGAGAAAAGCCAGCAAATCCTTCACAACTAGTTGAGACCAATAGAATTTCTGCAATAACGTTATAACGGTCTTTTTGAAACGATTTAAATTGTAGCTTATATTTCAGACCTTTTGAGACCGTTAGGTCTGAAATATAAGCTACAGTTTCAGTAATCAGTTTGGGGTTAGGTGTTAACCAGGTCCAACTGTCGTAACGTAGGTAATATCATTGATATCAAGCTTGATCGTGAGTATCTAAATAATATTTCTAATAATGTTTTTCAAGATGATCCCTGCGGATATTACTGAATAAATGCTTTTTGACTTTGACTTTGAATAGTCTTTGAAACTGACATTTCAGACAGGCCCAATTTTGACTTGAGATTCTAGTTTCAATCTTGTCTCAGCTCCAAAACTGGGAATTGAAGTCTTAATTTAGTTGTTACAAACTTTAAACTAAATAAAATGAAACATTAACTAAATCGAGATTTACGCCGTATGACATAACGCTGTCAGTGCGAAAGTAATTTTTTTATGATTTTGAAATTTTAATTTCATTGAGTGCATTAAAATACCGCTTACTAATGATTAGATATTTACATAAACTAATGCTTAGGGTACAATCTTTGGAACTTGAATGACATTATTATCTGTTCGAAGTGGAATTTCGACTACCGGTACAGTCAGTAACACAAAAACAGGTTATCAATTTATTTTATTCAATGCTAATTTTTTCTGGATATATTGAATTCTAATATCTAGACAAACGCTCAGCCTAAACCACTGGCCGTCGAGATTTGAATTTATTAGGGTCCATTTGTCGTAGGAGTGTACTCAGAAATTCTTGAAATTTAACCCAACCAACGCAACGGAGGGGTGCAACGGGGGTTAGAGTTTATATGAAAATAACTTCACGCGGACGAAGTCGCGCGCGTTCCACTTGTATTTTTATATTTTTTCCGGGTACCTACCACGCGAGAGAAGCCACGTGTGAAATCTATTGTTTAATAAATCATAAAACATGTATGATTCATCCCTTACATCCATTCTAGATGATATATCCATTCGTTGGGTTACTTTCTCCTTTGTCCCTTGTGTCCCGTTACGGGATACTGTAGTACATTAAATAATTGAGATAGAGTATCTTTCCTAACTTTTCCAAGTATACAAGGTGGAAAACTGGAGTGGGCCCTGAAGGACAAGTACTGATAATATTGAAAGCTAATGTTACACCCGTAAATATAAATAACTAACGTGACTTACACACACGTTACTACAGGTTTAATTGTACAATCTTATATTTTTTGGTAAATAAAAATTTATTATTATTATTATGACTTTGCCCGCGTCAAGTAATTTTTATACAAACATCAATCCCTACTGTACTCGATTAGGGGTTGAATTTCGTGTTAAGCATAAAACGTACGAATATACCCTGAAAATTTCAAGTCTCTACGACTGACGGTTTAAGATGTGCGTAAGCTATATACTGGACTCAGGACAAAGGTTTTTATAATTTCTGATAAACTTTATGATTATTTTAGTAGTAGTAGAGCTCTTAGTTGATAAATGGCTCGTCCAGAAAATTTCTTCCTACCTTCATGCCTATTTCTACCGCCAAGCAGCTTGCTGTCTTCTGGTTTGAAGAGTGTGGAACCAGAGAAGTGCATCGAACGTAATCTGCAAGGATTTGTTATGGTAACTACTTAACATCAGGTTGTCCGTCTGCTTATTCCATCAGTAAGTCGTAAATATCATTAATAAACTTACCGTGCGAGTTTTCCCCCCTGTATAATGTATTATCAATAAGGAAGCATAGCTCAAGCCAAGAGGGAGTAATAATAATAAGCGAGTAATTTAGCAGAAACCATTAATCTCCGCGAGGGACGGAAAGTTTTCGATCGTTAAATCAAACAGGTATTACCTACCTCAGGTGGGATTGTGAATCATATAGTTGACGGCAGCTGCCACGGCACAATAAACATGTAAGCTTAAAATAATCATACAGCATATTAAAACACATTTACTAAGACTCAGCTGTCTGTCTATCTGTTTGTCCGTCTGTCACCAGGCTGTATCTCATAAATCGTGATAGTTAGAGAGTTGAAAATATCACAGATGATGTATTTCTGTTGCCGCTATAACAAATACGAAAAAACAGAATATAATACATATTTAAGGGGGATCTCATACAACAAACATGTTTTTTTGCCGTATTATATATAACAACGATACGAAACGATTACACCGACCCCGACGGCGGGGTCTAAAACGCCTTCCACGTTAACGCCCTTTCAGGGCAAAGAGTCTCTCCGTAGCTCCCTTCCCTGACAACAGCCCAAGCCGAGGTCTGTATCTAAGTGGTGCTCTTGTGCTCGTTGGCAACAAAACATTTTTGTATGATGCTGTAGCGCCTTCTGTGCTCATCAGTAGCCCGGTAACACTGTCGGAAAACACTAGGCGTACACCAGCATTTTAGTCCGTCCGAAAAAAAAGCTTCTGACGCGTCGTGACATGCGGCGCGGGTATAAGTGTTGTCGTTTGACTTCGGGCCTGACGATGCAGCATCAACATGGGAGTATCTTGTGAGACGCTGATTGAGACAGTACAAACTTATGACAAATGTTAAAATAAAAATATATATCTACCAGTTAAAACAGCTGCTATATTCCACAATACTGCATTTTCTATTCTATTCTCTGTTCTTCATACAGGATATTATTGTGTGTACCCCGTTCAATATCAACGGCTTACCTACAAACAAGAGCGTACCTATTCACAGCGTTATCCTTCCTATTTGAAGTATTGCAATAATATAACAAATATTTATTCCACGCAAAGTTCTTTGAAAATAAACAAAGCTTTAGAGCGTGTTTAGACAAGGACGCGAGAGATTCTGCGGCAGCCGCGCGATCGTGAAAGCACCGTCTCCTAGTATTGTCTCAATAAACTAGGTTCAAATTCTTGTCAAGCGGCCAAGCGTGAGCCAAGAGCCAAGAGCGGACAAGATACTCAGTATTGATTTTCATAATTGCGCGACCACCGCACGAAATCCTTCGCGCTGTTCAAATACGCTCTTAGGATTAGTGTTGTATTAACAGAGATAAGCTAATAATATTTTTGATATGCATTTTCCTATAGAAATATTTTATCCTATATTTTTATACGAAAAAGTGGGGTCATATTAGGCTTATTTTGGCTTGTTTTCCTGTTTAAATGCTAGATTTTTTATTGACACCTAAGACTTTGACGAAACACTCTAGATATGGGGAGGGCCTGCATTGGATTTATTTTAGCTGATGATGCTATGATAATTAAAGGTACTTACGTTATCCGAGTAATGAAAAGTGCTATACTAGCAGATCTTTGCGGATGTGCTTTGTAAGGAAATTAAATTATTATATTTCTGTGATGTTGAATGTCGTGATGGCGATGAACATTAGATCTTTCTTGAAAGTTGCAAAAAAACAACGAATACGGAAGCCTCAAAACGTAACCTACTTCCTCTTGTTTTCTTATTATAAGGACTTACTGTGCAATTATTTTGCAGTAAAATTAAGACTCGCGCATAAAATGTTCAGTAAAATGACTGCTTCATGTAAAACAGGCTTAATAAGATGCAAAGACGTCATTGTCGACCTTCGGACGTCAAATTAAACATCATATAGGTCTCACAGCTCAGTTGATAATAGCTTTATTTCAGAGGGCGTAGTATGAAAAAAAACTTACATATCTGGCGTAAACGTATTGTGTTGACATTTTGATTACATTGCGTGGTATCGATAACTCAACTGCGGAGTATTACCTGATTACCGAGTAGTGTAACTCAAATATCAATACGAGACGTTTTAAGCGCAAATGTTAAATTTATTCGTATAAGACCTTCTGCGCTGTAGATTGTTAGTTCGATTCCCACCAAAAACATACATATGTGTAATAAACATAGCAGTATTTTAGTTATATAATAAAAAAGTTTACCTTGTTATTGATAGGGGGATTTGTTGATAATATATTTTATTAGCAAGGTGTGTCGTATCACCTTAAAGACTTGACGTTTAAACATGATCCCTGCAAATATTACGGAATAAATACTTTTTGACTTTGACTTTGACTTTAGTAGATGCATACGGCTTGGGCTAACTTTTAAATAAATCATTTCATGTAAAAGTAAGCCTTAAGTAAACAAATTATTATGTAAATATGCTTGCATGTCACTCACCTTAACAACACAACCCGGTGGAGTTACCTCTAGAGACAACAAATCATTACTTTCTATTAATAATATTAGTTTATAGGGTTCCGTAGTTCAAGAAAAAAAAATAACTACTATAGAATAGCTTTGAAAGTCCGTCTGTCTGTCTAGATTTTTTATCCCAAGAACGACTAAGCCGCGAAGACGCGAGGACGCTGCGAGGCGCGAAGGGAAATCTTTCCTGTCGCATAAACAACCACAGAGTCTATCACAGACTATATACAGTGTCGCGTTTTACGCTTTGTCTTCCAGTTCATAATTGCTATTTAAGAATTTTTTATTTCCCAGCGTTTAGAGTAATTTATGGGATATAGTCTTAGATTGAGAAATTGAAGATTTTCTGAAGGGATCAAAGAAGTCTCTTCTATCTCTTCTATGAAATTGTAAAGTTTGTAGAGGAAAAATGCTTATTACTCAAAAATTGTGTGATATTTAAAAAAATACAGATTTTATATTTTTGTAGCTAGGGAATATATTCTAGATGAGTTTGGAACCCTCAGGGAGCAAGCGTTGCTCTGTTTATTTTATTTAACTTTATTTTCGCGAAAAACAAATTGATGGATCGAATTTGGAAATTATGTAATTCAATATCTACTACTTTATTTACGTGAAAGTAATGATGTTGTTTGCCTTTTGAGTTTGCTAAAAGATTTCAAATATTCAGCAAAAATAAATATTTTGTGTTGATTGATAATGTTATTTGATATCTTGATACTTTGTGAATTGTTTTCTAGCGACGATTTTATAAATGAATGTTGTTATTTAAATTCATGAGTTTGGATAAAAATTAATTTAATTGTGGCCATTTTTGCACAACAGCTTCTAGCCCCAAACTAAGCATAGCTTGTACTATGGTAACCAGATGACGGATACTTCTATGTTTTTTTTGTAAATACATACTTAGAATACAATAATACACCCAGACACAGAACAAACATCTATATTCATAACACAAATGTTGGTTCTCGGTGGGGATGGAACCCGCCACCTAACGCGTAGAAGACAGGCGACAACGAACTGAGCTGTGATGGCTGTCACACTCAATACCTTTCTAAATTGTGCTGTGAAAATATCTATCTCATACTTACCGCTAGCGTATATGGCATGCTACAACCAGGGACTTTAAATTAATCAATATATATTTTTCTGCATTTATCTTTACCGACGGCCATAAGTACCAAAAGGTATCCTACCGGGTTTTGTTGAAATACGGCAGCGAAAACAGATTTTTTCATACATTTTGCTGATGGAACAAGCATATTTCCCACCTGATGTTAAGCGGTTACCATCGCCTATAATAAAACATTGCCTTGTAGGTCACGTCCATTAGGAACGTGCCTAGAAGAAATTTATCTCGTAGTGAACTCTCTCCATAGCGCGTTGTGCTACTTTAAGCTTTTGTATAAGACTGGATGGTTAGCGACCATGTCTTACGGAAAACGAATACATACTAGCTGACCCGGAGTTGTTTTGCAGGTGGAACAAAATATTACATTTAGAGGTATTAAAAATAGTTTACGACCTTATCCTCAGACCTACCAAATATATACTAACAAATTCATAAAAGCCAAAAAACCAATGTATTAATTTCGAAAGAGTTTGGTTACAAACACTGTGACACAAGAATTTTATTGGGTTATAATTGAGTGGCACAGTGAACAATCGTCCAATTGAACATGTGCAATGTCGCAGCCTTTTGCAGGTGCTGCCTTCTTCCGCTCCGTAAAACTGCGACCTTTTGGAATATTTTCCATTGGAATTTCGTCGTTTCTATCTTTACCATAGCAGCTTGCTCTATAATATATAATATGGTGGCAGAAATAGGCATGGTGGTGGTTGTAAAAGGATCATACAAAAAAACGGTAGGAACCAAGCCGTAAGTTTCTTGCCGGTTCTTCTAGGCTTGGTCGCGAGGAACTGGCGCTTAGATTCACCTAGATTTAAGACGTTTCAAGATGATCCCTGCGGATATTACTGAATAAATGAGTTTTGACTCTGACTTTTGACTTTGACTTTTGCTTCCCCGGACGAACTCTTCACGAAGAGCTCTACTACTACTACTAATCATTGACTAGACCTTATTTCTAACAGTTGCTACGCGTTATTCAGGACAAAAAGGTTCTAAAAAGTTAGGTTAAAATAAGGTTGGTTATCGCATTCCCGTATCAAGGGGAAGGTCGTGAGTTCAAATCCCACGAGGAAACAATTGTTGGGATGATATAAAATCTTTGCGATTACCTTAGTGCAGGAAGCACTATAAAAACTAATAAACTATAAAAAGGTTCTACTACTTCAGAATAAGTATTTAAAGCGTTCTTTGTGAAAGGGCTCGTTCGGGGAAGTACTACCACCGTATATATTTCTGCTGCCAAGCAGTGATGCTCGCATTGCTGTGTTCCGGTTTGAGAGTGTGGGTGCCGGTGACATGAGGCTTAACACCAGTTTGCCTCAGGATGCAGGGTAGGGCATCGTAGGGCAAGTATCTACAAGACAATGCTTTGTTATATGTGATTGTTACTACCTAACATCAGTTGCCATATACTTGTTCCACCAGCACTTGCATAAAAAAACAACGTTTCGTAAAATGGTATAGATTTTCGTTATTTAGCAGACCGGCATTCCCAGGTCCCGTGCAACCGCCTTCATTAAGCGACAAAGCACAGCGCACTCAAAGGTATTCAACGCAAAACAAAGCTGCTATGAATAAGAAATGCTTGGCTCACAATAGCCACGACGATGCGGCGATGACAGTTTTTTACTATCCAACTCATTTGCCCAGATACGAGCTTGTTTTTTTAGGGTAAAACGGGAACCTATTACTAAGACTCCACTGTCTGTCTGTCCGCCTGTCACCAGGCTGTATTTCATGAACCGTGATAGTTAGAGTTAAATATTCACAGATGATGTATTTCTATTGCCGCCATAACAATAAATACTAAACAGAACAGACCGAAATAGAATAAAATTGATTTTTTTGCTGTTTTTATGATAGATAATGGTACGGAACCCTTCGTGCGCGAGGCCGACTTGCACTTGGCCGGTTTTTATTTTTAAATATTACACACTTTTTATTTATGTGATTGCTGTTAGAGCTAGCACATGGCCCACCTTATGTTAAGTGATTACCATAACCTATAACAAAGTATTACCTTACAGGTCACGATTATTAAGAACGTGCCCTAGAATGCTCTGATCTGCATCCATCAACTTGAGGCATACAGTTGTTAAGCCTCATGAGTTTGTTATTTCACCCGGCACCCACATCCTTCAAAACAAAATACAGACAGCTATTTGGCGGCAGAAATAGGCATGGTCGTAGTACTTTCCCGGTACAAGCACTTTACTAAGCTGTACTACTATTAACAACGAACTACGATAACTTATGAACTTAGTTTGCAGTCTGCAAAGTGCGTTGCTTTTAAGTATCATGTATACTTTTTTTTGAAAATTTATAATAACTATATCTTGAAAAGTAAATCTATTATTGGTCGTCAGTTTGACATATAATATTCTATAGCCAATGCTTCCTATAGTTCAAGGTTTGCTTAGGCTTGGGGCTAGAAGGCGTTGTGTAAACCTGCCGGTATTTTTGGTTCCAAAATCAAAATCTGAGCGATCAGTTTTTTCTAACTTTCGTAAAATGCAAATTCTGTAAGTGTTTCTTGCATTTTAAATTATTCTGCAGTATTTTATGTTAAATAGAGTAAAACGAATGATAAGCTGTCTAGACTTCTTAAAGCGGTTACTAGCACTAAGTTGATGAAATAAGAAAAAACTTTATCTAGATAAGTAATTAAGTATTGTATATTTATAACAGGTAAAGAGTACTAGTAGTATTGAGAGAGATCTTGCTTTCAGAGGCCCGATTCACGAGCTGAGATAAAATTGAAACTCGAATTTTGATGACCAATGTGGCGCGGTGGTCTAATGTCCGCTTGTGAACAGGAAGTTGCGAGTTCGATTTCCACCTTGGGATAAATGTTTGCACGATCTGTAAATATTTATTCCGGGTGTTCTGGGTATTTTCTATGTATAATAAAAATATATGTACATGTAATGTATAGTATTAAGTATATCACCCATAACACAAGCCGAAATGTCGGGAAAATTAATAAAAAAGGTAGTACGCGATAAATACCCGTGTAAGTTTTCAATGTGTGTTCTGATCGCAAAAGATTAAAAAAAACATGTAAAATCATTTTATGATTTTATCATTGTCCCTGTTACTGATATTTTTTTGTCACTGTCATCCAGTCATTGATATCAAAAAATCATCACTCAGCCCATTTTACAGTATTAAAGAACCCTAACAGACTGTAATTCCAAGTTGTTAGTTTCAGGAGTAACCTAAGATGAGGTATCGCTGAAAACAACACGGTGCAAGTGCGGTTTTGTTAGTTAATTTAAAAGCTTCAAAGTTATTTCAGCAAAAAGCGCAGTGACGAAAAATTAAAGCTCTAGAAAATTTTAATTACGAGCCTTTCAAGATAGCTGCTCGCAAAATTTAAAATTCTCGCCGTTAAAATACTCGATGGGAGAAAAATCAGCACAAATTCGTGTGAAATATTTTGCACTCTGGGTTTGTATGTTTTAAATTCAACGAACACTCAGCACAATAAGTTGATGCATCACATCATCAGTCTAATAAGATCATGGACATACCCTTTTTTAAGTTGGGGATGGGGGGGTTTGGTACAGTCTCCATGTTTGGCAGACGGATTGGTGATCACAGAGTTGGTACTTAGTATATGGAGATACTGAAGCTAAACTCTTGGTGTGTTCTCTTAGTGGCCTTATTCATGGGATCTTAATACCCACGGGAGGTCATGGAGGAGTTCTACTCTAAGCCACGACCACCACAGCTTAGTTGAAGTTCATTGCATTTTTAGGGTTTCGTACCCAAAAGGTAAAACGGGACCTTATAACTAAGACTCCGCTATCTGTCTGTCTGTCTGTCTGTCTGTCACCAGGCTATATCTCATGAACCGTGATAGTTAGAAAGCTGATATTTTCTGCAGCGGGGTCTGTAGTTTGCATGAAAATTGTTTTGAAACAGATGAATTTACGAATGAATTTGCAAAACATCGTTTCCCGTACTAAAACTTTTTCTATCAGTATCACTCATTCACAAACACGTAAAACTGAGCCAGCAAAACGATAACTTAATGCCCGGCTACATGTTGCTACGTGCTGGGCCAACTGTAAGCTTTTGGATCATACGTTCTGGGAAAATTTTTGAATTGTAACGGCAACAAAGCATACGTCTACGCCGTAGGCATTCCGTAGAGGCAATCTACGAGCCTGTATTGATTGCTTTTGTATAAGCTACGTATATTGTTATAATTTATACGTTTTTCATGTTGTTTAGTAAGTTAGACTTTAGTTTTAAGGCTAGCTATTTCAAAAAATGTTTTTTTTCATAGGATTAGTTATAATGTATGATTTAATAATGTTTGTATGCTAAGGAGCAGGATCTGGAAAACTACATCTACATAAATACAAGAATTACCTACCAGATGAAAACTATAGCCATTAAAAAAGTTTATAAATGAATTTATTTTATTTTAGTAACAAGACATGTTGAAAAAATGTTGAAAATTGAAATAAATAGTAATAACATAAAATCTGTTCAGCCTTTAAAAATTCGAAAATATGAAATATGGTAGGTTTAAACTGAAAAATACTTTCCATGGAACTTACTGATGCATAAATTACGAATGACCGATTCCATTAATAAAAAATAATGTGTGAAATAAATGGAAATGAAACAAAGGTAATAATTTTGTACGTTCACAAATTGCTGGGCATTTTTTAATATTTCGTTTTAAAGTAATTTTCAACCGTTTTTCTTTACTTTATTTGTTGCTGCTAGCTAAAATGTTTGCCCATAGTTATTGTTAGTGGGCTTGCATAGTATGTGAAGGTACCAACTTCTATCATTATTGTAAAATATCGGGTTTTCTAGGGCGCCAGTAAAACACCGTGGCTCAGGAACAGAATGCTTTTATTTATTTTGACACTAACTACACACATGTCACCCCAAACAACCCCCATATTAGATCACAATCAGATAAATTATTTTCATAACTTTACTTATATTTCGTTTTACTTATTTTGATCGGTTATTTTATGCTAGAACTTAAGTCTTTCTAACACTTTGTCACTACTCACACTAGTGTATAATTTACATCTAAGTCACCATTGCATTTCTTCATTAAGTGAATTGTATTCTTCAACTTCTTAGATAAATAAATATCATAGACCTGAAATATTTGATACACATAAAAGATACAACGATACGATACGATACGAACGATATAAAAGATACAACAAATGACGACCGATGTGGCGCGGCGGGCGAGTGTCCGCCTGCGACGCAGGAGGTTGCGGGCTCGATTCCCGCCTTGGGATAAATGTTTGTACGATCTGCAAATATTTATTCCGGGTGTTCTGGGTGTTTTCTATGTTTAATAAAAAATATCTATGTATGTAATGTATTGTATTAAGTATATCAGTCATCTAGTACCCATAACACAAGCTCTGCTTAGCTTGGGACTAGATGATGTTGTGTGGATGGTCCTGCATTATTTATTTATTTCTACACATACTTTGCCGCAGTTCAGCTTAACCAGAGCTGCCTCCTACCATGAGTTCTTATAGTGCGATTGCAAGCTGTCAAAAACGACGCAAAAGTTACCGTTGTTATCGTGCTTCACACAGCATTCTTTACATTTATTTTTGTACTAAGTAACTTGTTTTATATATTATATTATACATATATATATATTGTTTTATAATTAGAAAAATTGTTATGTAAGTATTTATAATTAGATTATAGTTAGTAGATATGTTATACCTTTTAATGTTTAGTTTCAGCACGCCAACCACTGTTTTTCACCTGTCAAGGTTGGCTGGCAGAAAATGCTATCGAGCATTAAGCTCACCTTTTGTACAATTCGTTTTAGTGCAATAAAGGATTAAATAAATAAATAATAATAACGGCTTCTGGACATGTACAAATAATCCTCGTTTTCACTGTTCGGGTTTATTTGGGCCTTTTCGGACTGAAGTTACCCTTCATGTTTGCCTTGATTAGATAATGTAGTCCTCCTTACCTATTTCCATAATGGTGACTGTTCGCGATTACGCTAAATAGTAAAAAGACAGTTCTCGTTACCATTTTTATTCTACGCCTATAACACGAGCTCAACGTGACGTGATAATTTCATTCATAGGTAATTACGGCAAGTCTAAAGTACTAACCACGGCAAACTAAAATATTAATATTAACTTTCTCCAGAGAGCAATCTAAAGGCTTACGCCCCAAGCTTTCTTTTTAATACTTGTACAGCTGGCAAAAGGGTTGTCTTTTTTGTATAGGTTTAGACTATAAGAAAGCGTACTAGCGCGTTAGCGTACTTATTATGCAGAAAGCAGAAATCAAATCAACGACCGCAGGTAGACTGCCCAAAAGCCTGCTAACATTATTTTCGATAGCTAAACTAATTCTCTGTCCAAGCCTTTTATAAGTTTGTCTTATTTAGCAGTCTCTTGGAAAAGTCCTAGTTTTAAGATATTTTTTGTACACAGTTTCTACAGTAAATTTCATTTCAATTTCAAATTTCAAAACTTTTTGCTTAAATAACAGCTACTCTTAATATCTTGGTATCTTTGGAAAATTTCAGGTAAGTATACATTATTTTTATATGTACGTACATTTTTCTGAAGTTCGAGTATATATTCATAGCTTAGAAATCAGTAGTTTATACCATAAATTCTCAAGTGTGTCTCCATAAACTAGTATCGAGTAGACGCCACACTCCGCCGCATTTTACTGCGGTAACCCAACCCCCAGGGAACGGGGCCAGATGTGTCCTGCTTGTGTGCATCAAACAGACATAACTATGCTCAACATAGTTTCTGATGCCATATCCTGTATCGAAGCATCTCAAAGATTTTATGCCAAGACTACAAAATTAAATAAATATTGGCAAACATTTGGCTACAAATAAATAAAAGAAGAAAGAAAAAGAGATATATACTACTACACAACTACTACAGAGATATATTTATATACTACTTTAGTTGGAAAACTTGTCAGATTAGTTAGTGAATTTGTTATAAGTTAAACCAATTTGGCGGCCGTGGTTCCGCGTTGGTATTTCCTTCAATGCAGTTAAATGTAACATTGATGCACACGAACCAAATACCATTTGCGTAGTGTTTTTTCTAACATAGATATTTTTTAACAAAAATTAAATTTACAGATATTCATTCTAGCCTCAAACTACGAGTAAGTATATTATAATTATTACTCGTAAACGTTATATTGGGCTATAATAATTAATATTCCTCGCCCAATATAACGTTTACGAGTAAGAAATATTACAAGCATCTCATACAATTTGAATAGCATTTATAAGTAACCTTATGGACCAAATTATTTGACTGAAACATTACATTTTCTTACATCCGTTATTATCCGAAAACTCCGTTAGGATCAGCAGAAGCTGAGGTCCTCACCACTGGTGGTCCAGAATTGACTGCGGACTGGTGCGGATTGAAAACATGATGATAATGATTGCCTCAATAAAGGTGCAGGTTTTAATTCGGTAGCCATTTATGTGTTTTTTTTTATGTTGTTTGAAACCTTTTTATGACGATTCACTTTACCAGTTTATGGTGATCGTGGGTCAGAGCCATATAAAATTACAGCATCGTCAAAATATCACTGAAACACATTCGTATTTTATATGTCTACGTGTTTACCCGTGAGGTTAACATGTTTTTAGTATTTGCTCAATTGAATCGTTGCATTATAAACATACTACCGATGTAGCGAGCGTGGCAGGCGAATGTCCGCCTGCGACGCAGGAGGTTGCGGGTTTGAGTCCCGCCTTGGGATAAATGTTTGTAAATCTGAAAATATTTATTCCAGGTATTCTGGGTATTTATATCTATGTATAATAAAAAATATCTACGCATGTAATGTATTGTATTAAGTAAATCAGTCATACCCTTAACACAAACTCTGCTTAGCTTGGGGCTAGAAGGCATTGTGTGAATGTATGTCAACATTAATTATTATTATTATTGTAACTTTTGCCATCTCTTATCAACAGATAATGACAAAATGAGACGGGGCTAATTTTAATCAATATTTACACTCAAATAACGTTTCTACAGAAAAATAAATAATCATTGGTGGGTATTTTACACAGCACCATATATCTGCTGCTGCACTTATACCTATAGTACTTTTCCTTCAAAGCCCGTTAATTTTGGTACACTGAATTTTTTAAGATCCTGATAACTTTTTAGGACGAAAAATAGCCTTATTGTTGTACCATAGATATGATAGTTTCCGCAATCTTCATAACGGTCTACCGGGTGGAAGGGCATCTTACGGTTTGTCTTCCAGTACATAACGCACCATATTTATGGTATCTTCATATCAGTCCGGCGTACCATCCATGCCCATCGGTGTCCGTCCTGATCCATACCAGAAATCCGACTATCTAAGTTTCATCTATGAATGAATGAATGAATGAAAATACTTTATTGCACACCTTACAAACTAACAAAAAGAAAAACTTACAAAACAAATAAATATATGTACAATGGGCGGTCTTATCGCTAGTAAGCGATCTCTTCCAGACTATTTTATTCATAAAACTAGTAGTTCTGCAAACAGTGGACTTCGTGAAGGTAAACTTTTTTGCGATTCTAAGGACCTATTCAACTCATCACGCCGAAGAGACGAATTTAAAGTTTTGATTTTATAAGGCGAAAATATTCAGTAGCCACCTTTTTTGTAGGAAAAATCTTTTTTTTTATACAACTTGCTGATGGAACAAGCAGATGGCCCACCTGATAATAAGTGGTTACTATTTCCTATAGAAAAGCTTCGTAGGTCGCGCTTGTTAGGAACGTGCCCTACGATGCACTGTTTAGCGTCCATCAACCTGAAACATACAGGTGTTAAGCTTCATGTGCCTGTAACCGGCACCTACATCCTTCACACCGGAACACAGCAAGCTGCTTGGCGGTAGAAATAGTACTTCCTCGGACAAACCCTTCAAAAAGAGCTCTACTACTACTAATATATATTCACCGCAGCGTACAAACACTACCGTTCATATGTATCTATGTATTTTGGGGATAAATAAACATAGTTTTTTCCATTTCTTTTTCCTATACTTCCAAGAAAATAAAATTGTTTACTGAATAAACTTAGTTAAATCCATTTTAGCCACCTTTGGTTTTATTGAGGCCGCCGTTTATTTCAACAAAGCTTGTTCAATCCTCAAAACACGTGGAGATGAAACACAAAGCAAGATTTGGATCAAAGCATACACTAATCTATTGAACACCGCGAAGTGCGTACTCCCGGTAGACGTTTTATTCCTTTGAATAATCTTGTTCACGTTTGCTAGTGTAGACGTCTTTTTAGGGTTCCGTACCCAAAGGGTAAAATGGGATCCTATTACTAAGACTCCGTTGTCTGTCCTGTCTTGTCACCTTAGCTGTATCTTGTGACTTTGCCTTTGTGCAGTGGAGATTGAAGTTTTTATGAAAATAATTACTCGCAAATTTATGACCGCAGTGTCGGTGTTTAGGACTTAGGAGATGCCGCTGTCATCTCTTTGTGTGTTTCGTCTATCCATGGTGATGGACAGGTCTTATTCCAAGCCTATTCTAAGCTGTATTAGTTTTAGTAAAAGGATCATACAAAAAAACGGTAGGAACCAAGCCGTTAGTTTCTTGCCGGTTCTTCTAGGCTTGGTTGCGAGGAACTGGCGCTTAGATTCACCTAGATTAAGGACGTTTCAAGATGATCCCTGCGGTTATTACTGAATAAATGATTTTTGACTTTGACTTTGACTTTCAAGTGGTGGCGTTTTGTGGCTGTAGTGCGTGGTCCGTGTGCGACGAGACTTAACGTCTCGTGAACTTCAAAAGATTACGATCGCCAAGGTAAAGGTTTCGGGCCATTTAGTACCAAATATCTATTTTATTTAACCCTGAAGGTTTGCCGTAAAAAAGTAACGATAAAAGCTTTTACTTTTTTGTTTATTACCACGATACGATGTAGGAGAAAATGTCAAGTGCCCATTGAAGTTTTTTAATAGATTTTATTGAGTATTATGACAATCTAATGGAAGGTGAGGTCAGGATCGGTCAAGGCAACGTTGGAGGGATAAATTCGATTAACAATTTTGAGAGACGTTAGTAGGAAGCTGCTAAAATAAAGATAGTTGGTCGTATTTGGGGTAGGTAGTAGGTAGTAGTAGAGCTCTTTGTGAAAGGGCTCGTCCGGGAAATTAGTACCACCGTACCTATTTCTGCCACAAAGCAGTGATGCTCGCATTGCTGTGTTCGGGTTTGAAGGGTGTGGGTGCCGGTGATATAACAGGCGCATGAGGCTAACACCAGTATGTCTCAGTTTAGTGTACGCTGAGTAGTGCTTTGCAGGGCACGTACCTAACGTGCGTGACCTACCAGGCAATTCTACCACTTAACATCAGGTGGAATATATGCTTGTTTCACCAGCAGTAGCATAAAAAAAAAGGTTTTTTTTTCAGTTGGTCAGAGGGGTTTGCCAAAGGCGAACATTTACCGACAGAGCCACGTTAAAATCCGACCGGGACCCTGCGCCTCAGTCTTATGCAGTGCCGAACCAGTCGTTAGATGACGAGTGGTTTGATGATACATTGGCACTGAGGATAGTGCAGGAACATCGATGTTTTATAAGTCGGTATGCTGTCGCATCCACAGAAGTCCCGACATTTCCTTTTACTCTCCCCGAGTGTAGGCAAGTAAGGCATTTTCCACAGCAACATTTTTCACAGCAATCCACAGAGATCAAGACATTTTCTTTTACTTTCCCCGAGTAGGCAAGTAAGGCATTTTCTCCCGTAAAAGATAGTTTATTAAAATAGTAAATATAAATAATTGTTCTTTTTCAGTACCTACATACAAAAAAAGTTCATTTAACTATGGGGGAAAAGAGGATTTTTCTGGGGATATAGAAAAGCTTCACGACTTTAAGTCCCAAGTACGGTAGATATACCCTCAGATCTGTTTGCACCAAGAACCTAATCGAAATTCTATGAAGAGTTGTTCTGCTCTACCAGTTTTTCAACTAGAACACTAACTGGTTTTCTCGCGATGTTTTCCTCCACTTTTTGATAACACAGGAATTGGTGCATGACCAGTTTTGAACTCACGACCGACCTTAGGATCAGAAGGCGCTGTCGCTCCCAGTTGCTAGACCACCAGTGCTTAACTAGAAAAACCATTTTTATATCCTTTATCTTTCTTGATAAACATTTTCAGATCTCAAAAATGTTTGTTTTAGTTTCGTAGTTTAGGATAAATTAACAATAAAGGTATATCCTCGAGAACTAGAAAAGTAAATTAAATGTTATGAGTGAAGTAACTTTTTATTGGTCATCATGAATAACAGTGGGTTGGAGAGTGTTTTTGAGCATTGCGCTCGGAGAAGTTTGCGTGTAATGGTAAGTACGTTTTATTGTACTGTATAAATACTGAATAACTTGTATTTGTATTTATTTAAAAACATTACATCTATTATTACAGAACCAGGCCTAATACAATAGAGTAGTCATCAAAATAAATATTTAAGTATTTAAACAAGCTAAATAACTAAATACAAGTGTCAATAATAATACAATAATTCGATAAAAACAATAAGCAAAAAACAAAAATTGAAATGTGAAGAAGTAAAATAATACAGTAAAATAATAAAGCAAGATAGTTAATTATACAAATGTCAAACAAAAGCAAAAAAAAATTAAACAAAATCATGTTTAAGTTCGTGCTGGTAAATAATTATTATTTACCAATTTACTATAGCACTAATACTATCGTAAGACTACTTCTAGGAACTTTATCATCTTCCTGGCCACATTCCACGCTTACTGGGGTAGGCTCGACGGTTTGTTCTTCCACTCTCTTCTATCAATCGTCATCAAGCCTACCTAATTGCATTGCCTCCCTTGGCCTGATGCGTAACTTGTCACGCATTTTTCTACCGTGCTTTTAACAATGCTTCTTCTTGCGTCAATCAAAGGCATAAAGTGAAACTAAAAATCGGCAGCGCTGCTCTATCATTACTGCTGTAGAGATACCATTTACTGGCTCACAAATGTTGTATCCCGGAACTTAAATGCCCTACAATTCAAGCGACCCAACTTGCTAGTGGGGCCGTTAGTTACACGGTTTGCCCAACATCAAACATTCCTAGAACCCTGTTATTACACATTCAAACTATCTAACTTCCGCCTTTTATAGACGATTAGATAAAGCAGAAGTTGAACCGAACTTAATTCGACAAAGTTGACGACTCAAACTTATGTTGAGACTCTTCAACAAAGTCGGGACATGGATCGGTAAAACTAAGTTCTTAGTATTAGCTGTTCTCAAAAATATAGTTTTGTATGAGAGCTTCCTTGTTTTTGTTAGCTATCAGTTGTGGATTTAG
Source organism: Electrophaes corylata (assembly GCA_947095575.1). NCBI lineage: Eukaryota > Metazoa > Arthropoda > Insecta > Lepidoptera > Geometridae > Electrophaes > Electrophaes corylata. Next base: position 2,790,703 of record OX352707.1, on the reverse strand, counting down.
TAAAGGTTAGCCAGGAAATTTTAGTTTGGAAGTTTTAAAATAAACACAGACGAAACAGAATTAGTTAGTTTAAAGTCTAACTTAAAACTGAGTATGTTAGTAGTAGTTATTTATAATCAAAGCAAATTAATTCATATTTATTTACTAGTATCTAGAGTAACTAGTACAGTTGAGAATCAATCTCGGATAGATAGTTATCTGCCTATTCAGCATTTTCGGCTGAGCTGACACATGTCATAATTGACAAAATACACTGTCTTTTTGATAGGATGAATGGGTAAAAGTGCGGGACTTAATACTTCTAATGCGTCTTCCAACAAGGTTGCGCTAACGCAACGCGTGTTAAACGCCTAAGCGTTTAACACTACCATGGAGGGGGTATGAAAGCACTGTTCTTTCTCTCATAGCCAGTTACGTTTTATATTACGCATATTAAAGAAGTTTTACTTCAGTCGTGTGGTCTAAAGCACACTCGTTTTTGTACCTAGCAGTTCTTTGTTTGTTCTATTTCCGTGTTTTTTTTGTATTCTTGGTTGTTCTTGTAACCTTTTGCGTAGCTAATAAACTCTTTTTCATTTGTATTTCACTTGGTTTTGATAATATTTGACCAAAAGACCACAAATGATGTAGTGTTTTAATTTTAGATAGCAATCAACTGGTCTGATTTAACCGAGAAACTATACAAACACAGTCTCCCTATTGACTGCTGGCCAACTAATTGTAACGCCAAAGTTGTTAGATTTCCATTCTATTGATGCTGTGACTTGAACGGATATAGATTGTAGTCTCTGGGGTTCATTTAAATACTAAAGATATTGAGTTAAATATGTAGAAAACTCTGTGTGTGTGCTGCGAGATAGATTCAGAAATGAGGAAATCAGCAAGTTGAAGTGGCAGTGGGCAGGCCATATGTTTTCGAGCTATATGCATATAGCTCGTAGAACCGATAACCGTTGGGGAATAAAGGTTCTCGAATGGCGACCACAAACCGGAAGACGAAGCGTAGGACGTCCTCCTACCCGATGGACTGACGACATTGTTAGGACCGCGGGAAGCCGATGGATGGAAAGGGCTCAGAATCGTTCTTCCTGGAAACGTGTGGGGGAGGCCTATGTCCAGCAGTGGACTTCTACAGGCTGATGATGATGATGTAGAAAACACTATATAGTTAGCCTATTTCATGCCTATTTCTACCGCTAAGCAGCTTGCTGCTTTTCAGTTTAAAGGGTGTGGGTGTTAGTGAAATAACAAACATACCATCTGTATGAATTTGGATGAACGCAAGACATAAGGCACGTTTCAAACGAACGTGACTTAAGTCGATGTTTTGTTAAAGGTGATGGTTATCACTTAACATCAGGTGGGACATTTGCTTGTTCCATAAGCAAGTCATAAAAAAATATTTATAAATTTGTATTTCTATGCTGGAGTTTTGCTATGCTAATAAATTGAAAAATATATAAAGATAAAGTGAAACCTTTTGAGAAAGGTATACTACAAATAGGTACAAAGAGACGAAATAATGTGGCCTAACTCAATGACAAATTCTCTAATACACTTTATCGAGTGGGTACTCATTGGGCGGATAAATAGTGTAATGCTGGACCCCAAATGGCCATCGTAAACATTTGGGGCTTCGAGTGGGGTGATTCAACTCGTTTACTTTCTGTTATTGGTCTAGCTTATGTCGAGTTTTACAGTCCTTTGTGGAATACTCTAGAACTAGCTACGGTTATTCGTACAACTTCCCCATTGTACAATTTCATATTCGTACAATTTTGGCTTGGAACTTTTGCAATGTGTGCAACTTTTTATCGAGAACTCCGTTAGCTGCACTAACTGCATCTGCATCTCTCTTTTGCATCTGTACGCAGCCTGTTGGTACAGCTGGCCACCTAAAAGAAAAGAAATGACTTTCATAAATATGTAATTCACTAGTTGTTCCTTGCAGAATAATATTACGGTTTGTTTAACAATGGCTTTATAAAGAATGATACTTAAATCTATTTTCTTGTATATACATACGTAGATTAATTTTGACAAAATATGATAACATATAATAATAATAATATTGAGGAAATTTTCAAACAGCATCATCTAGCTCCATTAAGCATAGTTTTGTAAATATATACCTACTTGGAGTACAATATAACACCCAGACCGAGAACAAACATTTATGTTCATCGTACAAATATATGTCCTCGGTGGGGATCGAACCCACAACCAAATGTAATATTTGGACGTACCTCTTAGACATCAAATAATATTGAGTTGAGATCGTGTTTGAGAATTAAATAAAAGCGGTTACTGTTTCAACTTTTTTTTAAACTACAAAACTGACATTTACACAAAATTAGTTTTATCGAGTTAATCGTTTTAATGAGCGCGTAAACACTACAAAGCCACTGTTGCCGGTTGACCAGAATAATTTGATGTCTGTCTGTCATTAAACTGGGAGGAAGCGGATGTCATAAAACACCGATAACTGACCGTGGAATATTTTAACAAAAAATTACTAGCAACGTTTGTTGTTGACGGAGCTAGAAGATGTTGCCCAATGCCTTTCATCTGGATAGATAAAGGTACCTTACCTCTTATTATTATTTTGTAAAAAGATCATACAAGAAAACGGTAGGAACCAAGCCGTAAGTTTCTCGCCGGTTTTTCTAGGCTTGGTCGCAAGGTACTGGCGCTTAGATTCACTTAGATTTAAGACGTTTCAAGATGACCCCTACGGATATAACTGAATAACTTTTGCATTTGGATTTCGCTTTTGGACTTTGGCATTGACTTTGACCTTAATGCAGATTTTCATAGGTGTACTCGGCTTTTAAAAATATCAATAAAATTGCAAAATTTAAGTAGCTTCACGACTTTAATCTCTGGGCACGGTAGATATCCACTCATATATTTTAGTACCTACCAAGTTTGAGATTTTTTGAGGATGTCTAAGGGGATATCAGAGGTACATCCAAATATTTCCACATTCTGCAGTAGTTGGTTACCTAAACGTGGCAGGTTGCAAGACCATCGCCGCTCACTTATGTCGCAATAAAAACCTCTGAATATTGACTAAGCTTTACTTTAATCCCTTTTATAGACGAAATAACTTGAGGTCTTTGAGCGAAAGTTTTTGTGTAGGTTTTGAAAAGAAATGCCATCCTTTTTTTCAAACCAATGACAACCAACTTTACTTTTTTTACTGACTCGACCTGACTAAAATCTCTTTAATCATCCACTTGACACTAGCAACACTGTCTGTCGAATGACAGACAGGTGCCATAGAGAAGAGAATAAGAGTAGACCTTTTAGTCCATATTCTTTGGAGTAGACAGAGGTTCCTATCATCTGTCAAAGGAACAGCACCAGTATTTAACACACAGTAGAATGCAGGTATGTTAGTTCCTCAGACACATTTCGGAAGGTTACGTTTAATTACAAACTAGATTGTATTTAACATATATGCAATAACCACGACGGGTTAGAATTATCTGTTTAACTACTGGGTACGTACAGTCAACCTCAAAAGATGGTGACATTTATATTAAATTCAGAAAAGTAGGTTTTCAAACCACTTGTTTTTATATGAGTGTTGAATCAGAACTCCGTCATTTAAAAACAGATTTAAAATATGTCAACTTTTTTGTTTTGTTTTGTTGTTGTACGGTTCTTTGTAAAGGGCTCGTCCGATGAAATACCATGCCTTAGAAATAGCCAACCAGCGTTGCTTTGTTCCGGGTTGAAAAGTGTGAGTGACATTACAAATAAGATATATATCACACCTTTATGTTACAAGTTGCAAGACGTTAGGCCTATAAGGAAAAGTTTTTTATAAGTGATGGTTGCCACTTAACATCGGGTGGGTCCTCTGCTAATATTATAAATGCGAAGTTATAAACATTTAATATGATGTTGAATGTACCTTCGTTTATTATCAAGGATGGTAATTATCTTCCAATGTTGATTTGGAATACGAGTGTTATCTTAGATCGAGGTTGTTACCCCATCTGTTATCCAAAGTTGTGATTAGAGGTTAGTGAGCTATGAAATTAACCGCGGAACAGTACTAGTGGTCGTAATCTTAAAGGTGGCGTTTCACAATTCAGCGACTTTTTCAGAGGGCCTACTACTATTTCGGCGTATCAACCCTGAAGTGGATTTTGTCCTCCAATACCATAGAACGCCACCGGCCTCTGTCCTACGCTACATCTTCAATAAAAATATGTATGTATGTAATGTGTTGTATTAAGAATATCAGTCATCTAGTACCCATAACACAAGCTCTGCTTAGCTTGGGGCTAACTGATGCTGTGTGGATTGTCCAGCATTATTATAAGTCAATAGTCAATAGTCATTTATTGATACAACAATGTACAGGTCAGACAAAACAAAAAGTAATTAATAATTAAATAAATTGATAGATAAGCCTACATTGGTATCTACTTAACAATCTAATTAATATCCGTTATAATTAGAAATGTCCGTACCGTATTGTGGTGGTTAAAACCTAGTACCTAGTAAATACCTACCTACTTTAGGTAGTTAAGTTTTTACTTTCTGGCTCATGAACTCCGCGACGGAGTAGAAGGTCTGCTCGACAAGCCAGCGTTTTAACCTGGACTTAAAAATGTTGGCATTGGAGGCCTCCGTGATCTCTTTTAGCAGTCGGTTGTAGACTGGCGGGCCCATTACGTGCGTCAGTTTCTCTGCCTTAGTCAGCATTATTATATTATATTGGGACGCGTAATGCAGATGTTGCTGCGCCCTACCTTTCGGCGCCACTGAAAACCAGCGCCATATGAGTCATTGTGCTTGGAATATGCTGAGTGGATGCCTTTTTTGCCACTTTCCTTCTTATTTTTATATCTACTTTGTGTTTTTTTTATTGTTTTGTGTGGTCTCAATAAATATTTTCTATTCTATTCTATTTCATTCCATAATGTAGCATCAAGGAAATCAAGCCTTAAAATAATCTAGTTCTACTAGTAATACTAGAAACATAATGTGTAATGTCGCGAGCCGTAATCCCTACCAGGCGATTAACCAGAGACGTTATGTGGTGAAGTACGATTTAAATGCTCATTTGTACGAATATGAATACTACTGTGTTTGTTTAATGCTTGAAGTTACTACCAATTCAGTTTCATCTTATTGTGATTAACTACCATATTTATAAACTTTATTGAGAGCATAGGCGGTCTAGTGGCAGTGATCCCGCCTTCTGATCCTAAGTACGTGGGTTCAAATTCGGTCATACACCAATGGATTTTCCTGTTGGATAAATTTATGTGCGCAATGCTAAGGCTCTCTAACGGTGAAAGAAAACATCGTGAGAAAACCAGTTAGTACCTATTCTATAAGCGACGATGAACTTGCAACATGTCACGTATTTATTTTGTTTATTTCTTATAAAAATTGCTACAATGTCTTAGCAAATTGTTTAATTACCCACTGACTATCTCAAAATTATGCCTTCGAACGGGTTTTGTGTCCACGATTTTTGGTCTAAAAAAACCTTTGTGTAAAGCCTGTTTTACACTTTGATTAGTGCGAGTGCAGGTGATTAGTGACTAGGTGTGGACAGCGACTGATTAGTGCAAGTGATTAGTAGGCTGTGTAGTAAAGTGAATAGAAGCGTGTTCTATTTTTTTGCGAGTGGACTGCGAGTAGCCACGTCCCGCGCGCCCTCCCTTCCCCCTCACTCGCAGCGTGCCTGCCACTAAACACGTCTGGACAGTGTTTAGTGTGTCTGGACACTACTCGCACTACTCACCTGCACTCGCACTAATCACCTGCACTCGCAGTGAATTGGACACTACTCGCACTACTCACCTGCACTCGCACTAATCACCTGCACTCACACTAATCACAGTGTAAACCTGGCTTAAAGCATTTAAAACTAATAAAGTAATGCAACAGTTTGTTAAAAAAACAATAGGAAATTTAGTCAAGCAATATCACTTGAGTTTGAAACACTTCTTTTTGAGTTATCTAACACTTTAGAAGGTGCCTATTGACAGACAGACACAAACAAAGTTTTAGAAACTTGCTCTTCGTAAGTTGGCCGTGTGCCACCTTTTAATACAATTCCAAACGGCCACGGCCGTCTGGTAGCTAGCCTAACGCATCATAAGTGGCTTTTGCACGAAATTGAACTTACTTTAAATGTTTATATTTAAATATTTTCAATTTAAACTTAAAACTTTCACTGGCCCTAAATTTAACTCTGAATAGAAATCTGGACATTTTAATAATAATAATAATGCTGGACAATCCACACAGCATCATCTAGCCCCAAGATAGGCAGAGCTTGTGTTATAGGTACTAGATGACTGATACTTAATACAATACATTACATACATACATATTTTTTATTATACATAGAAACACACCCAGAACACCTGGAATAAATATTTGCAGATCATACAAACATTTATCCCAAGGCGGGAATTGAACCCGCAACCTCCTGCTTCGCAGGCGGACATTCACCCACCGCGTCACATCGGTCGTCAATTTTGACCGTGCCCTGAGGTATAGACGTGGCCCAATTTTTTTTATCATGTAATTTACATACCAACCCACTAGTTTATAAAAAATCAGCATCACGTCTTTAATCTCCAAGCACGGTTGATATCCCCTCTGATCGATTAGTACCAAATACCTCCTAGCAATTCTAGTTTGAGGATGTGTAAGAGGGCAGTCAGAGGTACGTCCACAATTACATTCCGTGACGTGACAGGTTGCAAATCTATCGCAGTCATTGTCCTAGAATACTAATACTAAAACCCTGGTTGAAAAAGGCTTAAATTATACCCAAAAACTACCCCGAAAACTAGGCTTCGTGAAAACTGCTGTAAAATCCGATCAGTATTTACTAAGTGTAGCAGATGCGCCAAAAGTTTTTGCTTTAGTTGAACTTGACCGTAATATTTTTTCAGTTATCTTGGAAATGGAAAGAAAGAACAAAAAGCTTTTGATTGTTCTATACATTCTTTTACTTAGGTAATAGTACATGTCAGGTTATCATTAGTATAAGTAAATCCGCTAATAGAGAGATAGCTCTTTATTGATATAAGGTAAAAAATGCAGTAATACAATAAGCGGCGTTATCGCTAAAAGCGATCTCTACCAAGCAACCTCATAATAATAGACATCCCTATATTTCCTCAAATTTAGGGTGTTCGCGATAGTTAACGTTAGTTAACGATAGTTAACTACGTTAAACAGGCAGATTTGTTACCGCAGTGTCGATTGTTTACACCCACGCACGCACGGTGTTCACGACCTAAAATACCCTGAAAGTTTCCGCCTCCACAACCAGCAGTGCATTGCGTTGTTTATATGTCCGTCAATCAGTCAGTCAGTACAATGTCTTATAATATACGTAAGTGGCAACTTTTTACTCCTGCAACTTTTTACTTCTAAGTACTTATTTATGCGACATTCATTTTTTACTTTTAAAAGCTTTTTACGATTCAATGTTCGTTTCATTTCTTGTTCTTCTTTTGTGTCGTTGCCACTACTTTTTAAAGGTGGCTACATAAACGACAGCTATACACATTTTCTAATCCAGTTTTAACTCTTCAATGTTGTCCAGAATTATTCAAACCCTAGCCTCCAGTCTACTCCCTAGTTTAATAATGGCAAGAAGGTATTCGCATTCATTAATCTACCAACATTCCAAGGTTGGCCGTGTCTGAAGCATTCCATTGAACTTGGTAAGTCTCTTCGTTATTTTTGCTTATTTATAAACAGAACTTTCAGTAATTATAAAAGAACCGTTGTTCTTTTGTCTACTTAATTCCGTCTTCTATTTATTTATCATAGTAAACACAATTGAATGAAATCAAGAAAGAAACAATAAGTTTTAATTCAATTCAAATACTTAAGATATAACCAAGAATGTCTAAAATCATTAAGGAAGTGATTTTAGTCATATACGCCTAAACATCTCAGTATTTATCTACTCATTTTTCACTTCTTGGACAAAAAAGCCAGTAAAAGCAATGGAGAAAAAAAGACGTAAAATAGAGGACGTTCAATTCACCTCCTTGATTTTATTTACAAAGGTGTGTGTACAAGAAAGTAACAATAAAATGAACGAGCAACCTTCCAGAGCAGTAAACAATAACGACAGTGAGGAATGACTTAAGCTGAGGCCATCTAAATGGTCTTGAAAGCCACAGTGAACTTCTGTCAAGGGCGAGCTAGAAAGAGAGGATATGCATTGAATAATAATGCACTTCGCTTATTCATTTTAAGTCTACGTCTTAAAGTGGCTCTACACCTACAGTTTGAGCTGTGTTAGCTTTGAACTGCATTTCAATGGTTTACCTTATGAGTAAATATGTCCGGATCCACATCGCGCTGATGAAAATCCACATACCACCCATTCGCATCAAGCGTTTAGGTTCCACCTTCATAATACAAACCGCTAAAGAGTGGAACTCATTACCAGCGTCTGTTTTATAATTTGGATCTCTTTAAAGCAGATATGAATAGGTCGGAAAATCTTTTAGAGTCAAAGTTTAAGTCAAAAAGCCAAAAATCATTTATTCAGTAACTAGAGGCCACTCGCAGCTTCGCCCGCGTGGCAGTTTTTTCCCGTTCCCGTTATTTTTTCGGAATAAAAAGGAGCCTATGTCCTATTCCAGATTACAATCTACATTTATTCCAAATCGGTCCAATGGTTAGAGCGTGAAAGAGGAACAAACATCCATCCATCTATCCATCCATCCATCCAAACATTCGCATTTATAATATTAGTAGGATATCCGTAGGGATCATCTTGAAACCCACTTGTGTCCTGCTTCATCGTCGATTTCATCGTCACTTTACCACCAGGTGAGGTTGAAGCCACAGGATAGTCTATTGACGATATAAATAAAAATATTATCTGTCATTACGATGCAATAATTGCAATGATCAGCATTGCCATTCAGCGTGGCAATGCAGCCAGTGTTTTGGGAACGCTTCCGATTGGCACTGATCTGGATCAGTTGAGCTACCTTTAGATCGTTTGCAACGGTCTGTAGATAGCACAACTGTTTCACATGTATTTTGTACATACCAATTATAAATACTTGTATTCGCTATAATTTTCTTTGTAAATAAATATTTGTAATAATGAATTCTAGATTTTGGTTTGTTTTGTCGGAGCAAATAAAGCGTAGTTATGTAAACATTCTAGTTGATGTAGAATGCACTTCGTTTCTAAATGAGAAAACTTTTTAATTTTAATTTTAATTTGCTCAAGTGCTTTTATGAAACGGGCATTATTAAACAGGGATGGGAGCAATTAGCTAATTCTAATTTGTAACATATTTACTTTCTGAAATGGAAATAAGCTATAATTACGATGAACATTGGTAAACGTAAATGTTTGTTCTGTGTCTGGGGTGATAATTGTATTCTAATATTGCTTGCAAAAGATCACTAAATGTATTTAGGAAAAATCTTGCACAAGAAATTTTTTGTCTATTACGCTCACGCTAAACATGTCTATCTTGGTAAACGTGATTAATTATATACAATTAATTCAGATTGTTGTGCAAGCGGGCCTAAATATGCGAACTTAATTATATGAACTTATTCTTATTTATCAGGCCCATACAAGGCCCGTACCACTGCGTCTTACCGCGATTTTCATTTTCATAAAAACTATATAATTTGCCTAAAATTTGATTTCTATAATATAGGTTATTATCTTAGCCTCAGGGGGTCTTACAAAATGGTTATTTTATATGTTATGGTTTATGGTTGATATTTCCTCTAGTTTTACTCACAGTTCAGGCAAAGCGCACCAAGCACTTTACCTCAACTTTTATTACACGCGCAGTAAAAGAATGGAACTCCTTTGGTCAGATTATATTTCTGTTTGCAAAATAACTCGCCAGTGAATTGAATATAGCCTCAAACTCATACTAGCATCTGTGTTTGCTGTATTATGTATGTCAGCAGGTAAAATTAACCGCATCCGGAACCGTGCAAAGAAGCTGTGAAGATGGATGAGTTTATACTAATCTTATAAGTATTACAAGGAAAGTAAATATTATGATAAATGAATGAATGATAAATTATTTGTAACCTTGTTTGAGTCATCAGCGTGTAGTATAACATAACCTCGCGACTTCGTCCGTCTGATTTTTGTTTTTACCGCCGCCGTATCGTTTCCACTTGAATTATTACCGTCGGGGATGGGGATCATTTTTTTTTATTTTTTATACAATTTGCCGATGGAACAAGCATATGGCCCGCCTGATGTTAAGTGGTTACCATCCACCATGTGGTGGCAGACGATAAAAACCCTGTATTCTGTACGAACTCTGGCTAAGACCCTATTCATATTGGACCTTAATTTTAGGATAAGTACCATAATTATAGTACGAACTTTCTTCCCAGTGCGTTTTTTTAGGACTAGCGAAACGCGCGCGACTTCGTCCGCGTGAAGCTATTTTCATACAAACTTCAATCCCCACTGTACACGTTTTGGGGTTGAATTTTGGGAATTCCTTTCTTAGTACACCTCTAAAATACGCACCAAGACGAATACACTCTGAAGGCTCTTGTTTAGGCTGTGCGTTGTCTATATCCCAGTCAGTCAGGACAAAGATTCTTATAATTGGTATAGATATTATTGTAAGTTTATTTATATTTTATAATTCATATATAGGTATTTATATTTACCAAACCTGTGCACTACCGTCCATTACTGTTATATTCAACTACTTTCTTCGCTAAGGTTGCCTGGATTATTGTGTACAATAAAGTGTTATCAATCTACCTACCTTACTTTAATATTCTTCTAGGCTTGGTCGCGAGGAACTGGATTACCTAGATTTAAGACGTTTCAAGATGATCCCTGCGGATATTACTGAATAAATGATTTTTGACTTTGACTTTGACTTGACTATCTACGTCTGCACGTAAAATCATACATTACAAGCTTTTAGGACCAGAGACAGCAGTCTATAAGCGTTATATGCCAGTCGGTTAATCAGTCAGAACTTTGATTCTTATATATAAGAGAATAAAAGTAAACAAGCATTTGGGTAAAATGTATTATGTTTAGACAGCGTTAAGAGCAACGTAGGAGTAGAGCTCTTAGTGAAGGGCTCGTCCAGGAAAGTACTACCACCATGCCTATTTCTGCCGCCAAGCTTACTGTGTTCCGGTTTGAAGGGTGTGGGTGCCGGTGAAATTACAGGCATATGAGGATTAACACCTGTATGCCTCAGATTGACGGACGCAGAGCAGTGTATTGTAGGGCACGTTCTAACTAACGTGACCTACAAGACAATGCTTTGTTATAGGCTATGGTAACTACTTAACATGAGGTAGGCCATATGCTGGTTCGATCAGCAAATTGTATAAAAAAAAACTACCGTCCTTGGAAACTAAAGTTATGATGCTATTTCCTTCTGTTTCTATTTCTTTATTGGTTAATTCGTTTTACAACTTTACTGTAAGAAGGTTTCATTCCCTGCAAAAAGTTTTGGACACTTCAGTTGCGGTATCATCGCCGTTTGGGCCGAACGAGTGAAAACTCGACATCGTCTCTAATGGAAAACACAAATTTTTGGTAGCCTCAAACTGGGATAGTCAGATAAAAAATTAAATAGAGCCCGAAAAATGCCACCGCTGTGAATATTATAATTGACTGAAATTCTGTAGTAGACTTTTCCGCCGACTCTGCGAAAATAAAAGAAAAGGTACTACTAAACCCTCAGTAACTGAACTTTTAAAGTTCACGTAAATACTTATTTCAGAATGATAGAAGCAGTGGAAAGAAATGGGGGAGATATATATGACGGAGACGCTGCTCCAGTATGGTCCAGCTGGTCGTCCGCGATATCTGCACTGATGACGTCACAGCTGTCTTCATTATGGTGATGACTCATGACCGTCGGCAAAACATAAACCGAGTCAAAGAAACATTAAATAAGCCAAAGAAACACCAAGAACGTTGTCACTGTCGTTTATTCCGCACCAAACAAATCTGGTTTTTACAGTAGGTCCGAACGGTGCGGCGGCTCGAGCCAGACTGACTGCCGTAGAGCGCGCCGCCCGTATTTATGCAAAACACAGCCGCGCGCAAGCTACCTCGCCACTAAGAGTGTTTTGCTTTTACGCGTCTTGTTGTTTTTACAATCAATTGATTAATGACCTTGTTGACCTTAAAATAATGAATCAACGCCTAATTAGCTAACAATTCACTTAAAACTGAAACAAAACATTGTGATTTCAAGTAGCTCCGGCGTCTTGCTGACACCAATGTCGCCATTGCGCCGATACGGCCATTCTGACAGGCGGTGCGCGCTCTGCACCAGCCTCTGTTGTGCGTGATGTTTTAGTTCGAAGATTACTCGAAGATTGCTCGAAGATTGCTCGAAGATTACTCGAAGATTACTCGAAGATTACTCGAAGATTACTCGAAGATTACTCGAAGATTACTCGAAGATTACTCGAGGATTACTCGTGGATTACTCGTGGATTACTCGTGGATTACTCGTGGATTACTCGTGGATTACTCGTGGAAGAGGAAAGGCCTGATGCTGTGCTCTGGGCGGTCCTGTTCGCAGTGGTACACAGAGGATCTAAAAAAAGAAAGGTTTTGTACTCGTGGATTACTCTTAGATTACTCGTGGATTACTCTTAGATTACTCTTAGATTACTCGTGGATTACTCGTGGATTACTCGTGGATTACTCGTGGATTACTCGTAGAAGAGGAAAGATCTGATGCTGTGCTCTGGGCGGTCCTGTTCGCCGTGGTACACAGGGAATTTGGGAAATATGACTAGGTTGATGCCGTGTGTTCACAGAGGCCCTAAAAAGGAAAGGTTTTGTACTCGTGGATTACTCGTAGATTACTCGTGGATTACTCGTAGAAGAGGAAAGGTTTGATGCTGTGCTCTGGGCGGTCCTGTTCGCCGTGGTACACAGAGGATTTGGGAAATATGACTAGGTTGATGCTGTGTGTTCACGGAGGCTCTAAAAAGGAAAGGATTTGTACTCGTAGATTACTCGTGGATTACTCGTGGATTACTCATAGAAGAGGAAAGGTCTGATGCTGTGTTAGACACAGGGGTTCTAAAAGGTAGGAATAATTTTATGTTATTATTTTGTGACTTGGTATGCGAGCTGATGAGGAGGTGGTTTGGATTGGAGTTGTGTCCAATCCCACTTCTGATGACGGAGACGCTGCTCCAGTATGGTCCAGCTGGTCGTCCGCGATATCTGCACTGATGACGTCACAGCTGTCTTCATTATGGTGATGACTCATGACCGTCGGCAAAACATAAACCGAGTCAAAGAAACATTAAATAAGCCAAAGAAACACCAAGAACGTTGTCACTGTCGTTTATTCCGCACCAAACAAATCTGGTTTTTACAGTAGGTCCGAACGGTGCGGCGGCTCGAGCCAGACTGACTGCCGTAGAGCGCGCCGCCCGTATTTATGCAAAACACAGCCGCGCGCAAGCTACCTCGCCACTAAGAGTGTTTTGCTTTTACGCGTCTTGTTGTTTTTACAATCAATTGATTAATGACCTTGTTGACCTTAAAATAATGAATCAACGCCTAATTAGCTAACAATTCACTTAAAACTGAAACAAAACATTGTGATTTCAAGTAGCTCCGGCGTCTTGCTGACACCAATGTCGCCATTGCGCCGATATATATATTTTGTATTTTGTTTATTTTAAATGTTTATAGACCATGTGTCTGCAATAAAAATATATTATTATTATTATATATATTTGCCCAGCAGTGGGATAACATCGTAAAAAAAAAAGTACTTATTACTTATTCTGACACACATATAACGCAAGACCATTTAAGCTGTGACAGCCGTCACAACTCAGTTCATAGTAGCCCTGTCTTCTGCCTGTAGGTGGTGGGTTCGACCCCCACCAAGAACAAACATTTGTGTGATGAACATAGATGTTTGTTCTGTGTCGGGTGTTATATTGTAGGTACTCTTAGTATGAACCTATTTAAAAAAAAACATAAATAGTCTATTAATCGTCTGGTTCCCATAGTACAAGCTATGTTTGTGGTTAAATGATGATGTGTAAAAATGTCAACAAATATTTCTTTTTATTATTATTCTTCACAATATGCGAAACTTGTATGTGCTTTGATAATCATATAGTTGATGTAATGCAACTTTGTTTTTTGGTAAATACATGTAGAATAGAATATTACACAAATGTTTGTTCTCGGTGGGGATCGAACCCACTACGTACATTGCAGAAGGAGTCACAGCTCAGTTAATAATCTAATAGCAAATAATTAACCCTCTTATTAATAAAGTCGACATAACTTTGGAATTTACGCCGTGTTTTGTCTCTTTCAATCTAATTTGGAACTTCCAATAATCAAATGACAAAACTTGGTAAAACTAGTTCTACATTGCGCAAAGTTTATTATTAACTATAGTGAAAACGGGCGTGACTTTGTTCGCGTGAATTTATTTTCTACTTTTCATATAAACTTCAACACCCGCTGTACCTACCCGCTTAGGGGTTGAATACCTACATTAAAATTTCAAATCTCTACGACCAGCGGTTTAGGCTATGCGTTATTAATCAGTCAATCAGTCAGTCAGGACAAAGATAGATCGATTATTGTATAACCTGGGTAATTAATTAGTAGACATTGCACACAGTGCCATTTAACTAAAAATAAAGTTTACTTTTAGTTAAGTGTTTATTTATTTTTAGATATTCTCGAAGAATACGCGTAGGTACTTTGTGCTAAGAGATCTGAAGGGATATCTACCGTGCCTAGAGATTTAAGTAGTGATACTATTTTTTTTTCTATATAGCACTGAACGAAAAAGTAATTCAAAAGATTTTTGCGCAGACAAAGAAAAACAAAATATTAAAAAACACACACCTAAATATATCAATATACCAACAATTATGCAGACGATACCTATTGTTGTTATTTTAAATAACGATAGAATTATTTTAGATAATGTTAACAATCAGGCAATATTAAATTCTATGCTTGGCAAGCTATTGTAATGAGTTTGACAATATCACTTTATAACCTCTTCACGTTATTAAAACTTTATCAGACCACTTCAAATTTATCTGAGCTAGTTGAAACTGATAATTATTTTCATTAAATTGTTTCATTCGATCTGAAGTATTACTATATTTAATCTAAAAAGTTATATACTATCCTTATTGTTTACAGTTTAAACATAATCACGAGTTATCAGTATATTCGAATGATGTGATAAAATACGCGAGAGCGTTTGACGTTGGCGCGTTCGAACTTCAAATAGCTATTGGATGCCGCCGGGTGTAGCGGTGTCACTCGGACCAACTCTAGCAAACGCGCGCTCTTCGAACAATTCTCTTTGCTGTAAAAGTATAAAACAAAAGTAAGATTTAGAATTTAAAATTTTTTATTGACGTGAAAAAATGAAAGTATAACTGCAGTTCGTTATAAATAGTTTTTGCTACAAGTGATTTTGTTTTGGTAGTTGATACTTTTCTTAATTTTGTGAGTGTGGGATATGAATTATGCTGTATACTGATTAGTGATGTTTTGGCGCCGCGATGACAGCCTAAGAATTTTGAAATAATTGACTTCAGATCTGAGGTAAGTTTATAATATATTATGTTTGGTACTGTACCGTATCTGTTTGGTTTTATCCGTTTATTTTATGGAAATAGCATTAAAAACATTAAAAAAATTATATTAGTTGTAAAAAATATAACTTTTTTACTTAGATAATAGAAATCCGGTTTTTAATGACCTAATTTTATGAAATAATAAATCTCTGTCTGAATAGATTTAATCTTTTAATAATACTCAAAGAAAAGGCCTTTTGGTTTTTTACTTTCAAAGTTATTTATTACGGGTTTCCACGCAGTGATAACTGGTTTTATGACTGTGTAAAATGAAAAGTTACAAATGTAACCTATTTGAACAAAACCGTTTTGGAATTCGCACTTTTACCGTTTTATCTGCTGGTGGAATGTAAGCAGTGACTCTGAGATCTCACATGCATGGTCATTACGATTAAATTTTTTTGGATGTTGGTGTATTTTAAAGTGAACTTTTTGTTCCGCTATACGAGGCCACTCGAACACTTTTCAGATTTGCTTATAATATTAGATAGATTGGTAGATAGATAACACTTTATTGTATACAAGGATAATTAGTTAAAAACAGACCAGGTTAACATAGTACAATGGGCGGCCTTATCGCTGAAAGTAATTTCTTCCGGGCAACCGTAGGATGGAGAGTAGTGAGCAAAGCGGTAAAGGACGGCAGTGCACAGAGCGATAGTAAAATTTGAGTAATATTATTAGTTCGTAGGTAGTTTTAATTGCAAGCTTTTACAGCGCTGACATAGTTGCACAGCAGCTACTAAAAGTCCTTAAATTAAAAGAATAATAAAAAAAAATCGGCCGAATAAATGACGATTCTTTGGAACAGAAACCTAAAAAGGACTGGTCACTGGAGATTTATATCCTAATCCGAATTTATGGGCTATTTCCGCTTCCAATTAGCCACTTTAACGTGAGCGTCTTCTTGGAGGGTAATAATCTTGTATGTTTACAAGGGTCAAACAATTCCTTTGTTCATAAACTGTTTCTAATTAAACTCCTACTTTTAACGTTTTCTCTTGGTTACTGGGGTTGAAAATAAATGCATGAATGAAAGATACTTTATTATACATAGACCAGATACTACTAGTCATACGAAATAAAATAATGAGAATAGTCATACATGGGAAGTACAATGAGCGGCATTATCGCTCAGTAGTGACCTCTTCCAGGCAACCTTAGGATGGAGAGGATGAAGATAAAAAAATATTCTAGAAAAAAAAATTTTGGCTTGGGTTGGTGAAACAAATGATTTTATAAGATAAAATAACCAATTCATTGGAGCACGACCTGATTCATACTTCAAACTTCATCACCGCCCTTCTCAAAAAACGAATCTGTATATATTTACTGTCTATTTTATACTTTTACAATAGACTTCCGCAAAGTCACGCTTATATCAATAAACTATCTGAACTCCAATTTCACAATTGAAACAAAAAACTGTCGCTGTTCACGCTCTCACAAAACAGACTAGGTATGTAAAAGGCGTCTTGCTAAGATGAAAAAGCTGTAAAGGAGACGTGTGATTTTACGCCCTAAAAGGCACAAAGAGCTCACGAGATATCTCATCTCAACTTGTGGACGATTCTTATTCTTTTCTGCTCTGTTTGGTGAAAACTTTAGAGAAGCTTTTAGCGTAACTTGCAAACTACTTGTTTGCTGAATCTGTAAACATTTCGAGTTAAAGCCACAGTCTACTTAGCTGTGACAATACCATACCTAATTATACCTTCAAGCTTTAATTGGTCGTAAAACGTAAATCTCTGATTACCCCCATTAGATATCCTCAAAGAATCTGGAGTAGGTGATACTAAGTACTAAGAGATCAGAGGGGATATCTAACGTGCTTGGGTATTGAAGTCGTGAAGCTATTTATAGCCGTTATATAGTCGTGATAACTGGCGAAACGCCCGCGACTGTGTCCACGTGATTTTTTTATACAGTTTTCAACCCTCGCTGTACCTATTTAGGGGTTGTATTTCAGGAATACCTTACCTAGTACACCTCTACACACCTCTCTCTCTTATGGCTGTAACCAATAATACCTATAGTTTATTTGAATATGTATTTTCTTTAATAATAACGTTTCTGTCTGCTGAGCACTGATTTGCTATCAGTTTTGTGGTACACTGGTTCCTCAATACAGGCTTATTTGGCTTAAACCGTTTTCTATAAGAAGTAAAAGCTCGTTAGATTACTTTTTTGTGAATTAGACAATATTTCAAAAGGATTTAGAAACACACATAACTTGTTATTATTTTTTGAGTAATAAAATTCCATAAAGTTATGCTCAAACGAACAGACATACAAACAAACAAATATTTTGGAAATTTTCACAAAACATTATCTAGCCCCAAACTAAGCATAACTTGTACTATGGGAACCAGATGACTGATAGAATATT
Organism: Electrophaes corylata; assembly: GCA_947095575.1. Taxonomy (NCBI): domain Eukaryota; kingdom Metazoa; phylum Arthropoda; class Insecta; order Lepidoptera; family Geometridae; genus Electrophaes; species Electrophaes corylata. The sequence continues at coordinate 2,772,666 of OX352707.1, read as the reverse complement.
TATACCTATATTTTTTGTAAATACATAGAAGCATGCAAACATTATAACAAACCTATAAAGGAAATTCGCCCTAGCTGCCACAAGATATTCGATCACTTTGTTCTCTCGATCAATAGATTGACTTATAAACGACCTTACTGTTACATTTTGAATTATTTAGTATTGCTCGGCTACGTTTTCAATTAGAATTAGTTCCTGAGCATGTTTCTCTCAATTGAAAATTTACTAAGAACTCGCTGCCGTCATAACGAAAAAAAATAGAAATAGCATCACGACTTTAATCCACAAGCACGGTAGATATCCTATATCCTATTGATCCGAGTACCAAGTACCTACCTCTTTGAGATTCTTCGAGGATATCTAAAGGAGTCAGAGATAAATTCATACAGTACATTTGGTACACACCTACATTTTGCAGTAGTTAGTATTTCATACGTAACAGGTTGCAAGCTCATCGCTGCGGCTAGAATACTAAATGGTTTTCTCACGATATTTTTCTTCACAGTTGGAGGGCATTGGCATGGCGCACATAATTTGTCGAAGCACATTTTTTCGAACGGATAAATCCATTGGTGCACGACCGGATTTAAACCCACAACCTTAGTATCAAAAGGCGGGGTCACTTCCAGTAGACCACCGGTCCTCTAACCGTCATAACATTTAATTTGTAGATACTAAAAATGTCAATGAAAAATTACCGGCACCCACACTCTAAAACAAACTTTAAGGCTGAAATAGACAATAGTAGTACTTCTCCGAACAAACTTTTCTCAAACAGTTCTACTAACACTAATAGGCACTTTTGTTTGGAGTATCAATGTGGTTTAGTATTTTATTTATTTATAAGTTAGTTTTACATGTTTTTTATCCAGCTTTGGATGAACATGGACTGGGTAGTGTTTATGAAGTTTTTATTTATTTGTAAGTTTGTTTTACTTGTTTTTATATCCAGCTTTGGAAAAATGTAGACTGAGTTTAGTCAATGAAGTTTTTTGTTTATTCGAACGTATTTGTTTTTTGTTTATCGTTATACAAGTTTTTATATCTAGCTTTGGATAGACATGATCTGGATATTGATTATGAAGTTTAAACCAACTTGGATAAAAAATGTGACGCAAACAATGTAAATGCTAAGTAAACAAATCTCTACATACCTTAATCCTCGACTAAATCGAGGGGTATTATAAGTTTATGTATAAAGGCGTGGTAAGGTAATGCTCGGATTTCAATAAAGATTCTTTTATAATTGGGTTAAAGGTTTTACTGATGATTGAGCTGTGGTTGTACCAGCTTAGAATAAGACTTTTGTCACCTCCCATGGATGTTGCAAATGGCTCAGAGAACGCACCATTAAACTTCCAGAAAATGCCACTAAACTTCCTGTTCAGAAATTCAAAGGATACATTAAAACAAATCTTATAAAGTAAGCATACAAGGTTATGCTTTGTTATAGGTGTTGGTTATCACTTAACATCAGGTGGGCCATATGCTTGTTTCACCAGCAGTAGAATGAAAAAACACATTACCAAAGGCAGCGTTTTTGCATTTGGTTTAAACAATTCGACAAAGTTATGTTTTTTGCATTTGGCTGAAACAAAATATCTAGGTTAATGGTTTCGTCCCGATGTTTTCCATATCCAGTATTATTTGAACAATTGCTTGCAAAGAATCACTGTAACTTTCACAAATGTTGTTTCTATGGAAATCCGGATACTAGATGTTTTCGTGGAATTTTACAGCTTCAAGGAAAACAGTAGGTTATTTGACAATATTTTACCAAAACATACGAGTATAACTATACTTACTTATAGTATAAAAGGGAAAGATTTGATTATTTGTTTGTTTGCATTGAATAGGCTCCGAAACTACTGTACCGATTTGAAAAATTCTTTCACCGTTGGGAAGCTACACTGTCCCCGGATGACATAGGCTATATTATATTTTCAAAAAAATTAGGGATCTTTACTAAAACCCGTGCGACGCCGGGACGGGCCGCTAGTTATTTATAAAATACGCCATTTTGTCAAGAAGGGAGATAACACACACATCCCCGTCTCAACATTTCTCAGGCCCGATTCTCATAACGAAATATCATCAAATTCCTTTGACAATCATCGTAAATTCCTGACATTTCAGACACGCCCAATTTTTACAATCAAATTCTCGTTTCAGTTTCGTATCAGGTCAAAAAAAATACAAGAGTGGGATCTGGTTTGTCTGGTTTGCCCTTTAGAATAAAATATTGGCTCATCTCTGTGAAAAAACGAAGTCTAAGTATTAGTAAACCTGCCTAGTAATCTGGTAATTACATATAATGTGCAACTTTATCATTTCTGGACCGTTGCAATCGCGCGTTGTCTAACAGTCCACTAATAGTTAAGGCAGCGGTTAAATCACAAACAGTCAAGTCAAGTCAAGTCGCGCGTGACTTTATTCACGTGGAACTAATTCTAAAACTTTTACCCCAGCTGATCCCTATTAGGTGTTGAATTTTAGGTATTCCTTGGTTAGCATTATATATGCACTAAGACAATTATAGTCTGAAAATTCCACGTGTCTACGATCGGTGGTTTAGGCTGTGCGTTGTCTACATGTCAGTTTGTCAGGACAAAGATTCATATATATATGACGGAGACGCTGCTCCAGTATGGTCCAGCTGGTCGTCCGCGATATCTGCACTGATGACGTCACAGCTGTCTTCATTATGGTGATGACTCATGACCGTCGGCAAAACATAAACCGAGTCAAAGAAACATTAAATAAGCCAAAGAAACACCAAGAACGTTGTCACTGTCGTTTATTCCGCACCAAACAAATCTGGTTTTTACAGTAGGTCCGAACGGTGCGGCGGCTCGAGCCAGACTGACCGCCGTAGAGCGCGCCGCCCGTATTTATGCAAAACACAGCCGCGCGCAAGCTACCTCGCCACTAAGAGTGTTTTGCTTTTACGCGTCTTGTTGTTTTTACAATCAATTGACTAATGACCTTGTTGACCTTAAAATAATGAATCAACGCCTAATTAGCTAATAATTCACTTAAAACTGAAACAAAACATTGTGATTTCAAGTAGCTCCGGCGTCTTGCTGACACCAATGTCGCCATTGCGCCGATACGGCCATTCTGACAGGCGGTGCGCGCTCTGCACCAGCCTCTGTTGTGCGTGATGTTTTAGTTCGAAGATTGCTCGAAGATTACTCGAAGATTACTCGAAGATTACTCGAAGATTACTCGAAGATTACTCGAAGATTACTCGAAGATTACTCGAAGATTACTCGAAGATTACTCGAGGATTACTCGTGGATTACTCGTGGATTACTCGTGGATTACTCGTGGATTACTCGTGGATTACTCGTGGATTACTCGTGGATTACTCGTGGATTACTCGTGGATTACTCGTGGATTACTCGTGGAAGAGGAAAGGCCTGATGCTGTGCTCTGGTCGGTCCTGTTCGCAGTGGTACACAGAGGATCTAAAAAAAGAAAGGTTTTGTACTCGTGGATTACTCTTAGATTACTCGTGGATTACTCTTAGATTACTCGAAGATTACTCGAAGATTACTCGTGGATTACTCGTGGATTACTCGTAGAAGAGGAAAGGTCTGATGCTGTGCTCTGGGCGGTCCTGTTCGCCGTGGTACACAGGGAATTTGGGAAATATGACTAGGTTGATGCCGTGTGTTCACAGAGGCCCTAAAAAGGAAAGGTTTTGTACTCGTGGATTACTCGTAGATTACTCGTGGATTACTCGTAGAAGAGGAAAGGTTTGATGCTGTGCTCTGGGCGGTCCTGTTCGCCGTGGTACACAGAGGATTTGGGAAATATGACTAGGTTGATGCTGTGTGTTCACGGAGGCTCTAAAAAGGAAAGGATTTGTACTCGTAGATTACTCGTAGAAGAGGAAAGGTCTGATGCTGTGTTAGACACAGGGGTTCTAAAAGGTAGGAATAATTTTATGTTATTATTTTGTGACTTGGTATGCGAGCTGATGAGGAGGTGGTTTGGATTGGAGTTGTGTCCAATCCCACTTCTGATGACGGAGACGCTGCTCCAGTATGGTCCAGCTGGTCGTCCGCGATATCTGCACTGATGACGTCACAGCTGTCTTCATTATGGTGATGACTCATGACCGTCGGCAAAACATAAACCGAGTCAAAGAAACATTAAATAAGCCAAAGAAACACCAAGAACGTTGTCACTGTCGTTTATTCCGCACCAAACAAATCTGGTTTTTACAGTAGGTCCGAACGGTGCGGCGGCTCGAGCCAGACTGACCGCCGTAGAGCGCGCCGCCCGTATTTATGCAAAACACAGCCGCGCGCAAGCTACCTCGCCACTAAGAGTGTTTTGCTTTTACGCGTCTTGTTGTTTTTACAATCAATTGATTAATGACCTTGTTGACCTTAAAATAATGAATCAACGCCTAATTAGCTAATAATTCACTTAAAACTGAAACAAAACATTGTGATTTCAAGTAGCTCCGGCGTCTTGCTGACACCAATGTCGCCATTGCGCCGATATATATATATATATATAGATAAACGCGTTTTAAATATGTAAACGCGGTTCATAGTAAGCATAAGAATTAGTTGTTTTTTGCGGTTACTTCTCCGGTGATTTTCTGGTGGCACTTATTATTACCTCATTATTTTTTTCTCAATTTTTTTTATTAATTTATTAGTTTTAAAGCTTACTTGCACTTGAGTAAATCACAAAAACTTTACATTATACCAAAAGTTATGCTAAATCCTACTCGCGGGCTTTTGGAACAACATAATATCTTTGTTGTTTTTCTTGTCAATAAAGAAAAATAAAGTGGCTTTCTTGTCAAAATTGTATCGTAATTTTTGTTATAAATACCGAAAATGTTATTTTTACGAAAGTAAACAAACACACCAGAGATCTACATCTCGTATTTGTTGGAGCTGAGAGAATGCATCGAGAATTTGGTTGGGTTATCAAAATTGGAGATATTTTACAAACTAGGGTTTAATATCAATATCATAATCGTCTATCTTAATGATGCGAGACATTTAGTGCAGTGACCAGTTGTAAAAAAAAACTCTAGCTATCCACCGAGTAGGTATCGGTCATTCAACCAACAATCTCTCACTATCTCTATCTAGCCAAACGCGCGGCAGCCGCGCGGTTTGTTCCTTGACAGAAGTTTTAGCAATGTTACCTACAATCTAAGGACGATACTTGGTATTGATTTTCTCAACCATTGGTTGACTGCTTGACAGGAGTTTGAATGTTGTTACCTAGAGAATAGAAACGATGATCAGTGTTGATTTTCTCACCGTGTGGCGTCAATTTACGTACCGTATAAACGCGCCAAAGGCCCAAAACGTAACCCACACGACACTCGTTTTATAACGCTCTTTCAGATCCTAAAATTGTGCCCGGCGGTCTTAGGGACACACTAAAATGTTTTATTCTCAAAGTGGGTAATTTAGTGTCAAGAAGTCGTTCTCAGTTTAAGTGACTGTCATAAAGTTTAGCTAAGGCCCAATGACCGCTATTTACTTACTTAATTTTTTTTAACCAACTCCAAAAAAGTTGCAGTCTGTGATTGACTATAATTTTTTTTTTTATAATGTTTGCTAATCGATTTATCCGTCAATTGGGATTTTGAAAAAAAAAAATTCAAAACTCCAATTATGGACTGATTTTAGAAATTCTTTTTTTATTACTCTCGGCGCTCCTATAGAAATTTTATCAAAGTCAGTTCAGTAATTTGATTTTTGTATCAGTTATGTTGATATTAAGTATCTTTTAAATTTCCATAAATTGCAAGACTTGCATGTAGGTATGATTCTACCTAGGTGCTGAGTATAACCCCTCTAGCAATTCATAATTATATAGGAATACAGCAGGTTACCTCTTGCTGTATTCCTGAAGACAGATGAAGTTAGTTGCTCTCTTGTCAGCACTAGTTTCTGACGTATTTAGTAAGTTCGTAGTAGCTGAAGAGCAACTCTGGGCGTCTACTCTGAAAAACGATAAGTAAAGTTTCGTATTACTGTTTTGAGTTACATTGCGGGGTCCGGGCAATCCATACCATAGTCAAATTGTTGTTGTTTCGAACCTCGTGTAGTGATAATCAAAACGAAAACGAAACTTCGTTTATCGTTCTTAAAAGTAGACATCTTGGTGACGGAGACTGCAGGCTACCCAAGCTTTCATCAAACCAGAGGTGAGACCGACTGTGTAACGTACTCTCCAAACCACGGAAGCTGCAAATCTCAATAACAGTAACCAAATAGTGGCTTTTATGCCAGGTTCCAAAATCCTACGAACGTCTGTTAGTAGGAGTTACCATTGCCAGATTGATTGAGATTAGCTACGAAAGTTTTATTCTTACCTACAAAATTGTACTCAATTCCGAACCATACACAAAATAGTTTACCTACGTCCGAACGAATTATTTTCAGTGTACTTCACTGTGATAAATTACATAATTTAAACAGATTAATTCTGAAAATTTGCACGTGACCTAAGGCGTATGTTTCTCTATAGATTACCACCAAATAAAGCGATGAAAAAATTGTGTAAACAGATTTGCTAGTGATGTTGTAACGTTTTAATGGTGCTAGGGGTGATTATCGGGTGTTCCGTGGAATTCGATCTAAATTATTATGTTAAGACCGCAGGCTTCCCACGCTATAAATAAGACGAAATTCCCTTGAACATTTTGATGAAATTTTCCTACCACCTGGCTGTAGGTATTTCCTTACAACACTTTAACAAACTTTCGCATTTCCTGCTGCATCTGTCTTTGTGCGGGAAAATCACGAAGGCATCGGACAAATTTTAACCAAACTTTATAAATAGGGTATCTGTAATTGTTCTGTTATCAAACCAGTTAATGATTTTCAGTAGAGAGAGAAAAAATATATGATCAAACGAACTTCCAAGTGAAGTTCGATCATTATTATATGAATTGCTTCATTAGAGTATATGATTACAACAAGTATTGGATGGTCGTAAGAGTATTTTTTCGCAAGAAGCGAAATGGTAATGCAATGACATTGACTGCGAGTCTCTAACTTTGACATTTTCCAAAGCTGTATAAGCTATTACTCACGACTATGGCATCGGGGTTGACCTAAATTGGGTGTCACTAGCTTTATACGGCTTTGCGTAGATAAAAAATGCGAATCGCACAGTAATCGGCATCCATTGCTGAAATGTTTTATTGCTTGTACTTTGCTATCGTTTCGGAGCAGTAAATCCATGCCCCTATTGACGGCAGTGATACCCAAACCGAGTTGCTGTTGAGAAGCTGTTAGTTTCTTATCGCGACTGCGAACCATGTCCGGCACTGCGGCCGAGATCTCCGCATTTAGTTTTGGTGCCTGTAGATCTTTACAATTCTCTGGCACTAGGTAGTCCTTGAGCAATCTATCTTTCTCTTCCTTAGGCATTCCTTTCTTTAGCAAAGGAACCCACAGTTTTGACAAATTGTCATGTATATTTTCACCATAACCAGGTGAGTCGGATGTGGCCTCTCCAAGAGCAGAGAGTAGCTCAGGGTCGAAATCAGGTTCTATGGAGGCAGTGGCTTCCGCAAAAGGACCAGATCCCCCTTCATTCAGGTTAATGAGAGATTCCGGCCCTGCATCATCTAACGCAGCTTGCGTTGACTCCGCGATCTTGTGACAGCTCCCTTCCACTTGATCTTCATTTTCGGTACCTAAAAATACAATTTGCAATATAGGTTGTGAAAATAACAAATTTGAGGTTACTTTGGGGAACCAATTTAGAAGAAAAATTCGTCATTAATTTTGCAGGGCAGTGAACATCTTTTTAGACTGAACGCATTTTCTGCGTAGGTCATCGTTGGAGACTCGCAGTCAACCCCGATGCCATCCATAGTCATGAGTTTGATTTTCGTTACCTAAAAATACTTTTTATAATTTAGGTTGTGAAAATAACAATTTGATGTTACTTTGGGGAACCAATTTAGAAGAAAAATTCTTCAGTAATTTTGCAGGGCAGTGAACATCTTTTTAGACTGAACACATTTTCTGCTTAGGTCATCGTTGGAGACTCGCAGTCAACCCCGATGCCATAGTCGTGAGTAATAGCTTATACAGCTTTGGAAAATGTCAAAGTTAGAGACTCGCAGTCAATGTCATTGCATTACCATTTCGCTTCTTGCGAAAAAATACTCTTACGACCATCCAATACTTGTTGTAATCATATACGAATAATGAAGCAGTGAAATATAAATATATTTACCGATATGAAAGCGCTTGAGTGGAAGTCTTTTAAAATTAACCAAAGCCTGACTTGACAGGATTAGACTGACTTAAATAAAAACTGACAGAATTGTACTTGGAATATAAATATAAAAAATAAATTTAACCTCTTTCCTTAAACACCGGTCAATTGTTCTGTTATACATTTCTTATTTTTTATATGGCTTCTGTGGATGTAACTTCTACAATGTTGCCAATGTCAATGTCGACAGAATTTGTGAATTTGTTACAGTAAAACGATGGAGGTCTGAGTTTAACAAAAAGATTGACCGGTGCTTAAAAAGAGAGGCTTAACCGAAAATTTTGTTATACGCAGACCAACATTATACTGTAAAAAATTTGTCGACATTGACATTGGCAAAATTGTGACAATCGACTTTACTTTTTTTACCGACTCGACTCATTAGTGAGTATTTTATTCTAAGAATATGGACTATATTCTATGATTTATTCAACTCACTTGACATTGGCACAAAAAAAAAAGAATAAGAACGGTACACAGAAACCATTTACAAAGAAGATACCCAAGAAGAGGAGAAAAAATTTTTTCTTTTTTAATTAAGGTTTACACAAAACCTACTATTACTAAGATTATAAAATCTACTACAGTTTACTCTATTCACAACCGACTTGACTGTGTTTTATCGCGGAATTAATTGTCCATCCTTGCCTAACCAAAAACGATTTATAGAGTGAGAGCAAGAAAATTTAGAGTAACAAATTGAGAAGGGATAAAAAGTATTGTTTTCCAATCACATAAATCGCAGCGGTATATGACGAGGGTCGACTATTATTTATTAATTAAAACTGAGAACTCGAGTCTCGCTACCCCTCGAGGGATGCCTTGCATATTTTGTAAGTATTTATTACTGGGACTCTAGGGACAAAGTTCGATATGTCAAGATTAGACTTGAACACGTTATTGATGAAGCATCAACCTGTTTTTACCTGACTGCCCAAAGGGTAATACTTTTTTGATATTTACATTATGTGTGGGCTTTAGTCATTCTACCTAAACGGTTTGATGGATTTTGATAAATGATGTTTCATTGGATTTGTCTCGAGCGCGGATCTGACATAGATTGTCAAAAATAAACATGGCACCCATTATTTTAAATTTAATTTTGGCTTCGAATTTGTAGGGTGATGTTATCCTAAACTAATATCCTAAACTAATATGCACAAACTTAATATGACAGTGCTAAATTATAGCTATAGTTTTAGATTGTAAGAGACGGTAGCGTTCTTAGGGTTGCGTACCCAAAGAGTACAACGGGACCCTATTACTAAGACTCCACTGTCTGTCTGTCCGTCTGTCACCAGGCTATAACTCATAAACCGTGTTAGTTAGAGAGTTGAAATTTTCACAGATGTTGTATATAGTTTAGTAGCATTTAAGTTCAACAGGGGTTTATCCTTCTCATCTAATTATTATCTATCTTGAATTTGCGTATAAAACTCAAAGAAAATACGCGTTTAAATAATACGTTCTGAAACGTTTATTTTTGTTTATTATAATACTGTGTAAGTTATTGTTTCTGTTGTAAACAAAGCAGATAATATTTTACCGTACATTTTTTTCTGGTTTATTAGATTAGATGTCTTTGTACTGCGTTCTTATTAAAGATACTAATTAAACTTCATTCGTATTATTTAAACATATTTTATATAAGACTCCTTTACACCACCTCAATGAGAACTTTACCAACAAACACTTATTATTACTTAAAACTTAAGCTTTTTATTTAAACCCTACTAGGTTCTAGTAAAGTAGGTGATACCTCGAAAGAGTTATGTTTTGTCTTTTGTTTTCGAAACAGACAAAACACGGTGTAACTATTTTGTGGTTACGCCGAGTGTTTTAGTACCGGGGTTAAGTGTATAAAGTAGACCCTCAGATAGCTTTCATGATATTACTTGATTGATTTTCCGTGACCCTTACAGCAAGAGTCGCTGATATCTGTAGGTGCAATGGATAAACCTTTGGCAACTGTCTTAAAAATAAACAACTCGTTAGTGTAAGCAGACATCTAGTATAAACCGATCAACAGTGGTAAATACACGTTCTGACATAAAAACAACAATTATTTTATCAAAACGGAAGTTCATTCACAAATCAAAGGGTTGAACAGTCAAACAAAAACCAGGCAGTTATAATTAAAACGTTAAAAATTTTGACTGAGAATAATCGGTATCATAATCAAAATAATTTGATTTACGTATGTTTGGAGAGTCGTAAATAATCTATAACCGCTACCGGCTTGCTGTAAACAGTAAAACAAATATATCAACTCTAAAACAAGGTGTACACGACGTCTAGATAACACAGAGATAAGTAACTGTAGAAATAAAAAATAAAAATTACCTTTATGATTCCAAAAAAGCTTTTATGTAGGTATTAGTTTTTTTTTCAACTTATTATTTTAACTTATAACTTATCTATCCTTTGTAATACTCCTGTATCTGATTCCAGTTCGTCCTATTTTCGAATCCACTGGTTTCCAACTGTTTGGACAATATCCATTGATGGATAGTTCGATAAGTAACTTTACTAGTTGAAAAACCTAATGAAAAAGATCATTCGGGAAAGTAGCACTGAATTCTAGCGCCAAGCAGTGATGTTCGTGTTGCTATGTTCCGGTTTGAAGGGCGCCATACTTTTCAAACCATACGTTAATAAGTATAAGAAATTCATAATTAAATTCAACCCTTAACCACGTTGAAGTTTGTAGGTAGTAAAATAACTTCTCGCAAACGAATTCACATACAAACACACACACGCAAAACTCTACTGTTAAATATTTTACAGTGTACACAATGCCTAACATTTGAAATGAAGGTAGAAATTGAAGGAGTATTTTTATATTTGCACGCAAAAATATATCAGAATAAAATAGCAATCGACTGGAAATATTTCGACATAAACAATAATGGATTCTGCGTTGTCGGTGAAGTATTTCACATAAAGAGGTTTTCTATAAATAGGTACAACCAACAGCTGACTGCCGTGGTGGGAAACTGCCCGGTTTTCATTTGTATATGTTTTATGTTTGTCAATGTTCGTTTAAATAGATCACACATGGATACCACTGGGGATTAAAGGTACTCAAATGGTGACCACAAAGATAAAGTGTAGAAAGCTCTACTACCGACATCGCTGGCTCCATACCGATAACATTACTAGGATTACGGGTAATCGGTAAGTCAGTAAATGAAGATGGATTGAAATCGGTCTTCTTGGAAACATAAAGGAGGTATATGTCCAGCACTATATATGTGGACTTTTTCAGACTGATGATAATGATGTACTTTACTTAACTTTCCATTTGGGAGATGGTCCGTGCACCTATTTTTTATTTCTCACGACGGGAAATAAAAAAATGGCTTTAAATCTAATAAAACCTTAAAGTTTTAAAAACAAAATTCAGGTGTCTATAACTGCTATCAGTTTAGTTTAGTAAAGAATAAACGGTTACAGATAAATTTGAGCTTTATGTCTAAAACTCTTTGAGCATGAATGCACCAAAAGGTAAACCGCAAATTGGCCGAGACCTTGTTCGGCCAATTTTTGTATTGAAAAATCCAAGATTATCAAAGAGGTTAGCACAAGTTCGGGCATTCTGCCAGTAGGTAACTACATTATTATATCATCACCAACGGTGTCAATTCTTTAATTGCGTATATATTTTAGACAGTGTTAAAATGCCGTATTTGTTGTTTTTAAGATCTTAAAATTTTGACATTGACACCTATGTTAAACTATGTTGTCCATTGAGTCATTGACTATATTATTTTAATTAAGTACCGTAGAAATTGTGATACCGTAGATTGTACTGTGACGACTGATGTGGCGCAGCGGGCGAATGTCTGCCTGCGACGCAGAAGGTTGCGGGTTCGATTCCCGCCTTGGGATAAATATTTGTACGATCAGCAAATATTTATTCCGAGTGTTCTGGGTATTATAATAAAAAGTATCTATGTATGTAATGTATTATATTAAGTATATCAGTCATCTAGTACCCATAACACAAACTCTGCTTAGCTTGGGGCTAGATGATGTTATGTGGATTGTCTAGCTTTATAAAAAATTATAAAAAAAATTCAAACCAGCATAAAATATTAGCAGTCAATAAAAAAACAACTAACCTTCGTTTTAAGCATTGGCTTATAACAACGTCTAAAATAGCTATTCTCTCCTCCAATGGTGCAGGTGAGATCTATACGAATAAGAGGAATTTAATACAAATCGAATGCTCACTCGTATGGCTCAAATCTAAGGATAAAGATAAAATGAGGCGGCTTTGAGTTGGTTTAAATGTACGTGCTTTCATTGAATAATTTGAGCATTATTAGAAGCGGAGATTTGTTGTAAGATTATTCTTTAGATGAGTAAGTAAATACGAAGGGATTTAAAGAGATCTACCCAGCCTGCGGATTTCAGTTCACATTCTATTTTTTGATTTACAAACTGCATGACATTTCTTTTTGGTAAAAAGATTTTTTTTTAGCCAGCTAACTTCTATAGCTTTTGTTGCTTTGAACTATAATACTGGAACTGCCATGTATTAGCTAAATCTAGTGAAAAATTGCATTAAAATTACAACAAAAGAGGCTTAACACCTGTATGCATCAGGTTAATGGACGCAGGGTAGTACATGAATGGGTACATACGTTCCTCAAGTGCGTAAGTCCGACTCGCACTTGTCCGTTTTTTTTACTTTTACTTTGAATACACGTAAGATAAAAGTTTGAAATCATCTTATTGTTTCAAGTTTCAAACAAAACTGTCCTAACAAAGTTGCGTCAAACACGCTGAATTTTCAAATATAATGTGCTGGAACTTTACTCGCTTGAGACTAATAAAAAAGTACGTAGGTTTAAAAACTTGTTCTACGAACATCACAAATCGTACTCTGTTTGATAGTGTATTAGATAAGAGGGGTACTTCCTTCAAAACAGGTATAAAGGGGAAATATCTTCGCCTTATAAGATCAGATTTGAATGATTCTTTTTTTATTTGATTTTTATTTGGTGTCATAAAAAAATGGTCCAGATCTGATAAGGGTCTACGGCCTGATGTGCAGAATAGCTCCACATAATGCGGTAAGTTGCTCACTTTTAGATTTCTACTAAAAATAAGGTGTGCACGAGACTGTTCATATAACAACTAGTTTTTTTAATTTTTTTGTTTTAGGACAATCCACACAGCATCATCTTGCCCCAAGCTAAGCAGAGCTTGTGTTATGGGCACTAGATGACTGATTTTACATACATAGATATTTTTTATTATTCACAGAAAATATTCAAATATTTACAGATCAAACAAACATTTATTCCAAGGCGGGAATCGAACTCCCAACCTCCTGCGACGCAGGCGGACATTTGCCCGCCCACCACATCGGTCATCATTTCAAGCAACCGTTATCATTTTTGTTTTAATACTAGCGACTTAGTAAAGACCCTCTGAAGAGTTCGGATATATTAACATTTGATGTCGTTAAAACTCTCTGAAATCCTGAAAATTACTTATGTAATTGGGTTAAATAAGTTTATAGCTGGGATTTCTCTGGGGACCCACCGGCTTTTAACTAGGGCTTGACCGGGAAGTTTAAAGGGCACCAATGATTTATACTTAGAGTTTAGTATGTTTTACTAAAGGAAATAGTAAAGGTTTTACTATTTCCGTCGCAGTCGCATTTACTCTTGCGTCGCAGGCGGATATTCGCCCGCCGCGCCACATCGTCATCACAAACTGACAGAGGAAAGTAAATTTTGCCAGACTCTGAAATTTTTCGCATGGTCAGTAATAGACGTACGAAATTCACTTTACGCGAACGAAGTCACGCGCGTAATAAGCTTCTCCAACATGTACAGTGTATCTACATACTACACAAAGTTATGCATGCACGGAACCTACAGGATGATGTGAACTTTAACCAAACTTACCCTAAAACACCCAAGTTGGGTCCTGTCTGAGGTCTGTCAGACCCTTTGATTACAAATGAGAGAACTTTACAGTAATCGGCTAATCAGGGCTTTGCAGTGAAATAGGCTACGGTCATATGTTACCGCTCCTGACTGTATGAGAAGTTTCATGAGTTGTGAGTTAAAATAACACCGAAATTGATTGTAACTAATGAAAATACGGACGCACGCAAGTCAAAATATAGACTATTTTCACTTGCGGGTTTCCGTATTTTGATTAGTTACTTAAATAGTCTATATTTTGACTTGTACGCTTCCGTATTTTCATTAGTTACTCAATTCGGTGTTATTAACTAAGTACACCAACTGAAAATTACGTTTCTTTATCAGCTTAACTAAGATGATATAAGCCCACTGCTGGGTATAGGGACTCCCCCAATTGGGGGGCATTGGTACTATAGTCACAATTAAAAGGTAGATTAGTGATTGGGACCGCAATGTCGATGTTTAGTACATATATGCCGGAGCCAATCCGCTAGTTCCTTAGTCGCCTTTAAGGAGTCAATCAATAGAGAGTAAGTCAATAGGGTCTTTGTCTAAGCCGGAACCACCACAGCTAATTGATATGAGTAAACTAGTTACATTTTTTTGTAAATACATGGCAGGTACTATAGTGGGTAGTGTAGTGACTCCGACTTTTGATCCTAAGGTCGTGGTTCCGAATCCAGATGTGCACCAATGGATTTTTCTGTTCGTTAATGTTATGTGCGCACTACCAGCGCTCTCAAACGGTGAAGGAAAACATCGTGAGGAAACCCATGGCTTAGACAAAACCGCACGTATTGACCATGTTTTTCCTGTGGATTAAGCTAACTAAGTTGTGAGGGTATAGGTGCTGGCCAAGTCTACTCTTAATTCTACATGAATTCAGTATTATTAATGATAATATCAATATTGGTCATAGTAGGTATTATTTACAAAAATAAATACCGAGTTGAAGAGCTTAAACAAAAACTACATTAAACATGGATTTGGAACAAAACGGGGTTTAGCTTGGTACGAGTAAAACTGTATAGGTATTCATTTTCAACAAAAAGTGCCGAGTCCCTAAAAATGTTTGCATAATATGGAAATATTCTGGCCCCTCATTTATAGCTTGTGACAAGTCCACTGCAAGCATAAATAGGTAATTATGAAACTCTGGATTGGTAGGTGTTTATAGCTCATGGAAACTCTGACGTCATGAAATATGAAACTAACCGCCCACGCGATTCAATTAACCGAAGGTAACATTTATTTAGGATATTGATACACAAGACAAATACGAAAGCTATTTTGTTAACTTATAGTAAATATATCTGGTATATGACTAAGAGACCAGTTTTTTTTCTAAACTATACGAAACTTTACTTGGATTTGACCCTCGTGCATGTTCGCACGAGGGTCAAATCCAAGTAAAGCCTCCTTGTACCTCACATCGTATACCTGTTTAACATATAAAAATCTATATAAAATAAATCCTATAAACCTTCCCCTTGATACAAGGATGCGATTTCCTTACGATTTCTTTATGATTTCCTTTAAATGTAGGTTAGCACTATAAAATAAAAAAGATAAAAATAGACTTGCTTCCGAACTAAGGAATATTGCTAATACCCGTAGTTTATAATCGGTGATCCGTAAACCACTTGGTGAACCCTGAGAGACCTCTGAGACAACCAGTGGTTTGCGAAGTCATATGACGAGTAGCCGACGGTAATAGTAGCCGCTATACCTATCACCACCGCCGCTATAAACTTGCCGATGGAACAAGTAGATGTTAAGTGGTTACTGTCCCCTATAACAAAGCATTGGCTCGTAGGTCACGCTCGTTAGAAACGTACCCTACGATGCACTACTCAGCGTTCATCAACTTATGCATTTATGCGTTAAACCTCATGTGCCTGTAATTACACCGGCCCCCACACCCTTTATACCGGAACACAGCAAGCTGCTCTTCTAGGCTTGGTCGCGAGGAACTGGCGCTTAGATTCATCTAGATTTAAGACGTTTCAAGATGATCCCTGCGGATATTACTGAATAAATGATTTTTGACTTTGACTTTGACTTTGCAAGCAGCCAAGGCTTGGTTTAGGTATTTTGTAATAAAGATAAAGACTTTAAATCTTACTTCGTGGAAGTTAATGAGAGAATTACTGTAGCATTAGACTTCTTCAGGCGTACATTAAAATACGCAGACTGGCCATTATTTACAGTAAACATCAAAATCCAGCGTGTTGGTTCTGATTCAACGTTGAAACGAGCAATTAATGTGGAAACTTTACGTCGGGTATGCTTAAACTACTAAATGAGCTAACTTTAATTATTACAAAGCCTACACAGCTTTAAAACTATTTCAAGTTGAGTTTTACAAGCTATTTCCACCAACGCTGATCACTGAAATTTTTAGGGTTCCGTACCCAAAGGATAAAACGGGACCCTATTACTAAAACTCCGCTGTCTATTTGTCTGTATGTCTATCTGTCCGTTCGTCTGTCACCAGGCATAAGATACACTCATAAACCATATCATAATTACGGAGTTGAAATTTTCTCAGATTATGTATTTCTGTATGTATTGGCTCAGTCATGCTTTAGTTACCGAATCAATTTGGATAAAACTCAAAATAAAATAGTTCAGATTATCAATAGTCTACCTTGAATCCCAAAAAAAATATAGGAAACAAGTTAAAAAGCTCTAAAAAGAGAGTCTTAAATTTAATTAAGGCAAAGCGTCTAAATACTGACATTACCTGGTGAACCCGCTGGCGGTTGCTAGTATAAAGTTTGGTAAAAACTATTCAATAACATTATTTATAACAGCGTAGCTACAGGAAACATTTCATGGCAGCTTTGAGTGACAGAAAAGAAAGATTTACAAGGAAGTAAATCCCGAAAACACCGTAGGTAAAGTCGAAAAGAAAAGAAGATTACCAATTTCAGTTATACAGTGCTCATTTTTGACAGGTAGGTAATTGCGATATGTAGGTAACTGCTCAACATCTGGTGGACTATATTTTGTTTATTTTATTAACAAACAGAAATCTGGTTAATATTTGAACTGTTTAAACCGCAAATGTTCAACCACTTTTGTCGTTACCTGTACGTATCTCAAGGCTGTATCCAATAAACCGCTATACGAACACATCACTCAATATAGGACTAAGGTACGTCAACCACACTATTACATTTTTAGGGTGCTTGCACACAGACGCGGTTTTCAGATATAGACAAATTAATTCGGGTCGGTGCAGGATCTGTAGGCCGATTCTGAGATTTTTTCGTTTTCCGGATATCGGATTTCGCTTTGCAAGCTCGAATTTTTTGTATTTTTTCAGCTAGTGTATACCAATATTATAAAGAGGAAAGATTTGATGTTTGTTTGCATTGAATAGACTCCGAAACTACTGGACCGATTTGGAAAATGCTTTCACCGTTAGGAGGCTACCCTATCTCAGGGTGACATAGGCTATATTATATTTTCTTTAAAAATTAGGGATCCTTACTAAAGTGCGCACGGAGCCGGGACAAGCCACTAGTATTGTCCAGCATTATTATCATTATTATTATTGATATTATTTAATATACCAGCGGCCCGTCCGGTCCCGGCTTTGCACGTGTTTTAGTAATCGGTCCAGAAGTTTCGGAGCCTATTCAATGCAAACAAACAAACAAACAATCAAATCATTCCTCTTTATAATATTAATAAAGATGAGTATCTTGCAATAGCATAGACTTTGGTATCAAAATAAACTCGAATATTATTTGTCTTTATTATCAGAAACAGCCTACTTTGGTTCTGTTTTCTCACAAATTCTTATGTGGAAATTGCCTTCTTGGAGAAATTACTTAGTCTTGTTATGCGATAATTCTCAATATATTGAACCCATCTAACATATAACTAGATCCCTTTGACTTTGTTGATTAGATCCATTTCCCGATTTGGTTCCCCAAATCTGTTGTAACTAGACCAATGTTCTTAGGATTAGGCACGAGCACGGACACAATAAATGGTTTCGGATTTAGGTCGAACTAACAAGTAAACAGACATTTGCATCTATTGTAATATGATTTGTCCAGCGTTAGGGGCAATTTTTCACTCTTGTCTCTACTAACGGAACTCTATATTGCCTAAGGATTGAGATAGGCAAAAATTGCCCAGCATTATAATGATTATATACCATCTTCTAGTAGAGCTCTTAGTGAAGGGCTCGTCCGGGGAAGTACTACCACCATGCCTATTTCTGCCACCAAGCAGCTTGTTGTGTTGCAGTTTGAAGGGTGTGGTTGCCGGTGAAATTACAGTCCATGAGGCTTAACACCTGTTTTTTTCCACGCGAATTAAACAAATACTTTTTCGAATATCAAAATTTATAGGAACATTATAAAAATCTATAGGGGACCTGAGGACCAGAAAGCGACCTGCTTGCTTATTACCAAAGTCTTAGTAAGTAAGTTTGTAGGAGTTAGATGTAGTCAAAATCGGCTAAGAATTCATCATCATTATCATCAGCTAGTAACCAACTCTACTGATTGATTTTTTAGGTTTGTTCTGAAAATCTTTGTCATGGTAAAACGCCATTTTCTGTGGCTTATGAGTGACTTGTAGTAAGAATTATTCAAATCAGTTTTATGAAAGACAAAAGCTTAAAAGAAAAATAATTTACAAACGTAAACTTAAAAACTCTAGGATTCTATGAAAAAACTGATGTTGGAATCAGCAAGTACTCTACTCTATCAGTGAGGTCGACGAGATGAACGACAGTGATCTAGGTACTACATAACTCACTTCGGCTTACAAGCAGCTGGAATTTTTCCGGACATATAATTTTCTGCCGCTGAATTACTCTATCATGTAAATTCGTATCAAGACTCTTCATCTTCCATTTAACGAAGAAAATAACCTAAAAGCCATTTACTATAGAGGATTTTGGTTTTAAAATATGATTAACTGTAATAATTTTTCTGTATTTTGCATGTGCTTGTAGGTAAAGTTTCATTTTACTAACAATATCGCTTGTAGGAAAGTCCAAATTTTGATGCAAATTGTTTTATCTTATCAAAAACTTACGTCTTATATTGTCAAGAAATATAAAATAATAAACCCAATATTTAAGTTTCCTAGAACGAACTGAATAGTTATAAAAACGCAAAGTATAAGTAACTGGTTAAAACATATTTCGGGATATTTTATCCCTGATTTATTCCAAAAGCTTGTAGATCCTCAAACCTACTAGGTAATCATATCCTATCTATATACCAACTAACTTTAGCTTACAGCTGATTGTCAATTTATCTGCCGTCTGAAGAAAAAGATTGTAGGTAGTTGCACTGTAATGAGTGTCTCGGGAGAGAATAATATAAAAGCAGTACAAAGACTGCAGTAATATTAAAGAAGTAAATGTTGGTGCTTCTGAAAGAATAAGCTTTTGCTATGACTATTGTGTTTTTATGCATTGATAAGAATTCTCTGTTTTTAGATACAGCGCTTTTATAAAGCTTTTGATTTTTATCGTAGTTCTTGCATTTAAAAGCAATTCAAATAGAAATCCTACTAATATTATAAACGCGAAAGTTTGTAAGAATGAATGGATGTATGGATGGATGTTTGTTACTTTTTCACGCTCTAACCAGTAAACCGATTTGGATGAAATTTGGAATAAACATAGATTATAACTTGGATTAACGTATAGGCATTTTTATCCCGACAAAATAACGGGAACGGGAAAAAAACTGCTACGCGGGCGAAGCTGCGAGCGGCAGCTAGTATTTTATAAATCAAAACTCAGAAAACGATATTTTGAAAGATTTTTTGCACTAAACCGCAGGTGGTAGGTTGTGTACAGTCAGCTGCACTAGAATGTATACAACTATTAACTTTTAAATGCTATTACAACATTACTATAAACTTTTAGACAGTAGAAACTCAAATATCATGTAATCAGTTGGTGAGTTCATTTATTTTTTGCATTTTTGCCCTGAAAATATTAACTGTTACATTGTGACACTATTTTGAAAGTTACGAATTGTATACATTCCAGTGCAGCTGACTGTACCTACACTTGACATTTTCAGGGTATTGACAAATGAGTTCTTGAGACTTCAACTCTGAAGGCTGGCCCCTGGCGGGTATTAAAGTTTGTGTTCTAGTATCTCCGTGTTCTGTACTAGGCTGCAAGTGAGATCTATATTGAGTACAAATATGTGTGACGAACATAAATATTTGTTCTTTATCTAAGTGTTTTTTTTATGTAACCTGTGCTGGAACAAGCAGATGGTCCTGATGTTAAGTGGTTACCATTACCTATTACAAAGCGTTGCCTCGCAGGACACGCTCATCATAAGCGTGCCCTTACGATGCACTAATCTGTGCCCATCGATGTAAGGCATACAGATTTAGCTCTTTAAGCCTCGTGTGCATGTTATAATTGTATGCATTTTATAACAGTATTCGGTAAAAATTGTATAAAAGTATAAATAATAATAGTGCTGTATGCAATATTCAAAAGCGTTTATTTATTGTTTGTTTTAATAGTCTGATAAAATAAGTTTTTTTTTATTCTACTGCTGTTGAAACAATATTATACGTGATGTTAAGTGGTACCCATCACTAACAAAGCATTGCCTTATAGGTCACACGTAAAGTTCGTGCCCTGCGATGCACTACCTTGCGTCCACCAACCTGAGGCATACTGGTGTTAAGCCTTACGTGCCTGTAATTTCAAGTAAGTTAAAGTCCATCCCAAAATGCCTTAGTACTTATAGTTGCTAAACAATTTTCTAATAATATTAATAGTAATGATCGAAGATCGCAAAAAGGCTCTCCGTTACGCGTGGTATTCATAAAATTTTACCAACATTGGAAAAACTGGGATTGTGACGGGCTCGCAATATGCAATATTCTGTACAAATCGTTTTAATTCCATTGGTTAAATGGGTGGAATTCTGTCTGAATATGCGTCAATTTGCACCCATCCCATGGCTCAACATAACGTAAAAAATGTATAGCTGGTACAGTTTTTTTAAAGCCTCTCCATTAACGTGGCAGTACTAAAAAACCTCCCAGCTCAGTTAGTAGTAGTTCTGCTTTCTGTGCCGTAAGTTGTGGGTTTGATTCCCACCGAAGATAAACATTTATGTGATGAACATAGATGTTTGTTCAACGTTTGTGTACATCGTACATAAGTATTCTATTAGTTATCTGGTTCCCATAGTAGACCCAATGCTTGGTGTAGGACTAGATGATGTTGTGTAAAAACGCTTACATAATCTTGTATCGTGGAAGTATTGGTAAGTACATGTGTGCATCCTTCTCCAATACCTGCACTATGGCAGATCTCATTACCTTTTTTCGTTTTTTTTTATCCTATTTGTTTATGGTGTAAGCAGGCGACCACGATGTTAATGGTTACAATCACTTGTAAAAATCAACGCCTCGTAGGTCACGCTTGTTTGAAACATCTCCTATGATGTGAAGCATATAGGTGCTAAGCTTCATGCGCCTGTAATTTCACCGGTACTCAGACCTTTTAAACCAGAACACAGAAAGCTGCTTGGCTCCCGAGTGCTTCAACAAGTAAAGGAAGTGATCTAGTTATTCTCACAGGTCTGTGGTTTTGTAGAGGTATGATATTGGACACGACTTTTTATTTGTACAAATTGCTGCGTTTAAGTAATTCGTTAACTCCATGCGATTGTTCCGCCTGACTGAAAAATTTACCTGTGTATGAATTTGACGACCGATGTGGCGCGGCGGGCGAATGTCTGCCTGCGACGCAGAGGTTGCAGGTTCGATTCCCGCCTTGGGATAAATGTTTGTACGATCTGCAAATATTTATTCCGGGTGTTTTGGGTGTTTTCTATGTATAATAAAAAATATCTATGTATGTAATATAATATTGTATTAAGTATATCAGTCATCTAGTACCCATAACACATGCTCTGCTTAGCTTGGGGCTAGATGATGCTGTGTGGATCGTCCGGCATTATTTATTTATTTATTTTATTTATAGACAATACAATATCGGTGGACTAAATAATAATAAATAAATATTTGTGGACAATACATAATACCATCTAGCTTGTATGTCTCAGGTTGATGGACGCTAATCATTACGAATACTTTGTTATAGGCGATGTTAGCCACTTAACATTAGGGCCATCTGATTGTTCAATTAGCAAGTTGTATAAAAAAAATAGAGGTACGTCCATAGTAATAATTTTATATTACATTTGGTACACATCCACATTTTGCAGTAGTTGGTATTTCATACGAAACAGGTGGCAAGCCCATTGCCGCTGCTAGAGTATTTACTGGTTACCTCACGATATTTTTCCTTCACTGTTGGAGAGTACTGACATTGCACGCTTAAATTTTTCAATTAAAAACCTACAGTTACACGACTCGATTCGAACCCACGACCTTAGGATCAGAAGGCGGGGTGATTCCCACTAGACCACCGCTTTTCTAAAATAAACACTTCAATTTCGTAAAAACATACTTTTGATATTTTTACTCAATGGTTATTCACGATTGATATAAGTAAATAATGTAAAGTGTTAGTGATAGTTATATAAACACAGTATGTTTATGTTTATATCACTGAGTTTTCCTGGTTTTATCTGACAGAATATTATTTGATGTTTTCACACACTACCGCGGATATCCCCTGGTGGCAATATCTACCGCGATTCCAGGCTTTGTATTTAAACGAATCCAAAGTACGATTGGTTAATGTTTTTGTAAGAAACGGTAAGATATTTCTTCAAATATATCGGGAGTAATAAGAACTTAATAAACATGCAAATTTAGACCATGATTCTATTTACGAAACAAATAAAAAAAATTGATATTAATTTTATGAGACCATGTAGGTAATTTTACACGTTCCTTGAGTATTGGGAAGTGAACTTATTACACCCAGTATCTAGCAAAATCATGATGGCACGCTTAGACGACGCAAAAGATTTCGCGCAGAGACCGCGCGGCTGCCGCGCGGTTGAGAAAATTATTGATTTTCTCAACTCCGAATATCAACTGTATATTCTAGGTAACTACGTTCAAATAGCTGTCAAGCCGCCAAACGCGCGGTCACGACGCGGTTGACGCGAGGTGGCCGCGCGTTTGGTCGCTTAGACGTTGTTGCCTAGCATTATAGAGACAATACTTGGTGGATAAGTGGCTTTAAGCTCTTACAGCGTTTGTATGGACAACGTACCGACTTCAACTACGCGGCCGCCGCGCGGTCACTACGCGAAATCTTTCACGTCGTATAAGCTCTGATAGTATAAAAAGTTTTGCTAACGGTTGTCTTCTTAATTACTACAACGCTACCCTTAGAAAATTTATTGCGAGTGACACTAGTACACCAAGAAACCACAATCTTCACAAATCAACTCCCTAGATCTCGAATAAATCTCGCATACGAGTGCGCAGGGTTGTCATTTCTATGCGTATGGCCACCGTAATTTGAAAGTCGATGGGAATGCGAACATAAAGTCCAGATAATTGATTATTCTGTGGAATCCACAGTAAAGACCGTATCTCTGATGGCCGGTTTACATCGGTCAAGATTAGTTTTAGTTGGTTATTTTTGGTAGTAGAGCTTTTAGTAAAGGGATCGTCCGGAGAAGTATTACCACCATACTTATTTTTATCACCAAGCAGCTTGCTGTGTTCCGGTTTAAAGAGTATACTGATGAAACAACAGGCACATGAGGTTTAACACCTGTATACCTCAAAACTGAACGCATACAGTGCAACGTAGGGCACATTCCTTAAGAACGTGACCTGCAAGACAATGCTTTGTTATAAGGGTGATGGCAGCTACTTATAATCAGATGGGTTATCTGCATGTTTCACCAGCAAGCCGTATAAAAAAATATACCTAAAAGCCCTAAAGAATTGAAAATACTGAGCAGATACCTAACTACTTGGCTTTCTCCACGTTTTCCAATATCCCAATCAACACAAAAAACAAACAAAATGTAATTCCGCTCTAAATACACTTTCAAATTTATGCTGCGTGCGAACCCTAGTTTTCGGCTGAATAAAATAGTGTCCCGTATATTCGAGGGCTTTTGTACTCAGTGCAAAATTAGCCGTAAGTGTCGTTCGTGTGGCAATGCCCCAAAGCTCTTGGTTAATTGGTTTTCTTTACTTTATTTACATAGTAGGTGGCTTAGAGAACAGAGGGTATGTTGGCCTATCTGTTAGATAATTTTGTTGACGTCAGGCAGTATATTCCAAAGGCAGGATATATACGACTTATCTTTACTATGCATTTGCAATGCAAACAAACAAAGCGGCCTTGGCCTCCGTAACTGCACTATGTTGGTACCTAATAGTATTTACAACCAGAGGTACTGATAAGCAGTATAAATTGATTAAGTTACTAACATTGAAGGACATTTTTATACGGTGATACCTCTAACCACAAACTATATGTAAACAAAGCTTGTGTAAGGAACAAGATATAGTTTGTTTAATAAACTTACAAAAAATAAATACTTAGTGGTTATTTTTACTCATGATCTAACCCCAAACTAAGCACAATTTGTATTATGTTAACCAGACGGCTGATAGAATACTGTTTTTTTATGTAAATACATACATAAAATACCTACAATATACCATCCAGACACAAAACAAACATCTATGTTCATCACACAAATTATTGTTCTCAGCGGGGTCGAACCCATCACCTACAGCGCAGGGCTACTATAAAGTTACTTTTTTTTTTGTGGCATCTGTCCGTCTTGCGGACAATTTTGCCAATGTCAAGTACGTTGAATAAATTCTTTTTAGTCAAGTCGAGTCGGTAAAAAAAGTAAAGTCAGCCCCGTCATCGGTTTTGAAGAAAAATATGGCGTTTTTCTTCAAAACCAAAGGGAAACATTTTCGTTCAAATCAGGATGCCTCATAACACACTTTCATTTCAATTGTTCACACTTGTGCTAAGACCTCAATTAGTAATGATGGTTAAAATACCACCAAAATTACCCATCAGAACTTAAAATAACACTAGAAAAACAATTAAAATGAAAATACAATTTTGCTTCCAAAGATGACAGAAAACGAATCCCCATAAAGTTACTTACAAAATATGGAAAACAATGCTAACCGTCAAGAACTATAGTGTACGGTTTGTGCAAACCGCACAGTATTAGTACATGTTCTCGCGGGTCAGCATTTTATGCTATAACGTGGTTTTTCCATTCTATTACGTTGAGTTGACGACAACCACCCAAAACGACTACACGTCATAGCATAAATCAGCTCATTAACTAAACTACAAACTATTAAACAAGTGAACTTTAACTTATTATTTTACTGAATTCTCTACAACAACTAACTCTATAAGATTGTAGGGTACAGACCCTACATATAGCAACGTCAACTTCAACGTCGTTTTTGGGATATTGAGACCGTGCTATAGAGTGAATGAAACGGAATACGAACGAAAATTGACACATGATAGTAGTTCAACTCTATAATGACCGACATAAAGCTATAATCTTATTTACGGGGACAGTAAATATTCTACAAGTTATAGCGTCTCATATGGTTTGTATACCTAATGTCAGTTTTCATGGAATATTTTATGAAGATACTCTTGCATGTGGTTTTATGCTCGGTTCAAATATACTACAAACATCCGTTAGTAATAGGTACTAATAGTTTTGCTTTATAAGATCGAGGCACAAGTATAAATTTTGTGCCTCGGTTTCGACAATTTTATGCCATGTTCCAATATCCTACGACCGTCCGTTAGTGGTACTAAAAGATCACTAGAGATCGCTGTTTAGCGATAAGATCGCCGATTTTTAACAAATACCATCGAGTCTCTAGCGCAAACAGTTTTGATATTTGTAACGTGAACGTATCCGAAATCAGAGTTACACTGCGTGGCAACAAGGTAACACTCCGCAGTTGCGTTATAGATGACGCGCAATGTAATTCAAATATTAAAACGATGTACCACAAACTCGATGTCACAAATGTCAAGAGCATCTGAAGTATATCATCCACACTTAGATCATTTGTATATGATCTAAGCATCCACATAAACGCGAGCGGAACGAATCTTTTTAAAGCTACAGAGCCACACGTGGATTAAATACGGGCTTATAGAAACTCCGGGGCTTTTACTTACTTTATTTAAATTGTATCCAAAGTAGCTTCAACTTAGTCTTTCTACAAAGTTTCATTCATTTGGTTTATTTTAAACGTAGCCTGTTGTCTTTGACTGCCATAAATTTCACATATATATCACACATATATGTAAAAAAACTACTTTTGGAAATTGTAACTGCGCATTCGACACTGAATAAAAATCGCGAAGAAAATATCGACACTTATTGCCTGTTTTTTTCATGTTTTATTTTAGAATATAAAAAAGACGTGTTTTATGAGATTATTTTATAAAGGCTTAATAATTATTGTTATAAAAATCATAGTGCATAGCTGTTAATGACCTCAAAGTAATATATTGAACACTTATAAAATCAAAGTAATAATAATAATAATACTGGACAATCCACACAGCATCATCTATCCCCAAGCTAAGCAGAGCTTGTGTTATGGGTACTAGATGACTGATATACTTAATACAATCCATTACATACATACATATTTTTTATTATACATAGAAAACACCCAGAACACCCGGAATAAATATTTGCAGACCGTACAAACATTTATCTCGAGGCGGGAATCGAACTCGCAACCTTCAGCGTCGCAGGCGGATATTCGCCCACCGCGCCACATCGGTCGTCAAAAGTATCACAAACTTGTAAATAGCTGTGCCCTAATTTCAAATCAAAGTATAACTTTTTTAATAAATTCATGGAAAGGCTCACACACGCTTAACATACCTATCTGAAAATCACAAAGTTTGTAAGATATAAAGTTAAAACAAAGTCAAACTGTAAGTGTGTGAAACAATATTTTCGCGGCATGATCAAAGTTCCTTTTTGCCTTGTATTTAATAGAAAGTTTGCGTTTTATTATTTTTAATTAAGTAATGGCTCATGAATGATAAAGGAAGAAAGATTCTGGCAATAAAAGCAAATCAGTGAAATTCTAAAAAAATATTGTAGTAAATTTACAAAGTTAAAAAAAAAAACAAATATATTCCACAGACAGAAAAAAACCGACGTTTTTTTTCGTGATAATTGAATTATAGTTTGAGTAGTATCATTTAAGATTTTTGAAGCATTCATTGTACCGTACCAATATAAATAGTTTTTTTATTATACTACTCTTCGATCAATGATACCCCTAGATATAGGGGCCGGCGAAAAAACCCCTCTCGGTAAATAAGAGCTTGAAAAGTGAGCTCTTATTTTGTTTTGACTATTAGTGACATTATTTACTTGGTTGTAATTAAGTTGAACTTCTTTTTTTTTTTTTAACCTATTGTGTCCCACTGCTGGGCCTAAAACTTAAAACTGTTTATCATTTTTTTTCTAACTTCGTTAGTAAGCAAAGCTATTTATGCATATATTTACGCGGATAGCTGTTAGCCATGGTTTTGTATGTGACCCGTCATCTCAGAGTATAATTGATCGATGATTATAAGACATTGGAAAAATATACATACTAACAGTGATAATACTAATATGATTGGTGCCTAGGACTTCATGCCGAGATGTCACGTGGCGTTGGTCTCGTAAAATAAGAAACTTAAAACTGGGTCAATCTAGTTTTAGTTGGAGTTGAAAATAGTACTAAGTTTCGATATTATTTCACATTTTGTCGTTTTGTTGGTAACAACTATGTTGCTCACCCATATCGAGTTTGAAAAGTTTCACAGCACTCAAACTTTTCTTCATTTTAAGTTCGAAGCGCTGATCATCTGTGACACTAGAAAATTGTTACTGTTGTAGACGACGGTAAGAACAAAAAACGGTGAACGAAAAAATTTGTTATGTAAAATTCGTGTCACTTAGTATGTTCGGCCTCGACTCACGTTCCACGAAACTACCTCACATTTATACACTAAAATTATAAAATCTGACCTACGAAAATTTACGTAATGAATGTTAGGCACAAATTATATAAAAGTAAAGTTTCAATGATAATATTAATAGTTTTAGGTAGGTTATGTTATGACTTTATCGGCAAAAAGGAATTGCATAGACCAGTAGTTCCCAGACTCTTTGGTTTCATAGACCACTTTCAAAATTTTGCTGGATCCGGTGGAACCCCCGCATCTACATTACTACCAATTTCTAAATCTCGGCGCGATACCGATTTATTTATATTATGATAGACGACTGAAAAACATTATATTGCAATAACCCTGATCAAACTACGATTGAAAATGAGAATGTTTGCACAGAATTCACAATATAATTTCACCGGTACCTATAACAATTTGCACCTAGATATCTAAATACGTACTGATAATTAGAGTTCTTAGATATATGTGCCTTCAGATACTATCAGAGCAATAAATACGATGGGTTCGAGACGAGGTTTAATTTAGGTATCTTATTATTTAAAATAACAAGCCAACATTTTAGTTCTTCACTATCGAAACCAAATTAATTTTCATGCACCCTTGCTTACGATTGTAGACCCCCATTTGTCACGTCCAACGTAGACCCCCGTCGACTCTCCCGTGGACCCCTGGGGGTCCACTTGGACCGCTTTGGGAATTACTGGCATAGACTGTCAGACAACGATAAACTGGATACTGCTCCCTACCGTAATACGGTTGCAAACTGTCAAAAACGACGCCATTGGCGTTACTATCACGCTTGACAGATATAATTGTTTGCCTTTTTTTTGTATCAAGTAACGGATTTCAGATTTATACGGATTTACCCTCGTATCCAATGTTCGGGCCTGCTCGGACTGACCTCACGGTACAGATAATTAAGCAAACAAACTTTTCAATTCAATTCATTTATTTATTCACTGTAGGGACTTTGCAGAACACTTAGTTACGACAGTTTAATTACAAGGTAGAACATAATAATATATCATTACATATTTAGTAGAAGCTGTATAAAGGCTTTGTCAAAAAAAAGAAACAAAAAAACATACATAAAAGATCATTAAATTGTAAAATAAAACACTGCTTATTAATAATAATAACTGTCGATACCCCTCAACGATAAAAATACCTGGAAAAAGTTAAAGCAATAAGATAAATAAAACTACCCATCCTGTCTTACAGAAAACATTTGAAAAAAAAAACAATATAAACATCGAGAAACGATAGTATTGAATAAAATAGGTTTCAATTTGCTCCCCAGTGTGGGTTCGTTCCAATATACTGAGAAACGAAGATGTAGCTTCTCTATTTCCTAGTAAACAGGTTACTCTACCTTGATTGAATTTTATCTAGTAATGGAACTATATGGAAGCATTTCAAAAGCTTTTTCATGGCTCTAAATAATGTTAACATGAAGCAAATGGAATTAACATGCTTAACTATTTGTGATATAACTTTTGCCCGCAAACTGGCACGTGTGATACTTAAGGCTACACTAGTCGGTACGTTGTCCATACAAACGCTGTAAGTGTTTAATGTCTACTATTTATTAACGTACGTCCGAAGTTAAGTTTGATACTGAATTATCTTGCCGTTATCTAGGTACGTTACCCTATATGCTACGGTAAAATCAGATTACCTTGAAAGTTACAAGCGTCGAAAGATTTAGTACTAAATCCTGTAACGCTTGTAACTTTCAAGGTAATCCGATTTTACTGTAGAATATAGGGTAACGTACCTAGATAACGGCAAGATAATTCAGTATCAAACTTAACTTCGGACGTACGTTAATAAATAGTAGACATTAAACACTTACAGCGTTTGTATGGACAACGTACCGACTAGTGTAGCCTTAAGGCCCAATTCTCGAAACGAAATATCAAATTCAAGTTTCGATCGTGTCATACTCCAAATGGTATTCTTTGAAACTGAATTTTCAGACAAACCCAAATTTGCTAATCAAATTCTATTTTCAGCCTCGTCTCAGCTTCAAAAAAATACTGGTTATAAAAACAGAAATAGCCGCAAGACGTTAATCCCCACGCACTGTAGATATCCCATCAGATCTCTTCCTTCTTTTTCACTGCTTTCTTTGCAAAGCATTGCTTAGCGGCAGAAATAGGTGTGGTGGTAGTACTTCCCAAGACGAGCCCTTTAGAACTCTACTAATACTAAATTATTATTATTTATCTATCATTTTTCACGCTGATTCAGTTTCCCACGCATGTCCATAATCTCTTGTATGACAATCTACTAATGTTTAAAGTTTTATGGAATTGTGGTTGTATAAATGTGGCGATTGATGTGACGCGGAGGGCGGACGCAAGAGGTTCCGGGTTCGATTTCCACCTTGGGATAAATGTTTGTACGATTTGCAAATATTTTTTCCGAATGTACTGGGTATTTTCTATGTATAACAAAAATATCTGTGTAAGTAATGTATTGTATTAAGTATATCAGACATCTAGTAGGTAGCCATAACACAAGCTCTGCTTAGCTTGGGGCTGGATGATGCTGTGTAGATTGCCCAGCATATTATCATTATTATGAACAAAACATTTACCATATTGTTTGTAACGATACTAGCACGTCAAAAGATAAAATGCGGTTTCAGTACTGAAAATGGTTACAGAATTGATTACATAGTTCTTAGTACTCTAAGCAACTAAACCATAAACATCAAAGTATATCAAAATTAATCCAAAGTGTATAAATTCTCGCTAAACTTTACAATTTTACATTCAATTCGCTTTGAAATTCAAACATTACTTGCTTTGATAAACTTACTTTAGGAGTTGGGAGTTATATTGAAAATATGCCAGACTTTGCTGCGTAGATAAAATTCTGACAGTTTTTCTTTTTTTGTGGTATGTGTCCGTCATTCAGACAGTTTAGCCAATGTTAAGTGGAATAGATAAATAAATTCTAGTCAAGTTGAGAACATAGGAAATGTTTAGACAAACGTAACTAGCTTAAAATAATAATAATAATGCTGGACAATCCACTCAGCATCATCTAGCTCCAAGCTAAGCAGAGCTTGTGTTATGGATACTAGATAACTCATACACTTAATGCAATACATTACATACATACATATTTGTTATTATACGTACAAAATACCCAGATCACCCGGAATAAATATTTGCAGATCGTACAAACATTTATCCCAAGGCGGGAATCGAAACCGCAACCTCCGCGTCGCAGGCGGACATTCGCCCGCCGCGCCACGTCGGCCATAAAAACATAATTTAACCAATGTTTTTTATACTAATTATCATGTTCATATATCACAGAAAAACAAACACAAAAATAGGCAGTAAAAGTCATTTTTGCTGTAATGTTATGTCAAGGTTTGTAAAATATACATGTGGGTAGGTTTTTTTGATAAATAAATCAGGTGGTACGCAATTATTGTCGTTATACATGGTGACAGCAGTGATGGGATTGAAAAATACTTTCATCACAGAAAGTAAAAAAAATTAGGTTTAGCAATAGTAATTACGAATGAGTCTTACCTACACGCTGTCCTAGTAAATTACATACGCTAGATAGATCACGTGATTGGCACAAATGCCAACGGCCTTGGTGCGATGTCGCGGCCAAATAAAGGCTGTCAAACTCAATGACGTAGTTTAGTAAAAATAGGCGTGGCAGCGGTAACGTACATGATAAAATCGTCACGTTAGCAAGTTTTTTCGAGTTCAGCAGGTCTACTCTTAGAAACGATTAAAGAAATTTCGTATTGTCGTTTTGAGTTATACTACGCGGCATGTCAGGCAGCGACAACTTGACTTTTGACGGCTACCAAGTTGTCCCGCAGTTTATTACAAAACAACAATACTAAACTTCGTTGATCGTTTTTAAGAGTAGACCTGCAGGCAGGATCACATTTGGCCTACACTCGCCGACCCGTATGGGCAACGACTGCACACTATACCCGTGTCAAGTGGCGTGGGTTAACGTTTTTAACAGACTTCAAAAATAGAAGGAGGTTCTCAATTCTAAATATTTACTATTTTTGTTAATTTTTATGTAAGTACAGAAGCACCGTGTGGCGTATCAGAGTGGTAGTAGTGGTCGCAGATTGAAAACGACTATGTGACCTACGAGGCAATACTTTGTTATAGGCGATGGTAACCACTTAACATCAGGTGGGCCATCTGTTTGTTCCATCAACAAGTTGTATAAAAAATGGACATTTTGCTGCAAGTCTTCTGGTGTGTTTCCTAAGTTATCTTTTACGACATCCATGAGAGATGGATCTTATTATAAGCCAAGATTAATAAGAACAAGCTGATAGTGCACCTAATGTTAAGTGGTTACTATCACCTATAAAGTAATACCTTGCAGGTCACGCTTGATAGGAACATGCGTACGCACTATTCTGCGTCCATCAACCTGAGGCACATAGGTGTTAAGCATCATGTGCCTGTAAATTTTACCGGCACCCACATCAAACCGTAACATAGCAAGCTGCTTGGCGGCAGAAATAGGCATGATGGCAGTACTTCCCCGGACGAGCCCTTCATTAAGACTTCGACTAAATTATGTACCACAACAGTGTCAAAATATGAGCTTAAACTCACTGAAAGTACACCCAATCTGAAATCACCTTTGTTTGATGCTGAACAAATAATTTTCAAGGGTCTTTTATCATAACAAAACGTCAATATAAATTCTAAAATTTAAATATTTTCGCTGACACGGTTTTGAGTGAAATTGAGAAAACTTTTCAAAGTGGCGTCAATCAAGGGTACGGATAATATTATTTCCTTTCCGCTGAAAAAGAAGGTACACCTAAATTGAAGTTCGTGTCTAAGAATCTCTTCTTAGCATTAATTTACGCTTCTTGGAACAGATACCTTGACCTTTAGCAAATATCTAATTATAATAATCTATGTCCTCACTGGCTAATCAAAGTTTCGGTTTTGGCTGTGCGTTGTCTATAATCGAAGTCAAAGTCAAAAAGCATTTATTCAGTAAAATCTGCAGGGATCATCTTGAAACATCTTAAATCTAGGTGAATCTAAGCGCCAGTTCCTCGCGACCAAGCCTAGAAGAACTACATAGATGAAACTTAAACTTCTAGAATATATTTATCTTGGTCCGTATAAAGAGTTGATAAGAAATTATAGCACATGAGACACCTGTATACCTCAGGTTGATGGACACAGAGCAGTGCATCATAGGGCACGTTCCTAACGAATATGACCTGCAGGGCTATGCTTTAAAATGATGGTAATCACTCCACACCAGGTGGGCGATTTTTTGTTCCATCAGCAAGTGGTAAAAAAAATAATGGTATTCTTTTTACCACTATTTTTTATTTAAACCCCTTTGGGTGCTTAAATAAAAAAAGTGAGGGTTGAATTTTGTATCACTATTAGCAATTATCTGACAATGTAAATGATAACTTTAGAAATAAAAAGAAAGGATCAAAAATATTATAAATTTAGATGCTATGGTGTAATTAGTAACGCGGATAGACTCTAGGTGGAATCGTGGGTTTGATTCCTTAGCTCTGAAAACTGCCAAAAAAACATTTATAAACAGATGTATAACCTGAATTTTTTTGGGTAGTAATGAAACTAAACACCAAACAGCTACAGGCGAAACAGTTAAAAGCTCTTTAAATAAGGGCTCGAAAAGGCCAAACTTTTGGGTAAACGTGTAAACATGACATCAGTTTGTAAACAGCCCACAAAGACACGAACAACGTAGCTAATGCTGCTTTGAAATAAGTATAAATATATTTTATTTTTAGTAAGGTTTGCGAACGGACCTACTATGTTGACAATATTATTATGATTGCGGGAAATCGATGGAAAAAAGGCTCAAATCGTTCTTCCTGGAAACGTATGGGGAAAGCCTATGTCCAGTTCCGGACTTCTACAGGTTGTTGATGATGATGATGATATTTTATTATTCGTAATGAATAAATTATTAACACAGCAAGAGTCCCGATTCCCGTAACGAAATTTCATCAAATTCAAAATTTTATCATCAAAGAATATCGTTAGGAGAGCCAAAGCCAATTTCGACAATCAAAATTCTAGTTTAAATCTTGTCTCAGCTTTGAAAATACACGATAATTAGGCCTCTGATGTTATGGCTTGAGCTGACAAAACCGCGATTTAAAAAGTTGAATTTCGAAAATTCCTTAGTACACCTCTTTGCATGAAAAATATACCACCCCGTTGACATGCCTTTATGGTGTAACTTACGCGGACGAAACCGCACGCGTTTCGCTAGTGCCCACATACCTAATTCTATTTAATTCCTGTAAGGCCAAATCATGCTATTTATGCAACGCCGCGCCCTTTAAGTCGTCCAAGCCCACTGTCTCTTTACAAGTTGAGCGATGAGCATAGCGATATGGACAATGTGTTATTGCAACATCAAAAATACTAGTCAAACATGTTTGTTTTTATATTTTTTGCGAAAAATATTATATAATGGACTTAGGAATACTGTGCACTGGCACCAGAATTTTAACTTTTTTATTAAGAAATACAGGTAGATGGCCCACCTGATATATTACATACACCTCACTAAGTTGGATTGGCACCACGCTGAAACCACACAAAAAACACGATGAGAACTAAGCCGTAAGTTATCTACCCTCTTCTAGGCTTGATTACAAGAAACTGGCACCTTACTGTAAAACAATTCTAAGTGGTCTTTGATTCCATTGACTTTGACTTTAGTGTACCGACGGTAATCTTTCGTTTGCTGAATTACGATTAAATGTCTAATTTGAATAGTGTGAAAAGATTTTCCAGGTTTATTCGCTCCGCTTAACGCTAAGCTTGTGCTGTCTTTGCAGCTAAAAGTAAACCTCTTAAGTCATTAAAGACAAAGATAGCATTGTCAGCATTTAATTGTTTTGATTCGCGTAGAATTATAGGCTTGGTGACTTACTGGAAGACCGAAAGATCAAATGAAAACGTTGTATAAATTAATTATTTCATTCAGACGCGATTTTGCGGAAATTAGTATGAAAATATTAAAAAAACAAGATAAATTAAAATATATTCTGTTAAAGATTTTATTACTCATCATCAACAACAGCTTGAAGGACCTTTATCAAATATAAGATTATTTATCTTGTCTGACTGACTTTTCTGAAGGGATTGTCAAAATTCACTCCGACAGGGGTATAGTGGGGGTTGAAGTTTGTACGAAAATAGAACTGGATATATATTGGCCTTCTCCTTATTTAGGACGGATAGTCGCGGGAACCAGCCGGAACTGTGACCGCACTAGGTTGTTAAGTACTCAAAAAGTGTAACCAATCCTCTGATGCGTTCTTTAAGTCGCTCTTATCAATATCCAGGAGGTAATAGAAGGGTCCTATTCTTAGCTGGAATAACCACGTCCTAATTATGCTTTCAAGGTTTTTGTGAGTGCATGCCCACATTTTACTTCGCTTGCTCCCTCGCTAAGATAACCCTGAAGATATATATTTCGTGATTCAATCTCAAATGATTCCACATTTTTCACAGTAGATAACTCAAATAACTATCGCATGTCCAGTCCATTCTCTTAGACCATCTGTAATGTGACTCAATGGCTCAGTGTCCTACAAAGCTCTGAACCATTACTTACAGCCACAGAAAAAATATATGTCCTAATAAACAGTAGTGTCACTCAGTCACCAGCAGACTTTGAGAAAAGGCAAATATGTTTCACAGTCAACAGGATATTTGTGGCCGTTTTTCTAAGGCTGATCTTTCTCATTTTTAATTGAAATTCATCTGTATTGGGCAGTTGTAACCGCCCCACATCAGCTGGGTCATTTACTTGTTCCTTTATATTTTTTCTGACAGTTGTTTGGTATGGGTCTGTGCAAGAACCATGTTGGCTAATGAAATCACACAGTACAGTATGTTATGTGCTCGTATGCGTTCAGTTTATGCTGCCATCTCTGTCTATCTCACGACATAACGTATTTTTGTTCCTGAAAACTGAAGACCACCGATGCGCATTGATGTTCTACGATAGTAATGTGAGATCTTCGGAATGCTATTCGAAATTTAAATGACTCGTCTCGTAAAATCTATAAAACCCGAGGATTCGTTTTCTGTCATCATTGAAAACAACATAGCATTTTCATTTTTTCTCGTGTTATTTTTACTTCTGTTGCTTAATTTTGGTGGCATTTTAATCAACATTACTTGAGGTCTTAGCACAAAGTGCAAACAGTTTAATGTTTCCATTAAGTTTGTGAAGCGAAACGCCATCTTTATCTTCAAAACCAACGACAGCCAACATTACTTTTTTAGAGACTAGACTTGACTAAAAACTATTTTATTATCCGCTTGACATTGGCAAATTTGTCTGTCGAATGGGTCTCATAGAAAAGAAAGAAGAAGGATTCGTTTTCTGCCATCTTTGGAAGCAACATTGTATTTTCATTTTAATTGTTTTTCTAGTGTTATTTTAAGTTCTGATGGGTAATTTTGGTGGTATTTTAACCATCATTACTTGAGGTCTTAGCACAAGTGTGAACAATTGAAATGAAAGTGTGTTATGTGGCATCCTGATTTGAACGAAAATGT
This sequence comes from Electrophaes corylata, assembly GCA_947095575.1. NCBI lineage: Eukaryota > Metazoa > Arthropoda > Insecta > Lepidoptera > Geometridae > Electrophaes > Electrophaes corylata. The sequence goes on along the minus strand of OX352707.1, from coordinate 2,735,875 downwards.
TTCCCTTTGGTTTTGAAGAAAAACGCCATCTTTTTTTTCAAAACCAATGACAGCCGACTTTACTTTTTTACCGACTCGACTTGACTAAAAAGTATTTATTCAAACCCACTTGACATTGGCAAAATTGTCCGCAATACGGACAGAGGCCACAAAATAAAAAAAAAAAGGAAAGAAGAATCTTTGGAATCGTAAAAGCGTAAAAGGCAGATTACTGTTACCGCCACAGTAACTGTTATCCTTTGATACCTTCATATGTCAAGTCTGCAAATGTCGTTATAGGATTGTGGATTCAATTTAGTTGACTAGTATTTCAGTTTCCAATAGGTAGTGAGGATGGCGCACGATCACCGACCATTTATTGCGCCCGGAAATTGTATGCGTTTTATTTGTGTGAATAACCTTTATTATTCTGTAACTTTTTGTTGTGATATTTTTCATTCGGTTATTGCTGCACACAGAAGCATGACATGATTTTCAAATACCGGTTGTAGTTACCAATATTTGTTTTTTTTGTATATTATTATGAAGCATACTACTTCTATTTCTATTTGAAGTAACGCTTGTTTATTGAACACTTATATTACACGGGTATTTATCGCGTATTACCTTTTTTATTTATTTTCCCGACGTTTCGACTATGTTGCAATAGCCGTGGTCGCGGGCAGACTCAATATATAAAATCAATATGGGTGGGTTCAATATGTGTTCCGATCGCGAAAGTTTAAAAAATACTAAGGCTTGTTTGTTTTTATATTTCTTTGATGATTTTTTGGTTTTTACTAATTGGTGTGGGCTTATGTTTACAGGTTTACAGATATAATAATTATATTGACAGTCGTCACAGCTCAGTTTCTAGTAGACCTGCTTGCTGCGCTGTAAGTGGTGGGTTTAATCCCTACCAAGAACAAGCATTTGTGTCATAAATATAGATGTTTGCTCTGTGTATGGGTGTCGTATTGTATTACACTATGAAAATTTCGATATAATCGCAAGACTGTATCGGAATTTTCTTTCAGTGACTTAAAACATATTTGAAGAACTCGTACATAACTTTAAAAGTTCAGTAGTAAAGTATTTTGCCTCAAGTAATACGAGGAAAATTGTCTTATCTCCTACCTCGAGTAGAACGAGTAGGTAGTTAGCTATCGAAAACTGGTAGCAGACAACCTTGACGTTAAACCTTGTTAGGGGGGCATAACGAGCAAAAGCTATACTTCCGATACCAATTACACGAAGGGCTTTTATCATTCAGGACCAGTACAAACAAGTACCTACCTAAGTCAAGTAAAAAAAATATCTAGAAAAGATGAGATAAATTTTTATCTTTTCTTTTCAAACTTTATAATGGACAAACACAGTTTTTACTAAAAAGTGGAACATTGAAACTCACAAACTATTAATATAGTTATGTTAGTGTTTCTGTTGGTGACTGAGAGTGCCTTAGACTAGGACGTAGTTGGGGTCCTATTCTAAAGTCCCCATGACCTTTATGGATGGCGTATGAGACCATATTTGTTTATTTGCGTGTAATTCTCGTAATAAAATTACCGTGAAATCAATGTTTCGATCATGTCAACCTCAAAATGGTATTTAAAACTAATATTTCAGACAACACACATACATTTTGACAATCAAATATAATTTAAATCTCGTGTCAGCTCCAAAAAAATAAGAGTATTGAGCCTTATGGTGCATTTCCTTGGTGCTTAGATGCTGTTGTATCTCATGAGTACATAACACCGACACAGCAGTCACCAATCTGCCTGCTAAGCGTAGTGACCATGCTCCCAAAACAGGAGAGGCTTTTGTCCAACAGAGGAAAAAGAGAGGGAAATTCTTTAGGCTGATAACGACGTCATAACATTGGTAAAAAAAAGTGAAGACGGCTCAGGCAGAAGTCTTGGAAGAGATTTATGTCTAGTAAATGCTACTATAGGTTTAACACGTCCATTTACTAAGCCATAATCTTATAGGAGCATTGTTGCTTTAGGTGAAACTATCTATCTATCTATCTATTTAGCCCGTATGCACCCACTGCTGGGTATAGGCCTCCTCTTTTAAACGCCATTCTCTCCGGTCTTGTGCGAGTCTTCTCCATTGCTGGCCAACTACTGCGACGATATCATCCGACCATCGGGCGGGTGGTCTGCCTCGTGGTCTCTGAGCGTCTCTCGGCCACCAATCGGTAATTGTTGTTGTCCATCTTCCATCATTCCTTCTTACCACATGTCCTGCCCATCTCCACTTCAGGCTTGTGATTCGCATACCTACGTCTACGACTTTCGTACGGCGTCGGATTTCCACGTTGGGTATGTGATCAAGTAGTGAGATACCGAGCATGGCACGCTCCATTGCTCTTTGTGCTACTTTTATTTTATGCATGTATTCCTTTGTGAGCGGCCATGTCTCAGATCCGTATGTTAGTATGGGCAGGACACATTGGTTGTACACCTTGGTTTTCAGGCTCTGTGGAATTTTAGATTTGAAGACGTCTTCCAACTTACCGAAGGCAGCCCATCCCAGCTGAATTCGTCTAGCGATCTCTTTTACTTGAGAATGTCGGCCAAAGGATAAGCAGTGTCCCAGGTATATGTACTCGTCCACCACCTCGATGCGGCAGTTATCCACAATGATGTTGAGATTGGAGGAGGGACGGTTTACCATGATTTTAGTTTTAGACATGTTCATTCTAAGGCCGATTTGTAATGAAGCTTTGTGCAGGTCATAAAGCATTACTTGGAGGAGGTGAAACTATGGTTTATCTTAAATAATTAATATTGCTAGATCGTTGGTGATTCCCTATAGGCGTAAGGTCAACGCTCTCCCAACTAATCTACAGTAGATTGGTATCATTAGGTTCATAATCCCATTTCTAGTAAATTATATCTTGTGTGTTTTCTAGTAGAAGTGATAAAAATACAAACAGAACTTTCATTTTATGTCCAAATAAAATAAAGAGTGCTTACGTAGCACATAATATAACAGTTTCTCAATACTACTGTAAATATAACTTCAATATCGGAAGTTCAAGCACACTTGTGTATCGATAGTTGAGTTGAGAACACCGTTTTCCTGAAACACATTCGTATGAGATAGTACCAAACTTTAGAAAAGGAGTTTTAGCTGATCTTCGTCATGCTTAAACTGAGAATGTCAGCTCACAGTGCCTTACAAGCACACAACCGCTTGGTATTTACACCAAGCCTATATGCCTTATGCATTCATCATCTTCTTGTCCTAATCCTACTTTAAGCCATCGTTTATAGTAAGTATACTAAAAAACAGAATAAAATAAATATTCTCACACAACAAACGTGATTTTTTTGCCCTTTTTTGATAATGGTGTGAAACCCTTCGTGCGCGAATCTGACTCGCAGTTGGCCGGTATAAATTATTTTTTATGAGAACAAGTGATGGAACATTTAATGGCTCTACCTGACGATGAGCAAAAATTTTAAATATTTGTTATTTTAGGGATAGTTTTTATCTTGTTTTGCTCCAGCATACGCTGAAACCAAGATATTATTCTTTCCGCAAAAGGATGTTTGCAAAATGTCATCTGCATTCCCTACAATTTACGTATTCATAACATCAGACATGATAAATAGGGGTAATATGTTTCAGTTACCGCGCCCATACAACTACTGTGCTTTGTCTAAAACTTTAAACAATAAACAACTGGAGAGACTGGTTAGAGTTTCAAATATCATCAATTTGCATGTTCAAACAAAGTTTTTCAACCGTGGTGACTTTTATCATGTGGAAGTGCTTATCCGAAGACGCCCTTTGCTGAGAGTAAAATGCGAGCATCTTCATGGCATCAGAAATAGACACAGAGGTAGTACTTCGTCCGACGGTGTCTTATCCTCTCACTTGCCACTTACTGCACTTGCTTCAATGTATTTATTAGCTTTTAGAATATTTATTCTCCTAATTCTAATATAAAACTCCACAGTTTATTTGATAATTTTTTAACCAAACAATTCGAAAGCATTCAAATTTCATTCGCATCGGAAAAATAATATTTAAACAGTTGTTTTCGTTATGTTAATACTTTGTTTGTTTAGAGTTTTTGCAAAGATTCATTTAAATCCGGCTGAAGGAAACTTGAGGCCTCTAGTTAGTCAATAGGTCAAGTTTAGAGACCCCAAATTTAACAATAGTATAAGTAGTATACGAATATAACTATTTTTTTACAATAGTGTAATATCTTATGGTATATTTCCTTGGGGGAAAGCTGCTCATTTAAAAACTATATTTGTGTTGCAAAAACGGGCCATACGGGCCATTAATAAAATAGAACCACGCGACTTCTTGCGAGAGTATTGTAAACATATATAATCTCACGGTAATTTCCCAGTATGTTTATAAAAAAATATTGTTTACTTAGAAACACATAAGTAGCATTAAAAAAAAGGAAAATTATGGATCAATGTATAGAATTTTGATTCATCATATTTTAAGATTGCTGAATAACTTATGTTAATTTAAGGCTCAAAACCTAAGATGAATTGAAGCAGTGTGAAAGGTTTTGATAAAATATATCCATTATTCTTTTCGTATCTTACTATTCAATAACGATTTAAGGCGCTCGATTACCCTGGTTTTGGCCGAGAAGCTGCTTTCTAAGATAGCGTGATCTTTCAAAAAGTATTTTACGATAACCAGAAAAAGAAAATCAGTCAAGGAGCGGTGCCTTCTATTTTCTTAACTTTAGACTTGTATACATCTTAGTTATTATTCTAGCGGCGATGGGCTTGAATCAAGTCACGTATAGAGTACTAACTACTTTAACTAAGGGTATGTGCCGAATATAATATTTGGACGTACCTCTGACTACCCTTAGATATCCTCAAATAATCGTGAGTTAATAACTACTTGATACTAACAGAGAGTGAGGTTTCTACCATGCCTGGCCTGTTTCTGTTTTTTCGATTTTTGAATAATTTATGAGATAAACATCTCATCTGATATTGAGTTGTTACTTTTCCATGAAACAATTGATTTACCGAACAATATTCGTTCTCGAAAAACTTGTTCTTGCACTAATCAGCAGTATTCAAGATGTTTCTTTGATTAGATTGTCTTTATTTTTAGATTTACTTAGATTGACTTTGACGACCGATAAGGCGCGGCGGGTGAATGTCCGCCTGTGACGAAGGAGGTTGCGGGTTCGATTTCCGCCTTGGGATAAATGTCTATACGATCTGCAAATATTCATTCCGGGTGTTCTGGGTATTTTATATGTATAATAAAAAATACCTATGCATGTATTGCATTAAGTATGTCAGTCATCTAGTACCCATAACACAAGCTCTGCTTAGCTTGGGGCTAGACTTAGACGAGTGGTTTACTCGTCTAAGGGGCTAGATGATGTTGTGTGGATTGTCCAACATTATTTTTATTATAATTAGCCTATTATCGTCAGCTATGGTTTTTGTATTTTACGTCAGTCATAATACAGCCACCGTTATTATAGAAATTGTGCTTTATTGGAAGATTGATTACGTCATCGTTAATCTAACGGTCTATTTATTCTGTCCGCGGTTTTTACCAAAAAACTTATAAGCAGTTTTTACTTGCCAGCAGAAGGATAAAGTTTTAAGAGTCTTTTGAAAAAGCAAGTATGAAGTCCTTAAACATTTACTCTACTCTAGGTACTCGTTCACTCACACTAGCAGTGTGTCCCTGGCTTTGCACGAGTTAGATTTTATTAATTTATGGAAATGCTACTGGAATTACGCGCAGTATTATTCGTGTGAAGTTATTTCCATACTTTTGAGGTTGATTGTTTCCCGATATTTCGGCACAGTTGCATGCGCCAAAATATTGATCAAAACCATGATAGTTTAAAAAGTAATTTCCATACTCACTGACATAACTGACTATAGCATCGAATTTTATCTACACCCTTTTCTTGTGGACAGCTTGTCGATAAATTTGGTAAAACTTTTCGAATTTAACTAGGTACTTAGTGTTTAACTAAGTTCCATGCAAGGTAATTTCGATAAAACCTCGTTTTATCGAGAATTTACATCAAATTTTATGTATCAATACATTCATGCTTGACACCAGACTGCCCAGATATAGCCTTTGATCCTTACGGTTAAAAAAGAAAAGATACACGTACATAAAGGAAACATGATATTACTACACTGACGGTATTTTTGTACCGACACTAGGATCACTAATCTGCCAGCAAGTAAATAAATAATAATAAAATAAAAGTGCAAGCCCCTCCAAGTAGAGACGAGTCTTATGTTCAGTACAGCTGTACTTATTAAAACTGATGACTGATAAGTATGACTATGTAATTTAATACTAATATCAATAGCAACCTGGTAGCCTGGTAATTATCAAATAATTAGCTATTTAGGCAGTTAATTATTTGGTAATTGATTATTCAGAAACATCAAACACGTTAAATGCCCACAGCAATGTTGTTAATTGAAACACAGAATCATAAATGTTAATCTAAATCAATAGAATATGTTATGTACTGTTTGACAAACAATTATTTGTCGAACAGTACATAACAGATTCTATATAATCAACGCATAGCCTTAATTAGAAATCGTATGAGAATAAAACTTCAATGAAGGTTGCCTTTTGTACTGTAGGTAGGGGTTTCCAAAATAGTTTTTATTTTATATAAATAGATATAATTATATTGCGCTATGGAGAGAGATATAATAGTTTCATTATGTGATACAGTCAGAATTGAAGAAATCCGGAAAAGAAGATTCACCGAAAGCTCACAGTATCAGCGAGTTGAAGTGGGAATGGGCAGGCAGCTCGTAGAACCGATGACCGCTAGGGGCATACAAGTTTTTTAATGGTGACCGCGAACCCGAAGACAAAGCGTAGGACGTCCGTCCTCTCGATGGACCGATGATGTTGCTGAGATTGCGGTAAGTCAGCGAATGGAAATGGCACAAAACTTTTCTTCTTAGAAACGAATAGGAAGACAATGTCCAGCAATGGTCTTCTACATGGTGAGGATTGGTACTCTGACCCCAGATGTTTATGGGAGTAACCTATTACACTCTGTACTTTAGTCAGGTTTTACACCAACTTATTATTTAATGTAACATACCTAGACTTTTCTTATTTTGGTAATCAAGCCACAAAATTCAATGTAAACACTGATTAGGTAACACAGATCCAAGGAATTATTTATGTAAGTATGTAAACACATACAGGCACTGACTGTCTGGACTAAAACTTCAAAGAGAATTTAAATGTATTTTCAAAATAATCATAAAATTAGCGTTGGTTATAATAATAGTGGATACATTTAAATGTAACTGAAGTATAAACAAGGAAATGTAGCTATAATTAGTCAGCCAATGTGTAACTCATTATACATAATCTAATAGGGCTTTGTACGTTTGTGCGTACTTTAAACTATACCAATTATAAGAATCTTTGTTCTGGCTGACTGACATATTGACAATGCACAACCACTAGTCATAAAGACATAAAATTTTTAGGGTATGTACTAAGGAGTTTTTAAAATTCAACCCTTAAACGGGTACAGCTGAGGTTGAAGTTTGTGTGAGAATAACTTCACACGCGTACTAAGTTTTTATCGCTATATTGTAGCCTGGTCTAATTTTTTTTATCTTACTTGTTGATAGAACATGCAGATGGCCAACCTAATGTTAGGTAGTTACCATCACCTATAATAAAGTAGATCGCAGGACACTTGCTCTGTAAAATGATAGCAATACTGAGCCCATATGGCAACCTAAAGTAAGCAATAATATATTCTGCAGCAAAATCTGTCACGGATTTCATTTATCATCTACAAATTAAGTGAAATGGGACAGATGGCGTATCATCTTGATTGGACTGGTAACATAATATTATACCCTAAGAATATGGACTAAAGCAAAATTATACCAATCCTATTTATTATAGCTTCTTTTTCTTTTTTTCATAATAGCATCTGTCCCTTATTCGACAGACAATTTTGCCAATGAATAAATAGTTATTAGTTAAGTCGAAACAGTGAAAATAAGTAAAGTAGTCTGTCACTGGTCCCCAAGAAAAAGATCGTTTCTCTTTAAAATCTAAGGGAAACATAATTTGTTCAAATCAAGATGAAACATAACGCACTTTCATTTCAATTGTTTACACTTTGCTATTCAAGTAGGTAATAATAGTGAAAATGCCACCGAAAATTAAAATGAAAAAAACATGCTGTTTCTAAAGTAAAGTTTCGACGACCGATGTGGTGCGGCGGGCGAATGTCCGCCTGCGACGCAGAGGTTGCGGGTTCGATTCCCACCTTGGGATAAATGTTTGTACGATCTGCAAATATTTATTCCGGGTGTTCTGGGTATTTTCTATGTATAATAAAAAATATCTATGTATGTAATATAATATTGTATTAAGTATATCAGTCATCTAGTACCCATAACACAAGCTCTGCTTAGCTTGGGGCTAGATGATGCTGTGTGGATCGTCCGGCATTATTTATATTTATTTATAAAAAGATGATAGAAAACGAATCATTACAGCTTCTTACTCGTCTGCGAAATACTGATACATGTTGCTACAATATATTTTCCATTAATAAATTACACGCAATTTAGACTAAAGCATTTGAAACAATGCACATGTTAGTAACGTCAAGAGTAATACGATAAAAACTACCACAGACTATGACAAACGATGCTTCTGACGCTCGAACTTGGTGACTTGGTGACTTTGAAGCTTGTGGTAAATGAACCGTAATGGCGTGATGGATGGCGTCTATCGGACGATGCCGATGATATCCATCTGACACAACATAGTGTTCATCTTACCTAAGGAAAGAATTCTTTGGTAGAATATTGATTGACCTCATAGCTGTTGAGCCTCATAGCCGTATTTTCAGCACGCATGAAATAAAAAAAAAACAAACACTAAATTTTGTCAAAAACTGATGCACTGCTTTCTGCGCTGTATGTTATGAGTAGACTCCGAAGATAGACATTTTGTATGTTGAATATACATGTGAAATTTTTCTCTTAAGTTAAAAAAAAAAACAAACACTAAATTTTGTCAAAAACTGATGACATGAACGTGACGGAGCAGCCTGACTCTGTCACGATCGCTGTCATCTGTCTTTCACTGGAATAAAAACGAAACCAATGACAACCGCCTTTCCTTTTTTTTGACTAAAAGCTATTTTATCATCCACTGACACTGGCAACATTTTTCATCACATTTTGAACCTCTTTTGGACAATTGCCATAGAGAAAAGAAGAAGAGTCACTCTGTCAAGATATAAGTGTTCTGCTCATAGAATTAGAAGACTAGTAGAAGACATGATAAAATAGCAACCAATTACACAAAATTTGTACTGTTTTCACTTACGATATTGAAATGGTACAAGAAAGAGATGCATACAAACTTTTAAATCCGTCTTTTGAACAGATATCACTAACATTTACGAATATTACGTAGTATTCTGTGATGTTAGTGTTGTAACTATGTCGACTTCGATATCGATAAATAAAGTATGTCTGTAGGGCTAGCTACCAACTCTTAGAAACGATGAACGAAGTTTTGTATTATCGATTTCAGTTACATTGCAGCCAAATGCTTAGTTATTATTAATTAAAACAATAAAGAAAAAATAAACGAGCCATTCGATGTCGGTCAGTAACAAAAGCACTTCAGTGTGAGTCAGGCACTCTCTGCAAACTTAACATATGTACCTACCTACGTCGGCCATGGCTACTGTAAAACTATTTAGCGAATGAATCAAAAAGGTTGTAATAAGGATGTAATAATCGGGTAGAGGCGAGCTCGAAATGAACCGCGTGGCGATGAACTTTCCACAGCAAGCGTGAGCATAAAGCAGGTCGTCTCCAGACTGCTCAAATTAAAACACTTAGCATTCTAGCAGTTATTTCAAAAAAACTAGCACAACAGTTTGGCTAGGCGAATGGTAAAAATCTTACAATGAAGATCGAGTATTTGATAGTGCAAACTTGCACCACCTGGTCCTACATCGTAATGTTTTTGGAACGAAGTTCCTTATCACGCGTTGTGAAAGGGGGCTAGACGGAAAAAATTCTTAGGAAAAGTTGTCACGACACTTTTTGCTATAGTAAGCTATTGTAAGCTGTGCGGCGTCGCATGTTTCTCTGTATGTCTCTCTCTCTCTTATAGAAAGCAAGCCAGATATTTTCATTTCTATTTCGGATTGAACTTCGTTCCATCCGGGTGTCCCTTGACACCTCTCAAGTTTTTATTCGTGCGTTAAATATAATGTTGGTATTGCTGATGGCTTTAGCCGCCGATATTTTACTTGATCATTAGGTTAAAATGAATATGTTGTGAAATGATTGGAACAGACGTGAATTACTTTATTCGGTGTCCAATTATCGCTTCTTTGTATGAGTTGTAACCATACATCTTTCATCTTTTCTTCTTTGGGAAATCTAAAACAATGATTATGGATGGTAAAATCATCGACATTTTTACTCATCGATACAATTTACTACATCACTATGATTAAATTATTTTGGTTGTAATTATCGTATGAAAACTTAGTAAAACAGGTGGAAATGTATGTGAAAACTGGAGACAACATAATTTACAAAGATATTCTGAGCATTTGGTTCTACAAATAACACAAATTTTCCAGTAAAACTCACAAATGGAAAGATAGCGACACATCCTCATTTTCTTATCGTTTTCTACTTGAATCATAATCTTCAACTACACATGGCATTTTATACACACATTACGCTCCTTTTTTTGCAGTTATTACGTTGTTTTTGAGTGATCTAATGCATTATTTTCAAATATATTATAAAAAATACAACAAATCGTCCGGGAACTTTCACAGAAATGTCAACGCGACATTATTATGATAGTTCTTACCTATCTGAAAGCAATAAGGTCGTTCATGAGTTTTTAATTTACAAGTATGATATTTTTCGAAAAGTGTAAAATGGCACTGCCGTCATTTCAAACGATGGACAATGTACTGAATAACTCTAAAAATTGAATTAATGAATGTATATGCGCTATTTTCTCACATCTTGACGTTGTCGTAAGCGAAAAGAGCATAAACTAGTGAATTGAGTTGCTATTATAGCTGCATTTCTACCTGCTTTAGTCCATATTCTTAGGTTCTGCTCATAGAATAAGAAAGTCCATATTCTTTGGTTCTGTGCTCGTCACGAGTTATTTCAAAGATCGTTCAGTTTGTTCTATGAGGCATCACCAAAACCAACATAAAAAAACAATGCTTTTTTTAGTGATCTTAGCACGGCTCGTGTAATAATGTTATTACAAAAATATAAATAAATAAAAAAAAAAAGCCTTTTATTCCGTGACCAAATAAACATATTTTTATAAAAACAAACTTAAAAAAACTAAACACTTAGGTCAGGGACCCCTCTTGGATATAGGCCTCCTCCAATTCCTTCCACCTGTCGCGGTCTGCAGCCAGCTCTACCCACTTTGACGTTTTTGCACCTTTTTTTATGTCATCTGCCATCTAGCGTTTGGTCTGCCTACTCTTGTTCCTGTGGGACCTTTCCAGTACAAAAATATATATACCCTTAATTTACATATGCTTCGAAAGAACTTATTTATCACTTAAATGGCACTAATAATCTTTAATTCAATTAAGAAAATTTCGCAATTTTCACCCTACGTCAAAAATAACGCTCGTTGGCTGAGAACCCCGAAACTGTCCCCAGAGAATACCATCCGGGTATTCATCAAAATATATGAAATGATCCATCTTCACGAGTGTTAATATTCTACGCCGAAGGGCTGTCTAGGGAATGCGTTTAATCTTATAATGTGTTAGGAGGGTACTTATATCTAATGCTAAACAATCCAGCATCGGAACGTGGAGTTAAGATTTATTAAAATAAATATTTGCGGACATTTTTACACAACATCATCTAGCCCCAACCTAAGCATAGCTTATACTATAGAAACTAGATGACTTATAGAATATTTATATACGCTTTTTTTGTAAATACATACTTAGAATACATAGAGTTAATACTAACTGCTACTACTAGATGTGAGGCCAGTCAAAAAGTAAGAACTCAGTTTTGTTTTTTTCTTTATTCATCAACGAAGATAAAAGTTTATATACCCTGATTTGAATGATTTGAAATTAAATATATTTTTGTTGTATACCTTTAACTTCTTGCGTTTACTAGCTATGCTGCAAGCAATATTGTGGTCACTAAAACTTTTGTAAAACTAGAAATAAAAACAGAAAAATATTTATTGACATCACACTAAACAATACAAGACTTTAGATATTATAAAAATAAAAAGGAAAGGGGCGAAAAAAGGCATCCACTCGACATATGCCAAGTAGTGCAATGGCACTGGTAAGTACCTACGTACCTAAAACACAGCGTTAACTGGGTTAACGGGTTAAGAACGTTGTCTCAACACGTTTTTACGCTCGCACTGCGCTTGCACCATGCTCGCACGCTCTCACCAAACTTGGCACACGCTGTGTACACGCATTTATAAGTTTAATATTCTATTCGTGAATATGAGTGAGCACTCGCAATAAATTAGTCGCAAATCTGTCCCGCGAACGAATGAGTCCCTGACTGTAATGCGATTTACCCGAGTGAATGTTTTATTGACGTCCCGTTCGGATTTATGCTGTTGAATCATTAATAAGAGCGTGGAGGAAAAATACACAGTAAAGCCTGAAAAAGGCTAGTCAGTTGAACATTTTCCTTGTGACGGAATTCCAAAGGCTTTTGCCATACCTTAGTATGAATAATTGTTTTTTTTATTTATAAATATAAATTTTTTAGGATTGCGGGAAGTCCATGGGTGGAAAGGACTCATAATCGTTCTTCCTGGAGTATCCTGGGTGTATGAGGCCTATATCCAGCAGTGAGCTGATGATGATGATATTTTTTTTATATTTACTGTCATTTATGAACACCATATATACATAAACTATACTAATAAACACCACCTTTTTACTAGGTAATAAGTGATTTGATTTCAAATGTCACTTTTTGTACTATAAAAGTGGCGTATAACAGAAGAAATTCTATGAATAATAAAAAATATCTATATATGTAATATATTATATTAAGTATATCAGTCATCTAGCACCCATAACACAAGCCCTGCTTAGCTTGGGGCTAGATGATGCTGTGTGGACTGTCCAGCATTATTATTATTATTATTAATTATAATTACGCCTGTCACAGAGTGGTCGCGAGTTATCTAATAATGTATTTGACAAATGAAACTGTCAGTAACGATTAGCAGGCCTACTCTTGAAAACAATAAGCGAATTTTTTTATTGTCGCTTTAAGTTACACTGCGGGATCTCGGTAACTCATTCCACAGTCAAGTTGTTACTGTCTGACACTACAAAACTTCGTTTATCGTTTTCAAGATTAGACAATATGGTTGTCAATATGAATTTTACTGAATACACTAGCATAATCTACGCCACAAGAGTCTGTTTTACTTTTAAAATAATTATTTTAGTACAACATTACAATATAAAATCTAATTTTACCCACTTTGTAAAAGAAGACGTTTTTATTTGTTTTCCAAAGTGTTTTAATTTTCCTTTTGCGCCTACTGTTCGCATACAAAGCGTTACCCACACACTCTCCTCTGATGATAAGCCTATTACTTACGAAAAACACGCTTTGCAAATTTTTTGGGATAAGTACCGTAAAAAACGAATACAAACATTGCGTGAAAACATTGGATGTATACTATATAGGCGTTGTATACATAAGATGCTTGATCACACAAAATATAAGGAAAGACAATTTGTTTATTAAAGAAAAACATTAAAGAAAATAATATAAGAATAGATACAGAACAGATTAAAAGATAATAACAAAAAATAAAATAACGTTACGTGGGGCCAAACGATTTTCTGTTTCAGCTTAATGCTGCAGCATTAATAATAATAATAATAATAATAATGCTGAACAATCCACACAGCATCATCTAGCCCCAAGCTAAGCAGAGCTTGTGTTATGGGTACTAGATGACTGATATACTTAATACAATATATTACATACATAGATATTTTTTATTATACATAGAAAATACCCAGAACAACTGGAATAAACATTTGCAGATCGTACAAACATTTATCCCAAGGCGGGAATCGAACCCGCAACCCCTGAGTCGCAGGCGGACATTCGCCCGCCGCGCCACAGCGGTCGTCAAATAATAATTGGTTTGACGGACCGATCGAGGGCACGAATATCAAGGCGAAATAGTAAAATAACTTTATGAGTATTATACAGGATGTGATACAATAAGACTCCCGAATATATAGTAACCGGGAGCTTCTGCTCTTCAGGCTATGCCTCTAGATGAGAAAGCGTAAGACAAACTGGCCATTATAATAGCTATCTTACATCGTTGTAACATGACCTCCTATAGATGCAATTTTTATAATTATATACAGACCAAGTTAGGTTGGACAACTCTATGGTCCAACTCGCCTTGGGATAAATGTTTGTACAATCTGCAAATATTTATTTCGGATGTTGTGGGTGTTTAGTACGTATGATAAAAAATATCTATGTATGTAATTTATTGTATTATATATATATCAGTCATCTAATACCCATAACACAAGCTCTACTTAGCTTGGGTCTAGATGATGCTGTGTGGATTGTCCAGCATTATTATTATTATTGGTATCTACACTAATAAACAACGAGTAGTTTAAAATACTTACGACGATGACACCAAAAAGTCATTAGACCTTACTCATCGCTAAAAATACTTACGTTATTAACAGGTTCTTTGATGAACATTTCTGTCTTTTCTAGAGCTAGCGGAGTGTGGGCGATGACAGAATCAAATTAGTAAATTCTTTTTCGACAACATTCCGAACGAAGGCCAAAAAATAAAAAAAAAGCAGTAGCTGCATTATTGCTTCCATATCTTCGTTATTATATTGACAAGCCGACTTGACCTTTGACGACCGATGTGGTGCGGCACGCAAATGTCCGCCTGCGACGCAAGAGATTTCGGGTTCGATTCCTGCCTTGGGATAAATTTTTGTATAATCTGCAAATATTTATTCTGGGTGTTCTGGGTGTTTTCTATGTGTAATAAAAAATATCTATGCATGTAAGTAATATATGTATCGTATTGAGTATATTAGTCATCTAGTACCCATAACACAAGCTCTGCTTAGCTTGGGGCTAGATGATGCTGTGTGGATTGTCCAGCATTATTATTATTATTTTTATTATAAGCCTCACAGCTCAGTAGTAGCTATGCCTTTTGTGCTGTAAGTTGTGGGTTCGATCCCCACCCACAAACGTTTATGTGATTAGCATAGATTGTTCTCTGTGTGGGTGTTATATTGTATCCTAAGTATGTATTTACAAAAAAACCGTATATCAAAGTAAAGTCAAAGTCAAACAGCATTTATTCAGTTATATCAGCAGGGATCATCTTAAAACGTCTTAAATCTAGGTTAATCTAAGCGCCAGTTCCTCGCGACCAAGCCTATAGAAAAACCGGCAAGAAACTTACGGCTTTGTTCCTATTGTTATTTGCATGATTTTGTTACAAAATTTTTTTATTTATTTATTTACAAGTTCTTAATAGACTAAGTGCAAGAAACAAAAAAGAACACTAAAAATCGCAGTAGTAAAAACTCTGTCGCGATTTGTAGCGCCCAATCTTAAAACTAAACTGAGTATTAAAAAAACAATAAATCAAAGCAAAAATAACCTACATATTATCTAAAATATTAACTAAAATATTAAAATAATAATAATAATGTAAATAATGAAGCCTTAATACGGCACGCATGGTAAATATCCCTTTTAATCTTTTAGTACCAAGTCTACTCGAGATTCTTCGAGGATGTCTCGATATTACTCAGACAAAAAATAATCATGTACACAAATCTTTATCCATGCTTAATCGCTCATCTCTTGCTGTCGCACTGCTGTCGCTATTGCTACTCCTTGTCTTTACGTAGTAAGTAGACCTGTGGTAAACAACGACAGTTGCCTACTCTCACTATGTTCGCATTGCACAAAGACAAGATAAACAAAGAACCTAGAAACACTGAGCCTCATAATTATTTATGTTAGAACACCTTTGTGCTACCGTGTAGGTAGTGATACCTTATTTATGACCACAGACAGACATTGTTAAAGTAAAACTAGATTACCTACGGCATCAAAGGAATGTTTGGACGTGATCCTAAAACATTACTGCTACATTTTTACATTTACAAACATAGGTACCTATACTTTACATTTAAAATATATTCGTTATTACAGGATTATACAGTTCTATTGTAAATAAAAACAGTTAGAAAATTCTTCTAAATAAAGTTTATTATAATAATAGTTGTTAAGAAAATGCAAAAACATATCTTCTACAATACAAAAACCCATGTCTACTAATATATTAAAAGACAAACAAAAATAAAGGTGTGACTTGACCACTTGCTCATAAGAGGCATTTATTATGACTTTATTTACTTATTGACCGAGTGAGCAAAGCGTCTCAGTTTCAAGAGTGGCTAAAATGCTTTATTTCAACCGATTTTGACGAAAATTGGCATACAAATTCCTTGATTTTTTCAATTAAATTTTTTAATTTATCGCTATTTTTGATTGGGGCCATACTAAGGCGGTAACTTGGGACAGTTTGCTGTAGCTTTATTTATACACGGGTTTCAATCAAACTAGGACTAAATTGACTTTATTCTGCACAAGATGTTGCGAAAAAAAATACAAAAAGGGGGAGTAGAAGAGGGATAGTTATACATGGACGGATTTTAGTTTTGGGAAAGGGGAAGTGTTGATTACTCGCGAGGGTTCATAAGGTCTACTGTTCTCACAGAACCACTAGTCATCATGTCTTAACATGGCCTTGATCTATACATACAAATGCCCGTAAGTATTATGATATTTAGTATTCATAGCTCAAAGTACTTGCAATACCTAACCCTTTTCTGACTGACTCAATGACGTCAGAGTTATTTATAATACTGCGTTTACATTTTTATTAGACGATGAATATTTTCTTGGTAAATGAATGGATAAATTGCTTTTATTTCGTCAGAGGCCTGGGATATTAACGGAATATGAACTTTGCGAACTATTATAGGCAGGCCATAACTCGACGAATCGACAACTACTGAGGAATAAAGATTCTTGAATGGCGGCTACAAACTGTAAGAACCCATAAAATGTTCTTACGTGTCAAAGGTCACCCTCCAGGTACCACATTCACTACATTGATGACTTTAGCGTTTATAAGGTCATCCCTTGTGTGACAGTGTGTTCAATGGGACATTGTTTGCTCAGGGAACCCGTAGTCATATTGAATCTAAGTCAGGTCGCCGAGTCGCGTCCTAATTGCACATACTAGGTCTATAGCGAACGACTTTATTAAAAGTGACCTCGCCTCCTTCTCTTTCGGTTGTGCACCAATGGATTTTTCTATTAAAAAATACATGTGCGCAATGCCAGCGCTCTCAAACGATAAAGGAAACCATTGTGTGTTAAGCGATGGGCGATGGACTTGCAACCTGTCACGTATGAAATACCAACTACTGCAAAATGTGGGTATGTACCAAACGTATCCAAAGTAGGTACTTGGCACTAAGCGAGAGATATCTAAGGCGATCCACCTTGCCTGAGGATTGAAGTCGTAAAGCTATTTCTTTCTTTTCTTTTCTATTTTCTACTTATAACTTTCTAAAAGGTCATCAAATCGTGTAATAGGAACTATCATTTTCATGATATTTTCCGAGATATTTACCAAACAATAAAATAATCAGATAAGTATACTTTATCCCTAATAACATACGGTTATCCAGCTTTGTGGGATGTTATTGTTTGGTCGTCTGGAACTGTTGTTATTGTTCTACGAGCTTTTACACGTCTGATACCTAGGCGTTGGTGGTAATCTACGAGCGTATTGCGTTCTGTCAATAATATAATAAAATTAAAACTTCTAACGGACGCTTGTATCGAATCTGATATCTTGTCCCAGGTGTTTTAGTCTCCCGGATTATATGGAATAATGAGTAAAAGTGGCCCCTGATACTGTAATAATTACTTACAACAGATATAGATGTAAAGTTCTAGTTATGACGAGCGAGGTGGCGGGCGGGCGAATGTCTACCGACGCAGGAGGTTGCGGGTTCGATTCCCGCCTTGGGATAACTGTTTGTACGATCTACAGATATTTATTCCGGGTGTTCTGGTTATTTTCTATGCATAATAAATAACATCTATGTATGTAATGTATTGTATTAAGTATATCAGTCATCTACATAGTACCCATAACACAAGCTCTGCGTAGCTTGGGGCTATATGATGCTGTGTGGATTGTCCAGCATTGACTAATTATTATTATTATTAAGGAGACCAGGGGTTATCAAGTTAGATTTGGTATTAAGCATTTCATTACTTTTTTTTCAGGTAATATAAAAGACAAACGAACACCTGGTAAGCAGATTCCTACCTGTGTAAGAACTGACACGCGCTAAGGATTAAAGGTTTTTAATGGTGACAGAGAACTGAAAAATGTAACGGTCTCCAATTGGTGAACTGGCATTGTGGAGATTGTGGAAAGTCTGTGGATGAAAGTTTGTCGTTCCTGAAAATAGGAGCTAACTCTCACCTGTACATTTGTTTAGGAAGAATATTTTAACTTTTACCCTAGCATGCATATCCCTAGTTACAAATACCTTATTGTAATGAAAGCAATAAACCAGTGTACGTCCAACTTTCACCGTGTTCGGTTATTTTTACCCTCTGCGGAGTCACTCACCACTAGCCAGCTAGCATCTCTTAATAGTTTTACCCCAGCTTTAACTTAGTTTGGTTTAACCCAAACATATGGGAATACCTATTTCCAGCAGTTAACTTTTTCAGGCTGATGGAAGGTTTGCGAGATTGAACTTTGCTAAAGATTAAAGTGACTAATCTTTAGACTGTAGACTAAAGTGGAATCGAGTGCATTTTGACTGAATATTTTTTCTTGAACTTCAACTTCATTTGTTCAGGTTACATTAAAACCTAAGTGTAAACTAGTTACACCTTAAAAACTATAGAAATAGTAGTTTAGTAGTAGCTCTTAGTGAAGAGTTCGTCCGGGGAAGTACCACCATGTCTAATTCTGTCGCCAAGCAGCTCGCTTTATTCCACTCTAAAGGGTATCGGCAATCGGTAAAGGGTAAGGCAATGCTTTGTTATAGATGACGGTAACGGGCCGTGTTTGTTCCATCAGCAAGACATTAAAAAAAAGTTTACTTTTCACTGTTTGCGCCACCTATAAATGTTTTAACTTAAAAAAAGTTTTAAACAATCATTATGATTGAATTTCTTTGTTTGACGTTGCTTTTGTTTAAGCTCTACTGAAACTTGGAAAAACAAATTAAGAACTTCCGGTTTCACAAATTCCTGAAAAGAGGCGTTAAATTGCTGTTTTCCTAAAATAAATAAACCATAAATAGAACACCGGTAGGTTAGCAGGAGTGATCCCGCCTTCCGATTTTAAGAGCGTGGGTTTGATTCCGGTCGTGTCGTGCCTGTATTAAAGTCACGTTTATTATCACGTCATCTTTGAATCTGTGCTACTTACGTTTGTGTTCAACAGTAACTTTAAAAGTCAAGTGTCGTTTGTTTTTGTTTTCGTAATATATATATTTGAGCTTTGAATATTAGTTGACTTTTACGGTAACCGTACTGCAGTGTTGAAACAGTCCAATCCAAAAGTTTGAGGTACACAATACAACAGCTGGCGTCCGTCCAAATCGGGTCTAACTTATTTACTTTACATTTTATTGTTTACTTTTATTTTGTTTACGATCACTAAGTAAAAACCCAATGGCAATAAGTAGGTAAAATTATATATTTTATATACATCGAGGGTGTAAATACCTGATAACTTATGGAGTATCTGGAGGTTAGCTTATTCCATGGCGCATTGAGGGCGATAAAAAAATCCTTTTTCTCTTATTTTATACAAAGTTCAATATCCACTTGGTTTAAATGTATGGAACAGCAGGTTTTCATAACCTTTATAGTCTTTAACCCCATTTACATTTACACCCTGTATAATTATGTCTATGTAGAATCCCTTAAAATTGACAATAAGATCCCTTTGTCAATACGCTCCGAAAGTAATTTGAACGGATTTAGGAACAAATTATGTAAACTACTGGAAGAAAAGGCTTATTATATCATTGATGATTTTCTAAATGATTTTTAATTATTTAAAGGTTGGTCATAATGTTTATTTTTGTTATATTTTTTTTTACTTTCTTTGTAATATACAATTTGTTTTTTGTAAGTAATATTTTAAAATAATTAATATACCTATTTTATTCTGTAAAGCTTATTCATCAAATTTATTCTATATTTCATATAAATACAGTCAGCTGCACTGGAATGTATACAAATCGTAACTTTCAAAATAGTGTCACAGCGTAACAGTTTATATTTTCAGGGCTAAAATGCAAAAAATAAGTAAACTGATCAACTGAATATAGGGTATTTGAGTTTCTACTGTCTAAAAGTTTATAGTTATGTTGTGATAGCAATTTAAAAGTCAATAATTGTATACATTCCAGTGCAGCTGACTGTACCTACATATGTTGTAAGCCTAACCGACGGATTAGAGATACCCTATTCTATCTGACGTAGCGTTTGAGTATTGGGGGATAATACATCATTCATTCATTCATTCAATGTTACACCTAGTTTTACAACAATAAATTCTTTATCTTTTATGTTCTGTATTTGTACACAGAGCATTGAATCAGCTAATCTGTTTCTAGAAAAATTTCTAGTTGTCAGTCAGTGTCATAAAACTATACATAAAACTGTTTATATTTGCTCGGGACTTGTAAAAAAAGTATACAAATGACTCACAGTGATGTGGATTTCTTCGTATCAAACTACATAAACATTAGCCCCGGTACTAATAAACACGGCGTAAAGTCGACGTTGTAACAGTGCGGAAATGCTTTACAAATAAATAAAAGAGATATTGGTAGATACTATCTTTATACTATATTCTTATATTCTTTCTATCCTTGTACCACAGCTACAAGTCAAGTAAAACTTTGCCTATCTATTGTCTCACTTTACGTCAATTGTTGCGTTTGTCAATGAAAACCAAAAAAAATAGATAGAGAGATTTGCGTGCGATTGTGCGTTTTGAAAGAACATCTTATTCCATTCCATTCAAAATCCATTAGTGCAAGACCGGATATGAATCCACAACCTTAGCATCAGAAAATGGGGCCGCTCCCACTAGACCAATGGTGCTCTAAAGGTGCAGCATGTCGTATGAAAATACTATGTATGTAGCTTGCGCTGCGGAATACCAATAGGTCTAAAGGCTCAATGTGGATTTTCTCGTAATTCAGATTTTGTTTGTGTTAGCCCGTGCTGTTAATATTATGGATTTGATGATTCAAATGATAATGTAATCATCATGCTTCGGTATCAAAGCGATTTGTTTAGATTGGCAAGTAACATAGGTTTGGCGCCGGCGCCGCATGGTTCTTGCAACGAGATATATTTTTATGATAGTGCAGAGTGGAAGTAAACATTATCTTCACATATGTTTTAGATATACATCGTAGAAACCAATTTAAAAATGTTGAGCACAAAAATCTTGGTTAGAATTTAAACGAAAACATTAGTTGTATGTAGTATGTGTATACAATACACTCACAGTTTATTAAATTTAGAAAAAAAGTTAAATATTTTTAAATAAAAAAAAAATAACATCATGACTCTAATCCCCAAGCACGGTAGCCCCTTGGATCTCTTAGTACCACGTACCTACTCAAGATTTTTCAACGATGTCTAAGGGGGGTAGTCAGAGGTACGTCGAGAAAGTACATTTGGTACGTACCCAGATTTTGCAGTAGTTAGTATTCCATATGTGACAGGTTGCAAGCCCATCGCCGCTGTTAGAATACTAACTGGTTTCCTCACGGTGGTATTTCTTTACCGTTTGAGAGCAGTGGTATTGCGCACATAAATTTTTCGAACAGAAAAACCAAACCATTGGTGCACGACTGGATTTGAACCTACGACTTTAGGATCAGAAAGCGGGGTCACTACCACTAGACCACCGGTGCTCACGGTGAAATTTAATTTTATAAAACTGTTAAATTTAGAACCTTTCTACTCATTCTTTTGTAAATGTAATTAGGTAAAACCTAAACAAACACCTACCTCCATTATACGGATTCAAAAACAGATTAGCGACATCACAGTCCAGTAGATTTACCATCACTTCAACCTATTTTGTGGACCCCAATTAATTGAAATCAATTAGGGTCACCACGACTAATATTTGGTCTTGGAAATATCAGAATCCACTTTAAAAATGTTATGTGAACATATACTATCCAGATATTGCTGTAGTTGGTATTAAATACGTGATAGTTTGCAAGCCCATCGCCGCTGTTAGATATTTTTTAATATACATATTATAAGATACCCAGCACACCCGGAATAAATAATTGCAAATCGTGCAAACATTTGTCCCAGGGCGGGAATCGAACCGGTGGGAAAGGACTTTAGCATCTGTTTTCATACAAACAAATGATTTATGGTTTAACAGGCAGACGTACCTGAGTAGAAATTCCCACAACTTTTTCCTAATTTTAGAGTCATTGTTTGCGAAACTAGGTTGTTGGGAACATTAAGTAGAAAGTGCTAGAAGCCTGTTCTATGGCCAAATGTTTCAAACAACATAATGAGAGCAAAGTGCCAAAGTTAAATAGAATTTTATATTTTCTTTTATTCCGAAACTACCTACGAACTTTTTCATCTTGAGAATTGAAGTTCCTTTATTTTTTTCCGTTATGAATACACGTTAATGGAAAATATTTCTTTTATACGAAAACCTTTAAAAACTTAAGTATTTGGAACTTTAAAACAAAAGTACCGTTGATATCCCCTCAGATTTGCTCGTAACTAAGAAAGTTAGAAGTCCGAGGCACGTTTATCCATTACGTTTGCATATCCATCACTAGTTAACATTAGTTAAAAACCAGAAAAGAAACACGGATCAAATGAGGCATCAACCAATCTATGGCTCAAAATTTCTTAGGCATAAGCCACTAAAAAACACCGGCTTTTACCAGTGTACCAAATAAATACCAGTGTAACAGATTTATCAAATACACCTGGAAGATAATTAACAAATAACCTGAGGCGTCCCAAGAGCTCCCGATACCATCAACATCGATACAGGCATAAATTTTAAATTTTCCAATCGCAGAACGAGTCTCTGTAGACTATTAAACCCCTATCTCTTCGACAAATGACAATTTCAAGGACGCTAAGCGGGCAAAGTCTTTTGCGCGCAGCGCATTAGGGTGCTTTTGATGATTAGTTCCTATTCTACGAACATCCGTTTGTAGCAATTTTAGAGGTAACTAAAGTAAGCAGAAACGTTTTGTTAGCACTTGGATAGCTAATTATCTGTAGGGCTTGTTTCGTCAAACTTATTACCGTAGTTGATATCTGTGCAAGATGTTTTTATTGGTTACTTAAAATAATTTATTGCTTGAAAATTATTACGTGAAATACGTTTTATTGTATATTATTATCTTATCTGTTGGTCTTTGTTATTGTCTTACGTTGACTTCTGTGAAATATGGGTAGCTATCTTTTCAAAGTTTGAACACTTATATTACACGGGTATTTATCGCGTATTACCTTTTTTATTTATTTTCCCGACGTTTCGACTATGTTGCAATAGTCGTGGTCGCGGGCAGACTGGAGCATTGAACTTGAGATCTACCGTCACTGAGAAGCGGTGGCAGTATCAACAACTACCCTCACTTGATCTTCGGTGTGTGTCAATGCTCCAGTCTGCCCGCGACCACAACTATTGCAACATAGTCGAAACGTCGGGAAAATAAATAAAAAAGGTAATACGCGATAAATACCCGTGTAATATAAGTGTTCAATATGTGTTCCGATCGCGAAAATTTTCAAAGTTTGTTCAGCATGGTTCTATTTAGTATCCACCTCCACCCTGTAGTTGTCTCTCAAAGAAGAATAGAATAAAAAAGGTTTATCAACTCCTTCCCTCTTTCACCTAACTAACGGCCGAATACTCAAACGCAACTTAAAAATCACGTCTCAAGTCGCGATTTTTTGACAATTTGCACTGAAAGTCTGCCAAAAACTTCAGTGTACTGCACGCTGTATGCCTCAATTTTATAGACGTTTGCTACGTAACCTGTAAGACAATGATTTGCTATGGTTAAATAAGCCCACTGCTGGACATGGCCTCCATATACATAGAACATTGTAAAACACATAGGTGTAAATTAATCTCTGTCTTTAGTATAAGCTTTTTATTGTTCCCTTTCCAATACATCTCTGTTGGGTTCACAGTTAATTCCGTTTATGGAATTTGTCTATTTGGTAAATGTGCGTGCGTGTGGAAAAGATAGACAGAATCGGCCGGCCAGTTTGACTTGATGAATGGTTCTAGTTGAATCCAGTCCGTTAAATCCGCGAGTGACATTCGTTTTGTTCAGATTCTATGTAGTATTAAAGTGTAGTGTATTTTATAGTACTGTACAATAAGATGTGCATCAAATTATGTCAACAAGTACTACGGATTACTAAGAGAGAATGAGAGACGACCGATGTCGCGCGGCGGGCAAATATCCGCCTGCAACGCTGAAGGTGGCGGGTTCGATTCCCGGCTTGGGATAAATGTTTGTACGATCTGCGAATGTTTATTCTGGGTGGTCTGGGTATTTTCTATGTTTAATAAAAAATATCTATGAATGTAATGTATTGTAATAGGTGTATCGGTCATCTAAGGGGCACCCATAACACAAGCTCTGCTTAGCTTGGGGCTAGATGATACCGTGTGGATTGTCCAACATAATAATAAAAAAAAAACCTAGTTCACGCTGGTTGAACTCTTGTTAGTTTAGTAGTAGTAGAGCTCTTTGTGTATTATTTGATACTCCTTGATTTATACGAGGAAGTAAAGGCTATTTTTTTATTTTATAGATCTCTTCGCAAAAGTTCCTTTGCACGTTAGGTCCGTGCCCTACGATGCACTACCCTGCGTCCAGCAACCTGAGGCATACTGTTGTTAAACCTTATGTGCATGTAATTTCACCGGCACCCATACTCTTCAAACCGAAACACAGCAATGCGAACATCACTTACCTACCGGCAGAAATAAGTACGGTGGTAGTCCTTCCCCGGGCGAGCCCTTCTACTACTACTAAAAAAAAGATTCTAGATCGATTCAGTGGTTCTGTCGTGAAAACGTAACAAGCAGATAGGGAGCTTTAGTGTGAATAAATTTGACATATGGGACGTATTTATTTTATGTATTTATTATAGTTACACTCAAGAGCAATGAATACGAACGTACATAAAACAAACACTGGACATAATATATTTTCCCCAAATTATTTATTTATTTAAAACTTTCGCGCTGAACAATGAAGTGTTAAAATACACATAAAAAAGATAGTGTAGGTGTTTTATAAAACAAAACTGTTAAAGTAAAACGATACTATTTATAAAAATTATTGTGTTAAATTATGTTGTAGTTTCAAGACTTTTGTTGAACTCTGTCTTTTCAATGTTTATATAATATGGTTTAGTACTCACCTCCACCCCATACGTGGTGGTTCCGGCTTAGAACAGGACCCCTCTTCATTACAACTCATGGATGTCATAAAAAGTGACTAAGTGATCGCGCTAGGAGATGTACAGCGGCATCTCCTGAGCACTGACACTGTGGTCACCCATCTACCTGCCTGTTCCAGCAAC
Organism: Electrophaes corylata; assembly: GCA_947095575.1. Taxonomy (NCBI): domain Eukaryota; kingdom Metazoa; phylum Arthropoda; class Insecta; order Lepidoptera; family Geometridae; genus Electrophaes; species Electrophaes corylata. The sequence goes on along the minus strand of OX352707.1, from coordinate 2,710,055 downwards.
GTTTCTGCAAAAGTCCTGCAACGTTTATATGGATAAAACGAGCGCAGCTCACGCAACTTTGCCCACATGAACCTAGATTTCAACCCCGTTGTATCTCTTTAGGCATTCAATTTCCCTCCTCCGTAGTACACCCTTACGCACCAAGATAAACTTACCCTGAGAATTTCAAGTCTCTATAACCAGCCATTTAAGCTGTGCGCTATCCATATTTATGTTAGTCGGACAAAAACACTTATAACTGGATAGATAGATTGTGACTTAGTGTCCTTAATGACCCGTATTTAGTGCTATTGAGTGTACATAATAACAATATTTATGGGTGTTTTATTGGTTCGTGAACCTTCGCATTTGATCCTCTTAATCATATTAGGGGATAATGTAATGAGCCATAAAACAGATACAAATAAATTAACCTAATATTAATTTTATAGCAGGAGTTATTTACTGGTAAAATATGTTCATATTATAGACAGTATCAGAATTTGATAAATTTTTCAAGCTTTATTAACATACTGGTTTTTTCAGAATCAGAAAGTATTTTATATAATATATGTACATTGCTTGAGAAATTAAATACATGAAGCTATTTTCATATCAACTTCAACCCCCACGGTACCCGTTTAGGAGTGAAACTTCGGGAGTTCCTTTCTTAGTACACCTCTATGAGAATGAAAACTCTGAAAATTTCAAGTCTCTACGACTAATTGACGATTTGACGACCGATGTGGTGCGGCGGGCGATTGTCTGCCTGCGACGCAGCAGGTTGCGGGTTCGATTCCCGTCTTGGGATAAATGTTTCTACGATCTGCAAATTATTCCGGGTGTTCTGGGTATTTTCTATGCATAATAAAAAATATCGATGTATGTAATATAGTATTGTATTAAGTATATCAGTTATCTGGTACCCATAACACAAGCTTAGCTTGGGGCTAGATGATGCTGTGTGGATTGTCCAGCTTTATTTATTTATTTAATGTTCAAGTCTTTATCTACCCTGTAAAGTAACCATTTACGACTTACGCACTAATAGAATTTCAATGACGAAATGTCGTAAAGACAGTACAAAAGGTAAATTCTTACCAGTGATTTTGAAATTAGCCTTGGCCCATATTCTATGCATAGTCATCGCTTAATTGAATAAGGATGTTTCAACCATAGCTCTGATTAAGAAGCTGGCTCAGGGCTTCAAGTATATCAGATACTTACTATGTCTTGTATTTCTGAGGTTATTACACCAGTGTAACCTTCGTCATCATCAACTGCCTGCATTAGTTCACTACTGGGTGTAGGCTTTCCCGTTACGTTTCCAGGAAGAACGATTTTGAGTCCATTTCATCCATCGACTTCCCGCGATTCTAACAATGGGACGATCCTTCGGGTATAAAGGGCGTCTTCGTCTTTCGGTTCGTTGTAGTCTTGAGAATTTTTATTCCCCAGCAGTAATCGGTTCTACGAGTTATATGACCTACCCATTGTCACTTCTGAACTAGCCATGTAAGACGGTCTAGGAGTGTGAATTATGCTAGCGGTTCTTTTCTATCAAATGTACGCGATGACATGCATAATACTCAGGCAATTTTTCAATCACTGCCGTCTCTCATCCATATTGTAATCTGATTGGCCTAGAAGTATGATTGACGTTGGTTATTGAGTCGAATTGGCCGAGCAACTTGATATGCTAATAGAAGAATGATTGAGAACAAAAATACCCTGTTTGATGTCCTCGAATATATATGACTCAAATTGGATCACACTGCGTACAGATTCGGGTCGGAGAAGGCAAATTGTGAAATGTGTTTTCTGAACTTTGATAACAACATTTTTTTGGGATGATGCGGGTTATTTTGTTGTTATTTACTTACTGAAAAAAAGTATGGTCTAGTGGGAATGACCCTGCCTTCTGCTCCTGAGGTCGTTGGTTCGAATCCGGTCGTGACCCAATTTTTCTGTCGCAAAATGTATGTACGCAATGAAAGTGCTCTTAAACGGTAAATGAAAACATTGTGAGGAAACCAATTAGTATTCTAGCAGCGGCGATGAGCTTGCAACCTATCACGTAAGAAATACCAACTACTGCAAAATGTGGGTATGAACCAAATGCTCATCATCCATCATCATCAGCCTGTAGTAGTCCACTGCTGGACATAGGCCTCCCCCATACGTTTCCAAGAAGAACGATTCTGAGCCTTTCCCATCCATCGACTTCCCGCAGTTCTAACAATGTCGTCAGTCCATCAGGTAGGAGGACGTCCTACGCCAACCAAATGCTCAAATACCTAAAAATTTGCTGCTGAAGTACTTTAGCAATCGTGGCTCTATCTACAGTTTTGAATATACTATTAAAGATTACCGTACTCAAAATAATAACTGAACTACCGTTATGTTAACAAATAACTTTATGACACATTTCGACATACCTAGCATCCTTCTCCATTTGAAGAGGGTTAACATAATGTCTTATCTATAATATACGAAGTACTAGATAGGTACTTAGCTATTTCACAATCTGAAGCTTATTCAAAACCACTCTGTGAAATTGTATTCTAAGCTGTTTATCAATAACTTAGCTGAAATCCTTTGAGAGATGCCCCAGTTTCTGTGCTACCCATACGCTACATACCACACAGTTTAAAGTCACAATGTTTGTGGCTAACATTTTAATGCAATAGCAGTAATGATATTCGATCAACAAATTATATTTCTAATTGAATAAACAAGAACCTGAGGCCCTACCCTCGTGACGAAATACCGGGAACTGATGAGTATATAATAATAATAATAATGCTGGACAATCCACACAACATCATCTAGCCCCAAACTAAGCGGAGCGTGTTATGGGTACTATACTAGATGACTGATATACTTAATACAATGCATTACATACATAAATATTTTTTTATTATAGTTACATAGAAAATACCCAGAACACCCGGAATAAATATTTGCAGATCGTACAAAAATGTATTCCAAGGCGGGATTCTAACCCGCAACCGCCTTCGTCGCAGACGGACATTTTCTCGTCCGTCTCTCCAGTCGTCTGGTCATAGTCAAGCATAGCATAGCTTTGTGGCAGAAATAGGTACGGCGGTAGTACTTCCTCGGACGAGCCCTTTCACAAAGAGCTTTACTACTACTACGTTGAATATTATGGGATTATGATGAGTTGTAAAGAAAAATAATGAGATGTTAGTTACGTAATTCTATTCAAGATGACATAATATTCTAATCTGAATGTTTATAGAGACCAAATAAATAGTGAGTAGAATACATATAAGAAAATTATGTATGATTCTGCGGTTGGACTAAGCCAACAAAATGGTCGACCTTTATTTTTCAAAAAGCGGCGAACGGCGATCGTAATTCGATAGTGTTTTTTTTTAATTCTGATTAAATACTTTCACTGAACCATTTCTGTAGGTTTACTGAAGGTAACAAGTGACTCAACAATTTAAACATTTGTTTATTGTGAGTATAACATGTACTTGAAACTGTAATATGTATTGGACGCAATTTGTCTAGTAGTAGTAGAGCTCTTTCACTACTTATTTCTACATGCTTATTTCTACCGCCAAGCTACTTGGCTGTGTTCCGGTTTGAAGGGTGTAGGTTGCGATGTTATTACAGGCACAGAATTTGTTTGTTGGTTTATTTAATAATTTTTATAGAACTGTAAAGTAGGTCAGAGATACGACCACTAAAATAACATTTGTCCAATACCTATATGAACTTGCCAACAACTATATTTTTTATATATATTACCTACTTCTCTGCTCTACACACAATAACACAACAATGTTTTTTTACTGAAAGCATCGTAGCAAATCTTTACAAATATTGTTCATTTATTTACTTATTTAGTGCTAGATTTGTTTTTATCGTTCAATTATCAATTTAAAAGAGCTTTAACTTTATATGACGGTCGCCCCTTGTTAGAAAACCAAACATGTTTGTATATCGAGCCGTGCCAATATTCAATATTATACTAACCTGTTGCCTTAGCAAATAATAGTCTGACTTTCTGGATGGAATTCCTTAACTTCTGACATAATGTTTTTTTATGCATTATTTTATGCTTAAAGCTTAGGTACATGTTTTCTTGTAGTTCCAATATATTTCTTTTAAGATTACTTGATCTTTAGTCTATTATAATTATATACTAGGTTCATCCTTAGTTTTAAGCAAACTTGTATGTGTATAAAAACTGGTAAGAAAGACTGGCTTGGCTCAAAGCGTTTTTTTTTGTATGTTTTTTTTTCAATGCTCTTATAATGCCAGTGCTTTCAAACGGTGAAGTCTTTTATAAGGCGTAACAACAATAGTAAAAATCGCGCGACTTCGTCCGCATGAAGTTATTTCCATAAAACTTCAGCCTACGCTGTACCCGTTTAGGGGTTAAATTACGGGAATTCCTTCCTGAGTACATCTCTACGTGCCAAGACGAATAAACCCCATTTCAAGTCTCTACGACCAGTGGATTCGACTGTGCGTTGTCTATAATGTTGACAACTATCAAAGTGGTAGGTTCGATTCCCACCGTAAAAAGGATTTGTGTGATAGAAACATGTTTGTTCTGTGTCTGTGTTATACTGTATTCTATGTGTGTATTTACAAAATATAGTCAGTAATAATCTGGTTCCCATAGCTTAGTTTGGGGCTAGATTATGCTGTGTGAAAATCTTTATTTACTATTTATTGATTTATTGATTTATATGTCATCCAGGACCAAGATTCATAATTGATATTTAACTTACTTCTCTCAATAAGTGGTAAATTTATTTTATAGGCATATAAAATATAATAATACGAGGTGGATTTAAAGGTAAACGTTATACTTACGTATACAAAATTGCGTTTTGGAACAACGCTTATAAACAATCCTAACACAAAAATAAAGGAAAGAAAGCTAGCTTATCTGGTTTATACACGTTTATGCAAATACCGCCGGCAGGATATCTTATATTATTTTAACCTGTTGTATTAAACGTGTAACGTGTGTATAATTTAACTGTTTGCAAGAATATACATAGTATGAGCTGATATGGTTAAAACAAAATGAAATAGCTTCACGTCTTCAATCTCCAAGCATGGTAGATATCTCTCCAGGTTTTTTTTTTATACAACTTGTTGATGGAACAAGCAGATGGCCCACCACCTATAACATTTATCAAGGAGTTTCAAAGTACTAGTTATTTTACGAATAAGTATTTTATCTATCGGGCACTTCACTACATACCTACTATTTAGCCAAGTGCGATCCTTTTCAGAGTAGTGTAACCACGAGGAAAATAAATTACTCGTAGTCACACTGGTGTAGCAAAACGGTGTGACCACGAGTCCGCTCTCAACAAAGCATTGCCTCGTAGGTCACGCTCGTTAGGAATGTCACCGACGATGCACTACTCAGCGTCCATCAACCTGAGGCATACAGGTGTTAAGCCTCATGTGCTTGTAATTACAGGTCTCTTAGTTCTAAGTAGTTCTAAAGGGGTAGTCAGAGGTACGTTCAAATATTAGATTTGACACATACCCATATTTTGCAGTAGTTGGTATTCTATACGTGACAGGTTGCAAGCCCACCGCCGCGGTTGGAATACTAACTGGCTTCCCGAAGATGTTTTTCTTCACCGTTTGCGAGCTCTGGAACTACGAATATACATTTTTCGATAGAAAAAAACATTGTTACCTACTAACCTGTGAGGATGGTATTGGTGCTAGGCAAGCCTACTCCTAAAATCCTGTCTCTGGTACTACAGCTACTCGTAAATAGGGGTATGAGTTAAAAGTTGCTGTTGACGCTCTATAAATAACAATTTATTTATGGAAAGATAGTTAGTTTTATAAATTTGATTAATATTTAATTGAAAAATATTTAATTTTTATCCAATTTACTACAGAAATATGCCAAACCTAAAGCCCCTCTAAAAATCTACACTTTCAATGAGACGAGAGAGTAGGACTTTACCGGATCGAGGAAAGATCCGGGGTGGTATCCGGTTTACGCAAAAAGTTATTTGTTAACTAACTGGCACTCTCGGCGGGTGCGTACTTCCGGTGTTGAGGTATTCTCATGATAACAAGACTTTCCGATTGGCTAATTTAAAAAACTCAAGCCCGTGAAGGAAAAAAAGTATCGTTTTTTTTTAATATTGTCCCTGATAATAATAAACTCGGCGTAATAGAGCAGCATAGAAGAAGATCAAGCAATAGAAGCACAACTAAAACAGCAACCAAATACAGTAAGTTTGTATTGTTTTCACAAGTATTTTTATACAACTTTTTGACGAGCAACTTTTCGGAAACCACCTGCTTGAAACATAGCAAGCTGCTTGGCGGCCCAATCGGCATGGTGTTAGTAATTCTCCAAACGAGAGTGACCTACAACTCTAATACTACTAAATATATTATTATTTAGTAAGCAATAATCATATAAATATGCCTATGCTCTGAGGTAAAAATATACTAACGGATCAAAGGATAAGATCAGTCAGTGGGGGAAAGTTGAAAATCGATGTATAGTCTCTAGTCTATCTATAGTCTATAAAGAAAGAAATTTGTTGCAAATACCATGGTAAACTTTGAAAATAAACTTGAGTTCAAGATTTTCAATAACTCTCATTCACAATCGGGAATCGAACGTTTAATGTGAGGTCAGAACTATAATGTGACTGTAGTAAATTACAATGAAACTTTGATGTATACACATTGAAAAAACATTTCTTGTTGACGATAAACAGCCATAGACTCTAAATACCTTGACTACAGAACCGTTAAAAACATTTATAGTGCAGAACTAACGCCATAAAATTTAACTGCGTCCAAATTTGTTAGTCATTGACTACAGAAGTTGCATTGTATTATTTTATAATTGGCGATAGATTCTTATCGATCACTAAAATACCTCGAGATACAATCTTTTGTATCTTAGAGGTATATCTTGGTGCGTAGTATATATATATTTATATATATATAAATAATAAGAACAAGGAGCCTAGCATGAATATATTTTTTAGTTTGGGATTGGGGTTCTGTCGTATAGCTTGTGGTTAGGTTAGATCTGTGTCTTAAGTTAGTTTCAGTACAATGACCTATGGAATCGAAGTTTTATCGCCATTTTAACTAAAAAAGCGCTCAGCGTTCAATATGAATAAGACCTTTATCTTTATGGACAGAGAACTTATTTTCACATCAAATTGAATATTTTCATCGTAAAATTTTGAGCAAACGTAAAAATTTCGCGTGTTTTCGCGCGTTATTTTGAAAACGACTAGAATCTCGAAACGTTCGGGGCGTTCATTTGATATCACGATAATTTGTTACTCTCAATATTCCAAATGTCTGAAAAAACCTGTATACATCACATTTATAAACATTTGAATCTATTTTTCATTTCCAATTCACGATATAAGTTTATGACAGAAACTCGTAAGCTTCCTTTAAATCCATAGATAAACAATTCCAGGTCAAGTTAAATCCTCGTGTAGTTGAATTTTGCAACGAGCTCGTAAAGTATCCACTCGTTTGTATTGAGTCTGTTTTAGTGACCCTTGACTCTCTGCTCCATGCGACATCTACGACTCTCCTGTGGAGTGTTCACATCGGGTAAGTAGAAAACGAACTAAATAATAAATATAAATATTGACACACATTCATGTAATGCATTCTAGCCCTTAACTAAGTAAAGCTAACTAAAGTAGGGTAACCACATAACTAATAAAATACTTATATATATATATATATTTTGTAATTACATGGAACCCATATATACCCCAGACAGAGAACAAACATCTGTGCACACAAATGTTTGTTCTCGGTAGGGATCAAACCCACTACTGAGTAGTGGGGTCGATCCCAAGGCTACTACGAAGCTACAAAATGAGCTGTGACGAAACAAATTGTATTTATTGAAGCCTCTGAATATTCATTTAATGAGCATCTAAAGAAAGAGTAACCAGGATTTTCTTTTCTTTTTCCTTGTTGTATTGTCGTGAAACGTTATATGCTTTTATTTCATTTGATGAATCAACAACCGAGCTGTGATGACCAAACATCATGCTCTGCTATTAACCTTTCCGTTCCGACCATATCTTGTCTGATCACATCATGTTTCCTAAATTATCTGGCTACCTATGGTATTATGTGATTAAAGTGTCAGAAGTTTAATTCAACTAAAACTGTGAAAAATTGAGGAGAAATTATATATTTATTTATTTTGGGCAACATAAAAACATCAAGTTAATAACATGAAAAGTGTGTCACAACTTCTAGTATCTAACCTTTGCAATTAGGAGTCAGGTATGTTTACCCACCTCCTGTAAAGTGATTTAGAGAGAAATGGCAGGTGTATTTTAATTTAGTCGCTCGGTTACTATCTGAGCTAGTCTAAACGCAGCATGAAGTGCAGTTCATCTCGTCAGAAACACTGGCTCATATATTAAAGGATTTAAAACTGGTCTGATAAAAGTGTTGATAAAAGTTTGCAGTTATTCAAACATTAAATAAACACCAAACCAGCCCAATAGTTTTAAAGTATAGAGCAGTGGTGGTCTAGTATTTACCGATCTTATAGTCGCAGATTCAAATACGATCGTGTACCTTTGGATGTTTTTGTTCAAAAACTATAACATATCAAAAAACCCTGCATAAAATATCTTTTTTCTTTTGCAGAGGGTGCATACATATGACTGGCTCCGATAATCGATCGATTGACAGTTTTGATAATTTTCGGAAATTGTCTATAATAAGTAAAAATAATTTCTACGAGTACCTATATCTTAAAAAATATAGTTTCATATCATAGAAGTATGTTTCTTTTGCCTGGCATTGTAAATCACTACTATTTATTCAAACATAAACCCACAAAGGATCGTTATAAGGATTCCCAGAGCGCGGAATCGGGAAACGTTTTTATTACGATGGAATTCAATATTCCGATAAATTCTTGTAAGCATCCCCTTCAGGGCTGTATTTAACCTCAGGGTCTTATACGACGTAACCGAAATTAAGTGGTTGTGGGTGAGGCATATGTAGCTCGGAGAAGAGGTCATTGCGTCAGGAATAAGGTTGTTTACTGGATACCACCATACCGTATAAACATAATACAATAAATTACGTACATAAATACTTGTTTTTATTATACATAGAATTTTACACTTGAAATAAATTTTTGAAGATCGTACAAACATTCATCTCAAGGCGGGAATCGAACCCGCAACCTCTTGCGTCGCAGGCGGACATTCGTCCGCCGCGCCACATCGGTCGTCAAGATTTTGCGGGGTTGGTGCCCCGCGAGTGATATTCTGTGGCTTGGTGTAGGCACACTACCCTGTCTACAACAGTATACAATAAATAAAGTACAATTAAACAAACTTACTTTATAGGTATCCATCTGTTAAGTAATTACAAAGTAAATCTGTCAGCTATTAATTCCATCGTATCTCGTAACTTTAACTATTAAAACTTCCATAAAATAAATTACAAGTCAAAGATAAAGTGTCCAATATTCCATCTGTACCTTTACACTGTACAGTCTGTAACTGTGAATTTTACAAATCATAATCTACATTAATAGTCTGTAGAAGTCCACTGCTACATAGGCCTCTTTCACACGTTTTCAGGAAGAATTTTGAGCCTTTACTATAACCTTATCTTTACAAAATATATACTAAAAACATAATATAACATTCACACACACAACAAATATCAATGTGCAACACGCAGATGTAGATCGAACCCAAAACCAAACACAGAAACAACTATAATTAATTGATTCAAACGTGATTTTGCAGGAGTCCATTGTGGAAGTATAAAATAGACGATCAAATAAATATATATATTTAATCGTCTATTTAATAGTATTAAAATGAACGGCCTCACAGACACAGATGAATTAGTTGTTGCTACTGTAAAAGTATAACTATATATTACTCGTAATATAGTATAGTATAGTAGGCCTATATAGTACAATTCTGGAATAGTACTATTATATTTAATCGTCTATTTTATACTTTTACAGAAACAAATACCAATTCATCTGTGTCTATTCACGGCCTCTTCCGTTAATTTTATTGCTTCTGATAATATCTGTACCAAGGTAAAACTGTGTTCTAAGTACGATTTGCGCTATTGAAATAAACTTTCACGAGTACTTGTTGCAAAATTACTTAGTGTTTCACATCTGGAAGCCATTTATCAAAGTCTTACCTTAAAGGATAAATTGCCTCAACTTTGTTGTAACCCAGGGTTTTATTGTGATACCAAGTGAGTTAACTATCCAAAACGAGGAAATCTGTAGAAAGCCCAAGGCTACCGACGGTAATGGACAGGCTATACGAGTATAGCACATTCAACTCCCAACACTAGATTCACGTCTCGACTCAATGGACCGAGGACACTGCGGGAAGTTGTGGGATGGAGAAGGCTTAATCTTCCTGGAAGTTTAGAGGGAAGCAGTTTAGAAAGATTAGAGTTATGATGATTGAAAGTAGGTATTAGTACGAAAATTTGAAGTATATCAATTTTATAAACTTCTTCGAGATTTATTGAATTAGACTGGTGTAGTATCGTACGTCGGGCTTTACGATTGTGCCATGCCCAAAAATATGACTCATTACTTGTGATAATTTAGATTAGGTATTAAATAATTTGTTAGTATTTATAATGCTTACTTGCACTTAGAGAAATCATAAAGATTTTTATCCCAAAAATAATTCCCACTTGAGAGAAAAAATTTTGGGATAATAAAAAAATCTAGGTATTACATTCCTGTAAATTTTCATTTGGATTCAACCGATTGATCGATTTAACTCGTAAAATCACACGTGACACAAGCAGGCATTGATAGGCATTTAGTTAGTGAGTAAAAAAGTCAAAAGCATTTGTTCTATGGAAGTAATCACTCAAAATAGTCTTTAAACTAGGTGAATCTAAGTGCCAGTTTCTGACGACCAAGCCTAGAAGAACTGGTGGCCAAGCATCGATATTATCAATAGATAAAATTTGACATAAATTCTCGATAAAACGGGGTTATATCAAAATTTATCGATACTGGTAGGATGAAACTTAATTAAACGCTACGTCGATAAATTCAAGAAGTTTTACCGAATTTATCGACAAGCTATCCACTACTTCTGTGTTAGCGATTGTGGATAAAATTCGAAAAATAAAATCATTTTGTCGATACGACATGTTTGTCGACCATGATCAACCCCAGGCAAAGAAATAACTGTATTAAACAAATAACTGAAAAATAATATAATACTATTACCGCTTCCTACACCTTCACTTTTCCATCACTTTACAGGATAAGGCTCTTGCGACTCTCAAAAATGAAAGCCGCTTGAGATTTGAGTACCATCGCTTTTATATTACCTTCAAATAATCAATATAATAACATTGCTATTTAGGGTCTGTTATTTACATTTTTTGTTTATTTTATTCATGGGGAATATTTATTGTTTTTCCATGCTCTGGTAACAGTATTAACTTCCATTTTTTCCCTTAAATTGACAATATCCGCCCCACATTATGGGTATCCGAAAAACGTTAATTAGGCAATCATACTACGACTTATACATAGTTTTTTGGTGTTCATAATCATTCTTTGTATTTTATTGATAAGTGTGTCTTTGTCATTGTATATTGTATATCTGTATTTCTTGTAGGTTTATCAGTCTGTTTACTTGCACGAAATATAATATGGTTTTATGGCAAAAACTTAGTGTGTTTCTGTATTATTTTAAATAGTTTGTAATAATTATATAACTATATTTTTTAGATTATTTTAAGTCCGTACTTATCTCCTTCGAATATATTTCAGACAATATTGTATGTTTGTAAATAAATAAATGATGAGGTATATGGTATGAATAGCAAAACGCGCGTGACTTTCATACAAACTTCAACTCCCGCTGTACACGTTTAGAGGTTAAATTTCGGGAATTCCTTTCGTAGTACACCTTTACGCACCAAGACGAATATACTCTAAAAATTTCAAGTCTTCACGACCAGTGGTTTAGGCTGTGCGTTGTCTATATCCCAGTCAGTCAGTCAGGACAAAGATTCTTATAATTGGTATAAATAACATTTGTTTTCTTAGAAAAAATATATTTTTCTGTCCAACCTTTTAACAATCTTCCTTATTTCTTCTTGAGCAAAACATCCGCTCGAACAAAGACCAACAGCGTTGGACAAAGAAATAAATTGTTCTAAGTCACGGTGCAATCTATTCCTTCAAGGTTCTACTTGGACTTTGATAAATTACCCCTTCGGTATAACCTAGGAAACGTTAGCAGCATCTGTGAAACTAAATGAATATACTAGGTACCTACACCGTGCATCTAGAACTCAAAAATGAAAGAAAAGCCTTTCATGGCGTGTTGATAAATAATAATAATAATATGTTTTCCCTAGGTTTATAAAGAGAAATGCCATATTTTTCTTTAAAACCAACGACAGTCGACTTTACCTACTTTTTTTTCTGACTCGACTAAAAACTATTTGAATATCCACTTGACATTGGCAAATTTATCTTTCAACTGACGGACAGGTGCCATACAGAAGAAAGAGATTCGTTTTCTGTCATCTTTGGAAGCAACATTGTATTTTCATTTTAATTCTAATTAATGTTTTTCTAGTGTTATTTTAAGTTCTGATGGGTAATTTTGGTGGTATTTTAACCATCATTACTTGAGGTCTTAGCACAAATGTGAACAATTAAAATGAAAGTGTGTTATGAGGCATCCTGATTTGAACGAAAATGTTTCCCTTTGGTTTTGAAGAAAAACGCCATCTTTTTCTTCAAAATCGATGACGGCTGACTTTACTTTTTTTACCGACTCGACTTGACTAAAAAGAATTTATTTAACCCACTTGACATTGGCAAAATTGTCCACAAGACGGACACACAAAACTACATTACAGAAAGCCATATGATAAAAGAAGAAGAAGAACTACATTACAGCTAACTTTACTTTTTTACCGACTCGACTTGACTAACAAGAAGTATTTCATTCAACTTAAAGATATCAAAAATCCTAAAAAAGGGTTATCGTAAAATATACCTACTGCAGGTGCCTTAATAGTTTTATGCCTAGGGACTTCTGAAACGGTATAATAGCAGACAATTGTTTAATTTACGAACTTGCCGTAATCGTTAAAACTTTATCGTTTCAAAGTTTCTCGCTGGAAGTAATCCAGAATTAGGCTCGCAATTGAAACAGCTTTTGAGTTTCTGATATTTCTGGACTTTATTCTGGGGCACAATTATCATGCGCTGTTTCTAGTATTGAATTTCAATTGCTATCGTTCAAGTAGATTAGTGACGTCATTTCTTCAACTACACTTATTTCCGGGGTCTAGTCCCTTAATGTCACTAATGACGTCTGACGTACTAAATATCTTCTCTATGCGTTTTAAATGCTCAGTATTCCGACGTCATGTAGCGTTTTCGATTAAAATTTCCACAATTGGTTCGATGTCGTCCATAAATACCGACTATAAATTGATTAAGAAAATTATGTGTAGGTTCTTCAATGTTTATTTTATAGCTAGATAGTTGTTTTCAAAGGCACTTGCTTAAGCTTGAAACAAAAACATTTTACAATCAATCTCACTCAAAAGCTTCTTGGAATTTTACGAGATTCACTTAGCTGCAGAAGTGTAAATATATTGAACGGAATTTTAAGTGCTTTAACGCATAAAACGTAGTTCACGGGTAATAGTACTACCACAACTTTACTAAGAATCGTTACTTATCGGATAAGCCTTTATTTTATTGGCTAATGTTACAGAGGTAGTTTAAACTGGTCAATGAACTGATTATAATTATTGTAAAACCAGGCATTATCTGGCGCGGGGAATGAGTTGTTAGTATGCACTTACCCGCGGTTTTGTTTGCGTGATGGAGGTAATGTGGCAAACATTAATAATTAGGCACTTTGCTATGGTAAAATTCTTTGTTTGTTCTTTTCCTGTCAGTTCCTATAATTTCAACGGAATAAGAAGTAGCCTTTTACCTATGTTTATCTCAGTTACAAACTGTTTTAATTCTTTCATCCAAATCAGTCCAGTAGCTAGAAACCTGAGCTACAAACCTTCAAACATTTATACGTGAAATTGTCTAAACTTTTGCATTTATCATTTTAGTAAAATTTCTTAACGGCCAGTACTGACCTAATCGCTCCCGGAGCAGTTTTTTCTCTATCTTAAAATGCTATACCCTCGGTAAATAAAGGAAGTAGAAGAAAACTGAAAAGTCCGCATGCATCTTCAAAATGTCAACTTCAAAGTGCCCGTTTCAAATGTATGATTAACGTCGTATTTACTCAATCATAAATTCACGAAATAAATTAAAAACTTAGATATAAATCGTCATCTCCTTCTAAAGTTGGTGATATATTTTTTTTTGGTTTACACCAATGGTGAGATAATTAAGAAGTAGAATTAATGCCCGTTCAATATATAAAAAAAATAAAGACTTGAATTATTTATAAATTAAATTGTATAGAATCGCGCCGTTTATGCGAGCACAAGGATAAAATTTAGTCTGCCGCTGGCTTTCGTACGGGGAACCCGTGTCGCTCGTCGCCCTGCGGACTACAAGACTGCAAATATTGCATTTTTAATTCGTGTTTCGATACTATTTTGCAAAAAGATACTTTATCTGTTTGTAATAGAGTGACTTATTGCAATTTTGCAATAGTAGAGCGACAAGGTTCCAAGGCAAATACCGTGTACGTGTTGTACACGGCTGGATAGAGTTGATACTTTTTTGTACCGACATAAAAATAAGCACGTATCTACATACTCATCATCATTAGTCTAGAAAAGTCGATACTTTTTGTATCGAAATTTTAAGTAAGTACGTCGGTATCTACCTACTGAATTGGGGGTGCTGATTACGAATATCTGGTCAGATTTGAAATTCAAAATGGCGGATACAAATCATGATACAAAAAACTGACATGGGTGTCGTTTTCTACTAATTTGGGGGTGCTGATTACGAATATCTGGTCAAATTTGAAATTCAAAATGGCGGATACAAATCATGATACAAAAAACTGACATGGGTGTCGTTTTCTACTGATTTGAGGGTGCTGATTACGAATATCTGGTCAAATTGGAAATTCAAAATGGCGGATACAAATCATGATACAAAAAACTGACATGGGTGTCGTTTTCCACTAATTTGGGGGTGCTGATTACGAATATCTGGTCAGATTTGAAATTCAAAATGGCGGATACAAATCATGATACAAAAAACTGACATGGGTGTCGTTTTCTACTGATTTGAGGGTGCTGATTACGAATATCTGGTCAAATTTGAAATTCAAAATGGCGGATACAAATGATGGTACAAAAAACTGACATGGGTGTCGTTTTCGACTAATTTGGGGGTGCTGATTACGAATATCTGGTCAAATTTGAAATTCAAAATGGCGGATACAAATGATGGTACAAAAAACTGACATGGGTGTCGTTTTCCACTAATTTGGGGGTGCTGATTACGAATATCTGGTCAAATTTGAAATTCAAAATGGCGGATACAAATCATGATACAAAAAACTGACATGGGTGTCGTTTTCTACTGATTTGAGGGTGCTGATTACGAATATCTGGTCAAATTTGAAATTCAAAATGGCGGATACAAATCATGATACAAAAAACTGACATGGGTGTCGTTTTCCACTAATTTGGGGGTGCTGATTACGAATATCTGGTCAGATTTGAAATTCAAAATGGCGGATACAAATCATGATACAAAAAACTGACATGGGTGTCGTTTTCTACTGATTTGAGGGTGCTGATTACGAATATCTGGTCAAATTTGAAATTCAAAATGGCGGATACAAATCATGATACAAAAAACTGACATGGGTGTCGTTTTCCACTAATTTGGGGGTGCTGATTACGAATATCTGGTCAGATTTGAAATTCAAAATGGCGGATACAAATCATGATACAAAAAACTGACATGGGTGTCGTTTTCTACTAATTTGGGGGTGCTGATTACGAATATCTGGTCAAATTTGAAATTCAAAATGGCGGATACAAATGATGATACAAAAAACTGACATGGGTGTCGTTTTCCACTAATTTGGGGGTGCTGATTACGAATATCTGGTCAGATTTGAAATTCAAAATGGCGGATACAAATCATTATACAAAAAACTGACATGGGTGTCGTTTTCTACTGATTTGAGGGTGCTGATTACGAATATCTGGTCAAATTTGAAATTCAAAATGGCGGATACAAATCATGATACAAAAAACTGACATGGGTGTCGTTTTCTACTAATTTGGGGGTGCTGATTACGAATATCTGGTCAGATTTGAAATTCAAAATGGTGTAACTCAAAAAACGCAAAAAAGCGTAAGATACATCTTTAAAGAAAAGTTGCGGGACAGTGCCAAAACTACGCTATAATAGACCCCAGAACGAAAAAAGACAGCAAACGCCCACTATTTCTGTTAGTACGTTGCTTCCCTTGCAATAAAATTTGTTTTATGCCATTTACTCTTTAACTATAAGTGCTATCCTAAATAGCAATGGGATAAAATTTGCTTAGTTTTGATAACACTATCGAACCGTAAAATAAAAACAGAGGTCATTTTGATTTTTTTTATTTTTTTATACAATGAAATCAGTTTTATGCCATTTACTCCTGAACTATAACCCTAGGCCTAAAATGCAATAGAACATTTATTGCTTAGATTAAAAAAACCTATCAAATGGCATATTCAAATTAATAAAATAACGACTTTTAAAAATAAAAATTTTCAATTCCTATGTCCGGCCTGCTAAGGAGCAGGCGGCAGGCTCGCATAAACGCACAGTGGATCGAGTCTAAGGAGACTCGATCCACTGTGCGTTTATGCCAGCACAAGGATAAAATTCAGTCAAAAAGGAGGAAATTAGTTAGTATAATAACAGCGGCGATGGGATTACACCTTGTCACGTATGGAATAATAACTACTACAAAATGTGGGTATGTGCCAATTGTAGCTTTTGGACGTACCTGTGACTACCCCCTTAGACGTTCTCAAAGAAACTGGGGTTAGTACCAAGTATACTAAGAGATATGAGAGGATATCTACCGTGCCTGGGCATTAAAGTCGTGAGGTTAATTTAATTTAAGTTAATTAAGTTTCAGCTACATAATTACCGAGAAAAATATAATTCCCATTATTTCTCGTATTATGATAAATAGTTTCGAAGTTATGAGGGAACAGATGAAAATTCATATATACATACATAACGGTCAAAATTATAACCCTCTTTTTTACTTCACCGTAGCCAGGTCAAAATAAATGGAAGATCTAAAGCACCACAAGCTATAGCAAAATTGGGACAGCAAATTTTTTTTTTTTTTTTTTGGTGGCCTCTGTCCTTTTTTCGGACAATTTTGCCAATGTCAAGTGGGTTGTATGAAATACTTCTTAGTCAAGTCGAGTCGGTAAAAAAAGTAAAGTCGGCTGTCAAAAAGATGGCGTTTTTCTTCAAAACCAAAGGGAAACATTTTCGTTCAAATCAGGATGCCACATAACACACTTTCATTTCAATTGCTCACACTTGTGCTAAGACCTCAAGTAATGATGGTTAAAATACCACCAAAATTACCCATCAGAACTTAAAATAACACTAGAAAAACAATTAAAATGAAAATACAATGTTGCTTCCAAAGATGACAGAGAACGAATCCCGACAACTAATTTAATTTATTAACTACCATCTATCCTTCAAGTACCAAGATTAGTTAATTTATGTATAGAGTCAACTTGTACAACGTATTTCATGAACTGCCAGCTAGATGGCGCTATTAGAACGGATCACCTATATGTATCTAACCGCGAAATATTGCAGAGGAGTGGTGGGGTAAAGAGGAACGAAACTCTCAAGGTCATTAGATCGGTATCGGCCCTTAAGAAGTTTACTAAGTAAAATCTAGTTTTAGGTGTTTTTCAGTTATCTGGTTCAATATATTTTTCAGTTATTATTTTATCAAATAAGTGAGCTTGAAACTTTTATAACAATGTTACAGGTATTTGGGTAATCCCTTTGTGTTCAAAGAAATTTACCTGCAAAGAATCGATGCCTCTAAGTTGTGGTATCTCATCGAACTTTTTTCCTATTGGACGTTCAAGGATCGAGCTTCTAATTAATTTTCAAGATGAACTTGAAAAGCTTGACAGCCTTAAGAAATTGGAACTGCAATTAATTCAGCCACTCTTGAATAAGTTCGGGGAAAAATAAAAGTAGGTACAGTCAGTTTAGAAGTTATGCTGGGTGGATTTCATAATAATACATATACAGGAGAAAATTAAGTAAGTAAATTTAAATGAGTATCAAATCGGTATATTTTTTGACCACTTTGATTCACAGGCCTATCAGCTCAGTTGGTAGCAGCCCCACCTTCTGTTCTCTAGGTTGTAGGTTCGATCCCCACCGACAAACATTTGTGTGGTGAACATAAATGTTTGTTTTTTGTCTGGATGTTATATTGTGTTCTGTGTACGTATTTACAAAAAAAAAGTATATGAGTATTTTATCAGTTATCTGGTTCTCATAATAAAGCTTTGCTTAGTTTGAGGGCGTGTAGGAAATGTCAACAAATATTCATTTATTTATTTACTTTGATGATTGGTTAGTCAAGAAAACATTACTTTCTTCTAGGCTTGTTCGCGAAGAACTGGCGCTTAGATTCACCTAGATTTAAGACGTTTCAAGATGATCCCTGCGGATATTACTGAATAAATGCTTTTTGACTTTGACTTTGACTTAGATTTGTGTGATGAAAGAGTCAACTTTATTCGCATTTGGCGAGTGAGCAGAGTCACATGTTTTGAGAAAACTGGCCAGATTATCTAACAAATCCAATAAGTTTACTTCAGCAAAGGGCACATTGATCCCAAGTGTATACCACCCTTATCAAGCTTACACGGATTTAGGCTTTTAGACCTGTGAAATTCGATGCTTGAGAAAATCCTTAGGGTCCTTTTAGGGTACATAACATACATAATTCATATCCACAGTACTTTATTTTGTACATTCCAACCAGTGTCGCTTCGAGACCTATTCAACTCGGTACCTACTTAAGAAGTATTACGTGAGGTGGAAAAAAAAGGTTTTTTTGGTTGATGCTATTTCAGGTTGCACAATCATATGAACCACCTGATGTTAAGTGGTAACCATCACCTATCTCAATATAGGTAAAGTTTTCGTAATCCAATTTATTGATTACATTCAAATCAAATAAAAATGAGACAGATGTGTGACATTACGGACGCATGAGACTTTACACAATAGGTGATGGTTACCACTTAATATCAGGTGGGCTATCTGCTTGTTCCATTAGCAAGCAACATAAAAAAGGTGTGTTCTGAGTAAGGCATTCCTTAGTTCAACTCTTAGGCAGCAAGGAGTGGGTCATTATAAAGATTGCAAGGAATCAGAGAAGGCTCAAAATCGCTCTTCCTGGAAGATATAAGGGAGATCTATGTCCAGCAGTAGACTGGAACGTCGTGACGTCATGTACAGTAAAATGATTTTGTATTCAGGTGGCCAGTTCTTCCAACCAAGTCTGTCCTTAATCCTTGTAAAGCTGGTTTCCAATTATCTCGCGCTCGTATTTACTTAAGCAGCTACAGAGAACTCCAGGTTTTTATTTATATTTTCATTTGGCTTATTTTAACAAAGGCCTCTTAATCCTATTACACACACAGGGTGTAAAAGACAGTTACTAAAAACTGAAAATATGCTCAGCTATGAACGTTATTAGACAAAATTGTTTTACGTTCAGTTTAATGACTTTGGTTTAATGGGTGCTTAATGGGCGTGTTTATTATGACGCGAAAGATTTCGCGCGGCTATGGTTACAACACTCTCTTAGGGCGCGTTTATACGTGCGAAAGATTTCGCACAGTGGCCGCGCGGTTGGCCGCATGTCACTGAGTGGTATCTTTCGCGCCATATAAGCGTGCCCTTACTGTGCGTTATATCTTACAGAATCACGAAAAACCAACAACCAGCAAAAAAAACTGACTTTTGTTTCTCATGGAAGCCATTTTCAGAACTGGAACAGCCTGTAGAAGTCCACTGCTGGACATAGGTAAAAATCTAAAATCAAACATTAGGTATTCTTATATTCCTTTGTTAAATAACAGTAACAACACAATGTTCTCAGGTCATAATAACAATTGTATAATTGCTTTTATAATAACACTTTACTTAAAACATAATTATAAAATACTGGAGCTTAGTTAATTTTAAATGATTCATAATCAAATTTTGTTGTTAGTAAGTAATTTTTACCTGTTTGTGATTTTATTAAAATTTACTAACCGACACTAGGTATTTCTTAAAGTATTAAGAAAATTCATAACCTATTAATGCCAGTACATAAAGGTTTTAATTTTCATTTAAAATTTGTTAAAATTGAGTAGCTATGACTATTAGGCAATTTTAGAAGATTGATAATAATAAAAAAAACTAAAATGCTCTTGTGTAAAGTTGCCAACATGTCGTTTAGTATTATTACCTATCAAGCGTCGATACTATAAATAGATTTTTATATTTATCAGCTAAATCTGTTAAGTTTTCGGAAGTAGTATTTTTACACCCTGTAAACAAATCCTCTTATCCTGCAAAGCGAAGCCGTGGGTTATTTTGATAAGAAGATGAAGTATCATCGTTGTTTCAACATCACACTCTTAAAGCCTGCTTTGTATGGAATGTCACCAGCAGAACGTCACTTACTGCTTATTAACCTTAACACTTAAGTAGTAGAAGGGTTTATTGTGAAGGGTTCTACCATCATGCCTATTTAGAAAAAAAAAAGGAAGAAAGAAACATATTTATTTGCTCACACTTAGACACAACACAAAAAATATACTACGCACCAAGATGAATACACCGTAAAAATTTCAAGTATGCGTCCAGTGGTTTAGGCCTAAGAATATGGACTAAAGCAAGCTTATTCTATGGTTTAGGCTGTGCGTTGTCTATATATCAGTCAATGAGGATAAAGATTCTTATTATTGGTATAGACTACTTTCGCTTTGTGTAGGTTTGTAATTGGTACCTAAATGTTCATGCTTACGTAGCAATTACTCTAATTAAGTAATAACTTAGCACGTAAACATGCTCATTAGGGTGACGTCATCAAACAGGCAGGGGAGCGTTACAGGAACTGAATTTGCTGTACTGAGTAAAGTTTAACCTTTGCAATGTAGGGTGAAGTTTGTAACTATAAATAAAATAAAAACAGCCTTACGATTGTAATTCTTAGGCGCGGTAGACATCCCCTTAGGTATTTTAGTACTTACTAAGTATTATTAAGTCGGTACACTTAAGATTATTTTGAGGACGTTTAAGGGGTTAGTCAGAGGTACATCATAATATTACGTTTGTCACCCACAGTCATATTGTATGTATTGTCGTGTCACACTTATATAATATGTAATCCGAACTCGTTTATTGGAAACCGAAACTATAACACCAAGACTTAGGATCGAACCCACAACCTGAGCTATAACGGCTATTTGTTCGATCATAACACTTTAAACTGAAATAACCCATAATTGATCTATAATATACAAATGAAACGCGTTATTTATTTACTTTTAATTAACTTCAACCCCCATTGTACCCGTTTAGAGGTTCATTTCAGAAATTCCTTTCTAAGTACACCTCTACATACCAAGACAAATATACCCTGAAAATTTCAAGCCTCTACGATCAATGGTTTAGGCTGTGCGTTGTCTATATGTCAGTCAGTCAGTCAAGACAAAGATTCTTATAATAGGTATAGATATAGATTACTAAAAGCAAAATATTACAGCCTCCGTGTATCGTGACACGTTCAAAGCCTATCGGACCCATACATTTTATATAAAAGTGATTAGATTAGAACAGACGGTGTGGATTTAATACCTCTGTCTCTGTCTGTCTCATACAAAGTATATGAGATAGTTGACGCGGATCCACCCGCGTGTCCAGTGTGATTATGCCTTAATGGTGAAATTGACACTGGTAATGGAATAGCGAGGTGTGCCGGTGTACAAACATTACGTTTACATAGTTTACATTTCCTCATTACATTATTTATGGTAATAAGGTATTTTACATAGATCAACAATACAGAATGTTGACGACCGATGTGGCGCGGCGGGCGAATGTCCGCTTGCGACGCAAGAGGTTGCGGGTTCGATTCCCGCCTTGGGACAAATGTTTGTACAATCTGCAAATATATATTCCGGGTGTTCTGGGTGTTTTCTATGTATAATAAAAAATATCTATATATGTAATGTATTGTATTAAGTATATCAGTCATCTAGTACCCATAACACAAGCTCTGCTTAGCTTGGGGCTAGATGATGCTGTGTGAGTTGTCCAGCATTATTATTATTATTATTATTATATATTACAGAATGTAAGTACTTCTTTTCTTTAAATTTAAGAGCCTAGCTCTTGTCGGGGGTTCGATGCAATCCTTTCCATTTCGATCTTTCTAGTGCGGCCTTCTTAACCTCCTTGTACAACATGAATGTAAGTACAAAGAGAATAAAAAAAAAAATGGCATCATGACAAAATCCCTAAGCACGGTAGATATCCCCTCAGATTTCTTAGTACCAAAAACCTGTACGAGTAAGATACGACCTTCGAGGATGTCTAAAGGAGGTGGTCAGAGGTACGTCCAGATATTACACCTACATACCCACATTTTGCAGTTGTTGGTATTCCATACGTGACAGGTTGCAAGCCCATCGCCACTGATAGAATACTAACTGGTTTCCCCACAGTGTTTTCCATCACCGTTTGAGAGCACTGACATTGCGCACATAATTTTCGGACGAAAATTCTGGGGATTTTTTTCGAGCGGATTTAAACCCACGACCTTAGGATAAAAAGGCAGAGTCACTTTTACTGGACCACCGTTGCTCAATATGTATTTATAAAAATAGTTTGTACTAAGTAATCAATCTGGTTTATAACTTATGTTTAGAGGTAAAATAACCGTTATCATTTTCTCTTTTAACCAGCCATTTCCCTGAATCCATTTTCAATTTTGTAAATGTATTTGACAGCTTATTTTGAAACTGACAGGCTATAAAGTTCATAATACAGATTCTTTTGTTTCTCGATCCTAGCAATAAAATAGACCAACAATAAATTACTTTCGCAAAAAATACCATCCAGAGGTTAAAGCGCACCACTCTCAGTGGTACGGGTGCGAGACGGGAGTAATTAAAAGGTTTTATTCTAAGCCACCACATTGAGGCCTGCCTAAATATATTTAGGCAGCTAATTACGTTTAACATCTTACAAAAAGAAAATTAAATCGCTACTACGTTTATGCTTACATCTTGGTGAACGTGATTAGCTAAATAAAATTAAACCAGATTGTTGTGCAAGCGGGCCCTAATGTGTACGTGTACCTCATAATTACACGTGGAAATAAATTCAAGTTACATTTTTAGGGTTTCGTACCCAAAGGGTAAAACAGGATCTTATTAAAATTGATTTTCACACAATTTTCACAGATGATGTATTTCTGTTGCCGCTATAACATCAAATACTAAAAAACATATTTATATAAATATTTAAAGGGGCTCTTATACAACAAACGTGATTTTTTGCCGTTTTTATCATACAGAGATTAACATTTATGCATACTTCAAGATAATGTAATATTTTTATTCGTAAATCCATCTAATACCTCAATTTTGTGTGTAATCCAAGTAAAAAATACTTTAAAGTAAAATACAAACACAATAGTTTTATTTCTGAGAGGTCTTGGCTATTTCCAATGTGTACATACCGTAAAACATTGAATTTTTGAAACCTCTAAGCATATACACTCAAGAGCAATAAATCCGGGTCACCAGCAAAAATCTCAATTTCCTCGAAACCAAGAATGCGAACTCATTGAAATAAAAAGGGTCAAAATCATAAGCCACTTATTACCTACCGAATAAATCTTTTGTGTAAGGCTTCACCCTTTATTTGAATAAGCCAGCACTCATAAGTTAATAAAAGTAAACAGGTCTTTGAAATACTGTAGATGCTATAACTTTCTACCGCCTTTGTGAGTTTATTTAAGTTAGTGATTGTTTGAAAAAGTCGTCATCTCATAAAACGGCATCTTTTTTATTCAGTCATTCGAAACACGATTTTGCCAAAATTAAGTAGATAAAAATAAACTTGATGTTCGTGAATCTCGATTTTTCCTTATTTTACTAAAAGATATCTTAAGATACGATTTATCTTACTCAAAGAATATAACTGCTTTGCTAAAAAAGATAAACTAATACACGAAATATTCTAGGCACTAAGCGAAGCGGGACACTAGGTTTTGATTGATTTAAAATAATAAAGAAGAATATATAATTAATTTAATGTATTATATTATTATGAGCTCACTGCGCTTAAGTACGCCACTGATTTCAGCGACAAAAAATAATTTTCGCATAACCACCGCTTTTTGGCTTACGAAGCCAGTATACCATGTCCTCCAGGTAGGGACATACAATAAAAAAGTACCCCTGTTGCTGTATTAATCATCTACAATGCAAAATCTTATTTTTTATACGATGCTTTAGTGTCTGAGTTCAGACGGAGTGGACACGCACTCCAAGCATCAAGGGTTATGCCAGCGACCCGAATTTATTGCTCTTGAGTGTAGCTATGAGCCTACACTTAAGATTCCTTATGTCGTTCGTATTAGAGGTAGTCAAAGGCATACTCAAACTTCGTTCTATCGGGGGTTCAGACGAGGGCAATGTAGCATGGTTGAGATAATCCCGCTTTACGAATCTAATAAAAGCGGTTTATAGCTAGCCAAAAGAGTTGTTTCACTAATAAAAGGTAAATGTATTCTAATATTGTGTATAAAAATTATTAGAATCGTTGTACTAGCTCCAAAAATATTGAATTTGTAAAAAGCCATGTGATAGAAAACTTTCTTTAACTTCAGGTGTATTTCCACGTCTGTCCAAAATCAGTAGATTCATTATAATCAAGTTAATCGTATAAACCAGTTGCTAATTTTGATAACCGAGTTTATAGACCGCTTATAGACAATTTTTGATAAATAGTTTTCTTGGTGTAGTTTTAAATTATATTATATATTATGTTATGGCCTTACTTATATAATTTTTTCAACAGATAAACGTTTCTTAAACAATAACGCTTAAAACAATATCTATCTATCAATATCTATTATACAGAGGAAAGATTTGATTGTTTGTTTGTTTGCGTCGAATAGGCTCCGACACTACTGGACCGATTTGAAAAATGATTTCACCGTTGGGAAGCTACACTATCCCCGGATGACATAGGCTATATTTTATTTAAAAAAAAATTAGGATCCTTACTAAAACCCGTGTGAAGCCGGGACGGACTGCTAGTTCTTTATATTTGCGAACCATTGCATGCAAAAACAACATTATACTTACCTACATGCCAGCATTATCGTGGCAGTCTCACGAACCTCCCGCTTTCAGACACAATTATATGTAATAGGCGCGAGGTCTAGGTGAGCACGCGAATGTTCTCGTAGGGTTCCAATTATTGTTTGATATTTTGAATTTTATATTACAGAGAGTCTACGGAAAGGGGGCCTACGCCGTAGAGGGTATACGGCGTAGATGGTCAGCCGACGAATCCAACTCGGATTCGGGAAATTACGGCACATCTTCGTTCACATCGAATCGTTCTTCCTGGAAACGTACGAGGGAGGCTTATGTCCTGCAGTGGACTTATAGAGGCTGTTGATGATGATGATGAATACCTTTGTGACTTTACCTTATGTAAAATTGATAGAAAAGCATTGCCAGTCCATAGGTTATCCTAAAGTTAATGTTTAGTCCATTTTTCTTTACCATTGAAAACAAGAAACAGAATAATAATTCACATAGCTGCCTGATTTGAATTTTGGTTGAGATAAATCATATAATTTCTTTCTTACACTGCCGTATTAATTTAATTTCAACACAGTAAGACAAAACCCACCATCCGGCCAATTACAATACTCATTTTTATTTTCCTCGTAGCGGTCATAAATTCGGTGTTTATTTCTATCTGGGTCGTGTGAATCCCTCGCCTAGATAATGGTTCTGTTGACATCCCTCGCAACATTTTTTCGCTCTATATTCAATATTTTACCGTAACAGCGCGTTTGTGCGGTGCGAAAGATTTTGCGAGTAAATCAATACCGAATATTGTCTCTATATTCTAGGCAAACTTCTCAAAAAAGAAGCGGCCAACTTACGTTACTATACGGTTGACACACTTGACAGGAATTTGAACGTTGTTTTCTAGAATAAAGAGAGAGTACTTGGTGGATACTTGGTACTTGAATAGGTTTTTACAACCGCGCAGCCGCGTGAAATCTTACGCACCCTAAGGAACACATCTTGTATCTAACTCAATTTATGTTTGTAGATTAGTATGTACTTGAGACTTCATATTTTTCCTCTATCCTGTGTGTCGATAAAATTGTACTAAAGAAGGTTGATACGAAACAACGCAACAGATTTTTGCTTACCGCGCCAGAAGGGATTGAGTATCGCGACACGTGACGACTCGTATCGACTCGATATAGGGTGTCCACCAGTTTATGATATCCACAAGAAAAGTATAGTATTTTATTTACATAGCACATAAATAAATCTTAAGCGTTTCAGATATCAGGTATTTTTATTTTTGTTTGCTTATAAAACAAAATTAACTAGAAGCAAATAGTATTATCAAATACTTTTTTTTAACAAATATAAGTTACCCTCTTATTTTCTTTTTGTCTTCTATATCATAAACTTATAGTAGATGATAAAGGGGCATCTTCAAGTTTCTTCAGTATCAAAACATATGAGTATCATGTTTTGGGAGGATATCTATCAAAACCTTTTATGCTATTTTTTTCTTTTAGTAAATGTTTTTAAAAACCATTAAAATTCATGGACACCCTGTTTTACGAGTACCCGAGCCTGACAAAACGACAGTCTATAAAACGAACGGAGATAGAAACTTCTCGTTGTCCGCAAATAAGCGTTGCTGCATCAGGCAATGGGGCAAAATCTCCAGTGACAGGTGCTGAGTCTCCGTGATAATGCATTTAAAATAGATGGTTTTAGATTAAAAAAATAAAATTTTCTGACATATATTTCAGCGGCATCTAGCCCCAAACTAAGAAAATCGTGTACTAGGGAAACCAGACAGCGCATAGTTTTTTTTATTTGTCTGCTGATGGAACAACCTCTTGGTTGTCTCTTGGAACAACCTCTTGGATGGTCATGCAGGTTGAGTTTCAAGGACTTTATCCAGTAAAAGACTGATAAACTGGCTACTTTGCGGAGATGCTCAAAACTAAGAAGCTTAAACTTGCCCTCGTATTTAAGCTTATCTTTCAATGATTTCCAAGGCCTCAATCTGGTATTTTAAAGCCTTCCCAAAGATAAATAAATATTTGTTGAACATTTTACACAACATCATCTAACCCCATACTAAACATAGTTTGTACTATGGGAACCAGATGACTGATAGAATACTTATATACTGTTTTTTGTAAATACATACTTACAATACAATATAACAACCAGACAGAGAACAAACATCTATGTTCATCACACAAATGTTTGTTCTCGGTGGGGATCGAACCCACGGCCTACAGCACAGAAGGCAGAGCTACTACTAACTGAGCTGAGAGGCCAGTCAGATAATAGTAGTATTCAGTATTTTTATCTTTGTTACAGGCCTTCCGATGCGAGGATGTTGGACGAGCCAAGCCCAACATTGCCGTTCAACGAATCCACCTCGCTCCGTGACTTCCACAACTTCTACGTCACCTACTACGACGAAGTCAGCCAGCGATATGTGAATCACACTAAGCATAACTCCACAGAGGTAACTGAGTCTTAAATAAATAAATAATGTTTGACAATCCACACAGCATCATCTAGCCCCAAGCTAAGCAGAGCTTGTGTTATGGGTGCTAGATGACTGATATATTTAATACAATACATTACTTACATAAATATTTTTTATTATATAAACATAGAAAATACCCAGAACACCCGGAATAAATATTTGCAGATCGTACAAACATTTATCTCAAGGCGGGAATCGAACCCGCAACCTTCTGCGTCACAGGCGGACATTCGCCCCCTGCGCCACATCGGTCGTCAATTAATCACCATGCCTACTTCTGCTACCAAGCAGCGTAATTGTGTTTTGGTTTGATGGCCAAACGCAGGGCAGTTTTATATTGCAGGGTACGTTTTTAACGTGCGTTACGGTACGACAAATATTCCCTCAGACCTCTGTGATATATTACGACAAACAATTTTCAATTTTCAAGGCACGCCATTAGCTCTCGAAATATGAATATAATTTCAAGTAAAGCCAGCCATTTGAGATTTTCAAAATTTGCTTCTAAGGTCGTTGAATAGGTAATTGCTAAAAATTGGGTAGTTAAATCAGTAATGTTGAA
Source organism: Electrophaes corylata (assembly GCA_947095575.1). Taxonomy (NCBI): domain Eukaryota; kingdom Metazoa; phylum Arthropoda; class Insecta; order Lepidoptera; family Geometridae; genus Electrophaes; species Electrophaes corylata. Next base: position 2,681,571 of record OX352707.1, on the reverse strand, counting down.
AATAAAATCCCTAAGCAAAATAAATAATAATCTATATTTCTACCAATTATAAGAATATCTGTCCTGACTGATCTTTTTCCTGACTCGTTTTCGAATTTCGTTAATAAAATATTAAGACTAAAATGCGTCTTAAAATTTTCCAGTTTAAAGCCTTCAGTCTGTATCTAAATTCTTATAACAAATCACTTTTAATATAAAACATTGAGCAGCTGTTTTCTAATTTTCCAATTTACTTAGATAGGTAATATAATTTTGCTTAAATTGCTAAGAGTTAAATTAATCACCGAAATTCCAGTTATAATTTTGGTGTTAAGTGTAATAGAAATAAGTGATGTTGCAGGTTCTGATTTATGTAAGGTTTAATTACTCTAATTAGATAATTAAATAAACGACCAGTAGATGGACCATCTACTGGTCGTTTATTTAATTATCTATTCGTCGTCGTTTTCGGTTATTACTAAACAGTACCACGATAGAATAGAATTTGTTTCTTTGAAACACACATGAAACAAAATAAATTGTAATTCTTGTTTTTTAGTTTCAATGTTTCTTGGTAGTGTAGTAATGATATTATGCACATAGAATTAAATCCACTTTACCCAGAGAGTTACAATCGCCACAGCAGCGTTGTTGAGATCGGTTCTCGTGCATTTTTAAGGGTATATGAGGCAATTTATTAGGTATCACCACAGTCACACTGTTTACAAGGCTGGTCTAACATTCCCCACTTGCATAAGTTGCGTCTTTAATTATGTTCTCACGCTATAGGTGGATTATTATTTGCTTGTTTCATGAGCTACTTTTATAAAAAATCTACTCGACTATTATCAAAATTATGAAGTCTCACCATGTTATGGAGGATATCCTTACTCATAAACCTGTCAAGTTAAATCAAATCTTATAAAATCAAAATAATCCTTCAGTAGAATCACCAATCTTTTTTTCCGCTGGCGGAAGACAGAGTAGCCAACTTACACTGGTCAAATTAATATTAATTATGTAACGGGTTAAAACCCCTAATTTGAATAATTATATTTAAGATCACTTGATAAAATATAAAATTATTCCGAAAAGGTTTTCTTATAGCCACTCCCTTGTAAGGGTTTTGTTATAAAAAGTAAATAGCAGTCCTTTGGCAGTCGTGTAAAAAGGAAAGGAACCCTTATGTAAAAACATCGCTGAGTGCCGGTTTCTAAGCAACGAAATATGAAAAAAAGAAACAGCTTCACGATTTTAATCTTCAGGCACGGTCGATAACCTCTCAGATTTTTTAGTACCGAGTGTTTTGACATAAATAAAATAAAAATTGTCGATGTCAAAAGTAAAATTACAAACCTAAAAAAGAAATAAATAAATAATTTGACTTGAACTATTCGGGTCTGAAACTTATTTTCTTGTGTGAAAATGTATTGTCTCCGAATTCACAAAATAGCCTTTGCATTCGCTGATCAGACTTTAAAAATTTCAATAAAATACAAGTTTTGCATTTTTGGTCTGGGGCCTATACAAAATCCCAAGAAAAATGTAGGCTCAGACTATACCTACACAACGTATTTATATCACACGTGTTGATAAAGTTATAACACGCCAGTATTATAAATCCGAAAGTTGGACCACCTTTAAGAAAGCAACGAAATAGCAACTTTTACTTCAAACCATAGACCGGGACAAATGTAAAAAGACATTGCACGAAGTTACGATTCCCAACTGTGGAGAAACGACTGAGAAGAAAGGAAGTGACAATTTGTCTATGGGAAATAAAGTTCTTGGAACCGAAAATTTGGATGTTTGGATGTCTGAATTGAGATTTGAATTTGATTTGAATTTGACTGAGATTTGGATGAAACTTTGAATGGATGAATATATACCTATACCGAGTTTATAACTCGAAAAAAAATACAAATCTCGAATGAAAAAGGCCAAAAATACCACCAAAGCGCCTAAATATTAGTAGAATTACTTTCACCATGCGGGCAGTGTAAGTCGGCTGCCGATACTAAAACATCGTTATTTATTTCTCCAACGAGTCACATCAAATTAAAGCACGTCGCTTACACCACAGTACGTGATAAGCTATATTCTGTAGAACGAATAAAATAGCCGTGAAATGAGATGCATACCAAGTAGGGTTTAGTGCAGATGTAGGTACGTTTCAGTATAACCTATGATTTAACCGATGGTCAATAATGTGCTTTGTATGTACTTAAGGACAATATACGCTACTAAGACGCAGGACTTGTATTCTGCCAAATGACCATGCTGAAGATGGTAGACATCTCAACTTTTTACGTTTGGACTAAACTTCATAATAAATATTATATTGGTTCTCAAGTTTTGCTTAGCTGGTAGTACTTTTATGGATATTGTTATTTTCAGCGTAAGTAAAGGTCTGAGAATTTTCATTTAAAAAAAAACATCGATATTTCTTTAAAAAAAATTGATAAGTAAATAACTTTATTTAACTTTGACAAACTGTAAGCCATTAAATAAAAATAAAACATGAGATTCTTCTTGGCACCTTCTATTTTTCGCGTTGCTTTTTGTATACATAAACCTCCTTTTACAGTTCTAGACCTCATTGTATTAATTTTAGCTTAGATGCGCTACCGTATACATAAATGTATGATCTAATAATAGCATAATGCTAGGCCACAGACTGTTTACGTAAGGCGTATTAGTTAGACGCTTAAGTTATTCACAGTCTGTGCTAGTCAGATAAATAGGTACACTTGTTTTTTACAAATAAACTTCTTCATTAAGATTTGCAGTGTTCTGCAAAAGTGCAAAACATAAGAATGTTTTATTTCGTAACTGTTTACAAAGATTTTATTTGTTTTATCCAGGTGTTCCAGTCTTTCATCCTACCATGGTGGCGGCAGGTGGTATGGACGCTACTCTTTGCTGGCATGGTCGTGGTAGCCACCGTTGGCAATCTCGTTGTTATTTGGATAGTGCTGGCCAACAAAAGGATGCGGAGTGTAACCAATTATTTCTTAGGTTCGTGTTCTTTTCAATTGTAAAGGTAATGTTGAGGTTGTATTTAATTAAATAAATAAAAACTTTAGTAAAGACAAAATAGTCAGCTTACCGGCATGGAAGATGAAGCGTAGGACGTCCGTCTACCCGATGAACTGACGACATTGTTAGGATCGCGGGAAGTCGATGGCTGGAAAGGGCTCAGAATCGTTCTTCCTGGAAACGTATGGGGGACGCCTATGTCTAACAGTGGACTTCTACAGACCGATGATGACAATAAATGTGCACTTTTGTCTTAAAATGGGCAGTCTTATCGCTGGGCGTAGATAGATAGATATATAACACTTTATCGTGCACAAGGATAATTTGTTAAAAAACAGACAATTTGACGTAACATCTTTCAAACAACTTTTCAGACTAGGTAATGTGTTTCAGACAATAATTCTAAAATATGTTAAGTAAATATTTTAGGATATCTTTTTATTACTAGCATCTTAAAATAATATTTAGGTAAGTACTTTTCTATCTAGTCCCAGTCCCAAAACAAATAAGTTGAGTGGTGAGCAAATTAATGCACCTTGTATGTGCGAAGTTTCGCGAGGGAACCCACAAGGGAGGCTAGTTTATTACAACTAAGTTCACTACAACAAGCCGGCCATCATTTTCAGTATAGCATGTTAAATCAGAAATCTTTTATCATGTTATATTACAACTAAGTTCAACAACAAACCACCTATAGTTTCACTATAACATGTTAATTCATAAATATTTAAACATGTTGTATTTAACATATATTTGTGTTCCGGCTTTGAAAGTAAATTAAGCGATCGCTCAATACCTGTTAACCTTTTTTGGGATATTTTAAACCTTGTTGTAATAACCGTAAGTAAACCTAATTACATTATACGGTTATTACAACAAGGCTCTAAATAGTTCAGTACAAAGGTAGGTATTGATCTACAAATCTCTATAATAGCAGTACGATGGGTGATTCCCGCTTGTGCCCATATATTTCCTCAGTAGCGTTCGTCCCCATTTTTTTCCCGCTGCTCCCATCGGGGACGACTGAATAAACTAAATTAAATGCTGTTTACTAAGCGGTGTAAAGTGTAAAACCGTTTGCGGTGGCCCAACGATCCCAAACATGTCATTAATTCTTTAAACTTTGCCTGCAGCGCTGGAGACGTGATGAAATTCATATTGGAAAATAATGTAATACAATGCTCTAACTTTTTGGTACTTACGAAAACAAAATTCAAATGACAAAAACAAATAAATCTAATTTTGAAAGAACACTAAACTTTTATACTCTGTAGCTTAATTTTGACATAAATTTGAATTTAGAATCCCAAACCAAATGTTTGCTATTTGAGTGCAAAGTTGCCAGTATTGCGAATTGGTAATATGCCAGTTTTCGCGACTACAAACCAAGCACAAGAAAAACTGTTAATGCTGGTTTTCAATATGCTACAAACGTCTGTTAGTAGTTTAAGCACTCACCAGTTGGCCAGTGTAAACTGTCACTGTAATTTTCTTCGGACAAATAACGATTCTCAGTAGGTACCGGTAATGGACGCTTTTAATTTATTGACTTTAGATCAATTTCCTAAAATGAGTAAGCTATTTTATTTTATAATTTTTCATCCACAGTTAATCTATCAGTAGCAGATGCAATGATGTCCACGTTGAACGTGACATTTAACTTCACTTACATGCTGAACTCTGATTGGCCATTTGGACATTTCTACTGCAAGTTCTGTCAGTTCGTCGCCGTGCTCAGCATATCCACTTCAGTATTTACCTTACTTGCTATAAGTGTAGATAGGTAAGTTTACTTCATCATTATAAAATATAGATACCAACTTATCTATCTACTCCTGAGTAACTGTGACCTTGATAGTTTACTCGGTAGTTAGTCAAGCCATTATTCGTACCATGTGGAAGCTTATAATAAATTGTACTCCATGCCGTGTGTGGCTAGTAATATAATCTATGGAGGGCAATGTATAAAAGAAAAGAATATATACTCTGTCTTCTGAAAAATGGTTTTGGCGGTAAAATGGTTGCTAATTTTGTTGTTGGAAAAATATAAATTATAATTAATTGGAATTACATACTTATTTGTTTAAATCACTACGACATGCGAGGCTCTCCTTTCACGTGCCATCAAATAACTCAGCCCTAATAATCCCGAATATGCCTAAACAGGCCCTATAGACCCCAACAGGCCCAAACACACCCGAACAATGGCTACGAGGGCATCTTCATACAAATCCGGGGTTCATTACTCAAAGCATATGTTAAAAAATTATTGTCTTTTAGTACAAAAAAATCTAAAACAATGCTTGCAAGATCTTTGCTTATCTTAGGTAAAATCTACAAAAGTATAGTCAAACTTTTACAGGTATGTGGCAATTATGAGTCCACTCCGGCCAAGGCTAGGGAAGCGAGCTACTCTCGGCATCACAGCAGCAATCTGGGGTTGGAGCTGCTTCATCAGCAGTCCGAACCTCGTGTACTTCACTACTGACTCGGACCCACTGCCGGACGGAAGTGTGAGGTAATTACAACTATCAACATAAATGTACGGACCAAATCACGTGAACTGACTCATGTCAAAAACAAACGCTAACAAACATTTTTTGATTGAATTTATCTACGGCGAGGAAAGCAAGGTTAGTAGTTGTATAAATGTGAATGGTGCAAACATAACTAACCAGTTACGTTTGCATCATTAATGGGGCAAATCAATGGTGCAAACGTAACCACGGGATTAAAACAGGACTAATTTTTATGTGAATAAACTTTCTAGATTGTACTCGAGAATTTCACGAAGTGGATATCATACGTACCATGAAGCTTATATTTGCATAAACCCACATTTGCAAGACATGCAACCATTGTCCCGCCGCAGGGATTAAATCTGCACTTTCAGCTTCAGCTAGACTTATGACAACTTGTGTGACTTTACTTTTTGGTGACTTTCCTTGTGAATTCGTTTTAATGCCTTAAATACCAAAATAGAGAATAAACAGATAATGTGCCAGCCAGAACGGTAATCACGGCGTAATGGGGCTTTCGTTTTAATGGCACCGTAAATTTTCGCGCAGTAAATGGTGCAAGTATGAAATACGAAGCAAGGGTATTTCTACAGCGAAATAATTACCACTGCTACTACTTAGTGTAGGCACCTTCTTACAATATCCAATAAGAACGATATTGAACCCTTTTTATTCTCGACGTCTCAGAGTGAGAGACGTAGCGTAATGTCATGTAAGTCCTGCGTCTTAGGTCAGGTAGGGTATAAGCCTACTCTGTTAAACTTTTCCTTATCACAAAAAAACACCGACTTTATGCTATTTTTCAAACTGTTTTTACTTGTATTTGCGTGCAGGGCTCGTGTTTTGCTTCAACTTTCTATTCACGGTCGTCATTTACCAGTGGCTGTCGGTTTTACTTCTTGAAATGAAGAGGTGTATTAAGAGGTGTATATTCAACCCCAAAAAAGGTACAAGGAGTTCTACAAAAAATAACTTCACACGGGCAAAGTCGCGCGTGTTTTCATTAGTACACTTAACTATAACATCGAGACACAAAACAAACATCTACGCTTATCACGTAAGTGTCTGTTTTTGGTGAGGTTAAACTCACAACCTACTGCTTAGAAGGTAGCAACCACGAAATTGAGGTATAAAGTTGTTCAATTATAGATCTCAAACTCTAGCAGAATTTACTAAAGATGAGAGTACAGTGTTCCAGATTCTGTAGGCACTCAAATACACAGTAACTGCCCCGTAAAAGGTTCCAAAGTATCCTTTTATTTCCATTACCATTAGGGAATGACCTTCCTAATTGATTTTGTTTCAGGAGGATATGCTTCTCCGAATGGCCGGACGGTATGACCACACAGTCACAGATGGAGTACGTGTAAGTAAATACAAACACACTTCAGTCAGTTACATATGCCAACACATTTTTTTAAGTTTCGTCCATTAGGCTTATGTTTATGCATATGCACCAGACGCTTCAGTTTATGAAGCCACTTTTCCATTACCTATAATGGATGGTGATGAAATTGAGTCAATGTAAAATAAGCACGAGTGGTTGATAGTGAAAACCACTTCATTCAGGAAGAAATATGATACCTAGTTAGTTTTTACCTTCGACACCACCATTAAAAAGCCCACAGTTGGTTATAGTTAGTGTTTGCCAAGCAAACTTGATCTGCAGGGCAATGCTTTTTTATTAAAGGTGATTGTAACCACTTAGCATCAGGTCAGCCAATCGCTTGTTCCATTAACAAGTCGTAAAAAAACTGTGTAGCACTTTTTATTTCAAGAAGGGACTTTCTTTGTTATCGGGAATATTCATAGCACGAAAGAAGTTCGCTTACAGCGACAAAGACATGATTTTAAGTATACTATTGTGTGTACAATAAAACATTTACATTCATTGTTTTGTAATAGTGACCTGGATTTATTGTGCTCTTGTATAACGTTGTTCGGTCATTTCCATCGTCCATTTACGTTATTTTATTGTTTAATAATTTGACATGAAAGTTAAAACGACAGTGGACCAAGTAAAGTGTTTATCGGACTACTTTTTGAAAACAAAGTGATAATAGTTGATTGCATAGTAATAAAAACATCAATTGTAGTAACTTTGTATCTGCAAATGCGGTTATTAGGTATTTTTATTGTTGTTTTTCTAAGGGGTGACGAAAACTCGGCCACGCCATAAATGCACCCTTAGACATTTGCCTAAAAAACGTATTATCCCCTCAATGGCAATACATGGAAAGCAATGTGCTCATTTTACATCCAAAGAATCTTGAACCCTGGGGCTCTATAGCCAAATATTCGGCGGCAATATCTAGCGCTTTCTTCGCTACGCTGCCTAGTCTAGTTGTGAGCCCATTTAAATGTTTAACGTTTCAATTTCAACAGATACAACGTGTTATTCATGGTGCTGACGTACTTCCTGCCTATAATTGCGATGACGTATGCATATACGCGCGTTGGTGTGGAGCTTTGGGGGTCGCAGTCCATAGGTGAATGCACTCAGCGTCAGCTCGACAATGTCAAAAGCAAACGAAGGGTAAGACATTGTAGCTATGTAAGCACACGTAAAAAACCGGCTAAGTGCGAGTTGGACTCGCGCACGAAGGGTTCCGTAGTATTATCTATAGTAAAAAAAAACACGATTGTTGGTGAGAGCCCCCTTAAATATTTATTTTATTCTGTTTTTTAGTATTTGTTATTATAGCGGCAACAGAAATAATAAAAATCTGTGAAAATATCACCTCTCTAACTGTCCCGGTTGATGAGTTATAACCTGGTGACAGACGGATAGACAGACAGACAGCGAAGTCTTAGTAATAGGGTCCCTTTTTACCCTTTAGGTATGAAACCCTAATAAACTATTCACAACACACACAGCTATGTTTCTGGCTGGATAGTTCGATCGGCTTTGGGTTCGATCCCCACCGAGAACACACATTTGTGTGATGAACATAGATATTTGATGTGTCTGGGTGTTATTTTGTAAGCTATATACGTACATATTTACAAAAAAACATAAGTATTCAATAAGTCATCTGGAGTCCCATAGTACAAATTATGCTTAGTTTGGGGCTACTAGATGATGTTATGTAAAAATGTCCACAAATATTTATCTAATATATTTCCACTATATAAACGATTCTGATTTTGTTTCCGATTTGATGTATTTGTAAATAAACTATGTTTTTTACCTTGAAAAACCTGAAAATTTCTTAGTTGCAAATTATATACCTAGGCACCACATTTCAAGCAGATCAGTCCAACGGCTCAGATGATAAGCTTGAACAAACATTAACATACAAAGCAAAATCGTCTAGGTTGACTCAATAACCTTCATTCACTTAATTAATAAAAATGAAATTACCATAAAAAAATGAAACGTATTTTACGACCGATAAATAAGGCCCAGTTCGTGTAACTAATAATGAATATTGGCGGACATTTTAGACAATGCGATCTAGTTTATTAAATTCTTATTAGATTGGTATTTTTTCATCTAAAGCCTGATCAAATATTTATCACGAAATTCTTCCTCAAAGCTGTTCATCTCTGGATTGACAACAAAAATCTAAAAGCCAATCTACTTATAGTGGATTTTTCGTAGGACATTTTATTATTACATTTATCTCGTTTTCTACGATATTGCGTATTTATTAACAACTAGTGAATCGCACCTCACTTGGCTTACTTTTTCTTACAAACCGCAAAATAAACTTTTTAGAAATAGTTTTTGTATTAAACTACCGATTTTAATAAATATGGAGGTACCTCTGACTATCCTTCGAAGAAAGAAACAATTATCAAAGAATCCAAAGTTGGTACTACTTGGCAGGCCCAAAAGATCTGATATCTACTGGTGCCTGGGGTTTGAAATCGTGGGGCTATTTTTTTTTAAATAGAGCAGAATATATGGTTTTCCTCTGGTAGCGTTCAAACTAGGAACAAATACAAATACAAAGGCTTGCATGGGAGCCAATAACTAACAAAATCCTCCTATTTCTTGATTACCAGAGTTTTCGGTTTACTTTGGCTGTATGTTTATATTATTCTCTTTGCTGTACATTGATTGTTCGAAACACAATTAAGACCAATCAGCTACCAACTGAGAGAGCGATAAAGTTGCGGTGTATTTGAATTTTACCGAAGCCTCTGTTTGTATTATTTTGCGCTCATATTATGTATATTTGGCGGGTTTTTCCGCACAATGTGTTGTAAATTGAGCGTCTTGAATCTACATAATCCACAAGAAAAGGAATAAAAGCAAACGTAGCTATAGTATGATTTTTAAAAGAAAGGTGGGTTTATTTACAAAGCTTTACAAAAGTCTTTGAAACAACGAACGAAAGAAACCGCTGTACAATGAAAGATGAAATCTACCCTCATTAAAAAGTTCTAGGAAAAATTCCCAGCCGTTTTAATCGCCCTAGTTTTATAGCTTAATTGGAAGATGCATTAATAAAGTAATAATCTAAAAAATCGCTTATCTTGATAGCAGATTGTCTTGATTGAATAAATTTTAATATAACTGTTATAATTGCCACTTCTATTGTTATAATATAATAGCTACTACCAAAACGCGTGCGACTTTCTCCGCGTGGAGTTATTTTCATATACATTTCAACCCCTGCTGAACCTTTTTGGGAATTCCATTTCGGGAATACCTTTCTTGGTATACCTCTGAAAATTTCAAGTCTCTACTTTCAGTGGTTTAGGCTGTGCTACATTACGTGTGTCTATACGTAAGTAAGTCAGGCCAGAGATTCTTATGATTGGTATAAATAAATTAGATTTCTGCAACATTTTGTAGGCAAAGGAAGATATTTAAAATAAGATCTATTAATTGTTATTTAAAAATCAAATTAACTTACTTAAGTTTTAACTCGCTTTATTTCAAATGATAATAATCTTGATACTTAAAGTTTGAATCAAACGTGAATAATTATGAATATGGTAAATATTGGAATATCGTATTCAGGGTTTTCTTTTGAGGCTGATTTCCCTCGGGTGTCGAGAATTATTGCTGCTTGTGATCTGATCTCATGTACATACTTACGTAAATAATTTTATTACATGGGTGTGACGAGGTTGATGTGTATTTTATTTGTACTGTGTCAAACGAGAACCATATAAAGTTGGCGTGGGAGATAAATTGTTATTTTTTGTTGTCTAGTCCAAATCAACTGTTGTTCTTCGATTCACTGGTTATTTCTCGGACCCCTGACTGGCCTGAGCCCTTCATTGAGCTCTAGTATATGTGTATAAGTATTATATTAATTGTGATGCAAGTTTTACTTAGATTGGGACTAATGGCACTGTGTAAAATGTCTGCAAATGTTTATTTATTAATTTACTCCCAGATCCGGGAATAATCAAAACTAGTTAGGGCACTATCTTGTAGTGGTAACAGCTGCAAGCAATCGAATATTAATATCGTAGGAAATCCAATATTGCAAAGTTCTGCGTTGCTAGAAGCTCTAGAGTCTGTCTTGAGCTTTATAGCCTTCTGTTTTCATCCAGTTTGCATACATTCAAAACATATTCCACTATTAGTACCGGCCTTTGTCAATTTAGATCGGCAACGAGACTGCTCCAAATTGTAAATGATATTATACTCTCTACGTCAATTAACATTTGGCAACGCGACGACAACATGATTTGCTGTCAAATTATCATTATCGTTACCACCCTTATTAGGTACCAGCACCCTCATGCATGTTACCGTTGTCTTTTCACAAGTTTTTTAAACCTAGTTATTTGCAGTCGCTGGAAATAATTTCTGTCCAAATTTATGTTCATCTCTTCAAATAATAAATAACACTTACAGCGTCAAGGGAAACTTTTTACACGTGCGATTACTCACGGGACGCACTATATGTGGTACTTTGTCCATATATGTGGTACTTTGTCCATTTTATTTGACAGCAAAAAATGCGAATGTTTACTTAGTTGATTCGAAAGGTATAAAAAGGTCGAAGGATCGTACCGGCGTTACTCAGGAACACCATATGGGTCTTATTGCAAATATCACGTCTGATCTAACTGTTACTAGTAGGTACTCGTTATTTTTTATAGCTATGACACTAGTTTCTTTGTGCCAATGGCCGCTACTTATGAAAGAAATAACGGGGCTGCCGTGAACTGGGGACTATTTTTTGTGTTCATCATTTGGGGGGGGGGGGCAAAGGGAGTTTTGCTACTGTCACGCTTGGCAGGCAGATTGGTTACCGCAGTTGGTGTTCTGAGTCTATTTCCTAGTACGATCCCTTAAGTGTTTTTACCACATAAGGTGATAGAAGGGTCCTAATGTTTGCTGAAATCACCAAGAGGAATCTAAAGCACTATGAAAGAAAGAAAGAAATAGCATCACGCCTTTATTCCCCAAGCACGGTAGAAATCCCCTCCGATCTTACCATGGTTAGAACCGCGTAGGGGGGTAGTCAGAGGTATGTTCAGATAGTACACTAGGTTTACACCCACAGATTGATAGACAGTTGATGATAATTAACATCAGATGGGTCTTTGGCTTGTTCCATCAATGAAACATCAATGCTCGTGTCTTAGTAATAGTATAGTTCTTAGTGAAGGGCTCGTCCAGAGAAGTCTACCACCATGCCTATCTTTGTCACCAAGCAGCATTGCATTCTTTCAAGTTTAGGGATGCAGGTGCCAGAAAAGTTTAACACCTGTAAGCCTTAGATTGATGGACAGGGCAGTGCATCGTAAGGCACGTTCCTAAAAATGTGACCTGCGAGGTAATGCTTTGCGATAGGTGATGGTTACCACTTAACATCAGGTCAGGGTCATCTAATTTTCCCATCAACATGGTGTATAAATAAATAACTAATAAAGCTCCAGTGATCAGATTATGCTCATGTTTGATTCCCGCAGGTGGTCAAAATGATGATCGTAGTGGTGGTCATCTTCGCGGTCTGCTGGCTTCCCTTCCACGTGTACTTCGTGGTCACATCCTACTATCCTGACGTGGTGAACTACGCCCACATTCAGGAGATATATCTGGGCATCTACTGGCTGGCTATGAGCAACTCTATGTACAACCCTATTATCTACTGCTGGATGAATTCCAAGTGAGTTGGTACAAAAGTTGGTGAGTTGGTTGCTTGGTGGTTGGTTCGTGAGTTGGTTGGTTGAGGGCGTAAAAATATTCCTTGCAGCATGTAGGCGCCCACATTTTTTTTGTCAATCTAACCTTGATTCAATTTTTAAGCATTTTGTACAATCTAAACACGCAAAACCTACATTTCAAAATGAATTAATAAAACTGAGACATTTTGAGAGTTTGCATGCCAAAATCGAGATCTATAATTTTTCATAAAAGTTGATTTTTTCAAAACTGTATGTAATGTATAATGATGCACAAAAATATCTGAACAATATCTCAAAAATTCGTCTTTTAACACCTAAAACTAAAGAAAGACTTTTCACCTCCAGATTCAGACGAGGCTTTAAGCAGTTCTTCTGGTGCTGTGGAGCATTTGGAGGCGGCGGCCTGACAAGGCACCGACCATTTGGCACTGAACGGATTGACAGATCGGTCCGCTCTATCTCACCGAGCAGAAAGAACGGTACAAGTAAGCTATTGTTTATTATTTGCTGCTTTTGATAGATACATTTACTAGTCTTTGCAGTTTGTTTGCGTTTTATTGACGTGTGGTTCCTTAGCTAGATGATGGCTGATGCTACTAGTTCGGTTTTACAGAGTTTCAAATCAGTAGAAGCTTCCTCAACCGGTCATGATGTGGATAGCAATTAATATTCAGTGTTATTTACTTTTTATCCACGTACAGAACCAAATTTTAGGGTTTCTCATAAAAAATGATATTCTTCTTCATAGGTTTGTTCAAGACGACAAAATTCATCAAAAACCCACATGGCTCCCCCATCTTGCTTCATGCAAATAAAATAAACAAGTAAGAGGTTTAAAGCCAGTTTTTGTATGTTCTGGACAAATGGTCATTTTCAATTTGAGACCGCTTGGAATTGACCAAATACGTCCACACGGCTTTTGTCAAATGTAGTTAGGCTCGACATCAACTGCTTACTGCGTGCTTTTAGTTCTTTAGTCGACTTTCTATCTCCGCAAAGGACCAGTTGATTAATTGTAAACTTTAAAATGTGGTGAACTTTCCAGGCACAATTCGGATTTCGATGAATAGCACCTACAACAACACTATGGTGACCGCCGCCTGACATAGGCGCGGCGCGTCTGGCCCGCACGGAGACAGCGGCCCGAATGATGCGCCTAATGTAGAACGCACGTGGATATGACGTGAGACCCGCCCTCCGCGCATCCTGCGCACCCCTCATGACCTCTACGCTTGAGCTAACATGCGTACCAGTGCTTCTACGCAGCCCGTAGACCCTCTACGAGTCGTGTAGAAGCTCTACGAAACTCGTAGGGCCTCTTCTGTGCGACTTCTACAAAGACTACGAGGCTGATATGGAGTCCTAGGTTCTCTTATAAGCCTGTGCGGCGTTTCAAGGTCCGTGAACCTCTAAGCTTGAGTGAAAACGCTACAAGTGCTTTTAGAAATAAAACAAGACACTGCAAATGAAGAACGCTCGTATTGTGAATGCTGAGTGAAGTAAAATAAGTATTCGAAACCAAATATTGTATTATATATGGTCAAAATAATAAATATACTATTTAAATGGTATTATTAGGTATACAGGGAGTTATTGCGCATTTAAAGGTTACACATCAGAGTATTCTAAATTCTACAAATGCGTGTGTAAAATAATATGAATTAAATTTAATTCTTGTTAATTGATTTTCTAGCCAATTTAACTACTAAGCGATGTTTTGATTTTGTCTTTATATGCTTATTGTTTGATAATAACTAAAATTAAGATGATATATTCATGTAAATAGCTATGTAATATATTAATATATGGAGGTGGATTGGCGTAACATTATCAAGTTTTTTTTATATTTGTAAGTGTAAGCTGTAAAATATAGGAGCTTATTGCATAATATTGTGTCAGCTGATTAATATAAAATTATTTATATAAATGTAGATAATTTTTGTGACCAATCTTTGATGTTGTACATAAAACACTTGACTTACCATGTATACATACAATTCTAATTCTATAAGAGCTTTGTATATAATCATATATAAGTAATAATAAGTTGTAATCATTGATAAATATCGAATTTTTCCTATTTTTTTATAAGTAACTCCTTTGTTTAATTCCATCATAAAACGAAACACGTTTCATTGCCATAGGATATTTTTTTTGATGTATGGAGGAGGGGTACAGCCAAATGTAATATTTAGACGTACCCCTTTTTAGACACCCTCTAAGAATCTTACTTGATACTGAGAGATCTGAAAGAATATCTAATGAAAATTATTCTCTATCTCGTTGCTCCATAATTGGTGGAGCGATCATATTATGACTTCAGTTTCATAATTGCCGCTGGTCGAGCCGCCTAATGTGTTTGATTCTTATTGCGTAAACGTACTCACCTTACTAATATTGTGTTGTATAGTGTGTAAATAAGGAAATGTAAGTCAATACGACCATAATTGCCTAATTTTTAGTGTATATAAATAATTATATATAAACTAGCGAAACACGCACGACTTCGTCGGCGTGAAGTTATTTTCATACAAACTTCAACCCCCCTTACCCGTTTAGGGGTTAAATTACAGAAATTCCTTTCTTTGTACACCTCTACGCATTAAGACAAATATACCCTGAAAATTTCAAGTTTCTAAGACCAGTAGTTTAGGCCGTGCGTTGTCTATATGTCAGTCAGTCAGTCAGTCAATCAGTCAGGATAAAGATTCTTATAATTGGTATATAGATATAGATAGATTTGATGTGTAAATATTAAGTAAAGTTTGTATGTTTAAATTACAATCGTATGCTTAGAAAGTAGTTTTCAATAAAGATATTATGCTGGAAATTTATATTAATTTTGACCTTATTTATTAATTTATAAACGTGAAAGCGTTTTTTAAAGTTGCACTAAGTGAATCAGAAATAAAGAAATCCGTAGAAGAACCAAGGTCACCAATATAGGTATTATAATTAGCAACTTAAAGAGGGAATGAGTAGGTCATATAGCTCGCAGAACCGACTACCGTTGGGTAATAAAGGTTATTGATTGGCGACCTCGAACCGGAAGACGAAGCGTAGAACACCCTTTTACCGACCGACTGACGGCATTGTTAGGATCGCGGGAAGTCGATGGATGGAAAGGATTAAAAATCGTTTTTCCTGAAAACGTATAGAAGAGGCCTATGTCCAGGACTTCTACTATTTTTCGGCTAAACCAATATATTTTCATAGCTGAAATTTGGACCCAGGGATAGTTTTTTATGTACAACTTGCTAATAGAACAAGCTGATGGCCCACCTGATGTGGTAGCCATCACCTCATCATGAATAAGTCAACTCTTGGACATGAACTTTTCGAATAGAAAGATTTATTGGAGCACGACCACATTCAAACCCACGACTTTAGAATGAGAAAGCGGGTGACTCCCACTATACCACTGGAGCTCTATTCTATTATTATAAAAGCTGCAAGTTACCTTGTTTATTAACTTCAGAAGTTTGTTCGCAGAAACTCACAGAGTATCTCAAAGTTTCGAAGTAAAACTAACTTCTGAAACGATAAGTGAAAACGTCATTACACAGAAACTACTTCGCAAAGATTTCAGACTTTATTTCAGCCACGAAATAATACTGAAACATCAAATAAAAAATCACGCAGCGAATTCATTTCTCTTGACCGAAAAATATTTTTGTTTCGAAACAAAATGGATAAGTCCCAACCTGCAGCAAAATTGAGAGCACGTCAGTTAAGTACTGCTTGGATTAATTTAAACTTCGGGAGTTGCTTTTGTTAATGCTCGACCAGCCCGTTGATTTTATTTATGGCTTTAAATCAAATAAAGTAGACATCTACATTTATAATAATAATGATAATAAGATTTACATCAGGCAGCGTATGCTAAATAAAAATCTACAAAAACAAACGCCCATAGAAAATAAATACATACTAAGAATAATATGCACACAACTATGTATATTTATAACTTTTTCGTAAGCGCTACTTCCCTGTAACGCATAGGTATTCATTATTACGGCATCTGTCAGGTATTCGAAATTTTTAATTTGCAATTTTAGTGTTAAATTTTTACTCAATTCAGTAGTTTTTTTTTGTTTGTATTTTAGGAAAGAAGAAATGATGAGAGCAAAAAATAAGCATACTCGTAGAAGTTGGTTAAAAATCAACTGTTTAATTCTGTATTTATGTACAAGTTCAGGCTAATGATGATAATGTCGATGATGACATTTTAAAATGGTCTAAAAGTCACATTCAACGTAATTATATTTACAAAACTTGAGTAGTATTTTGTTTGTGATCGTAATTGAGAGCTATTGGTTCAGTGTCGGTGCTCGGCGGACGCCTGTTTGTTTTTTGTGTAATTCGTATTAATTAGCCTAAGCGTTTGGTTTAGCCACTTTTCTATTGACGTATGTCATAGTATTACCTATTAATTGGAAATGTAAATCATAGAGGCACCTGCACTGCATTATGAAACGATACCTGTTGCCTATTTTGTCATCATCATCATCAGCCTGTAGAAGTCCACTGCTGGACATTGCTGATGGAACAAGCAGATGGCCCACCTGATATTAAGTGGTTATCATTATCTATAACAAAGCATTACCTCGCAGGTTATACTCGTTAACGTGCCCTACGATGAACTACTCTGCGTCCATCAATCTGAGGCATACAGGTGTTAAGCCTAGTGTGCCTGTAATTACACCGGCACCCACACCCTTCAAATCGGAACACAGAAAGCTGCTTGGCGGCAGAAATAAACATGGTGGTAGATCTTCCCCGGACGAGCCCTTCACAGAGCTCTACTACTACTAAAACCCATACCTAGTACTAACAAACTCGGCGTAACCACACTAAAATAGTTACATCGTGTTTTGTTTCTTTCGATCTAATTTGAATTCCTGTCAATGTAAAAGAAAACACAGTGTAGGTAACTATTTAAACGTTACCTACGCCGAGTTTATTAGTACCAGAGTACATATGCATGCTTTAGCTTGGCGATTAGCAAATTAATGCTGCAAGTGTAGATTGTGATGCTAAGGCAGCCGCAACAGAGTTAATTATCTTACACTAGCGTTGCTCTTAGGCACGTGGTTACTATCGAGTAATCTGCATGCAAGTTTCAATAACAATTCCAGAATGTAAGATTATCGACCGAACCTAACAAGGCTATTTCCACTAAACGCTTCGCTTCGGATAAAGTTAATCAACATCTGCATGCAGTAGGAATGGACCTGTATGATGGATACTATTTCAATTTTATGCATCTACAACAACTCTACACTAAACTTTTAAAGGACTTAAGGTACCTAAGTAAATCCAAACGGTATGTAATAGAAATGTTGTACATCTAACTAAGGCCTAAAGTGTACATAAAGGGTGTTTTTTTTATGCTACTGCTATCGGACCAAACCCACCGAATATGGCCCACCTGATGTTAAGTAGTAACCATAACCCAAAGCATTACCTCGTAGCTTACGCACGTTAGGTACGTACCCTACGATGATAAACCTGCGTCCACCAACCTCACCGGCACCCAAACCCTTCAAACCAGAACACAGCAATGCGAGCATCACAGCTTGGCGGCAGAAAAAGGCTCGAAGTTCACAATATATAGGTAAGTACCTAAATTGATTATGTGAAGGTATGTTTGATACCTATTCATGAGTATAGGGTAGACATAGACAATTATTTATTAGCCACAAGAACACACAGCATTATAATTTAAGTATACATACAGTAACAATAAAAAATAAACACAGACAGGTAATCTACTAAGCATCTGTTAGTTGTTGTGTAAGTCAAGTTATTTGATGGATTTAGCCTATTGTATACCAACATCTCCAAAGGTCTCAAAATTGACATTGGAAACAGAATTGTTAATCAACATTGCTTGGCTGGCGCAATAATACGCAAATGTGGCGGGCGGCAATTGGCCCATTGTCAATATTAGCCATCCCGTATCCGCTTTCAATGAAAAATCTAAACGAGCAACATACCTTGAGCAACACTTGATGAACCGACCAAATAAAAAACACTGTAGCTTTGTACCTAAGTAGCAAGTAGAGCTCTAAGTGAAAGGCTTCTCCGGGGAAGTGGTATGAAAGATGTGGGCGCCGGTGACATTATAGGCACATGAGGCTTAACACCTAGATGCATGTGGTTGATACAAACAGATCAGTGCATCAGGGCACGTACTAACGAACGTGACCAGCCAGGCAATGCTTTGTTATTTAGGTGGTTGTAACCACTTAGATAACATGTATATAAATAAATTCTAAAGATCGCAAGTAATCGGAAGATAAGAGTGCCTAAAATATTTTTTTCTGGAAATGTATGGAAAAGGCTTTGTTCAGCAGTAAACATCAAACTGATGGTGGACATTTGTTAGTTATTTGCAAACGTACGTAATACTTTATCTTCGATGTTTGCAAAGGTGAGACGTTTATTAACATTATCATCTAGACGTGTGAGATTAATCGCGTAATGTTGCTTTAATTTAATCGCCCGTGTGTGCACCACACAATCGAAAATCTAAACGACCGACGACGACGGAATTTGACGTATCTAATATTGACAGTGTTCTTTTGTTGGGTGGTTGCGGCAATCGGGTCTTATAAAGAATTGGTGACCCGACCCCGGATTGCCTGAGGTCTAATAATGGCATTGTGTGCAGAAACTCTTAGGAATTTAATTTACCTACTTAACCTACTGTCTGTTATTAATTTTCAGCCAGTGTTATTAAGTAGGTACTTATGTACCTACGAGTACTTAATGCTATTAATACTATTCCTTAGATAGTTACGTTAATGATAAATCGGCGTGGCCAGATGTTCCACTCGACCTATCGGCAGCTAGGATGTTTTTTTGCAATGTCTGTACTATTCTCTTATTTGAATGCATTAGATTGTAAGCATTACTCTTAGTTGAAGCGTAGCGTGTGCTGTCTTTTGAACTTCTGTTGTATATTAAGATCTTGGTATGATTGCCTTAACATGTTTTTTGTCTTGCAATCACCTTATTAAGTTAGATTGGCACCACACTGGAGTTTCATTATTTACATTATTATTACTTTGTAAAAGGATCATACAAAAAAACGGTAGGAACCAAGCCGTAAGTTTCTTGCCGGTTCTTCTAGGCCTGGTCGCGAGGAACTGGCGCTTAGATTCACCTAGATTTAAGACGTTTCTCCCCCCTGATCCCTGTGGATATTACTGAATAAATGATTTTTGACTTTGACTTTGACTTTGACAATATATCTATACGGACAACATATTTTATGTGATAAATAAAATACTCTAAATCTAAACTACAGATACACAAAGCCATAAAAATGATTATCTAATTAATACCCATAGCCATTTTTTCATCTATCTCCCTCTACCATTTCGTACCTTCCTGCTTAGTTTTTTCAGTGGATTGGTTCATAGAATTGGATTGGTTTATGTTAGTCGCTATAAAAAAAAAAGATCTACCTACTACCAATTGACTATTTATGTAAGTAACCTCGCCTCGATAGAGAGAGAGAGAGTAGGTAGGTAGGTACACCAACGAAGTCAAGCAACAATAAATAAAATAAATAAATATTTGTAGATATTTTTACACAGCATCGTTTAGCCCCTAACAAAGCATGGTAAGTATCATAAGAACCAGATGACAGAATACACGTTTTTTTCAGTAAACTACTTAGCATACGCCCAGATAGGTAACAAACATCTACGCATATGGCACAAATATTTGTCCTCGGTGGTGATCAAACCCACAACCCACAGTACAGTAGGCAGATTTACTTAGTTATGTACTTAGGTAAATTAATTAAAGACTAAGATTCTGTAAGGCCGCGTCCCAAAGATCACTTAGTTTTATTAGAAAACCTGAAGCCCGAATCAACAAGGATTTATGACATCAATTTGGGGAAGATCTCTTTTAATTGCGATCGTTTTGAGGGCCGTCATAAATTTAAAAGATTCTCGAAAAGCTACTTTTTACGCTCTAGGCAATGGATAATAAAACCTGACTGTAGGTAATGATAAAGTGTAAATTCGTCTATACATTAGGTTAGTACCTACGTACAATAATATAACAAACCTTAAGCCGAGCTGTGATAAAACCTGAACGTCGACGCTGGTACCAATTTAAATAGCTCTTAGATCATTGCCCATTGTAGAGACAGTAAGCACAAGCCTATCGATTTATAGAATAATGTTGATGTAAGCACAAAATAGAAGGTAAGTATTGTATTTTATTAAAAGTTGTGTACTTACCTACTCATACCTCACTGAGGTTGGAGCCTGTCCGTTTGACATTACCGGCGACCTTAATGAAAATAGGTAGGTATCAAATCAGCATCACTTGATGTGGAAAAAATCTGCATTAGCAACAAGCCTTGTGGAGACAGCTTAAACTCAATTTTCTCAAAATAGTTGATAGACCTCCTCCACCTCAACCTCAGCCACTCAACCTACGTAGGTACCTAGGTACCTACTCCATCAATCCACTAAATGAAAAGAAAATCGAACAAAATTCTTCAATTTCATACAATTTTAGACAGCAAAAGTTCTCGTAATAATATTGAACTTAATATTATTACGAGAACTTTTGTGGATATTTTAAAGGTTTCCCGCTCAACGTAGTTAAGCAAGAGTCCGATTATTGTACGTCACGTTAATGTACAGCACGTTAATGTACACCCAATAATTCAAATCCAAAAGTGGATTCGTTTTATCAGATGTGATCTATTCTTATTTATAAAATATTTTATATCTATTACTATGAATATTTATTGGAAATAAGCTGCAAGTGACTCGATTCAAGTGAAATTACTTTGGCCGAAAATCTCACATGGCTCTCCTTGTACATAAATGTATCCTTCCTATGTTCCTGTCAACTTGACGGACACTTTCTCTGTGACTGTCCCAGTGCCAACACAAAAATAACAAAATGACAGTAGGTAGACTAGATGACAGACATCATCCATCCATCATTCATGAATGAAGGAAACCAACATTATCATTCATTTTGCAATATGGCCGAACGCTTCCGATGGAGCTGTTCATGGAAATTTGTATATAAATTTTGCGGCAAAAGTAAATAATTCTACTCAATTTACACATTCTTACATGATTATGTAAGTGTTTGCGCCTAATGAAGGCTTTGCGGTAAGTAAACCATAGTAAAGTCCTACGTTCCGGCAACAACCTTGACAAGCTAAGTTTCAGAAAGTTATGAAGTGGCCTCCCCGTATTTTACGTGTATCCTAATAGCTTTTTAATCATTCCATTTCAGGTATACTGAAGATGCCAGTTAACTCTGTGTCGGACAATAAAAAAGGTGTCGATAAACCTAGGTTTTCGCTATCCCTCAACAAAAAGAATGCAACTTTTGTGAGCAACAAAAATAAGAGACCCTTCGAAAATTCTGAGCGTTCCAGGCCGTGTGCCGGCAAGGATAAAGAAAATAGGCCAGAGAAACGAGCACTAAACGGTATATACGCTAACGCTGTAAACGCTGCCAAGAGGTTGAAGCCTTTAACAGAGACATCCAAACTTTCAGGTGAGATTGTGTAACATGTATCTAGCAACTGCTTTCGGAATGTCCGGCGTCGTTTCCGGCAATTGTTTTAGTTGAATCTGATCACTTTAGTCTTGCTTCAATAGTTATTGTGTAATCCAACAGTACCATTTGAATATCAAAACTCAATATGTAGGTAATAATGTATTGGAAAGACCACACTAATGTGCTTATCTCAAGATATAGTTGTCATAACAACATACAATAATTTCTGTTTTAGATTGGGAAGTAGAAGGAGAGTTGGTAGTACTGGATCCCAAACTGCCCCCGGCCATGTTGAATGGCCACCATCCATCACCAGCGGATAGTCAGTATGGATCAACTCCATCAGTTGTGCCAAGGAAAACACCTATTGCCACCCTCTCTAACTTGGGAAACACTTGCTTTCTCAACAGTGTTTTGTATACATTACGGTAAGCATTGCTTAGACACTAATTAGGCTCCTACCACTGTCACTTGCTATTGAATAACCTAGATTTTTCTACAACACTTTATATACTATGTATAGAACATTACATAGCAAATTGCTCATAATGTATTTTGCCAGTAGCCATAGATGGCCAGTCTTGAGAGATGAGGAAAGTCTATAGTCAGAGAATGATGACAGAGATGAGAAAGTCCGTTATAGAACCAAGGTCACTGCTATTACTCTTAAAATTAGCAAGTTGAAGTAGGAATAGGCAGGCCATATAGTTTGTACAACCGACAAATACTGGGGAATAAAGGTTTTTGAATGGCAACCATAAGCCGGAAGATAAAGTGTAGGATGCCTTTCTACCCCATGCACTGTCATTTTCGTTAGGATCACAAGGAGTCAATGGACTTAAAATGGTTCTTCCTGGAAATGTATAGGACAGGCCTATGTCCAGCAGTGGACATCTACTGACTGTTGATGTAGATGACCACCACTCAGCATCATCATGAATGTACATGTGTACAAAGTCTCCATTTTGCGCTAGTAGTTAATTAATTTCACTGAAGGGTGCTAAATTAAACCCCTTTTTAAGGTAACGTCAGGTACATAAATGTCTTAAATTTACTTGTTTCATTTTACTGTGTTCAATAAAGATTGGATCTTGTATGTAAGGGTCATCTCACCATGAAAAATTACAAAAACAACTTTTAATGTCAACAGATTTGCTCCTCGTTTCCTCCACAACCTCCATCACCTAGTATCAGACCTTGCCAGTGTAGAGCAGAAACTCGGCAGCATCAGATTGAAGAGTTCCTCTCTGGGTCGCAGTGCAGCTGGCCTAGCATCCTCTGGAGCTAGATCCTGGAGTAGTAAAGATCTGCTTTCCCTTGGCCAGGCTGATACTAGTGGGAAAAGTAAAATACAGGTAATATCAAGTATCCATGATTCACTACCTGTATTGCTTATCTGAATGATTTAAGAGTTTAAATTTGACAGGCTTATCTTGATAAAATGTTGATGTGTAAAATTACTAAGAAATCTCATGGCCATGTTTCTTACTTTTATGATTTATATTACCTACTTATTGCTATTTACTAGTGAATTCCCACACAAATTTGTTTGTATGCATTTGTTCCGAAAAAAATACAATTAGACTTGTGAGAACCTTTTTTTCCACACAAGTTTGAGACCCCATTTCCACCTATTGGGGAAGGAACTTTTAGAAACATTCTAAGTTTTCGTCTACCTTGTCCTTAAAAAGTGCCTGTGCTAAATTTCCAATCGGAGGCCGTACCAGCATGTATTATTGCGATTCCATAACTGAATTGACACACAGATTCAATGACAATATGAACCATATCACAACAGAATAAATGTCTTTGTATCTGTCAAAACCATATGATTTAGGTGTCTTGAACTGAATCGCAATAAGATGTCATGGACGACCCCTATAGTAGAGACAGAAGACTTCTTGTTATAAGTACAAAAAAAACATTCAAACATACATGATTTTACTTGTTCTAAGCTTTAACTAGGGATGTTGATCCAATGAGATTATTAGCATTTCCATCTAGACCTGATTCTCACATTACATAAAAGCACTAACAATACACATTTCTATTAAAAACTGAGAAAAAAAGTAGGTATAGCAATGGTGTACATGTACATAAGAATCCCAAACCCCAAACCTCTCTTACCATAAGCATGTACTTATTTTTTTACAGTTAGTTTAAGCTCTTGCCTTATAATCAATGTAGCAAAATTCACAGGTAGCTACAGAGAAACTGCACGAAACATATCTAAACCTTCGTGCGGCAGAGACCAAATGTCTGAACAGCAGTGTGGCTGATGCCAGCCCGGAACCCTACGCAGCAGATGCCTTTCTTGCCGCGCTTAGAGATGTCAACTCCACTTTTGAAGGTAGCAAATCCATTTAAAAAGTAAAATGGCATACAGAAAGGTGAGATGAACGTTTCACATTTCATTTTAAATTATGTGGTCAAATTAATTAGGTATCTGTTCAAGGCTCCCCACATTTTCTAGAGAAAACCTTTGCCCAGCAATGGGATGTTTTGAAAATCCGATTCTTTACCATATAATCTTTCGCTCTTATATCCATCCATATGCAAATCTAACAATCTTTTATTAAATTACATTCTTTGTGAAATATCCAACAATGCTTATTTATTAGTACCTATCTATATACATATATATAAAAGAAATTCGTCTTAGTTACACCACTTATAATTCAAGAACACCTGGACCAATGTTTATGATTTTTGTGTTTTTGGATTTATTCATAAATAATAATAAACGAAGTTCGCGGGGTCAGGTAGTAATATAATTGTATATATAATTGTATCTATAATCGTAACAGGTAATAGACAACAAGATGCGCACGAGTTACTAGTTTGCATATTGGACAACATTCGAGAAACATGCAAGACTCTCAGCCAGCGAGCAACTAGGCTACAAAATCAGGAAAATGGTGAAAGGTAATTCACACTTTTAACTGTATCAACTTAGCAATAGCATACAATAAAACAAGGTTTTTATGAACCCAGTGTTTCAGATTTCTAAACTCAGTCACATAGACGCAATGAATTTAACGAGTCAGTTCTAAAATTGCTAAGTAATTACTAAAAGATAAAAAGAAAAGAAATAGCATCACGACTTCGATTCTAAGCACGGTAGATATCCCCTCAGATATTTAAATATGGTTTATAAGTATGACTATTGTAATATTACGCAACGTGTCATATTTGGGCAGTTGTTCAACAGCTTTGCCGCGCATTGTCGTTTCGCTTAGTGTGTTTTATCATCTATACAAACAATTTTTATATTTACCTTTATTATTTTTTATTATACAGCAACGGCATAGGCCGGCAGCCGAGTCTGGACGGCGACGGTAGTAAAGCTACTCTCAGCAACATCCGTAAGTCTTGGAAGAAACGGCGGGAGGTGAAAGAAAAGCGGAACTCGCCGACTGAGGACAGGGCGCCTTCGCCGCAGCCGGAGAAGGACGAACGGTCCAAACCTGGCTGGGACTTTGTGGCTGAGGACTTTGAGGGTATGTCATCATGAATAGAAAAATACCAGACCTTGAGGTAGCCTCATTTATTTACAATATTCACCATCCTACTATTATTTTTCCACACATTGGCCTAACAACTCAGTTAGTAGTAGTTGTCATATTCCACTAGTCCTCTAGTAATAGTTAACATTTCAATTTCAGGTACAATGATAGTACGCACAATGTGCATGGAATGTGAGGCTGTGACGGAAAAGGCTCAGCCTGTCTGCGAGCTATGCGTGCCGGTACAAGATGACGACGATTCAGAGCCATTCCGTGCCGCCTGCCTCTCCACTGAATATTTACGGGACGCAAACAAGGTATTTACTATTAATTTAAGAGATGGGAAGATGAAATAGCAGCAATCGCAGGACATACACGGTCTAAAATAGCAAAAAATAGCGACAACTGGAAGTTGTTGGAAGAGGCCTTTGCCAAATTAGGGCAAACAGATACAGTTGCCAATGATGTTTAACAATAGTAAATTTCTTTTTGTAAAACTAATGTTTAAGTACCTGAATAAAACGGCTATATTTTTATTACATACTGCCAAAAGAACCTCAAATCTAAGATTCGTAAGTACACAGTTCGTGTCGTGTACACGGTTCATGTGTAACTATATGGATACACGATAAGCGCCCCTGTCGAGCCTTAACTGTGTCTACCTAAAAACCTCAGACTTGTGGCCTAGGGCGTCTGCTCGGAAAAAGCTGGAGTCGGCTGCATTAGGTAATTTTCTAATGCAGCCGACTTCACCTTTTTCCGAGTTTATTATACGACTTGTAAAATGGTGTTACAGCTTTGTTATATACATTTACAAGGTAAATACTTTAAAAATTTAACAACTGATCCATGATTTTCTAGTTTTGCTGTGTCAGAGTTACGTATATATCTTAGTGCACCAACTGCACTCAGGAAATGCTTTTTTTGCCCATCTCTTGGTATGTTGCTTTATTTGTCTCTTACGGCAGAATCTGGAGTGTAGGGCTTAGATTAAAAGTCAAAAGTCCTACTGGGCTCCCGTCTCTAAAGAGCCGCCGACTTTTAATAATAATATATCTCGAATCTGACCCTGTCTTCTCTCCTTTAATTTATGTTAATTTTAATAAGGTTAAGCTTGGCAGTGGTTTTTTTATCAAAATATATATCTTCTATATAGGGTAAACCATACTATTTTTGGCACCCCCTCAATGATTGGCACTCTGGCATAAAAACCCAAGAAATAAGAGTTTCGAGGCATTTTTTTATAGCGTCAATAATATATTTGGTAGAATATTTTATTTTCTTAATGATAACATTCATTTTATGTTTAGAATGTCCGCCATATTCCTTTCACAGCTGTTTCCAAACATGTGTATATCATGGATAAGACAACCGAGTAAAAAGCTATAAAAAACAAAGAATTGGGTTCCACAAATTTTTAGTGCAAAAGCAATTGTTGGGTAAGTTAGCAAACAAATTTACATGTACCTCATTTAAAAAACATATTTCTAGCGTATTTTATTGCTTTTTAACGTTGCAAAATTGGCCTGCCGGTGTTTTTTTTGGTGCCAATGATTGTAATTTTATTTGTACGACGGTACAGTAATTGGCATCTATGCCAATGATTGTACTATTGAATTTGTTGTCTTACGTGAAAGGTTGCTTCGCCAAATAATATTTTAATCAATTTAAACCTGATTTGCTGTTAGATAAAGTCTCTTTTCGTTTGCAATCTAGTTTGTGGCACTGCCAATCATTATACATTTTGATAAGTGCCAATGACTATACCTCGCTGATTATTACCAATGACTTCAGTTAAAAAACAAAAAGCAGGTACAGTAGGTACACCTCAGTTTTGTGTTGACAAGTAAATTTGTTGAACAAGAAAAACAACAAAAAAAGTTGAATGAAATAAAAGAAAAAGAGGTTAAACGAAAAGACGGACTAGAAAAAGCAGAAGAAAAGCGCTTAATCAAGGAAAAAAAACCAGCTGAAACTCTAAATATGAAAAATAAAGCTAAAAATGCAAACTTAATAAAGAGAAGTATAACAAAACCAAAAGACAAAAATATTATAATCCAGTCAGATTTAAGCCTGCAAATATTATAGACCCAATAGAAACAAAAAAAGATAAGAGATAAAGGAAATTAAATATGAAGCTAATAAGTCCCACAATGCTCTAATATTCATAAAAAAGACACTCATACAATTGGAAAAGAAGAGGAGATAAAGAAAATGAAAAACATTACTAATACACACAATACTGGGATGCCTATCACCAAAAAAGTACAAATGCAGGAAGATTCCCAAATAAAAGATAAAAAAGATAAAAAACCAATTACAGATGAGGAATTACTTATAATGCTAAAAGATGAATAATTATCGCCTTCATTAGGCAGGTACCTACTGCCAATCATTATACCAATTTAACAGTGCTAATAATTATACTTCAGTGCCAATGATTGTACCAAAACATAGAATTAAGTTTAATTTCATTGAAAAGGTAATAAACGAGTTATTTTTGAATAGTTGTATAATTTTAATTACGGCTTAGGTATCCTAGTTTAAAATAGAGCAATCAAAAAATAAACTTAATGGCTAACAACAGAGATTTTACAACAGAAATGACCAAGGTCAGCTTAGAGTGCCAATCATTATATAGTTTACCCCTAACATTTATAAAAATCTTTGACGTGATGGACTTGAAATTTTCTTAAAAAAACTTTTTATTAGTGTATCTCCTCAACCTGAGGCACAGAGGTGTTAAGCCTCATGTGTCTTTAATTTCACTGGCACCCACTCTCCAAACTGGAACACAGTAAACTGCTTGACGGCAGAAAAAGGCACGGTAGTAGTACTTCCCCGGACGAGCCCTTCACTAAGAGCTCTACTACTACTAAAAGTTGAAATATTTATAATTAATTTATATATTTCCAGTACTGGTGTGAGCGATGCTTGCGACTAAACGAAGCTCGGCGCTCGGTCGCGTACTCGCGTCTTCCTCGGCTGTTGGTTCTGCAACTGAAGAGGTTTAGCGGCGGCATGGAGAAGATAACTCGTCACGCGGCTACCCCACTACTGATGCCGTGTTTCTGTGAACCCTGTGCTACACGTCCGCCTATGCAACCACCTAAACACAGGTAGGTAGAAAATCCTACTTCCTACTAATATTATAAATGTGAAAGTTTGTTAGAATGGATGGATGGATATTTGTTACTCTTTCACACTCTAACCAGTGGATCGATTTGAAATAAATTTAGATTGTAACCTGGATTAACATATAGGCTTCTTTTTTTCCCGAAAAAATAACGGGAATGGGAAAAAACTGCCACGCGGGCGATGCTGTGAGCGGCCGCTTACTTTATTGTATTAGTTGGAGGCTAGATGGTTCTATGTCAAATGTGTTTATTAATTTAGAAATGAAGTTAAAATAGACAACCGCTGGGTAATAAAGGTTCTTGAATGGCGACTAAGAACCAGAAACGAAGCGTAGGGCACCTTCCCACCTGATGGAACGACGATATTAGTATAAGTATAAAGTATAAAAAGTATTTATTTCAGTATATATAAGTATTTATTGTATGGATCGCGGGGTAAGGTGTATGGAATAGGCTAAAATATTTCTTCCTGGAAACGTTTAGGGGAGGTTTTATCTGAGCAGTGGACCTCTACAGGTTGTTCAAATAAATTAATTAAAACTATATTTTTTATATTTGTACTAAGCTAATCTTGTACTATGGGAACCAGCTAACTGATAGAATACTTATTTATGCTTTTTGTAAATTCTTAATGCAACATAACACCTAGACAGAGAACAAACAGTGATGTTAAACAATCGGTGGGGATTGAACCCACAACCTACAGCACAGAAGAGAGAGTGACTACTAACTGAGATAATATGAGGCCAGTCATAGTATTCTGTTCTAAATAAATCATCATCATCATCTGTTGATGATTTATTAATTTACCGCATTTTATCTGTCCCTTGAATTCCCCCAACACAGATCCATACAATTCAAACTGAATGTTGGTACCTATTTATGTCTATTTTAGATACATCCTATGGGCAGTAATAATGCATCTCGGGCAGAACCTTACCGGTGGACACTACGTCGCGTATGCGCGCGATACAACGTGTGACTTCAAATGCGAAAGAGAAGGTAAAGATAAAGTTTCGTTAAAAACTCGTCACTCGTCGAAAGGCTCGTCCGAGGACGTACTACCACCTTGCCTATTTCTCCAACCAAGTGTTGCTGTGTTTTGGTTTGAAGAGTGTGTACCGGTGAAATATCAGGTTAATCAACCCAAGGGCACCCGTATCCCTCAAGTTGATGGTCGCAGGGCAGTGGCATCGTAAGGCATGTTCCTAACAAATGTAACTTGCAAGGTGTTGTTTTGTGATTTTAAGTGTAACCCCCTTAACATTAGGTGGGCCATCTGCTTGTTCCATCAGCAAGTTGTTAAAAAATAAAAGTGAAATGTGTGAAATCAAATATAATAAGACCTTTATACCGGGTGTAATAAGACTACTTCCGAAAACTGAAACTGCGCATTCAGACCATGATTCTGAATACAAGAAAAATTGCCCATTTTTTCCGTATGTATTGATGCTCAATATCGACAATACATCATAAACACAATCACCAAATCGGTCCAAAAGTCCGGCTTCGATTCTGCAAGCTTCCCGTAAATGACGCGCCCGTTGTCGTCGTTACAAATGTTAGTTATATTCTCGTTCCTTTGTTTCAAGGTTCTGGTGACGCCACCACAACATCATCCGGCTCAAGTTTCATGCGGACCCTATTTAACCGCCCTCGACCGCCGCCGACTGGATGCGTTGCGCACGAGTGCTGTGTGCCGCGGGCGCGACCTGATGCTTGTTGGCTGGCTTGTGATGACGAACTAGTAAAACCTATCTCCAACGAAGAGTTTGAAGACTTGCTCTCAGCTGAGCCAAAACTGCGGTCAGCAGCGACACCGTATCTACTTTTCTACGTTAAAACTGACGTTGGCTAGTGAATTGTGAATGGTAGCATCAATAATCCAAATGGTAGGGTACAATCAAAATGCGTTATTTGAGTGGTTAGATATAAGGCCGACTTTCCATCACATCGCTTTTAGACGTACGTATTTAAAATAAAACCAACCCATAGGAAAACTTAAAAAACTTTATAAAATGAAAGATAGCTGTAAAGAAATAGAGATGATAGCTGTTCTAGTTTCTGGAATTATGGTGTATTCCATTGATAATCTTGTCTTATACACAAACCCTCCGTACAGGGTGGTAAATACAGATTGAATATACGGAAACTTTTCAGATTATATGCTTTAAGGCGCCTGCACGTGTTTGAGGGTTGAAAGAATAAGCAAAGATTGTCAAACGACACTTCTTCAACATAGGACTTTTTCTTTGTATTTACTCTTCTGTGCTAGTTACAATCACTTTTCCAAACACAACGAAAACATCGCGGTGTCTCGCTCAAGCTCCTTACATTATACATGTGCAACCGAGACGCAGAGTCACTACTAAATACATGCTGTGACAGACAATGGTTCTTGAGAATAATAATCACTAGGCCTAGTATCGAGTGTGCAAACATAGTATTGGCGAAGTTTTTGGAAAGTGGGCTTGACCAATTTTGTATCTTGGTTTGGTCCTGTGAACGATGTTGAGTGAAAAACATGGGAGTTATTTAATTGATTTAAAAGACACTTACACCAAACGGCTTAGTCTATCACATGACGGTATTGTCACAAAACACGTCCCAGAATAGAAGCCGTTAGTTGTAAATTATATAGTAGGCGAGGACTGTATCGTATTTCGGTCTGACGTGATATTATGTAACAGAAATGTATAGAAAGCTAATTATATTGTATAGTGTAACATTCGCGCATTCTCCATTCTAACCGACAATATGAACTATATATAAAAATACCTTTTTATACATACTTATTCAGAGTCTGTTTACACTTAGCTAAGCTTACTCAATGGCAATGTATTGGGAACTTTAATGCGATATTCAGATACTTCAAGACTAAACTCAAAATAGACTTGGGTATATGTCAAAATACTTGTGACATACGTAACTTTACTCTTGAGTTTAGTCTCTTATATTAGCCTAAACGCTGTTTAGGACTGTACGTTAATACAAAGATATATTGCTAATTCTTTATGGCCTAAAGTTGTAAATTAACATGTATTAGATAGAATAAATTTTAATCCATGGTCCAACTCCCGACGTTATCCGTCAATTATAACAAAGTTTCTTTCAGACCCTAAAATGTTGGAGTAACATAAATAATACTCGTCAAATATTTTTGCTGGTGTTAGAATGGTCATAAACAGCTAAATTACCAAAGCAATTAGCCAATTAATAAAATAATACCGCTGTCTATCACAAAAGGGTTCACTCATTCACTTAACATCAGGTAGGTCATCTGCCTGTTCTATCAACAAGTTGTAAAATAAAAATTGCATCAATAGAATCTTCACTGCTGAATATGGGCCATTTTCATATATTTTTAAATTGTTGAACCTGGCTAAGTAGTCATTAAGCTATTCTTCATGACATCAGCTGTCATCAGCAGTACAATGCTTTTATTTTTGCTGCCCCTCCCATATTTGAGGGAGGGTTGCTGTAGACGAATAAGTGACCACGCAGTGCCGGTGTTAAGGACTCATAAAGTGCTGTTACTCGTCTCCTCGTTCGTTCTATTGGTCCCTCTTACGAAATCCATGATTCCAGCTTTTAAACTCGCTTAAAACCTTACATCAGCGAAAATATTTGCAGAGTATCATAATATACCTAAGTCCCATAAAGTTCAAAGTAGTTCTAATTCGTTTAAAGAGATATTACAAACTGTTCTTCCTAGATTTCTGATGTCTAATAATGTCTTTCCAATATTTTGCGTGCGTTCAATAGTATATTGTACTTTAATTTATTAATTAGTGTCTTTATTATTTTTGTATGCAACGAGATGAGAAGTCTGTAATTTGCGATCAAATGTTGTATTATTTTAAAGTGCGTCAAAAATATGTTTCAGTTGGAATCGTAAAGTAAATTAATGTTCAAATTGGTTCATAAACCCATTAATTGGATTAACTAAAAATAAACGCACATAGTGGGTAGCTGTAGTTTAAGGAACGCATTCACTAATCCTCAGCGAACATAGGCAAACTAGTGGACGCGTACTATCTATGCAACACCTAGACTAGCATTACGATGAAACTACAACGATACCGGCTTGCTAACATACGATTTTCTTTTTACATTTTTACTGTATTTATCTACCTACTATTTTTAAGAATTCAATCCCGATACTGAATTATCCTTTGCTTATATAAATACTGTGTATTTTGCTATGCTACAGCTTAGTGTTTTTTATATACCGATTATTTATAGCTTGTCTTCCTGGACCGATTGATAATTCTTTTGAAATTGTTACAAAACACCTCGAAATATTATGTGCGTTAAATGTATGGTCTTGATTGTTGACTTAAAGGTTTATAGATATCTAATAGTATCAGCCAATTTCAGTATTCAATGTACAAATAGAATGTTCTAGTGTTGTTGGTTATCTAATAATTATTCATCATTCAAGAAGAAAACTGAAACGTATAATATAGACAATGAAATATATAATTATAGTATATACTATTTCGCCACTTCAATCCCTATAAGTTTAAATAATTTTAAACGTATATATGCAACTCCTACAGCACCTTCAATAAAGTTATATCTTAATTAAAATCTGTACCTAAGCGTAGTACGTAATCGTCTATCTTATACTTTTACAATGGACTTCCGAAAAGTCACGCCCGAATCAATTAACTACCTATGTAAGAAAACTGAAATGTCCAGGTTCTATTAGTACATTAGAATTTTGGAAATGGCTGTTTGAATGAACAAGTAGCCTAGAATTAATGAAATCTGGTGAATATCTTATGACGATAAGCAGTATCTTATGAATTCACCAACAGTTGACCTACTCTAATAAGTGGTGTTTTAGGATTAAAAGGTACACAAAATGACCTAAATTACTCAATTTATTTATGATTTTGTTGCGGATGCCATTCCAAACCTTTGAAAAAGGTAAATAATTCTTGTCAGTAGCTTATGAGTTATGTTTTAATAATAATCTGACAAATTGTTATCGTTCATTTTCATTGTAAATTGGATTTGGATAATAAAATAAGTTCGAAGACCGTGTTTACTTTAGTTACTCACCTCGCCCTATTTTCCCTTGGGTATTCTAAAGTAGGTAGGTTTTATGGAGCCCAAGGTTTTTGAGGTTTCTGTTTTGTGTATGGAGTCACGCTTGCTCTCATAACCCTAGTCGCTTGATAACCCTCTAACCTGATGGTAAGCCGTGACCGTCTTAACCGACTTATACTGAATCGTTCTGTTTTGACAGATTTAATAACATTTATTCAGTCTTGCTTGATTTTTTTATTAAATAACAAAGTCCACAGCTCATGAAGATTACAAAATGTTTCTTAGGGTTCTTATTGTGACATTAAAATTAAATCTCGGTTTAGTATGAGATTCGGCATTGAGAGATGGTAAAGGGGCCGTTCTTTGTACAAAAATTACTCTTACCAAAAAAATCCTGCTTGAGGCGTTGGTAGGTAGGTAATTCTTCTTTTACCTAATTAAACATAATAGAGATGGAGACAATGAGAAGAACAATGACACGGTTTGGCTGTAACAGGGTGTAATAAAACTACTCCTGAAATCTTCGGGTAAGTCTTACACTCATAAAATGAATAACTTTTTCTATGGAACCAACGCAGCACGAATAAAATGGACTTTTCTTCTGAAAAATAGGAAAAGAAATATGCTGATGGGTAAGATCCTACTAAATAGGTAGGTAGGTACACCCTGAACATCATATCAATAGTCTTATTACACCCAGTACTATGACTACTACCTCTCAAGACTATTTTGAGTGTACCTACTTATACATAGCTACCTAAAATGGTACAGGTAGGGTACATTAACAAACAGATGAATCACGAGAAAGAATGAAATACCTAGGTACCTACCTACCGATTTGGTTTTGTTTTATTATTAGAAGATTATGTAAGCAGCCAAACCAGAAAACTACAAGTAGGTATGATCTTATCAGGATTAGTTTTGCTAGATTATTGACAGGACAGCCAACGGCGATAAGGGGGTACCTACCTACTTACTTAGTTGCCTCAACTCACTCAGTCAATATTTTATCTGTCAGTTCCCGATTATCTTTCACGCCGGAAAACCGATCCCACTGAGAAACAAAATAATTATAATATTTCATTGGAACAAGTAAAGTGTAGTGTATAAATAAATTTTCATTCAAATTTATATTTACTGAGTAAAATGAAGGCTATTGATACGAGAAATCAAATTAGAGTAAGTTGTACTTCCATATTTTCATCGTATCGCGTTTTTTAAGGTCAAAACGTTTCTTTTTACTTTTAATTCATACAATGTTGTTGTATGTTTTATTGAAATGGCTTAGAAATAAAGCGCTTTCAGAACGTACTTTTATAAGTGCCTAGTAAATTAATCTGATAATTGCATTTTGGAAAATAATTGCAAATAAAAAACATACTTGAATTAACTTAGATTTATAGGTATCCCAAACCTTTTTTTTTTATAGCGGTTGTATTTTACAGCTAAAGTGGCAAAATAACATGATCAAAAGTCGTTTTCAGTGCTGTATGTCTGAATAAAATGCACAAACCACCAGAATCATTTTGTCTATGACATTGCTCTGACCTGTAAATGACCTTGCACATAACTTGCTGTCAAACAACTTTAGAAAATGTCTTACTAGCCTAGCCCGGCACTGAAAAGAGTTAAAATCTGTGCCAAATTGATTTTAGAAGTTTTTAAAAAGAAATAACTGCATAAAATGGCACTTGTAAGTACATAATCATTTTACCACCTATTAAATCAAATCAAATCTAGGTATTTATTGCATTCATGTTGTGTATAGAAGAACTTAGAACGTTACTAGGTTACAACTTAGTCTATTTTACAGTTATGCATGCTTCTTTTTTTGATTAAGTATGAATTTTATTGTGCATCACCAAATTAAGCAGTCACCGTAAAATATTATATTTTACCCATTAGCCAATTTTGTAACGTTATCATTGCGACCTTGTCAATGATGTTACTTCCATGTTGTAAGTAAATACCTACCGTCTTATTTGTACGTTTACATACCGAGGTATTAACTTTTTAACAGTACCTATATTTATAGAATTAACACTTTCAAATTTATACATAGGTAGGTATGAAAGTATGTTTTTCATAGTGAAATGCATACTTATATTACATCGATTAGTGTTCAAAACGTATTTTTAAAAGGGACTAGGTAGGTACCTACCTAGTTACTTAACAAAAAGGTTGATTGTTAAATATATAACCTAAAAATACTAACAAAACCTTTAAATGACACATTACAATGAACGAGCACGAATGCAACCAATACGAGTATTAGTATAACTTTTAGTGTAAGTACCTAGTTTTTACAGCAACAATATTATAACTCATTACCTACGTAAGTAGGTACGACCGATATAATGCAGTAGATCGGTAGGTAATCTATATAAGTTTAATTAAGTAGATACTTACCAATTACCTAGATACTTTTTTTTACACAAGTATTTTATTTAAAGAAGTGTAGGTGTGTAGTAAATTGGCACATGCCAATTTGGGCATATAAACTTAGCCCCTTCATTGAATAGACACCCTACTCCATAATATTTGTGAGAATGCTCCTTTAAACCCCATTATCTTAACCCCTTAACCGAGTTGATTATATTATGCTAGTTGATAAATTTCTTAATATCAAGTTATACACCTGTTAAGCCTGCAATACATGTTTGCCGAGCTAACGCCAACGCGAGCGTAGGCAAATCGATGCAAGGCAAGTGCTACCGTCCAGACGTTCGGCAAGTCTACGCAAACTATTGCAAGCGGCCAATGAATGAGTTGGACGAGTGAAGCTGCCCACACGTTGGGTGCTGTCAGTTCGCGTTGTGCATTCAAACTAGCTACATGGTTATCCGGTATTTATTTGGTTCGAACAATATGGACGTAGAATTTGTTGCAGCTGCTGCTATTTATTTGATGAGCACGTTTATTAATTACGTCTTTGTATACCGGAAGAAAGTTATAAAAAAAGAAAAGACAAAAAAGATGGTGGTGAATTCATAGAAATAGAACAAACTTGAACACATCATCGTTGGTTTCGAACGATAATAATAATAATAATAATGCTGGACAATACACACAGCATCATCTAGCCCCAAACTAAGCAGAGCTTGTGTTATGGGTACTAGATGACTGATATACTTAATACAATACATTACATGCATAGATATTTTTTATTATACATAGAAAATACCCAGAACACCCGGAATAAATATTTGCAGATCATACAAACATTTATCCCAAGGCGGGAATCGAACCCGCAACCTCCTGCGTCGCAGGCGGACATTCGCCCGCTACGTCACATCGGTCGATATTATTTCATTATACACGTGCGACGATGACCGACACCAAACGCGTAATGGCGGGCTGACAAACATGTGGACACGATTGGCCGAGTGTAGACAAGCGCCTTTGATTTGTGCAAAAAAACCGACACGGCTCCGAAGTGAGGCGAGTGGCCGCAAGCGACCGCGAGCGACCGCGAGTGGTGACAAGTCATTGCAAATGACCTCTATACACGTTGGCGCTTGTATTCACTCGGCCAACTAGGCGAGCGACGCCGAGCGATGGCAAGGCAAGGCAAACATGCCGTCTACACGTTGGTATTGGCCTTCGCTCGGCAACGTTGGGCCAACATGTATTGGCGCTTTTAGGTACTTACCTACCAACCTACATGTAGATCGGATTTACGTACAAGCGTACATAAGCACATACATACAAAGCAAAATCACCCAATCTGCCACAGCAATCTTCAAACGCTTCAAAGCATAATTTAAATTTATCCTTGTCCACTGATGTGGATGAAAATTATATCTAATAGGATACCTTGTAAATTATTAATTCATAAAATAAAGAGCAGTTGCACAAGCAGGCAAGGCAGTTAAGTAAGCATCTAGAAGCATCTGGCAAGGTTTTTTATGAAGTATACCTACTATACAGTTCACAATGGAGATAGGTGTTTTATCTTTAAGTAGCAGTATGCTGCCTAGTTTAAGAGTTACATTGAATCTAAGAATCAGGTAGGGTAAGTATCTACATAGGTAAGTACCTACTACCATATTGACGACCGATGTGGCGCGGCGGGCGAATGTCCGTCTGCGACGCAGGAGGTTGCGGGTTCGATTCCCGCCTTGGGATAAATCTTTGTACGATCTGCAAATATTTATTCCAGGTGTTCTGGGTATTTTCTATGTATAATAAAAAATATCTATATATGTAGTGTATTGTATTACGTATATCAGTCATCTAGTACCCATAACACAAGCTCTGCTTAGCTTGGGGCTAGATGATGCTGTGTGGATTGTCCAGCATTATTATTATTATTATTATTATTATATAGGCACTATGGAACATTTATAACACATGAAATTATTGTATGAGGTGGGTAAATATGAACGTGATATATCTCCAGACTCTGGCAGAAAAACCGACTGTATTATTTTTTTTTCTGCTTACTGCTAACCTACACTAGGTACATTTCTTAGCAAAGTAATAAATAAAATATAAAATCCGCCAAATTACCTGCATTAAGTAGGTAGGTACTTTTACTTACATGAAGCACTCATTTCAGACCGTAGACAGCTCTGTCTACGTTTCAGACGGACTGATTCATTCTATCTCACTCACTCACTTCATGCACCAAACTGCGAATTCTGTTATCCAAAGGTGTTCGATCTCTGGAAATAATGTTCAGAAACGGAAATCAAAAACCTTTCGCTACAGCTGACAGCTCGGATATCCGGTCAATCCGGAAGCAGCTGATATACCGTGGGTAGGTAGGTAGGTACCTAACCTACAAAAATATTACCTATAATTTTATCAAAACAAAACATCTAACAAAAACAAAAGTAAAAAAACACGTCACCTCACCTCAAAATAAAGCAGTAATTTAAACACGTTATAACATACATAGCAATCCCAACTAAACTAAACCTAACAAACCTGAAAGGCTCCCTGAAAAAATTTATCTGAGATTTGGTCTGGTCAATAGAATTAGTTTATTTGGCAAGTTCTCAATCGTTATAATTAGAATTTGTGTATGTGGTTGTCGCTTTTCTAATCAAAGGGTTGGTTGTTATATTATACGATGAAGGGCAGCTGCAATGCAACGAACTCGCGCAAAATAGCAGTTTCGTGTACTAATAACGTGGGAAGCGTGAGTGTGCGCTAATCGATTTCGGTGGTTGGTTTTACTCACCCTAATATCGTGGCCGCCGCGACGCGGTACTGCGCGCGCCGCTCTCGTTTCTGCGTCGAATGCGCAACTCCGATTCCGTCCACCGCACCCCGCTGCGTGCTTCAGTTTTCCATTCGGAAGGGCAGTTCAAGATCACAAAAGCCGCGCGATCGACCTCGCGTGAAGTTCAGTGAAAAATTTATACATTTGAACGCCGTGAAAATGGTTTTCCCTACGATCTACGATGGCAAAACTGAGGTATGGCTACCATACAGTATACACTAGGATTTGTTTTTCTATTTTTGATCTTAAAATGATTACGTGAGCTAGTTTGTTACGGTTTTTCTTGGCGATGTGCTCTTCACGCTGCCGGTTTTCAGCTGATTGATACTTAGGTATAGTTTGGTTTGCGTTAATCAAGCTAGACACATAATAGTAACATATGTAAATAATAATGTGTTGCTGGCTGAATTCGGATTGATTCTATTTACAAAAGCCAGCTAAGGACTAGATAACCCTAATAGGTCATTTTTTTTGGTTTTGGTTGCTGAAAACAAATGGACTTTAATACCTACTTACCTAATTTAATATGTTTAGATCCAAACAGTATGTAGGTACCTACATTGTTTACCTGATGTTGCAACTTAGAACTAGTCTAAAACACTAATTAAGTAAGCCTTACCTATTTACACCTACCTCATCATTGGTACTGCATGATTATTGTATCTGTCTAGGTACCTACCTTATCAGCTGATAATCTTCAACGCTAGGAAACTAGGTAATTATTGCAAATGCAATCTGGTAATATCAGTAAGTCTTACTCTTGTGTGATGCAAATAAACCAAACGGGTACTAATTACAAATTCTACTATTAGGTAGGTATCCTGGATTTTTTAGACAGTGTGATGTTTGGGTATAGGTACCTAAATATCACAAGGTTTTAAAAAGAAATCTAATACATTATTTAAATGCTGTAATAAGTTGTACTGGTTGTACACAAATAATTATCCAGGAGTATTTAAGCTGAAATAAAGTGTAGCACATGAGATTGATTCTACCTATTTTTTTTTATGCTTTCTTTATTTTTTTGACACATTGACACATTCACACAACAACCTCTAGCCCCAAAATAAGCAAAGCTTGTATTATGTTTAAGGCCATTACATGTGGCCAACACACTCTTGTTTCAACCAGTACCTACTTACAATGAACAGTAAATTAGTGTTGATTAAAGCAAAATATGTTTGCAAAGGTAGAATATTGTTTGGTCATTTTGGTATTTTCCATTGTGATTTATGGCAGGGGTTAGTTAGCTAAGCAGTTGTTATTTGAATCTCACACCAGGAAAACAATAGGTACTGATAAATAATCTGTTGCAGAATGAGCTACTCAATGTAGGTACTAGGATCATGTAGGAAGTATTATTATGGCTTGTTGTCAACACTGCATGCCAGAAAGTACTATAAGCATGACACAGTACAATCAAGTGTGACATCACGTGGGCCATCTACTTGTATCTGCAAGTGGTAACGAAAATGATGAGAATAAAAAAAAACAAAATACATTATTAATTTAGTGTGGTGAACATAAATGCTTGTTCTCTGTCTTGTATGTATGTATGTATATATAATTATTCTATCAGTTATCTGGTTCCCTTCGTACAAACTTGCTTAGTTTGGGGCTAGATGATGTTGAATAAAAAAAATCGATCAACAAAAAAAATATCCATAAGTATAAGAATATAGTATCTACCTATAAAAAGGTATTTTTTATGCATGTTCAAAAAAGTTTGTGATGCCAAAATTCTTTACACAGTGTTGACTTGTAGGTTCTTTTGTTTTTAATTAACTGTCCCAATAAAAAAATCTACACCAATAAAAAAAATGGTACAGTGAATAAGCTTTTTACAAATCTTTGCTTTTGTAGTTACCTGTACAAGTAATTTTCCACTTAAGTGCATCTTAAATGTCAATGTCAAGTACTTCAATCAGCTGGCTGAACTTGTAAACTGAAATTATGAGAGTAATGTTAGGCTCAGAGTATAGCATTATAGGTATGATCAATGGGTATGAACACACACAATGAAGATCAGTCAGAACAATCATCTGTGTTCATCACACAAATCTTTGTCCTCAGTGGGTACAAAACCCACAACCTATAGTGGAGAAAGCAGAGCTACTAAGTTGTGGCAGCTGTCAAAAAAATAAAGTACATAAATTATATGCTAAAACAGAATTGATTTGTTACGAATATAACTAAATGAATACCTAAACTAGTGCCAACGTACCTTGTCTAATCAACTGTAGTATGTTCGTGATTTACATATTACCTTCCAAATACTAAGAATAAACATTCACAGATCTCTCAGTTGTGATGTGACTTATTTTCTTAGTGCTTGGTGAACTAGTTTTCGCGACTAGGCCGCTAGAGGGCCTTTTTGCGTGATGTTTGTGTTTGTGATGTGACTCAGTTACAACTACTCTTATACTAGATTAGTTTTAGATTTTTTTCATTGACATTGAAAAATTAATAGATTTTTTCTAATGTTCTAGTGTTTTATGTGATTCGTAATGTGTAGAGGTTTAAGAAGTCTATCGTATTTGTTCAGACGCATGACATCAGTTAGTGTAATATCATGTAATATTACTTGATTTATGTAACTCTACTATAGGTACAATCAGCAACGAAAGTAACTTTACAATTTCAGTTATTCAACTTTCTTACTCATAGTCTAGGTATATGGTTTATGTCTCTCTGTATGTTTTATAATAATAATAATAATAATAATTTTATTTTAGACTTTTCATAATATACAAGAGATGATTACATAGTCCATAGAAAATAACACAAATAAGATTAACTGATTAACACACAAATTACAACAAAATACACAATACAGTTTTATAGGTCAAGACATATGCGCTCATTAAAAAAAAATTAATTAAAATTTATTTTTAATTTTTTCATTTTATGGAAAGAAATGTAAATTTTTGTTTATCTGAAAATGGTTTTGGCCCGAGGCTATTTCTTAAGTTCAAAACATTGTTGGAAAGTGAGCTAGAGCCACACCATCCAGGTTAGGAATTCGATGACATTTATCTCATTGTTATAAGGTTCATTTTGTGTAATCGAATCTGTCCAAACAACGATTCAGTTACGAAAATATGTATGTTAAAGTCAAAACAGGAAAAAAAATCTACTTTTGTTGCTACCCGTACTCTACGGCTTTGATGCTAAAAAGCAATAATTTTAGGAAAAAAAAAATACTAAAATAATATAAAATACTAGTGGTA
Organism: Electrophaes corylata; assembly: GCA_947095575.1. Taxonomy (NCBI): domain Eukaryota; kingdom Metazoa; phylum Arthropoda; class Insecta; order Lepidoptera; family Geometridae; genus Electrophaes; species Electrophaes corylata. Next base: position 2,639,214 of record OX352707.1, on the reverse strand, counting down.
TCATGTTTCCAAAACATCAAACTTAAGTTTCTAGTCAGGTTACTGTTGACATTGCTATTAGGTATCTAAGCACGTACCTACTTAGGACGTCATTAGCAAATTCGGTAAAGTTGAAACAGTGTAAGAAGATACTATTGCATTTTATGAGGATAAGCACAATTTTTTATTCTATACCTACGAAACATGGGCGGCCTTATTGCTGAAAGCGATCTCTTCCAGGCAACCTTTGCACGGAAAGAAAATTGTTAACTATAATTGACAGGGGTATAGATACTACTGGAAAATAGGATACATTATTAAAACTGACTAACCTACTTAATAACTATTTGTAAGGTACTCTTAGGGTATGTGTAACAATTTGATGTCAAGGATTGATTATTATTATATTGAAACTTATAAAATTATTTTCCATCAGGCTGGGTCTGCAGACAAGCCCGCTGGTCAGCTCGCAGCTGCCAACGTGGGCTCTCAACTGCAGCACATCTGTGGCCTCGACATCGACTCCAAGGCCTCTTATGTGCGTCTCTCCGGCATTATCTGTACCATCGGTGAGTGGATGGGAGATGGAATGGGAGGGGCCCATTCCATCCATCTAAAACCAATCGCAGTAACAACAGTATCAAATCATAACAATAGAAATGTATGTAGTAGGTATGGTATGAACGTAAAGTATGCTGACAGCTCTCAGAATCAGCAAGCATTGAAGTGGCAATTTATATAGGCAGGTTATATAGCTCGTAGAACCGTTCGAGAATCAAGGTAAGTCGAAGCGTAGGACGCCCTCCTTCCTGATGGACTGACGACATTGTTAGGATCGCGGGAAGTCGATAGATGGAAAGGATTCAAAAACGTGTGGGGGAACCCTATGTCCAGTATGGCATGAGATCACACTACTAGACTGTCACCATGCTTAGTCGTGACACTATTTAATTATTTCCCCAGGTCCTGTCTCCCGCGATGTGGCGGTACTCGAGAAGATGATGGAAACAGGCATGAACGTGGCTCGTATGAACTTCTCCCACGGATCTCACGAGTACCACGCTGAGACCATCGCTAACTGCCGCATTGCAGAGAAGAATTACAGCGCCAAGATCGGATTCCCCTTCTCGCTGGCCATCGCACTGGACACCAAGGGACCTGAGATCAGAACTGGACTCTTGGAAGGCGTAAGGGACCTAGAAAATTTTGGAGCTGTGAAAACTGTAGCTTTAAAATAGAAATCACGTCTCTCCAGTAATGTTTTTGAAACTATGCAAAGTTTAGACGGGGAACCACCCGTCTAAACTTTGCATAGCTAAAATATGCAAGTTAAAGAAACTACTACACCTTCCGAAAGAGGGCGTCAATATTTGGGTCGTCAATAGCCTCAATGAGTCCACTGCTAGACCCTTCCCCATATTTTGAAGGGTTTGCCATAGTCTTGGCTTGGCAGGCGGATTAATAACCGCAGTATTACGGTACACAAGAGATTCTGCTTTCCATACTCGGGTACTTTCCCTTATTCCCCTCTTACGACATCCACTATGCTAGGCTAAGACCACGACTTTAGGCTACTGTCAGTATAGCATGCTTTGTCAGTTCTTTAACTTCTGCACATGTCACTGTCAACTTCATTTACAATATTTATGTTCCTATATATCCATCGAAAGTAGCGCCAGGGACAGAAAGATTGAGAAGCAATAGGCTAGAGTGGTATAGGCATGTCATGAGGAGGGATGAAAGTCATGTAACCACGAGAGTAATGAACATGAATGGATATGTAGGTAGAAGTAGACCAAAGAATAGATGAACTGTGTGACAGGTTACATGGATATAAAAGGAGTGAGTACAGACCTTCAGTCTATAAAAAAGTACTCTGTGGTACAGAGATGACAGCTGACAGAGGGAAGTGGAAGAAGAGAACGTGTTTTGCCGATCCCACATGAAGTGGGATGAGGGGAAGATGATGAGGTTCTTTATATACCATTATTATTATTACTTATTCAAAAGCCCTAATTTATTTAACAACAAAAGGAACGAAAACTTTAAGACGTTTCCGCCACAGTAGTCGCAGAAAGAGGCTCTCAACTGCTAACATCCTTCAGGCTTATGATAATGTATCGTTTTCCCCAGGGTGGCTCAGCTGAGGTGGAACTGAAGAAAGGTGGAAACATCAAGTTGACCACCGACCCCTCATACATGGAGAAGGGTACAGCCTCAGTTGTGTGGCTGGACTACAAGAACATTACCAATGTCGTGAAACCCGGAAACAGGATCTTTATCGATGATGGTCTCATTTCCGTCATCTGCCAGTCTTCGTCTGCTGGTACTTTGGACTGCACTATTGAAAATGGAGGTAAGGATCTACTAAGCATTTAGCTAGCCTGCTCTAGTTTCGCGCATTTTTTATTTATTTGAAAATCAAGCACTTGTTTATAATGACAAGATTCCCGTATTACACGTAAGAACTACCCGACGAATTAATTCACCTTTCAAACAATAAAACTAAATCAAAATCGGTTCATCCGTTCAGGAGCTACGATGCCACAACAGAGCAGTACATATTTTGACAGAAATTAGGTTCTGTACCTATATGTATGTGGTGTAACACAATTTGAGCTTATTATATTTTTATTAAAAACCATATTTCTTTGTCTAATGTACAGGTATGCTCGGATCAAGGAAGGGAGTCAATCTCCCTGGCCTACCTGTAGACTTGCCCGCTGTCTCTGAAAAGGACAAATCTGATCTGATGTTTGGAGTTGAACAAGGCGTAAGTAAATCAATTAATCCATTAGGTTTAATATGCTCATTAGAGCTAGGTACTCCTAACAGCACGTAATCATAAGAAAGATTACCATCCCTTCCTACGTGTATATTTAACTACATATTTACAAACAACCTTTATATGTCATTCGTTAGGTACTTAATTTAGGGTATCAATAAAATAGATAATTCTTTATAGTACACAAAGATACTTAGGTACATCATAAATTTAGGCGTAAACTAGTAGAGTACAATGGGCGACCTGATCGCTGAAATAGAGTTCTTCCAGACAACCTTAGCATGGAAAATAGTAGAAACGGAACAGTAATGGTAAATCGAAATAATTAAAACTGTAAGATCTTAAGAATACTGACATGAAATAATCTTAATGTATACTAATATTATAAAGAAGAAAGATTTGATTGTTTGTTTGTTTGGATTGAATAAGCTCTGAAACTATGGACCGATTTGAAAAATTCTTTCACCGTTGGGAAGCTACACTATCCCCGGGTGACATGGCTATATTATATTGTCATAAAATTAGGGATCTTTACTAAAACCCGTGCGAAGCCGGAAGGCTGCTAGTACTTAAATAAAATAATAAAATATTGATGTATTTCACGAGCCCTTCACTAAGAGCTCTACTACTACTAGGTGTTAGATAGAGAAGGTTAGTAGTGCACTTATATCCAGTCTGATGATGGAGATTATTATAGAAAAGATGCATTTACTTCCTTTTACAAAGTAGTAAGATATTGTAGGACTTATATACAATATGAGATCTGATTATGATATTTGGTTTCCAGGTGGACATGATCTTCGCGTCTTTCATCCGTAACGGCGCAGCATTGCAGGAGATTCGAGGCATCCTCGGCGAAAAGGGAAGGAACATCAAGATCATCTCTAAGATTGAGAACCATCAGGGTATGACCAACCTTGATGAGATCATTGCGGTAAGTGGCGAAACAACGACCTCTCTCTCTCTCCCCCCCTCCCTATACCTATATTACAAATGGAGGTCTAAATGTGAGATTTGATATGAGGTTTCATGCAGTCCAATTTTTTTTTTCATACACTTATATTACACGGACATTTATCGTGTACCTATTAGCTCTTTTATTCGGTTGTGTTGTAACATAGCTGAAACATCAAGAAAATAAATGAAAAGTAACACATTAAACACTTATCAATATGCATAAATAATGTGTTCTAATCGTGAAAGTTTATAATAAATACTCATTTATTTTTTGAAATTATCCATGGCCGTCATTTTGAAAAAATAAATAAAATGGCGGCCAACCTATATACATTTTACATTAAAACTTCAAACCCTTTTAATGCCTGGTTCTTATGTTCTGCGTACATCCGTTATTACTACGGATCGTAGTCTGTCATAATATGACAGACTACGATCCGTAGTAATAACGGTAATAATAGTAATAACAAAGATATAAAAAAATACCACATTGCATTTTAAACATGCTTATGCCCGGTTCAGTGTTTTCATCTTATTTACATTAGGCAATAAGATGAGAGATTATATTATAATCTCTCATCTTATTGCCAAATGTAAACTGTCTTAACACTGAACCGGGCATAAGCATGTTTAAAATGCAATGTGGTATTTTTTTATATCTTTGTTGTTATTCATGACAGTGTCATGTCTCTTTATAGTCTGTGTACTGTGTACATCCCTATCAACAGTTAAAAGGCCGGATGAGGCAATTTTGTATGCGCTAACGACTATATTGCAAATTGTGGTCTGTGTAGGTCGTATTAGAGTGCAGATTTAACTAGATTTTTCTCCTTACCATCGCTTCTTATTGCGATTCCCAAACTTAATGTGTTTTCAAATTTATTTGTCGAATTACATGTAAAGGTACAGGTGTCACAGTATCGTATTTGTTTATACCATGTTATGGAAAATTTTAATTAAACAATATTATTTAAATTGCTTATCAATACTATTTTAGGTACCTACTACAAATCTACTTTTGAAAACGATAGACAGTGTAACTGAAAACGACAATACGGATTCGTTTATCGTTTTAAGAGTAGACCTGCAGAATCCTTCCGTTCGGATTCGATGATAAAATATATAATTATTATTATTATTATATTATAGTAACGTGGTAAGGAGACTGATCTCGATTAATATTTGAATAAGAAAAAAAAAGAAATAGCTTCACGCCATTTCGATGACCGATGTGGCGCGGCGGGCGAATGTTTGCCTGCGACGCAGAGGTTGCGGGTTTGATTCTCGCCTTGGGATAAATGTTTGTACGATCTGCAAATATTTATTCCGGGTGTTCTGGGTGTTTTCTATGTATAATAAAAAATATCTATTTATGTAATGTATTATATTAAGTATATCAGTCATCTAGTACCCATAACACAAGCTCTGCTTAGCTTGGGGCTAGATGATGCTGTGTGAATTGTCCAGCATTATTTATTTATTTATTTAATTCCCAGGCACGGTAGATATCCCATCAGATTTCTTAGTACCAAGTACCTTCTCGAGATTTTTCGAAGATGCTTAATGGGGAAAATAATTTTGCAGTATATTCCAATGCTATCAGCATTAGCTTTGCTTAGTTTGGGTCCAAAGAGAGTTGTGTGAATGTGTGTGTATATTTATTTTATAAGATGAAAACATGATACGTTTACAACCACGTGATAGATTTTACATTTAAAATCTCTTCGTGGTAGGGTCTCTGTTGTTAAAACGCACAATATTGTTTCAGGAATCTGATGGTATCATGGTAGCGCGCGGTGACCTCGGTATTGAGATCCCTCCAGAGAAGGTGTTCCTTGCACAGAAGGCTATGATTGCTCGTTGTAACAGGGTAAGTTAATATTATTGAGAATGAGAATGAATGAGAATGAGAATATTTTATTTGTAACTCAAACAACGAAAGAAATTATGTAAGTATTAATAATAAAAGACAAATTTTGAGTCACAAAACGGTCTTTGTCTCAGCATGAGCTAGTTGTAAACACGTTACAACCAACGCTGGTCTTCCGACAGAGCCGTTCGGTGACGTCAGTTATTAATATTACTACTTATATTAGTAGGGCATTTAGTGAAGAGCTCGTTTGGGGGAGTTGCTTAACTCTGCCGCCAAGCAGCTTTCTGTGATCTGGTTTGAAGGGTGTCTTTGCCTACTTTTAGTTATTTTCATACAAACTTTAATCCCTGCTGTACCCGCTACTGAATTTCGGGAATTCTTACCACCAAGACACCCTGAAAATTGCAAGCCTTCACGACCAGTGGATTAGGCTTTGCGTTGTTAATATGTCAGTCAGTCAGGACAAAGATTCTTATAATTGGTATAGTAGTAGCAATAGTGGCGCAGTGTGAGAATCAGTTATTATTTAAGTTCTTAATACGCATCGTACTTCACACAAATATAATTTTTTTTTTTCCATTTTAATTTTTTAATAAATACCTTTTATAACTCCAGGTCGGCAAACCAGTTATTTGCGCCACCCAGATGTTAGAGTCCATGGTCAAGAAGCCTCGCCCCACCCGGGCTGAGACCTCTGACGTCGCTAACGCCATCCTAGACGGAGCTGATTGTGTCATGTTATCCGGAGAGACCGCTAAGGGAGATTACCCCCTGGAGTGCGTCCTGACCATGGCTAACATCTGCAAGGAGGCGGAGGCAGCTATCTGGCACAAGCAGCTATTCAACGACCTGGCTGCCGAGGTAAGATAAGAACACCTAACAGACAGTCTTATTGACTGTGGTATCTCATCAGGAGGTAGATTATCTACTGGAATGTATCTTGACTCAATTAAAACTGGAAGGCAATACTTTTGTTGCTCGTCTATTTATATAGTTAAAGATAACATTATCTCGAAGAATAACATTATAATCAAAGATAACATTTATACGAAATGAATGGTTTTATTAAATTAAAATATTAAAAATGTATTTTATTTTAAATATTCACTAATTAAAACTAACAGCTAAATTTAGGTTACTTCAATCCTAAGAGTACCTTCAGCAAGCCAATAACAGGTTTTCACTGATAGATATAAAGTAAAAGTACACTTTAACTTTCATCCTAGCATAAATAGCATCCTAGTAATTTCTCATCAAAATATGTACAGTCAGCTGCACTAGAATGTATATAATTTGTAACTTTCAAAATGGTTTCAGCGGTGCTCAAAATATTTACGCGACAATTATTCAAAAAATAAGTGTGACCTCACTTATTTTTTTGAACTAATTTCAAGACTTTTTAGTTCATTGTTTTGCTGTAATACCGTTGTGAAAGTTACAAATTGTCTACATTCTAATGCAGCTGACTGTACCTACAACAGTTTCACTTTTAAAATATTTCCAGGTAAAAGTAACAGACCCTGCCCATTCGGTCGCCATAGCGGCCGTCGAAGCAGCGACCAAATCCCTCGCGTCTGCTATTGTAGTGATCACTACCAGCGGCAAGTCTGCCCATCTGCTCAGCAAGTACCGTCCGCGCTGTCCTATCATCGCGGTCACTCGCCAGCCACAGACGGCCCGCCAGGCGCATCTCTACCGCGGCGTGCTGCCTATTCTCTACCAAGGTATCACATACATTTACGGCCGAATACTCAAACGCAACTTGAATTTAATCACGTCTCAAGTGACGACAGTGAAATATCCGCATGATACTACACGGGCTATGGAAAAAGCTATGATGGGAGTTTCAATACGAGATAGAATCCGAAATGAGGAAATCCGTAAAAGAAAAGGTTCTCGAATGGCGACTACAAAATTAGAATCGCGGGAAGTCGAAAGGGAATGAAAAGGCCCAAAATCGTTCGTCCTGGAAACGTATGGAAGAGTCCTATGCCCATCAGTGGACTACAATATGCTGATGATGATGCCATGCAAAATAAATTACAAGTCAATGAAATATCTCATTATATTTTTCAGAGGAATCAGCCAGCGATTGGTTGAAGGACGTCGACAACCGCGTACAGAACGGTCTGAAGTTCGGTCGCTCCCGCGGCTTCCTCAAGACTGGTGACCACGTCGTTGTCGTCACTGGCTGGAAGCAAGGCTCCGGATTCACAAACACTCTGCGTATCATGTTAGTATCTCACTAAAAATATAAATCCTACTATTATAATAAACGCGAAGGTTTGTAAGTGGATGCATGGATGGATGGATGGGTATTTTTTACTCTTTCACGCTCTAACTACTGGACCGATTTGGATGAAATTTGGAATAATTATAGATTGCAACCTGGATTTACGTATAGGCTTTTTATTCCGGAAAAAAAACGGAAACCGGGAATAAACTACCACGCGGGCGCAGCTGCGAGCGGCCGCTAGTATAGTAATATATAGTAGTACTAGAGACCGCCACTTCAATCTCTATAAGTTCGAATATGTACAACTCCTACAGCACCTGCGATAATAATAATGCTGGACAATCCACGCAGCATAATCTAGCCCCAAGCTAAGCAGAGCTTGTGTTATGGGTACTAGATGACTGATATACATAATACAATACATTACATACATAGGTATTTTTATTTTACATAGAAAATACCCAGGACACCTGGAATAGATATTTGCAGATCTTACAAACATTTATCCTAAGGCAGGAATCGAACCCGCAACCTTAGCCCGCAGCGCCACGTCGGTCGTCACTATGCTTGTAAATAGTTATAGGAGTGAGTTTATATACCTAGTATTTACTTACTAAACATTGGCTTAAGTCTGTCAAACAAAATAAATAAACACAACTTGCTGATGGAAAAAGCAGATGTCCCACCTGATGTTAAGTGGTTACTATCGCCTATAACAAAGCATTGCCTCGTTGGTCACGCTCGATAGAAACGTGCCTGCATGCACTGCTCAGCGTCCATCAACCTGAGACATATAGAGGTGTTAAGCCTCATGTACCTATAATTTCAAATGCACCCACATCGTTCATAGTGAACTGAGAACACAGTAACTGCTTGGCGGCAGAAATAGGTATGGTATTATTTTCTTGCTAAATGTTTTTTTTTATCTTTTACAGCAAAGTGGAGTGAGACTCATGGCATGAAGTAAATGTTTTAAGTATTAGCGCAAGGGTAACGCCATGGAACTAAGTAAATTGGACTGTACTCCCACACAACAAGATTCAAATTGTATTCAATACAATGTAGTTCCATGGTTTGATATCCCAGTGATATGTATAAAAGGAATGTATCTCGTTAATGTACTTTAGAATTAGGCGTGTATTTATTTATACGGATAATTTATATTTTACCAGCGTATCGTATGTAACTGTTGAGAAATGAGATAATAAATGTTTTAAATTGTGTTTTCTGCGTTTCATTTATGTTGATACAGGTACCTTTTGAAATCATGCAAAAAAGCTGTAGGAACCAAGCCGTAAGTTTCTTGCTCGTTCTTCGAGGCTTTGTCGCAAGGAACTTATTAATAATACATTTATTTTCATTTCATGTATTTGCAAAAAAATATGGTAGAATTAGTACAATGATGTCACAAGTGTTTTAGATTCACATATTTTTAACCAAAAATTAAAAATATTTAAATTTTAGGTTTTTACATTATTATTACATTATATATTAAAGGCTTATTACATGTCAAGTCAAATTTATCTAAAGCCTATACTTAGGGATAATACATTGATTATCAGAGGTCCCCAGCTAGTGCTATATTGAGCCTAATCTGTGATTGAGTTGACGCTTAGAACAAGGCGCCTTGTGGAATACAAACACCCTACCTTCTACAAAAGTAATTTCCTCTATGGCACCTACTCTTTTCGTTAGTCAATTATGCCAGCGCCAAGTGTTTATCATCATCACCATCAGTTTACCAAGTAACATTACCTACCTCTAGATTTTTTGAGGGTGTAAACTAGTCAGAGGGACGCATGAGTCCTAAAGTGATGGTATGATTTTTGTGGTAACTAGTAATTGAAGATACTTATGTAATAAACATAATTATAAAAAAAATAAAACTGATGTAAATACTTAGCGCTAAATATGTACAGCGTCATCTAACGGACGACGGTGTAATAAAAATAAACTTAAGACTATTTCTGTTTTATCTCAACGCTTTTGTGAGTCATTTGGCAACGAACTAGATGAGAAATACTTTCAAGATTGCGTAGATGGCGCTGGTTTATTTATTTAGAATAATGGCAATGTTTTGGAACAGGCGTCGCTTCGATTGTTCTTGTTCACCGGTTTTACTGTTCGTGCATGCGAGTACAGCAGGCGGATTCTGAGTTTTTTACGTTTACCATAGGCGGCTTGGGGCACTTATCATATCTCCATACATAAAGTTCGAGCTCGCAAACCGAAATCCGTTATCCGGAAAACGTGAAAAACTCAATCCGCCTACTGATGATTTGAGTAAGACTAGATTCAGAAGTGGGATAAGTAACTAAAACAAAAACGAAAAATGGCTTGATCGCTGAAGGCTCCACTAGCATAGATGGTGATAGGCTTGCCATATCTTTTTATTGACATGAAAATTACAGTGACAGAAATATTTTTTACAGGCGCTAAAATGTGTCAGAGAGCCAAAGGATTTTAGAAGTACCCGTGTTATGAGTCAACAAGCTGTTATTGTTGCTGCGCTGCTTCGTATTCTGTGGCGTTTATCACCCCCTGCGTCGTGCCACCGGCTAACCAGTGCAACCCTAGTTCCCTCGTTAACCAGCCGTGTGTTCCCGCACCGTGTGTGACTAAAAATAACCGCGCACCAGTCAGTACCGCCGCAGATACCGCGCGCGTCGCCCGTAGCGCCCGCGCCCGCGCCCAGCCATGGCGGAGACTATCGAGGAATCGTACGAGACCGCGGTCACCCGCAAGGTGGTCCGCACCAACCTCAAGATAGAGGAGGTGAGGAGACATGATTTTATGTAACGCCCGCGCGACACAAATATAGCCGCGCACACGCACACCTGCTCACATAACAGATATACCGCTTGACAGTGAACACGACGTAAACACCGCGCACACTCGATGCTCAACACGCGAACTCCGCCGCCGCAGCGCCGCGCTGCTCAACCCATCCCGTTGGCGCTCTCACCCGCTCTCTAATTAATTTTCACTCTTTCTCTGCGCGTCTGACGATAGAAGCCCGGATGTACAGAAGTATTCCCGGAAAACACCCGACTCTAACACGAAGCTAGTTTCTCCCGCGAAGGCCGGCTACATAACCGGCGGAGGAAGTGAGCACGTGACGCGTCACTTAAAACATTTGCGGCGATCGGAGATTTAAATATAACAGTCGGTTGAATGAAAATTTCCGAGCCCACCTTGACTTGTGCATCGACCTGTCTCGAAGGAATAACACTCCACATGCGACCTTGCAACACATACACAAACACAGGACATATACCTACAACACAATGAACTCTAATAACATGAACAACATACCTACATCTAAGTGATAGGTATACACTTTCTTTCATTACATTATGTAGAGATCTCATTATTCTTATTAATCACAGCGAGCGTTTTTATTGTTCAGTGTGCTTTGTACCTTAATATATTACATGAAAGCAGCATAGTTGCAGCCGTTTCGCATCATTTTGTTTCCAACGAGTTTTAATCTTAATAAAACGGTTTATTTACCGAATTAATTAGGACCGATGTAGGTACATAAAATGAAGAAAGAAGTAGAATTTTAGGATAAAACATTCCACCCGTGAGTTAACAATGAAAGTCTGTCTGCTGTCGCGACTACTGCTCGTTTCCAAAGCGCAAAATCCAATGGAAAAACGCGCCGTGGCATATTTTCGTCTTGGCTCCCATCCTAGTTTATCTGCTACATTACGATGTTTATTCACAATACGAATGCGAGCATTAATGTGTGCGTTTGAGCCACTTGTCGGTCTTACAGCTGCTTTAGAGCAAAGTCGACTACCTGCATCAATCCGTGGATTGATAACTCATCCTAAACCATCTGCGTTTCAGCGTCCGAACGGCAGGAAACGTCCCATTTCGAAAACTGCCGGCAATATTGTTGTCTGTTTATTCGACATCACTTCACTGTCCTTGCATGCTTGACTCGAGACCTAAAATATTTGTATGAATGTTTTTGGCAAAAGCTTTTGTTTTTTAGTGAAAAGTGATTATGTATGCGCATCAAAGGGTACATTAACGTGCTCCTTGAGATGAGTTAAACAGCTGCAGTGCCTACTCAAAGTTATTTTATAGGTACTACACAATCCAGGAGTTTATTACTCCGACAAAACTTAATTATAGGCAGTAGTTATCTACCAATTGTATAAAAAAAGCTTCTGTGTACGTAATGTGACGGTGTAATATTGTTAATTTTTTCAAAAGGATTTGGGCTAAATTGAAACTCAACCGACTCTCCACCAAAATGTACAAAATCATATGAGTAATTTAGTAGTGCTTATGGTATCCGTTGCGTTCTACCTTATTTTGCTATACGTAATGCTCCGCGTACAGATTTATTAGAAGTTGAACGGCAATACTTTATCCAACACCGTGAAAACAGGTTAATATGCTCAATAAATGCTAGCTTACTGAATTAGGTCTTGTCTGTACCACCGCAGTCTACACGCTGGCGCCTGCCATTAGCAACAGGGAATCCTACTTCATCTTACCCAGCCTCAATATTGCGATATCTTAATCTTCCATATTCTATAACGGTACAGCAGTACCTAGATAAATGAAGTTCTGAAACTGGGATTTAAATTAAAGTTTAATTAGCTCGGTAATTTCGGTATGATTTAATCCAGGATTCAGAGAAGTGGTGGGCGTGGAAACACTCAGTAATTGGGACCGTCGTCGCTAGTGTTTTTATTAGACCTAATGTTTCTAGACACTGTTGTTGAGAATAAATAATTTACATACGTAGTTACTCACAGACGCACAAAGAATAATATCAACCCTTTCTCTAACTAAATGTCGTTAAATTCAAGTTTCAAACATTAATCTACAAATGGGATTCCTTGAATCTGACATTTCAGACAGCCTTAATTTTTACGAGCAAATTCTAGTTTCAATCTCATCTCAGCTCTATTGGAGAAGCCAAATTACGGGCTAGAATAACTTATAACTCCCAGACACAGAAAGTCCATGTTCTACCAACCTACTTAAATGTTTGCCCTCGGTGGGAAATGGAGATCGAACTCACAACCTGCAGCGCAAAAGACAGAGACCAATAAAACTGTAAGGTCAGACAAAATAATTCAAATGCACTCGTTTGGCCTTTTCAATTAGGGCTTGACACACGTCCACCTTATTCATATCTTATTGCTTTTATATTGAGCTAAATATAAGTGATAGATGAGTTTGGTTCGTATCTTGTCGTTGACCGGCCAAGTTCTATCTAGAACTCTGTTTGAAACAGCATTAATAAGTCTGCACGCTCGACCATGGGTTTTAAGTGTTTTGTGTAAGTAAATGAAGAAGCTCAAAAGAATAAAATTAAATGCAGTTTTGGTCAGCGATTAAACACAAAGCCTTGAAGCACAATTGAAATGTGTGGGAAAATTATGAGTCATTGTAAGAAGGATTAACAAAACTTACCTACAACTATGTAGGCTATTTTAAAATGAGCCCTTTGTAAATGACAATTTTGTGTCACGGATGCCCTGGAGTGGGAACTTCCATAGCTTTCCAGTGTTGTGTGAATGTTTGTGAATATTTATATACGAATGTGAAACATTAAACAATTATTTGAAAGAAACACAATATGTAGAGTCTCAAGATTTTGTCAAACCATTCAAAGTATCTAATTTTTTAAACTAGTGCATAAAGAAAATGCTTTGTTCAGCTTTGATTATTTTAATAATACATATATGAGATTGGACATGTACTTAATGCATAAAAATATATTCGCATTTTATGAAGGTATAAACACAAAATTAACTAGATGCGCATGCGTGGGCATGTACGATGCATGTAGGCACCTACCTACTTCATGTGGATGAAGTCAAGAACCTCGTCGATCTTTGTTTACTTGCAGTTCATGCTTCTTCTGTCTCTTCCTTTAAAATAGCCTAGGTATTGGGCATTTTCACACAGTGCTATACCTATCTCAAAATCATATAAGGCTTGTACTTGACCTAGAGGGTTAAACTAAAGAAACAAGAGAGCAGGGTCTATTTGGTCTCAAAATGGGCAGAAAATTAGTAAAGTACAGTAAAGTTGATTTATTTATCTTTTACAATATGTAGCATAGTACCTACAAGTATTTTTAATCTAGCATGTTGAAGATCAAATGCCACTTAGGAACCATAGATAACTTTCATAGATTAGAAAAAGCTTGATAAGTACTATGCAGTATCAATAGTCTGTATGCAGTATCAAAGTAATGCTATCTACTTTGGTACAAATAAAAGTTCTTTGTGCTCCGCCAAGCAAGTTTCCAAACGCAATACAACCAAACAAGGGCATCCCGGCGTGCAGCTGTTCCGCGAATCGGAACGCTCAAATCTTTACAGTTGAACAACTGCGCGGGAACACTGCCAAATGTGCGATTTTGCCTAATTGACGAGCATGGAGCAACGGCTTTTGATCCAGCCAATACTGCAATTAGCGATAAAGCAGCCGGTACTAAAACGTGCTTGACATTGGTACGCTCTGAAAAAACTAATGTGAGGGTTGTTGAACGCAAATTGGCGTGGCGTTCTTTTTAATTTTAGCACGGGTGGCACAACATAACAGCGCATAAGATCCGTCAAGCCGTCATGCTGTCGTGTTGCGTTCGACAGCCGATGGGTCAACTAGCTCGCGGAAGTTGCGACGAGCGCGAAAATGGAACACAGCGGATATAATTAAAACCGCACAGACAACACAAATCTGTGGGGGGACGAAGATAGAGGGGATTACAATACAAATCAAATTCAGTCTCAATACAAGCCAGCTATCATACATTTTATGTAGGTACCTACCTATTTTAATTAGACAAAACATTTTGAACAGATTGAAACAGATTCGGCTAATGGCGCGAGGGAAGTTTTTGGAGCGGGCGACTAAAAGTAATTATTTCCGGCTTAGATTAGGTAGGTACTAAACAAATTCCTACAGAGACAAAAAGAAAAAGGGATGTCAACACAAATCAATCGTACCTACTTAGTAAACGTTGGTAGAGTCATCATAGCCTATAAAAATATAGGTATGTGACAGTTTTAGCAGATGCTAGAGTAAAGATCACGGCCATAAGAAGGATATTTGGTTCCTAGATGTTATTATGTTATTTCTAGAAAAAACAAAAACGCAAGTCATTTTCTTGTAAAATATCGTAATTAAAATTCTGTGTAGAGGCAGATTAGCCAGCCATCGCTTTGCTCATCGTATGCCAGGGCAGGTCTAAGGCCTTTATTTTTTCTAATTTCAACACTATTTAAAGCAAAAGTGACCCATATAGCGATCGAACGCTCATTTGCGCTCGACAGTAAACAAATACTTTCGCTAAAATGCTAATAGGTTCTTTGCCTCCTATAAGCTTAATTCAATGTCACTCAATGACGGACGAAGACGAGCGTATTTTTATCTATTTCTAGTTAGATTTTAGTTCTAAAGCTTTTTTATGTAGCCTAACTTACTTATATTGAAGTTCGATTAAGGATTTAATAAGAGTGTGCGATGTCTCTTTCTTGTATGCCTGATTTTAAACTAGGTACCTACCTTAGATCATTTGATCTAAGGTACCTACCTACTATGGGCCGTTGTCTGTCAGATAAACTCTTCTTCTTTTCTCTCGCTACATTTCAAGCTGCATTTACTCGTACAAAGCATCGTAGATATTTGAACCTTGTTTATGTTTCAAACTGCGGTCGGAAAATGTACAAAACTTCAAACGAAGAAAGAATTGTTTTTTCAAAACTTTATTTACTTAGAGTGTATGGTAGTGAAACTAATATAAAGAAATAGCATCACGGCTTTAATCCTCAGGACCGGTATCAGATATCCCTTCAGATCTCTTAGTTCAAAACCCACTCGTGATTCTTCGAGGATATCGGGATGTCCAGATATTACATTTGGTACATGCCCACATTTTGCAGTAGTTGGTATATTCCATACGTGACAGGTTGCAAGCCCATCGCCGCTGCTAGAATACTAACTGGTTTCCTCGCGATATTTTCCTTCACCGTTTGAGAGCATTGGCATTGCGCACTTAAATTTTTCGACCGGTTTAGAATCAAGACACTAGGGTAGAAAGCAGGGTCTTCCACACCACAGTCAAAGTCAAAGTCAAAGTCAAAAATCATTTATTCAGTAATATCCGCAGGGATCATCTTGAAACGTCTTAAATCTAGTGCTCTTGGCCGTTGAAATAAATAGAGAAACAATAGTCTAGGTACCTATTAATGTAGGACCTTCAATAGCAGGTCTTTGCCAGTATAATAATAGGTAATAATAAATATTTGTGAACATTTTTACACAACATGTACTATGGGAACCAGATGACTGATAGAATATTTATATACTTTTTTTGTAAATACATAAATACAATATAACACCCAGACACAGAACAAACATCGATGTTCATCACATAAATATTTGTTCTCGGTGGGGATCGAACCCACCACCTCCAGCACAGAAGGCAGGGCTACTACGAACTGAGCTGTGACGGCTGTCCCTCCAAACCAGAATATTCCACAACCGTAGATGTTTACCACATGTCGTAGTAACCTACGTAGCGGGCACACTGAACGTGAATGTTCAGTAGGTCGATCACGTCAATCTACGTACAGTTAGCATTAGAAGTTGATGAATATACCTAACATTTTCATACCTTTTTTTTTATACAATTTGCTGATGGAACAAGCATATGGCCCACCTGATGTTAAGTGGTCACCATAGCCTATATCAAAGCATTGCCTTGTAGTTTACGTTTGTTAGGATCGTAACCTACAATACACTGCTCTGCGTCAACCTGAGGCATACAGGGGTTAAGCCTCATGTGCCTGTAATTACACCGGCACCCACACCCTTCAAACCTAGTACCTAATTTAAAGTTGATAATTATGAGGGGTAATAAGTTATACCTGAATGGGTTTTATTAAATTCATTTATTCTTAGATCCTTTTTGTTAGTAGGTACCTACAACAGAAAAATTACCTGCGAGGTAATATAGATGGCGGTAGCTATGCTGGTAGTTTCACTCAGAGATAGAATTAGAAATGAGGAAGAACCAAGGACCAAGAACACTGACATAGCTCTCGAATCAGCAAGTTGAAGTGGCATTGGCCAGGCTATATAGCTAGTAGAACCGACAACCGCTGGGGAATATAAAGGTCTGTGAATGGTAACCACGCACCGGAAGACGAAGCGTAGGACACCCTCACCCGATGGACTCTCGGCATTGTTAGGATCGCGGAAAAACGCAAGTCGAAAAGACCTCAATATTGTTCTTCCTCTAAACGTATGGGGAGGCCTATGTTCAGCAGTGATCTTCGACAGGCTGTTGATGATAATGATTTAAACTTTTTAAGCCATCTATTTTTGATGCTGATGCTACATAAATCGAACACGTCCAATCTCAAGGTCCTAGACATGTGTTTTGATGTCGTAATATTTTTACAGCAAGATTTTTTTATTTGATACCTTCTAAATCGATCTATGAGTGATTTTTTAATGATTATTTTATTTTATACGCTGTCTGGTTTTTATTTTGGCCACTGGTCTAGTGAGAGCGACCTCGCCTTCTGATAGTGGGTTCAAATTCAGTCGTGCACCAACCAACGGATTTTTTTATTCGAAAAATGTATGTGCGCAATGCCAGTGCGCTCAAACGGTGAAGGAAAACATCGTGAGGGAACCAGTTAGTATTCTAGCTGTGACGATGGGCTTGCAACCTGTCTTGTATGGAATACCAATTAACACTGCAAAAAATGTAGGTATGTTAAATTTGATTGTTCTGACTACAGAATCTCGAGTAGGTAGGTACTAGTTACTAAGAGGTCTGAGGGGATATCTACCGTGCCTGGGAGTTCAAGAAGTGATGCAAATTTTTTATACTTAGCTATATAACTAAAAAGCTCAACTGATTTCATGGTTTTTCTGTTTTTGCTGTGTAAAGTTTGTTGCAATGCTGTGAATTACTTTGAAAGTTAGGTATAATGTAGCCGATTATACATTACCAGCAAGGGTATTACAATAGTGTGTTTGTTGTTTGTGATGCTGTAAACTACTTTGAAAGTTATGAATTATATACCTACATATTTTAGCCGATTATACATTACCAGCAAGAGCATAACAATAGTTTTGACCTAGGGTACATTAGTAGAAACAGATTCCAATGAACAGAGAAACCGATGTGGCACGGCGGGCGAACGTCCGCCTGCGACGCAGGAGGTTGCGGGTTCGATTCCCGTCTTGAGATAAATGTTTGTACGATCTGCAAATATTTATTCCGGGAGTTCTGGGTGTTCTCTTGTATAATAAAAAATATCTATATTTGTAATGTATCGTGTTAAGTATATGAGTCATCTAGTACCCATAACACAAGCTCTGCTTAGCTTGGGGCTAGATGATGCTGTGTGGACTGTCCAGCATTATTATTATTGTTATTATAATGCAGCCGATTATACATTACCAGCAAGGGCATTACAATAGTTTTGACCTAGGGTACATTAGTAGAAAACAGATTCAAATGGGGCGGTGCGCTTGTTCTTGTCCAAGCCAAGTCGCGCAAAATACATTCTGCCACAAAAACATTCATAAAAAAACGTGTGTTGAAAACCACAAAAAATATAAAATAAGCCTCGTTGTTGGGCGTTGTTCCACTTTAAAATATTTAATTCTATTTGTACTAATAGATGTTCTATTTGCGTACATTATTTACAGTGTTTGTATTTAGAGACATCTTCTAACGCTGTAAAGGAAGTCGAGTGTGGTGTAGAAGCCAACGAACCTTTATTGTAATAGACTAACACCCGCATGTGATTCCGCTCGCATAGACGTACTCAAACATGGAAAAAGAAATAGGATCACGACTTTATTCCCCAAGCACGGTGGTGTAAAAACCTCTTAGTACCAAGTACCTACTCAAGATTCTTCGAGAATTCTTAAGGGGGTAGTCAGAAGTTTGACTAGATAGTACATTTGGTACCTACATATCCACATTGCACTAGTTAGTAATCATTACGTGACACATGGATAAAACAAATAACAAAATAAAATAACAAATAAAAAAAAAGATTAAAATAAATGGATAAATTAGGTAGGTACCTAGTAGCGGAACGCGCGCGTTAGTTATTTTATACAAACATAATTTGAAGGTATAACTTTTTAAACTATCATAGTTTAGATCAATAATTTGGTTAGAAATGGCATTTACCATGATTTTTGAGTTTGATTGTTTCCCGATATTTCGGCACAGTTGCATGCGCCATGATCACGGGTCGAACTGAAGTCTGTGGCAAGTGGGTCTAATGTTATTGGCCAGACAAAACAGTCTAAACCGTTTTTATCCAAAATATATTAATTTGAAGGGTTCAATTTTAGGATTTCCTTTCTTAGTACGCACCAAGATAAACCTCTAGCCAGAAAATTTCAAGTCTACAAGTCTTTCCTACGAGCGGTTATAGACTGTGCGGTATGACAGTACTAAAACAATTATCGACTTTTACTAACCCACAGCAAAGTAGGCCCGTGGAACGAATCTTCCTACATCTTTTACGCCCACTTCAATATCTTACGAGCGTCCGTCGGTAGTACTACGGTTCGTTGCCTCTATAAACTCCCACCTCATTGGCAAGTGTAAACTCTAACATGAAACAAAGTTCCGACAAACAACAAAAAGAAAGAAGAGAAACTTGAAAGAGCTTGAAAGAGTACCGGGTATTAGTGACGCAATACAAACCTAAAAACAGTGACAATAGTTAAGGCCAAAAGGCCATGCACAGATACAGCAAAACATTCACAGACATAGACAATGCGTTTAGTTTACCTCGACATTGGACGCGCGGGAACGCGCTATTTCTGAACGCACGAGAGAGCTCGTTTGTCATACTTTGGTTTTGTTTGCAATCTACATTTTATTTTTTTGAGTGCTTCTTTCAACCCATAAGTTATAAACATTGTAGTTTTCTTAGTTCTATCCAAAACCGAATTCCAAAGTTTCACTAAAATAATCATTTTTTATGTAAGTACTTAAAAAAAAGCATAAAAATTACGAATCTATACCAGTTATAAGAATTTTTGTCCTGACTGATTGACTGATATACCTACAGGTCGGTTTTTTGAGAAGGGCGGTGATGGACAAGTCCGAAACGACGCGAGTTAGAGAAAAGTCGTGAAAGGAGTCATGCGCTTGACAAGAAAATAATATACTGCAGAATTTTTACTTTTGACGAAAATCGACACGAATTATTTAAAAAAAAGACATCCTGTTTTATTGAACCAATGGATTTTGTTGCTGATAAGGATTAATCTTTGCAACAAAATGTATGACTAAAACTGAAAAGAAATAGCAAATTTTCAGTATTTAGAATAATACTTATTGAAACAAATTTTACTGTATTCATATTACGGTAAAATAATAACAGGTCCAAACAGTAATAGAGGTACTAATTATATGCATAGTCCTTATTATCCACATTGAGAAAGAATCAGCCCTCACCCCCTCTTTTTACGTAGCTTGAACTTATATTGCCTATCAAAAAGTTTAATATATTTTTTTTAATTTCTTTTGTTTTTTTCATTCTCCTCTCTTTTCAAAGCGTAGGTCTGGCCCTATGATAGCTCCACCACAGATTGCATATAACTTATTTATTTTTTTACTGTGCACTGTTTTCTTACTGTGGACTTTTGGATAAATGTAAAGAAAATGTAGGTTTCTACTTACTGTAGTATGGGAATGACCACACCCAGATGTTTGTAATTCCTAACCGCAATGCAACATCACCGGTCGAACATGTGCGGAAGTTTAGTAACATTCGCTCCATAAACGGGCTGGTATTTTTACGATTTAGGTATATAGTACATGAGTAGCATTAAATTACAGTTCTAATACAACTTTTACTTAATAAAAGGTAGGTACGTAACCGTTGAAATTACTGAGGTTATCTAAGATCATCCGAACCAGTCATCAGAGATCATCAGAATCATCAGTCTGATGATGACTGATCCAGGTCGACCTGGGTCAAGTAGTATAGACTCTAGATCGTTGAGTTTACATTTTTTCAAGAGTTATCACAATAACAAGGGTCTTGCAAGTCACCAGTTTCAGATTTCACGAGAATACCGTTTTTAGTAGAAAAGAAAGATATGTAGGCGTATCAATATATTAAAGTTATATAAAAAAAATGTAAAAAACCTTATGTTTAGGTATAATCATGATCATTGAATAAATTATATAACCAGCTATAACCTTGCATACTTGTTACTTTGTAAAAAGCTTTTAATATATCGGTTAACTCGTAAAAAATCTTCAGTTTACGCTGCTCAAAACACCCATTGTTACGGATAAAAGCTACGATGACAGAAACAAAATGGCCGACACGAAACTGCTTCAGTGTTAGCAGTTTTACGCGCGACCCAAATGCAAAAACTGATTTGTTACTTGGGATTGATGACTCAGGCGGTACAGGTCGTTGGACTTTAGGAGACCGTTTAGGACAAAGCGCTAAATGTCTGGACATCGTAAATATAGCTGGCAGGGATGTAGGCAGGGCTGTTAAACGAGGGGGGGGGAGTTATTAATCACAGACCACGCTCAGCCGAGATCCAAATAGACTTGTACTTGTCTTGATGCGTAAAGGGCACTAACAAAAAATTTCTGAAATTCAACCTTTAAAATATACTTAAAAGTTTAAATGAAGAAATAAAGGGAGACTTTAAAAATTAAATATAAATAAAAATAGCTTTGCGCCTAGTAAAAAATATAACTCAGTCAGGTGGTTCTACGTGCTTAAGCTGTGACAGGTAACGGCCATTGGTCTTACCGAAGTGCATTTTAGTGTCTCCAAGGAAATAAAACGTTTAGCAGCTGACAACATTACCTGTGAAATACTGGTCTTTTGGTTTCGCTGGAAAGTTTGTAACATGCATTCTGTCTATTGGTCGAAATACTTTACGCATTTTAAATATAATACTAAAAAGAAAGAAAATATAAATAAATATTGCAGACACCTAGACTACACAAAACCATACAACCAAAGGGGCCAAGAGTCGCAGAATGGATCCTAACTCAGCATGAAGTTGACGTTTACAGTCAACTAACGCTGGTCTTCCGTCGGAGCCGTGTAGGTAATGCCACAGACAACCTTCCCCTTGTTATTATGTGTAGATTTCATACAAATTTGGACTTCCACTGCACCCATTTAGAGATTAAATTCCAGAAATTCAAATCAAATCGCCACGGTACCTATCCAGATAAAAAATAAAAGTAAAGCCTATGTTATTTCAAGTCACGAACTATACACAATTCCAAGTTTCATATAAATCTGTTAAGCTTAGGAGAAGACTGGTAATAAACACACATACCCACTTACTTTTGAATTACATGACTAACCTAAGACTAGAATAAAACGTTATCTATTCCCATAAGCTTTGTTACTAAGGTATATCTATTCCAAATCGGTCCAAACGCTATCACCCGATTGCCACAAACATCTAACATCGAATCTTTCGCATTCTTAATAATATTAAGATTTCTTGTCTATCTAACTTGCGATAATTAATTACATTGATGACAGCTAACAGAAACGGCTCTAACATGCTTTTAACGACGTGTAGACATGATAATTGTAGTATGACTTGTCTGTTTTATACAAAAAGCAAACAAAATTTAGTTAAACACATATTTGAAAACTGGCTAAACTTGCATTTAACCTACTTATGCGTTTTTGGCTACAGCTTTGGAACATTTCATTAGGGTTTGGGTGTATTACCAAATTGATGCAATTTTGGCATTGAATGTTATTTATTTTAGAAAATAAGGTATCCGAGACAGCAGTACAAATTTCATTGATAAACCTTATCTAGCGTATTTTGGATAGAAATGGGATATTTACCATGATATTTGAGTTTCACCCTGACCCGTTCGACCCGTGATCATGGCGCATGCAACTGTGCTGAAATATCGGGAAACAATCAAACTCAAAAATGATGGTAAATATCCCGTTTCTATCCAAAATATTGATCAAAACCATGATAGTCTAAATAGTTCTTATCTAGCGTTCTCATAGTTATAAGGTACCTACTCTATCACAGATCACAGATCGAGGCATGGTTTTAAATTAAGAATACAGCAGCTTATGTTATTTGTGAAAAGCTAATAAACCAATATAAAAAAAAATAACATAGGTACTTACAGTAGTCGGTCAATAAAATTCAGAGAAAAGTACATTTTCAAAACAGTAAGAATAAACTATGATACTGAAACGAGATAGCAATGAATTGAGAAAGAATTTTGTTTTACAGGATTGCTGTAAATAATAATGGTATTTGCGTACAAAATAGCAAAAATAAGTACCTAACTCTATCATGAAATTTTTATGACAGAGTTATTTATAAGACCAGACATAATCTAGCGTGCAGACAATTTTATTTCGGTTCTATCAATTGCACAATGTGGCAAAAAGAGGCCAATTAATGATTAGCCAGATGACAGTCGCCCACTTGGAATTAACGTCTGTCTGTCACACAAATCACACAGAGACACATATGCTTAGACGTAGCACTAAGAAATATCAGCCTGAGGAAGTCCACAAGTGGACAAAGTATATCGGCCTCCTCATACATTATATACATAATGCAGTTAGAACGAGTCAAAATCAAAAGTCAAAGTCAAAAGGCATTTATTCAAAGGAAACAGATCACTAAGGAAACTAAGGAACAGACGATTCTAGTCTTACATCTAGGTGACTCTTGGCACCAGTTCTTTGCAACCAACAAGATATGTAAGAACAGGCAGAAAACTTACGGCTTGGTTCCTACCATTTTTTGATGTTATCCTTTTTACAAAGTTATAAAACGTTTGAGCCTTCTTTATCCAGTCTTCCCAGGGTTACAAAGCTGTTGGTCTATCGATGAGCGTCTTTCGGTTCGTAGTCCTCATTCGAGAACCTTTATTCCCTAGTGATTGTCGGTTATACGAGCCGTGGCCTACTCAGTTGAATGTATCTTTATAATCGGGGTCGGTTACCGAACCCTGTCACGCCCACGTTGTCGTCTTCGCATTACGTGTTGTTAAATTATTTTTTATAGAATTAAATGCGTTTTAACTCTATGGTATAATTATATAGGCCATATACCTGAAAGCCTGAAACAAATAAAACAACGCACAGTCCAAACCACTGGTCGTAGGCTTAAAATTTTCAGGGTATATTCGTCTTGGTGCACAGAGATGTACTATTAAATTAAATTCTTAAATTGTTATCACGGGGGTTGAAGTTCACATGAAAACATTTCACGCCGATGTCTAGTAATCCCAAATTATAGTTTTATAGAAATAAAACTATGATTTGGGATGGTTTAGATGGTAAATAAAAAGTACTGTGCTGTAAGTATAGCAGCGTTATCAACGTGCATCAGTTTTGTTTCTACCTACGCTTCACCTTGGCTAGAGTTCCTCATTATAAACCTTGGCATTCTCACAGTCACTTTCAAAATTATTATAGGTGAAATTTTTAGATCGTATATTTTTCTAGTTGACACACTTTTTTTAGATCCTGTACGAATGAAATATATAGTTTGCGTTTTACAAGCTCGGTGCGTTTCTTAACGGGTGCAATTGTGGTCAAAAGAAGAAAGATAAACAGATAGAGAATTATAGACATACCTACCCTATCTATCATTCTAAAAAAACCGGCCCAGTTACCATTGACAATGTTATATAGAAAATCTAATGTATACTCGCCTTTTATCGTGATCTTTGTTTTCCCGCGGTTTGTTTTTTCTTTTACTTTCTTTTGCTAATAAAAAATAAAGCATTGATTTTTCATAGATTTAAACTTAGAGTAAAAGCTACTTTCACAGTGGCGTTTTTTCTATTTTTATATTGAGGTTTTTTATATTTTCAAGTGTGGGATCACACTCGAGGGTGATACTATTCAAACTATTACTTTTGGGATATTATTCAAACTTTAATAATATTGTTTTTGTTGTGTGGAGAAGTTCACCAAAAGTCTAAATATCTACTGTAGCCATACATTTTAGACTTCTTAGGATGAAATTTCTAAAATTATGTCTGTGAGGTAGGTAGGTAAAAGGCAGGCTCTCAATTTTGAATTCTAAGACCAGTGATTTAGGCTGTGCGTTGTATTTAACCAGTCAGTCAGTACGTATCTATCTCGCTAACTATATAATTGATTAAACGCTCTAGTAAATTCCTTCAAATATCCGACCGGTGCGATGTAGCGTTTACAGTTAGCGAACAAAAGTGAAAACTGGGAATCGTTTAGAAAAACTTGAATCTAGGTACATGAGTTTGAGTTTCTTTTTAACGTTTTAGTGACAATTCGCTTTCTACTATCGTTTGTTTACCTACTCGTAAACAATTTCAAAAAGTGGTTTTCGATAGGTTTCAGTGTTAAATAGATCACCTTGTTTTTAATTCAGTTCTTACCTCTTATTTCTTCTTTTTAGGTTGTGGGTTCAATCCCACCGAGGACAAACATTGTGTGAAGTTTGTTATCTGTCTGGGTGTTATATTGTATTCTAAGTATGTATTTACAAAAAAAGTATTTTATCTGGTTTCCATAGTACAAGCCAACCTAAGTTTGTGGCTTTAAATATTTATTCATATTATACTTAACGCTGTGTAAAACTTTAAAGTTCTATAATTATTAGTTTATCTTTTCAATTGTATTAAGTATAAATAAAATATGCGCAGTCAATTTTGATGAATGCCCTGAATGTCTCGCCCTCAATTTTGGCAAGAGACCGGATATTTATCGTAACGCTCGTACTAACTGATCAAATTACTTGTCAGAACCAAATCAGCTGGTGATTTATTTGAAACTAAAACTGCTTTGGTAACCTAGCCCTTCAGGGTTATTTTTAATGTATTTTGATCTAACGAGAGCGTTGTCGACTGCACTAAGATAAAATTTGTAACATTGATAATGGTGTCATAACATTGTTTTTTTTTATATGGGTGGTGAAAGATTTGTGCGAGGCAAGTGCCCCACCCCCGCCTCCCAACACTTAGTTGATAACGAACATTTACAAGACAAACACTAAAATGAGGGAACTCATCATTGATAGCGACCTGCAGGATGTAAGCCTAGGATATAAAAGTGATAATCATTTAGTTCATCCTATTTTTTGTGAAAGATACTACTCCTCAGTAGTATCAGTAGCATCTATAATGATCTTCGGTATTCTGAGAAAAATTAAACATGTACCCACTACTATACTATACCACCTACTTGTCGACCATCACAAAAAATTGTTGCATGTATTTCTGAAATCTGTGCGTAGTTTTGTACGTAAACTAGAGAGAGATATTGCAAGTCATACAACAGAATGGTAACGAAAACAAGCGTTAGAAAATAAATTGATGGTTGCATGTGCATAACAGTTTATAATTTCAGTTTCCGTTGGTCAACTGTAGTTCGGACTTGAATGAAGGAGGCTGTATTTGTGAGGTTTTAGTATTCTTGTACACTCTGATTGGGTGGTTGAACTGTATTTCGGACTTAAATGAAGGAGTCTGTATTTGTGAGGTTTTAGTATTCTTGTACACTCTGATTGGGTGGTTGAATATGTTGAGTAGTATTCGATAGTTCCATTTTTGAAATTTAAATTATATTTTTTCTTAAACTATTAACGAAACGTCGAAAACGCTGGTTCATAATGCATCGAATAGATGTCGCTACATGCATTAACCTACATCGACCGCATAAACTAACGTCTCGTCTGAGCCCTGCGCTGCGCAGCTGTCCGAAGTAATTTACCGGTCACTGCACACTGGCACAAAGACAATGTTGGACAAAACTTTAATAATCATTACACCACGTGTATTTATTAATGTTTACACACTCGTGATGATTGATTTTATTAATGACGATTAAAAAGAGTATAAATAAGACTCATTTTAAAAACTATGCTACAAAGTTGAATGTACCGTATCGTGTAAACAGAACAGAGCATTTATTTCTGTTCAAAATAAATAAAAAATTGGCATGTCTTATAGATCAAAGCTTACGTTTGCAAATATACGTTCCAAATAAAGTGGTGTTCTTTTGCGACTTTGTTCTTTCGTACTTACATATCTTTCTTCTGTATTTCTTTTGTTTATGTTTATTAAAAACAAAACCATTCCTTTCGGAGTGAACATTTTACGCTCGGGCAAGTATTCTTCCTTTCTTTTATTTTTTTATTAACAGTGTCCTTTACTAAGTCAGGTAAATTATCATCAGCTTTCTCTAAGATCAAAGCTTTTGTGACTTTATTATAAACAACCTTCTGCTCCAGTGAGATAGCCTTTACAAGTGTCAATGTCACTTCTGGTCACGGTCTTGGTCTATTCTAACTTTGACCTGAACTTTTACGGTGTGATTTCTATGGCCTTATTTATAACTAGCGAAACACGCGTGATTTCGACCGCGTGCTATTTTCGTACAAACTTCAACCTCTGTTTAGGGGTTCAATTTCAGAAACTTCTTTAATTATGCCGGTAAGTTTATTACCCGTGAGGTCCCGGCAAAGAAAGTTTCTTTCTTTCTTTTCTATCTTTCTAAGTATAACAATATTGTTGAACATATCACACATTCACATCTAATTCCAAACTAAGCAGAGATTGTTGTTCCTACTATGGGAATCAGATGATAGAATACCTACCTACAGACCTTTTTTTAAATACATACTTAGAATACAATACACACCCAGACAGACACAACAGAATATCGACATACTTCCTTCAAAGTTTGAGCACATTGAGCTTTTTGGTAAAAGCTCAGTGTATGGTTGTACCACGATTAGACAATCTTTCCCGCGCTGAGCCTGCATTAGTTTAAACGCTATAAATCACATAAGAGAACTAAATAAACAAAGTGAACTACAGTTTCCACGACAAAATATTAACCTAGATAAAGTCTTAGGTACTTTTCACAATTTTGTGTGCCAATTTTAGTTCAGCAGATATATAAAAATAAATATAAATAAATAATGCTGGACAATCCACACAGCTTCATCTAGCCCTAAGCTAAGCAGAGCTTGTGTTTTGGGTACTAGATGACTGATATACTTAATATAATACTATATTACATACAAAGATATTTTTTATTATGCATAGAAAATACCCAGAACACCCGGAATAAGTTTTTGCAGATCGTACAAACATTTTATCCCAAGGCGGGAATCAAACCCGCAACCTCCTGCGTCGCAGGCGGACACTCACCCGCTACGCCACATCGGTCGTCATATTTACTCTTAGAATCGATAAACGAAGTTTCGTATTGTCATTTTGAGTTACACTACGCGGCATATCAACTTTACTGTAGAACGGTTACCAAGTTGCCCCGCAATGTTATTACAAAACGATGTTTATCGTTTTTAAGAGTAGACCTACGGAGTACTCGTATCTTTATACGTCACGATTTTGACTTACCTACTCTTTTGTTTTTGTCGTAAAGATAAATGACAAACAAAACTCTTTTTAAACGCCAGCTCAAAGCATAGTCAGATAAAGGAACAAATGGAATAATACATTATGTCCAGTTACAGTGAGTCAGCGATGCACTGTACGAAATGATTCATCTACTCGCCACTGCCAAAGTTCTGACAGGAACACTTGAAAAGTAGTCATAAACCAAGGAAGTATAAATAATTTGGTCTGTACTTCCGCTTTGTCAGTTTTCTTTGTCCCATATTTAAAGTACCTACCTACATGAGGTAGGTCCAATCAAGTACATCAGATTAAACACTCTATCCAATAACAAAACATTATTTCTAATGCAAAACCTTAGCTTTACAAATAAAATGGGACACTTTCGAGGTTATCACATCAGCTAAAACCCCATCGAAATCAGACTAGCTATTCAGGAGTAATCAGAGTGTATGTAAAAATACGTCATAAGTAATACGTAATTTTGTGGCCAAGGTTACTAAAACCAAAACAAAACGAAAAACATTATTTATTACCAAAAATAAGAAAAACACGGCTAAATAGAACTAGGACAAATAAACTAAAATAAATATTTTCATTTCATTTATTTATTTACAAAAAAATATGGTAGAATAAGTACAAAGATGTCACAAGTGTTTTAGATTCAATGGTGTGCAAAAAACTTGAAACTGTAAACTGTAGAGCTTTTGATAACAGTGTGAGGCGTGGTCAATAAGGCTAATCAAAGTACTGTGACCCATCGCTGTATCTTATAAAACACTTTTCTTAATATTATTGTTAGTTCCATAAATACCAGAGTTAACTTCTCACTGAGTTCTAGAAAATAGTACAAAATGTACAAAAATAGAACAAAATATATCAGAGCTTAATCTGAATTAACGGCCAGTGGCCACAAATCAGCAGTTATTACTGTTTCCTCTGCTAGGGTTGTGATTGTAAGTGCCAGAAATAGGAAAAGTCGGATTAGACGTAATATATTATCTATATATATATAAAAGAAAGTCGTGTTAGTTACTTCACTTATAACTCAAGAACGGCTGAACCGATTTAGCTGAAAATTGGCAGGGAGGTAGTTTAGAGCCAGGAGAAGGACATAGGATACTTTTTATCCCGAAAAAATAACGGGAACGGGAAAAAACTGCCACGCGGGCGAAGCTGCGGGCGGCCGCTAGTTATCTATAAAAGCCAGAGCCGGACAGCGTCGATAGTCTAGTGGGAATGTTCCCCAGAATGGCATTCTGTTCGTCTGATCGTGGTTGTGGGTTCAAATCTGGTCGTGCACCAATGAATTATACCTAAAAAAATGCCAGTACTCTGAAACGGTGGAGAAAAACATCGTGAGGAAACCAGTTTTTATTCTTGCAGCGGCGATGGACTAGCAATCTGTCACGTATGGAAACACTGTGCTCATTATAAATTTTAAAATTGTTATTCTTGTTTGTACTAGAAAATTGTTTTCACGAAGTCTTAATAGCCCTTTCCCACACAGCTTACACTTGTTACTGGTTCGTTAGTATGCAACGCATAATAATTCATGTCGAACCAAAAAGCCGGATAATGAGTTTGTATGACAGCCCTAAAAGCATAAATGAATAAGCTCAGCTAGGTTTAATTTCTCAGGGAATATCTCTAAGCGTTTGTTTACAGTGATTTAATCTTTTCATCTGAATTTATTGCAAAGCTAATGGTCGCCCGCCACGTATGAAATTATGCGTAAAAAATTTGGCCTCATTGGAAATTATTTTCTTATTCCAAATATTTTTATCGTAGTGCGTGCTCTGAAGCCCAATTTGAATACTTTTTTGGAGCTGAGACAAAATTGAAACTACAATTTGATTAATTTATATAATGTCAAAATTGGGCCTATCGGGAATATCTTATGGATGAATGAATTTGATTAAATGAGGTATGAGATTTAACCTTCGCTTCATTATAACTTTATGAGGATCTAAGGATCATAATTATAATAATATAGCTTCGTTTTTTTTCAACTTTGGAAGCAACAAGTTTTTTCATCACATTTTAATTGTTTTTCCAGCGTTAAAGTGCTATTCTGAAATTTCAGTGGCATTTTAAACAACATTGCTTGTAAGTACACTTAGCGCAATGTGTGATCGATCAGAATGGAAGTGTATCGTGGTATTCTGATTTGAATGACTGCCCGACTTGACAGAATTTGACTGACTTGAGTAAAAACGATTTATTAAAAGCACTTTGATCAAAGAATATGGACTAAAAGTTTGATATAGCCAGAGGGCAGTTTTTTGACGGGTGCCATAGAGAAGAGAAGAAGAATATAATAAATGCAGAATATGATAAAATAGTATTCGTGGTATATAATATATATAATCTATATATAAATTATATAGCGTACCTACATACGCTGACTGCCATTGATGTTGTAGGTAGGTAACTATTTACAAAGATTTACAACTTCGTGTATCTATCACGTGATATTCGCGTCACGCAGCCGAAAAGCATAAAACGTATTGACAAAATTGCACATGATTCGCGTTATTTATAGGAAATCACCGGAAGTGTAGGAAGGGATAGGTCAAGAGCGCATAGTATCAGCTGATCTATACATCCTTGACAATGACTGACATTGACACAAGAAAGCGCGCCAAACGTTTTTCGTAATTTCTGTGTTGCAATGAAAACTCTTTTCTTATTTCAGGTAAGTTACCTTGAAATTCGCGATGGGGAGCCAAACAGGAAGACGTAGGGACCGGATGCTAACAATGATACGTGAGTATTTCCTGTGAAGAAACAATGTCATAGTAAGGTGGTCAAATCAGTAAATTACGAAAAAATTTACGAATTAAATATTCCTTCTTTAGCTTGTAGCATCACAGCGAGAACTTTTATAACTATTGCACACAAACGGTAGGTAGGTACTAGGTACTTAGGTAGGTAGGTGCTGCATACAAATACCGATAGGTCCCTAATATCATAGATTTTACAATTTGAACCTTCTTTGATATTTTAAAATAGGTAAGTACGTTAGTTCAACGTGCACCATTTAAAAGGCGTATGACTTAGCAGTAGACATCTAGGCCAAGATGATGGTAATGATAAATAGGTACATTCATCTAGGCACCAACAAAACAGTATATATTCGCTACGTTTTATGAATATATTCGGGTAGGTAGGTGAATTGCTAAATACCAATAAACAGAGTTCTAATTATTGCGTAAAGTTTCGGTTTGTGCTAGTAAGTAGGTGTGATAAAAATACTCGACATTAACTTAGAGAACGAGATTCTCCGTTAGTTCACAAATTAAACGATCACTCATCATTCGTATGCAGAAACTACTGAAATTATTAAATGACCTATAAATTTTTAAAACATGCCAATTTGAACTTTATTGCATGGCTATAAACCCGTAAGCGTCACACTATGGTAGAAAATTTTGTGAACTCTAGTGATGTGTGGCGTTCGATACGGAACTCTATCGATAAACGTTTAAAATAGCAACTCAGGCAGTAATCCTTCGTAGCTGTACCTACGGATTTAACGCGGCTGTTTGGAGAACCGCGTATTTATATTAAGTGGAGGAGCTGTCAGCGCCTACGCTGACGCGGCATCTGGATGGCTGCATGCAACAGATTCTAGCGAGATTAATAATACCCTTTAACTGTATATACATACTCAGTATTTAAATAATTAATTAGGTAATTACCTGAGGGCTGGTGTGTATCTGGCACAGCGAATCAGCATTGCCCTTCAGTGTGGCAATGCAGCCAGAGTTTTGGAAACGCTTTCGATTGGCACTGATCTGGATCAGTTGAGCTACCTTTAGATCGATTGCAACGGTCTGTAGATAGCTCAACTGATTCACACATATTTTATACATACCAATTATAAATACCTGTATTAGCATTAATTAGGTTAGACCAAATTACCAAGAGACCAAGTGTTTTGCAAAACGGTATTAATTCCATCGCAATGCCTCTGCTCCTAATAAGGGAGATAAGTATTTTAAGGTAAATGCTTTATGTAGGTACTTAAGTAAAAATTTTGCTAGTCTATAGGTACCTACATAAAAAAATAGTACTTTATCCATAGGTAAATATCTATATAACTACACACTATATGTTAGTTACACCTACACCACAAATAACTCAACACCGGCTGGACCAATTTTTATGATTTTTGTGTTTTTGGATTTATCCTCGTCCGGAAAATCCGTAAAAAAATAATAAAAAAAATGCAATGTTTGCGGGATCAGCTTGTAATATCTAAAAACGAGCTTCACTCAGTTCCCTCAGTCTTCTTCGTCGTGAAGTCTTTTTTTGCTTTAAATACCTCATTTAATTTAGCCATCAAAAAAAGTCTGATATTCTGCCAAATCTTATAATAGTAGGTAAGTTATCATAATTAAGATATATTTAGTGAAACAAATATATCCAACGTAAATTATGCAGTAGTTGTAGGACAAGTTCGGCAACTACTCAATGTTTGAAATATACACATCAATTTCATAATCTGAAAATTCTATTAACACAATAAATTCAAAAATGTGCACAATTCTGCGCAAAACAATACAATGTAAAATGACAAGTCAGTGTTTCGGACCGTAAATAATAAACGCGGAAAACAAGAATCATTCCTGGATTAATTCATGCAGGTCTAAGGTCGTAGCGACACTAACTCTTTCGACTACATCGTCCAACTAATAATATTCTCACACGTGAAATGTTTTGGCTGGTGCTTTTTGTTCGCCGCGGTTATTTCAGTTTTCCAGTAGGATTTTATACAACATCAGCAGTGGCCGTCTCCACAGTGCAGCGGCAGAGAGTGCTCCTGTCGTAAATTATCGCGTGCCTAGTGGTGTTCTCTAGTGCTATTTGGATGCAATGGATGCGCCGCACAACGAAATAAAAGGATACAACGAAATCGAAATTTAAAAAGCTTTGTGCAGATCCTTTGTGTAATAAACGCGTTTGGATGTGATGCTCTAGAAGTGCAGTGAATGAGTGAAGGAAGCAGTTTGGAGTTCAGTGCAGTGGGTGATAAAGGATATATTAGGAATCATGACGGAATTCTTCGGATCATGGAACGGTCAGTCCGACAAAGACAAAGAGGTGATGGAAACCACGGAATCCGTGGAAACCATCACCACTACCACCACAAGAACGCGATTACCATCAGTAAGTCTTACTGTGTGTGACTCATGCCTTCCACTCCAGGCGTCCTTGGTCATGACTCGCATCTCAGGCGTATTTTTGCTACGAAAAATATTTTAAACGTTGAAACGGATGAGATTAGATTTTGTAAATGAATTCGAAATTGTCGTTCCAGCTGCATTCGATCCCAACTGCGATGTCTTCTGTGTCGTGAAAGAGAAAGCGAATAGCGACGCATTTATTTTTATTGCGTCCGCCTGTATCATTGTTAAAGGTGTTTATTTTGGACAAGTCCAGAGCGGGTGTCACGGGCGCTGTCAATGCTGGCTCCCCGTGATACAATCCAGCAGCGCTTGGTCCAAGGTG
Source organism: Electrophaes corylata (assembly GCA_947095575.1). NCBI lineage: Eukaryota > Metazoa > Arthropoda > Insecta > Lepidoptera > Geometridae > Electrophaes > Electrophaes corylata. Next base: position 2,605,445 of record OX352707.1, on the reverse strand, counting down.
AAGGCGAACTCTACCAGCCCACTCTCAACCGTCAACTGTCGCATCTCGTTATAAATCAACTGACGCATTAACTCACATTCTCTAAAAATACTAATTTTCTAGTCTGTAAAATACAACACTTTTTACCATTTCCTAGAATATCACGTGGAATAGGAACTAAATTAGTTCTTCAAACAGAAAGTTAACACTTATGACAGCTTCTGTCACATTCATAATAATTTAAGCCCCTAAAACTTTTTAGTAGTTAGTATAAAATAAACTCTAAAACTTCACGTATTCTGCGTCATTCTCGATAAGAATCTGGAAACATTTTGTTTTTAATATAACAGAGATACCAACTAAGATTTGCAATGAAAAAGTTTTTATATTTTGTCATGAAAACTTTGGCGTACGTCTTGGAACGAATATCTGTTGTCTTTGCTGATACATCCCAGCTTTATGGCTCATATAACATAAGTGTCTCGTGAACAAATAATTGCTAGGAGATGGCCTTCAGCTGTTCAATAATGCTTTAAAAATGTGTCACTTCACAAAACGACGTTGCCAAAGCCGTCATCGAAATCGATAAAATCTAAATGAAAAAATCGATATAATTTCGGCTCTAATGTTTTCACTGAAGTCTTGATTTCTCATTACCTGTGCTTGCTTTTGCAACACGATCGTCACATGTCACGATTTTGTTCGTGATACACGACCAACAGTCGTGCGATTGAATAAAACTCCTTGAGACACTCACTTTAACGCATATCTACCGACCAATTGTAATATTTAAGTACTTACAGGCAGTTTTGTAAATAGCCCTTTGTTCCGATACAATGGAGTATTATGCAATAGTGTTCAAATACCTGTGAAATAAAGAATCGATAGGCATAAGGCTTGGCTTATTATGTTTATCTGTAAGGCAATACCTTTCCCAAAAAACCAAGTCTGAAAGTTTCTTTCACGAGTTATGCCACTCCAGACAATTCTTTTGCCGTGGTAGTTAACTTGCGCCCACGAATGCGGTGCCCATACAACTTTCAAGCAAAAACTTCACACTGACTCCCTACCCTACCCTAGCAATGCAATAGCAATTTTAACTTACTTTATATAATTCAAGTAACGTTTAAACTCACAATTCGAATTCTAAAACACTGCCTAATCAAGTAATAACCTCTTATAAAAGTAGAGAGCAATCTAAAATTTTCATAAACCTAAATCCGTATACCATTCTAAAAACAATGTTTAATGCAACACTGCGGTTTGTAAACACCGTATGATTCATTAGATCGCTTGTTCTACTTCGGAGTAGGCAGGCTGTTTTCTTGAGACAATGTTGGCCGTCCAAACTGAACCAATGAAATTAGCCAACAAATTGGGTGTGATGCGAATTGCAGAAAAAGCTCAGATTTATAAATAGTTATAGGCTATTTATAAAAAGGTAGACCAGGAAACATGGGTAACGTAACTGCTTTGAACATTCAATTATAATAATGATATATTTTCTCGAACAAGCACGGTAAAAAAATCCCGTCACATACTTTGAATACGATACCTACTTATTCTTCTTAAAATCAATTAATTCTTAATTTCAATCTTGGTAAAAAAAACATACACGAAACGCGGAAGTCGTTTAGAAGTTGATACACATCAAAAACAGCTTTTTTAGGATTTGTTTGTCACAAATAATTTATCCGTCACTTGTTTTTGTGGTACGTTGCGTTTTTATCGAGTTTGTAGTTTCTACTGAACCTGATCGTTTCATTTTACTTCTAGTCTTAGTGTTATTGAAGCTGTCAGTCCTACTTGGCACTGCTTTATATACGTGATCCTGATTTGTAAATAAAGAAGTTTATAACTCAGTATTTTCTAACTTTCCCTGTCCTATAAATTGGGCACTGGATTGCAGCCATACAAATCAAAAGGACACCCAGGAAAATTAGAACGGTAATAGTTTTAAAAGTAAACTAAACAAACCAATGAGTGTGGTCATTAGGGTACTTACCCATTCATGTCTTACTAGATGAGAAGACAAAGTAACCCTATGTTGCCATGTGGCGATATATGACGCCATCGCATCCATTATCGAGGGTTTTCAAAAGACCCACAGGATGTGGATACATTGTTGTAGAAAGTAATCAGGCCAAATGTTATGAAGCAATATTTCTTAGAAGAGGCTATAACTAGTAAATGAGCTCTCAGTGTGAGGGCGATTGCGAAACGTATCAATGAACTACAAATTCTTCAAAATCTATTTGCAGATGTTATACAAACAGTACTTAGTTGATGACTTAGTAATTCAGCCTTTCCTACAAAAACCTGTCAGTAGATAAGCAATGTTTTAACTATTGCCATCTCGTATCAATACTGTTAATGACACATAGTGACAGGAGACATTTTTGGCATTTTTGGGCTTTATAACGTTATTTAGTTTGTTTTTATAGTGCTTACTTACTCTTAAGGTGGACCAAGTCGTTACTATTTCCATACAAGCGCTGTAACTGAATATCTCTACTATTTATTAACGTGCGTCCGAAGTTAAGTTTGATACTGAATATCTTGCCGTTATCTAGGCTCGTTTCCCTATATTCTACAGTAAAATCAGATTACCTTGAAAGTTACAAGCGTCGAAAGATTTAGTACTAAATCTACAAGTGTCGAAAGATTCTTTTTATGATAAAAAAGCACATGACCTAACTGATGTGATCTTTAGATTAAAACTAAAGAAGTCATTGATAAATTATATAGGGCTGGTAAGAAATGTAGATGGGTACCTAGGTGCGTCAAAGAAACAGCTGTCTTTTATAGTTTGTAGCTTTTGTGACACGATTAGATATAAAATTTTCTTCATGTAAGTCTTTTTATCGATACTTATTATCTAAATAGAAAGATAATAAGGTAAGAACATGCGTCAGTTTACGAAGTTTCCCATAAAAGTGAATGGGTATCGTAAAGACTGAAAGTTGTTGTCGTTTCATCAATCCCTGTCAAAACCACACATTTCTGTCTCGTCATTTAAAAAACCAACAGTAGAAAGTAGTTTCTTGCGATAAAAACTGGGAAGCATCCGCCTTCAGACTCCAGCGGTCAATGACCTCGCCCTCTTCCTAATGTTTACATCTATTAGTATGAAATGCAGTCAGACGGTTTTAACTTTCGACAGCTATTCTTAGGTACAAATATTAGCCTTAGATCATCGCACTCAAATCTAGTCCTGTAGTCTCTACTCCGTAAGACGAAGTTTTGTGACATTTTGAGTTACTCTTTTCTGTCATCTTTGGGAGCAACATTGTATTTTCATTTTAATTGTTTTTCTAGTAGTAATTTTAAGTTCTGATGGGTAATTTAGGTGGTATTTTAACCATCCTAGGTATTACTTGCGGTCTTAGCACAAGTGTGAACAGTTGAAATGAAAGTGTGTTATGTGGCATCCTGATTTGAACGAAAATATTTCCATTTGGTTTTGAAGAAAAACTACATCTTTTACTTACGACTTTACTTTTTTTACCGACTCGACTTGACTAAGAAGTATTTTATGCAACCCACTTGACATTGGCAAAATTGTCCGAATAACAGACACATGCCACAAAAAAACAACAAAAAAAACTCTATAACCGTTTCACAGTCAATTGATGGCTGCTTGAGCCTGTCGCGCAGTGTAACGCAATCTACATAATATTATAAAGAGGAAATATATGTATTTTTGTATGTTACGAATAAACTCAAAAAGTACTGAACCGATTTTAATAATTCTTTTTTCATTAAAAAGTTACATTATCACTGAGTAACATAGGCTATATTTTATTTTGGAAAAAAATAGCGTTCCGTAAAATATTTGGGTTTTTCAGACACAAGGTGTAAAAAATCAACCAGAAAAGTTACTTATTTTGCGTACGCTGCCTAAACTATAAAAGATAGAACCATAAAATGTTCTAAACAATTGTAGATCTTATAAATATCTACAAAAAAGTCTGCAACACACTATACCTATCTATGTCGAGTGAGGCACAACAACCATTTTTTTATTTAAAAATCTTGAATTTTTATTTTATTATATTTTATCACTAAGTACAGTTCATGTAGATAATATTTGGTCTTTGAATTATTAAAATTGGACGTTTGGTTTTGAAGTTATGGCGAAATTAAAATATTACGATTTCTGCTGCACGGCCCGTTGCAAAGTGAGCGTCACCAAGGTGGGGGTGCACGTGCGGGAGTTTAGATCTATGAGTAAGGTACTCGCGCGGCTCAGCCGCGAGGTCGGCTCCCTACGCAGGTGTTTTATAAAAAGGACATTAATTCATAATGTGATATAGTTTTATGACAAAATCTATACAAATAAATGAAATTGAAGTGTCTGTTTGTAATATTAAAATAACCGCTTTTTACTACATGCATAGGAATGTATATGCATACCAAATATATGCATACCATAATATGTATACCAAAATAGCATTTTTTTAAATTTCTGTCTGTCTGTCTGTCTGTTTGTTCCGGGTAATCTCTGGAACGGCTGGACCGATTTCGACGGGACTTTCACTGGCAGATAGCTAATGTAACAAGGAGTAACTTAGGCTACTTTTTATCCCGAATAAATAACGGGAACGGATAAAAACTGCCACGCGGGCGAAAATGCGAACGGCCGCTATTTTATGCCGTATTAACGCCATCTGTTGGCGACATCGAGTACTACTCCAGTTAAGATTTGTAAGTAAACATGTTTACCGCCCAACGAAGTGGGCACGGGTCAGCTAGTATGTCAATATGTTTGTGTATTGGTTTTTGGAGTTGACAGACATCCATGTCAGTTTCGTCGATATCGATAGTGTATGATTTGTTGCCTACGCACATCCTAAATTAGGACAGAAATAATTTAGTGTAGAGACAGAATATACTACGTAATAAACGGAGAGCGATATTTGGCAACAAAATCGCACATTTGTCTTGCTAATTACAAATAATTAATCATACCCTATTTATCAAGGAATATTTAATCACGATAGGTACTTACAAAGTACTGTATGTTTATTGTTTTGAATGACAACGCATTAATAATAAGAGTTACAAGATTCCTCTAAAAGTTTAAATATTATAATATAACTTATTTGAAGAGTTAAACTCAGTTTATTTTAATATTTATTTATTATACATAATATACCCATAATAAAGTCAAAGTCAAGGCAAATCATTTATTCAGTAATATCCGCAGGGATCATCTTGAAACGTCTTAAATCTAGGTGAATCTAAGCGCCAGTTCCTCGCGACCAAGCCTAGAAGAACCGACAAGAAACTTACGGCTTGGTTCCTACTGTTTTTTTTGTATGATCCTTTTGCAAAGTAATAATAATGTAAATACTGAAACTCCAGTGTAATGCCAATCTAACTTAATAAGGTGATTGCAAGACAGAAAACATGTTATATTAAATCAAAGTACCTATTCGTAAAGTATAACTAACGCAGTAAATACATAAAAAGAGCACTCCAATGAAACAAGCAAGGCATATTGGCTTGCAACAAGAGATGTCGAAACGCCATCACAAGAGCACGATGACAGGCGACAAAAGTGCTAATTACTGAGACACCGAACTAAGCGAGCTTATACTGGGAGCCAATGCCAATAAGATAGGTACATAACTGCCTAGATCTACGATTGCCTGCAAGGTAGTCAATTCTAGTTACGACCACAGGGACATACCTACTCAGAGTTACTTAAAGTTTCATCCAAATCAGTCCAGTATCTAGATCTGATCGAGCCACAAACGTACATTTAAACTTTCGCATTTATAATATTAGTACGATTGAAACAAGCTCGTGAGGCACTTCAGGTTAGTGGACGCAGGGTAGTGCATCGTAGGGCACGTACCTAACGTGCGTGACCTACAATGCAATACTTTGTTATAGGTGATGGTTACCACTTAATATGAGGTGGTCATATGTTTCTTCCACCAGCGTAGCATGAAATAAAAAATGTTTTTTCACTATAGATTATTTTAGTCTATATCTAAACTGATTATAAGAATCTTTGTCTTGACTGACTGACTTATAGAAAACGCACAGCCTAAACCAATGGTCGTAGAAACACGTACGCCTTTGTCTAAAGGATAATTCAACCCCTAGACGGGTAGGTACAGTGGCGGTTGAAGTTTGAATGAAAGATAACTTTAGGCGGAAGAAGTCACGCGCATTACGCTAGTATTCTATAACCGTCTAGGCACAGATAGTAACATCTAGTAAAATAAAATTTAAGCGCAATACTTTGCAAAACGCAATACATTACATTACTCTATATTTCTTCTCTAAATCCTTCATATCTCACAAATAAATGAACAGAGGGCAAGTTAAATATTTAGATTTTGTATTCACTGCATTAGCAACAATCAACTAAGTACCTTCACTTTACGTGATAAGGGTGAAATTTGTTCGACATAAGCATTTTTGTTTACGACGTTTTTCAATTGAGTGGTAAACGATCTAAAATAGATCCAACCGCACGGCTTCAGCGAGATACGTACATTTTTGGAAATCAAATAAAAGTCTAAAAATAAACAAGGTTGTATGTAAATAGAAAGTGTGGTACTCCTTTCAGTGATTCACGCTAAGGCAAAGGTCAACCTTACGGTTGTTGAGGTTTTTTTTTGCGGCATGTGTCCGTCATTCGGACAATTTTGCTAATGTCAAGTGGGTTGAATAAGATCAACCCATAGAACAAGAAGACTAGTCCATATTTTTAGGGTCAACCTTACGCTTGTTGAGGTCGACTGTCTTTTTTTTTGTGGCATGTGTCCGTCATTCGGACAATTTTGCCAATGTCAAGTGGGTTGAATAAAATACTTCTTAGTCAAGTCGAGTCGGTAAAAAAAATAAAGTCGGCTGTCATTGGTTTTGAAGAAAAAGATGACGTTTTTCTTCAAAACCAAAGGGAAACATTTTTGTTCAAATTAGGATGCCACATAACAACACACTTTCATTTCAACTGTTCACACTTGTGCTAAGACCTCAAGTAATGATGGAAAAATGCCACCGAAATTACCCATCAAAGCTTAAAATAACACTAGAAAAACAATTAAAATGAAAATACAATGTTGCTTCCAAAGAGGACAGAAAACGAATCCGTGGAGGTTGAGATTGTCTTCTCCTATCATGACTTTTTCAACCTCAATTTGAATATTCTGATGTCATTGTCCTAAAAAACCAAATGAATATCGAAAATCTTATTGGCTTTGGAGCACCTACACACTTAATCGCAGTAAACAAGCTGTGTGACGTCATTCGTCTCCTCCAGTCATTGAAAAAGCATGTCTCTAGTAGGTAGGTAATCAGTTTTTGAGACAAAAACCATTTTGAACATGAATACATTTTTAAATTATATTTTTGCCTTAGAAGTCTGTTGAATTCAAATATAATAACCTGAAAAACATGTCGTATTAAACTAGTGTCGCTTAAAGCGGTTAGAAAATTGAATCAATAATTTTATATCATACTAGCTGACTCGTGCCCACTTCGTTGGGCGGTAAACATTTTTACTTACAAATCTTAACTAAGTAGTACTCGATGTTGCCAACAGATGGCGTTAATACGGCATAAAATAGCGGTCGTTTGCAGTATCGCCCGCGTGGCAGTTTTTTCCCGTTCCCGATATTTTTTCGGGATAAAAAGTAGCCTAAGTTACTCCTTGTTACATCAGCTATCTGCCAGTGAAAGTCCCGTCGAAATCGGTCCAGCCGTTCCAGAGATTACCCGGAACAAATGGACAGACAGACAGACAGACAAAAATTTTAAAAAATGCTATTTTGGAATATGTATCGCATATACATTTATATGCATGTAGTAAAAAACGGTTATTTTAATATTACAAACAGACACTTCAATTTTATTTATTTGTTTAGATTTTAATATTACATGGAGTATTGTTTTGGAGTCGTTGCAAGGCTGCGACAAAAAAAAATATAGAAACTTCAGTACATTGATTCTACACACAGACTACATTACCCACTAATATTATACTCTGTTGGTAGGTAGATAGCGCTAAAAGAAAGCTGAAATACGGGTTCAAGGCCGTACAAAGACCAAATTGAATCAAATGACTGCGTGTATCAAACAAATGATTCGAATGCAAAGACGGCTGATATGACGTCACAAATCCCGAGCTAAATCTGCATTACTGACGTACCGTGATCATAAACAAGATCTTAGTTCTGATTCAATGATTATTAGTTTAAAATTGAATGCGGGATAAATGCAGCTAAAACGTTACATGCAAAAACCACACTACATAGACCATTTAACTGACTAGTCAAAGTCAAAGTCAATAGGCATTTACTCCATAGAATCATGATGATGATGATGAGATAAGTCATTTGAAGAAATGTGTACATAATACTACGAACACTGTTACACAAAAAATCCTTACGTTTCCATTGTGTGACGTACACTTTAAGTTGCAAATGACTCGAAACTATGTAGGATTTTTTTAAACAGGTTTTAACTACACGTTAGGTGACCTCAAGAGTATTTAAAAAGTTTTAAAATAGGTTACTATATTATTTTATTACATCAGAAACCTTGACCTAGGTTTACTGATAACGTAAACAATTTTTGCAAAAATCCCTAATAGCTACGGCGTAGCACTACGACGTAGAGTAAGTACAAAATAATTATAATAAAAAGGATGCTTAAAGTACTTGTTGATATTGATCCCAAAATAACTAGAGTCCTTCAAGAACTGTCATCCTGAGTCCAGATATACACATAAGTTCAACTAAGAAATAACTAAGTGTCATTTACAACAAAACTAAAGAATTTTTATTTATATTTATTTTAATTTAACTTAAAATGGCAAAAATCACATTTGTTGTATGAGAGCCCCCTTATATATTTATTTATTTTATTTTTTTAGTATTTGTTGTTATAGCGGCAACAGAAATACATCATCTCTGAAAATTTCAACTCTCTAACCATCACGGTTCATGAGATACAGCTTGATGACAGACGGACAGACAGACAGCGGAGTCTTAATAATAGGGTCCTGTTTTACCCTTTGGGTACGGAACCCTAAAAAGTAATTTGAGAACCTCTTTTTTATTAAAAATCGGTAGAAACCTTAGTACTTAGATACGTTCAAAAACAGTGAATACTAATTATCCAAAGAAGTCTTGAAGCCAATTAATGACTAGTTATGATTAAGCGCAGTAGCATGAGTGCCAACTGAGGTGATTTAGATGGTGGAAAATCTCTTCCTACTTGTCTTGTATATAAACCATTATTACGCAGAATCCTAGCAAACTTATTAATAGTAAGATATTTCTTGAAACACAGAAATAGATAACAGTGATTTCCACCGAAGGACAACATTACGGGTTTCTAATCGCTTAAAAAAATGAAGTTATGAATGTATATGCATTTCATTCTGACACATTCTCGTTGCCGTAAGTGACAAGAGCACAAATTTATATTTGGTTGCTAGTGTTGTACTATTACTTGTCCTTAGTCCAAGTTCTTCTTAGTCGTTACTCGCGTCGTCTCTCTCTCTGAACAGCTTTGAGTAAATATCCTTAAGGAAGTTCAGTACTTTGGTTTTATGGGGTTCTATGGGACCATGTTGAGTTTTTTTTTATACAATTTGCTGATGGAACAAGCATATGGCCACCCTGATGTTAAGTGGTCACCATTGCCTATAACATAACATAACCATAGCACATCATTATGTTAGTTATAACATAATAAAACCTCCTCCTTTTTTGAAGTCACTTAAAAATAAAGGTTTGTTTCATATACGAGTCTCTGCGTGGACTCTAACCTGATTACCCTGTTATCGTACATTGTTTGTTTCAATTGAATGTACTGTACAAAGTCCCAAGGTCACCGCCACACGTCACTCGGAATTCGGGCCATTGATACACGTAGGACGCAGTTATAAACCGACGGAAATAGTACATTGCATTATTTATTCCCTAGCTGAACCGTCTCTACTTCAGGGAATCAAATAATGCAAAATATAATAACACAAAATAATTTGCTCACAACTGTAAAGTCGTGAGGCTGTTTGTGTTTCATGTTTTAGTTTAACTTTTTGATAAATAACCAACCTTAAAAGCTTCCACAAGAATGAAATGGTAATATTATTTATCTAACGTCCTAGACCTTAAATCTAAAGAGCACGAGAATGAGTTATCACAGACAATTTCGTTTATTTTTCGGTGTAGGTGTATCTAACCTTGGCAAAAGTCGGCCGAGGAATTCATCCAGGCCAGTTATATCCTATTTATTATGCTTTTTGACATATTATTACGCTGTAAATAAACTCTAGGAAGATGATTTCTGTGAACTACATCTTAGTTTAAACTATTAAAAACGTTTTACGTTTTGCGAACGTTCATCGGTACATCTCTTGAAGAAGTTCACAAACATTTTGGAAGACTGGAGCGCGTTGAAATCCTTTACATGGATCTTACGTAGTTATACTTAGACACCGCCGCTACACTTAAGGTAGTCACGTTTTCATTTAATTTTAGTAATTTTTAGGGTTCCGTACCCAAAGGGTACCCTATAACTTTAGACTCCGCTGCCTGTCTGTCCGTCTGTCTGTCACCAGGCTGTATCTCATGAAACGTGTAGAGTAGAGTTAGAGAGTTAAATTTTAATTAGGTATGAATATTTCAGTATTTATGTTGCCGCTATCACAACAATACTAAAAAACAGAATAAAATAAATATTTAGGGGGCTCTTAAACAACAAACTTTTTTTGTCATTTTTATATAGATATAGATAGATATAGAGCCCTTCGTGAGCGATTCAGACTTGCACTTGGCACCAATTTGATGTTAAACGGTAACAATCACCTATAACAAAGCATTGCCTGACGGCTGTCAGCTCAGTTCGTAATAACATTATAAGATATAGTACTTAGGTACCTACTACTCACAAAATTATCACAGTAAAATCTACTGCTTGAACTAAGTATCTACACTTGTTAACCATATCATTAAGTTGTTTAGCGACGAGATATAGGTGAGGTAATAATAATAATAGCGGTCCAATTGCTAAGTAGAGCGACTATGCGCTACACGCAAAGAACAAAGTTATTGAGTTAGACTTAGAGATAGGAAAGGAGTCTTCATAACCCATAATAATTTAAAAAAAAAATATATATATATATATATATAATAATTTTAGTCTCTTCCACAAACTCAAAGTTGCGCAACGGGCTATGCTGGGAGTTTCACTGCAAGATAGAAATCAGAAATGAGGAAATCCGTAGAAGAAAGAGTAATAAACATCCATCCATCCATCCATCCATACTTACAAACATTCGCTTTTATAATATTAGTAGGATTGTGTATTTTAACCAATAAGCCAATTATTTGTATTTGGAGAATTTGGGTTGTAATTAATAAAAAAGTTTTGAGTTTCGTTCCAGTGACAATAAAATCGTCATTTTATACCAACGCAATCAATAAGGCTTTCACTTTTTGTCCGCTATTTATCCGTGAAAGTGATCAGCTGTGTCCCTTAGTCAGCGGATCAATCGATTATCTCCAATCGATTGAGCCATTCGATTCGTGTTGGATATCATGATCATCGTGTCAACTCTGAAAACGAATCCACAGTCATGAGGCTTCAAACCGGGAGTTTACTGTAGAACGACTACCGAGTTACCTCGTAGTATAATTTATAACGACGGCAATAAGACTTCGCTTTTTCCGGAGTAGACACCCAGATGTTAGCCACGCCGCTACCGCCTGCCACATAGCATAGCAGCTCGTGTCTGTATTTTTCTGAACGTTGGTAAACAGATGGGAAACACTGTGTTGATGCTGATTTACCTAGTAGTAATTTAGTAGTAGTAGAGCTCTTATTGAAGAACTCGTCCGGGGAGCTTCTCACCATGCCTATTTCCACCGGCAGGCAACTGGCGTTGATGCTGACTGCCTAATAAAACAACTGAATCACTCCATGCTCCACACTATCAATTCAACACCGAACTGTGAATGAATGAATAGTGAATAATTTATGTGCATTATAGCTTGAACCTCTACCATACCATCTACCGTATCATTTCTCGTTAAGCGATATCACGACCACTTGTCTATATAAAATTATAATTAATTCATACTAAAACAGCAAATCATTATGGCAATCTACTTACCGTTGACTGACTTCTTCCGGTTTTTTTAATTCAAACTTAACGGTCAACTGTTCCGTTTCACGTAAAAGTCGAACGCGATATAATTTATTTCGATGCATTTTGCACCACAAAAAAACAGTCTGTGGTGACAAACCGGTCCAATAACGGGAAATCCGGGTTATTCTCGGGCAAAAAATGTACGCAAAGAAGCTTGACGGTACAATCTTTCCATGATCTGTATCTGGTGAAGTGTGAAGAAAGGCATGTTGGCGAACGTTTATAAATAGAAATCGGTATTGCATCAACCCAATGTCAACGAAACAAATACTGACCTAGGTTATGTAGGTACACAATCAATTTATGTATATGTAGAATGCATAATTATAATAAATATCAACTATATGGGTTACAGCCATCATAGTTGGTAGTAGCTTTGCCTTCTGTAGAGTGTAGATGGTAGGTTCGATCCTCACCGAGAACAAACATTTGTGTGATGAACGTACCAAGATGTTTGTTTTGTGGCTGAGTGTTATATTGTATTTTAGGTATGTATTTACAAAAAAAAGTATATTAGTATTCTATTAGACGTTTGGTTCCCATGGTAAAATCTATGCTTAGTTTGGGGCTAGTTGATGTTGTGTAAAAATGTCCACAATTATTTATATTATATTTTTAATCAGCGACGAGAGATACTCAAGCAATTGAAGTATAATAAAGGCCACACTGGTCGTTACACTAATCAGTCAGAGGTCATGACTTAGAAACAAATTTCTTTTTCCCACGAAAAAATAATAGGTATATTTTTGTAAATAGAATTATGAGACATAAATTAAGAAACCTGTTTACAAAATGAAAAAAATATTTTGAGTGTTATTAGCATCATTTACATGAGATCACATAATTTTTTCAAATGGATATTCAGTGTTTTCAAACGCAGAAAAAAAAGTAAGAAAACCAGCTCTACTAATAAGCTAGTTAACTTAATACAATTACATGCACAATGTCGGTGCTCTCAAATGGTGAAAGAAAACATCTAGAAGAAACCAGTTAGTATTCTAGTAGCGGCGATGGGCTTGCAACCTGTCACGTATGAAATACTAACTACTGCAAAATGTGGGTATGTACCAATACATCAGAATTACAACATCTATTATGTACCCACTACCTATTTCAAGCAATAAAGATATTCTATTCTATTCTATTCTAATATTATCTGGACGTACCTCTGACTACCCCCTTTAGACATCCTCGAAGAATCTCGCGTAGGTACTTGGTACTAAGAGATCGGAGAGGATATCTACCGTGCTTGAGGATTAAAGTCGTGATACTATTTATTTTTCTTTCTAAACTGTAAAATCTAACCTAATATACCTATGTGGAAAATCTAGTCTATAAGTCTAATCTTAGTTATGCTCTACTCTCCTACAGTGGCGGCCTAAGGGGGTGGCAAACAGGGCAATCGCCCGGGACCTCGCTCTTGCAGGGGCCTCGCGCAACAACCCAAGCAAATTTAAAAAAATATATATTTTACTAACTATATTTTTCTTTATTCAAATTTGTTTATTTTGATAATATACTTTTCACGAAGGACAAAGGGCCTCGCAAAGACCTGCCGCCGCCCGGAGCTTCGCAATGGGTAAGGCCGTCGCTGGCCCTACTCTAATATTCTTCGGACATCACACCACGCACATAAATTGTATAGATACCTACCTAACAAGTTTGATCACGCAGACCTCTCGTAAAAATTAGCAATTCCACCCAGCGTTTCTTATTTATTTCTTCAGTGTTTTGCTTTTAGATGATTGCAAATGAATAGATTCACTTTCGACATTAATATTCGCAGTCACGAAACACGAAGGAATACATTCGTATTTACAACTTGCATGTATACTTTCGCGTACAACATTTGAAGTGATTTAACAAGGAGACATATAAGTGGACTGAATTGGCATTAAATAGGTACACAGTAAGCGCGCGTTGCTAGGTATATATTTCATGAAATTACAGGCATATGAGGCTTAACATCAGTTTGCCTCAGGTTGGTGGGCGCAGGGTAGTGCATCATACAGCATGTACCTACCTAACGTGCGTGACCTAAGGCAATGCTCTGGAGTAGCATAAAAAACGTATTCCAACGCCCGACCCAACGTTGTTATTTGGAGGTTGTAGGATTTGTAAAAATAATTACAAAGAAATTATAAAATTTCAGGTACCTATTTACGCACAAGCTTTGCTTAGCTTGGGGCTAGATGATGCTGTGTGGATTGTCCAGCATTATTATTATTATTATTGGTATTTTTTTTTATGTCTTACTAGAGGTCCTGCTATGTAACCATACCCTTTTTAATCGTTACACCAATCGTACAAATCTATTCCTAAAGACGATAAATAGGATGTTGTTAGTTCATCGTGCAAATCTCAATCACAATGGATTAGCTCTGTAACGCTGTAGGAAATCGCTTGACTATTTTCTAGCAGCATTTGTAGTCCATCCCCAAAAAAATATCTAGACAGCTTTCTTTAAAAACGATGTGTCTAACCTACAGGGTCTAGAGTCTAAAATAAACACGACTCAAAATGCTGCTCAAACCACTACTAAATTAAATAATGTTGTATGTATTTTATCATCACAAGACGTCTACACTTCCAAGCAAAACATTCAGCTTTCGCTTCCATCAATGGAAGTTGAGACCGTTTACTCCCAGTAGTTCTAGACGCTGCGACCGTCATTTACGCGTCACCATCGAACCGGCAAGAAAACCGGATTGGCGGGTCATTTTCGTTAATAACCGGTAAACGGGACCTCAAGTCCACACCCCTTCGTTCTGCACTCCGCGCCGCGCCGCGAGCAAGACAAACACATTACATGCTCTCTCATACGTAGAAAGACAGGCAGTATACATACCAACCTAAGTACCGTAGTATTGATGTATCTACTTAGCTACCTACTAAATTTTCCCTACATGTGAATGTTAAAATCGAACTACGCCACATCAAATGTGGGGTAAATCACCATAAGACGGTGAAAAGTGTCGGCTTTTCTTAACTTTCGCACATTGAGAAAGCTGCTATTGTTAGCGTTTCGCACGTGGCTTGGGACGGTAGACGGTACTAGGCACCTACTGCTTTATCTTTTATTGGATAATCAGTATCATCATATATGTATGAACAATAATTGCTGTAAAAATAATTGAGCATTGAACTATGGAAGGATTGGAAGAGATAGGTAGCGTGGTAGTTTACTCGAGGGACAGAAAATCATAATACAAATCCACCCACCTATTTTCAATGACATTTATTATCCGAAATTCTGTTTTATTGAGCACATCATCCGTGTTTACTGTTTATTATGATGGTGGATCAAACAATTTTCCAGATTCCAAAAGCTTAAGAGTTTCCATCTCTTCCTTGGCTATCTTGATTTTCAGTTCAGCCATATGCTTATCCCTGACTATCTTCCTTTTAGCTTCTTCTTCACGCCAGGACGCTTCCAGTGAATTGTAAAGTTTTTGCTTGCCTAGAGCGTAAATTATACCCGCTACTAGAAAAGCAAATCTAGCACCACGTATCAGCGGAGACACTGGTAATGGGGGTCCGTACGGTAGCGACATAATTTATCTTTGTTCCTTCTGTGACCAAAGTTCTATTTATTATAAGCACCTAGGTATACGGATAAATCAAAGTTAACCATGGAAAAAAGCGCACCAAACCGGGGTGCGCATTTGGAAGATTGACATCAGTTTAAACGTCTGATGACGTAAGATGACACGGCACTATTTTTCAGTTTTTACATATAGCCAGCACTATCATTCTTACCTATTTTCTCAGAATTTGTTCAGTGCATCAAGAAAAAGTTTGCAGTTAACCATCATATTTTTTAACACCTAGCAATGAAGAGGACTAATCTTATTTGCTTGTAGTAAGGCCCGTGCCCCTCCCAACTAGGAATAAGGCTATAAACTTCGATCAGACATGCATTTAATCTAAGGCGGAAGTTGTGCTGTCTTGTCTCCGTTGTGTGTGATGTCGGTCACATCACAATCAAATTGTACACAGCACACTGACACTGGCAAGGTGGCGAGTGGCCAGCGTCGTCGTTTTATTAATATCGTCGTGTGTACAGGAACACACGATTACAGTTCAAATCAATCAGTACCTTTATCAGAGCTCTTCCTAAAACAATACTGTTGGCATGATACCAGAATCAGAGTTTAGTTATGCGTTGGCTATTGCTGCCTTGTAGGCACGAAGTTTCAGGAAATTATCTTGAAAGAAGTAGGTACCTACCTAGGTAGTTGAATTTGGGTCCAAGGCAAAACCGAGTAAGTAAGGAACACTGGCTCCTTAGGTACATCTAAGTTTTTCACATATTTTTTCATTTAAAAAAATACTAAACAAAATATTAAAGGGGACTTTCATACAGCAAACGTGATTTTTGGCCGTTTTTACTATAGATAATGGTACGGAACCCTTCGTGCGCGAGTCTGACTCGCACCTAGCTGGTTTTTTTTATATAATGATGTCTGTATCTATGTTGTACGTTTTCTTTAGTTTTGAATAACTGTTTTACTATTTATTATTATTGGTTCACTACCTATTTATCGTCAGTCATGCGACTGCCCGCTTGAGTTTTACAAAAAAAAAGTACTTACCTACCTATTTTTTTTATTTAATAATTAGCCAGTAAGTATAAATAAGACATCTATCTCATGTCAATAAAAAAAATAAGACAGAAACAGTTGTAGGTATGTACATAACAATTAATAGCAATAAAATTAAATAGGTACCTAATTAATTAAATAGAATCATTATTTATTTTTTATTTTGCATTGAATGCATAGGAATACGATAGGTCGCGATGCAAGCAACGATAGCGCGTTTTATTGCTGCAAACAGAATTGCTTGATTGAATAAAATTAAAAGGTTGGTGGGGAAAAAGTACAGTCGGATGATAAACGTACGGAAAACCATACTTTTTGGTTCCTTCTTGTTGAGTTTACAGAGACATAAATACCGGTATTTAAATCTTGCTCATGCTCTCTACCGTACCGATGCCTTCTTTATTCGCTAGCTTTTGTCACACTTTGTAACCACTTCGGAACAAATTATTGTAACCTTGTTCCATTCATCCAAAGTTTCTTGCTTGACAGTGACAGCAGTCAGTCAGTCAAGTGGTTGATGTAGTAAAGTGAAGAGGGCGCTTGCTCGCTGCCCTGCTCGCT
This sequence comes from Electrophaes corylata, assembly GCA_947095575.1. Classification (NCBI taxonomy): domain Eukaryota; kingdom Metazoa; phylum Arthropoda; class Insecta; order Lepidoptera; family Geometridae; genus Electrophaes; species Electrophaes corylata. The sequence continues at coordinate 2,588,120 of OX352707.1, read as the reverse complement.
CACTCGTTTCGTTTGTCTTGCGGGGTCTGTAGTCGTCTGTTTTTGTGTTTCTTCTCTTTATTTTCTACTTGTGCAGAAAACAAAGTGTAAATCTTGGTTTACTCGTAATTTGTAAGTTAAATGCAGTTTAAATATCAGTCATTTTATCATGTAATCAAAATCCACAATATAAAACGCTAAAAACCCTTTGCGACGTTAAAAAATCGATCAAACTAAAATAGTGGGTGTGGTGAAAAGGATTTTTTAGCCAAAATTAGGTTATTTTTTAATAGCATCGGATCTCTGTTAGGAGTAATAGTGTACTGTGCATCGGATCAATTGATAGCGGAGAGTAGTTTTATCGGTGAATTAACATAATAAGTGTTGTTACAAGTGATGTGTTTTGGTTGTAGAAATCGTCGTCTACGAAGACCACAACAATGACAACCCCGGCCAAGTTGTTCGGACGGGAGCTGGCATCGTATGATGAGGTGGACGTGGACGAACTCCTCTCCAAGCTCACGACGGAGGAGTTGAATATGCTGGCCAAGGAGGTTGATCCTGACGTGAGTCCTTACTCTAATATTTACCTAAAATGCTAATACTTTTTCCTTACCGTTGATGGTTTATGTAACACAATATAAAACTATAATATACTTCACCTGGCCCATCTTTACTATGTCTATAAAAATGGTCCATTTTCCACCATGCTTCAAATAAAAGAACAAGGTGTCTACCATTTTTCCATATTCCATAAAGTGGCAAATAGTCTAACAAGTATTACAAATAAAACGATGACACAACTGCAAGCCAACCTCATCACATGTTAAGTAGGTACCTACTTCCAATTTATTCTCTACAACTCCATTACACTCAATAAGTGATGAAGGTCACAGCACAAACATCCTATCAGATAATGGCTCGACATTCTAACACAAAGTCGGTTTCATTCCCACACCTTGAGGTTTTATCAAAAACCTTCTGAAAGAAATACCTACATACCTAATGTTAAAAAGAAGAGAGACAACAACTTATTACTAGACACCAAAATATATCTTTAATTTGGTTGTTTTATAAACATTTACTTAATCTATCTCTTGACAGGCTACTTAGCTCAGTTGATAGTAACTGTGCCCTCTGTACTGTAGGTTGTAGGTTCTATCCTCACCGGGGACAAACATTTGTGTTATGAATATAAATGTTTATTCTCTGTGTGGGTGTTATAATATTGTATTCTAAGTATACATTAACAAAAAAATGTTTTTAAGTATTCTATCGGTCATCTGGTTCCCATAGTACAAGCTATGCTTTACACAAATATTTTACTAATACTCATACTTTGTCATCAAAAATCAATTAGCAGCTAAGTGTTAATGGGCTACTGATAAATTGTTAATTCTTATCTATGTTGAGTATAATAAATATAATAATAATACTTTGCAACATCTCCACAAAAAAACTGAATAAAAAATCCAAATTGGACATGGTAAAACAAACTACCTGCCTATGTACTGAGTTGAATCTAAGCCAGTACTACTTAGCCAAGATATAACAAACTGGCACCTAGGTAGGTACTTATGAAATGGTCTAATACATCAAATAGTGTGGAAGTGCATTCACAGACAGAAAGTTTGTACTTTTGTCTAAGAAAGATAGACACCTCAAACATGGCTACCTGTGCTATGCTGAGGGTTGTAAAATCATAATGAATGGACATTTTTGGCACACACCCAACTCTAGAGGAATGTACACACCGGGTGAATTAGTAGCAGGTAGGATTTACGTACCTCTATTTGTTTATTGATCTTTGTTGTAAGTATATTGGCAGCTTCTAAATGTTTAGAAACAAAATAAACTATATTAAATTAACTTTGTAATAGTTATCATATTGAATGCTTTTTGAATTCAGTACACCAGTTGTACGCAGTGAAGAAAAATATACCTACTGAGGAAACTAAATAGTCTTTTTGCAGTGGCAATGGGTTGGAAATCTTGTTACTTAGATATAAAGATAAATAAATATATGTGGATATTTTGAGAAATGGGTACCAGATAACTTATGGAATACTTCATATACCTCATTTTTAAATATACACATAGAAAACAATACCAACCACAAACATCTATGTTTATCACACTAATGGTTTTCCTCCTTTTGAATCAATTCCACAACAGAACACACACAACACAACACAGAACATATAATAATAATAATAATAATGCTGGACATTCCACACAGCATCATCTAGCCCCAAGCTAAGCAGAGCTTGTATTATGGCTACTAGATGACTGATATACTTAATACAATACATTACATATTATATAGATATTTTTTATTATACATAGAAAACACCCAGAACACCCGGAATAAATATTTGCAGATCGTACAAACATTTATCCCAAGGCGGGAATCGAACCCGCAACCTCTTGCGTCGCAAGCGGACATACGCCCGCCGCGCCACATCGGTCGTCATATAGGTACTACCAACTAAGCTGTGAGTTACTGCAAAATTATATGCATGTGCAGAAGGTAATGATTTTGTCTGTTAGACATCCTCTATAGCTCATAGCTCCTCCTAGGCATATTGAGCATTATAATCATGAACTTGTATGGGTCTGGCTGGATTATCCATCTAGAGCTTTCTGTTGCCTACTTGGAAAATGTATGTCTTCACAAATAATAAAAAGCTTTATATATAACTAGCGGTCTGTCCCGGCTTTGCACGGGTTTTAGTAAGGATCCCTAATTTTATTGAAAATGTAATATAGCCTATGTCACCCGGGGATAGTGTAGCTTCCCAACGGTGAAAGAATTATTCAAATCGGTCCAGTAGTTTCGGAGCCTATTCAATACAAACAAACAAAGTTTTCCTCTTTATAATATTAGTATGATGTTTGGATGTGCCATTCACTAGCCCAGGTCCTTAAGTACTACGAAATCTACGGAGATATCTGTCTCCTGTGCATGACAATTAAGAAGTTGTACTAAACTCCTCAACATCCTTATAAAATATCAAAGTCAATAGAAATTTTAATTTGAATAAAATATGTAAAGTATAACTCTTAATCATCTTGAACAGGTAAAATTTCAATTAAATGGTGATTGGTCACCATTTAATTACCAACTTTACTCAAACAAAAATGAAAAAAACTAAAATTTTAAAAGAAATATATTTAAATTAGACTCATTACCCTGAATAGTAGACTTAATTATCATTTTATTCATGGCACAAGCTATGTGGAAAATAGTCAAGTTGCCTAACAATATATTTTTTGTAATAATCTAAACTTAATGCTCTGTTGGTCGTCAAACCTGTCCTTACATAATTTTCAACTCAAACAAAACCTGCTTCCTTTTACATCACCAATTCCTACCTAGTTTTCCATATTATGTATTTACATTAATTTACATGTGTTTTGATTCTTTATATTGATCTGAATGACCAATAATAGCGTTACCGATCAGCCATTACCTGTTTTTGTGTAACATAAATACTTACGAAAATTATCATATATTGGTGTACAACTACAAAACCTCCCTTCTGACTACTCCTTTATTATCAGTAAAATATATACTGACATACATTTGACACTAACCCCAAACTGAGCAAAGCTTCTCTCTGGTACAACAAGCTAGCAAGCCGCAAGTGGTTCTTGGAACATCAGCCTAATGTATGAAGTGTCACCTTTAGACAAATAAACCACTAAGAGCGGTCTCGCACTACGTCCGATCCAAATCCGATCCGAACCCGTGAAAATACGGCCCGGAGAAGTCGTAGAACTATTTCTATGGTAGTTTACGCACTAGATCCGGCTTCTATCATCCGATTTCTCTATCGCTCCGTATTTTCACGGACACGGATCGGACGTAGTGCGAAACCGCTCTAAGATTGTCACACATGATGCGAAAGAGAACTGAAATAATGGCTAACCTTAATCTCAAGGCGAACTTCGTACCATGTTTGTTCTCTACATGGTGATATCGTCATCATCAACAGCCTGTAGAAGGTACTACTCTACATAGTCTTCCCATCCGTTTCCAGGATGAACGATTTTGAGCCCTTTCCATCCACCGACTTCCCGTGATCGTTACATTGTCGTTAGCCCATCGGGTAGGAGGGCGTTCTACACTTCGCTTCAGTGGGTGTTATATTGTATGCTAAGTAAGTAGGTATTTATTACCACAACAAAAAAGTAATAGAATATGTATTCTATAAGCCATCTGGTTCCCATAGTACAAGCTTTACCTACTTAGTTTGGGGTTAAGAATCATTTACGAATAGAATTATTTAAAAACCAATATTAACATCAACACTTATGTTAATCATTTATTGCACTCAATTATCAGTCGAAATTATCACTGAATAAAGATAATAAGTGGCGCCCTACATTGCATTGTATTTCTTTTAAATTGATAAGCATTTTCTTTAGTCTTCAGTAACAAGGTTGTTATACGAACTAGGTATTTGTGTTCCTACTGATAGCAATACAAAAAAACCTACCTAAATTATGTAATCAGTAACATTCGACTGATCGATAACTACTGATTAGGTAATCAGTATTTCAGTAGGTACCTACCTACCATTATTTTTGTCAGTGTATTGACATTAGTATAATATAAGATTTTATGAAGTGTCAAAGCCTTAAACGATTAAACCACTGGTTTGTTCTTTAACCAATTGGTTTATTCGTTTAAGGTCAGGGCCCTCTGTAGTGTATGGGAGGGAACAACTCTATAACATACTAGCGAAACGCGCGCAACTTCGTCCGCGTGAAGCTATTTTCATACATACTTCAACCCCCGCGGAAATTTCTTTTTTAGTACACCTTTACGCACCAAGACGAATACACTCTGAAAATTTCAAGTCTCTACGACCAATGGTTTAGGCTGTGCGTTGTCTATATCCCAGTCAGTCAGGACAAAGATTCTTATAATTGGTATACCTAGATTATTTACGGGATGCGCTCAGTTCGTATTGTTCAGAGCTACAATGGCACTTATCAGCAATTATCAGAAAATACACATACATTGTGTTCTTGGTAAAGCCGACAACGGTATATTTATTGATAAATTACCTCATACGTAACATAGTTAGGTATTTGTAAATCCTGCCTAGAAAAGGTAAACGAGTACATTGACCTCAAGGAAAACAATAACTACCTACCTAACTAGTTGCTTATCAAGTAGGTCATTTATTCTTCTTGATTAATTCCAATAAACCTCATATACTAAAGTAGCCTTATTTTGATGAAATTGGATTTGATTGGAAATTTGAATTGGAATTTGATGGATTTGGATGAAATTTGGAATAAACATAAATTATAACTAGGATTAACATATAGGCTACTACTATTTTTATCCCAAAGAATAACGGGAACGGGAAAAAAACTGCCACGCGGGCGAAGCTGCGAGCGGCCGCTAGTAGATAATGTAATAGCGTCTGATTTGTGCATCAACACCAAAGTGGTTTAAAAATTTGGTTTTATAGTAAGACAGCTGTTTTCATAATGATCTAAGTAGAATCATCTCTATACTCGTAGCGTGGGATATACGTGTATATCCCACGCTACGTAGAGTCGGCACAACAGGTCCTCATTTTATCAGAAGCCATCTAAAAAGTCTTACGTTAAGGTATTCATGAGCACTTGGTAACCGTATATGGAAACTTGACGGGATAAACTGAACCCGATGTTGGAATTTTTTTTATGGGAATTTTTTGTATTATGCGAGTGATTTTTGTATGGAGACAAACGAAATAATAACGACATTATAGTGGTAGCTTAGAATAGGATCCCTCTATCACGCCCCATGCATAAAATGCGACTAAGGGAACGAACCAGGAGGTGAGTAGCAGCATCTACTGCGTACAGTCAGCTGCACTAGAATATATACAATTCGTAACTTACACGATGGTTTTACAGCTTTATAATTCGTATTTACAGGACAAAAACTGAAAAAATGAGTGAACCTATTAGCCTATTTCACAAATTTTGAGTTTTTACTGTTTTAGAGCTTACTATAAGGCTTTGATACCGTTTTGAAAGTTACGAATTGTATACATTCTAGTGCAGCTGACTGTACATAACATCGACACCCGGGTCTCCAATCTACCTAGATTGGTGACCCCAGTGTCGATGTTATGTGTTTGGTAGGTGCCAAGCGTGAAGACTACAACACTCCCCAATAAGGAGAAATTCTATGCCCAGCAGTAGACTTATTTAGTCTCATGATGATGATATAACCCCTACCGGACAAGGGGAACGGAGAATGTAACCATAGTCACTGTTTAACCCGCATTTATTAGATTGATATGTATGTATGTATCTGTGAACGTGATTTTCACTCCTTTCAAAACGATGGATTGATTTGAAACTTTGCACACTTATCAGGGACCGATGACAATGCAACATGTTTTACTTTTTTAGTTTGAGTTTCTATAAAGCGTGATTCTTTAGTTTTTTAACCTATGGTTTTTGTATGAACAGAATAACTTCAAACGGCTCACATAAAACAAAACAGAAAACACAAACAAATGCAGTGTGCGACCGAGCTTGTGCTATGGTAGTATAATGAGGTTCTTGGAAATTACATGTGTTGGTAGGTGGCATTTGAGTTGAAGTCGGTCGTTGGATTGAAGTTCCTTGAAATGATAGCTATGTCAACAATGCTCGAGCTGCACTGTCTTTTCTTCGTAGGTTTGTTGCTTTTGTTTACACAAAATATAAGATAGTAGGAAGTAGTAGGAAAAGTACTATCATCTACTGTACTTATTTATGTCGCCAAACATTGCATGTAACCAGAGCCATCTTAAACTAGGCTGGGGCCCTTGGGCACACAAGAATTTGGGGCCCTTTTGGAAAGTATAAAAAGCTAGTTATAATAACATTTATTTACTAAGCATGACCATTTATTGTAGGTAATCAAATACAGTATGAAATAAAACGTGTCAACGTGGGACAGATCTGGCGTAGAATCTACGCTAAAAGAGTAGTACTTTGCTGATTTAAGTTCTTTGACAATGGTTTTCAAAACTTGCTGTCCCATTAAATTAATAAATTCATTACAAATATTTGCCGATAAATATGATGTATAGATATAATGGCGTAGTATATGCCTTGTAATAAGATTACTGATTCATGAAAAAGTGTAGCGTGCCCGATAAAAATGTTTTGAGAATAAGTGTGAGAGAAATTGTCAGTCCTACGGGGCCCCCTGAGAATGGGGGCCCTGGACACGGGCCCCGTGTGCCCTTATGGTAAAGACGGCATTGCATGTAACATAAGAATACTATGAGGTACCACTATAGGCACACTAGACTTCTTTACGTCTGAGACTGAATTCATAATTATAAATACATTTTTATTTAATTTACTATACTATTAATACTTGGCCTAACATTATTACACATGCTTAATATTTAAAAGAGTTGTGACTAGGCAATAGCTGCAACAGTATCACAAATTTACTAAACATTGAACAGTTAGGCTAATAGTAAGACACTTCTATACTATAGTATTATAAAAAGAAAAAATTTGATTGTTTGTTTGCATTGAATAGGCTTCGAAACTACTGGACTTATTTGAAAAAAATCTTTCACCGTTGGGAAGCTACATTATCCCCGGGTGACATTGATTATATTATATTTTCAAACAAATTAGGGATTCTTACTAAAACCCATGCGAAACCAGGGCGGGCCGCTAGTGCTTAATATTCAAAAGAGTTGTTCTATTCAATAGTTCACAGTATCAAAAAAGAGCTATAATAATAAGCCTATACCATAAGCAATGCAGTTACACAATCCTTTTTTTCAACTTCGAAATTTTATCGCAATTAACGATTGCAAACCTTGATCGGTTATTTGGTAACACGTGTTGTATCTAATCTACTCAAGCGTACAATTTATAATTGAACCTAATTCACTTGAATTACATTTGCCCCGAGATCTCGCGATTTTCGTTTCACGTTTATATTCAGAGTATATTCGTCTTGGTGCATAGAGGTGTACAAAAAAATTACCGAAATTCAATCTCAACGTGTACACTGGGGTTTGAAAATTGTATAATAAGCTTCACGCGGATATAGTCGTAGTCGTAGTCGTAGAGTAGAGCTCTTAGTGAAAGGCTCGTCCGGGGCAGTACTACCACCATGTCTATTTCTGCCGCCAAGCAGCTTGCTGTGTTCCGGTTTGAAGGGTGTGGGTGCCGGTGTAATTACAGGCACATGAGGCTTAACACCTGTATGCCTCACGTTGATGGACGCTGAGTAGTGCATCGTAGGTGACGTTCCTAACGAGCGTGACCTGCGAGGCAATGGTTTGTTATAGGTGATGGTAACCACTTCTTCTTTCGTGTCAATAGTTCTCAAGTGAATGGAGTCAGATACGTCCTGCCCAGAAGGTAGCGACTGCCACAGCAGCGTCTGAGGCGGTGTTAATATCGGTAACCACTTAACATCAGGTGGGCCATCTGCTCGTTTCATCAGCAAGTTGTATAAAAAAAAAAGTCGCGTGCGTTTTGCTAGTATTAGTATAGATTCACTGATAAGGATTAAAATATTTTCAGGACAACTTCTTGCCTCCCGACCAAAGGAATAACTACGACTGCGAGAAGGACCCCACCGGTCCGCTCAACCGTAAGAAGCTCATTGAACACATCAACAAGCAGGCGTTAGAGACGCCTGACCGGCCGGAGGTGAAGCCCTTCGTTGCGGGAGTGGTACGAGGGAAGAAGGTAAACTTTACTTACTTACTCCGTTAGCTCAACGACCCAAAGTGAATCTTGGCCTCCGATAAGAGCGCTCGCCATTTTTCCCTGTCGTGCGTTAGTTCCTGCCAGTTTCCGGCTTGAAGCTCACGCAAGGTCCACCATATCCTTCCAACGATACCGCGGGCGCCCCACGGGACGTCGGCCAGTAGGGATTCCGTGGTTACTATATTCAATAAAAATTATATTGGTTATTCACAGACACGAAATGTATGCACGTAGATCTCTCAGGATTCATCTACAAGAATGTTAAAAAACCGGCCAAATGCGAGTCAGACTCACGCACGAAGGGTTCTGTACTATTTATCTATAATAAAAACGGTAAAATCACGTTTGTTGTATGAGAGCCCCCTTAAATATATATTTTATTCTGTTTTTAGTATTTGTTCTTATAGCGGCAACAGAAATCATCTGTGAAAATTTTAACTCCAACTATCACGGTTCATGAAATACAGCCTGGTGACAGACGGACAGACAGGCAGACAGATAGACAGCGGAGTTTAAGTAATACTTCTTAGTTAGACGTTCCTATTAACGATAGGGTGTTCTGCTTAAATGTCCTTTCGATACGAAACGTAAATAGCTTCAGGACTTTAATCCTTACTTAGGTGCGGTAAAAAACCCCCTCAGATCTGTTAGTACCTATTTAAGATGCTTTGAGGATGTCTAATAGGCGTAGTTAGAGGTACGTCGAAATATTAAATCCAAAAACGTTATTTCTAAAAACAATGGTATAGGTCTATGCTCGCCCACCTGTCTATCTTCAGGCGGATGGTGACGAAACTAACTGAATCCAAGCCGGTTTGTCGAATCTAAATCTTATTAAAACCGAAGTTAAGCCCTAAATTTGAGTTCATGGAATCCGTCAAATGATATCTTATTTCGGAAACCTCTAAACCTACGAATTAGAACAAGAGTCACAATCATAATTGGTTTACAATTCACAAGGATGAAGAAGAGAAACAAAATAGGTGCCAGAAACTTGAAATGAGACTTGACTTGATTGAAACTTGCAATGACTTGGTCGCGAGAAACTGGAAGACGTTTCAAGATGATCCCTGCGGATATTACTGAATAAATGCTTTTTGACTTTGACTTTAGATGTTTTTTTTTATAAAATATGGCCTACCTTGTTAAGTTAAGATCTATAAAACTTATCAATAAAGTTAATTTACCAATTATAAGAATCTTTGTCCTGACTGACTGACATATAGACAACGCACAGCCTTAACCACTGGTCGGAGATTCTTGAAACTTTCAGGGTATATGCGTATTGATGTGTATTAAAAATTCCCGAAATTCAACCCTTAATCTGGTACAGCGGGGGTTGAAGTTTGTATGAAAATAACGTCATGCGGACAAAATCGGGCGCGCTTCACTCACAGTCACCTATAGCAGGGCATTGCTGCGCAGGTCACCAACTTGAGGCATATATGGGTTGCTACGCGAAGTAATGTAGGGCACGTTTCTAATGTACGTGATATATGGTAGCCACTCAACATCTGATGGCCTGCTTGTTCCATTAGCAATAGTATAAAAAAAACCTCAGTAATACAGAGTTAGGTTGTTGTAAGTTTTTAAAATGTTAAAAACATCTGTAGGTCACATTTTATGGTCTATTAGTATAACGGCCTGGCTTTCGACCTTCACCTTCAATCATAACAAGACGACATATTTATTACGTGACGTAATAATTTTATTTGAAAGTAAGCCAAATTGAACTGCCTATTGTATTGTTTTGTAATGTTTTTAGCTTGGCCACTTACACTCGATTTTATAGTATGTAGTACATCGCTCCATCACAACTGGGAACAGTGAAGATGAGGTGGGGGCTCCTTCAGGGGAACATTTATATGAAATAAAAAAATAGAATCATAGTGGCTTCACGATTTTCATTCCCAGCCTCGGAAGATATCCCCTTAGATCTTTTAGTCTCAAGATTATTTGAGGATGTCTAATAGGGGATGTCAGAGGTAAGTCCAAATATTACATTTACATTGGGTACGTCCCAGATTTTGATTCATTCGATTTTTTTTGTGACTTGCTAATGGCCCACCCGATGTTAAGTGATTAGTATTGCCTAGATTACCAAAGCCTACCTTCGAATTCAGTACTTTTGCTTTTGCTTGCACTAGACTGTCGGTACTCTCAATCCCATGCATTTTGCTCGTTTCTACTAGAGATATCCAACTTTGTTTACAGGCTCTGATACGCTTTCAGATCACGACCGTCAGCCGCGTCCAATAATATTTCCAGCCGATGTAGTAACAGTTGTTTTGATCTATCAGCTGTATGCAACGGTTACGGCAATCGTCGATTAATGCGTTGGTGAACAGTAGCCTGAGTAATTTAGCCAGCTATTATTAGAACCGTTGTAATGATTTGCACAACGAGACCACATTTGCTAAAGGCGCGGTGGCAGAGCAACGGAAATAGTTTTCAATTGAAGCTATTTTTAAACAACAATACTTTCGTTTGAATTTGTGGTGTCGGAGTATGGCCTAGGTCTACTCTTAGAATCTAGTTGCCATGTCCTCACGACCAAGTCTAGAAGAACCTAACGGTTTTTTGTCTAAGAGTATAACTTGTTGATGAACGAGTCTATCTACCTACATGATAATTAAGTTGTAACCATCACCTATAACAAAGCATTGCCTCGTAGGTCACACACGTTAAAAACATGCACTGCTCTGCGTCCATCAAATTAAGATATACAGGTGTTGCATCATGTGTGTTTGGATTTAAAGAATGTTATTTCTCATAAAAACTATACAGTTTGCTAAAAATGAGATACAGTATCTATTTATTTCACCGGCACCCTTTAAACCAAAGCAAATAAGACTGATGAGAATAATACAATTATCGTGTATCGGTATCGTTCAGATGCTAATGACTGTTTGTTACCCTTGCCTATTAGCACCCGCAGCACTAAAGGCATTGTTGATGCGTTGCCTACCCTAATAAGCCTCTTAATTTTTTTATCAACTTGTCTTATAGTGTGTTGGATTAATCTTAGATACTTTTTTACGGTTCCCCCGTACGTTTCCCGGTTTTACCCTTTGGGTACAACGGGATAGTTAGAGGGATGAAATTTTCACAGATGATGTATTTTGCCGCTATAACAACAAATACTAAAAAAGCAGAATAAAATAAATATTTAAGGGGCTCTCATACAACAAACGTGTTTTTTTGCCATTTTGATTATAGATATTGGTACGGAACCTTAGTGCGCGAGTCCCACTCGCACTTGACCTGTTTTTATATTTTTGTACTAAAACATTCGAGAAAGTTCCTACGAAAGTTCGAAATATTGATGATTAGACTTAAGTTGCATTTGCCGTCCATTTGTAATACAACCACATAACATATCTAATGATAGATTTGAAAACTATTTTTTATGTAAAGCAACATTACACTCTTAACAAGACGTTACTTTCATTTTAATTTAGTGGATCCCGCCGGCTACGCCAGAAAAGCAACGTGACGCAGATGAGCAGATCTCGATCGACCTCGGTGATGAGTATGAAGCAGCGCTTACAGATGCATCACAGGAGGAGATCATTGACCTTGCCGGTAAGTCATAAATCGCAAGTTCTGACTAGCATACTCTCGAACGAATCCTACCGCCTATGCCAAAAGCTTGTTATAGTGTGGTTGGTACAAACTCTTTTATAGTACGTGTTTTAGGCTATCGACTAACTTGACAGTTTCTTCTTCTAAATCGACGAGCATGTATGCAGAACGTTATGGGGGTGAATTAAGCTAAGTAGAAGTAGCAAGTTAGTAGTAGTAGAGCTCTTAGTGAAGGGCTCGTCCGGGGAAGTACTACCACCGTGCCTATTTCTGCCGCAAAGCAGCTTGCTGTGTTCCGGTTTAGGGTGTGGGGGCAGGTGTAATAATTACACGTACATGAGGCTTAACACCTGTATGCCTCAGGTTGATGGACGCGAAGTGCATTGAAGAACATGTCTTTTACGAACGTGACCGACAACGCTTTGCTATAGGTGATGGTAACCACTTCAGATCATGTGGGTCATCTGCTTATTCCATCAGCAAGTCAAATAAAAAAAATCAAAAGCAGTTTGTCAGGATCGTAACAAGTGGAAATTTGTGGTCTTTGCGTATGGGAATTGAGTGTGATTTTATTGATGTACGTATGTATGTATGTTTAATCTTTTGTGTCTTTGGCAGGAGACCTGATTAAAATTTTATTCTTTTTTTATGATACTAGCTGCTTTTTATAAACTTGGACCAAAACCAACGCTAAATTCAAAATATAGAGCGATGTAACAAAACTCAATCAGTGCAAACCATGTAACTTGATTAAACGGTAAATGTGAGCATTTACGGCAATTTACCGGTATGTAATTATATAAGCGTAATTGTAAATAGGCACGCTTGACAGCATGCGTTATGTAGCCGAAGAATATAGGTTTCTTTACGCCGCCGTTTCGAAAACACCTTAGATAACTGAATTACTGTTCAGAAAGTGAGAATATGCCAAACGAAAGGCTTAGAAGTGCTTCTGTCTAACATAATATATTTTATACAAGTGAAGTAAATACAATTTTGGTCTATTTACACTTTTTCAAACACTTAGACAACTGAATTACTGAGCAAGTAGTGAGTTTTTAATACTTGCCTGTACCTAAGTAAATAGAATGAGTGTTGGTTTCAGCCGTGCCGTTATGTTGGACAAATTTTATCCTACCCCAGGACCTATTCCTATCCTATTACATGACTATGAATAAAAGACGACACGACTATGAATAAAGGCGACACTTTGTAAAAAGTGAGAATGTACTAAATGGATGGATCACATGGCATAAAACCAAAACACGACACATGGGTCGGTCTGTCTGTACGTGCTAATTTACGTTTTACTTTCTCCTGTCAAATCCTTGCCCGCATCATCATCAACAGCCTGTAGAAGTCCACTCCTGGACATAGGCCTTCCTCATACATTTCCAGGAATAACAATTTTGAGCCCTTTCTATCTTTTTAATTTCCGCGATCCTAACAATGTCGTCAGTCTATCGGGTAGGAGGACGTCCTACGCTTCGTCTTCCGGTTCGTGGTTGCCATTCGAGAACTATTTCCCAGCGATTGTCGGTTCGACGAGTTATATGGCCTGCCCATTGCAGCTTCAACTTGCTGATTCTTAGAGTTATGTCGGTGACTTTGGTTCTTCAACGGATTTCCTCATTTTTTTACTATCATCATTATCTCGCAGTGAAACTCCCAGCATCCCTGCCCTACTGCCCGCTAGTTTAATCATTTCGAAACATGCCTATTCAAACATTCAGTTTTATTAACTTTCCGCCGGAAAGCGTTTTAAAACGCTGACCTGAACATATCATGCAAACAAACAAATATGAAAATATTCTAAAATGTTTCCTTTCTTTATTTCCTCGAAATGTTTTAACGCGCTTGCTTGAATTCAGACTATACACAAAAATAATCTGACAAGCTGACATGAACTACATATTATTGTGATCTGTTCAATTATGTTTCTAGTAAACTTGCTCTGGTACTAATAAACTCGGCGAAACGTTGAAATAGGTTTTTTTGATACAACTTGCTGATGGAACAAGCAGATGGCCTAGCTGATGATAAGTGGTTACCATAGCCTATGACAAAGTAATGCATCGTAGGTCACGCTCGTTCAGAACGATGCACTGCTCAGCGTTCATCAAACTGAGGCATACAGGTGTTATGACTCATGTGCTTGTCATTTCATCGGAACCCAAACCCTTCACAATGGAACACAGCAAGCAGCTTAGCGGCAGAATTGGCATGGTGGTAGTAGTTCCCCGGACGAGCCCTTCACAAAGAAATACTAAAACCGTCACATCGTGTTTTGTCTTTTGGAAGTTTCAAGTAAGATCGGAAAAGACAAAACACGGTATAACTAATACGAGGTTACGCTGAGTTTATTAGTAGTAGGAAGACTTAAAACTTTTGGAATTGAATAAGATTTGTTCAAATTTAAAGTTCAATATCTTCTAGTTAAATGGTGTGGGGTGTCGGTGTAATTACGGGCACACGTGACTTCTGGGTCTTAGGATCATGGATACAGTGCAATGATACTTAGAGGCGCTTAGGATGTGTCTTTCAGTGAACACTGAAGGTGCTGCGATTGTTTTAGACAGAGGTAACTGTTCAGCATTAGGTAGGTTACGTGTTTGTTCCGTCAAAGCTCTCAAAAAAATAAAATACCGAGCGTCTTCTTCATCTAAATCAAGAGTACCTACTCAATTTTTTTTTACTGGTTTTCGGGCCAATTTCATTACGCCATCTGACCAAGAAACGACTAGTACTGCGAATATAAGCGTCGTTCATATGCTTAGTGGTCGCCACTCATCACGTTCAATTAGTTTCGAGAAGTTTCCTTAGATCCTATGAAATTCTATTTAAAAACGTCTACGGCATACTGCCCCAAAACCTATGTCTGTGTCACGAATTTCGCGACATATAAAATGAAGTATACGCGAATTGTTTTATGTGTAATCTTTATAATAAATAATGTAGTGTCTTTTGTAATATAACAAGAGACGTGACATTTTGGCAAACACCCAGTGTGGCTTACGAACTTTTAATAGATATGACATGAAAAATTGTTTGTGATTCTATCGACACAAATGCAGGGGACATAAAAAGCTGTGATGATAAAATATCTTTATACCAATTATAAGAAACGTTGTCCTGACTGACTGACTGACTGAGATGTAGGCAACGCACAGTCTAAACCACTGGTAGTAGAGACTTGAAATTTTCAGGGTGTTTTTGTCTAACGGCCGAATTCTCAAACGCAAATTTTTAATCTCGTATTCAAGTGACGAATTTTTGACAGACTCATTGCAAACTGTCAAAAAATCGCGACTTGAGACGTGATTAAATTTAAGTTGAGTTTTCGGCAATTAGTAAGAAAGGAATTCCCGAAAGTCAGCCCCTAAACGGGTACAGCGAGGGTTGAAGTTTGTATGAAAATAACTTAACGCAGATGAAGTCGCGTGCGTTTCGCTAGTATAAATAAAATAATTTGTCGGGAGGATGATTGATTTATCATCATGCATTCTAACGACCTACACAAAATGCATATGAACAATTTTTGCAAAGCGACGATTTATCGAGTGCGTGGTTAAATAAAATATTATCCAAGCGTATTTCTTTCTAAACTAGCGGCCGCTCGCAGCTTCGCCCGCGTGGCAGTGTTTCCCGTTCCTGTAATTTTTTGGGATAAAAAGTAGCCTATATGATAATCCAGGTTACAATCTATATTTAATCCAAATTTTATCCAAATCGGTCCACTGGTTAGAGCGTGAAAGAGTATCCTGCCATCCATCCATACTTACAAACTTTCGCGTTTATAATTTTAGTAGGATATTATTAGTACATGCACATAGTATAGATATCTAACCTTTAGATGTAGATTTACACAGCAAGATAATATCCCGCTATTTGCAAACAGCTTAAAATGTAGTCGTTTAAAATTGTGAATGTGCACTTATGTTAGCGGCCGGCATGCCTATACTCTCATAAAAACTAAATGTAGGTACTTTTAGATTTAGTTTACGACTTCTGCGGACAATAAGCAGTTTATGATATTTGTTCTTTCTATTTACTGTCTTCTGGGTAAGACGTGCCAAAAATATATGATTGATAGAAATAAAATATATTTTTTCGTAAACAAAAAAAATAGATTACCTATATCTTAAACAGGTGAATTGCATCGTTCTTGGTATAGTTTACTTGAGCATTTCTAAATGATCTTCTAAGTTTATCAACGTTCTCCGCGTCTGCTATTTGGATGGGTGACCGTAAGTGGGATTTAAATGTCCGTAATAGAAATGAGTTATTGCGTAATGTTGTGTGAATTTGCATACAGGTGTTGAGTATGTAATTTCATGTATGTAGATATGTCTTGAATGGTATTGTACAAGTTATTAAAATATGCATTTTTGTGGTTTCCAGCTATCCTCGGCTTCCACTCCATGATGAATCAGGACCAGTACCACGCCTCTCTGCTGAATAAAGGCCAACCCGTCGGCCTCGGGTGGGACGGCATCACCAAAGCTACCAAACCCAAAGTATGTATAACAACCGCATTGCAATACTTTCCTTATTTTGGGCATTCCAATACTTTCCTTATTTTGGGCATTCCACATACATATTAGAAGTAGAGCATTTTGAAGGTTGCGTTAAGCGTTAAACGCTACCATGGAGGGGGTATGAAAGCACTGTTCTTTCTCTCTTTCTCTCATAGCCAGTTACGTTTCGTATATTAAAGAAGTTTTACTCCAGTCGTGTGGTCTAAAGCACGCTCGTTTTTTTTAATAAACATTATCTTTCAATATTACAGGTATTTCCCATTGACCCGCCAAACGACACGGACCCCGAAGACACAATCACACGGGTGAAAAGCGACGACCAGAAACTCACTGATCTCAACTGGAATAATATTAAGGTAACCTACTGATTCTTTATAGTGGTTACTAGCTGTCCGTTCCGGGTTCGCACGGGTTTTAGTAAGGATCACTTATTTTTTTTGAAAATATAATATAGCCTATGTTACCCGAGGATAGTGTAGCTTCCCAACAGTGAAAGAATTTTTCAAATCGGTCCAGTAGTATCGGAGCCTATTCAATGCAAACAAACAATCAAATCTTTCCTCTTTATAATATTAGTAAAGATTACACAATCTGGAGTTTGATTTTGTATACAAACTCTTATTTCTGAGAATTTAGGCTTCAGTTTTTACTTTTGTTTGGATACACGGTAAGCGCTTTTGTCGGGGGTTAGGAGAACCGATTTTACTGGTCAAAATTATACAGGAACCGTGAACACCTTAGAATCTCAGACTTGAGGCTTTGTTGTAAGGAGTTTGAGCGAGATAGAACGATCCAAAAACATATATTTTTTTATTTGATCTTAAGTAGTTACCATCACCTATACAAATCATTTCTTACTAGAAATGTCACGTTCGTAAGAGATGTGCCCTACAATTCACTACTCTGCGTCCACCAACCTGAGGCATATAGGTGTCTTCTGCTACCTTCTACTTTTTTAACCGACATCAAGTAAAGGAGGGTTTCAACTCCGTTGTGATTTTTTTAAATGTGTTACTTTTTTTTTAATGACTTCTATCATAGTATTTTAGACAGCCGTCACAGCTGAGTTGATAAGAGCTCTGCCTTCTGCGCTGTATGTTTTGGGTTCGATCCCCACTGAGAACAAGTGTGAACTGCATTAGTGTGATGAATAGATGTTTAATTTGTGTCTAATTGTTATATGTTCTACGTATGTATTTAGAACAAAAAAGTATTCTATCACCTATCTGGTTCTTATTATACTACAAACTTTGCTTAGTTTAAGGCTAGATGACTTTGTGCCAAAAAATGTATTCTGATTGACCTCACAGCTCAGATAGTAGAAGTTGCTGTAGGTTATTGGTTCGATCCCCACCTCACCGAGGACAAACATTTGTGTGATGAACTTAGATCTTTGTTCTCTGTCTGGATGTTATATTGTATTCTTAGTATGTATTTGCAAAAAAAAAAGTGATACTATTTCATTCTTTCAATCAGTAACAAAGATATGTAAAAATGTCCAGAAATATTTGATTAATGTTTTATTCTCTTTTATTTGTGGTCGTCCACATATTGATCTATAACTTGTAAAATTCCAGAACATTAGCGACGAGAAATTCGAGAAGTTATTCGAAGGTCTCAAAACAAACACCCACCTTGAAGTCCTCTGCCTCGTGAATGTCGGCCTGAACGACCGCACCGCGGCCAAGCTCGCCGACGCACTCACACAGAACTCCACACTCAGAGTCGTCAATGTGGAAACTAACTTCATTAGTCCCGCGGGGGTTGTACAGCTAGTCAAGTCACTACTGACTACTAATAGTGTTGAAGAGTTCCGTGCTTCTAATCAGGTAAGATTCATCATCACCCAAAGGGCTGACGACATTTTTAGGACCGGGGGAAGTCGATGGATGGAAAGGGCTCAGAATCGTTCGAAACGTGTGGAAGATACTTATGTCCAGCAGTGGACTTCGACAGGTTGTTGATCATGATGATGATGATTCAAATGTAACATGTAGTAACGACACCGCCCCCTGATCTTAATAATCTTATCTTGAGAGTGGATTCTAAACCACCAGCCAAGGGGGCGTTACGTGAGGCTTTTAACAGACTGTTCTTGATTTTGATGATGATGAACTGCTGGAAAAAGTGGACATCTGCCATTCGTAAAGGATCTTGAATACCAAGAGATCTGAGGCTATGACGACCGTAACTGGGTGTCACGTAACAATTGTAAAACTATTTTATTTAATATATGGCGGTATTTGATAAATTTCATCGCCACCCGAATAATTTGCCAGATGCCCAAATATATTCCTGTCTCGTTCCAGCGATCGCAAGTCCTCGGCAACAAGATAGAGATGGAGATAACGTCACTCGTGGAGCAGAACCCGACCTTGCTGCGGCTCGGGCTGCACCTTGAGTACAGCGACGCCAGGCATCGTGTCGCAAGCCACCTGCAGAGGAACATTGATAGAAGTAAGCTATGGACCCTTCTATAGAACAACATGTTAGTGACGAATGAATGATAGGTCTGCAGATTGGAGCAGGTAGTTGAGGGAATAAAGGGATAGTATGCCTACAGCGAAACACAATAGAAGGAATGCAGGGTTTGCCAAGGTGGCAGTCTTCTCTCTTGCAGGGCTAAGATGTGTAATACGACAAAAAATTTACTACTAGAAAAATATTTATTTACGCCACACCACAAAACAATACATATAACACAACAGATTTAAAATAAAACAGTAATGACTACTCGTCATCTAGTGCGAAATAGATATTGCTCTATAAAAATCTATCTCGTTCTGTCAAATGAAGATTTGTCGCTTTGGTGTAGCTTATCTGAGGGTCTTCTGTTTACAAATTCTTCAAATATCTCGTGACAAGCGTGACATATCACGTTACACATCTTAGTCCGGAGAGTCCGAGGTAGTAGAGAGTACGATTGAATGACGATATAAGTGAGTAAGAAGTAGCAGGGTGAAAGAGTATGAGTGAAATGGAGGAATGAATGCAAAGTCAAAGGACGAGTCAGTCTTCCTCGATGATGTAAGGTGGCGAGAGAGGCAGTAGGCTTAATTGATGGAACAACATAGCTAATTGCATTGGTAGAAGTGAATTGGGGGAATAGCAGGAAGAGAGTGAGTGGAACGAATGAATGAATGAAGGGAAAGAAAGCAATAGATATAGGAGCCTGCAGTAGATCGGAAATTAAAATAAGGAGGGTAGGATAGGTGTTTCAAATAAATAAATAAATAAATGATAAAACTAACTATAGGCGGGGCAGAGATGCATCTGGGATGGAGAGGGATGTATGAATAAAAGTTTGCGCAAGTTGGCAAAGTATATATAGTTGTATAAAAGAAGATGGAGTAAGAGGAAATGGCTACAGTAGGTACACCTGTGCTGTAAAGAGAAGGAAAGGACACGATAAAATGAAAAGTGAAAGAAAAGATAATGGTTGGTTTGGGAAATTCTAGATGCATTAACAATAAGTGTGAAATATAAACTAACCTAAAGAGCGAGAGTGCGTTCACCTTTGGAGTTAGAGAGATGGACAAAAAGCAAAAGGATGGGCTGAGGTTTTTTTTAAAAGGGAGACTGGCTATTCCAACTATTACTTTTTTATTCTCTATCTAAACTTTATTTCAGATTTCCGTATAGAAGCTGTCCAATCTTATTCAGGTCATTTTTATCACCATATTATGTGAATGTTAAACCAATCTAAACTTTAGCACCAACATCTAAGGTGCAAATTTACTAGTCTCTAAGACGATTCTTTCTACATTGTCTGCGGCACATCATTTTGGTAACATATAACATTGAATGTGTACGAGAGATGGCGTGCGCGGCGCATCTACCCGTCTCGCTCACTCATCACAGTAATAAGACACTATTTTATTACGTTTATGTATCCTGTAGGTCGTAACTGGGTTTAGGTAGCTCTAACTATTTTAAAACTGCGCTTCTAAAAGTGCGCAAATTGCACGCTGAATTTTTTTTGTCGCTTTAAACCGCGTACTTACCCAAGCGGTGTGGAGTCAGTGACCCCACGTTTTACGACTTGCCACTCGGGGTCATAACTTTGGCGGCCTGGGGCGGGTGTTATCAAGTGTTCGACTTACTTTGTACATTTTTATGTCAATGATGATTTTGTACGAAATAGGTACTGACTGCCTTCAAGAACTGTAACGAAACAGTAAATATTCTATCGGCTAGTTGGCTTTAAACTGACCTAAAATACACCGAGTAAAAAATAAAACCCGCCTTTTCGAAATTACATTTGGCTCATGCCCACTTTTTACTCATACTCTTGTTATTTATTATTATATTACATTTATTTATAAAATTAAAAAAAAATTATTAAAATATTATTTTAATGACTTTGATTCAATATTCAATGATGGAATTCTTTCTTTTTATATCTAACAACTTTCATTTTGTAATGAAGAGAAGGGAGACGGCTAAAATTTTCTATAATCAAAGTCTATATCCAAGTTCAAAAAAAGTTTTAAAATCATCTTAATATTTACTATTAAATTATATTTTTATATAATTTCTAAAGCGTCTACACCCAGTGACGGCTTTCATAACACACTAGCCCTCGCTCTACGCAAAAGGCAGTTTGATCACTCACACCTTAACACCAGTCTGTCGCCTCGGCTTCGCACATCAGAACGATACGGCTATGACACTAGCCAATGAAAATGACACACATCACACATTTCAGCCAATGAGAGCTTACAATCATAATCTATGTTTATTCATCAAATCATCGCCAATCTGCAGATTAAAAGTAAATTGCTATATCAGCAATAACAATAACAAAGCAATAAGGAATCACGTCATACAAGTTTCAGCCAATGAGAGCAAAGTGCTGTCAGTCATTTAATAGAAAATCTACGTTCAACACATCAAATCATTACCAATCTACAGACTTATTATAACCAATTAAAATGGCAGATATCACGTCATACGCATTTCAGCCAATGAGAACTGTGTGTCATGATGACAGCTATAAAAGCTGTTGAAAAACGATATTCTACTCATCGAATAACCAGCACCAATATACTGACTGAATGGAAGTTAATTTACAAACTGTTCTATAAGAACAATATTTCTGGGCAAATTATTTGGCAAGAAACAAATGATTGAGAGGTGAACCTTGTATCTTACGCAATACATTTCAACTGTTTCTTTAGAAGCTTCTAGATTGATAGAAGAAAACCATAGTTTTGTGTTAGTATTGTCATCTGAATCTAACCATGTTCCAGAAATCATCCAAAAATTTCTTGGACAAGATTTTGTTCACACTTAATAAAAATGTTCAATTTACTGCTGAACAATTTTAAATACAAGTCTTAGATTCAGTTAGAATAAATTGCAAAGACCTATTCCCCTAGTAGTAGTAGTATCTCATAATATTGTTAGAAGGTCCCAATCTTTTACGAACATCCCATTAATAAATAATTCTTTAGTTAAATTGCGTAAGATACAAAAACTCGTATGCTATATCAGATTGCCGGGTACTAAAGCGGGCGAGCGCGTCGCTCAGCCTGCGTTTGCCTCGTGGTCGTCCGCCGCCCGTCGGTGTAGATAGTTCCTTCTTCAATATGACTCCGCCCAGCGCTGAAGCCATCACACCCACTACTGAAAACCCCGTCACTGAAATGGTCGAGCAATCTGTCACAGTCGAAGCGAAATTACCAGAAACACCAGCTGAAGCAGTAGTCGTTGAAAACGCAGACAAACCGCCAGAAATCCCGGTAGAAACGGATACTACAGATATTCCAATTGCAGCAGATATAGTAGAAACTTCAGAAGCTGATAAAATAACAGAAAGAGTGATACCGGTGGATGTGGAAGAGAATGTCACGAACGGAGTGGATCCGTTCGTTAAAGCCGAGCGACCAGACTTTAACCCCAACCCCCATTCGTGAGTAGTCGCGACGTATGACACACACTCACGCGTGGTTCACCTGTGTACATGTTGTAGTGAGGTTTTACACTGTTACCTACTATACCCATGAACTTGGACAATGTAAACAATCAGAAAAACAAATAATGCTTTCAATTCATCATACAGTTCCTAATGGAGAATTCATAGACGCCATTTTGTGTCGTCATCTCTTTCTTACTTCACACAAACAAGAGAGATAGCAAACAAAATGGCGAATTTTTGACCAATCACCATGATTTAAGTATGTTGTTTTGTTCGGTTATTTTCCTTAATTAACTATTTATCTAAAGATAAATAGTTTATATCAAAATGCATTGCTCAAGTTCGCGTCCAAACCCAACGATATATTGACCCCAACAAGCATACACCATGAGTGATGTATTTGAGAGTATTTTCTTCCATTACAGTACGGAAAGACCTAACTCTGCGACTCCAATTCCGATTCTTTAACAATCTACCAAAGGGGGCCCGTAGCCAATAATTTCGAGGTATCCAGTTAGCCACGGCGTGGTAAAATGTTAGCACGGCAGTTAACATTCTTCGCTTAGCTTATTGTAATGTCGATTTGGTTGGCAGACTAAAAGGAATGGTGCAGTTTTATACTTAATTTTATTATGAGCCCTGATTAGGGATTCTACCAATGCAGACTGATAGGTGACATAACCAATTCTATTATACCTATATTAATATGCCAATCCCATCAAATTTATAACATCTATACAAACCCTAGCTCAATAGACATTCTACTATTATATCTAGAATCCTGATAATTTATAAATCCTGGTAATTAGCGTATAAAATTTATAAAACTGCACTTATAAAGATGGTAAATAGTTTTCTATGAAAATATTCCACTCCCCCTGCTTCAATCGCATGGATTTAGTGGTATATTACTATTATAACATATTCACACTCTAAGCGATAATTTCTTGACTCTAAAAACATCA
The DNA here is from genome assembly GCA_947095575.1 of Electrophaes corylata. NCBI lineage: Eukaryota > Metazoa > Arthropoda > Insecta > Lepidoptera > Geometridae > Electrophaes > Electrophaes corylata. The sequence continues at coordinate 2,564,382 of OX352707.1, read as the reverse complement.
GCAACTCAAAAACCTCAATTTCAAACATACACTAATACAATTTTATTATTTTCCTGACTTTGACATGATTTTAATATAACATTTAATTTTTAGCCGAGAGGGGAGCATAACAAATGATATTTAGTTGAAACGATCGCGAGTATCGGTAAAATTGCAGTTTTTTAGCCGATATTTCGGAAAATAACGGTTTTTCTCAGCTCAGTGGCTTCTGCTAACGATAGTGCCGCTTAGAGCTACAGACAGCTGTGGGGTTCCCAATGAGACAGGATGCAGACTGTTGCATTTAACTCACCGATTGATATACTAAAGAACCCCTTTACTGATAAGTTTTGGATAGCCTACTTTGCACAGTGTATCTGTTTATATATAAAAGTGTAGTGAAAAAACCGGTAAATCACAATATTGGAAAAACAACAGGGTTTTTCACTTTTTTCCGATTCAAAGCAAGCGGCCACAAAATACATAATAACCACAGTTAAATAACGACTTCTGCGGCTTATGTACTGGTTGAGACGCAACAGGTAAAGGTTCGATTCCCGAGGTAAGAAAAACTTTTGCGGGTTGAGCATTCCCTGCTCAGGACTGAATATGACAGTTGGCTGTTTATTAGGTATTGGATACCACTGTGTAAAGTTCAAAGGCTATTCAACGCTTATTGACTGCGGTTGATTTCAGTATCGTACCAAATTTATGACTGTTATGTTACGACAGACGGTGGTACGTACAAAAAGCACCAAGGAGGTCTACAAAACGCGGTGCGGTTTTGTCTACGGGTGTGAGTGAGTAAGCTATATTATTGTTTACACACTTACACTCGTTCCGTGATACGCGTGGAGACTCTTACTGTTAAAGAAATGCCACTAGACCGGGCTCTCACGGACTAATGTCTGGTTCCAATAACTTTCAAGCGTCCGTTAGTTAAGAATCGTTGCTTCTCAGATAAGCATGCTTATCATTGGCTAATGTTACGTGACAATTTACATTGACCAATGAGGTTAGAGCTTATCTGACAGACGAGCCGTAGTCTTAACAAGAGACGCTCTTAAGGTATTAGATCCGGGCCTACTCGTAATGTGTCATGTGTCAACAGACCGGTTTTTTTCCACGCGGTCGTGGTTTGGTACGGTTTGAAGTCACCTACAAAAGGGCAAAATAAATCTAACTAACTCTAGGCATGGTGTGTAATGACCTAACCGAATGTTTGAGTGATCTTGTTAGCACTAAGCACTTAATGTGTGAGCATGATGTGATGTGACTATAACCAAAGCGTGTTTTGTTATTTTATTTCCTATTGCATTTATGATACATTCCTTTATTGTACTTTGATATTTTTTGACTGATGTTCACTATTCTTCTTTCAACCCTTGAGGCCTCATAAACTAAAGAAATAATTCAAATTCGTTAATGTAGGTATATTGAAATAAGATTCACGCTATAAAAGCAATAAAAAGTGACATTTGTAAAATATATTTTGCATAAGTTTGATATTGACAATTTAATTTATTAGTCAAGAAGGGTGCCACTATACAAAATTGTGAAACAAAAGATGGCTAAGTAAAAGAGATAGCATCATTAGCTTCTCTTTAGACCAAATGCAAAGATAGTGGCATTAGGGGTAATGAAGTGATAGTGAATGTCAGTGGCTGACTATGTATATAAAAAGTGTGTCAACGTGTCCGTGTGTGTATTGCAGTACGCCAGCAGCGCCGGAGCCAGACCAGCGCTTAGACCCTTAATCTACGCTTGTGGTAAGTTCCAGATTTTCTTAGAATGAATCATTCTAAAATGTATGTTAGTTCAATTGAAATTGAGATTATAATAACTTGGCAATCTGTATATATTCTGGACAGTAGTCAATTTTAGAGTGAGACGGATATAAAACTGTCAACTGAATTCATGCAATAATTTGTTGTGGTCTTGGTCTAGTCCCTTTTTAAAGGCGGTCTTTACTATAAAGTATCTCGTTATTTGGACTGTCGAAGAAACATCGGCCCTTGTACGTTCAAAAGGACCATCATAAGGTCACATGGTGTTGCTCAGTTTCTATAAAAAATACTTTTATTTCACAGAAATTTCATCGGACAACCATATAACTCGTTCATATTTTTAGCAATGTCCATAGGTACAACGCATCATAATCATAATTGAAATGCTAGCCAATTGGCATTCGTAAGTAAGCACGATGTACCCACTTGTGTGCATGTTGGTTCACGACCAATATATGTTGATATGTTGTCAAATAAGATGCCATGTTCCTTGTGTATTGTGCATTTATACCCATTCCGATTTCCTACATTTTCAACTCAACTAAATAAAAAAAAACAGAAAAAAAAACTTCAGACAGTAGTCAAACAAGTGTATCTACAGGCACACGAGGCTTAACACCTGTATACCTCAGGTTGATAGATGCAGAGTAGTGCATCGTAGAGCACGTTCATAAGCGTGACTTGCAAGACAGGCTTAATAACTTAATTAGGTAATGGTAACCACTTAACATCAGGTGGGCCATCGGCTTGTTCCACCAGTAGCCACATAAAAAAAAAGTACTGTGCCAAAAATACAACAGAATACGAGGCAGTATGGTCGTAAGACTTAAGCTAAATATTTATAAAAAAAAGAGCAATAAGCTAAATTGACTTTAGAGGTAATAATGGCAAGCCAACAAGAGCAACAAGGAACAAAAAGTCCTTAATCTTTATAAAAAGACCAAGCGTTATAATATTATTGAGCATGGGATGAATTTGTCCCGTGGAAAATATGCTCTTGCCTATGCGTCTGGGAAAGAATTAGATTTACACTAAAATCTTCCCCGGAATTTATTGTCTATGTGAAAAATGGTTTAATATATCTGTAACACTTTCTGAGTTTATCCTGTAACAACGCGCAATGGGATACTTTGGCTATAAAATATGTAGTTTTTGTGACATTTAGGCCAATTTACAACAGTAAATTAAGTTAATTTATTTTTGCAAAGTTAGTTCCTGTTTTGTCGCAGTCCCAGTGGCACTACCATTTTGTAATAATATCTTTCATAGTACAAAAACCAAACAAACAACATTAGATGTAAACAACAGTAGATAGTACATAACATTCAGATGACACTCATTAAGCTAAAACATTCCTTGATACTCGAAACTATAATGAAGAGAGATATATCCGAACATTATTTTACGCACTATTAGTAGTGGTAAGTTATAAGTAGTAGTTTGTAACCTCTAGACTCTAAGTGGTTACAAACTACTACTTTACTTGATTTTAAATAGTTTTCCATGACAAACCAGACTAAAATCCTACGTTCCGTAAGTAGCTATGGGTAAAACAGATCTTTCACATGGTTTAGTTTGGATTCTCTTGTGGTACACGACTTCAATCAGTGTGCGCCATAAGATCACAAAAGACATTTTTTCGTGTAGGTATTATAACAGCAAACTTTTCAGGTGGTCGCATTCGTCGCGTGTCGAATTTCACCCGCAGCCGCAGCTACGTTGTGGGCTGGATTCCGTGAGCGGCCGCTCCCGTTACGCAGCCGGCCCGCGTCCGTTACGCACCCGACCCGCGCCCGCCACGCACCCGGCCCGCGCCCGCCACGCAGCCGGCCCGCGTCCGCTACGCACCCGACCCGCGCCCCTACGCGCCTGCAACGCTCGCGCATCGCTGGCACCCTCTGTCCTGTCTTTGTTGTTGCGTGTTTGTAGTTAAGCATTGTGACATGTGCACAGATAAAACTACTATTCGAGTTACTGTACTAAACAAAACCAAATTAGATATGTCGCCACTCGGCGCTGGAGTTAACATTTACAAACTAGCACGATAAATTCGTAGCATCCAATATTCAAGGTTGTTTGGGTTGGTTTGTCAAAATAAATATCATAATACATTCAACCAAACATTTTTCGTGTCTAAGAAACGAAAGTTTTCTGAGATATCTAAGACGTTTGTTTCAGTTCAATTATCATATAAAATAATGGCTAGATATGATTCGTATAAATCGTTGATTTCGCTAGGTTTCAATAGACGAGCCTGATAGCTGTTATATTATGTGTCTAATTGTATTCAGATAAGACCCAGCCATGAGAGTTCTTAGTTTAATCTGGGTGTCTAACCCAGCATGAACCAAAAGAGACGAAATTTTAGACACAAATATTTTCTTTTGTTTTAAATAGATCTCTTAACAAGTCAAAACTAAAAGGCATTTTCCACACAGCAACTGGTACCTTCACAGTTGAGTAAATTTAGTATTTTCTACTTTATTTTTTTAACAAATTTTAAATCTTAAATATTTTAAAATTGTAAATGTTTTAAGTGTTTAATTGCTAGCTTTGTGCCTTAGATTATTGCTAGAGCAATGTTGTCTACAAATCACACATCAACAAAGACCCCTTTTTAGACAGAAAATTTGAGCGCTTGAAGAATGTCTGTGAGAAACCAAGAGTTTTCATTCTCAACAATTTATATTGATGTCCAATTTACAATGGAAGTCAATAACTAGCCAGTCATGCACAGGTTTATCCGACAGACGCATCTCAGATCTGTTCTGTGACATTGCCACACAATGTCTCCTTCAGAATCTATCTGAAATGTGGTAGGTTTATTCGCCACCTGGCGGGCACATATGTACCTAACGCACACAAATGCAATTTGTTGCTCGGACTTGGCTGCCGCATGCCCGTTTCGTTGGATTTGAGCAGGCAATTATCCGATATGTACAACTTGTTTAAATAAAAATGGCACCGCTAATAACCTCTCACACGCTCAATATGTGTATGAATGAGACGGAATGATTAGCGCCGCCATTTTAGACTTCATTCTCTATTTAAATAGGTTAAATCTGTGCCCATTCTAGGCATACAATAAATAGTAGTTTTACTCGCCGTATTTACTATCAGGTAAATGTGTACGTGTATGGCTAGTTAATGACATTATACGTAAACTTTCTAACCACTAGATGGCAGGACCATCGCTTAGGAAAGAATACAAAACAATGGTAGAATGAAAACTTTTGCCTATAAATGGTGTGTGCTGTGCGTTTTATTATTAATTCTTACTCTAGTGTGCTAATAAAGTGTATTAATTCTAATAAGTTAATAAATTGTAATATATTTTATAGATCAACATTCCATTAATGCGAAACATGCTTCTCCTTCTTCGTCTGACCAAAATTACTAATTATTTTGACGTAAATAATAATTGTTTTTACTAATTAAACTTTTGACTGAGATTAAAAGGTTTATGACAATGGCCATGGGCTTGAATTTTTCATGTTTTTTTTATTTCGAAAATAAATATATCAGTAAATAGTATACTTACCTGCGTACTTTACTTTTTCTTTAGAAAACTATTTTATAAATTTAGACAAAACTTAAACTAAGGGAAGTCATGTTCTGCGTCAATGGAGAGTTATTTTTAACTTTAAATTTTTCAATAAAGCACTAGGTTTTTTTCACATTATATCATCTACAATAAACTTTTCTACTTTTAAAAATGCCCACCAGAGCTCCTGGAAGTCCGGAGCATAAAGACTTGTCTGGAATCCTGGTATTCCAGAGGTCAAATCCCTATTTTTATAGGTCTAAAATTATACTAAACTAAATTCAACAGCAATAAAATGGCTCCAATATATTCCATCGTCTGTGGTATAGAATGACTATGTTATGCAGTTGAATTGTCTTAGAGAAATCTGCACATTATATATTGTGCATACCTATATCAATGGTGCTTGTATTGCTGTTTCATTATCCTAAACAATATGACAGCATTAGAAATATAGCCGTCTCTATCTTGTTTACTGAACAAAAACAATTAAGGTGAAAATAAGCCTGTCAATAATCGTTTAGGTAGTGGTGTCAGTTCTCTATCTCAACTTAAATTTGACAGCGTTAAAATTATACGTCGTCCTTGTTGTTTCTGAGTTTATTGAAAGAGATAGCAACGTTTTTAGTGCTGTCGAAGGTAAATGTTGCGACGGAATTGACATGTATTCTTGCAGTGTCATGTAAATGTATTGAAAGCTTACTATGTAGTGGACTGGCTTTCATAGGAACCTTTTGCTTTCTTGAAACAAAAATGCTTATGTTAAAATGTAACTTTATGTATATTTGATAGAATCTACTGGAGGAACTATTCTTAAGTGTCCGTAACATTGTGATAAAACATCATGTTTTTTCCATTAAACCCGCTTCGACTTTCGTATTTTAGTTTCAATAAGAGATTATTTGTATATGAATTTAGATTTTTAAATTGTAATATTTTATTGTGACAATTATGAAATTTTATATATTAAAATAATTTTATCGATAGATTTATTTATGTTGGTTGAAATAATGGTTCGGAAGCATTTTGTCCAACGAAAACAATTTGAGTCGCAGTGCTGTAGTTTGTGACAATTGTAAAAATTTAATAAAGTACATAAACATTTAGCTCGGATTTTTATTTCAATAAACCCCGACTTTTTTAGGGCTATGTTTACTAATAGGGACCTCTGGGCTAATCCCACAGAATCCTGTTCAATTCCACACGATTTACAAGAATGGCAAATGCAACGTTCAGCTACAAATCTGGATGAACTCGTGAATGTAGTTCATAAATTTCTTTTTGAAATTTGTAAGTTCTGCCTTGATCCATAATTACTATCTGTAAACCATATTTTATTGCTACAGTCAGCTGTACTAGAATGTATACAATTTGTAACTTTCAAAATGGTTTCACAACGCAGCGATGCTAAAAATATTTACTTACACTCTTTAACAAGTGAAGTCATCAACCAATTTAATGACTCTAGTTTTTGAGGTGTGGGAGTTCATTGTTTTGCTGTAATACTGTTGTGAAAGTTACAAATAAATTGTATACATTCTAGTGCAACTGACTATAAATGCAGAGGATATATGCAAACAGACGAACTTGCTGCTGCCAAGGCGCCTTATTCTAGGCTTTCTAGGAGTTCCCAGTGTTCCTAAGTACTTAGAACACCGGTAACGCCTAGAGGCCTGCGCCGGTATAAGTAAACAGTTGGCCTTCCTGAGGGTATCATGTGGCTCGACTAGCAACCACTTCCCAACAATCAAAAATAAACCTCACCAGAGCGTTATAGCTGCCACCAAAACCAAGCTCACTAAGTACCAAATTTTATTTGAAGATCAGTTAAACTGGGCATAATACAGCTGAAATATGTCTACCAGGGGGTGGTACTCGTTCAATTCTAAATAAAAGTAGTAAGTACATCAGAGACAAACATCTATATTTCTATTTATTGTCAAAATTTGGAAGACATACAGTAGATATGTTATAACAACAAGTACCGCAAACATGAAATAAAAACAAAAATGTGATGTGAGAAATTATATTCCAACTACAAAACAGTAAAATTAATCAAGAAATATAGAATTTTATTATTGTCATTATTTGGCTAGTAATATCAAACATGATAAGTACATTTAGGCCTAAATATGTAAAAGCTCCAATATGGGAATGTGATAGTTATCTAAAAACACCTACATACATAGATCTTATTAGAATAAAACTACATCTACATTGACTGATCCAAGCGAAATTCTAAATTGGGAACAATTTAGCTGTAGACGTCAACATGTCAAAGCGTCTACGAACGTTACGATTTGGCTCAAGATTAGTATGGTCGATCATATGGTATGTAAGTAAGAAAGTTGGACAGTTATTAGATGGTTGTACGGTCACCACGACTTACCAAAGTCAAAGTCAAAAAGCATTTGTTCAGTAATATCCGCGGGGATCATCTTGAAACGTCTTAAATCTAGGTGAATCTAAGCGCCAGTTCCTCGCGGCCAAGACTAGAAGAACCGGCAAGAAACTTACGGCTTGGTTCCTTCCGTTTTTTTGTATGATCTTTTTACAAAGTAATAATAATGTAAATAATGAAGCTCCAGTGTGGTGCCAATCTTACTTAATAAGGTGTACCCTATAGATCGAACCAACAAATTGTAAGCCAAATTGAGGTATTTCTAGACGAAGCTTAGTATCAGATTTTACTTTTTACACATCAACTGACCCCAAATCATGTAATATCTGGACGTACCTCTGACTACCCTCCTTAGATATCCTCGAAGAGAATACGTACTTGGTACTAAGAGGTCTGAGGGGATATCTACCGTGCTTTGGGATTAGTCGTGCTGCTATTTATATTTTATGTAACCTCGAACAAAGCAATGCTTGTACTATGTGAACCAGATGACTGCTAGAATACTATATACGTTTTTGTGACCAAATCCTACATACAGCGCAAAATATTGCAACTACCCACTGAGCTGTGACACCTATGGAATATGTAGGCTGATTTTGAAGCCTATACAGTGGCGGATTGACCCTAAGGCCACTGTAGGCCCGGGCCTAGGGCGGCCGAGACTGCAAATCCGCCACTGAGCCTATATTAAATACTCTTAGATACCAAAGCTATGGTAAAGGCTTGGCGCGAAACTAGTACATATATAAATATAGAATGTAAATAAAGTTTTATGATAAATAGAATGGCACTTACAATTTATACAAAAACGGATAAATAGTATTAAGTACTTCTAAAGCCAAGAGCTAAAAACTGCAAGAAATATCTATACAAATTATAAGAATAACAACCCTGACAGACTAACCCCCGAATTTTTAAACGCATCTTGAGATTTTTTGACAGTTTGCAATCAAATCTGTCAAAAATTCGTCACTTGAGACGTGCTTAAATTTGAGATGCGTTTCAGTATTCGGGAGTAACTGACTGACATGGGTTTATTCATTTTGGTGAAGGAGTTATCCCTCATCGGATACAGTAAGGGTTTAAGTTTGTATAGAAATGGACGAAGTCGAGCAGATTTCGATAGTTATTAATACAAATTTGAACTATTTATTATAAAAATATTGCAAAATAAATATAATATGCTTAACATTCGATTTTTTTGCATCGATTCTAGAGAAGAGATCACTTTAATAACTATTTAAGCCGCACTCATCTTTTTGCAACAATAATGAGGAAATTTCTAATATCTACAAATCTAGAAATAGCTTTAATACTAAGCAAAACTGAATACTTTTATATAAATGTTGTTTAGGTACATGATTAATTATAATTACAATATAATGTAATTTCAGTATTTTTTTTATATTTTTGGTAGCTGTTTCTCAAACGTAGGTACATACATAGTTTGATAACATGTTGAATACCTACACGTACGATAGAAAATCTTTAGGTACCAATAATTATAAGAACTTTTGTCCTAACTGACTGGCATATAGACAACGCATAGTTAAACCACTGGTCGTACTCCCGAATACACAGACGCATCTCAGATTTAAGCACGTCTCAAGTGACGAATTTTTGACAGATTTTGATTGCAAACTGTCAAAAAATTGCGACTTGAGACGAGCTTAAATCTGAGATGCGTTTGAGAATTTAGGGGTTTGAGACTTAAAATTTTCAGTGTAAGTATATTTGTCTAAGTGCGACGAGGTGTACTAAAAAAGGAATTCCCGAAATTCAACCCTAAACGGGTATAGTGGGGTTTGAAGTGTGTATGAAAATAACTTCACGCGGACGAAGTCACACGCGTTTAGCTAGTGTACTATAGAAAGCATATTTAAGCTACTTTAAGCAAAGTGAATTTAACCACAATCTACGACTATGACTGAATTATTTGGTCGTTATATTTAAAACTACAAAATACTTATTAAAAGAGTGAGCGATATTGCTAAAAAAATATACACAAAAAATATATAAATGAAAAATATTGACAAAAGTGTAAAAATTAAAAAAATATTACATTTTTAAAGAATGACAGTTTCTCACGTTTACTTAAAAATAACTTAACAGTACTTAAAAACAAAATAAGTAAGTACATAACATTTTGATTAAAATAAGCGTTATAGACTTTTTTGAAGCTCACACAATACATTTATAAATATTATGTTTTTCACAAAAATTATATTGAATAACATTTAACATGAAATAACAAGGTTGCTTGATCGAACTAATGACCGAAAATTCAGCTATCGAATCATTCTGGGATCAAAATAAAACTTATTCTATATAATTATTATGGCGATACTTTGAAATACTTTTAGGTATTTTCTAGAGGTATTTTCGCAAAATGTAAAACTAATGACCAGTTAGCACATCGTAGGTCCGTATTACAGAACTGAACTAAATACTAGTGGCTAAATACAGCCTCGCGAGCCCTTGCACTAACCACCACCTTCCCCTTCCGTCAACGCTACAGCAAACTCCTTCGTTTTTATTTTTTTACGCAACATCTGAAATCCGTTGATAAAGAACGCTACAGCAACTTTTCCCTCCCCTTATTTTCCACACAATCAAAAATCGCGATCGATAAAAAAAAATCTATATATAAAAAAAATATGTGCCAATTTTCGTCAAAATCGGTTGAAAAATGCGACCCGTAGAACAGACTGACAAACGGACAAAAGCATTTTTCGGCCAATGCTGAAATTGAGACGCTTTGCTCGCTCGGTCCATAATTATAGTGATTTATAATCTCGACAAAATTAATACAGCGGTCAAACCACAATTAATACAATGGGTGTTTGGAGTCCCAATAAGTTCACGCGAAATTGGTCATTCGACGTAGGTCATTATTAGTCTAAAGAAACTAGTGCCTTACTGAATCAATTTCTATGAAGAACTCTTTCCGCGCTTGATCTAATCGCGTTTTTATGTATATATTGCCGCATTTCCCAAAACATGCTAATTTTTAACTAATAAATACAGGTTTGATGAACACAATCCATAAAGTTGTGGAATACGGACCCACGCGACCCACGATTTGTATTTAACGCATCAAGACGCGCGTCGCATCGCGTTTTACAACATAAGCTAGTGAATTATGATTAATTTCTGAGACGTAAGTTTACCTAGCGGGCTGAGAATATCTACAGTTCAACAATCCATTATTGGTAGATGTATTGGTAAACTGATAATTTTTAACCATAAACTTTTGATCTGACTTGGAATTTTGGATTGTGTACATTAAACATAAGTCAGTTGCGTGCACAGTATTGTAAATTACGCAGTGACGCGCTTTCGAGATTCGTACTTTACACAGTGTCAGCACTGAGATCGCTGAGCTTACTCTCCCGTTTCCAATTCAGCAGCTCGTCTAGTAGTGCCTCTAAGTGTGGGTTACCCCCGAGCCGTGCCACCTGGAAAGAAGAAAGTTATCATGGTAAGACAGGGTGCAGTTTTAGTGCAGTTTTAGTGCAAGCGTAGTTTTTTTTTATATTTCACACAACACCATCTAGCCCCAAACTAAAAAATCTTGAATTAAAGAAACCTGACATAATATAATACATGTATACTTTTATACATATACTATACTACTTTAAAATACAATTATAACACCCAGATATCCAGATATATTTGACATTATCCTGTCAAATTGCTTCTTTCTTCGCTCCTTCGTCAAAAGAGATAGATGTTAACTCTTAACTTTTTGTATAGATATGTATGCATAATGTACTCTTCATTATATAGACTTATACATGCACGTACGTGTATAGCCGTATATATAGTACCTCACACGCTTCATGTGTGCATTTGTGTAGTTTGGGGATAAATAAATATTTTGTTTTTCTTTCTTTCTTAGAGAGATGTATATTTACCTCTCTCCTCGCCTCTTCGTCTAGAGAGATGAGTATGTCGCAAGTGTATCGGAAGCTGCCGAGACGCTCTAACAGAGAGATACAATACCGCTTCACTTCCACGTCGCGAGTACGCTGCCGTAAGATATCTGTGACGCGCTCAGGATAATGTTTTTACATAAGTGATACATCCATTACTATAATTAAACTCGAGGTCGAAAGATTCCTGAAATCTTGCTAATACTCGTAGTACTTAAAAATAGGCAAAAAGATCTCTCAAAACTTAGTATAAGTTTCATTGAGCTGTCATCCCTAAAACCGGCCAAGTGCGAGGGGGCTCGCATACAACAAACGTGTTTTTTTTGCAGTTTTTACTAAAGAAAATGGTACGGCACCCTTCGTGCGCGAGTCCGACTCGCACTTGGCCGGTTTTTTACCCTCGCATGTTAAATCCTACTAATGATAATCCTAGATGGATGGATGTTTGTTCCTCTTTCACGCTCTAACCAGTGGACCGATTTGCATGAAATTTGGAATAAATATAGACTGTAATCTGGAATAGGACATAGGCTACTTTTTATCCCGAAAAAATAACGGGAACGGGAAAAAACGGCCACTCGCAGCTTCGCCCTCGTGGCCTCTAGTTTTAAATAAATGGTGCGTTTTTTTTGTAAAAGGATACGTAGTACTTGGTTGTCGCCCTCTTGGTTTCTGATCGCATGAAGCACTGGAAAACTGAATTTGCCTTCCGTCAGATCTTCGCAGAAACTCTTGTTCTCTGTGTACTGAAATTGAAAAAGTTATAACAATTAAATGTTAACTGTATAAAAACAGAAAAAAATATCTATATCTACCTATATCAATTATAAGAGATCATACCATCAGGTGAGATTGAAACCAAAGGATAGTCTATTAAAGTAAAAAAAAAAATCCTTATTCTAACTGACTGACTGACATATCCTATATATCCTAAACCACTGCTCGTGGAGACTTTAAATTTTCAAGATATATGATTGTTTGGTTGCGTAGTAGTGTACTAAGAAAGAAATTCCCCAATCCCTAAAGGGGTACAGCAGCGGGGGTTAAGTTTGTATAAGAATAACTTCGCGTTTCGCTAGTATTTACATATTTTCAAAAATCAAAAAATCAAAAATTTAAAATATTTTATACAGAACTAGCGGCCCGTCCCGGCTTCGCACGGGTTTTAGTAAGGATCGCTAATGTTTTTGAAAATAAAATATAGCCTATGCCACTCGGGGATAGTGTAGCTTCCCAACGGTGAAAGAATTTTTTAAATCGGTCCAGTAGTTTCGGAGCTTATTCAATGCAAACAAACAATCAATTCTATACATATATTAAAAGTCATATCGAAAAAATTGTTCACGGACTAGAAAAAAATTGTCGTACCTCTTGTAAGTTTAAATTGCAATAGTCATCTCGGATCTGGAAGTACAGGCCGAGGATAGCAGATAGCTTGCTGAAGTCCGACTTATTGTCGCTGAACAACTGCATCAGACGAATGGCCAACATAAACAGACCTCCTGTCTCTGTAACAAAGCAAAGACAATTAAAGAAATCTAGGAAACATTGAAATAAGTTTTTGCAAAAAACTACAATAAAATAAACAAATGCATTTTATTGATTTATCCCTTAACATCTTTATAAACTGAAATCCTTGAGGAAATCTTAGGAGTAGACAGAAGCACGTCCAAACTTTGGGTTATTCCCGCTCGCCCTGATATTCATGTTTGCAATTTGTGTGGTTTGGGGATGAATAAATATATTTTTTTTCTTTCTTTCTTTCTTTCTCCTTTCTACTACTAGGTACTACTTAATTAACCGCAAGGTTACCACATTAAATCAGGTGGGCACCAGTATTATATACATAAATATGTTGACTTACTCTTGACCGTCATCTCCTTGTACTCCTCCTCAGAAGGGCACGTGAAGTTGTCTCGCCAGTATATCTCCATACCCTGTCCGCGATGTAGCTCCAACAGTTGTTCTGTGTACACTTGTGTGGCCTGGAACAATAATATTCGTCAACTAGCTGACCCGGTCACGACTTCGTCAAAGTCAAAGTCAAAAAGCATCTATTCAGTAAAATCCGCAGGGATTATCTTGGAACGTCTTAAATCTAGGTGAATCTAAGCGCCAGTTTCTCGCGACCAAGCCTTACGGCAAGAAACTTACGGCTTGGGTCCTACCGTTTTTTTGTATGGTTACTGTAGTTTTCCGTCCGCGTGGTAACTGTAGTTTTTCATACAAACATCATCCCGCTTTATACACCCTTTTTAGGGATGATAGCTCAATGCAACCTGTCACGTATGGAATACGGGTTATTCCTGCTCGTCCCCACGTTTCGGCCTCAGGTGCGTTCGTCCCCATTTTTTATTCCCGCTCGTCCCCTTCGGAGAATAAAACGTGGGGACAAACAACCTTTCCACTTTTAAATATCACTATTTATATTTTATTTATTTCACTATTCTACGCTGATCAATAGCTTACTAAATACTATATAGCAATAGCTATAGGAAGAGGAACCGCTCAACATCAGGTAGGTTTATTTTTATGTATAAAAATGGGGACGAAATGTGGGGACAAGCGAGAATAACACTGGAACACTATCTTTTGCAAAATGTGAGTATGTGCCAAATGTAATATTTGGAATATAGGTACCTCTAACTACCCTCTCTTGCTACGGCGTGCTACGGCTATAAAACCACATACTTACTAATCTATTTCAAATATCATGGTGACTTTATGGTTTCCCATAAAACTTATCTGAAATGTCCATGAGAAATTATGGTAGTAATGTATGATAATTTATCGATAAGTTTCAAGGTTAGTTCATTTGTAGACTGTGTGTGATCTATTCTAAGGTGTTTGTGGTGACAGTAAAATACGTGATTGAGGTACGCAAGTAGTCGGTATGATACAAGAGTGTCAACTATTATTATTATTATTATAATGCTGGACAGTCCACACAGCATCATCTAGCCCCAAGCTAAGCAGAGCTTGTGTTATGGGTACTGATGACTGACTGATATACTTAACACAATACATTACATACATAGATTTTTTTATTATACATAGAAAATACCCAGAACACCCGGAATAAATATTTGCAGATCATACAAACATTTATCCCAAGGCGGGAATCGAACCCGCAACCTCCTGCGTCGCAGGCAAACATTCGTCCGCCGCGCCACATCGGTCGTCGGCAGTTCATCATCATATTTTGATGATTTATGTAAAACTTTTTTTTTTTTTTTTTATTAACGATAACTAAGCGTTTGGCTGCCATCACACCTGATGGAAAGTGAAGATGCAGCCTAAGGTGGAGCACGCTTAGCCATAACCCACTTGTTCACTCTTGATTTAAAAATTCCGACGTTGTAGTGATCCGGAAATACTGACGGTGGTAGGGAGTTCCACACCACAAAACTACTCAGTTCTAGGGGTGTTTTTGTAATCAAAACCAGTTGTGTAAATAATAAGTAGAGTTTTTAACCATAACCGATAATTACAATCCTTTCATTCGTCAAAATATTTTAATTATCATGAATAAATATTTGCACAAAATCCCTCCAAAAACACTCTCAGACTATTTCAACGTGTCAAGATTGATATTCCGTTGTACATGACCCTTAGTCGAATTATTCGTCTAAGATGTATTCGTAATACTTAAAAGCATTTTACCCGCGACTTCGTTTGCTCTCAACCAATTTCCTAAAGCAGTCTAGCTGTAGTGATGGAGTGGTCATAGAATTTATAAATTGTCTTAGAATTCGGATCTTTAAGGCGGTGGTACTCGCCAACGACCTTGAGGAGTCTGTCCAGTCTGAGTTGCACTGCCGCCCGTCGCCCGCACAGGGACCCGGGCATTTTATTTCATATCGCATTCAAGAAATAATTATTTGTAGCCTAATGAATTATTAGTTTGAACTGCCAATTGTTCACTTTGTGATAAATACTTTGACAGATATTTGTGTGAAAAAAAAATACTAAAAATCAATACCGTTTAGAAGAAATAACCAGATTTAAAATAAAAATTGCTTCACTTTGGATATTTTTTTCATATAGTAATAATATAGTTAGAATTATTTCAATTGTTCAAATTAAAATTTAGTCTTTAATAAGCAATATGTATATATTTTTTGGACATTTATACTCACTCATCAAAGAGAAATAACACGGAGAAAACCTCTCGTTGGCGGATACCACCTCCTTAACTAATAATTGTTTTTTTAATATCAGCGGTGTCAGGCAAAGAAAGATATAGGTTTTGTGTATGAAAAAACTAAGAGTTTATAAAAGAGCAAGTATCCCATAACCGTCTCCGGAGTGCAAACTATCACCGTACCAAATTTCATCGAGATTGGTTCGGGAGTTTAACAGAAAGTGTAACGGACATACAGATACGCACTTTATGAATTTAGCATAGTTTAGAAGGACATAGATCATAACATGAATGCATAAATGAACAGGAGCATTCATGTTTTAATTATTACATGAATTATTCTGTCGTATAACACTAGAACATTCAAAAGATAAGGATTCAGAATGTATTAAAGATGTACCTACTTCTTTGTTGTTAAAACTGATAACAGCGTGACTAGTCTTTGGAGGTTTCTTTTAAACGATATGAATTTACAGCAATTTTTAAATATGACAGTGTGTCGTTCTATTTTTTACAACATACTGATGGAACAAGGATATGGCCCACCTGATGTTAAGTGGTAACCATCACCTACAACAAAGCATTGTCTCGCAGGCCACGGACGTTAGGAATCCTTACAATGCATTGCCCTGCGTCCATCAACCTAAGATATACAAGCCTGTCAAATATGTTCCTGTGACAACCTGAGTAGGCTTAAGTCAAGAACACACCGACTTTTCAAACTCTTCATAGTTTTTTACAAACAGAGTATTTAACTTTGTTTTTTTTTTTCAAAAATGATATTTTATTGCATATGTCCTGTCACGTAAGGAATAACAACTACTGAAAAATGTGGGTATGTAACGAATGTAATATTCTGACTACCCCCGTTAGACATCCTCAAATAATCTCGAGTAGGTACTAAGATGTCTGAGAGGATATCTACCGTGCCGTTTTCTATTTCATCCATCATCTTTCTGCCCTTATCCCACTTTATGTGAGGTCGTCACAACATGTTCTTTTCTTCCATTCTCCTCTATCAGCCGTCACATCTGTACCTACTGCCTTTTTCTATTTTATAATTTCCAAATAATATTTAATTTTGAACTAGCTTTTCATTATTATTTTTTGAATGTATCATACAAAAACCCGTATTAACCGCTTCTCTTTCTTGGCTTGTTCCCGTGTTACTGGCGTCTAAATTTACAGTTACTAATCCAACCGTTATACAGCGTAAAGCCTCATAATAATAATAATAATAAATGTTTATTTCCAGTATCAAAGTTTTTCAAGCATTTGCATATGTACTTAATTATATACTTTTTATAATTATAGAAAAACCTTTGGCTATGCATCCTCGCTCTAACTAAGTATGAACTTGTATATAATGGTGTCGAAATGCCAATTTAGAGTTTTAGGATATTTTATGAACTTATGTAACGGACCTTAAGTTCTACATAAGTTTACTATTCGTTTGTTATAATACTTTCTGTGTTACTAGGGAATACACAGACTGATACTTGATTTAATGAATAAGTCCTCTTGACTATGAAAATAAAAGGAATGAGAGTACAGAGAAATACCGAATAACTCACCATGGGGTGTCCCAACTCCAAAGTTTTCTCGAGAGCAACTATCATGGCGTAATTTGCCGCATTGATTGTACTAGCTACGCCATATATCGAGTGGGCAACAGGGATTCCTCGTCGCAGTATCGAATTGTCTTGGATATCGTCAATTCTGAAATAAATAAGACGTTAAGAAAGCGAAGACAAAACTAGTACAATACTTTTGAACTCGTTCGTATTATTTTCTTACATTCTTTTTTTTGTAAGTTACGATGAAGCAGGACGGTCTAGAAGACACCTATTCACTCCTACCTTAAAGAGATTCAGATTATAGTGTTCAGGAATTCTTAAACCTTAAGTAGCAGTGTCCTAGTGGGAGCAAATCCGCATTGTGATCATAATCCGCGTTTGAATCCGGTCGTGCACCAATAAATTTTTCTATTTGGAAAATGTCTCCAGTATAATAAAGGAAATAAATATATTTTAATCCAATTTATAATTATCAAAAACTTAAAGACAAATGTTTGTTTAATTATTGTTGGCATGTGATGTGTGTGGTGAGTCTTCTTCAACAGAATTCGTAATTACATTGTTACTGCGAAATATTTCACTGTTTGTTAATTGAGCTACCTACTAATCATTGTTATTGGTTGGAAATTCCTGATGTTCATTGTGATGTGTTTTAAACAAGGCTGCCCTTGAAATATAAACATAGGAATAGGCAGTTATTCTCGGAATCGCGCAGAAATAGTTATTCTGGGAATCATCGTCATAAATCAAAATTCTAATGGATTGGAATGGTGTTTTTTTAGGGTTCCGTACCCAAAGGGTAAAACGGAACCCTATTACTTTGTCCGTGTGTTACCAGGCTGTATCTCGTGAACCATGATAGTAACAACAAATACTGAAAAAACATAATAAAATAAAAAAATCAGGGGGCTCTCATCTCATCTCATCTCAAAATCACGTTTGCTCTACAAACGTGATATTTCTGCTGTTTTTAGGGTTCCGTACCTAAAGGGTAAAACGGGACCAAATTTCGATTCAGAGGTACGTCCAATTTGCAGTAGTTAGTATACGTGACAGGTTGCAAACCTTTCGCCGCTGCTAGAATACTAACTATTCCTCACCATGCTTTCCTTCGCCACTTGAGAGCACTGCCATTGCACTTATAACTATTCCTATAGAAAAATTAACTGGTGCACGACCGGATTCGAACCCACGACTTTAGGATCAGAAGGCGGGGTCTAACTAGACCACCGGTGCCCCGGATCTAAAATAATTAAATCCGGCGAATATACTTACAGCAGACTAGAATTATGCAGAATCTGTACTATTTCCCCAACAGCATTAAGCTTCTCGTCAGATATCTTCAGCCAGTAGTTGAGTGCAGACGCTAGTTTTGTCCTAATCTGCTTGCCAGGCACTTGTTGGATGTATGTATATGGCATGAGAATTTTCTGTAGACAATACACAAATTAGTTCTGCATCAATGGGTTTGTAAATAAGGTACCTATTTTTTATTGTTTCATACAGCCTTACAGGGATAACCAGATTTTATTACTCATCATTATCATGAACAGGCTGTAGATATCTACTGTTGGTATCTATTGTTGTTACTGTTTCCAGGAACAATGATAATGAGCCTTTTCCATTTACAGAGTGCCTGCAATCCTTACAAAATTGTTGGTCTACTGATTGGTTTGTTGGTATATTTAGTCGCTACAAACATTTGTTTAATTTTTATTTTATTTTGTTCATTTTTATATACTAAGCTAAGAAGTTGCATGACTATATTCATCATCAACATGACATTTATTAATTTGTTGCTTAGAAATATAGAAGAATGACTAATGAGTTCTAACTAGACATTGTTTTTAAATATTTTATCTTTGCAGTTTTTTGTTATCGTCTTTTATAAGTCATCAATAATTTATCATTAAAAAATAACACTTTTTAAATTTAAAAATTTTTTTTTTTTTTTTTTTTTTTTTTTCCATTTTCATCTGCGATCAGTTCTCCGAACTATGAGCAGGTGTGTTGTGAGTGGCGTGGTTTGCAGGACGAGAGGTCCAGTGACCTCTTCCTCCTTTTTCTTACAAGTCGAGTTCGACTATGTGGTGTCTTTTTAGCCTCTTAGGATAGGTGATGGTGGTCAATTCGGCTGCCAGGCGGTTGGGATGCCGTTCCAGCCTGCTTTTATAGGCAGTCGAGAAACGTTTGACTTCTTCCGCAACTGTGTTGATTTGGACCTGTTCGTGAAGTTCAGTGTTTTTTAGGAACCACGGTGCATTTGTTATGTTTCTCAGTATGCCGTTTTGGGCTCTTTGTATGATAGCGATGTTGGAGTTGCGTGCTGAGCCCCACAACTGGATGCCATACGTCCATATCGGTTTTAGAACGACCTTGTATATGAGGAGTTTGTTGTCTGTGCTAAGCACAGAGTTCCTTCCGAGGAGCCAATGTAGGTCGCGGTATTTTAGGTTCAGTTCATTTCTTTTCTTTTGTAGGTGTTTTTTCCATGTCAATCGTCTATCCAGGTGCATACCCAAGTACTTTACTGACTCGTTGTGTGGTAGGACGGTGTTTCCTAAGTGCACTAGAGGGCAGTCTCCAGCGCGGAGGGCAAACGTGATGTGGTTGGATTTCGACGCGCTAGCCTTTATTCGCCACTTGCTCAGCCATTCTGCGATTTCGTCTAGCCCGGTTTGGAGAGCCTCTGAGGCTTTGGTTCTATCTTTACTGCTTGCGAGGATAGCAGTATCGTCTGCAAACGTCGCCGTAACTACATTTGATGTTACGGGTAAGTCACATGTGAATATGGTATACAGGACTGGGCCTAGTACCGATCCTTGAGGCACGCCGGCCTGTATTTCATAGAATCCAGAAGTGAATTCGCCATCTTTCACTTGAAATATTCTCTCTGAGATGTATGATTTCATGAGTGTAAAGAATGGATGTGGAAGTAGTTTTTTGATTTTGTAGAGGATGCCTTTGTGCCAAACTTTGTCAAAGGCCTGTTGTATGTCTAAGAAGGCTGCAGAGCAGTATTCTTTATTTTCTAGGGACTTTCTTATTTGGTCCACGACTCGGTGTACTTGTTCTGTGGTGCCATGTTCTTGTCGGAACCCAAACTGGTGGTCTGGTATAATTGATCTTTCATGCAGGGTTTTCAGCATACGAGATAGCAGCATTTTCTCAAATAGCTTGGAGATAACAGGTAGTAAGCTTATCGGCCTGTAAGAACTAACTTCGTTGATTGGTTTTGCTTCTTTATAGATCATGATGATTTGGGAGACTTTCCATACACTAGGATAGTGTCCCACTCTCAGAATGCTGTTAAATAGTGTGGCGAGGAAGACGATCCCTTTTTTAGGCAGTTTGCAGAGAACTTCTTTAGTAATTTGGTCGAATCCGGGGGCTTTTTTGTTGTCAAGTCTATGTATCAGTTTAGAGATTTCTCGGGGTGTGGTTGTTTTTAGGGGTAGGTCGAGTTGGAAGTCCTGATTTAACACATTGTCTACGTTCGGGTCTTCATCGTCGGTTCCCTCGTTTGGTTTGAACACAGTGGACAGGTGCTTCGCGAAGGCATCGACTCTTTGCTGAGGCGTTCTAGACCATGTCCCATCTTGTTTGAGAGGTGGTCTGGTTTGTTTTGGTTGGTTTAGCTCGGAGGTTGCTTTCCACAATGAGTAATTGGTGGACTTTGTTGCCGTTAGCGATTCCAGCCGTGTTCTTAGGGTTTCGTTCCTGGCTTCACTTATTAGAGTTTTAAGTTCCATCATGGCTTTGTTGTACGCTCTTCTGTCGTCTTGGTGTCTGCTGCTGTGCCACACCCTACGTAGACTCCTTTTCTCTTGTATTTTGTTCCTTATTTCCTCTGGTACAGTGTTGTGTCTATATTTGTTGTCTGGCATTTCAGGTGTGGTAGACCAGCAAGCGATTTGTATTGTGTTAGTGAACTCAGTGGCAGCATCCTCTATGTCTTCTGGTGTTTTTAGTGCTACTTTTAGGTTAAGTCTTGTGTTTATGATGTCTCCAAACGAGTCCCAGTCGGTGTATTTGTTATACAGTCTAGGTGTCGTTTCATATTCGAGTAGGATTGTGCTTATTGTTAGCAGTACAGGGGTGTGGTTTGACGATCCATCTAAGCATGGAGTAGTTTTGGAGTAATATTGTGTCATTCCTCTACAAATGAAGAAATCTATTATGTCGGGGAGTTTGTTCGTATCTGTGGGCCAGTGCGTTGGCTCAGCTGTTGATAGTGTGGTGAGGCAGTTGATGTCGATTGCCAATTTCAGTTGTCGGCCTCGTGTGGTGGCTAATCTTGAGCCCCAGTGCTGATGTTTCGCGTTCCAGTCTCCTCCAGCCACAAATCTATTGCCAAGTGTGTTGAGATACTGTGAGAATTGTTCTTCTTTAATTTTATGTTTGGGTGGGCAATAAACTGATGAGACATTAAAGTTCCCCGTTTCTCCTTCCACTGTTATAGTGGTCGCTTGAATGTGTTCTGTACAGTACTTTGTCAGTAAGTGGTGTTTAATTGAGGACCGTATGATGATAGCTGTACCTCCGTGTGCTGTACCATCAGGATGGTTTGTGTCGTATATTGTGTAGTTTTTTATTTTGACGCAGCTCTTATTGGTAAAATGAGTCTCAGATATTAACAGAATGTCCAGTTTGTGAGTATCGAGTAAGACTTCCACTTCGTGAATATTGGGTGCAAGTCCGTTAATGTTCCATGTCGCTATGTTTAAGAAGAGCATTAGCGTAATCTATCGACGAGGGTCGAAATAAGACCTATGAGCAAAGTCAATTGGCTGAATATCATATCCATCTTTTCCATTTGTTTGATTATTAAGTCCTGGAGGACTGGTGTTGGCGCGACGTTGTCTATGTTTGTGTTGTGTGATACTTTTTCAGTGGGTTTCCACGTGGTGCGAGTTTGTTCTTTGTTTCTTTCTTGTCTTTGGTGTTGTGCCGTTTTTTCCACCCTTCTCTCTGGAAAAGGTGATTTTTGGTTAGTGGTGACTTCGGAGTATGTTGGGCTCGGAAGGTCGTATGTTGCGTTTTGATAGTCAGGTCTCTGGTAGTAAGGCTGAGCTTTTTGTGTTGTGTGTGATGTCTGTTTTGGTCTCAGATTGATCTCCTTTGCGGTTTGGCTTTCTTGGTTTCTGATGGGTTTTTCTATTTGGGTTGATTGGCTTGCTGGTTTATGTTCCTTAGCCGAGGAGTCTGTGGTCGTAGGTAGTGTCCTCTTGTGGTATGTATTTCTGGACCTTTTTCGGTTTAGAATCTCGCGATACACTTCGCATCCTTTGTAGTTTGCCGGATGTTCTCCCATGCACAACGCACATTTAGCAGGAGTGTTACGGTCTTTTTTTGCACAATCGCTGGTTTTATGCTGGCCAGCGCATTTTACACAGCGGTATGGTCTCATGCAGTTGTTCTTCGAGTGTCCATATTGCTGACACTTCATGCACTGCACAATTGTATTTCTTTTCTTTGGGTCCTCGATAGTTACCGCAGTGTTGTAGATGTACTTTATGTTTTTAACTAGGCTATTGTTTGGACTTCGTTCCAGATTTATGAAGAACGTTGATGTAGGCGTTTTATCAGGTCCGCTTCTGGCGTTAATTATTTCTCCACGTACTTTATTATCTGTTTTTTCAAACGCTTCGATAATGGCTTCATGTGGTGTGGTGTGGTGCAGATTTTTAACTACTACTCTATAGCATTTGTCTTCTTTTCTCGTGAAAGTATGACCTATGAGTTCCATCTCCCTTACGAGTGTCATTAGGCTTTTGTAGGAGTCTACAGAGGTACAGTTTACTCTTAGTTGATTCTTTGTGATTATTTTCAGTGTGTACTGCTGTTTGTCTAGTACTGTTTCGATTGCTTCTGTTAGCTTGTTCACGTCTTCTATCCCGTAAAGGATGAGTGGCGGAGGTTTGGTAACCTTGACTGCACCATCGTTATCCCCAGAGGAATCTGTTGGCAAGATTGCAAACGAGTTATGTGTTTTTGTGGCTTGTGGTTGCGGCGGAGAGTCTGATGGTTTTTTGCGTTTATTGGTTCCTGGTACCGGAACTTTCTGCCAGCTTGGCTTGGATGTTGTGGCGACGTCATAGGGTGTCGATCGCTGTGGTGATTTTTGTGTATGTATGATGGTTTCTTCCTTGTCTGGGTTGTCTTCAGCTGGTCGGCTTGTGGATGGAATGCCGGATAACGAGCTACTTCGTGGTCTTGCGTAGAACATGCTCCTATGGAAGGTCTGTTGGATCAGTTTGGGTTCCAGTATCTGCGGGCGCGCTTCTTGGAGTTCCACTTGTGGCAAAACTGTGCCCCCCCCAGAATACGAGGGGCTGCCTGAGCTAGGCTCAGGGAGGGATTCTCCGATAACTGAGTTATCGGTACCCTCCTGGGGTAATATGTCTTTCGGTTTTGCTGCCATGGTTTTTTTTTTTTGCAATTTTTTTCGTCAGGGTTTGTTTTCCCTATGTTGCTGTGATTTTTTGTCTTTTGGGTTGTCTTCCCTATGTTGCTGTAATTTTTTCGTCAGGGTTTTCTTCCCTTTAGCCAGTTGGTTCGGTTTTAAGGCGCCAAAGATTCGCCTGTCGTCCTTCGTATTTAGCTACTGCGGCCCCGAGGTAGGTGGAATGTGTGCGGGGACTCGTTTCAGACCGCAGCATTGCCCGGGGGAGACGACCCACACCGATGTAAATGTGGGCCCATCAAAAGACCGAGGCGTCAGCCTAGTGATGGCGTGGACGTATACAAAGGACTTGTCGGTGCGCGCCTGATAGCCTCAGCTCCGCACTCCCGAGGCGTACGCTATTGGTATTCTTAGCACTTTATAGGTTCGTATCTCTGGCAAAAAGACACGACCCACCAAGACCTACACCGACCCCCCCCCCCATTAATTTAAAAATTTATTAAAAATAATAATAATAATTAGTAATAATAATAATAATAAATATATAATTACATTAGTGAGCTGTTGGCTTTTGTGGTGGACATTGGGTGGCTCGCCTGACAAACACCACCCGTTACACAAAAAGGGCTCATCTACAGCCTAGTTGCGGAAAACAGTCCGCTCACCAAGTACCAAATATATATGTAATCATTAACTAACTCAAGTTAACAATATATTTTATTTAAATCATTAGACTGGGGTTATAGCTCAGTTAGGCACAGATCTGCTTTCTGTGCTGTAGGTTGTGAGTATGATCCCCACCAGGGACAAACATTGTGTGATCAAAGATGTTTGTTCTCTGTCTGGGTGTTATATTTTATTCTAAGTATGTATTTATAAATAAAACATTTGTAAGTAATCTATCAGTCATCTGGTACTCATAGTACAAGCTATGCTTAGTTTGGGGCTAGATGATGTTGTGCAAAGATGTCTACAAATATTTAATATTTGTTTAATTATTTAAGTAACTGTAATTTTTTTTATCACCTTATCACTAACTTCGTTTGTTTACTACTTAGTCATTTTTATTAGGTACCTAGTTACAGCCTATTTTACAAAGATAGATAGATTTACAAAGACATTTTCTAAAACCTGGTTTAAATTATGTCTGTTTTAAATATATATAGATAAAACAAACAGATATCACTCAGGCTTGTTTGGCATGATGCCCGTTTTAATTCAATTTAACATTACTAATAAAATAGGTAGATACTTTGTCAATAGGTGTAGAAAGTTTAGAATGGAAAGTACAGTATAATAGAAAAGGACATACCTTTAGTCCTGTCATCGTACTTTAATTTACTTAGTGGATTCACTAGCTAAGCTCGAGAAGCAACTTACTTGCCGGGGGGTTCAAGACTGCATGCGGCGCAATGCGTCAATTAGATGGGTAAAGCATACTAGAAGAAGTACTTACTAGAGGTTTACACACACTGATAACTAATTATCAATGACTCGCACATGTCTATGGAACATTCAATTAACAAAATCAGCGATTCCTTTTTCATCATTTCACGAAAATAGATATCGAAGACAAAACGTTGCGGTTGGATAAAATTTTGGCTAACGATTAATTTTATGGCAGTACGTGACTAAAATTTACCTCATCCTGTGTTTTATCACCGCTCTTTGTACTAATGATCGACATTTTGCAGAGGTTTACTAATAATTTCAATATTCTTACACAATAATAATTCTTTGAAATCACGAAAATTCGATTTTACGCCCTTACTTCTACTATCAGAAAAAAAAAAACATGCACTGCTGATTTTGACGTTCATTCAGTGACATTAATGATGACTTGACAAGTTGACATGAATTTAGACGACAGAGTACATAAAAAAAGAAAAAGAATATTTTGCTCTATGGCTAGCACCAAAATCGAGTGCAAGCCCTGTGACCATAGCCACAGAATACTTTTATATAAAATGAATCTTATAGCGGAGCACCACAGACTACTTTGTTACTTGCACAGAGTGCTTTTGCCGCGACTGAAACGAAATTCCATTTACTTAGTCGAATTTGAATAAATTAAAATTATTTTGTTGATTGAATCGTTTGTATGAAAATTTTGCTATTTAACATTGAAAACATTGAATTCAGTAATCTGTCTAATGAGAAAACAATAATTTTGTTTTGAAATAACAATTGATTATGTCCGCCCGAAACTATCTCTCCGCTCGCGAGAAGAACTACGTGAAATTGATTGATTGTTTACCGAGTATCAACCCGCAGAAGTTTGGATACCGATCGGCCCAGGAGCTGCCCCCACTGTCTGCGAACACCAGCAAGTTGCTGAACCGAAACCTCAACTACTCCTATGATATCAATCCATACTTAGTAAACAGCGTAGAGCGCACTGGTACACCTATGTCGGATTTTTTCTCTGATAGTGAAACAGGTAATATTCTCTATCCAATCTTTATCTGTACTTACATCTTGCTCTGTATAACTTTAGTTTGAAAGTTACTTTATAGCCAGCTGAGTACGTTTCTACACGGATACCTATAGCTTAGAGCAAGGTGCTCAAAACATGATTTTGGCTTTCTGTCTTAGAATACAAAACAAACCTAAAACAAAGATGCTTAACTTTGCAACTATTTGTTTTTCTTAAAATTTAATACCTGTACAAATCCTTTTTTTATATGGTAGGTAGATACTTGTATAATTTTCAAAGTTATTGCTGATTACAGAAATGAAACGTACAGAGTCAGCTTCGTCAACCTGATCTATCTAAATAGAATCAACTCTACCTTACAGGTACTCCAGATTTCCACAGTGAGGAAAGTGACAGTAGCTCAGGGTCTGTACTCCGTCGCAGCACAGCAGAAGCCACCAGGACATTGTCTGAAGAGTGGAATCGCATAGAAAGGACCCTGTACAATGAGGAGGGAGAGAAATGCACAAGGCCAAATATTATAGAGGAGTGCAAACAGTGGAGACAGTTACATCCACAGCTAAGGTGAGACCCTTCCTACATTGCTAACTTATTTGACTAAAAGTAAGTTACACTCGTCAAGTCAGGAGATGGGAAGATGACTTGAAACAGACAGCGGGACCATTCTGGTCAAGGGTAGCAAGGGACAGGACCCATTGGAAGGAATTGGAGGAGGCCTATGCCAAAAGGCACACCAAACTTAGGGACCTATTGTAACCCTATGTTTAGGAATAAAAGGCTATTATTATTATTATTATTATTATAAGTTACACTAGACTAGCAGTGGTGGTCCCGACTTATAATAAAACCTTTACTCACATGAATGTCGTAAAACATTGTCAAAAAACAGAGATTTCAACATGTTACAGATGTTTCGGCAATGGAAACTCATGTTTATCATGTGAAACATTTTTAGCAGCAAACAACTCTAGAGATTTGTCAAATAAATCTTAGATAGTTGTATAGAATAAAGTTGTATAGAATTTAAATAGTTTCCTGCCGTGAGATAATAGTGACTTCATACAAAATCCACTGGGAATCATTACACGAAAACCAGTGAGTGGAACTCATGCAGATCTCTATTTCTCTTTTGGTTTTTCCAGTTTTCTCAACAATATATATCACCTACCAACTACAATAGAGAATGCATGCATGGTACTGTTACCTTCTATATACCTACTCTTATCATAATATAGCTAACTAGAATAAATCTACCTGGCTATCTATATTCATAGCCTACCTACCATTGTAATGTAACCTACATCTGATTTTTAATAAATATTTTTTATATTTTCTTCCAGGGTGGTGGGAAAAGCAATAAAGCTACCCGAGAAGCGAACCTCCTTCCGTCAGATAGAGCACGACGAGGTGATAGCGATGCATTACAACGACTACGCGCAATTCAGCGAGAGTGAAGAGCGTTTGTCTCAGAGCAGCACTGACGTCACGCCTCAGAACTCACCAAGACCCTCCGTTATCTCTATCCCGGAAGATGTCAATGAACCTAGGTGTGTGTGTTAAAAATTAAGATCTCTAAGATCTTAATTTTTTATATAAATTTATGATGGAACAAGCAAATTGCCCACTTGATGTTAAGTGGCTACCATCACTTATAACAAAGCATATCGGTTAGGAACATGCCCTATGATGCACTGGCCTGCTTCATTCCACCTGAGGCATACAGGTGTTGAGCCTCATGTGCCTGTAATTTAACCGAAACCTCCAAATATAAATATGGCATCAACGAAATATAGGTTTTTTGGTACTGACTCCATTTGAAACAGGTAGATTTCAAGAGGTAAACTGAAGTTGTCATTTACATTTTCAATTCCAGACTAGCCAGAGAAAAGGTATCCTTCTACACGACTTACGATGACAACGACCTACCTGACACGTTCTGTTCTCTTCTACAAATCACGCCGATTCAAATACGCAGTCCATCGCACAGAAAGAAACAAAGCAGCTCAATTCTAAGATCAGAACTGGCGTCGTCCCGATGGATGCGGAATTCTCGGCCGGAATCGTCTATAAACTGTGATAGAAACAGCGCTAAGTCGTTTGTTTCACTAGACCCTAGAAATTACATGGCGTTGAGTGCGTCTGAACGGAACACGTTTCTGAATACCAGGGTTGTAACAGCGAGGCATAGAGAATTAGCGAGGTTAGAACCCTTATGCTCACCGGAGTTACCTCAACAGTCCCCTAAAGCACTGAACGGTTCACAACAATACCACATAAGGAAAGTATCTCTACCGCCGCTGTTGCTGGAAGAAGAGAAGAGAAAGGTGGCATCAGCTAAGAAGCATAATGTTAAGTCTCGGAAGAGAAATCAGCCGTTCTACCAGTTGGATAGAGTAAGGCATTGATTTGAATTGAAAGCTTTTTGGGGTTTTGCACAAGTGAATTTGAAAGTGTCATGATTGGGTGAGTGCACTTTTACTTGTTTTTGAAATCACAAAGTAGATTTAATATTTATAGCTGAAAGTCAAGAATATGTATTTTGTATACTTTCTTGTTAAACGATCAGTGGTTTCTCGATAAAATTAAGTACTGTGTCGTTCAAATCTGTTGTACATATTTTGGTATGAAATTACTTTAAAATTTGCTTTTTATTTAGTGATATTGAAGCATAGGCAAAGGTATACTATGTAGGTAGGTGTATGAAAATAAAAAAGTATAAAACGCATACTTTATTGTGATCTCAAGGGAACATTGTTAAATGTTAGTCAATATTTCTAGTCCAGTTAAAATGTTAACGTTGTACCACAAAAAACTGCCAAAATATAGTTAACCAGGCCTAAGCTATGACCACATCCTGGGTCGTTTTCATAATCTATTGGTGAATAATGTGACAGAGCCAATTTTGAGCAATGTTTAAGGCATACCTATTTAACGTTAAACGTTTTGTGTTTCAACCATTAACATTTTGCTAGTTAAGTTAACATAGCACTATTTTTGACTGTAGTCTTGATCTAAAAGTGGAATAACGTGTTAAATGTTACAATAAATATAATATTTTATAAAAAAAACTCGTTTCTATCTTTTTTCCGATGCGATTAATATACCAAAACATACAAATTATCATCTAGGAAGAGGGTTTAGTAAAAAGAGTTATTCAAATACAAATACAGAATTTATTTTGATATTTACATTATTTGCATTTATTAACAATCAACATCAACAATATTAAATAATTTGTTCTTGTGGTGTGATATATGAACAGTCTGGTAATGTTACATTGCCTAAGTGTGCCTCCATTTTGTTTTTGCTAGGTGCACAAAATGGCCGCTTAGTCACACGAAGGCAATGTAGCATATTTTGAAATATAAATAGTGGTTTTTATCGTAAATGGGATAACTAGAAGCGGTGAAACATGGGTTTATTAGATAATGCCGAATAATTTGAGCAAATGCAGAGAAAGCTGTGAGCCAGATTTTCTTAGGTTGCCATATAACATAACGTGTCCGCGTTAGATAAACAAATATAAAATCTTATAGGTAACAATTTTATTCTAAAACACCTTACATAAAAATATTTTCTAAGTTATTATGATAACAGAACAAATATAAGAAAGAAAATGTGGATTTAATTTTTATGGCAACCCTTTTTTCGATGAAGTTTTCGCGCCAAAATTTTCATTACAAATTTATACTTGAACAACGCGTTCATCAGAAATTATAATTTGTACTATCAGAATTTCATTATTTGAGGAACACATTTTTAAATACACCTAATAAATGTCTGTTGTCTGTCGTGCATCACACAATATACTTTTTGCTATAACTATATAGGTAAATATCTCGTTGTATTGTTCAACCTTCCGGTTTTGGCTAATATAATTTCTGATGAAGAGTCAAACCAGTGAGAAGTTGTTTGCGATAGAGCGATCAGTTACTTTGCTATTTATATAATTTTCTCATATACACAAATATAATTTAAATTGTTTACAATTATCTCACAGCCATCATTATATTGATACTACGTTAATTAGACAGGACTAGTGTGTAACAACACGACAAGATGGCAATCAGCTTATAAAAGGGTCTAGCGAACATTATAGAGAGCGTAAAGATACGTATATTTATATAATACATTGAAAAATTCACCATTTCCGTTCTAAAAACGTTAACAACCTCAAGCTATTAGCAATAGTCAACAATGTTGTTAATTCTAAGATTTAATGCACACAGAACATTGAATAGTAGGTACTAGATTGCGTATAGGCGTTTAAAGTGTAAATTTTGACGTGGGAGATGACGTTAAAACCTAAACGCGTTTGGTTTTTAGAAGACGGGAGATATATTATTTAGAAAAAAATACGAATATTGATTTTTATAAGACTGACAGTATGTAGTATAGAAAAAGATTGGTAAATTAGACTATTTCGTTCTGGTATTGTTTTAGATGATTTGTGACAATTTGTTGGTGGTACCTAAGAACAGAAAATGTAAGTAATCTCCCGCCAAAACCAATTCAATAACATGTCTGTGCAGCATTCTCTAAAGCTAAACTAAATTTAAGAGCGCTAACAATATCATTTGTTTATCTAGAAAAGGATGGCAACATTCTTAGTGCTATAAAATTTATCTAGAAAATGCTGCACCCACTATTCTATCTAAAACATGGTGCGCGTTTGCACAAATTTAAATGTGTAGGTAATTTAAAAGTAAATTCGAACAACTTGGTGATAATGTGCTCGCGATTATAAGTATACCCGTATTACACTTGTCGGTTCGGCCTGGAGTATAGAATAGTATATTTTGTACTATTCGGTTCAGCCTAGTACGTCTAGCATACAGTACTCAAGTACTCAGGTCATGCACTCTGTATAAGATACGATACACACTAGAACATAACTTGACTCCAAGCAATCACGCCTAAGGACTCAGCTATAATTCTCTCTCGATAAGGCGATTATATAAATGTTACAGTCAAAGTAATGAAATCAGTCAAGATGATAAATTTGGTTTTTGGTAGTTACAAAATTACCTGTACCGGCGCTTCGTTTCTTAATCAACTTTAGTATGGTTCTTTTAGATGTTAAATATTTGTGTAAAATAATTTCTTACTAAAAATGATAAAAAGACAATAAATGATCTATAAAAAGTATGAATTTAAATCTTTTAGATTGACAGCACAAAGTCTAAACTAATTAAATAAATATAAAATAGGATTTTAAAAATCTATCTCTGATTATAAAAATCTTTCAGACAAACGGGTAGAGTTGTCTACCCGTGTCAAACTGGGCCGGGTCGTTAGTTTATTAGAAATGCATATCGATATTTATATTTATATGAATTTAAACCCAAAATGTATCACTCTCCGATTCATCCCTTTGACCGTACCAAAAACACTAGGTATCATACATTACGAAATGCACACAGACCCACCTCTATATACTTTTAATTGTGTTAAATACTTTGTAATGTTGTATAAAAATATTAAAGGAAAAATCGTCTTTATATTAGATACTTAATTAACATTGAGATATACCAAATCGATAGCGTGTATTTTACATTTTTACAATGAGACGTTTGAACTATCGTACCTAGCTTAAGTGGTATCGAAGCCTATACCCGCGGTCTTCATCTTAAACGTGATTGTAGCCCACTAGTTACGCAAAGGAGACTTTCAAATACCTTAAGTACTTAACATACAAAATTATATCCGACTATGTACAACGATCTAGCTAAAAAAATTAAGTTTATGAATGGTACACAACGGTACTCTAAATATTAGGTACCTAGTTTGGCTAGGGCTCCATGCATGGGTCTACTTATTGATGTACCAAGCTCAAATTACAACTAAACGACTTATTTATGTCCGGTGATCGGCACCACGGAGCTATTACTGAGGGGAAGAATCTATAGGTTCAAATTCATCTTACTGAGGATCAAAACTAAACTTCACAATATATATACTACTTTCCCTCAGTACCAGCTCTGTAGCTATTAATGCCGAGTGATGCGCGCCCTACATTGAAGCCAATTTCGTATGCTTGGCCGAATAAGCCAATAATTTTTTGGACAGACCAATTAAATTTAAATTTATAATTCATTTACCTATCGTGCACAACCATCTCCAAACTTTACACTCCTATCGCTCGGTGATTTCATATATTTTCTTGATAATTTTTTAACATTCTCATAATAAACCTCTCTATACACTGAATTCTAAAAGCCGTTTATATCTCCCTATCATGGGGGCACTATCCAAAATGTGCCTTTAAATTTTCTATAATTTTTCTTTTATATAATTTAGACTGGTTTTTTTGTACTTTTTTGTTTTTCAGTAACTGATAATGTGACTTTATAAAATATGGCAGTATATTTGCATTCAATTCCTTTACGAGCTAGGGTATTGTTTGTTTTCGTTAGGTTTAAATAATCAGGGACTTGAGAATATAGACCTGTCCCGGAGACGTCGGTAGGTATACTTTTGCTTGTCACATCAGACACATTGAATATTCCACGCATAATCAACAAACACTTCTAAATCTAAATGTATTTAAGGCCGGTTTTGCATAATCTAAACGAATGAGATGATTATTATAATGACATGAAAACATCTATGTACAGGATGTTTGATAAACTCTTTATAGTAATCAAAGTTTACTAACTATCAGTAAAATTGAGGTATTTATTAATTATTAGGTACATTTAAGTTTAAAAAATAACTTGATGATATTTCGTGCGTGTCGCTTGCAGACTTGGGTTTCTTCATCAAACATCTTGTAAAAAATTGTTGTAAATTATTGCGTTTTGTTACGTTACAGATTTACCTGAAATGGTTTCTAATTTGTGATGCGAATGTAGCTAATATCTAGTAAATTCTAAAAGGTGCCTTGACTAACTGCACGGTTATGTCGACATTTGAGTTTAACTGAGTTCTGCGTGCAGACAATCGAAGGTATGCCTTATCTAATACAATCAACAGTAGTCTATGAGAGTCCACAATCGTCAAAGCACCCGAGTTAACACTAAATACATCGCAGGCTTCAGAAGCCCGTCCCAACAACGTTGTTTCAAAATAATATCACATAGTATTTACAGCGACATTCACTTGCACTGTGTTCTCGCAACACAAAATCAACTATAATTATTTCAACCACGCGTTGATTGTCCATTCAATTTATTGTTCATAGGTTTATTTATTGTGCAGCGCCATAAACCACGTCCACTTTGACAATCCCCCGCCCAATTTCGGGAAAACAAATAAAAATAAAAAATAAATAAAGCTTTATATAAATTTTATTAAAAATAAACAAAAAAAGTGCTATTTCTAAGCAAGGTTAAAACTATGTTATGCTTGAAATTGTTGTGTAGAACTTTGCACATTATTTATTCACAGTCTGTCAATATAATAAGATCGTGCAGAATGATTTTATCATAATGTCCCGCACAAAAACTCAAGCACAATCAACAAATAATAAAATTCTACAAAATATTAAACCAAAACAATATAATCATAAAAAAGAAATTAGCAATGGAACTGTATACAGACATCTACCATACGTGCATTCAAAATATAAATATTCAACTTAAATACTTAAAATATGAATTCAATGTGAATTCTATTTAAATAACTTAAAATAATGACTATAATTTATTATTCTCATCGCCAATGAATTGAAATGTGTGTAACAATCAGTCAATAAATATATTATATGCTTAAAATATAGGTAACTAATGTCAATTTATAAGTTTTACATAGATAGCGTTTCATACTTTAAGTGACAGAAAAAAAATCTACTGAATAAAAAGGAATGGTTCTACAAAGAGAAAGTTAAAAAGTTTAAAAGCTTACATTAAGTTTGTCCATACATACGTCATGCAATAAAACGTTAAAAAGGTTTTACTGAGCATTTCGATTTAAAAAAGTAAAGGAGGTTATGAAAAGAAAAAGTTACCACGCGCTTTAATAACCGCGGCAAAATATACGCAAAATGGCGGATAGGGCGCGCGATGAAATGAAAAAAGGTGTAAGTAGTTATAGATGAAATATAAAGAAACGATGGCGAACAAGAGAACATACAAGCTATCGAAGACACTCATCTTAACAAGCGGAAGAGATTTTTCAGACACAAGCAAACTGCAGAGAAGTGTAGTGTATTTATATAAAACGTCCATCACCATTTTAAAACTAAATCAATAACATTGAATAAAACTTAATACATAACTTAATGTGAATGTTCTTTGCACTAAGACTTGGATTATAGATTTTCTACGCTCTTTAGTTACTTCTTGAGCCCAACCAAGTTATCTAATGTCTCATCAGATAAACTAAACTGCTACTAGAGATTTTTATACCTATTCGCTTATGTACAGTCACCTGCATTAAAATCTATACGATTCGTAATTTTTTAAATGGCATAGTAATACATACACAGAAAAACTACAATACTTATGGAATCAGTGGTTGAGTTTATTTAATTCTTGATAATTTGCCATGTAAATATATGAAGTAAAGCCATTGTAAGTTTTGATACATTTTAATGCAGCTGACTGTACTTAAGTGTCGATATAAATAGATAAATTTTAGTGAGTCTGATATTTAGGTACCTACTTTGATCTTGAATTAAATTTTATGTAAGGTCTTAAATCTTAGCTCTTGTTATTTGCATTGTCTTTTTTGTATAAGTCAACTTATCAACAAATAAATTAGGAAAATTCAATAAAGGGTAACTTTTAGACGATTATTTATGCTGGACAAAAACAGCGTAGCCAATACTACAGATTTTTAGATACATTTCACAAGAAAACAAAACTATATAGTGCTAAATCTTGCTCAAAAGTGTGCATTTGAAGAGTGTCGTAGATATCCGTGCATCATTTGTGTTCATATATTTTATAATATCTTTGTCAAAATCAAATCATAAGCGCTCAAACCCCCTTTATTCTATCAAAGTCCTGTAAAGATAGAAATATCTGAAAGCAACTACTCAAACACGAATTGAGATTCAAGCAAAATTTTAATTTTGAGTATTAAAAATTTTTTACTTTAGTCTCAATTAAATGTATGAGCGGAATACGGCCCTAAAATTGGTACCGAAACTGTAACATTTTGTCACCAAACTGAATGCGAAAATCTAAATCTAGTTTGGTAAATAAATAGCAGGAGTGAAAGAAACAGATAGTATAAAGGGAAAGAGAACTGAATAGTGCAGTGCTAAAAAGGGTAGGTATTTGTCGATATTTGTCTGAATACTGTTACCAAGTTCCACTATATACCTACGAAATGTGCTGTTTTATGTCAGTTTCATCGGTCTGTGTATATTTAATATAATTGTGATAGTATAAACCGACAATCACATATTTATTGCATTATTCTTAACTGAATTTGAAAGCACTAATGGTGCCGTCCTCGTCTTTTGAAAAAGGATAGCTATAGTTTTAGCGTTGTCAAATTTTGTTAGAAAGTTATTGCAACGGCTAACCAACACCAAAGTTAAAGCATCATAAGAGCCGACACACACGGTAGCTATTAGGCAAATATATATAAAATTTAGGTAGTAGTTACACTAAGGTTTTTTAATATATACGAACTGCGAGTATTTGGTTCAGTTCCTGATCCAAATTTGGAATTACGTATATGTTTTATCTATGTAATACTATATTTATGTACATTTTAGCTGTCGTGGGTGTCAGCTATTAACCCAAGACCGATAAAACGACCGAAGCATGGAATAAAAATAACTGACAAAAAGTTTCATCATTAGTTATTTGGTTCAAAAGTTTTTATTATCCCAAAAGTGAGCGACCAAGTGAGAAAGAGACTAGCGTAGTTAGCTAACGCGACCCCTTATTTAGGGTAAATTTATATACTTGTCTCGCTCAGCCGATAATTTTCAAAATATTAAAAACATTGTATTGTTTGGATGCGACTTATTTTATATTTATCCCATACTTTTTAAAGTGGAGCAAAGGAAGTTTTCAGGGGTAAAAAATTATAGACTTAAATAAGGGGTTGTTTGTGGGCTCGGATTGTCGCAGTGTCGTTGGGCTCTACCTCCTAGACGCAGTCCTAGGCCTCCCTGGCTAGGGTCCAGGCCCTAGAGCAGCAAGGTCCAGGTGTACTGGCTAGGTGTAGAAGCAGGGACCTACAGCCTAGATATAGGAGTAGGGCCCGTCGGTGAGAGCGCTGCACAGCAATAGTCAGGAGGCGTCGTCTTTACCGCTCCCGGCGGCGGAACCAGCGCGGCGCTGAGACCGGTACTCCACGCCGGGGTCGAATTGCATTAGGACGAACACCTGGAACGAACACCATAATCACTTAGCACTTAGTTACATTTTATTTGAATTTGTTTAAGACATTTTGCTGGTTTTGACTACACTTGTTAGATCATAACTTTATGGACTTGAAGAAGTTGCTTGGTCGGAATAAGAGCGGCACGTCCTATTAAAGTGCGGGTAGTTTCAAACTTATATTTCGTCACATTACCTGAAAGTGCGCAATGTTCATGTATTTTCTTATCTAATTTCTTTCGGACGCTTCATCGTCACATACCAAAGGTTGAAGCCAAAGGATATAAGGATCAATAGATGATGATAAAAAAAAAACTATACCAATAACAAGAATCGTCCAGTCTGATTGATTGACATATACTCGTATATACATCGCACAGCCTAAACCGCTGGTCGTAGACTAGAAATTTTCAGGGTATATTCATCTTGGTACGTAGAGGAGTACTAAGAAAGGAATCCCCGTAATTTGAACCCTTAAGCGGGTACAACGGGGTTCGAAGTTTTTATGAGAATAACGGATTGGTAGGAGAAGATGTTAGTTGTGATGTTATTTATGGCTGAATTTTAGTTTTGGAAAAAGGGGAAAGTGTCGGTACAACTACATACCTAGTAAGGTATAACTTTTTAAACTATCATGGTTTTGATCAATATTTTGGATAGAAACGGGATATTTACCATGCTTTTTGAGTTTGATTGTTTCCCGATATTTCGGCACAGTTGCATGCGCCATGATCACGGCTCGAACTGAAGTCTGTGGCAAGTAGGTCTAATGTTATTGGAAGACAAAACGGTCTACCCTCTTCCGCACTCGTTTATTGCAAACGACACTACAGATACCAGTGGTAGTAGATCATGGCGCATGCAACTGTGCCGAAATATCGGGAAACAATCAAACTCAAAAATCATGGTAAATATCCCGTTTCTATCCAAAATACCTAGTAAGGACCTGTATTCTTTACACCATTAGGTACCTGATCAGTGGGTAGCAGCGAGAAGTCATCAGGCGGGTTGGTGATGACGTAACGCTTGCTGCTTGCGTCACACGATGACGAAGTATCCCGGAAGCGGTACAGACCGATGCACAGCATTCCGTACGTGCCGAGCGCCGCGACGAACAGATCTCCGTACTTGCCAGCCTCGCCGAACTGAGCCAACGGACCGTCGTACAGAGAGATCTGCCCAACTCTACACCGGTCTCTGGAATTATTTATTATTATTATGAAGTATAGTTTTATTCTACTCAGTTTCTTAAAAATAGATACTGGGAAAACCGAAGCACACGGGCCTAAGGCAAGTGTACCTCAGAAGCGGGTCTGGTTTCATTAGGAAGTTCTGTTTGTAAGAACTTTCTCACGATTCTGCAGGTATTCAGTACAACTGCTTTTTGTAGAAGTATGTTGTATTTAGGTAATTCTAAGGACTCTAAAGATTGAAAAAGTTGTTTGGGTATAACACCGGTTGATGATAATACTATATTATTATTGTTATTAAAATCGTGATGCTATTTTTTTCTATCTAAACGTTTGCATTTTTTTACAACGTGCTGATGGAACAAGCATATGGCGCACCTGATGTTAAGTGGTTACCATCGCCTATAACAAAGCATTGCCTTGAAGGTCACGTTCTTTAGGAACGTAACCCACAATACACTGCTCTGCGTCCATCAACCTGAGGCATACAGGTGCCAAGCCTCGTGTGCCTGTAATTACACCGGCACCCACACCCTTCAAACCGGAACACAGCAAGCTGCTTGCTATAGAAATAGGCATGGTGCATTTATAATATTAGTGGGATGCATACCTGTTAGCTAAACTCTCAGGCGTGGAGTACCCTCCTCGGAGACCAGCTCCTTCCGCGAGGATCAGCTCCAGTTCTGGAGTGGCACCGCCGGTGATCAGCGACCGGATCAGCGTTAAGGCATTCTGGTTGAAATAAGTCTGGAACACAAATACTATTATGAAGGACAACAATTGCTTTGTTGTAATGGGCAACCTAAAATCAACTGAACAAGTGAAACAAGCAGATGGCCCACCTGACGTTAAGTGGTCACCGATACCTATCACAAAGCATTGCTTCGCAGGTCTTGCTCGTTATGATCGTGCTTTACGATGCATTGCTCTGCGCTCATTAACCGGAGGTATGAAGGTGTTAAACCTCGTGTGCCTGTAATTACGCTGGCACCTAAACCTTTCACACCTAAACAGGCACATGAGGCTTAACACCTGTATGCCTCAGGTTGATGTTCACAGAGCAATGCATCGTAGGGCACGTTCTTACTGAACGTGGCCTGCGTGTGCTGCCTTGTTATAGGTGATTGTAACCATTTAACATCAAGTGGGCCATCTGCTTATTCCCCGCAACCCCTCAGCAAGTTGAGATAAAAAAGAACTAAAAACTCCTAAATCACACAAAATATATCCCCTGTAGCAGGATTCACATCCTCCCGCCGCCAAGAGATTACTTTTTTTATTCTGCTGCTGGTGGAACAAGCATATGGCCCACCTGATGTTAAGTGGTAACCATCGCCTATAACAAAGCATTGGTCACCCACGTTAGGTACGTGTCTTACGATACACTACCTTACGTTCAACTTGAGGCATACAGGTGTTAAGCCTCGTGTGTCTGTAATTCATTTAATTACTGCTAATATCTCCACTACACTCATCACCATCATCATTATCAGCCTGTAGAAGTCCACTGCTGGACATAGGCCTTCCCCATACGTTTCCAGGAAGAACGATTCTGAGCCCTTTCCATCCATCGACTTCCCGAGGTCCTAACAATGTCGTCAGTCCATCGGGTAGGAGGATGTCCTACGCTTCGTCTTCCGGTTCGTGGTCGCCATTCGAGAACCTTTAATCCCCACTACACTACTGAGATCTATTCCTATAGTGAAATTTTGACTTACAGTGGACATAAGAGAGTCAAGCACGCTGACGGCGAAGGCGGTTCCGCACGCAAAGGGCTGCGTGAGATACAGCTCCGTGTCCGGGTCATCGTCGTCGTCTTGGTCCAGGAACTGTACGTTGCTGTCGTTCACCAGCTCTGGGTACGGGACAACATTAATTTGACTAATGGTTAAGAGGGTTATATAAATAGTGGAGAGGTATACGCTGAGTCTTAAAACTCACACATAACTCCTTCATCTCTTATTATATTCAGTCCTTTCCATCCAAAGGTTGCCTGGTAAAGATAGCTTTTGGATTACTGAATTGTTGACTTGAATGTGTATAAAATGTGTGTCCAAGTCGAGTCCCTTATGCTGCTCATACTACACACTTTAAGAAATGTGCAGCAAGCGCCTTAGAAATAGAAAAAAAATGGACTATAGTTAAATTTTTCAATAGTAAACTGAGGCTCTGTCTCTTGAAAACCGTTACCTGTGGCCCAGACGACAGTACTCTCCCAAATGACATTAAGATGCTTTATTAAGTTATTTCTTATGTTTTATTTCACGTTTTGGCTATTTTGTATGTATGTATTTTTGTAGCAAATAAGTGTCTATGTCCAAATGTAAGTCCAGCCAATAATTCTGGTATTAAAAATATCCAAACTCTATAGACTATAAATATCTATCTAGACTCGTTCAGAATTCGGGTCAAAAGTCAGGAAAAACAAAGCAATCAAATTTCACCTCTAACCAGCGTCATGGAAAATACACCTCAAATATCAACAATAATTCTCAAATATAAACAAAAAGAATAAACTTCAGATATAGATTCTAACACACTAGAGTTCCGTTCCATTGCTACATAAGCAGAAAGATTACTTTTCGTTCATTTCGTCGCCAAGAGTCAGCGACCAGTTTTAAGGCAACATATAAATCTCACCCGTTATCATAGGCACATTGGCACCGTACACACTTCCTCTCCTCTGCAGTAAGACCGGGGCAGGAGGCTGCCCAGGCGGCGGTACTGCATTACTCGCTCCGTTCGTTCCCACCCCTGCACTAAGCACCCCTGTAACAGACGTACAATCAGCAGAAAAACCTGTTAAGGGGCGACTTCTAGCACGAGCTTACCACAGCAAACTTGGCCAAACAAATACAAATCTTCTGGCGGATAGATAGAATAGATTATACTTATTTATCCCCTTAGGGGTTTTTGGCAACAATATTACCTTAGCTTAAAGAGCAACCTTATATTACTTTTACCTGTAGTCGAGCCCATTAATTGAGACCATATGAATGGTATAGATTGTTACTTTCGTATTTTATCCATCATACCCCGCTGTTTATTATTTAATTCCTTCAATCTTTGTGCCTGTCCTTTGTAGAGCATATCACGGCATATCGAGATTTTTTACCATCAGCAACAATGTTCAAGCACCTTCATTGTCGTGACTAAGAAAAATAAAGATGAATGAACGGAACTGGTACGTTACCTATAGTGTCGTCGAATGTCATAGCCTTGATGTTCAGCGAAGCCAATATAGCTTCCTTGTCGGCCAGCGTGGGGTCATCGTTCGATGGTACCTTCGCTGACAGAATACAGCACATGTCGCACAAATTCACGTTCACTGCACGCAAGTCGGCACGGCTTAGCGGTGAACCCTGGAAACAAACACATTGAAGAACAAAATATTCTTGAAGAAATCGTAGTTCAAAATTTAACATGCCTAAGTTTCAACTTAGCATGTATCATAATAGGTTCCGTTAGTTTTTATCAATATCACTCGTACTCACATTCAAAACAGAAATCTTGGGTAGATTCTGCAACATCTTCCATTCTCTCCTAATGTATTCGACACTGCCCACTATAACGACGTGCTTGAGCTCGTGGTAGTGAAAATTCGAAGCTCGCAGCGGCATAACCAGATTTCTCAGCCCTATTAATGGCGAGTCGGGGTCTGCGAATAAGCAGACTACCACGTGGCCATTGAGAACTGTCATTGCCGCTTGATTTCTGTCCTGTGGTGTTGAAAAAATGTTTAGAAAGGAATTATAAAACCTCAAAGTTCAGAGTATTATTCAGATAAAAATGAGTGGAAGAATAGGGTAAGTATTATGGGGAAAACAAGTACAAAACCATATTGTGGCAATCTAACTGTAAAAATTAATGGCCATGTAACAATCTATGTCCATCCAATCCATCAATCCATCTATGTCTATGTCCAATCTATGTGTGTATGTATGTGTGTTTGACGACCGATGCGGTGCGGCGGGCGAATGTCCGCCTGCGACGCAGAGGTTGCGGGTTCGATTCCCGCCTTGGAATAAATGTTTGTATGATCTGCAAATATATTCCGGGTGTTCTGGGTATTTTCTATGTATAATAAAAATATCTATGTATGTAATGTATTGTATTAAGTATATCAGTCATCTAGTACCCATAACACAAGCTCTGCTTAGCTTGGGGCTAGATGATGCTGTGTGGATCGTCCAGCATTATTTATTATTTATTTATTTATTTTTATTTATGTACCAAATGTACTTTCTGGACGTACCTCTGACTACCCCCCCACAAGACATCCTCGAAGAATCTCAAGTAGGTACTTGGTACTAAGAGATCGGAGGGGATATCTTTCGTGCTTGGGAATTAAAGTCGCGATGCTATTCCTATTCCATCACAATCTCTATAATCATCTATACTTTTTGAGATAAGGAGCATGTTAGTCGTATTTGTAAAAAACTTACTAATATGCAATCCTCCAGATTCCTGGCGGGGCTCCAATGGAACATTCCAGTGGAATCGTATTTCATTTCAGTCTTTTCAAAGTCGAAGTCCTTCGACTGGTCGTCTGCCAGGCCGGCTGGCAGGCTCACGCCTCCGTTGCTGTTCTGATTTGTACCGCTACTCCTACTCGTTGGCCTAGTCAGAAAAAACTTATTAAAAAAACATAAGTGTTTTCGCATAGCACTGCCTGTATGTTGTCTGTGTTCTGCGATGTGTGCTTTTTATAGTGATGTTATGAGGGTAGTTTTAAAGCTCTTTTTTAACTTCGTTTTAATCTAATGTGCTCTATGTAATGTGAATTACTCTATGGAGTAAAAGCTTTCATTCTACTTTACTGTTATCTAAAGTAATTATTGTATTGACTTTTGAATGAAGATATCTTACAAAAACTACAGTTTATCTTATTTTACTACCAATGTTTTATGCACAATTAGAAGAGAAAATATAGTCATGCCCGTATTTAAAATTGTAAAGTGAGTCGTGCTATATCGAGGTGCAAAATAAAAATACACAATAGACACTATGAATTCATAAAATGTTGTTTGGTTTAAAGCTCAAACACTTTATAAAGGTCGTGAGGCAAGCACTACTGTCTACTTTTCAAAAACTTTTCACAAGAGAAGTCTGCTTAAAATGAATATTAGAATTAGAATTTGTTTAATTCCACTTTTGAATTTTTGACCGATTCTATGTGAGTGTGTGACGGTTTTTCAATATAAACTATTGCAAAGTGTTCTTTCTAAATTTAAGAATTTACTTAATTTACAAGTCACGAAATTAAATAGCAGACTTCACTTGCATGCTACGAAATATGAATCCAATGTTGCACGTTTTCAAACTACTGATAAAAATTATCTAGCTGATATATAATTTATTGGAATTACATGAGTTTTTTCACTTCGTAGGCAAGGTGATACGCCTGGTAATTCGTATCTTGTTCCTGAGGATTCCTGTAACACAGGGTCAGAGAATCGTCTACTTTTCTTTTGATAACTATACCTAAGTATTGGAAAATAATTTATTGACATATAAAGTGCAGGACAGTTAAGTGCAGTGCACGTGGAAAGTCGACAGGAGAGATAGCTTCGAATGTAAAAAATAAATAGAAATTAAAAACGTTTTATTTATGGGGGAATATTTATACTTGTTTGATTTATCTATTCGTTTTGTGGTGTGATGCAAAGGGCTTAGTTGATGCTGCTTCAGACACAAAACATCTCGCAGATTATTTGCTTTAGCTAAAGCAGTAATCTTTTGAAATGTCCCGTGCTTTATATATTTTTAAATCAACCTTAAGAAGAATAGTAAATGTATAAATAGTTTAGCACTGTGTTGAAAGCTACGACAGATCCCCGAGAAATCTTATATTATACCAAGGTCACTAAATGTTTTGAGGACTTACGTATCAGGTGGTGCTCTATTCACGTTTGGCTTGACCTTGTTGACCTGTCTCGTTGTCGTTGTATTCATCAGTTGGTTCGCCATTGGTGATAACAGAGCGGTTGGCGTGGCGTTTCGATGATTTCGGTTTATTACTGTGAAAGTAGTTTAATATTAAAATGAAACTTAGTTTTTGTTTTCCCTCAACCATTTCTTGTAGAACAGTTAAAAAGACTTAGGTTAGGTACTGGAAAATGTAAGGTAGGATGGGACATGAGTAAATACTTACAGCTAATATCCTCTCCCCTTTCTCTCGCAATTTCGCCTGAAATTGTATTAAAATACTTTGTAGTGTCATTGATTACCACGAGGTAAATCAAATTTAATTCAAGCAAATTTCATTTGATAATTTAACTGATTGAACGTTATTCTTTTAAATTAAGTAGGGTCAATTTTAAATATTTTATCCCATTAAAAAAAATACAAAGAAGTTTCTCAAATACTACAACAAAAGCGGAACAATATAAAATTTCAAATAGTGTTGCCATACCATTTAGACAAAGTTTCATTTCGTACAGATACTATAATTCAAAAATAATTACCTTAATTAACTGGCAACTCTACTTCAAAGTACAAAATATGGCGGGTATATAGATAAATGCAATGCATGAATATTTGCAATGCTCGGCGCAGGGGTACAAACCACAAATGATATTACATCCGCTTTAGAGTATACCAAGAAGCACATATCGATGGAAATTAAAAATTTTGATTTCATCCCATTCTAGAAGT
Source organism: Electrophaes corylata (assembly GCA_947095575.1). Classification (NCBI taxonomy): domain Eukaryota; kingdom Metazoa; phylum Arthropoda; class Insecta; order Lepidoptera; family Geometridae; genus Electrophaes; species Electrophaes corylata. The sequence goes on along the minus strand of OX352707.1, from coordinate 2,520,042 downwards.
GATCGCAAACGGAAAATAAAACGGTAAATAATTAAAGATTTTAAATTTGGTGGCTATTTTGTTTTGAGGGTAGTTTGGAATGGCCACTCGCTTGAGTGACGGTAGTTAGTGGTGTTAGTCTACGTCAGCCGGGTCTCATGCTATTTAAAACTGATTCCCAACGGTTTCCGACCGCTGCATTTAGTGCTCTCTATGAGAAATGCGTGATAAAGCATCTAAGTGCACTATACCTTTCGGTAATTTGGGACGAAGCACATTGCCGGTTCAATGGGTTAGTGTGGGCCGATGATAGAGAAAGTCAAAAATAAACGAAAAAAAATCACTCAGTCCTTGAGCCTGAGATGTACCTCGAACATGGACCTTCTTGGGCAACTCTGGCGGCGTGAAGGTGGGGGGAGGATGGTGATCATCTGCAAAACATCAGCACATATTCGCATTCCGATACACCACTTAGTAAATACGAGACCTACTCGCACATCGCAATATCATACAGCGTGTGACTTTATCAACAATGACATCGACACGATCAATTTCGGTTTCACCTTTAGAGTTTGCATTGTAAGCTTCCGCATAAAAGTTTACTCACAAAACTTTAAACATTCATATTTTTAAGTGTAGTAAGCGCATTGATTGTGACTGCAAGCGAATTTACAATAAAAGCTTCACACGCATTTCGTATAAGCGTTGAAGTAACCAATTGAAAGGTGAAACCGAACAATTCAAAATACATAGTCAAACAATCAATCAATAGTTACAATAAAACTACTATCTACTCTAATTTTACCAAAACCACTACCAAAAACCCCATGCACCAAACATACAAAAAAGCTTAAAACATACAAATAAAAACACTAGCTAAAGACAAGCTCTATGTGCTATGGGTACTATTTATGGTTAGGGTAAATTTAATGTATTAAGTATAGATACTATTTAGTAATGAATTATCTAGTGTAAGAGGAACGACACTAGGGTCTTATGGAGCGACTGTTTAATAGCCTACTAATAAGAATGGCTCAGATGAAGGCAATCCAACAATTACTGTAATGAGATTGAAATGCAGCAAGTATACCGAATAGTGGACTGGACCAGGCGCAGTAGACATGACTGCAAGTCCGACGGTTCTATCGAGGCGGGTTCATCTAAATTAAACTTCCTAAGCAGGGTCAACGAATTTTTCATAGATTTTATAAGCATAATAAAATTTTAATGTAAATCTATTAACTTTACAACATCAATATTCAGAGTGACTATATTCGATGCAGAAATCAGGGATCAAAATACTCCTAGAGAAAATATTTTCGATAAACATATATAACAACAACACCAAAATAAATAAATAACATCACATTATTTCTCTCGATGTTTATGAAATCGGCTAAAGAGAGGCAAACATCTAACTGCTGTATAAATGCACATAGAGTAACGTATACAGACAGACAAGACAATAATAACAGGACACGAGATTGCTAAGTGCGCGCCAGCTTCGACGCGGCTACCGCGGTGAGGTGCACCCAGCCGCGTGTCGCAGAGAACATCACATTGACAATACAGTTACACTGAGTTCATACATTAGGTTACGTACTTGCCCTGCCCACCATCTGGACGGCTCGTACGCCTTTCCTGAATGTAGCCACTGAACCAGAAACAATACGTTTTAAAGTTTGGTGTTTAAACCACTATTTTTTACCTGTTTAGTATGGGATACAACACGCAATTAAATATATACCTAGATACTTATGGAGACAAAGATGCAAAACTAAGATCAGTTTCTTCAGTATGTCCGCCGATAGAAGAACTAGCAAGACATCAGATTACGTCATCCAACAACAAGTTATCAATAGTGCTGAAGAGAAAGCGACTGATACATGAGTAAGATTAAATATTCGGGGTAACGGTAACCGAAGACTCATGAAGTGATGATCTTTGGTCAATGAAGTTTGTGAGTGTTTGAAGTGAAATGCTATAATATGTATCGGAAGATCTAACCTAACTCTAACATCGTCAATATAAATGTACGTATAAGCGTATTTCAGTTAATATTTTGTGATAAATATAGCCCAGCTGCCATAAACTAGCTGCGTGTACCATTTAATCGTGTATTAGCGTATATACTTTAGCCCAATTTTATATTGTTCATGAGCACATGGTTAGTTGATGCAAACAAACTAAAGTGTATGATAATACGGATTCTTGGGACTTGACTATCGTGGCGTACCATCGTAAACACGGTACGTATTAACAGTTTGTTTCACCATCCCAGACTGCATCATCATCATTCCGACATCTGTAAAAATCCAAAATCTGACAAACACGTATGCATCCTAGAACCTAACCTAACGCTTGTGGGCTCACATTCACAGGTTAATTTCAATTGATTGGTACAAGCTCAGTATTGTGTGAGGCGTCGTTAATTTTGATTCTATCACAAGCGCGGGTGATGTGATGTGATGGTATTTTAGCGTTTCTCGCATTAATCACTATCAATTAGCACAGACAAGCCTGACTGTTGTATAAAGTCTTTGTGTTGGGAAGCTCACTCTCGGGGTAGTCGTTTAGCACTTTGTGATTGTCTTCACTCTCTTTGTTTCTGAGACATGCTTTCATGGATTTGTAGGTAAACTAGATACAATGACGGTGCAATTTGCTGTTTGCGATATTTAGTTCTACTATATGTTTAGGTACATGCAATTACTGTCTGTGCTGGGCTTTCAAGTGCATCATATCAATGTTAACTCTACTGATTTGCATCTTTGTGTTCTACAATTTGGGCAGTGAATTATCTGTGTAATATTTCTGTTTTAATTTGTTTCAATCGTATGATGCACTAAACCTCTCGGTTGGTGTCGATACAAATCAGAGCGATCTCATAAGGCATAGAAATGGTTGTGTTGTGTGCTTTATCCGTGGCGGTTTCATTCAAGAGCGAGCGGACATACACAATGATCGCTAAGTAGGGTGTGAACGAGCACGGGTCAAGAAATGCCTTGCAGCCGATCCAGTCTGTGAGATACGGACGCAACACCACTAAAGCAACTCAAAAATTATAGACACGAAAAATAAATATCGGAAAACGTCAATTTGTGAGGTTAGGTGTAGTGCAAGTTACCTATGTCGGCTCCAACCTTCCGCTGGTGTGCGGTCACTAAAAGTTTAGCCGAACAATATTCCATTAATGTCTCTTGAATATAAAGTATACAGTGTGAGGTCGAAAACGACAGGTGGCTGTGTCGAGGAATCCGTTACTAGAACGGCCATAGGAGGTGTATCATTATAAAATATGTGACATTATAGACGTACTCATGGGAACGTGTTTATATCGTGATATTAAAATCTTATAAGATACAGCACGTGTAAACAGACATATATATATATATATATATATATATACCTCCAGAAAGAATGTCACAGAATTTCGATTAAAATTAAAATTTAGTCAATCAAATTTATCTTAATATATTGCTATGTATTGAAAAAGGGTGGGTGAAAGCAATTCAATGATCTTACAGTTTTTGCATTTGCATTTCTTGATAAGTGTTTCATCTTTGATGTCCTCGTGGCAGGCTTTGCAGTAGTACCAAGCTCTGGAAGTTCGAGAATATTCCAACTTTAATTATACTTTGACCATGAAACTATGAAAGCAAAACCACTAGATAACAAATTGGAATATAAGCATTAATATGAGTACCAGGTACTGTATCATAATCAGTATTTACCAGAAAGAGACGAGAAGTAGTGAAGGTCTCTTGTTTAAACAAACATTTACTTGCGTAAAAAGCGATAGCATTTCGATACATGAAGTAGGTATTCGAACATACAATCTCCAGTATAGGTTACGATTTACAATGCATTTAGGTACAACATATATATATATACATAGGTAAACAAAAGTTCTCAACACTGCTTTACCTTTTAACTTCATCAGCAGACTGTGCGATAAAGAAACCCTGTGTGTTGGCATGTATCTTCACGGTTCTAGGGTTGATGGAGATCTTGCTATCGGCACCTTCCTCACCTTTGATCTCAATGGCCAGCAGCAGTAACTTTAGCTTCGTGAAGCATAACCTGACCAGAAAACATAGGAGCTGCAGTTTTGGCATCAAATCTAAATCAATCATGACTCATCGTTCGGATTATATTGAAAATATCAGGTTCCCATGGGGCGTATAAAATTCTAGCGAAGAATTTTTTAAATAATTAAAATAAGTTATATAATTTAAATAGTCGTCAAAAAAACTATAATTTCTAAAATATTTTTAGGAAACAATTGAAGCGGTTACTGTTACACTACGGTTAGCTCTAATAAGGTTAGTTATCTGATTTATGTCAAGCTTCATATATCATTTATTAACTTAGTTAAATAAAGCAGTGCCAAACATGCGTAAATTATTTAGATATCAAAAAACGATAGGGTGTATTGACTCTTGTTTACATCGAGTTTTTTATGTATACTGTATAAAGTACTATATAACAGCGCAGATTTAAGTACAAATTAAAAAGCAAATTTATCATAATCTTAACCATCTACAAAAGCTTGTGATAAAAATGTGCTATGAATTTAAGGTGCAATAATACATATAAAAAACCTTTATTTTTTTACTGCACTGAAGTAATCACAAAATAATATTATATTCTCTATCTAAACAAATGACAAGTGACTCAAAACTACAAACTTACACGTTGCGTTAGGTAAAAAATACGTACCACTAATCTCTAAAGTTTACCCATTCAACATGCATCTAACTCTGAAATCCAGAAAACCATTCAGTTCTATGTTCTATCTAACTAACCAACACCCTATTTGATTTGCCTTTCTAGGCAAGTTACAATAATATGCCCATAGGTGTCAGTACGAATTGACCGATATGCTATTGGGGTTGACAAAAGCGTTTCTGCCAACTCACATTTCAGTCACTTCCAATTTTCCTAACACATTAGTGATCTCGTCTAGAGAGGCATGTTAGTGCATCTATCGTCTAAGGTTAGCAAGTCGACACACAGTCTACGGTGCAGTGCAGGCGGGCCCGGAATCGAGAGGGTAAGTCTTACTCGCTCGCTTGTGGGAAGCCCATTCCTGTGAAGGACGTCGACAGTGTTTCCGTGTACATCTCGCATCCCGTACCCTGCAGGTAATCGTTCTGCCAAGCTTGAGTGTCGGGGGACTGCAATCAACAGGAGATGCTAAAGCTCGTGCCTTGTTAGCTTTTGTAGCGGGGAAAACTCTCAAATCGTAATCTTCTTCGCCGACTCGTATCAATGTTTATTTATTAGTTCCCTATATTATTCTTATCTATCAACCATGTTATTCAGTGCAGTTCCTATTGAAAAAAAACCATCGAGAAACAGTTCGTCAAGCCGGCAAACAAACTTCAACACCAATGAGAGAAGCTATGCGTTTTCGCGTTCGTTAGTAAGTGACGGTTCGAAAAATGGATATGCACAAACACTTTACAGTATATAAAAGTTTGCGACTCTGTCTTTGTCACGTGGCAAGCGTCTTACGACCACTTACTCTGCGGCCTCGCCAAAGGCCATTCCGATAAAGGCAGAACTTAGCTTCTCAGTATACATCTCCATCCCGGTACCTCGCATGTAGTCATTAGTCCACATAGCCATTTCTTGGGACTGTGGAAATGCCGCATAAGTCGTTAGAACCTGAGCATTTTCGAAGGCATTGAGGGAGACGTTTGATAATAAGGCCAATTTGTTGAGTATGCTCTGTTTTCAAGCATAAATGGCTAGTTATAACCAACCAAAACAAAACCAGTTACCTATCAGCTGCGACGAAGCGTAATCAAACCCTTTCACGCTCAACATACTTGTGAACTGGTTTAATTTTGGTATAAAATACAATCTTTATAAGGCCCAACATAAGAAACTAATGAAATAAAAATAAATGATATATTTATAAGCAAAAAGAAAGCTGACCGTCTTAAAACTCCTCATGGCAAAAAGATTTGCCATCATAGTGGAGAAACCTGGTGCGAGGCAGCTCTGTGCTATGAACCCGAGCTTTAACTCTGCCAAGCAGATCACGTCGTCACCCTGTTTCCAGTCCCACGATGGAATGTTGAGAAGATATGCCTGATGAAGTAGACAAAAGATAAAATTAACGTTTATTTATTAGAGAGCACCGGTGGTGGTCTAGTAGGAGTGACCCCGCCTTCTGATCTAAGGTTGTGGGTATGAATCCGGTCGTGCACCAATGGATTTTCTGTTCGAAAAATTTATGTGCGCAATATTAGAGCTCTCAAACGGTGAAGTAAAACATCGTGAGGAAACCAGTTAGTATTTTATCTAGAAGCAGCGATGGGCTTGCAATCTGTCACGTATGGAATACAAAACTACTGCAAATGTGCGAAAATGTGGGTATATACCTCTGACTATCCCTCTTAGATATCCTCGAGAATCTTGAGTAGGTACTTGGTACTAAGAGATCTTAAGGGATATCTTCCGTGCTTGGGGATTAAAGTCGTGATGCTATATATATATTTCTTATTGATACACTCACCTTATTATGGTACTGCATAAGTTGAATGATAACCCGGATGTCGTCAGAATAATTCTTTATCGAGATTACTCTCATGATATTAGCTGCATCTTCTGCATCGGGGTCTTGGCAGTATTTGTTGGCTAGTACCAGACATGCATCAGCTTCGTGCACCTGTATAGAGATTTCACTAAAGAATCGGTAATTTTTCCGCTAGCAGCTAAGCAAGGGCTTTAAAGATTTGAGCAATTTTGCTGGCTTTGACAAGACTTGAATGTTTTCGGTCCCATTTAGGAAAATGGTACAATTATTCAACACAGCTTTAGAGCAATAATGGCCTGTAGTTTTATTACATTCTCCAAGGGCAAACCACTGGAAGGTAAGGTTTTACTTCAGCAATAGCAGATTGAAAATCACTTACCAATGCATTGCCGAAAACTTCTAGTTAATTAACCTTATTATCAATGCCATTTTGTCGATCTTTTTGTGATTTTTTTGTAAATTGTTGAAGGGAAGGTTGTAGAGATATTCACAACATCAAACATGAAATCTCTTCTACACATAAATTGAATCTAAACAAGCATGAAAAAAGCATGCAATAGTAAGCAGGGTAATACCAACAATCGAAATGACCACTAGGATTTAAATACCATGAATTCTATAAATCTGTAAAGGTGGGTACTCTCAGTGAAATAGGAGATACACAAAAATTGTTGATTGCTCGATTTTAATTTAATGTTGAATTGGCAACATCGATATCCATAGTGTCCATTTTGGGAAAAAGCTGGTGGGTGGAGAGTGAAAGTAAAAGGCATGCAAAGACTGCAGCATTCCGGGGAGCCATGCAACAACTTACCACGAACGCTCGACAATCGACAACTGTACTAGAAAATTCGAAAGTACTACAAAATTTTGAAACAGAATCCTTTCTTCAGCAGCCATTAATGCCAATAATCTGAATGTACAGTAAAATCGATATCGAAGTTACACACGGACCAGCATCGCAAACGACACCTATTGGGTATAAGTAAATACGGTGGCCTATGGGCGCGGTGAAGAAACCAGAAGGGAGTTATATATAGACACACAGCCTAGTTCTCGAGTCAGTACGGCGGCGGCGAGGGTAACGGTACTGATCCGGGACAGCACACTCATAGCGACAGCACGCACAGATAGCGTTCAGGTAAAGAAGGGAACACCGAATCCAGAACAACCCGAGCATGTTATTGAACGAGCTTCGCTCTACTTACAAACAACAGTCTGTACAGTTTCAAACCGACACCACGCCCAAATAACACATTTATATGTGCAGTGCTACTTACTTTTACCCTTTGGAGATCTAATGGATTCATAATGGTGCCTTGAAAGAATTCCACGGTGGTAAAGTGTCTCTTGAACAGGCCTTCGAGCTCCAGGTCGGGCGGTTTCCTGCCATCAACGCTAAGTTATCACTACTGGCCAAGTTAAGATACTCCGCCGCCTGTTAAGGCTTTACCATGCAACGCTAGTTAACAAAAGTCGCAGTCTGGCAGTGCGAGGGCACCTCGGGTAAAGGCGTTACCTCACCGCCGTGAAAAGCGATGATTGCATAAAAATAACCATAAGATAAAAATTACCAAAGTGATAAAATCCTACAGTGACTATGAAAGAGCACCTTTACAGAAGAAACATTTGACTTATGCACATAATACAAAAAAAGTCACGTAGACGCGTTTTAATGATAACGGCCGTGCGGTTCTAATGCCTGGACTATTAGGTCTTACTCTAACCTTGACTCGTTCAAGGTCGACGGCATTCATCATTGTACCCTGAAAAAACTCGACGGTGGTGTAGTGACGCTTCAGGAGACCTTCCAGCTCAAGATCAGGCTCTTTTCTGAAAGCGTCGTTCGATGGAACATGATAAACCACTTTGTTTACATGTTATACACCATTTTCTGCTACTTATACACATATCTACTACAAGTTGTTTATAACTTGGGATTTTTTATTTATATTAGATGTTTTATTTATATTAATAATATGTCATGCTATTATTGTCCCAAACTTGCAAGAAATTTAAAATGTAGGTACAGGGTATGTAAAAGTTTACATACTGACTTAATTTACAATGTCATTTATTAAGTAAACAGCATTGCATTCTTAAGACAAATCAACGTTAAATAATAAAGTGTATGATACTAACCTGTGTAAAAAAACAACTTCCACGTCAACATCCTCTCTGTCTTCGTGTAGGAAATCTTTTAAAAAATGGCTTACTGATTCATAAGTTATGTGTCCACATACGACAATGTGCCTGAAAACATTTAATATGTTATAGTATCACGGCAAACAAATCTAGATTAAGGTGCAACTACGGTAAATGCAAATTTTAATATTTAAGCTTTAAAGCTCTTGAAGAAAGCTTTGATAAAGAATTGAATTTGCAAGTTTTGCGCTTATTTTGCAGCACTTTAATCAAGAAAGCAAGTTTTCAGAAAGCTTTTATTATTTAAATAGTAAAGATAGGAAAGAGAATTACAGCAATTTGAAGTCTTATTTAACACCTGGGACCACAAGAGGTTAATAAGAAAATTGTAAATAAGACATAGAAACAAACAGGTCACGACAGGGTTAAACAAAACAGTAAGTGATATAAGCATGAAAAGTCTACGATTAATAACACAACGTCTTCATTTTAAAAACCAATTTTATTGATCTAGTTGATAATTATGAAAAATCATGTGAATTTGAATTAAATGATCTAGGAATATAATTATATATTTTCTTTTAGAATTAAGAGAAATGAAGACATTGCTAACACATAACCTCCATAATTTACGATTAACATTAATCTGTTCATTAATTTGTGGTTATTCTGTATCATTGATGTTTCGAACGTGAATATTGAATGACAATTGGTTAGTCAATGATTGTAAGTAAATTTAAGCCACAAAGAAATGAACGCCTTATCTATGAAGCTCAGTTTCGGTCAGGACTTGTGTAACAATCTACCACACTAGTAAATAATATAACAGGGAACTAAAGGAGGGGGTTGGTTTGCTATGACAGATGACAACAACAGAAAACATCAATTTTACTGTAGGAAAACTTAAAATCTTAACGGACACAATGATTTTTAAAAGAACGTGTAAACTTAAAGATATTTTATATCACAGTATAAAATAGAATTTTAGGTTCATCGATTGTTATTGGGCGAAATCCACGACAAACTTGAGTTAGACACTGACACTAATGGATAAAACTGTTTCACACCAAAGCTAAAATATATTTTTAGTATAAACGTACGGAGGATTCCCCGTGATTTCTTGTATGTTCAGTGCTCGTGTTTTGAGTATAGTATTAGTAATTTGCAATTCTAGAGAGGGTTAAATGAAGGTAGTAAGTAGTGGTAGCTTGAATAGTGAATAGTCAAGTGTTGGTACAATGATGGAGGTTGAAGCTGTTAGTAAAGTAAATAAAAGAAGGGAGAGGCTCTCAAACTCACTAAAATCATCACAGAAATAGAAGAAGTGAAAAGATAAAAAGTTTTACTCGCAAGACTACATAAAATCATGCAAACTATTATTCATCTAAGGTGTGGCAAAGAACTGATCATTTTCTTTAAAAAATATTTTTAAAAACTCTACCTTGAATTTTAAGACCGCATAAACATTGCAAAAAATTTTCAAATCAATAATTCATTAAAAATGATTCGTGTTCACTTCTAGGATGATTTCGATAAGTGTTAAATGGTATGTCGAACTAATCTAATTTTGCGTTAAAATGTCCTCAATGCACACAGCCTTGCCACGCTCTATGAATTTATTTACGTAAAAATACATTACACTAAGATAACCGAGGGGATCGATCCAAAGTACATAACAGATCAAAACATTAAAGAGGGTCAACATTAAGAATAAGAGTACAGAACAGATACAGTTACAGAACAGAGTCGTGCAGGCAGGAGAGAGAGGGCAGGAGCGAGCTGGGGCACGTCAGGCACGGAGAGGCGAGGAGTAAGGGACCGGTGAGGCAGAGGTCAGGGTACAGGGCAGAGGGCAGAAGGCAGAGGGCAGGGGGGCGGGAAGGTGCTTCAACAGCGCCCCACGCAGGCGGCGCCGCGCCCAGAGAGGAGCTGTCGAGGCCTCGCATCGCACACCACAACTCCAACAACGCACTACGATACGGTACCACTCAACATTTAACTCTCCGTAACTAAGCTTTACCATTAACATTCCTTTACGTACAGATACTAACAGAACATAATCATTAAACCTAAAATATATATATAGACGAGCGATAACACTAGCCACTATCTGCTGTTCGCTATTTTAACTGAACTCAAATTCAAAGGTAAATTTACAATCAATATCGACTCATAAAAACAAAGACAACGCGCAGGACTCGCGTCCCGCTTAGATAAGTGAGAACACAGAAGCGTGCTAAGAGAGGAAAAGGAAGAATATAGATTCACAACACGGAACACATTCAACGGAACGGAGTGAAGACAGCGGCTCACCTGCGTCCCCGCTCATTCTTGAGGGTGCCGCCATACTTGGGTCTAGTGCCGATTAAGTCAATTATCTCTGGGATACAACTGGCAAATATCGCCTAAACGCCGACAGACAAAACAAGACATTCACATTCAATCGAGTGGTGAGTAATGAGGGCCGCAGCCGAAGGGAGCCGCCGGCGCCGGCTCGGGCTCGGGCTCCGGTTGGAGCTTGAGCTCCGGCACGGCGCTCGGCGGCTCGCTTCAGCCGACAGTCCGTGGCACTGGCACGGCGCCGGCGGCGGTAGCGTCGGGCACTGGACCGGGCGGGGCGGGGCTTGCGTCGTTAGTCACGTGACCGCGTCAGTCACAGGACTCGTCTGCTAGGACCGCGACGGGCGGCGCGGGCACTGGCTGTGTGTGTGATCGGCGGGACTCGTGGCGAGGTGCCGGAGCTAGCGCTACAGCGTGGCGACAGGCATCGTGTGCAAGCGAACAAACCAAACACTACTCATCGACAGCATTACAAAACTTTACATCGGCTCTCTCCAGATCTAGTCTCGTTAGAAGGATTAAAAAGCTCAAGTTAACTCGAGTAAATTTACGAAAAAAGGCATGTAGTAGTGCGTCGGTCGACCGCGCGCCTGTCTCTCTGGTGGGGGGAGAGGGGCGCGGCCGCCGGGAGCTAACTCTTCGAGCATGCGCCACGGCACCGAGAGACCGATTCTAGTGAAGGATTAATAAATTTCATTAGCAAACTCCGCATTCAATCAACCAAGATCGAAACCGTGAGAGGTAGGAAGGCAGGAGGCCGCGTGGAGCGGGGGCGTGAGAGCAGGGTACCTGCGGCGGACGTCCTTGTTGTACCGGCCGCCGTACTTGTTGCGCTGCGCCGCCAGCTCCGTGATCTCGGGGATCCAGCTGGCGAACACAGCCTACGTACACAGCAAACACGCGAGTCAGTACCCGCGCGCACACATCACCCGCGCCGCGCATACTCCGCGCCCGCGCAACCCAAGTCTGCCGCGCCGCGCACCGCGCCCCCTATCGCGCGCGCCAACGCACAAGGCTGTGTGTTCTAGTATAGGACCGACCGAGTGTCGTCTGTCTGCGTGGTGGCTGTGGCTGTGGCTGTGGTGTGAGTGTGAGGGACCGGGTGCCGTGCCGAGCTAGTTAGCGGCGGGAGCTGTGACCGGCGCAAGCCGTACGGGGACTCGTGACCGGGTGCATGCAAAGCCTAAGGATACATACGCTAACTAATCGATGAACGGAACTTAAAAGAAATCGGTTCGACCGGGGCTTGGAACTACGGTGGAACGGTGGGCATTCGATATAGACGCTTGGTAGACGCATTCAGAAGCCGGCCGCCTCGGCGGGGCACCTCGACAGGCTCGCCACGGCTCTACCCGCGCGAACAGCTCGTATGCGTAGAGACGGGCGAGGTAAGCCGCGCGCCCCCGAGAGGAAGGCGACGACTGAACACGAGTAGATGACACAATACATCTGACGGCACTGAGCAAGCTTTCTTATAGGTGATGATCTCACAAGTTACTCCGAGAGATCGGGCGAATCATGGCGAGCATGACGCGCCAAAGTTGCGCGCCTTGCTGAGAAATGAGTCGCCTTCACTTCCGAGGATCAATTTATGTATTAAACTGATACCTTTTTCCATGTTCGCGCTTCAGCTCGCCACTGTACTTGGACCTACTTCCTACCAGCTCTATAATTTCGGGAATGCTACTAGCGAACATTGCCTGCAACAGACCACGGTGTCGATCGAAAACGAGTCTAGCGCACGCGGACACCATCGCGTGATGCACGACAATGTCCACCTCGAGTCTCGGTATACATTCTATGGTGACGCATAGTCGTAGGTAAGTGTAGCCGGTAGCGGAGCGAAAAAAAAAGAAAAGGAACGAGAGTGTATGTCTACCGGTGAAGTGAGCAACGGAACACAGCCAGGCACAGGTGCGGCATGCAGAGATCGCGAGGTGGGATGGTGGGTGGGTCGGGGAGAGGGACGGCGCGGCGCCGGGCCGGTGAGTGGGCCGCGGCTGCGCGGACGCGGCGCGGTCACTACGAGCCGAGCGAGGGCACAGGCTCCTCACAGTGCACTGCCCAGTGGGACCTCCTCAGCGGCACATTATGGTGAGTATCACGTAACGTAACAAAGCAAAAGAAAAAAACAGAATACACCCATGCGGTCGCTCCAAATTAAGCATATTTTAGTGTTTGGCGATAGTAGAAGGAAGTCGTTCGAGCAAAGGCGGTCCACGGCCACGCGTTAGATGTGGCGAGCGCGGCTGCGATCGTCCCCGGGCGGAGCAGGGTGCCCGCGGCTCTCTCGAACGGTACCGAATTAATTGACATGCTCTCTAGAGTAATGGTGCACTAGTCAGGCTTACAATCATTCAACGAGCTGTGCGGTAAACCAGTACGCTTCTCTAGCAACTTCCATGTGAACTAGGTATTGCTTTAAATTTAATTGGTAAGTCACGGTTATTTCCTTTTGCTTTGTTATATATCAGCAATGCAAGGAATAGCAAGCTCAGCTCTATTAAATTTACGAAAGTAACATTTTTTAGTTAACATTATATAACTTTACTATAGACATTGGACAACAACTTGCCTCCCCTTGCAAAAGTTAAGAATCAATTTTGTTGTGGTATCAAATTATTCATTTAAATATTTCAACATAGATAGATCAGTTATAGAGTTAAATAATTGAAAATGAAACTTACCAAGCCAACGAGGAGAAAAAATACCAAAAAAGTTCTGCCGAGAACAGTATGGCAGAATACGTCTCCATAACCTACTGTGGACATTGTTACTATAAGAAAGTAAACACAGGTCCAATATGAAAGCTTCTGCGAATTTTCAAAATCTAGAGGATCACCAGAGTTTTCCAGCTGAAACAGACATATTTGAAGAGTTCATTAAGTATTCTGAAGTGATTAAGATATTTAAAATGTAGCAGTGGTCATGGATGTGAACCAAAATTAAAAGTAGAGGTTTAACGGAGTAAATACTTAACTAGTGTAAAAGAAAGGCGAATGATGCTGGGCTAGACACGGATAGTTACATATTGCATCTAAGTAAAATCGTCGCTATAGCTAAGAATTTTCGGCATGTTTAGATAGACTAACATGAGTTTGTTTAAAGAATTTAAATGAAACTAAAAGTACATCATTTTAACACTCGAATTAAGGCTCTAAAATGCGCTAAATGAATTTAGCGTTCTTATATGGACGATGAATAGCAGGAAGCAAGAGTCATTTTTATAGTTTTCTGTTTACAAAATACTATCGTGTTGTATATGACCTTTCCCAAATAATAAAATGGTTATGTAATGACACATTCAAACGATTAAATGTATTATAGGTATGAAATATGTAATGATAACAAAACTAATTTGTGTATACTTTATGAAATTAAATAATAAATAAATAAATAATAAAACATTGCTGAAACTTACCAAATGAATAATTCCAGCGGCGGTAAGCCACACTGATATAAATATTGAAACTAGCTGCGCCAACCGAATTGAGCTCGATGTTTTTAAAATATTGAGGTATTGCAAAATATCAGGCACGGTCATTAAGCGTAGAGCTCTGAGAAACCTCAGTCCTGAAATTGAAAGAAAGTATTTGTAGAAATGCGTATTTAATAAAGGTATTGCCCCGATATTTTGAAGAAGTCACCAAAATCAAATAGACAACCATTGAACAGTACAATATTTCATTTAAAACATGGTCATCGGTTTTTCTAGATTTAATACTGAGATTGTACTAAAGAACGAAATGTAAGACAGTTTCCATTTGTAGTAGACTTACCTATCCATGTTCTATCCAGGTATATTGATACAAAGGATGGGGGTATCGTGAAATAATCTACAAATGAATACATTTCGAGCATGAACCATAGTTTGTCACTAGCTGCTATAAACTGAAACAGAAAAAAACAGACGTTACACAAGATACATTACATATATACTTTAGACAGTGTCAACAATGAAAAATGAAGAGTTACTTACTCGTATAAAAAAGTAGACCATAAAAAATATGTTAAAGGCAAGGTCGATTTGCTGAGTGATATTGTCACTCCATTTCTGGCATCTCTCCACTTCTTCACTGAAATCGAACACGTTAACATCGGTAACACTAACTAAACACATAAAAATACGCACGACAAACAAACCAAACATGTCACGGGTAAGCCACTGCTAAATAACACATTTCAGCTGATAAAGAAAACAAAAGCTAACATTTATACACTAGTTGCAGCAAACAGTGGACCACATTTATTTATTGACATTGACTCACGTATTCCTTATGATTTCAGCATTATAAGATTATTAAAATTAATAAATTAGCAACATGATGGAATTCAAAAGAGTGATGGAATTGAAATTACCTGGATGCGTCAATGAAGTAAATGATGAGCGATGCTATGCTGAGAATGAACACCAGCACGACCTGGAATAGAAAGAGAAATATTTTAAACAACAAGAAGGTAATAACCCAAGCTAAGCAGAGATTGTGTTATGGGTACTAGGTGACTAATACAATGCATTACACACACAAATATTTTTTATTATTTTTTATTGACGACCGATGTGGCGCGGCGGGCAAATGTCCGCCTGCGACGCAGAGGTTGCGGGTTCGATTCCCGCCTTGGGATAAATGTTTGTACGATCTACAAATATTTATTCCGGGTGTTCTGGGTATTTTCTATGTATAATAAAAATATCTATGTATGTAATATAATATTGTATTAAGTATATCAGTCATCTAGTACCCATAACACAAGCTCTGCTTAGCTTGGGGCTAGATGATGCTGTGTGGATCGTCCGGCATTATTTATTTATTTATTTATTATATATAGAAATTACCATGAGTGCATCCATTAATGCATATGAACTGTGGTCATGTTTCATGAAAGGTATACAAATGAGCTTGATGAATAGTCTACCCATGTATTGAATGTAAACTGCGAGTCAGTGCCTTCGATACCGACTGCGAAAAACTGATATACCAGTTTTTTTTACTATTTTGATTAACATACGATACACCTCTATTAGTCTGGATTATTACAATTTTGAGTTATTTATTGCCAAAGCAGAGTAGCTGCTTGAGCAGAGTTTTTGGCACTAAATAATGTGTTACAAAGAGAAATTGGCAAGAAAGAAAACACTATGATAGTAGCAACGTAGTCATAGACTGGTTACACTAGTACAATACATTGAACTCTACAATTTGGCACAAGAACCATGACCAGTATATGGGATAAGGAGATGCGAAGAGCTCATTCAACTTTTTGAAATAATTTCACCCAACCGTGAACTACGAATGGGCCAGAAACAAATTGCACCAACTTGTCACAAAAATGGTACGACTTGGCAACTTGCCGGGTCCTGCTTAAGTGGAAACTCTGGATCCTAAGAAACTAGCCGTTTTATTGGTTGACTTCCAATTTCCACTGTCGTATTTGTTTTTATTAGCTCTTTGTTTGAGCGAGAACACTGAGTTTCTATGAAATTTTTACGGCAACAGTTTTTAAAACGTAGGCATAATATAAGTAACTTTCTACGTTTTTGTATGGGTAGAATTTTAAATATTTTAAGAAGGCGCTGAATTGATTTCCGAGTTCAGACTATGAGGTCCAACTTTCAAAGGTTCAGGTTATGAGTACTACGCTCTAAACAGTCTAACTTTGTGGTTTTACAGCGTGGTACAGGTTCAGTGAAACTATGAACACGAATATATTACAGAAAACTCCATCATACCTCAATCATTTAGGCTTTGTAAAGAGCTTTTGTCAGTCTGTCAGCCTTATTTCAAAAATTATTTGCAGAAATGTTGGTAGCTATAGATACATTATTCTTATTCTAATGTGAATGTTTCATAAGATAAACAAATTTTGGAACCCTGAACTTACCACTAACTCTTACCTTAGGTTAAACCTTTGGTATAAGTATGTGAATAAGTAGAAACACATCCTGTGCACCAGTGCACAAGACAGTCGTGTTGCTTTATTGGATTGTAAAATAACTGCGTGCAACAAAGCTAATCCATTTGCAGTATCCAATTATGCAACGCCAGCACTGGCGGCATCCCGAAGGTGACGCCTTGAAGGCGGAGCAAGGGAAGATTTACTAACTCGAGGTTAATCTATCTAGTAATTGGTTGGCTCCTCGCTCGCTGAAGGTTTCATGAAGCGAACTGCATAATTCATGAAAGGTATCCCAAGATATATATTGTTTTAAGAATGAAAGGTTAAGCTGATGCTGATTCAATGCAGCTGCATTGAATAGCTGACAAGACACTATAAAAGGAACAGTGTTCCTACAGATAAAAAAATAAACAAATATGTGGACATTTTTACACAATATAATCTAGTTCAAAACCCACATTTTGCAAGCACAAGCATTAAAACCCGGTAATTATCAGTGAAGGTCTGTTGATTTTTTTTGACTGAAACCATGTTTCAAAAAAATGACATTAAGTACCTACACCATGCATAAACTTTAAATCACAGACAAACCAATACCACTTCAGATGGCTCAGCGCATCAGTATTGCCAGTCAGCGTGGCAAGACAGCCAGTATTTTGGGGACGCTTCGGCACTGATTTGGATCAGTTGAGCTATCTCTAGATCGTTTACAATGGTCTGTAGATAGCTCAACTATTTTATATGTTTTTGTACATACAATAAACAATAATAATAATACTTCAGATTAATGCAATTACGACCACTTATGTAGTTCAATAGCCTAGTAAAATCAGCAGAACAGTAAAAAAACCATTATATTTAATAATCCGCCTAATGGAAGCTTTATATCATCTCCATTAAGTTACATTACAGGAATTTCAGACTTATAAACCAACGGCATAGTTTGCTAACATTACTTTTACTGTCTTGGGACGAAAATCTCAAAGTAATAAGACACATACATGAGCTTGCATGTATGTATTGTGTAATATTTGGACGTACCTCATACTACCCGCCTTAGGCATCCTCAAAGAATCCCGACTTGGTAAGTACTAAGAGATTTGAGGGGATATCTACCCTGCCTGGGGATTAAAGTCATGAATACACTATTTACCAAAGGCTGTTTTATGTGTAAAAGGTTTGAGGTTTGACATTTTTTACACCACATCATCTAGACCCAAACTAAGCATACAACAATATACATGTTCATTACAACATATATACATTATAAATGTACATAAGTAAAATTATATATTACACTAGACAAAGAATCAGGGTGCTTCGTAAGCGCTGCTTCTCTATACCTTCAGTAGAAGTTTGGATAGAGGATAACTTGTGCTCGGATGGTGAACTGAGAAATGTCACAGCCATTCGTGACAAAATTGCTTTCATTTGAAATACTATGCCCATATTCCAACCCCACTACCAAAAACTAACCCATAAGGGTCGTAGCCATGATTTGAAGCCTCATTAAACGTTATTTCCTTTGTTGCCTACCTGTTCAGCTTTGTACCAAAGGTACGAGCTTGAGAAATGCAAGCCTTTTTCCGAACCGGTGGCGTTTATAAAAGGACAGAACTAACGGGGCGGAAATCGAACGCCTTATAAATTTATACTGGGAAGATGGCAACTCCGTTACCTACCCTGCATGAAGCAATGTGTTTTATAAGAAACACTGTGCGGTACGTGCGAAAAAACTGGGTCACCTAAATTCATAATAACGTCCAATGTAACTTTTCAAGGCCATTTCTTCCAAAGGAAAGGGATAAAATCGAGAATAGATTTTGAACAGATGTAAAAATTATAGATTTCGCGTAGGTCGCTGCCTTCAGAAATGTATACTAAATATTAAACTAAAACCAGCGAAACGCTCACGACTTCGCCCACGTTAATCTATTTTCATACAAACTTCAACCCTTGCTGTATAGCTCAGGTGTTGAGTTCGGGAATATACCCAGAATTTCAAGTTTCTTCGACCAGTGGGCTGTGCGTTATCTATTATGTCAGTCAGTCAGGAGAAAGACCTAAGAATATGGACTATAAAGCTTATAATTGGTACAGAGTATACCTACCAGATTCACTGAGTAGAACAAAGTTTACAATTCAAATTGTCAAATACGCGTTCTTTTCATGTATTGTGTAGGTAAAAATTTATGATGTTATTGCGGTCTTAGTAATTAACTAAATTACATGACACACACATTATTTATAGAAGAAAGGAATGATAAATATAGAAAATACCAACGCACAAACTCCTCGGCGCAAGAATTTCATCACTAACGCATGAGGGCAACATAAGGGTATTATGTGTCTTCAAGAATTTCAAATTAAAACTCACTGGAGCAGAAATACGATTGCTGTCGTAAGTCGCATTGAATAGATAAACATTGGTTGTGACTACTACGTGACAAAGCGGCTCGATACTTCGTTGGGAGATTATAAGAGATTAAATTTATAATCACAAGTCATTTTTTACAAAATTATTTTTACGAAATTTTATGCTCATGGCAAGAAAGAAAACACGATATCAAAATATAGCCTTAAATAAATCAAATGATTTTGATCAAGACATTGGATTCATTTATAACCTATAGGTACCAATTATAAGAATGTTGGTACCTACTGATTGACTGGCTGACTGACATAAAGGCAACGCACAGGCTAAACGGTTAGTCGTAGAAACTTGGGTAGAGGTGTACTAAGAAAGGAATTCCCGAAATTCAACGCCTAAAGGGGCGTAGCGAGGGTTGGCGTTTATATGAAAATAGCGGCTTTGTCCACGTTCCGCAAAATCGCGTTTCCGCAAGTGTCAAATAAATATAAAAAAAAATGTTTTTACCAACACTCTAATTTTAGCTGAAACTCGATAATGCGTCGACGGTGTAGCACACTTACTCAGAATATATATATTATATTTTACGCTGATCCTAATGAAGTTTGCTTTGAAAACACAGACACTTGCAAACAATTCAACTTTTTCATGAAATTGACTGCACCCACCGCTCGAACTGCCCACACCAAAAACGTATAACATAAAACAGGCATTGCGGTCTTCTGAAATTATTGTTGAGCAGCAAGAATGTTAAATTAG